>OX387241.1:255651274-256901274 GCA_947561735.1 Cenchrus americanus
ACCTAGGAACCAACACACCACCTTCCGACCCGAGAAACGCGGCGGAAAAACCAAACCTCGAGTCTACGGACCCACACCGGTCGGACCGGTGAGCACCACCGGTCGGACCGGTCCCCGGCCGGTGAACCGAGCAACTTCCACTAAGTGGATCTACACGGTCGACCGGTGAGACACACCGGTCGGACCGATCGCGGCTCGAAAGCCCCCAAGGCACCAAACGAGCCAACCGATCACCAAATGGACCCAAACTCGAAACGGAGAGCAACACGAGACAACAACGAACACACCAAGACGTTCACCCGAGCAAAATCCCACAAGGGCTCGCACCGTCAAACCGGTCAAAAGCACCGGTCGGACCGGTGTAGCTCCGGGCGGACTCGGGATGAACAACACCCGCGGGTCAACTCCCCCAAATCCAAAACTCGATCTCCCGAATCACTCCACGGACTTGAACAAGATTTTGGGGATATCGGGAACACCTCATGAGGAGTCCATAGCCAAGTTTAATCCCACCAAAACTCGTCCAAAAAGGAGGAATCAAGGAAATCCCGCCAAGAGCACTTTCAACCCAAGAACTCAAGAAACCCCAAAATCGAGCACCTTTACTCACGGATTTGGGAGGGGAATCACAGCCCAAAGAACCACGAAGGGTTCCCACAAATTTCCCCCATCAAATCCCCAAGAGAAAGGTCCCGAAAACAACCCAAAGAAATCACCAAGAGAGGGCTCCGAAAATCACCACTAAGATCAACCGGGGAAAACACATCCAAACTTCGAGGAACCACGCCGAATCATCTATACATGAAACAAAGGTTCGTACAAGGTCTAGCAAGCCGCCCGATCATCCATCCCTCTCAACAAGATCTCTCCGTGAAGCTCTCTTACTAGTCCTAAGAAAAACCTAAGGAAAATATGTGGCAAATAGGAAAACTAATGAGCTAGGGTTCCAAGAGTTTGCTGCCATCCTCTCACCTCTTGGGTTATATGGAGGCAACCGAATGTTTAAAATGCCCTTCTCTACTAACTAGGGATACAAGCCCCTCAAGGGCGGATTTGGAATTCTTGATGTCTTCACCATCGGACGGATGCCGGCGACCGCACCTGCGTAGCCTCGACGCAAGCCATGCGATCCCGACGCGTGTCCTTCGCTTCGAAGATTCGGACTGCGTCGTCGCACACCGGTCGAGCGGGTGCTCCTCACCGGTCGGGACCGGTCCCCACCGGTCGAGCCGGTCGGACCCACCGGTCGGACCGGTCGGACCCACCGGTCGGACCCGGTCCGGCGGCTGCTGCGCTCCGTCTTCGGTTCTCCGAGTCTTGGCTTTGTGGATCAACCAAGGAACCCGGTGGTTTTCTCGGTGAACCACCGGAAACCCCGCGAACTCGGTGTAGCCTCCGCCAATCTCCACTCATGACTTGACTCCCACGTAGTCCCGGCTCGACCTTGGTTTTGAGGCTCAACCAAGAAACCGTTCACGACTTCATCTTCTTGTTCATGCCACCATGCGGCGCACTCGACCCCGCCGGCCACCGGGTCCCTCGAACGAAGCCTACTTGTCTTCTCCACACCGGAGGCCTCACCGGTGACGACCTTTCGCGCTTGTTCTTCACCCGCACCAACACGAGTCAAGCCGCAACCTGCACCTGCAATACTTAGCCAAGAATCAGTCCACACAACGTTGTCAATCACTCATCATACAAGGAAGCGACCATCCACCGGTCCTTGAACCACACATGGTCCTCAATCTCCCGTTTGATGAGTGCATTGACAACACCCACACGAAAGTAACAAGAGAGAAAAGAAAAAGAAAAGAAACGAACAAAAAGAAACTCCAACAAGCGATCGAAAGCCAAACAAAGGCAAAGAGCAAGATCACTTGAAGAAGACAAGTCTCGGACCCCTTAGGCAAGGGCAACGGCTCGACACATCCGAGACAAAGCAAAGCTCAAGCAAAGAGCGCAAACTACCGAAATGAAGCTCGAACAACTACAAAGAGCTCCCCCTGAACCAATGCACCTCCCCCTGGACGAATGCATGCAAGACACCACTTGAAACAGGGCAGCTAGAACAACTCAGCCCTGATCGGTCAGACCGGTCAACACCACCGGTCAGACCGGTGTGCAACATGTGAACAGAACCAACACTCACACCGGTCAGACCGGTGACCCTGACCTGTCAGACCGGTGCACAACAGAGCCCAGAATTGGCTCCAAACCACCTGAAAACCTTCTAAATGCGCCCAGCAAGCCATTTCAAGCTCAAACTTCTCCCCCTTGTTGGCAATGCATGAATCAAGCCAAAAATGCAAAATGTACAACCTAGAGCTTCTCAAATAGACAAAATTCAACAAAGAATGCTACACATGTCCAAATGAGCAAGTTAGATACTCTACGGCTTCGTATCGATCTCAACTACATGATCACCAAGTTTCACAACCATTAGACGAAGCTAAGATGGATTTTGGCAATTTTGCGAAAAACATGCCTCTCATGAGCAAAGTCCTAAATATGACCAAAGCATATCAAAATGGCAAAGCCACACAAACTTCATGCTAGGACAGACATTCTAATCATAAGACCATCATAAACACCCACAAGCACCTCATGTCATGTCAAAGCCACCGAGCCATGTGCCTACTTCTATGTATGAGACTTCTCATTGGTAGGCATCATGCAACGGTGTAGCACCCAAAGCTAATTAAATTCAGCACATATGACATGGGAGCATATTTTCCAAGCATTTTTCATTTCATTTTCAGATTTGTAAATGGTACATGAAATGTCTTTGCGACAAAAAGGAACTTATGCCCCTCCACAAGATAAAACAAGAGGGCTAAACATTCATGATGGCAAATGAGCCTTTGGCTCCATATGATCAATAAACTAGCTATCCAACCACAAATTAAGCATAGCAAGGCCACAAAAACATGTCAAGAGCATGTAAAGGCATTTACACATAAGAGAGCATACATGACATTTTTCAAAAGCATAGCTATCAACCATGGATTATGCATCAAGATCATCAAGAGCTAAGCCAAACTAACCATAGCATACCAAACGAGCTCACAAAGACATATATTTCATTCCATGGTGAACAATGTATATAAGAGAAGCTTTTCCTAATCAATGCATATGGTACAAAATGCATGCAATCTAAGATACAAGGATGCCTATACATCATGTTACATATGCCATGCCAAATGTGAGAAATGCACAAGGAAAAGCTATACATAGCTACAACCGGCTCCTCGAGGGGAGGCAAAACGGACTCGACACCACCGGCAAAAGAGAGCTCCCACACACCCAATTCAAGAAATCAAACACACACCAAGTCCCCCCCGCAAACGAGTGAAAGTTGCTCGATCTAGGGGTTTGGTGAAAATATCGGCTAGTTGGTCATGTGTGGGTACATGGATCAAAGCTATCTTTCCTTTCTCTATGTTGTCTCTCAGAAAATGATACCTCACTTCTATGTGCTTGGTTTTGGAATGAAGCACCGGGTTCTTTGCAACGCTTATGGCACCGGCGCTATCACATTGAAGTGGGACATGGGTATACTCCTCACCAAAGTCACTCATGGTGTAGGTGATCCAAAGGAGCCGAGAGCAACAACTAGCGGCGGCAACATACTCGGCCTCGGTCATGGATTGAGCAACACTCGACCGCTTGCGGGAAGACCAAGACACCAAAGAGGAACCCAAAAGCGGCAAGTCCCGAAGTGGACTTCCTATCTAACCGACACACCGGCAAAATCCGCGTCCGAAAAACCATGAAGCGCCAAAGAAGAGGACGCGGAGTACCAAAGGCCGAAGTCGGGAGTGTGACGCAAGTACACGAAAATTCGCTTCACCGCTTGCCGATGCGAAGTCCTCGGAGACACTTGAAAACGAGCGCACGGACACACCGAGAAGCGTATGTCCGGCCTCATCGCCGTCAAGTAGAGGAGTGACCCGATCATGCTTCGTTACTCCTTCGGTCCACGTGTTCACCTTCCTCGTCCGCATCAAGAGCCGTAGTTGTACTCATCGGCGTCGTCATAGCCTTGGAGTCCTCCATCTTGAACTTCCTCACAATGTCCTTGGTGTACTTAGCCTCGGTGCACAAATGTTCCTTCCTTTGATTGCTTAATTTGTAGCCCGAGGAAGAACCGCAACTCACCCATCATGCTCATCTCAAACTCCCTGCTCATATCATCCGCAAACCTTGCAACAAGAGAGTTAGACGAGCCACCAAAGACAATATCATCCACGTACACCCGCACAATAAGGATATCTCCGCCCTCGCCTCGGCAAAAACAAGGTCGATCGACCTTCCCCATCTCAAAACCTCTCTCAAACAAGAACCCCCTCAACCTGCCATACCAAGCTCTAGGCGCTGCTTCAGCCCCATACAACGCCTTCCTCAACTTGTACACCGGTGGGGGTACTTCTCGCTCTCAAACCCGGGAGGCCGCCTCACATACACTTCTTCCTCCGGCACACCATTCGGGAAAGCACTCTTCACATCCATTTGGTGCAACTTGAACCCTTTAGCCACGAAAAGGCTAGAAGGATCCTAATCGCCTCCAAACGGGCTACGGGAGCAAAGGTCTCCTCGTAGTCGATCCCCTCCTTCGACCGAACCCTTGAGCAACAAGTCTCGACTTGTTCCTCACAACCTCACCCTTCTCTCCCTCTTTGTTTTTCCACACCCACTTTGTACCAATCGGCTTACACCCTGGGGGAGGGTCAACCAACTCCCACACCTGATTCCTCTCAAAGTTCTCCAACTCCTCATGCATCGAATTCACCCAATTGTGATCAGATAGTGTGTGTCCAATGTCTTTGGGCTCAAAAGTAGCAACAAACGCAGTATGAGAGAAATGAGAATTATTCCGAACCCTCGACCGTGTAGTGCGTTCATTCATGTCGCCGATGATCCTCGAAGCTGGGTGATCCACTTGTACTCGCCGGGGAGGTTCTCACCTCGAAGCTACCTCCCCCTCAACATCAGCTTCTCCTCGTTCTTGATTTGTCGTCGTCGGTGTAGCAGAGGGTCCATCCATCATCGTAGTCGAAGTAGTGGGTACATGTTCAGCTGAGGGCACCGCACCGCCATTTTCATCGTCTCCATGTTCATGCTCCTCCTGAAAAATCTCCTCGCCAAGCTCATCATCACCGCACACTCAAAGACAAGCCGACTACGTGGCTCGTCTCGTCGAAGGTTACCTCGCAAGTCTCCACGATTTGGTTAGTTTCAAGATTGAGCACACGATATGCTCTAGAATGAGATGCATAACCAAAGAAAATGCTATCGACGGACCTAGCCTCAAACTTATCCAACTTCCCGCCTTTCTTCGAATGAAACACTTGCAACCAAAGACATGGAAGTGACTCACCTTGGGTGTGCGACCATGCATCCACTCATAGCATGTCTTCTTCTTGTGCACTCGAGGTATATCCTGTTCGACACATAGCACACGGTATTCACCGCCTCGGCCCAATACCTCCTCGGAGTCCTATGCTCATCAAGCATCATCCGAGCCATCTCGCACAAGGTCCGTTCTTCCTTTCCACAACACCATTACGGGGAGGCGTATACGGACCCGAAAACCGGTGCTCAAGACCCAAGTCATGGCAAAAGGTTTCAAAACGAGAGTTCCGAATTCCGAGCCATAATCCTTGCGGATAGCTCGTATGGCATCTCCATGCCTCTCATTCCTCAACCTCAAGACTAGATCTCGAACAAAACCAAACGTCTCCCCCTTATCCTCAAGAAAGAACACCCACGCATACCGAGAATAGTCGTCCACCACAACAAGGACATACCACTTCCCACCCGCGGATCGCACACAAGCCGGGCCAACAAGGTCCATATGGAGCGGCTCGCATGGACGCTCGATCATCACATCGGTGAGAGGCGGGTGAGAAGAGGCCACCATCTTGGCATGCCTACATGGAGCACAAACCAACTCTTTCTCAAGCCTCAACCGTGGCAATCCTCGGACCAAATTGAGTTTACTCAAGTGTCGGGGACCGCCCTAGGGGTCCCCTTAAACAATGGGGGAACCCTCACTTAAATCCCCGCATCGAAATAAGCTAGGCACGACAATGCGGGGAAACTAACCATGCGGGACATGGCCCATGCGGCGAGACTCGGAGGCCCACCAAGACGGCCGTGCGGGAAGACCCCTCGAGCGAGGCTCCGCCTCGCCCGAGGGCACGCTCCTCCTCGAGCGGGCTCCGCCCCGTTCGAGGGGCAACCCCCCTCCTCGAACGGACTCCGCCCCGTTCGAGGGGCGACCCTTCCCTCGAGCGGTCCCGCCCCCGCTCGAGGGCTCACACCCCCTCGAGCGAGTCCCGTCTCGCTCGAGGGTCCGCCCCGCCCTCGGGCCGGGGCCCGCCACGCTCACGGGCGCCCCTCGCGCGTGCGCCGGCCCCGTACTTGGGCATTTAACGCCCGACGCCGCGGGGGGCGGCGCCATCATGCGCCGGGGCTCACGCCCCGGCGCCGCCGCACCAACTCCCCGGGGAGGAGCCCATCCCCGCCCGCGTGGGATGGACCGTGCGGTACGGCCGTGTCGGTCCCGTGACACCGCGCGCCCTCTTGTACGGCTAACGCGCCCGACACTCGAAAGAGGGCCGGGCACACCCTCGATTCACTTTCACGTGACCTGCGGAGTTAGGTGAGGAGCGCTAGGCCGGTGGACGGCCATCCCGGCCACCGCAACGGCGCGGCCGCCGTACCCACGCGTGCGGGCGCACGCCCGACTCCGCGAGGGCGCACGCCCGCACCGCTTGCGGCAACCACTCCACTACCGCGGAGCTCATTGGGAAGGAACGCCGTTCTGCCCGCTCCTGTACCCCGTACCAGCCATCATCAGCACCTCCCTCGAAGCCTATCAGAGGACGCCATCGCCATCTGCCGCCTCCTACCCTCGAACCGCCACTGTTCGGGTACGGGGTAGGCCATCATGACCGGATCGCAGCGAAGATCGTCCGGACGGCCGCCCACTCTACACCGTAGCGCGACGTGCTCCTTCACGTAGCTAGGCAGCGCGGCGTGCATGTAACTCGCCGCCCCCTTGGCCTATAAAAGGGGAGGCGAGCCCCCAGCCGCGGGGAGAGACGGGGTTCGGGGGGACGGGTCGGAGGAACACGGCGCACCGTGCACTCATTCTCTTATTCTCCCACAACATCTCCGGCCACTCACCCGGGGACTTGGAAGCCACGCTTCCTCTCCCGCCTTGCTTGTATTTGCCCCACTACGAGCACCCCGGTCTTGCCGAGCAATATAGTGCCACGAGCACAACCCTGTGGACGTACGGCCCCCTCGGCCGGGAACCAGGATAAAACCTTGTGTCATTTGTTGCTTGGCATCGACCATTGAGGGATAGACCTAGGCGTTATCTACTGGTTAGTGTCGGGACCATATTCCGCACCGACAGTTGGCGCCCACCGTGGGGCAAACGAGCGCCTAAGGTCATTTCGCCAACCCCCTCCATGGTGATTCGCACTGAGTACCGTGCTACGCGCTACAACATGGGTAGCTCGGACCCTCTCCCGGCCGGGTTCGAGATCCGCTTCGGAGACTTGAACTTCCAGGCCACGGGGAACGGCTATCTCATGCGCCTCACCAATCGTGAGGAGCTTCGCGCGCAGCGCGAGGCCAGGTCCGCTCTGGTCTCCGCCGCACGCACGACACCGGCGCGGGCGCCCGCGGGCACGGACGGCGCGGGTCCGTCGACGCCGCGACGCCGTCGCCGCTCCGGCTACGCTCCCGCCGGGCGCGGTCCGAGCGGCGGCAAGCCGAGCGCGCGCGCCACCCAATGCGGTGCGCCCACGGTCACAACGGCCGCCACCGCCCCCGTGGGGCCGCGCGCGATCTCGGGACCGCGCATCCCCATCGGGCCGCGTGGCGCCACGACGGCCCATAACGCCAACGTGAACACGACGATGCGCCGGGTTCCGCCCGGCCGCCACGTCTTCGTTGCCGGGGATCCCGGCACCTCGGCGGCGGATGAGTCGTCCCCGGGCTCCGTCGACACGATGCCACCCGCCAACCGCCACGGGTACGCGGAGTGGGACTTCTCCGGCGTGCGGACCCGGTCGCGTTCGGGCGCTTCCTCGACGCCACGGACTGCGGGGTTTGGGCGCTCCGACGACTCCGGCACGGGAGCTACGACCCCACGCGGGAGTGTTGCGCCGTCATCACCAACGACCCGCAAACGCGCCGGTGCGGCGGGTGCCGGAGACGGGGAAGTCACGCCCGCCCCGGGGATCGCCACGCGCCCGGCCGCGGGGCCGAGCGCTCTCGCCGGGGCCGACGTCGACGCATAGGCGGCCCAAGCCCGCGAGCTTGAGGCCAAGGCGGCGGAGGAGTACGGCAGACGGTGCGGCTACTCCGCGCCTCGATGGCGGGGGAGGCCTCTGCGCGCGCGGCGAACGCGCGCGGGGAGGCCGGGCCGACAGGTCCGTGACCGCCTCAACCCCGTCCCCAACGTCGACAATGCGGATGCTCCGCCACGGGGCGAGCCAAAAGCTCATCGCCGCCGCGACGTTGCTACGCGCCATGCCGGCACCCTCGACCCCCGAGGCTCGAGACATGCACCGCGAGGTGCGGACTCTCCTTGAGCAAGCGGCCGTCCGGCGCCAGGCCGAGAGCTCGGCCTCACGCATCCGCCAACGGGGGGGGGACGCACGGGGTGACGATCCCGCACCGGGGAGGCGAACCCTCGGTGCACGTAGGTCAACCCGGCCCGACCGGGGACGCACGCCGGCCAAGGAACGGCTCCTCGACACGCGCAGGCGCCGGATGGCGATGCCCGCAACGTCATCAACGCCGGGCGCACCGGCAAGGCGGACGCGCGAGCGGCTAGGGGCTACCACCCTCGAAGGGGTGGAAGCTACGACAGCGGTGAGGATCGCTCCCCGACACCGGAGCCCTCGGGCACCCGTGTGTTCGGCGGGAGATCCGCACGGCGGCGTTCCCCCCGGCGTTTCCGTCGGCCCTCGACGATCGTCAAATACAACGGGGAGACGGACCCTCGTGTCCGGCTCAACGACTACCGCCGGCTTGTCGGTGGGCGGGGCCACCAACGACGAAGTAATCATCCGCAACTTGCCCCCGCATTTGGGCGACGCCGCCGGACATGGCTCGAGCACTTGCCCGCCGGCCCGGATTCATAGCCGGGACGATCTAGTCCACACCTTCGTGGGCAACTTCCGGGGCACGTACGTACGCCACGGGAACTCCCGGGATCCGCGCTCCCCGCACGCGAAGCCGGGCGAGTCGCTACGGGACTTCATACGGCGCTTCTCCAAGCGCCGCACGAGCTCCCCGGCGTGGCACAATCCGAGATCGTGCACGCGTTCCTCGAGGGCACCACGTGCGGGACCTTGTGCGCGAGCCGGGACGCAGCCCCGCCCACGGACTCGAACGAGCCGTTCGACATTGCCACCGGCTTCGCCTCCGGGAGAGGAGGCCGTGGGGGCAATCTTCGACGGCAAGAAGGGCAAGCGCTCCGAGGACACGCCCGCGGAGGGCGGCGGGTCCAAGGAGCCGCGCCGCAACGACAAGCGGGGCAAGAAGGGGAAGAAGCCGCGCCGCGGGCGCGCGAGCGAGGGGCGCAACGGCGGCAACGCCGAGGCCCTCGGCGTCGACCCGGCTCGACGGGGCCCTCGACCGGCTCCTCGAGGCCGGGGGGTGTTCGACGACATGATGAAGAAGCCATGCCCCTACCACAAGACCCCCGTGAACCACACTCTTGAGCGGTGCGACATGCTCAAGAAGTTCTACGGCCGTGCCGCCGCGAAGGAGGCGAGAGGCCAAGAAGGGTGGAGGCGATGGCGACGCGGGTGGCTTCCCCGCCGTCGAAAATGTGTTCCTCATCTTTGGGGGACCTACCGTCGACATGTCGACCCGGCAACGCAAGAAGGAGCGGCACGAAGTCCTCGCGCGAGAGAGGGCACCTCCGGCCTTCCTCAACCGGTCGAAGGATGCCATCACCTTTAGCCGGGATGATCACCCAAACCGCATCCCGAACCGGGCCGGTACCCACCGGTGGTCGATCCCATCATTGGTAACGCCGGTTTTCGAAGGTCCTTATGGACGGAGGCGGTAGCCTCAATATCCTCTTCGCGCATACATTGCGCCCGATGGGGATTGGGGTACGGGACCAGGCTCGCGGCCCGGCACGAAGCCGTTTCACGGCATCGCGCCCGGCAAGCGGGGTTCAACCCCTCGGGCGGATCGATCCGCCCGTCCGGTTTGGGACCCCCAAGAATTTCCGCAAGAAAACCCTCACCTTCGAGGTGGTGGGATTCAAAGGGGCCTACCATGCCATACTTGGGCGACCATGCTATGCCAAGTTCATGGCGGTCCCCAACTACACGTACCTGAAGATGAAGATGCCGGGTCCAAACGGCGTCATCACCGTCGGGTCGTCGATCGAGCACGCATTCGACTGCGACGTCGAGTGCGTGGAACATGCGGAGGCACTAGCGCTGGATGAAGCGGCCGGTGAACACACCTTGGAGAAGATGGTCAACGACGACCTCAGCTCCGCTGCCAAGCACGTCGGCACCTTCGAGGCCGCCGAGCAAACCAAAGGGGTCCCCCTCGACCCGTCGGCCCCCGAGGGCAAGGCATTGAGGGTCAGCTCGACCCTCGATCCTAAATAGGAAGCAGTGCTCGTCGACTTCCTCCGCGCCAACGCCGACGTCTTCGCGTGGAGCCCCTCGGACATGCCAGGCATCCCGAGGGAGGTCGCCGAGCACTCCCTTGATATCCTGCCCAACGCTCGCGCCGTGCAGCAGCGGCTGCGCCGCTTCGACGAGGAGCGGCGACGGGCGATCGGAGCGGAGCTGCGGAAGCTCCTCGAGGCCGGGTTCATCAAGGAAGTGTTCCACCCTACGTGGTTAGCTAATCCTGTGCTTGTAAAAAAGAAAAATGGGAAGTGGAGGATGTGCATAGACTACACTAGTCTCAATAAAGCGTGTCCAAAAGTTCCCTTTCCTTTGCCACGTATAGATCAAATCATTGACTCTACGATAGGCGGGTGTGAACCGCTCTCCGTTTCCTTGATGCCTACTCGGGATATCACCAAATAAAAATGAAGGAGTCCGACCAGCTCGCGACTTCGTTCATCACACCGTTCGGGACGTTCTGTTACGTCACGATGCCTTTTGGCCTCAGAAACGCGGGCGCGACATATCAGCGCTGCATGCAGCACGTTTTTGGGGATCATATCGGGCGGACGGTCGAGGCTTACGTGGACGACATCGTCGTCAAGACCGAGAAGGCAGACGACCTGGTTAACGACCTTGGCGTCACGTTCAGCTGCCTACGGGCAAACGGGGTCAAGCTCAACCCCGAAAAATGTGTCTTTGGAGTGCCGCGGGGCATGCTCCTAGGATACATCGTCTCCCAGCGGGGGATCGAGGCCAACCCTGAAAAGGTCGCGGCCCTCGAGCGAATGGGTCCAATTCGGGACCTCAAAGGGGTGCAGAAGGTGTTGGGGTGCCTCGCCGCCTTAAGCCGCTTCGTCTCGAGGCTCGGTGAGAAGGGCCTGCCCCTCTACCGGCTGCTCAAGAAGCACGAGCGCTTCTCTTGGACCGCCGAGGCCCAGGAAGCGCTCGACAAGCTGAAGGCGTCTCTGACGCACGCCCCAATCCTTACGCCGCCGCGAGACGGCGAACCCCTCCAACTCTACGTGGCCGCAACCGCCCGGGTGGTCGGCGCCGTGATCGTCGTGGAGAGCACGGAGGAAGGGCATGCCTTGCCGTGCGAGAGGCCGGTCTACTACATCGGCGAAGTCTGTCGGACACGAAGACGCGATACCCCCGTGTCCGAGGAAGGCCGTTGTACGCGGTGGTCCTCGCGCGGCGCAAGCTCCGCCACTACTTCGAGGCCCACCCCGTTACGGTGGTCTCCTCCTTCCCGCTAGGGGAGATCATTCGCAACCCCGACGCGGCGGGCGGCATTGCCAAGTGGTCCGTGGAGTTGATGGGCGAGACGCTAGCCTACGCTCCGCGCAAAGCCATCAAATCGCAAATCTTAGCCGATTTCGTCGCCGAGTGGACGGACACGCACCGCCGCCCCCGGATGAAGCAGAGGCCGGACTGCGTTCTTCGACGGCTCGGTGATGAAGACGGGGAGCGGGCGCGGGCCTCGCTCTTCATGTCACCCCTCGGGGAGCACATGCGCTACGCGATGCGCCTTCACTTCCCCGCATCCAACAATATGGCGGAATACGAGGCCCTTCTCTCGCGGCCTCAAAATCGCCATTGAATTGGGCGTCAAGCGCCTCGACGTGCGAGGGGATTCGCGGCTCGTGATCGATCAAGTCATGAAGAACGCGAGGGCCGCCATGACGACAAGATGGAGGCTTGCATCGTAAAGCCGTGAGGGCCCTCGAAGATAAGTTCTACGGCATCGAGCTTAATCACGTACCCCGCCGGTACAACGAGGAAGCGGATGAACTTGCCAAGATCGCGTCGGGCGGATCACCGTTCCCCCGAACGTTTTCGCGCGCGACATCGCGCGAGCCCCTCGGTCACCTTCGAGCCCTACCCCTTGAGCGACGGCGGACCCTAGGGGGGCTCCCTCGAACCCCGGCGGGTGCGGAACCCATGGAAGAGGACCCCTCGAACGAGGCGTACGTGCTCTCCCTTCTCGAGGGGTACGACTCCCACGAGGGCGTCGCGATGGACATCGAGCCGGCTCCCGTCCGGGCGGACCGGCGGGGAGAAGTACATCGCCTGGATTGCTCGAGGGGAACTCCCCGCGGACCGGGCCGCGGCCGGGCGCGTCGCCGGGGATGGCCAAGTCATTCACCCTCGTCGACGGCGAGCGCGCACAAGCGCGCCGCGTCGGGCATCCTCCGGCGGTGTATACCCATCCCCGAGGGGCGCGAGCTCCTACGGGACATCCACGCGGGGATCTGTGGCCACCACGCCGCGCCACGCACCCTCGTTGGCAACGCGTTCCGCCGGGGCTTCTATTGGCCTACGCGGTCGCGGACGCCAACGAAATTGTACGCACCCGTGAAGGGTGTCAGTTCTACGCCCGCAAGTCCAATTTGCCCGCTCACGCCCTACAAACAATCCCCGTAACGTGGTCGTTCGCCGTGTGGGGGTTGGACATCGTCGGGCCCCTCGCGGAAGGCGCCGGGGGGCTTCACCCACTCGCTTGTCGCGATCAACAAGTTCTCCAAGTGGGTGGAGGTGCGCCCCATCACGAATTTGAAGGCCGAGCAGGCGGTAACGTTCTTCACCGACATCGTCTACCGCTTTGGAGTGCCAAACTCCATCATCACGGACAACGGGTCCCAGTTCACGGGCGGAAGTTCTTGGAGTTCTGCGACAAGTTCCACATCCGCGTGGATTGGGCGGTGTGGCACGCCCACGGACCAATGGCCAAGTAGAGCGTGCCAACGGCATGATTCTACGGGGCCTCAAGCATCGAATTTTCGACCAGCTCAACAAATGCGGCCGGAAATGGCTCCAAGAACTACCGGCCAGTCGTGTGGAGCCTAAGGACAACCCCAAGCGAGCCACGGGTTCACCCCGTTTTCCTCGGTCCATGGCGCGGAGGCCGTCCTCCCCACGGACTCCGGAATATGGGTCGCCCGAGATTCGAGGCTACGACGAAGAGGCTAACCGGCGAGCCCGCGAGGACTCCTTGGACCGGCTAGACGAAGTACGCCTCGTGGCGTTGATGCACTCCGCAAGGTATCAACGATCCCTACGACGCTACCAAGCACGCAAGATACGTCGCGGGGATTTCGGCGAAGGGGATCTAGTCCTAAGGCTACGACAAGACAACCGAGGGCGCCACAAGCTATCGCCCCCATGGGAGGGACCCTACGTCGTGGTGAAGGTGCTCAAGCCGGGCACGTACAAGGCGGCCAACGAGGACGGCGAAGAACTTACCAACGCTTGGAACATCCAACGGCTACGTCGCTTCTACCCTTAGCTAGGATTTCCAAGTATTTTACGTTGTAAAAACGCATGGCCAACACCCCGGTTGGCGTCACCTATGTAAATACTCCAAGTCTAATAAAAGGGCAACTCGGCTTTCCCCGAAACCCAAGTTACCCTCGGGGGCCTCGCGGGGGGGCACCCCCCCCCAAATGGTCCCATTTTTTCGCGCAAAAAAAAACGTAACAACACACGCTAAGTTTGTTTCCTACTTCAACCACGAGCCACGATTCGAACGGGGCGTAGGCGGCACGGCGGAAGGAGCGCGCGAGCCGAGAGCCGGCCTACGCCGCGTGGCTATGGCCCGTCTCTCTCGCCTCCAACCCAGCGGGCCCCTTACGAAAAACGAACTCCCCTAACTAGAATCTACTCAGGAAGAAGGAGAAACAAAAAGCGTAATAAGCAAACGATTTCATTTACAACAACTGCCCATGTTCATGAAATAACTTGTTTATTTACAAAAAGGCCACGAGGCCAGAATTCTGATACACATAAAACAAAAAACGGGCCCAGCGCCCAGATGCTTTCAGGCGGGTGGAGCAGCAGCATCGGCGGCGTCCGGGAAGAGGAATTCTTCGAAGGCCTCGGCGAGCGACCCGGCGGCGTCAGCAACAAGCGCGTCCGCACGCTCCATGGCCACCTCGTCCTCGACGCCCTCGGGCACGATGTAGCCTTCCGCCACCGCCTCGAGGGTTGACCTCGTAGTGGGATCGCACCACTCCGAGGGCCTTCGCACGCCTAGGTGCAACGCCCGGCGCATCCGCTCCGTGACGTGGCCGCCGAGGGCGCGCAGCGGGCTGGCCAGCGAGCTGCCGGCCTGGGCCTCGCCTTCCTCGACGACGCGGCAAGTCTCGAGGGCCGCGTCACGCAGCTCCTGCAGCTCCTGCTCAGAGGAGTTGTAGGAAGCCTGCAGGGCCTCGGCCCGCCCAGCAGCGAGCCCCAAGGCAGTGCGCAAGCCTGGAATCATCAAGACGACAAGAAATCAGAAAGGGAGAAGCGAACCCTCTAAAGCAAAAAACCAACAAACAAGAGTCGAAAAGTCTCACCCTCGACTTGCTTCCTCTCCAGACTGAGGTCGCGGCGTGCGGACTCGAGCTCCGACTCGAGACGCTGGACGGCCTCGCCTTGCTCACGGAGGGCCGCCTCTGGGCCGGCATTGCCGATGCGAGCGAGAGCGCTTCATCCTCAACCTTGGAGAATGCGGCGTTCCGCTCCTCCGGCGACTTCTCCACCGCGTCGCGAGCAACGCGCTCCCGCTCCCGGCGCCGTTCGGGCGTCGCCGAGGGCAGCTCGCTCTTGCCGGAGCCGCCCCTCGGCCCCGGCGGGCGACGCGCTCTCGCCGAAGCCGCTCCTCGGCGACGACGAGGGCCGCGGCCTTGGCGTCGAGGGCGGCCTTCGGGTCATCGGCCTCCTTGGCGCGTCGCTCCCGGCCCCGCGCGCCGCTCCTCGGCCGGCGGCTGGCCGCGCATGCGCCCCCTCGAGCGACGCGCGGAGCTCCGGGCCTCGGCGCGAGCGGTGGCCACCTCCGCCTCCCGTTGGCGGCCGGCGTCCGCGTCTTGTCCGAGTCCTCCCGCGCGTTCCACGGCGCCTCGTCGCGATCGACGAGGGCCGCGCGGATCCGCTCGAGACTCGAGTGACGCGCCGTGTCTCCGCCTCGAGCTCTCGGGAAGCACGTCGCACCACGCCATCGCCGGTACACCGGCCCACCGTGCGGCGTCCCGAGAGCATCCGCAAGCGCGTCGAAAGCGTTGTATCGCTCCCGGAGCCGGCGGGCCTCGGCGTTCACCCGGTCGAACGCGTCGTACTTCTCATGGGGCGCGGCGCTCGAGCTCCCCGGCATACACACATCGAATCTCGTAAGTGCCAAGGCTTGAATGCGGCACACGAAAACGAAAAAGAAAGAGAGACGAGCAACCGCGGCTCACCCGGAAGACGAGCCGGGCCGGCCGCCGTGGACTGCGGCGCCTCGTTCAACGCACGGTTGAGCGTGGCGCCGTGGCTCGGAGCTCGCCCCGAGCTCTCGCTCCCCCCGGCGTCGGCGAACGCGGGGGGATCCTCCACGGCCCCCCCCCCCCCCCGGGCGGGGGCGGCGGCGTGGGAGGACGAGGCCTCGGCGCGCGTGCCCTCGACCCCCCACCATCGGGTGACCCTCGCGCCGCCTCACGAGGGCCCCCTCCTCCGGGGCTCGGGGGAGTTCGTGGGCCGCCCGGCCCACCGGTTCCACCCGGGCGGCGGGGAGTCATCCGAGAGCTCCACCACCTCCGCCCGGAGACCGCCGGCGGGCGGAGCCGCTTGCGCGCGCCTCCGCCGGCACCTCCCCTCGCGCCTCCGCGACCACGGGCGCCCGTTGTGATGCCATGGCCGCCGCCTGCGGCCGTGCCGCCGCATCCGCGGGCACTCCCGCAGTTGCGCCCGCTCCGCCTCCTCGCAATGGCCGCCACCGTGGGCGGCACCTCCACCGTAGCCACCGCCGCGCCCGCGCCTCCATGGCGACCGGCGCCGGCCGCACCCCGGCGACCTGCGGCCGCGCCGCGGCGGGGCGATCCGCCGGCCGGGGCCTCGAGGCCCCGGCCGGGCCTTGCGAACTCGTGCCCGCCGCCGCGCTTGTCCCCGGGCGCGACCCCCTCGACGAACGCCGCCGGGTGGGGATCGACGCGTCCGTCCTCGGCACCTTGGCCGGTGCAAGAGGAGGAACGGTTGGCACCGCCTCGCGCGCGGACACGAACGAGAGGGTTAGAGCATCTAATCACCGGCAAACTAAAACCGAACAAAGGAAGACGGGCTCCTTACCTCGCGGAGGAAAAGGCCCGCTTCCTTTTCCTCGAGGCCTCCGCGGACGAGGCCGGCGCGGCCGGCCGTGCTCGCCGCGGCGCCTCCGGCGGCGCCGCCGCACGCACGGGCACGCCCGCCCCGCACGTGGGCGCGCCCGATGCCGCACCCCTCGAAGAAGCCACCGAGCGCGGGGGCACGCTTGCCCCGCGCACGGGCACGCCCGCCGACGCGCCCCCGACGACGACGCCGCGCGCGCGGACGCGCGCTCCCTCCGCGCGCGAGCACGCTCGACGCGCGCACGGGCGCGTCCGCCGCGCGTACCTCCGCGGCACGCGCGGCACCTCCACGCGCGCGCGCCGCCCCCGACGACGAATGCCCGGCGGCGGGCGGCCGTGCGCCCGCCCCGGACGAAACCACCCCCCGACGCCGGCGCGGGTTCGGCGACGGGGGGCGCGGCCGCCACCGTCCGAGGGGCCCTCCCCCTCGGACTCTTCCTCCTCGTCCGCTCCGAGGACGAGGGGCTCCTCGATATCCCGGGGAGGAGAGCCCCCGGCTCCTCGCGCCGCCGGTACTCCGCGGACCGTGCGTCGCGCGCGCGCTGGCGCCGCCTCGCGTGCTCCCTCTTGCGCGCCGCTCGCTCCTGCTGCTCCCCGCCGCGCCGCCCGGCCGAGCGCACGGGAGTCGGGGGGTGGGGTGGAACGGACTTGGCGATATTGAACTCCACCACTGCGCACAAGAGTGACAATGGCGGATCGTAAAACGAAAACGAAACCAAAAACTAAAACGAAATTGAAAGACAAGGCTCACCCGGCGGGCCGAGGGGGAGCATCTCGACGTCCCACGGGGTCCGGCCCTCGGGCGGCGGCGTCCGGGGTGTCAACGGCGCTCCGCGCCCGGGTGAGCGCATACGGCCGCTCAAGGGGCGTCGGGAGCATCCGCGACCTCGCCAGGTCGACGGGGTTGGCCGCCTCCGTCATCTCGAAGATGCAGAGCGGCCTCTCCATCAGAGGCACGACCTGCCGATGGTGGAGGAAGGCGAGGACACCCATCGCGGTCACCCCGTGCTTCCTCAGCCGCTGCAGCGCGCCCAGCACCGACTCCTGCCGCGCCCGGTGCTGAGGTGTGGACACCCCGTAGCCCTAGGAGCCAGGCCTCTCCTTGAACACCCGGCCGGTGTAGGGGGGAAGGCCGGGCTCGGCGTTGCGCAGATAAAACCATCCCCGCTCCCAGCCGGCGTTGTTCGTCGTCATGGTGCAGGGGATGTAGACGTTCCTGAATCGCCCCCGCAGGGCAAGCGACATCCCGCCGGCGCGCACCGCGCGGCGGGTCCTTGGCTCCGTCGTGGGCTGCGTGAAGAGCTCCCCGCGGAAGAGGTGTACCCAGAGCTCCCAATTAACCGGGATCCCTAGGTACCCCTCGCAGACGCCCACGAACGTGGCCGCCTGCGAGATTGCGTTGGGGGCAAAGTTGTGCAACTCCACCCCGTAGTAGTGGCACATTGCCCGCATGAATGCGCTCGCCGGCGCGTTGAAGCCGCGCTCGTGGTAGCGGAGGAAGCTCACCACGTAGCCCTCCGGCGGGTTGGGCTCGTGATGCGCCGCCGGCGGCACGATCCATTCCGCCGGGCGCCCATCTTCGTTGGCCGACAAGACAGCCGGCGGGGCGGCGGCCGGCCGCCCAAGGCGAGCCGGGTCACCGTGGATCTCTCCCGTG
Source organism: Cenchrus americanus (assembly GCA_947561735.1). Lineage (NCBI taxonomy): Eukaryota > Viridiplantae > Streptophyta > Magnoliopsida > Poales > Poaceae > Cenchrus > Cenchrus americanus. The sequence continues at coordinate 255,669,721 of OX387241.1, forward strand.
CGTACGGATCCAAGATCCTAAGGGGAGGCCGAGGCGGCGCCATGGAGAGGACGAATGCGAAGGCGGAGGACAAGGAAACGAGGAAAAAGCTCTAAGCAGCGAGACCGCGCGGTGGCGAGAGCGAAGCGAAGGCGAAGGGACGGGGGACTGAAAGTGGTAAGGTGCCAAGGTAAAAAACCGCCGTCCACTCCTCCCCGCAGTTTTATAGGTGGCAGGCGAGTTCTCCGGAGCGGACGCCCCGCCAGCATTAACTGCAGGAATCTTTCCATCGCGTCGACGGGCGGGCCCCACCACGACCGCAGCCGGCTCTAACACCTTGCGAGCGGGTCATCATTACGGCAAGGAACGGCCGCGACCGAGGCAAAACCGTCACATCCGCCTGCCGCGCCGCCCACTACGCGCGCGCGCGCGCGCCGCGCCGCCAAAAAGGCGCGCCCGCGTCGCAAAACCGCGGCCACGACCGCAAGGCAATTAAATGCCCGGCCCCTTGCCAAGCAAGGAGAGCCCTCGAGCGAGGCGAATCCTCGGCTCGAGACAAAGGCGACCCTTGATGGGATGACAACGTGAGAAGGTCGCCCGGACCGCTTCGGTGTAGAGAGCAGGCCCACGGGCACCCATGCCACGTAAAACCCTCGAGCGGCATGACCCTCAACTCGAAACAAAGGCGACCCTCGGTGGGGTGTCGGCGTGAGAAGGTCGCCCGGACCTCGCTCGATGTAGAGCGAGGTGCAGCCACGGGCACCCATGCCACGTGAAACCCTCGAGCGGCATGACCCTCCGCTCGAGACAATGTCAACCCTCTAAAAGAAGGCACGCGCGTAAGAGGATCGCCCGAGGTCACGCTTGAAATAGAGCGGCACCGAAAGCACTCATGCCGCGCCATGCCACCAACCAGCACCTCGAGGGTCGGCACGCCCGCACCCCTCGACGGCCGCAAACACGAAAAGACGGGCCGGTCCATGCACGGCCCCGCACGGCCTTACCGATCGAGGTTCGAAGCCCGACCCTCGACGGGTTCGAACAGGCGCCCCGCATCACGCAGTTAGGGACGACGAGGGCACGCGCATTCGAGCCGTTCCTCGAGCCCGTCGGCTCGAGGGTGCCCCACATGTCGTGTTCGAGAGCCGCCGAGGGCGCCTAGCCGGGGGATCCCACCGAGGGAGAGCTTCCGCGCCCTCGGTCCCTAGCGAACGGGACCGAGCCCCACCTAGCAAACCCACGCAAGCGCTTCCATGGACGTGTCTCCGACCGCGCAGGCCTACCCTTATCGAACGGGGCATGGACGTCCACTTGAACCACCCGCTAGCGCCTCGACGAGGAATCCGCGATTCGCGACCCGCTCGATGGGAGTCGTGGAGACCTCACCCTCCGTCCCGCGGAGGGACGGCGAGGGCGCGATAAAAAACAAGTCGTCGGCTCGACCCGATCGCCTCGAACAAAGCCAAGGCTCGGGGGGCTTGACGCACGGCTACACCTCCTTGAAATTGCACCCGCCGGGAGACAAAGGAGGGGGAGCGTGCACCCCCGATGCGGGGCCGAAATACCGCCGATGCCGGTTGGCATATGTGCCACGCCTTTCCGACCGAGTTGCTCGCGGTTAACCCCTCGCAGGAGAGCCCACACCTCCGCGAGGCTTCGAGCTGGGGACCCGCGGGTCCCGCCGACGCGGCCCCACCGGAAAGCGTTCGCAAACAAGGAGGGAAGAACGTCCTATCGGTAGGTTCCGGCATCCGCGGGAGCCTCAATGGCAAACCCGCGGATGCTCGGGGGCTACCGTCGGGGACCGCCCTAGGGGTCCCCTTAAACAATGGGGGAACCCTCACTTAAATCCCCGCATCGAAATAAGCTAGGCCCGACAATGCAGAAACTAACCATGCAGGACATGGCCCATGCGGCGAGACTCGGAGGCCCACCAAGACGGCCCGTGCGGGAAGACCCCTCGAGCGAGGCTCCGCCTCGCCCGAGGGCACGCTCCTCCTCGAGCGGGCTCCGCCCGTTCGAGGGGCAACCCCCTCCTCGAACGGACTCCGCCCCGTTCGAGGGGCGACCCTTCCCTCGAGCGGTCCCGCCCCGCTCGAGGGCTCGCACCCCCTCGAGCGAGTCCCGTCTCGCTCGAGGGTCCGCCCCGCCCTCGGCCGGGGCCCGCCACGCTCACGGGCGCCCCGCGCGCGTGCGCCGGCCCCGTACTTGGGCATTTAACGCCCCGACGCCGCAGGCGGCGCCATCATGCGCCGGGGCTCACGCCGCGCGCCGCCGCACCAACTCCCCGGGGAGGAGCCCATCCCCGCCACCGTGGGATGGACCGTGCGGTACGGCCGGTGTCGTCCCGTGACACCGCGCGCCCACTACCGTACGGCTAACGCGCCCGACCCTCGAAAGAGGGCCGGCACACCCTCGATTCACTTTCACGTGACCCCGGAGTTAGGTGAGGAGCGCTAGGCCGGTGGATGGCCATCCCGGCCACTGTAACGGCGCGGCCGCCGTACCCACGCGTGCAGGCGCACGCCCGACTCCTCAGGCGCACGCCCAGGCACTGCAGCAACCACTCCACTACCGCGGAGCTCATTGGGAAGGAACGCCGTTCTGCCCGCTCCTGTACCCCGTACCAGCCATCATCAGCACCTCCCTCGAAGCCTATCAGAGGACGCCATCGCCATCTGCCGCCTCCTACCCTCGAACCGCCACTGTTCGGGTACAGGGTAGGCCATCATGACCGGATCGCGGCCGAAGATCGTCCGGACGGCCGCCCACTCTACACCGTAGCGCGACGTGCTCCTTCACGTAGCTAGGCGGGGCGCGGCGTGCATGTAACTCGCCGCCCCTTGGCCTATAAAAGGGGAGGCGAGCCCCCGCCGCGGGGAGAGACGGGTTCGGGGGGACGATTCGGAGGAACACGGCGCACCGTGCACTCATTCTCTTATTCTCCCACAACATCTCCGGCCACTCACCCGGGGACTTGGAAGCCACGCTTCCTCTCCCGCCTTGCTTGTATTTGCCCCACTACGAGCACCCCGTGCCGAGCAATATAGTGCCACGAGCACAACCTCCGTCGGACGTACGGCCCCCTCGGCGGAACCAGGATAAAACCTTGTGTCATTTGTTGCTTGGCATCGACCATTGAGGGATAGACCTAGGCGTTATCTACCGGTTAGTGTCGGGACCATATTCCGCACCGACATCAAGCGAGACAAAAGGTCAAAGCTCAAGTGACCCAACTTCCTATGCCACCTCCACAACTCACTCGAAGAACCGGCCAAGAAACAACGCTCCACACCCGAAGACCGAGAAAAATCAGCACGAAAACACCGACCCTCGGGAACGACCATACAAACAAGGTCCCCTCGAGAGTCCACAATCCGAGAACCACCGAGGCCGAAACAACACCTCAAAGCCCTCATCCAACAACTCGGGACACGTAAAGCAAATTGTACCCCGGCCGATTGAACAAGAGCAACATGCCTCGCAGTTATCTTGTCACTCACTTTGATCTCACCTTCCGAAAGCACACGCCCATGCCCATTGTCCCCAAAGGTGATGTACCTCTTTGTCACCACGGACGAGACTTGAGAACCACCCCTGTCTCCGGTCATATGCCTCGAGCAACCGGAGTCGATCAACCAAATGTTCTTCAAGTCTCCCACCTGAAATTCAAAAACGAGCACGTGAGCGAATAAACGACTCAACACTGGGGTTAGTACCAAAAGAGTAAAACCAGTGCCGAGCCATTTGCTCGAAAGTGGGGTTAGCACTAATCAAAGCATCTCTCCTACCAAATCTACCTCCACGAACACCACCACTATAACCACCCTGAGGGAACCACCCCTCTCTGCCTGGAGGAGGGCCAAATCCATGCAAGAAAGCCCGTGGAACATCCTTCCTCTCCAACTCAAAGCCACGACTCCTCCGATCCCCGTATTGAGCATGAGGAGAAGAATGCCGAGCAAACTGACCACCTGCACCCTTTCCAGCCCAACCACCAGAACCACGACCACCAGAAACAACCCTCACACCTGTACGAGCTCGAAACCCAAACAACCGTCTCTGTCTGTGCCCGCACCGGTCCGCCGGTGCCCCACACCGGCCTAACCGGTGTGACACCGGCGCAGCGCCTCCAACGACCTTCCGCTCTCCCCAAGCCCGAACTCGTCCTCACACTCGCCTTGGCCCCGGGCATCCGCACACGAGGCTCAAGTACACCATCGGAAGGGTGGTACTTGTCCTTGTTAGCCCACTCCTTTGCCATTCTCTCCTCACGCTTCCTCTTGAAGCAAAACTCCTCCTTATGGCCATCTCTCCCACAATAGCCACAATGGAACCTCACAAGCTTAGGCTTAGGCTTGGGATGTGGCTGCTCACTCGGTTTCTCTCCACTCAAATCCTCCACCGGTTTCTCACCACTAGTCTTCTCACTCTCCTTTCCAAAGAACACTTTCCCGGAAGTGCTCACAAACTTGATAGGCTTTTGTAGGTCATTGGTGGGTGTAGGAAACACGGGTGGAGCTGGGGTTGTGTCTAGTCGGTTCCTAAGATGGTTAGGTTTTGGGGGGAAATCATTTTTGTGGTGGGTTTTTGGTGGCTCCGGGATATTCTCTCTACTTCCCTCACCAACCTTGTTTGCCCCAAGTCCCTCACCATCTTGCCTCTTAAAGGCCTCGATCATCATCCTCAAGCGAGGCTCATGACCGGACAACCAACCCATCAACTTCCTCAAGTCATCATTCTCATCCTGCAAACGATCAACATAATGTGCAAGTTCCAAATTTTTCAATGCATGCATTTCACAGGTAGAGCAAGATGTAGGCATGGGTTCCTTCAATTTAGCCTCAAGAGAACTAGTGTAAGCATGCATCTCATCAATCTTAGCATGCAAAACAGGGCAAGAAGTGCAAGCACCTAACAAAGCAGGTCTAGACTTAAGCTCAGCCACTTCAACCCTAAGCACATCTAGTTCCTCACACTTGGAGGCATGCTTCTCCTTAAACAAAGCAAGATCAGCAAGGAATATGGAGCAATCAAGACAATCATTCTCATCCGAAACAAACGACGGGGCTAGTCTTAAGGGAATCAATCTCAAGCTTGCTATCAAGCACTGCGTCTCTAGCTCGGCCCACTCTAGTCCTAGCATCCTCGAGTGAAGCCCTAAGCTCTTTCCTCATTTTCTTGGCCTCTCTAAGCATGTCATCACGGTTATCAAGCAAAGAGCCAAGCCTCTCATTCTCCCGGCGCAAGAAGGGAAGCTCACCACGCACCTCGTCGTCGGACTCGGAGTCCGAGTCGCTCCGTGTGCTCTTCTTGTCGCCGGAGCTCGCCGCCATGGTGCGAAAGCCATCTCTCGCGAAGCAACTCGGTCCGCTCGGGTTCTTGGACGACTTCTTGTTCTTGCGACGATCACCCTCATCTTCACTGCTGCTCGAGCTCGAGGTGGAGTACGCGGAACTGGAGTTGACGTCGCTCGCTCCAACCATCGCTCGGGCCATGCCTCGGCTCTCCTTCTTCCTCGATCGTCACTCGTCCTTGTACTTGTTCTTGTGCTTGCTCTTGTGGTCGCGCCTCGAACGGTACTTGCCGTCCATCCTCGGCTTGTGCTTGTAGCTGTCCTTGTTCTCGGCCTTCTCCGGGCAGTCGGCGACGAAGTGTCCCGGCTTGCCGCACTGGAAGCAAGTCCTCGTGTTCCTCCTCATGTTCACGCGGTTCTCGTGCAGCCTCTCGAACCGCCTCGTCAGGAGCGCCAGCTCGTCCTCTCCAAGCTCGTCGAACTCTTCATCTGCCATAGACATCAAGGAGGAAAAGGAGAACATCCTGGTGGATGGGTTAGGGTTAGTCTTTCCTTTGGAACCACCAACGAGGGCAAGACTATGGGAATCAGTCGGTCCCTCGAGCTTGGCAGTCATGCCCCTATCCACCTCAGCCGACTTGAGCTTCGAGAACAGCTTGTTCACCGTCGAGTGTCATACTTCTCCGACTCCACAATGGCCTCGAACTTTCCGCCCCAAATCGTACGATCTAAAGAGTGTAAGAGCTTGACCGCTCTATCCGAGGACCATGTGTGGTTCGAGGACCGGTGGATGGTCGCTTCCTTGTGTGATGAGTGATTGACAACGTTGTGTGGACTGATTCTTGGCTAAGTATTGCAGGTGCAGGTTGCGGCTTGACTCGTGTTGGTGCAGGTGAATAACAAGCGCGAAAGGTCGTTGCCGGTGAGGCCTCCAGGTGTGGAGAAGACAAGTAGGCTTCGTTCGAGGGACCCGGTGGCCAGCGGGGTCAAGTGCGGGCCGCATGGTGGCATGAACAGCAAGATGAAGTCGTGGACGGTTTCTTGGTAGAGCCTCAAAACCAAGGTCGAGCCGGGACTACGTGGGAGCCGAGTCATGAGTGGAGATTGGCGGAGGCTACACCGAGTTCGCGGGGTTTGCGGTGGTTCACCGTAAAACCACCGGGTTACTCGGTTGAGCCACAAAACCGAGGCCGAAGACTCGACGAGGAGGTGCGGCCACCCAGGCCGGTTCAACCGCCCGGAGGGGGCGGTCGACCGCCCGGGGTCGGTCGGTTCCCGGGGCCGGTCTAACCGCCGTGGGGGGGGCGGTCTGACCGCCCTGGCCGCCGGCGCCGAGAAGCTTCGAAGCGGAGGACACACGTCGGGATCGCAAGGCGTGCGTCGAGGCTACGCGAGGTGCGGTCGCCGGGCATCCGTCCGATGGTGAAGACATCAAGAATTCCAAATCCGCCCTTGAGGGGCATGTATCCCTAGTTATTAGTGAAGGGTAGTTTAGTCTTTTGGGTGCCTCCATATATACTCATTAGAGGGGTGGATGGCAGCCAACTCTTGGAACCCTAGCTCATTTGGTTTTTCCATTTTCGTTCTCTATTTTCCCTAGGTTTTTAGAAGGCTAGTTTGAGAGCTTCATGTGAGATCTAGAGAGAGGGATGGATGTTTGGGTGGCAAACTAGACCTTGTACGAACCATTCATGGCATGTATAGAAGGTTCGGCGTTGTTCTTCATGGTGGTTTTTCCCGTCTCTTTTGTGTTGATTTTCGGAGCTCTTTTTGGCGGAGTTTTGAGGACGATTTCTTGGGGTTTTGGTGGGTGTCACGTATGAGGTTCTTGTGCCTCTTTGTCTGGTGACTTTGCCCCCAAATCCCCTTTGAATCGGACTCGATTTGGTGGTTTTTCGAGTTGGGCGAGTTCTTGACCTAGAGAAGCGATTTCTTCGATTCCTCTTGATTGTGAGCGTTTCGGGTCGATTCCTTTGAGGTAGAGGTTGCCCGGGAGGTAACCCAGCTATCCCCGAAGTTTGGCCGCAATCCGTGGAGTGATTCGGGAGATCGGGCGCGAGGAAGTTGAGGTTTGACCCGCGGGTTCGTGTTCGGGAAGGGGCGGTCTAACCGCCTACAGGGGGCGGTCTAACCGCCCGGGGTGTTTCCGGGTCAAAGTTTTGTTTCGCCGGATTTTCCTCTCGTGAGTTTGTTCGCCTTGATCGGAGGAGTGTCCGGGTGAAATTTGGAGCCGTTCTCGCGCGGCTTGCTAGGTGTTCTTGGTTGGAGTTCATTGCCGGGTACGGGAGGTTAGACCGCCCCTGGTAGCCGGTCTAACCGCCCCTAGGCCCTTGGGTGAAGTTTTGGTTTTCGCCAAGATTTTCCGGTAGCTAGCATGGCCTTGACCGGAGATCTCTCGTTGGTGAAACCGTGGTGTGTTTTGGTGCTCGGAAGAGGCGTTTCGGAGGATTTCTTGGTTGCCGGTGTGGAGGCGGTCTAACCGCCCCCTATACCCGGTCTAACCGCCCCCTCCGGTTAGCCGGCTTTCGAGTTGTTTCCGCCGTCGGTGCTGCGTGTGTGTTGTGGTTGCTGGTAGTGTTTGTTCCTAGGACCGTAGCACTCCGGTGGCTACGTGGTTTTGGCAAACGGGAGGTAGAAGTGCGGAGCGTGTGATTTCGGGGGTTCGACCGAGCTAGTTCGTCTTGTCGGAGTTTTAATCTCCCTCGAGAAGAATTTTTATCGCCTCCCATTCACTCCCCCCCCCTCTCTCGGTCGCCTTATCGGTCCTTCAAGTGGTATCGAGCCGGTTCGGGTCTTTGTTGACTCTAACCGGCCTAAGATCCAAGGATGGCGTACCGAGAACGGGGTTCGGGTCCTCCACACTTCGATGGCAAGAACTACCGGATGTGGAGCAAGCGGATGGGTGCGTTCCTCCGCGGAAAGGGTCACCGCTTTGGGATGTCACGGTGGACACAAGGGCTATGTCCACCGATGGATTTCCTTGCTCCGGGGTCGAGGGACGATTCGACGCCAACAATAAGGCGGTCGACTACTTGTTTCGTGCTTTGTGTCGGCCGAGTTCGATCGGGTGCACACCGAGCACTTGGCTTGTAGGATTTGGGCGGTGTTGAAGGAGGCTCATGTTGGGAACGCCCTGTGTTCGAGCACGGATGTATGCGACCTACCGGAGAGAGTACGAGAACTTCACTCATCTCCCCGGTGAGTCCATCGATGCCTTGTTTCGCAGGTTCACGGTGGTGGTAAACAACATGAGGGCCAATGTGGACGTGCTCCCGTACGATGATCATGATAGAGCGGTCAAGCTCTTACACTCTTTGGATCGTACGATATGGGGCGGAAAGTTCGAGGCCATTGTCGAGTCGGAGAAGTATGACACTCTGACGGTGAACGAGCCGTTCTCGAAACTCAAGTCGGCCGTGGTGGATAGGGGCATGATCGCAAGCTCGAGGGACCGACTGATTCCCATAGTCTTGCCCTCGTTGGTGGTTTGAAAGGAAAGGCTAACACTAACCCATCCACCGGGATGTTTTCTTTGTCCTCTTTGATGTCTATGCCGATGAGGAGTTCGACGTGCTTGGAGAGGACGAGCTGGCGCTCCTGACGAGGCGGTTCGAGAGGCTGCACGAGAACCGGGTGAACATGAGGAGGAACACGAGGACATGCTTCAAGTGCGGCAAGACCGGACACTATTTCGCCGAGTGTCCGAAGGTGAACAACCACAACAAGCACAAGTTCAAGGACAAGAGGAAGAAGTCTAAGAAGAAGGATCATGGACATGGGAAGAAGGCACTGTCTCGAGAGAAGATGAAGAGATCAAGCGACATCGAGTCTGATTCCGAGGACACGTCTTCAAGCTCAAGTGATGAAGACGAAGAGGATGAGAAGAAGAGGAAGAAGAAGAAGAACCTTGGCAAGTATCTCAACGGCCTTTGTGTGACGGGCCTAAGCCTCAAGGACGACTTTCGCGGCATGGCTCGCGGTTCGAGCAAAGCAAGAGAAGCCGAAGGACGCCTCGGACTTGGATTCCGAGGATGAGGTATGTGATGAGCTCTCTTCTTTGCGCAAGGAGAATGAGGAGTTGGTTGACTTGCTTGATAATCGCGATCACATGCTTAGAGAGGCTAAGAAGCTTAGGAAGGAGCTTAGATCTTTGCTCGAGGATGCTAGGACTAGAGTGGCGAGCTAGAAACACAAAGTTCTTGATAGCAAGCTTGAAATTGATTCGCTTAAGGCTAGCCCCGTTGTTTCGATGAAAATGATTGTGCTGATTGCTCGCTTTCCTAGCTGACTTGACTGATCTTAGGGAGAAGTATGCCTCCAAGTGTGAGGAACTAGATGTGCTTAGGGTTGAGTTGGCCGAGCTACAATCTAGACCCACTTTGCTTGGTGCTTGCACTTCTTGCCCGGTTTGCATGAGAAAATTATTGAGCTTCGTTCTCGCATTGGTTCGCTAGAGGCTGATTTGAAAGTGCCTATTCCTACTTCTTGTTCTACATGTGAGATGCATGCTATGAAGAATTTGGATCTTGCAAAATGTGTTGGTCGCTTGAAAGATGAGAATGATAAGTTGCGTGAAGCACTGAGTTGGTTGTCGAGTCAAGAACCTCAGCTTGGTATGATGATTGCTAGCTGTAAGCGCTTTGATGGTTGGGCTTTGGGATTGGATAAGGTTGGTGAGGGCAGTGGTGAGAGAGAAAGGAAATTTGGGAATGTTTCAGTTCCACCACAACCCACACCCAAAGACAAGTTTGCATCCAAGCCAAACCAACCTAGTGAAAAGCCTAGTGAGAAACCAAGTGAAGAGTCTCACCCCAAGCCTAAGCCCAAACCAATCCTTTTCCATTGTGAGTTTTGTGGGAAGGATGGTCACAAGAGAGAGTTTTGCTATAAGAGAAAGAGAGAGGCGAGAATGGCTAAGGAGTGGGCGAACAAGGACAGGTACCACCCTTCTCATGGTGTGCCCGAGCCTCATATGCCACCGCCTAAGGGAAAGGGCTTTGTGCGTAAGGATCCGGCATGGGGATATGAGAAATCCCGTAGCCGCAAGGTGGTGGTCCGGAGAGGGCGGTCGACCGGCCCGGCTAGGCGGTCGGGACCGGCTCGCCCGGGGAAGGGCGGTCGACCGCCCGGCTAGGCGGTCGACCGACCGGCCCTCCCCGCATTTCGGCGGCGTTCCGTTTCCGAGGTCGTGATGTTGGTGGTTTCAGTTCCCTTGGTCATGGTGCAGATGGTAGACACTTTGAGTCTGGTGGCGTTGAGTTTGCTGGACGTTCTCCACCTCGTGATCAATACGAGTTTGGGAGAGGTCGCAGTTTTGAGTCTCAGAGGGGCTACGGACCATGCTTTCCCTTTCGTGGTACTCGTACTCGTTCGGGAGACGGGAGTGGTGTTCCCATGGTGGTTCCGGGTTTGATAGGTTTGACAGATGGATCGCCGTATTGATAGGCGGGGTAGGATGAATGTTGCTAACCCCACTTTTGAGGAAATGGCCCGACACCGGTTTCACACCTTTGGGACTAACCCCGGTGTTGAGTCATTTGCTCGTTCTCGCTCTTGGTTTTGAGTTGCGAGGTGGGAGGCCCGAGAGAACATTTGGTTGATATCGGGGGTGGTTCTTCGGCCTCATACCCCGATGGTGACATGTAGGTGCATCACTTTCGGGGATGGTGGACAAGGATGAGTGAATTGTGAAGAAATGATAAAGGTAAGTGCTTTGTGACCTTCGAGTGTGTGGCCTTGGTCAAGCCACTTGGTTTGTTTTGCTCCTTCTCTATATCATGTGTGTAGGGTGAGCTTTGTATGCTCTTTGGCCCTAGTGCATGTGTTTAGGGGGAGCTTGTGAGTTTTGTGCTCCTTTGCTCTTTTGCCGGTGGTGTCGAGCCCTTTTTGCCTCCCCTCGAGGAGCCGGTCTTTTGTGAGCTTTGTGTGTGTGGTTGGTTTCCTAAGTTGGTGGTGAAGCTCCTTTGTAACATGATGTATAGGCATCCTTGTATCTTAGATTGCATGCATTTTGTATCATATGCATTGGATAGGAAAAGCTTCTCCTATATACAATGTTTACCATGGGTTGCTATATATGTTCTTGTGAGCTTGTTTGATATGCTACGGTTAGTTTGGCTTAGCTCTTGATGATCTTGATGAATGATCCATGGTTGATGGCTAATTTTTGAAAAATGTCACATACATGCTCTCTCATGTGTAAATGCCTATATATGATCTTGACATGTTTTAGTGGCTTTGCTATGCTTACTTTGTGGTTGGATAGCTAGTTTATTGATCATATGGGGCCAAAGGCTCATTTGCCATCATGAATGTTTAGCCCTCTTGCTTAATCTTGTGGAGGGGCATAAGTTCCTTTTTGTCGCAAAGACATTTCATGTACCATTTACAAATCTGAAAATGAAATGAAAAATGCTTGGAAAATATGTTCCCATGTCATATGTGCTGAAATTAATTTGCTTTGGGTGCTAAACCGTTGCATGATGCCTACCAATGAGAAGTCTCATACATAGAAGTAGGCACATGGCTCGGTGGCTTTGACATGACATGAGGTGCTTTTGGGTGTTTATGATGGTCTTATGATTAGAATGGCTGTCCTAGCATGAAGTTTGAGTGGCTTTGCCATTTTGATATGTTTTGCTCATGTTTAGGTATTTGCTTGTGAGAGAGTAACGTTTCGCAAAATTACTAAAATCCTTTTTAGCCTTGTCCAATGGTTGTGAAACTTGGTGATCACGTAGTTAAGGTCCTTACGAACCTGTCGAGTATCTAACTTGCTCATTTGGACTTGTGTAGCTCCTTGTGATGAATTTTGTATATTCGAGAAGCTATATGTTGCAAGTTCTCGCATTTTGCCTTGATTCATGCATTGTCAACAAGGGGGAGAAGTTTGTGCATGTTTTGGGCACCTGGGAGTGTTTGGAAGGTGTTCCAATTGTTTCGGGAATTTTTTGAGCGAGTTTGGTGCGGGGCCGGTCTCTTAGGGCGGTCTAACCGCCCCCGGGCGGTCGGTTCGAGCAGAGGCGGTCTAACCGCCTGCGGGCGGCGGTCTAACCGCCCGGGCATGTGAGCGAGGTTTTTGCTCTTTGTTGCATTCCCGAGTTGCATTGATGCATGTGTTCGGGGGGGAGTGTCTTGTGGCTCGTGGGGAGCTTGCATTTGTGCGGGGGGAGCTCTTTGTGGTGTTCGAGTTTTGCTTTGGTGGTTTGCGCTCTTTGCTTGAGTCTGTGTTTTGTCTCGGATGTGTCGAGCCGTTGCCCTTGCCTAAGGGGTCCGAGACTTGTCTTCTTCAAGTGATCTTGCTCTTTGCCTTTCTTTGGCTTTCGATCGCTTGTTGGGGTTTCTTTTTATTTTGTCTCTTTTCTTTTCCTTTTCTCTTGTGTTACTTCATGTGAGTGTGTTGTCAATGCACTCATCAAGGGGGAGATTGAGGACCATGTGTGGTTCAAGGACCGGTGGATGGTCGCTTCCTTGTGTGATGAGTGATTGACAACGTTGTGTGGATCGATTCTTGGCTAAGTATTGCAGGTGCGGCTTGCGGCTTGACTCGTGTTGGTGCGGTGTGAAGAACAAGCGCGAAAGGTCGTTGCCGGTGAGGCCTCCAGGGTGTGGAGAAGACAAGTAGGCTTCGTTCGAGGGACCGGTGGCCGGCGGGGTCAAGTGCGGGCCGCATGGTGGCATGAACAAGCAAGATGAAGTCGTGGACGGTTTCTTGGTAGAGCCTCAAAACCAAGGTCGAGCCGGGACTACGTGGGAGCCGAGTCATGAGTGGAGATTGGTGGAGGCTACACCGAGTTCGCGGGGTTTGCGGTGGTTCACCGGGAAAACCACCGGGTTACTCGGTTGAGCCACAAAACCGAGGCCGAAGACTCGACGAGGAGGTGCGGCCACCCGGGCCGGTTCAACCGCCCAGAGGGGCGGTCGACCGCCCGGGGTCGGTCGGTTCCCGGGGCCGGTCTAACCGCCCGGTGGGGGGCGGTCCGACCGCCCCGGCCGCCGGCGCCGAGAAGCTTCGAAGCGGAGGACACGCGTCGGGATCGCAAGGCGTGCGTCGAGGCTACCGAAGGACCGATACGGCGAACCGTAGGAGGGGGGGGGAGTGAATGGGAGCCGATAAAAATTCTTCTCGATGGAGATGAGAACTCCAACAAGACGAACGCGGCTACCAACACATGTCTCCGACTCACTACCCAAGTTGGCCAAGCCTACGTAGCCACTGAAGTGCCACCGGACCTAGGAACCAACACACACGGCCTTCCGACTCGAGAACGCGGCGGAACAACAAACCCCGAGTCTACAGACCCACACCGGTCGACCGGTGAGCACCACCGGCCGACCGGTCCCCGCTGGTGAACCCGAGCAACTTCCACTAAGTGGCTCTACACCGGCCGACCGTGAGATGCACCGGTCGACCGATGGCAGCCGAAAGCCCCCAAGGCACCAAACAAAGCCAACCGACCACCAAACGGACCCAAACTCGAAACGAAGAAGCACCACGGGACAACAAAAAACACACCAAGACACTCACCCGAGCGAAAACCCACAAGGGCTTGCACCGGTCGGACCGGTCAAGAGCACCGTCGACCGGTGTAGCTCCGGGCGACTCGGGATGAACAGCACCCGCGGGTCAACTCCCCCAAATCCAAATCTCAATCTCCCGAATCGCTCCACGGACTTGAACAAGACTTTGGGGATATCAGGAACACCTCATGAGGAGTCCATAGCCAAGTTTAATCCCACCAAATCTCGTCCAAAAAGGAGGAATCGAAGAAATCCCGCCGAAAGCACTTCCAACCCAAGAACTCAAGAAACCCCGAAATCGAGCACTTTTTCTCACGGATTTGGGAGGGGGATCACAGCCCAAAGAACCACGAAGGGTTCCCACAAATTTCCCCCATCAAATCTCCAAGAGAAAAGCCCCGAAAACACCCCAAAGAAATCACGAAGAAAGGGCTCCGAAAATCACCACCAAGAACAACCGGGGAAAACACATCCAAACCTTGAGAAACCACGCCGAATCATCTATACAAGAAACACAGGTTCGTACAAGGTCTAGCAAGCCGCCCAATCATCCATCCCTCTCTACAAGATCTCTCCGTGAAGCTCTCTTGCTAGTCCTAGAGAAAACCTAAGGAAAAATAGGTGGAAAATAGGAAAACTAATGAGCTAGGGTTTCCAGAGTTGGCTGCCATCCTCTCACCTCTTGGGTTATATGGTGGCAACCGAATGTCCAAAATGCCCTTCTCTAACAACTAGGGATACAAGCCCCTCAAGGGCGGATTTGGAATTCTTGATGTCTTCACCATCGGACGGATGCCCAAAGAACCGCACCCTCGCGTAGCCTCGACGCAAGCCATGCGATCCCGTCGCGTGTCCTCCGCTTCGAAGATTCCGGACCGCGTCGTCGCACACGGTCGGACCGGTGCTCCTCACCGGCCGACCGGCCCCCACCGTCGACCGGTCGGACCCACCGGTCGGACCGGTCCGGTGCTCGCCGCACCTCCGTCTTCGGTTCTCCGGTCTTAGCTTTGTGGATCAACCAAGGAACCCGGTGATTTTCTCGGTGAACCACCGAAACCCCGCGAACTCGGTGTAGCCTCCGCCAATCTCCACTCATGACTTGGCTCCCACGTAGTCCCGGCTCGACCTTGGTTTTGAGGCTCAACCAAGAAACCATCCACGACTTCATCTTCTTGTTCATGCCACCATGCGGCCCGCACTTGACCCCCGCCGGCCACCGGGTCCCTCGAACGAAGCCTACTTGTCTTCTCCACACCCGGAGGCCTCACCGCAACGACCTTTCGCGCTTGTTCTTCACCTGCACCAACACGAGTCAAGCCGCAACCTGCACCTGCAATACTTAGCCAAGAATCAGTCCACACAACGTTGTCAATCACTCATCACACAAGGAAGCGACCATCCACCGGTCCTCGAACCACACATGGTACTCAATCTCCCCCTTGATGAGTGCATTGACAACACCCACATGAAAGTAACAAGAGAGAAAAGAAAAAGAAAAGAAACAAACAAAAAGAAACTCCAACAAGCGATCGAAAGCCAAACAAAGGCAAAGATCAAGATCACTTGAAGAAAACAAGTCTCGGACCCCTTAGGCAAGGGCAACGGCTCGACACATCCGAGACAAAGCAAAGCTCAAGCAAAGAGCACAAACCACCGAAACAAAGCTCGAAAATTCTCAAAGAGCTCCCCCCCGCACACATGCAAACTCCCCCGAACCAATGCACCTCCCCCGGACGAATGCATGCAAGAAACCACATGAAACAAGGTACCGCAAAGAACTTCAGCTCACACCGGTCGACCCGGGGCAGCCGCAGCAACTTCAGCTCACACCGGTCGGACCGGTCATCACCACCGGTCGACCGGTGCCTAACATGTGTACGAGACCAGCACTCACACCGGTCGGACCGGTGCTCATCACCGGTCGGACCGGTGTACAACGAGAGCCCTTAAATGGCTCGAAACCACCTGAAAACCTTCTAAATGCGTCCGGCAAGCCATTTCAAGCTCAAACTTCTCCCCCTTGTTGGCAATGCATGAATCAAGCCAAAAAATGCAAAAAATGCAACCTAGAGCTTCTCAAATAGACAAAATTCAACAAAGAATGCTACACATGTCCAAATGAGCAAGTTAGGTACTCGACGGCTTCGTATCGATCTCAACTACATGATCACCAAGTTTCACAACCATTGGACGAAGCCGAGATGGATTTTGGCAATTTTGCGAAAAACTTGCCTCTCATGAGCAAAGTCCCAAACATGATCAAAGCATATCAAAATGGCAAAGCCACACAAACTTCATGCTAGGACATGCTATTCTAACCATAAGACCATCACAAACACCCATAAGCACCTCATGTCATGTCAAAGCCACCGAGCCATGTGCCTACTTCTATGTATGAGACTTCTCATTGGTAGGCATCATGCAACGGTTTAGCACCCAAAGCAAATTAAATTCAGCACATATGACATGGGAGCATATTTTCCAAGCATTTTTCATTTCATTTTCAGATTTGTAAATGGTACATGAAATGTCTTTGCGACAAAAAGGAACTTATGCTCCTCCACAAGATAAATCTAGAGGGCTAAACATTCATGATGGCAAATGAGCCTTTGGCCCCATATGATCAATAAACTAGCCATCCAACCACAAATTAAGCATAGCAAGGCCACAAAAACATGTCAAGAGCATGTAAAGGCATTTACACATGAGAGAGCATATATGTGACATTTTTCAAAAGCAAAGCTATCAACCATGGATTATTCATCAAGATCATCAAGAGCTAAGCCAAACTAACCGTAGCATACCAAACAAGCTCACAAAGACATATATCTCATTCCATGGTGAACAATGTATATGAGAGAAGCTTTTCCTAACCAATGCATATGATACAAAATGCATGCAAACTAAGATACAAGGATGCCTATACATCATGTTACATATGCCATGCCAAAATGCAAGGAATGCACAAAAGAAAGCTATACATATGCTACAAACCGGCTCCTCGAGGGGAGGCAAAACGGGCTTGACACCACCGGCAAAAGAGAGCTCCCACACACCCAACTCAAGAAATCAAACACACACCAAGTTCCCCCGCAAACGAGTGAAAGTTGCTTGATCTAGGGGTTTGGTGAAAATATCGGCTAGTTGGTCATGTGTGGGTACATGGATCAAGGCTATCTTTCCTTTCTCTACGTTGTCTCTCGTAAAATGATACCTCACTTCTATGTGCTTGGTTTTGGAATGGAGCACCGGGTTCTTTGCAACGCTTATGGCACCGGTGCTATCACATTGAAGTGGGACATGGGTATACTCCTCACCAAAGTCACTCATGGTGTAGGTGATCCAAAGGAGCCGAGAGCAACAACTAGCAGCGGCAACATACTCGGCCTCGGCCGTGGATTGAGCAACACTCGACCGCTTGCGGGAAGACCAAGACACCAAAGAAGAACCCAAAACTCGGCAAGTCCCGAAGTGGACTTCCAATCCAACCGACACCCGGCAAAATCCGCGTCCGAAAAGCCATGAAGCGCCAAAGAAGAGGACGCGGAGTACCAAAGGCCGAAGTCGGGAGTGTGACGCAAGTACCCGAAAATTCGCTTCACCGCTTGCCGATGCGAAGTCCTCGGAGACGCTTGAAAACGAGCGCACGGACACACCGAGAACCGTATGTCCGGCCTCGTCGCCGTCAAGTAGAGGAGTGACCCGATCATGCTCCGTACTCCTTCGGTCCACGTGTTCACCTTCCTCATCCGCATCAAGAGCCGTAGTCGTACTCATCGGCGTCGTCATAGCCTTGGAGTCCTCCATCTTGAACTTCCTCACAATGTCCTTGGTGTACTTAGCCCGGTGCACAAATGTTCCTTCCTTTGATTGCTTGATTTGTAGCCCGAGGAAGAACCGCAACTCACCCATCATGCTCATCTCGAACTCCCCCGCTCATATCATCCGCAAACCTCGCAACAAGAGAGTTAGACGAGCCACCAAAGACAATATCATCCACGTACACCCGCACAATCGGGATATCTCTCGCCCGCCTCAACAAAAACAAGGTCCGATCGACCTTCCCCATCTCAAAGCCTCTCTCAAACAAGAACCCCCTCAACCTCGCCATACCAAGCTCTAGGCGCCCGCTTCAACCCATACAACGCCTTCCTCAACTTGTACACCCGGTGGGGGTACTTCTCACTCTCAAACCCCGAGGTCGCCTCACATACACTTCTTCCTCCAAAGACACCATTCGGAAAAGCACTCTTCACATCCATTTGGTGCAACTTGAACCCTTTAGCCACGGAAAAGGCTAGAAGGATCCTAATCGCCTCCAAACGGGCTACGGGAGCAAAGGTCTCCTCGTAGTCAATCCCCTCCTTCGACCGAACCCTTGGGCAACAAGTCTCGACTTGTTCCTCACAACCTCACCCTTCTCTCCCTCTTTGTTTTTCCACACCCACTTTGTACCAATCGCTTACACCCCGGGGGAGGGTCAACCAACTCCCACACCCGATTCCTCTCAAAGTTCTCCAACTCCTCATGCATCGAGTTAACCCAATTGTGATCGGATAGTGCGTGTCCAATGTCTTTGGGCTCGAAAGAAGCAACAAATGCAGCATGAGCAAAATGGGAATTGTTTCGAACCCTCGACCGTGTAGTGCGTTCATTCATGTCGCCGATGATCCTCGAAGCCGGGTGATCCACTTGAACTCGCCGGGGAGGTTCTCGCCTCGAAGCTACCTCCCCCTCGACATCGCCTTCTCCTCGTTCTTGATTTGTCGTCGTAGGTGTAGCAGAGGGTCCATCCATCATCGTAGTCGAAGTAGTTGGTACATGTTCGGCGGGGGCACCGCACCACCATCCTCATCATCACCATGTTCATGCTCCTCCTCCCCGAAAGATCTCCTCGCCAAGCTCATCATCACCGCACACTCAAAGACAAGCTGACTACGTGGCTTTGTCTCGTCGAAGGTTACCTCGCAAGTCTCCACGATTTGGTTAGTTTCAAGATTGAGCACACGATATGCTCTAGAATGAGATGCATAACCAAAGAAAATGCCATCGACAGACCTAGCCTCAAACTTATCCAACTTCCTGCCTTTCTTCAGAATGAAACACTTGCAACCAAAGACATGGAAGTGACTCACCTTGGGTGTGCGACCATGCATCAACTCATAGCATGTCTTCTTCTTGTGCACTCTGAGGTATATCCTGTTCGACACATAGCATGCGGTATTCACCGCCTCAGCCCAATACCTCCTCGGAGTCCTATGCTCATCAAGCATCGTCCGAGCCATCTCGCACAAGGTCCTATTCTTTCTTTCCACAACACCATTCTGGGGAGGCGTATACGGACTCGAAAACTGGTGCTCAAGACCCAAGTCATGACAAAAGGTTTCAAAACGAGAGTTCCTGAATTCCGAGCCATTATCACCGCGGATAGCTCGTATGGCATCTCCGTGCCTCTCGTTCCTCAACCTCAAGACTAGATCTCGAACAAAACCAAACGTCTCCCCCTTATCCTCGAGAAAGAACACCCACGCATACCGAGAATAGTCGTCCACCACAACAAGGACATACCACTTCCCACCCGCGATCGCACACGAGCCGGGCCAACAAGGTCCATATGGAGCAGCTCGCATGGACGCTCGCTCATCACATCGGTGAGAGGCGGGTGAGAAGAGGCCACCATCTTGGCATGCCTACACGGAGCACAAACCAACTCTTTCTCAAGCCTCAACCGTGGCAATCCTCGGACCAAATTGAGTTTACTCAAGCGTGACAAAAGGTCAAAGCTCAAGTGACCCAACTTCCTATGCCACTTCCACAACTCACTCGAAGAACCAGCCAAGAAACAACGCTCCACACCCAAAGACTGAGAAAAATCAGCACGAAACACCTGACCCTCGGGAACGACCATACAAACAAGATCCCCTCGAGAGTCCACAATCCGAGAACCACCTGGCCGAAACAACACCTCAAAGCCCTCATCCAACAACTGGGACACAGAAAGCAAATTGTACCCCAGCGATTGAACAAGAGCAACACGCCTCAGAGTGATCTTGTCACTCACTTTTATCTCACCTTCTGAAAGCACACGCCCACGCCCATTGTCCCCAAAGGTGATGTACCTCTTCGTCACCACCGGACGAGACTTGAGAACCACCCCCTATCTCCGGTCATATGCCTCGAACAACCGGAGTCAATCAACCAAATGTTCTTCAAGTCTCCCACCTCGAAAATCAAAAATAGGCACGTGAGCGAACAAACGACTCGAAGATCGGGGTTAGTACCAAAGGAGGAAAACCAATCTGCCGAGCCATTTGCTCGAAAGTGGGGTTAGCACCAACCAAAGCATCTCTCCTACCAAAACTACCTCCACGAACACCACCACGGTAACCACCCCGAGGGAACCACCCCTCTCTCGCCCGGAGGAGGACCAAAACCACGCAAGAAAGCCCGTGGAACGTCCTTCCTCTCCAACTCAACGCCACGACTCCTCCAATCCCCGTATTGAGCACGAGGAGGAGAACGCCTAGCGAACTGACCACCTGCACCCTTTCCAGCCCAACCACCAGAACCACGACCACCAGAAACAACCCTCGCACCTGTACGAGCTCGAAACCCGAACATCCGTCCGTCCGTGCCCGCACCGGTCCGACCGGTGCCCCACACCGGTCCGACCGGTGTGACCCGGACAAGAAGCACCACCTGCAGCCTTCTTCTCTCCCCAAGCCCGAACCGTCCTCACAATCGCCTTGCCCCCGGGCATCCGCATACGAGGCTCAAGTACACCATCGGAAGGGTGGTACTTGTCCTTGTTTGCCCACTCCTTCCTCATTCTCTCCTCTCGCTTCCTCTTGAAGCAAAACTCCTCCTTATGGCCATCTCTCCCACAATAGCCACAATGGAACCTCACAAGCTTAGGCTTTGGCTTGGGATGTGGTCGCTCACTTGGTTTCTCTCCACTCAAACCCTCCACCGGTTTCTCACCACTTGCCTTCTCACTCTCCTTCCCAAAGAACACTTTCCCCGAAGTGCTCACAAACTTGATAGGCTTTTGTAGGTCATTTGTGGGTGTAGGAAACACGGGTGGAGCTGGGGTTGTGTCTAGCCGATTCCTTAGATGGTTAGGTTTTGGTGGGAACTCATTCTTGTGGTGGGTTTTTGGTGGCTCCGAGATATTCTCTCCACTTCCCTCACCAACCTTGTTTGCTCCAAGCCCCTCACCATCTTGCCTCTTAAAGGCCTCGATCATCATCCTCAACTGAGGCTCGTGACCGGACAACCAACCCATCAACTTCCTCAAATCATCATTCTCATCCTGCAAACGATCAACATAATGTGCAAGCTCCAAATTTTTCAATGCATGCATTTCACAGGTAGAGCAAGATGTAGGCATGGGTTCCTTCAATTTAGCCTCGAGCGAACTAGTGTAGGCATGCATCTCATCAATCTTAGCATGCAAAACAGGGCAAGAAGTGCAAGCACCTAGCAAAGCAGATCTAGACTTAAGCTCAGCCACTTCAACCCTAAGCACATCTAGTTCCTCACACTTGGAGGCATGCTTCTCCTTAAACAAAGCAAGATCAAGCAAGGAAAATAGAGCAATCAAGACAATCATTCTCATCGAAACAACAGGGCTAGCCTTAAGCGAATCAATCTCAAGCTTGCTATCAAGCACCCGTGTCTCTAGCTCGCCCACTCTAGTCCTAGCATCCTCGAGTGAAGCCCTAAGCTCTTTCCTCATTTTCTTGGCCTCTCTAAGCATGTCATCACGGTTATCAAGCAAAGAGCCAAGCCTCTCATTCTCCCGGCGCAAGAAGGGAAGTTCATCACGCACCTCGTCGTCGGACTCGCAGTCCGAGTCGCTCCGTGTACTCTTCTTGCCGCCGGAGCTCAACGCCATGGTGCGAAGCCATCTCCCGCGGCGCCTCGGCCCGCTCGGTGTTCTTGGACGACTTCTTGTTCTTGCGGCGATCTCCCTCGTCTTCGCTGCTGCTCGAGCTCGAGGTGGAGTACGCGGAACTGGAGTCGACGTCGCTCGCTCCAACCATCGCCCGGGCCTTGCCTCGGCCCTCCTTCTTCCTCGATCGTCGCTCATCCTTGTACTTGTTCTTGTGCTTGCTCTTGTGGTCGCGCCTCGAACGGTACTTGCCATCGTTCATCCTCGGCTTGTGCTTGTAGCTGTCCTTGCTCTCGGCCTTCTCCGGCGGTCGGCGACGAAGTGTCCCGGCTTGCCGCACCGGAAGCAAGTCCTCGTGTTCCTCCTCATGTTCACGCGGTTCTCGTGCGGCCTCTCGAATCGCCTCGTCAACGGCGCCGCCCGTCCTCTCCAAGGTCATCAAACTCCTCATCTGGCATAGACATCAAAGAGGAAAACGAGAACATCCTGGTGGATGGGTTAGAGTTAGTCTTTCCTTTGGAACCACCAACGAGGGCAAGACTATGGGAGTCAGTCGGTCCCTCGAGCTTGGCAGTCATGCCCCTATCCACCTCAGCCGACTTGAGCTTCGAGAACAGCTCGTTCACCGTCAGAGTATCATACCTCTCCGACTCGACTATGGCCTCGAACTTTCCGCCCCATATCGTACGATCCAAAGAGTGTAAGAGCTTGACGGCTCTATCATGATCATCGTACGGGAGCACGTCCACATTGGCCCTCATGTTGTTCACCACCACCGTGAACCTCTGAAACAAGGCATCGATGGACTCACCGGGGAGATGAGTGAAGTTCTCGTACTCTCTCCGTAGGTCGCATACAACCGTGCTCGAACCCGGGCGTTCCCAACATGAGCCTCCTTCAACACCGCCCAAATCCTACAAGCCAAGTGCTCGGTGTGCACCCGATCGAACTCGGCCGACACAAAGCACGAAACAAGTAGTCGACCGCCTTATTGTTGGCGTCGAATCCGTCCCTCGACCCCGGAGCAAGGAAATCCATCGGTTGGACATAGCCCGTGTCCACCGTGACATCCCAAAGCAGCCGACCCTTTCCGCGGAGGAACGCACCCATCCGCTTGCTCCACATCCGGTAGTTCTTGCCATCGAAGTGTGGAGGACCCGAACCCCGTTCTCGGTACGCCATCCTTGGATCTTAGAGCGGTTAGAGTCAACAAAGACCCGAACCGGCTCTGATACCACTTGAAGGACCGATACGGCGAACCAGAGAGGGGGGGAGTGAATGGGAGCCGATAAAAATTCTTCTCGATGGAGATGAGAACTCCAACAAGACGAACGCGGCTACCAACACACGTCTCCGACTCACTACCCAAGTTGGCCAAGCCCACGTAGCCACTGGAGTGCCACTGGACCTAGGAACCAACACACACAGCCTTCCGACTCGAGAACGCAGCGGAACAACAAACCCCGAGTCTACGAGACCCACACGGTCAGACCGGTGAGCACCACCGGTCAGACCGGTCCCTGCTGGTGAACCTGAGCAACTTCCACTAAGTGGCTCTACACCGGTCAGACCGGTGAGATGCACCGGTCAGACCGATGGCACCCAGAAGGCCCCCAAGGCACCAAACAGGCCAACCGACCACCAAACGGACCCAAACTCGAAACAAGCAAGCACCACGGGACAACAAAGAACACACCAAGACACTCACCCGAGCGAAAACCCACAAGGGCTTGCACCGGGCCGACCGGCCAAGAGCACCGGTCGACCGGTGTAGCTCGGGCGACTCGGGATGAACAAGACCCGCGGGTCAACTCCCCCAAATCCAAATCTCAATCTCCCGAATCGCTCCACGGACTTGAACAAGACTTTGGGGATATCGGGAACACCTCATGAGGAGTCCATAGCCAAGTTTAATCCCACCAAATCTCGTCCAAAAAGGAGGAATCGAAGAAATCCCGCCGAAAGCACTTCCAACCCAAGAACTCAAGAAACCCCGAAGTCGAGCACTTTTTCTCGCGGATTTGGGAGGGAGATCACAGCCCAAAGAACCACGAAGGGTTCCCACAAATTTCCCCCATCAAATTTCCAAGAGAAAAGCCCCGAAAACACCCCAAAGAAATCACGAAGAAAGGGCTCCAAAAATCACCACCAAGAACAACCGGGGAAAACACATCCAAACCTTGAGAAACCACGCCGAATCATCTATACAAGAAACACAGGTTCGTACAAGGTCTAGCAAGCCGCCCGATCATCCATCCCTCTCTACAAGATCTCTCCGTGAATCTCTCTTGCTAGTCCTAAGAAAAACCTAAGGAAAAATAGGTGAAAAATAGGAAAACTAATGAGCTAGGGTTCCAAGAGTTGGCTGCCATCCTCTCACCTCTTGGGTTATATAGGAGGCAACCGAATGTCTAAAATGCCCTTCTCTAACAACTAGGGATACAAGCCCCTCAAGGGCGGATTTGGAATTCTTGATGTCTTCACCATCGGACGGATGCCGGCAACCGCACCCCGCGTAGCTTCGACACAAGCCATGCGATCCCGACGCGTGTCCTCCGCTTCGAAGATTCCGGACCGCGTCGCCGCACACCGGTCGACCGGTGCTCCTCACCGGTCGAGCCGGTCCCCACCGGTCGGACCGGTCCGGTGCCGCCGCACCTCCGTCTTCGGTTCTCCGGTCTTGGCTTTGTGGATCAACCAAGGAACCCGGTGATTTTCTCGGTGAACCACCGGAAACCCCGCGAACTCGGTGTAGCCTCCGCCAATCTCCACTCATGACTTGGCTCCCACGTAGTCCCGGCTCGACCTTGGTTTTGAGGCTCAACCAAGAAACCGTCCACGACTTCATCTTGCTGTTCATGCCACCATGCGGCCCGCACTTGACCCCGCCGGCCACGGGTCCCTCGAACGAAGCCTACTTGTCTTCTCCACACACGGAGGCCTCACCCGCAACGACCTTTCGCGCTTGTTCTTCACCCGGACCAACACGAGTCAAGCCGCAACCCGCACCTGCAATACTTAGCCAAGAATCGGTCCACACAACGTTGTCAATCACTCATCACACAAGAAAGCGACCATCCACCGGTCCTCGAACCACACATGGTCCTCGCCTACGCGAGGTGCGGTCGCCGGCATCCGTCCGATGGTGAAGACATCAAGAATTCCAAATCCGCCCTTGAGGGGCATGTATCCCTAGTTATTAGTGAAGGGTAGTTTAGTCTTTTGGATGCCTCCATATATACTCATTAGAGGGGTGGATGGCAGCCAACTCTTGGAACCCTAGCTCATTTGGTTTTTCCATTTTCGTTCTCCATTTTCCCTAGGTTTTTAGAGGACTAGCTTGAGAGCTTCATGTGAGATCTAGAGAGAGGGATGGATGTTTGGGTGGCAAGCTAGACCATGTACGAACCTTTCATGGCATGTATAGATGGTTCGGCGTTGTTCATCATGGTGGTTTTCCGTCTCTTTTGTGTTGATTTTCGGAGCTCTTTGTTGGCGGTGTTTTGAGGACGATTTCTTGGGGTTTTTGGTGGGTGTCACGTATGAGGTTGTTGTGCCTCTTTGGCTGGTGACTTTGCCCCCAAATCTCCTTTGAATCGGACTCGATTTGGTGGTTTTTCGTTGGAACTCGAGTTCTTGAGGTTTGGTCACGAGATTTGCGATTCCCCATGATTGAGAGCGTTTCGGTGCAATTCCTTTGAGGGAGAGGTCGTACATGAGGTGACCCGGGCATCCCCAAAGTTTCGCCGCAATCCGTTGGGTGAATTGGGAGATCGGGTGATGCAAAGTTGAGGGTTGACCCGCGGTTCCCCTTTTTCCCGTTCGTCCGGGGAGGGCGGTCTAACCGCGTAGGAGGGGCGGTCTAACCGCCCCGGGCTCGTCCGGAGAAAGTTTTGATTTTGGCTGAGATCTTCTGGTAGCATGTTGGCCTTGACCAGGGGATTGTATGGTTGAAATCTTGGAGCGTTTCGAGTCCGTTTGCTTGGGTTTTCACTCGGATCTTTGTGCTCGGGGGGAGGGAGGTCTAACCGCCCCCGGCACCGGGTTTAACCGCCCTAGGCCTTTCCGAAGAAAGTTTGATTTTGCTGGACCTTTCTCTCGTGAGTTTGTTCACCTTGATCGGAGGAGCGTTCGGTGAAATCTTGGCTCGTTTTAGTGTGGTTTGCTAGGAGTTCTTGTTTGGAGTTCGTTCTTGGGTACAGGAGGTTAGACCGCCCCCGGTAGCCGGTCTAACCGCCCCTAGGCCCTTGGGTGAAGTTTTGGTTTTTACCAAGATTTTCCGGTAGCCGGCATGGCCTTGACCGGAGATCTCTCGTTGGTGAAACCGTGGTGAGTTTTGGTGCTCGGAAGAGGCGTTTCGGAGGATTTCTTGGTTACCAGGTGGAGGCGGTCTAACCGCCCCCTATACCCGATCTAACCGCCCCCTCTGGTTAGCCGGCTTTCGAGTTGTTTCCGCTGTCGTTGCTGCGTGTGTGTTGTGGTTGCTGGTAGAGTTTGTTCCTAGGACCAGTAGCACTCCAGTGGCTACGTGGTTTTGGCAAACGGAAGGTAGAAGTGCGGAGCGTGTGATTTCGGGAGTTCGACCGAGCTAGTTCGTCTTGTCGGAGTTTCGATCTCCCTCGAGAAGAATTTTTATCGGCTCCCATTCACTCCCCCCTCTCTGGTCACCTAATCGGTCCTTCACTATCATGATCATCGTACGGGAGCACGACCACATTGGCCCTCATGTTGTTCACCACCACCGTGAACCCTCGAAACAAGGCATCGATGGACTCACCGGGGAGATGAGTGAAGTTCTCGTACTCTCTCCGTAGGTCGCATACATCCGTGCTCGAACCCGGGCGTTCCCAACATGAGCCTCCTTCAACACAACCCCAATCCTACAAGCCAAGTGCTCGGTGTGCACCCGATCGAACTCGGCCGACACAAAGCACGAAACAAGTAGTCGACCGCCTTATTGTTGGCGTCGAAGCCGTCCCTCGATCCGGAGCGAGGAAATCAACCGACCGGACATAGCTTGTGTCCACCGTGACATCCCAAAGGATCCGACCCTTTCGCGGAGAAACACACCCATCCGCTTGCTCCATATCCGGTAGTTCTTGCCATCGAAGTGTGGAGGACCCGAACCCCGTTCCGGTACGCCATCCTTGGATCTTAGACCGGTTAGAGTCAATAAAGACCCGAACCGGCTCTGATACCACTTGAAGGACCGATACGGCGAACCGAGAGAGAGGGAGTGAATGGGAGCCGATAAAAATTCTTCTCGGAGGAGATGGAAACTCCAACAAGATGCACACGGCTTCCAACACATGTCTCCGACTCACTACCAAGGTTGGTCAAGCCCACGTAGCCACTGAAGTGCCACCGGACCTAGGAACCAACACACCACCTTCCGACCCGAGAAACGCGGCGGAAAAACCAAACCTCGAGTCTACGAGACCCACACCGGTCGGACCGGTGAGCACCACCGGTCGACCGGTCCCCGGTGGTGAAACCGAGCAACTTTCACTAAGTGGCTCTACACCGGTCGACCGGTGAGACACACCGGTCGGACCGATCGCGAGCACGAAAGCCCCCAAGGCACCAAACAGGCACCGATCACCAAACGGACCCAAACTCGAAACAGCAGCAACATGAGACAACAACGAACACACCAAGACGTTCACCCGAGCAAAATCCCACAAGGGCTCGCACCGGTCAGACCGGTCAAAAGCACCGGTCAAACCGGTGTAGCCTGGGCAGCTCGGGATGAACAGCACCCGCGGGTCAACTCCCCCAAATCCAAAACTCGATCTCCGAATCACTCCACGGACTTGAACAAGACTTTGGGGATATCAGGAACACCTCATGAGGAGTCCATAGCCAAGTTTAATCCCACCAAAACTCGTCCAAAAAGGAGGAATCAAGGAAATCCCGCCAAGAGCACTTCCAACCCAAGAACTCAAGAAACCCCAAAATCGAGCACCTTTACTCACGGATTTGGGAGGGGAATCACGGCCCAAAGAACCACGAAGGGTTCCCACAAATTTCCCCCATCAAATCCCCAAGAGAAAGGTCCCGAAAACAACCCAAAGAAATCACCGAGAGAGGGCTCCGAAAATCACCACCAAGAACAACCCGGGAAAACACATCCAAACCTTGAGGAACCACGCCGAATCACCTATAAATGAAACAAAGGTTCGTACAAGGTCTAGCAAGCCGCCCGATCATCCATCCCTCTCAACAAGATCTCTCCGTGAAG
Source organism: Cenchrus americanus (assembly GCA_947561735.1). Taxonomy (NCBI): domain Eukaryota; kingdom Viridiplantae; phylum Streptophyta; class Magnoliopsida; order Poales; family Poaceae; genus Cenchrus; species Cenchrus americanus. The sequence continues at coordinate 255,697,651 of OX387241.1, forward strand.
CTCTCTTGCTAGTCCTAAGAAAAACCTAAGGAAAATAGGTGGAAAATAAGAAAACTAATGAGCTAGGGTTCCAAGAGTTGGCTGCCATCTTCTCACCTCTTGGGTTATATGGAGGCAACCAAATGTTTAAAATGCCCTTCTCTACTAACTAGGGATACAAGCCCCTCAAGGGCGGATTTGGAATTCTTGATGTCTTCACCATCGGACGGATGCCGGCGACCGCACCCCGCGTAGCCTCGACGCAAGCCATGCGATCCCGACGCGTGTCCTCCGCTTCGAAGATTCCGAACCGTGTCGTCGCACACCGGTCAAACCGGTGCTCCTCACCGGTCGGACCGGTCCCCACTAGTCGACCGGTCGGACCCACCGGTCGACCGGCCGGCAGCCGCTTGCGGCTCCGTCTTCGGTTCTCTCGGTCTTGGCTTTGTGGATCAACCAAGGAACCCGGTGGTTTTACGGTGAACCACCGGAAACCCCGCGAACTCGGTGTAGCCTCCGCCAATCTCCACTCATGAATTGACTCCCACGTAGTCCCGGCTCGACCTTGGTTTTGAGGCTCAACCAAGAAACCGTTCACGACTTCATCTTGCTGTTCATGCCACCATGCGGCCCGCACTCGAACCCGCTGGCCACCGGGTCCCTCGAACGAAGCCTACTTGTCTTCTCCACACCTGGAGGCCTCACCGGCGACGACCTTTCGCGCTTGTTCTTCACCTGCACCAACACGAGTCAAGCCGCAACCTGCACCTGCAATACTTAGCAAAGAATCAGTCCACACAACGTTGTCAATCACTCATCACACAAGGAAGCGACCATCCACCGGTCCTCGAACCACATATGGTCCTCAGGCTCCTCTTTTGTGACTTCCGGGGTTGCCTCTTTAGAAAATTCAGCACACTTCTTCTTCCTTGAATTATATTCCGGTTCTTCCACAAGTCTTGTTTCCCAATCTCTTCGCATGGCAGCCACTTTACTAATTTTTTGTAGAAGTTGAGCGGCTTCCGTGAGTGTTTTCTCCATGAGATCCCCACCTGTACACATTTGGACGTGTTGCATGCAACTAGGGGTTAGGGAAAAGAAAAATGTATGCAAGAGTACGTCACCGGAGAAGCCGAGTCTTGGTCCTTGTTCGATCAACTCATTAATCCTATTCCAAGCTTGGTCTATCCCTTCCTCTTCTCCTTGCATGAAAGTGATCACTTGCCTACTTAGATGTTGAACCTTGCTAATTGGAAAAGAATTTCTCGCAAAACTTCTTTGTCAACTTGTTCCAATTGCCTTCAACTTCAAAGGACGTAAACGAGTACCATGTCTTTGCTTCACCGACAAGTGAGTAGGGAAAGAGATTCCATTTGAACCATTCATCGGGAACTCCTTGTTGACGCACCGTGTTGCATAGCGTCGTGAAATGCCTTATATGTCTATATGGGTTCTTCGTAATCATCCCTTCAAACGGGTTTGCAGCCACCATCTCGATGATCTTGGATTTGATTTCATACTTGGTCGCTTCGAGCTTCGAATCTGACTCTTGTACTCGTATGTCTTCACATCAAGGGCTAGCGTAATCCCTTAGTGATTTCTCCGGTTCTTCCACGGGTTGATTGACGAACGCCATCTAGACAACAAGATAAAAACAAAAACAAAACAAAACAAAGTGGTTTTCTAGATAATATGTGTTAGATATAGCAAATAAAAGGTAAACTAAATATAAAACTAAGTTAAATGCAAACCAAACGATGTAAAATAGCTTGCTCCCCGGCAACGACGCCAGAAAAAGGGGCTTGTTGACAGATAAAAGACGTATCCCTCTATGATCCGCAAGCGTACGAACCCACACCTTTTTCACCACGGGATTCCCAAGGTTCTTGTCAATCCGCGGAGCAAGGGGATTACAAGCATTTGATCTACCTCTACTCACTAACTACTCAAACCCTAACTATGATTAAACTAGAAAACAACTAAACTACACTAGAGAGAATGATCAAGCAATCAAGATAAAAGACACTCGCCCAAGGGTCTACGATACTAGAACATGCAATCGTTTCGAACATGAAAACCAATCGAATCTATCGGGGGTTGTGACCACGGTTTCGCCCTTTCCCTCCTCTCGTACTGTCACTACGCGAAGGTATTCATGACTAGACCTATGATGGACATGGCGTATTGAATGGATACAAGGAACCATTGGAGCTACTCCCTTTACGGCATGGTAGCTAACCTTAAGCAATAAAGTATATTCAACACAAGATGATAGATAGATAAACCAACAAAGTATGATTACATCTCAAGATCGATTACAACCCATGGACGAATAAGGAGATTACCCCATCAAGGTGCGAGACATAGCACTGTTGATCATGGTCACCCTTCCGACGGTGTCTTCCTTCTTCTCCACTTGTGGGTGCTTCCTTCGAGGTGGTCGATCCCCCTCCAGAGATCTTCCTCCTCTCTCTCTAGCTTGTCGATGGCCTCCTAGTGCGAATGGATCTCCCCCTACCGAATGGCGGTGCCTCCAAGGTTTTAGGGTTGAAGATCCTTCGGGTGCAAGGAAAGGGGGCCCGAACCGATGCTAGAACCGGCCCGGGCCGGCCGGCTCGGGCCGACCGGCCCGAGCCCACTCGGCCGGTTCGGTCGCCCCTTCGCTCCCGTGGGTCCTCAAGTGATTATGCACTTTGCCCCCTCCACTTGCATGATTTTGACGATGTCATCCTCGCGTCCAAGATGGAGGTTCTCCGCGCATGAAGTTCAGTCTTTTATGCTTCAATCCCCGGGGGTGTTCCTTCGTAGCACTTCGGTCCTTTCCACCATTGGAAGTGATTTCATCAAGCTCATGAACACGAACAAGACTCCGTAAATGCTCCTTTGAACTTGTTGCGAATCCGTCATTTATGTCCATGTTTTCCTACATAAACACAACACTTCCAAATGCATGCACATAGATGAACTTGTTATATGATTAGTGTGCCTAGTGGCGGGGTTAGTTCCATAATCAAATCCAAACCAAAGTGTAATGAACATGTTTGGTGTACCAAAATACACCGTCAACATAGGCCGTCACCGGTTTGTCTGGGGGGCCTAGCTGTCCACAGGGTACATGGCAGTGTACCGCTCCATGAACTCCCCCCAAGCGAGCGGCTTGTTGGCTCCGCTAGCCTGGAAGGCAAGGTCGGTGAGGTAGTAGGCGGCGAGCCTAAAACGCTCCTGTGTTGGGTTTGGCCCCAACATGGACATGATCGTCTCACCTGAGAAGCCTCAGACGAACGTCGCACGTCCCGCTGCTCCCGTCAAGACGTTGGGACAGGGTGGCCGGACGAAGGTATGCCGGCAACAAACTTCGCCAGCCCGGTGTGGACAAAGCCGAGGGAGCCGAAGCGCAAGGTGGCCCCAGGGGTTAGCGAAACCCTGCGGCCCTCCATCTGAGTCGCTGGTGAAGTTCATTGAGACACACAATGTGCCCCTACCTGGCATGCCAACTATCGGGGTTCTCTACCGCCGAACAGTAAATTTGTATCGATCATGTGTCGGGCTCAGATGTTTAGCACAAGAGACAACAGGATTTATACTGGTTTGGGCCTCTGAGGAGTAATACCCTACGTCCAGTGTCAAGCTGTCGTGTTCTCGTGCTAGGGTTGTTTGTAGTAGGGGTTACAAACTGGTCGGGAGATGGTGTTGAGCCCAAGTCCCTTATAACGAGTGTTCGGTTCGTCGGCTAACCCTTGTGACGATTTCCTCCTCTCACTTTTATAGACGCACGGGGAGGGTCAAAAAGGGTAACAAGATAAGAGTTACAGTGCTCGGTCGCTGGGATGTCCTCTCGCGTGTCACTGTCCGCCAGGACGCATTGAAGAGGAGTGGCGTTGTGTTGTTGTAGAGGATGTTGCGTGGCCGGATGGGGCTGTTCACTCCGGGACGCCTGGCGCTTTCTCCGAGTAGTTTGGTGGTGATTCAGTCTGTCCGAGTACGGGATGTGCCCACCACATTAAAGCCTAACCATAGGCCTGAGCTTGTCGTAGGGGGTGCTTGAGTGCCTCGGGCAGAGTTTGCGTGCTGCAGGGTTGGAGATGATGGTGATTGGATGGCTGCGCAGATGAGCAGAGCTGCGTTAAGGCTCCTGTCTGGGCTTGCGCGGGCCGCCAGCTGGTGTATTTGGATGGCTGAGGACCATGTGTGGTTCGAGGACCGGTGGATGGTCGCTTCCTTGTGTGATAAGTGATTGACAACATTGTGTGGACTGATTCTTGGATAAGTATTGTAGGTGCAGGTTGCGACTTGATTAGTGTTGGTGCAGGTGAAGGACAAGCGCGAAAGGTCGTCGCCGGTGAGACCTCCAGGTGTGGAAAAGACAAGTAGGCTTCGTTCGAGGGACCCGGTGGCCAGCGGGGTCAAGTACGGGCCGCATGGTAGCATGAACAACAAGATGAAGTCATGTACGGTTTCTTGGTTGAGCCTGAAAACCAAGGTCGAGTCGGGACTACGTGGGAGCCGAGTCACGAGTGGTGATTGGCGGAGGCTACACTGAGTTCGCGGGGTTTCCAGTGGTTCACCAGAAAACCACTGGGTTCCTTGGTTGATCCACAAAGCCAAGACCGAAGAACCGAAGACGGTGCTGCAGCAGCTCCAGACCGGTCTGACCGGTGGGTACCGATCTGACCAGTGGTGAGCACCGATCTGACCGGTGTGCGATGATGCAGTCCGGAGACTTCGAAGCGGAGGACACGCGTCGAGATCACATGGCTTGCATCGAGGCTACGCAGGGTGCGGTGCTGGGCATCCGTCCGACGAAGAAGAAATGAAGACTTCCAAAACTACCCTCGAGGGGCTTGTATCCCTAGTAGTTAAGTAAGGGCATTTTAGACTTTAGGCTTGCCTCCATATAACCCATGAGGTGAGAGGATGGCAGCCATCTCTTGGAACCCTAGTTCATTTGCTTTCCTATTTTCCCTTCCTATTTTCTTAGGATTTCCATAGGACTAGCTTGAGAGCTTCATGGTGAGATCTTGTTGAGAGGGTTGGATAATCGGGAGGCAAGCTAGACCTTGTATGAACCTTTGTGGCATGTATAGATGATTCGGCGTGGTTCCTCAAGGTTTGGATGAGTTGTTCCCGGTTGTTCTTGGTGGTGGTTTTCGGAGCCCTCTCTTTGTTATTCTCTTGGTGTGTTTTTGGGACCTTGCTCTTGGTGATTTGATGGGGGAAATTTGTGGGAATCCTTCGTGGTTCTTTAGGCTGTGATTCCCCTCCCAAATCCGTGAGTTAAGGGGCTCGATTTTAGGGTTTTTTGTGTTCTAGGGTTAGAGGCGTTCTTGGCGGGATTTCCTCGATTCCTCTTGTTTGGACAAGTTTTGGTGGGATTAATCGTGGCTATGAACTCCTCATGATGTGTTTCTAATACCCCCAAAGGCTTTCTCAAGTCCGTGGAGCGATTCGGGAGATCAAGGCTTGGTTTTGGAGGAGTTGACCCGCGGGTGCTGTTCATCCCGAGCTGCCCAGGCTACACCGGCCTGACCGGTGCTCTTGACCGGTCTGACCGGTGCAACCCCTGTTGGGTTTTTTCTCGGGTGAACATCTGGGTGTGTTCGCTGTTGTCCTGTGTTGCAGCAGTTTCGAGTTTGGGTCAGTTTGGAGGTCGGTAGGCCTGTTTGGTGATTTGGGGGCTTTCTGGCTAAGACCGGTCTGACCGGTGTGTCTCACCGGCCTGACCGGTGTGAAGCCTTTCTGTGGAAGTCGTCAAGTCTCACCAGCAAGGACCGGTCTGAACGGGGGTGCTCACCAGTCTGACCGGTGTTGGTCAGTGGACTCGAGGTTGGTGTTCTGCTGCGTTCTCGGGTCTGTGAGGTTGTAGGTTGGGTCCTAGGTTCAGTAGCACTCCAGTGGCTACGTGGACTTGGCCAATTTGGGTAGTGAGTCGGAGACGTGTGTTGGAAGTCGTGTTCGTCTTGTTGGAGCCTTCATCTCCTTCGAGAAGAATTTTTATCGGCTCCCATTCACTCCCCCCTCTCTGGTTCGCTGTATTGGTCCTTCAAGTGGTATCAGAGCCGGTTCGGGTCTTTATTGACTCTAACCAATCTAAGATCCAAGGATGGCGTACCAGGAACGGGGTTCGGGTCCTCCACACTTCGATGGCAAGAACTACCAGATGTGGAGTAAGAGGATGGCGGTGTTCCTCCGCGGGAAAGGTCAGATCCTTTGGGATGTCATGGTGGACAACAGCTATGTCCAGCCGATGAACTTCCTTGCTCCAGGATCGAGGGACATGTTCGACGCCAACAATAAGGCGGTCGACTACTTGTTTCATGCTTTGTGTCAGCCTGAGTTCGATCGGGTGCACACCGAGCACTTGGCTTGTAGAATTTGGTCGGTGCTGAAGGAGGCTCATGTTGGGAATGCCCAGGTTCAGGCACGGATGTATGCGACCTACCGGAGAGAGTACGAGAACTTCACTCATCTCCCCGGTGAGTCCATCGATGCCTTGTTTCAGAGGTTCACGGTGGTTGTGAACAACATGAGGGCCAATGTGGACGTGCTCCCGTACGATTATCATGATAGAGCTATCAAGCTCTTACACTCTTTAGATCATACGATATGGGGCGGAAAGTTTGAGGCCATTGTGGAGTCAGAGAAGTATGACACTCTGACGGTGAACGAGCTGTTCTCGAAGCTCAAGTCGGCTGAGGTGGATTGGGGCATGATAACCAAGCTCGAGGGCTCGACTGACTCCCATAGTCTTGCCCTCGTCGGTGGTTTAAAAGGAAAGGCTAACACTAACCCATCCACCAGGATGTTTTCTTTGTCTTCTTTGATGTCTATGCCAGATGAGGAGTTCGACGTGCTTGGAGAGGACGAGCTGGCGCTCCTGACGAGGCGGTTCGAGAGCCTGCACGAGAACCGGGTGAACATGAGGAGGAACATGAGGACATGCTTCCAGTGCGGCAAGCCGGGACACTTCGTCGTCGACTGCCCGGAGAAGGTCGAGAACAAGGACGGCTACAAGCACAAGTCAAGGATGGATGGCAAGTACCGGTCGAGGCGCGACCACAAGAGCAAGCACAAGAACAAGCACAAGGACGAGCGACGATCGAGGAAGAAGGAGAGCCGAGGCAAGGCCCGAGCGATGGTGGGAGCAAGCGACGTCGACTCCAGTTCCTCGTACTCCACCTCGAGCTCGAGCAGCAGTGAAGATGAAGGTGATCGTCGCAAGAGCAAGAAGTCGTCCAAGAACCTGAGCGGGCTGAGCTGCTTCACGAGAGACGGCTTCTGAACCATGGCGCTGAGCTCCGGCAGCAACAAGAGCACACAGAGCGACTCGGACTCTGACTCTGACAACGAGGTGCGTGATGAACTTCCCTTCTCGCGCCAGGAGATTGAAGGGCTTGGTTCTTTGCTTGATAATCGTGATGACATGCTTAGAGAGGCAAAGAAAATGAGGAAAGAGCTTAGGGCTTCACTCGAGGATGCTAGGACTAGAGTGGCTGAGCTAGAAACACAGGTTCTTGATAGCAAGCTTGAGGTTGATTCCCTTAAGGCTAGCCCTGTTGTTTCTGATGAGGTTGGTTGTGCTGATTGCTCTATTTTCCTTGCTGATCTTGCCTTGTTTAAGGAAAAGCATGCCTCCAAGTGTGAGGAACTAGATGTGCATAGGGTTGAAGTGGCTGAGCTTAAGTCTAGATCTGCTTTGCTAGGTGCTTGCATGCTAAAATTGATGAGATGCATGCTTACACTGTTTCTCTTGAGGCTAAGCTGAAAGAACCAATTCCTACATCTTGCTCTACCTGTGAAATGCATGCTTTGAAGAATTTGGAACTTGCACATTATGTTGATCGCTTGCAGGATGAGAATGATGAGCTGAGAAAGTTGATGGGTTGGTTGTCTGGTCATGAGCCTCAGTTGAGGATGATGATCGAGGCATTTGAGAGGCAGGATGGTGAGGGACTTGGGGCAAACAAGGTTGGTGAGGGAAGTGGAGAGAATATCCCAGAGCCACCAAAAACCTACCACAAAAATGATTTCCCTCCTAAACCCAACCATCTTAGGAACCGACTAGACACAACCCCAGCTCCACCCGTTTTCCCCCACAAATAAATGATCTCCAAAAGCCTATCAAGTTGAGTGGAGAGAAAGTGAGAAGGCTAATGAGGAGAAACCGGTGGAGAAGTTGAGTGGAGAGAAACCAAATGAGCAGCCACAACGCAAGCCTAAGCCTAAGCTTGTGAGGTTCCATTGTGGCTATTGTGGGAGAGATGGCCACAAGGATGAGTTTTGCTTTAAGAGAAAGCGAGAAGAGAGAATGGCGAAGGAGTGGGCCAACAAGGACAAGTACCACCCTTCCAATGGTGTACTTGAGCCTCATGTGCAGATGCCCAGGGCTAAGGCTAGTGTGAGGACAGTTCCGGCTTGGGGAGAGCGAAAGGCTCTTGGAGGTGCTGCTGCCCAGGCTACATCGATCAGACCGGTGAGGGGCACCGGTTAGACTGGTGCAGGCCTAGACAGACAGCAGTTTGGGTTTCGTGCTCGTACAGGTGCGAGGGTTGTTTCTAGAGATCGTGGTTCTCGTGGTTGGGCTGGAGTGTTTGCAGGAGGTCAGTTTGCTAGGCGTTCTCCTCCTTGTGCTCAATACGGGGATCGGAGGGTCGTAGCTTTGAGTTGGAGAGGAGGGACGTTCCACGGGCTTTCTTTCGTGGTTTTGGTCCTCCTCCAGTTAGAGAGGGATGGTTCCCTCATGGTGGTTCCCGTGGTGGTGTTCGTGGAGGTAGCTTTGGTAGGAAAGATGGTTTGGTTGGTGCTAACCCCACTTTCGAGCAAATGGCTTGGCATTGGTTTTACTCTTTTGATACTAACCCCAGTGCTGAGTTGTTTGTTCGCTCACGTGCTCGTTTTTGAATTTCAGGTGGGAGACTTGAAGAACATTTGGTTGATTGACTCTGGTTGCTCGAGGCATATGACCGGAGACAAGGGGTGGTTCTCAAGTCTCGTCCCAGTGGTGACCAGGAGGTACATCACTTTTGGGGACAATGGACGTGGGCGTGTGCTTTCAGAAGGTGAGATTAAGGTGAGTGACAAGATCACTCTCAGGCGTGTTGCTGTTGTTCAATCGCTTGGATACAATTTGCTTTCTGTGTCCCAGCTGTTCGATGAGGGTTTGAGGTGTTGTTTCGGCCTGGTGGTTCTCGGATTTTGGACTCTCGAGGGGACCTTGTTTGTATGGTCGTTCCCGAGGGTCAGGTGTTTCGGGCTGATTTTTCTCAGTCTTCTGGTGTGGAGCGTTGTTTCTTGGCTGGTTCTTCGAGTGAGTTGTGGAAGTGGCATAGGAAGTTGGGTCACTTGAGCTTTGACCTTTTGTCTCGCTTGAGTAAACTCAATTTGGTCCAAGGATTGCCACAGTTGAAGCTTGAGAAAGAGTTGGTTTGTGCACCTTGTAGGCATGCCAAGATGGTAGTCTCTTCTCACCCGCCTCTCACTGATGTGATGACTGAGCGTCCATGTGAGCTGCTCCATATGGACCTTGTTGGCCCAGCTCGTGTGCGATCTGCAGGTGGGAAGTGGTACGTCCTTGTTGTGGTGGACGATTACTCTCGGTATGCGTGGGTGTTCTTTCTCGAGGATAAGGGGGAGACGTTTGGTTTTGTTCGAGATCTTGTCTTGAGGTTGAGGAACGAGAGGCACGGAGATGCCATACGAGCAATACGTAGTGACAATGGCTCAGAATTCAGAAACTCTTGTTTTGAAACCTTTTGCCATGACTTGGGTCTTGAACACCAGTTTTCAAGTCCGTATATGCCTCCCCAGAATGGTGTTGTGGAAAGGAAGAACATGACCTTGTGTGAGATGGCTTGGACGATGCTTGATGAGCATAGGACTCCGAGAAGGTTCTAGGCTGAGGCGGTGAATACCGCGTGCTATGTGTCGAACAGGATCTACCTCAAACCTGCTATGAGTTGATGCACGGTCGCACACCCAAGGTGAGTCACTTCCATGTCTTTGGTTGCAAGTGCTTTATTCTGAAGAAAGGCAAGAAGTTGGATAAGTTTGAGGCTAGGTCGGTCGATGGTATTTTCTTTGGTTATGCATCTCATTATAGAGCATATCGTGTGCTCAATCTTGAAACTAACCAAATCGTGGAGACTTGCGAGGTAATCTTCGACGAGACAGAACCACGTAGTCAGCTTGTCTTTGAGTGTGCAGGTGATGATGAAGTTGGCGAGGAGATCTTTCTAGAGGAGGAGCATGAACATGGAGACGATGGAGATGGTGGTGCGGTGCCCCCGGCTGAACATGTACCCACTACTTCGACTACGATGGTGGACGGACCCACTCCCACACCTACGACGACAAACCAGGATCAAGGAGAATCTGTTGTTGAGGGGGAGGTAGCATCAAGGTGAGAACCTCCCCAGCGAGTGCAAGTGGATCATCCAGCTTCAAGGATCATCGGCGACATGAATGAACACACTACACGGTGGAGGGTTCGGAACAATTCTCATTTTGCTCATGCTACATTTATTGCTACTTTTGAGCCCAAAGACATTGGACATGCACTATCTGATCATAATTGGGTTAATTCGATGCATGAGGAGTTGGAGAACTTTGAGAGGAATCAGGTTTGGGAGTTGGTTGACCCTCCCCCAGAGTGTAAGCCGATTGGTACAAAGTGGGTGTGGAAGGACAAAGAGGGAGAGAAAGGTGAAGTGGTGAGGAACAAGTCAAGGCTTGTTGCTCAGGGGTTCAGTCAGAAGGAGGGGATTGACTACGAGGAGACCTTTGCTCCCATAGCCCGTTTGGAGGCGATTAGGATCCTTCTAGCCTTTTCTGTGGCTAAAGGGTTCAAGTTGCACCAAATGGATGTGAAGAGTGCCTTCTTGAACGGTGTGTTGGAGGAAGAAGTGTATGTGAGGCAACCACCGGGGTTTGAGAGTGAGAAGTACCCCCACCGGGTGTACAAGTTGAGGAAGGCGCTTTATGGGTTGAAGCAGGCGCCTAGAGCTTGGTATGGTAGGTTGAGGGAGTTCTTGTTTGAGAGAGGTTTTAAGATGGGGAAGGTCGATCGGACCTTGTTTCTACCGAGGCAAAGGCAGAGATATCCTAATTGTGCAGGTGTACGTGGATGATATTATCTTTGGTGGCTCGTCTAACTCTCTTGTTGCAAGGTTTGCAGAGGATATGAGCAGGGAATTTGAGATGAGCATGATGGGCGAGTTGCAGTTCTTCCTCGGGCTACAAATCAAGCAATCAAAGGAATGAACATTTGTGCACCAAGCTAAGTACACCAAGGACATTGTGCGGAAGTTCAAGATGGAGGATTCCAAGGCTATGACGACACCGATGAGTACGACTACAACTCTTGATGCGGACGAGGAAGGTGAACATGTGGACCAGAAGGAGTACCGAAGCATGATCGGGTCACTCCTCTACTTGACGGCGACGAGGCCGGACATCCAGTTCTTGGTATGTCTGTGCACTCGTTTTCAAGCGTCTCCGAGGACTTCGCATTGACAAGCGGTGAAGTGAATTTTCAGGTACTTTCGTCACACTCCCGACTTCGGCCTTTGGTACTCCGCGTCCTCTTCTTTGGCGCTTCATGGCTTTTTGGATGCGGATTTTGCCGGGTGTCGGTTGGATAGGAAGTCCACTTCTGGGACTTGCCAGTTTTTGGGTTCTTCTTTGGTGTCTTGGTCTTCCCGCAAACAGTCAAGTGTTGCTCAATCCACTACCGAGGCAGAGTACGTTGCCGCTGCTAGTTGTTGCTCTCAGCTCCTTTGGATTACATACACCACGAGTGACTTTGGTGAGGAGTATACCCATGTCCCACTTCAATGTGATAGCACCAGTGCCATAAGCATTGCAAAGAACCCAGTGCTCCATTCCAAAACCAAACACATAGAAGTGAGGTATCATTTTCTGAGAGACAATGCAGAGAAAGGGAAGATATCTTTGATCCATGTACCCACACATGACCAACTAGCCGATATCTTCACCAAACCCCTAGATCAAGCAACTTTCACTCGTTTGCGGGGGGAGCTTGGTGTGTGTTTGATTTCTTGAGTTGGGCGTGTGGGAGCTCCTTTGTAGCATATGTATAGCTTTCCTTTGTGCATTTCTTGCATTTGGCATGGCATATGTAACATGATGTATAGGCATCCTTGTATCTTAGATTGCATGCATTGTGTATCATATGCATTGGTTAGGAAAAGCTTCTCTCATGTACATTGTTCACCATGGAATGAGATATATGTCTTTGTGAGCTTGTTTGGTAAGCTATGGTTAGTTTGGCTTAGCTCTTGATAATCTTGGTTTATATCCATGGTTGATGGCTATGTTTTTGAAAAATGTCACATATATGCTCTCTTGTGAGTAAATGCCTTTATATGATCTTGACATGTTTTAGTGGCTTGGTTATGCTCAATTTGTGGTTGGATAGCTAGTTTATTTATCATATGGGGCCAAAGGCTCATTTGTCATCATGAATGTTTAGCCCTCTTGCTTTATCTTGTGGAGGGGCATAAGTTCCTTTTTGTCGCAAAGACATTTCATGTACCATGTAAGAATCTGAAAATGAAATGTAAAATGCTTGGAAAATGTGCTCCCATGTCACATGTGGTAAATTTAAATTGCTTTGGGTGCTAAACCGTTGCATGATGCCTACCAATGAGAAGTCTCATATATAGAAGTAGGCACATGGCTCGGTGACTTTGACATGACATGAGGTGCTTGTGGGTGTTTGTGATGGTCTTATGATTAGAATGGTTGTCCAATCATGAAGTTTGTGTGTCTTTGCCATTTTGACATGTTTTGCTCATGTTTAGGACTTTGCTCATGAGAGGGAAATTTTTCGCAAAATTGCTTAAATCCATCTTAGCTTCGTCCAATGGTTGTGAAACTTGGTAATCATGTAGTTGAGATTAATACGAAGCTGTAGAGTATCTAACTTGCTCATTTGGACATGTGTAGCATCCCTTGTTGAATTTTGTCTATTTGAGAAGCTCTAGGTTGCATTTTTTGCATTTTTGGCTTGATTCATGCATTGTCAACAAGGGGGAGAAGTTTGAGCTTGAAATGGCTTGCTGGGTGCATTTAGAAGGTTTTGAGGTGGTTTTGAGCCTTTTTTGGGCTTTGTTGCACACCGGTCTGACCGGTCAGAGTGCTGGCCCTGTTCACATGTTGGGCATCCGTCCGACCGGTCCGAGATGAGCCGATGCGACCGCTTCCGTTTTCTTCAGGTGGTTTGCATGCATTCGTCTAGGGGAAGTTGCATTGGTTCAGGGGGAGCTTGCATGTGTGCAGGGGGAGCTCTTTGTGGTCTTCGAGCTTTGGTTTGGTGGTTTGTGCTCTTTGTTTGAGCATAGTTTTTTCTCGGATGTGTCGAGCCGTTGCCCTTGCCTAAGGGGTCCGAGACTTGTCTTCTTCATGTGATCTTGCTCTTTGTCTTTGTTTGGCTTTCGATCGCTTGTTGGAGTTTCTTTTTATTCATTTCATTTCTTTTTATTTTCTCTTGTGTTACTTTTTGTGGGTGTTGTCAATGCACTCATCAAGAGGGAGATTGAGGACCATGTGTGGTTCGAGGACCGGTGGATGGTCGCTTCCTTGTGTGATGAGTGATTGACAACGTTGTGTGGACTGATTCTTGGCTAAGTATTGCGGGTGCGAGGTTGCGGGTTGACCGGTGTTGGTGCGGGTGAAGGACAAGCGCGAAAGGTCGTCACTCGGTGAGGCCTCCGGGGTGTGGAGAAGACAAGTAGGCTTCGTTCGAGGGACCCGGTGGCCAGCGGGGTCAAGTGCGGGCCGCATGGTGGCATGAACAGCAAGATGAAGTCATGGACGGTTTCTTGGTTGAGCCTGAAAACCAACGTCGAGCCGGGATTACGTGGGAGCCGAGTCATGAGTGGCGATTGGCGGAGGCTACACCGAGTTCGCGGGGTTTCCGGTGGTTCACCAGAAAACCACTAGGTTTCTTGGTTGATCCACAAAGCCAAGACCGAAGAATCGAAGACGGTGCTGCAGCAGCTCCAGACCGGTCTGACCGGTGGTGAGCACCGGTCTGAACGGTGTGCGACGACGCAGTCCGGAGACTTCGAAGCGAAGGACACGCGTCGGGATCGCATGACTTGCGTCGAGGCTACGCAGGGTGCGGTCACTGGGAATCCGTCCGATGGAGAAGACATGAAGACTTCCAAAACCGCCCTCGAGGGGCTTGTATCCCTAGTAGTTAAGTAAGGGCATTTTAGACTTTAGGCAGCCTTCTCTTGGAACCCTAGTTCATTTGCTTTCCTATTTTCCCTTCCTATTTTCTTAGGATTTCCATAGGACTAGCTTGAGAGCTTCATGGTGAGATCTTGTTGAGAGGGTTGGATGATCGGGCGACAAGATAGACCTTGTATGAACCTTTGTGGCATGTATAGATGATTCGGCGTGGTTCCTCAAGGTTTAGATGAGTTGTTCCCGATTGTTCTTGGTGGTGGTTTTCGGAGCCCTCTTTTTGTGATTCTCTCGGTGTGTTTTCGGGACCTTCCTCTTGGGGATTTTATGGGGGAAATTTGTGGGAATCCTTCGTGGTTCTTTGGGCTGTGATTCCCCTCCCAAATCCGTGAGTTAAGGGGCTCGATTTTGGGGTTTTCCGTGTTCTAGGGTTAGAGGCGTTCTTGGCGGGATTTCCTCGATTCCTCTTGTTTGTACAAGTTTTGGTGGGATTAATCGTGGCTATGAACTCCTCATGAGGTGTTCCTAATACCCCCAAAGGCTTGCTCAAGTCTGTGGAGCGATTCGGGAGATCAAGGCTTGGTTTTGGAGGAGTTGACCCGCGGGTGTTGTTCATCCCGAGTTGCCCAGGCTACACCGGTCTGACTGGTGCTCTTAACCAGTCTGACTGGTGCAACCCCTGTTGGGTTTTTGCTCGGGTGAACGTCTGGGTGTGTTCGCTGTTGTTCTGTGTTGCAGCAGTTTCTAGTTTAGGTCAGTTTGGAGGTCGGTAGGCTTGTTTGGTGATTTGGGTGCTTTTTGGCTAAGACCGGTCTGACCGGTGTGTCTCACCGGCCTGACCGGTGTGAAGCCTTTCTGTGGAAGTCGTCAAGTCTCACCAGCAGGGACCGGTCTGATCGGTGGTGCTTACCGGTCTGACCGGTGTTGGTCAGTGGATTCGAGGTTGGTGTTCCGCTGTGTTCTCTGGTCTGTGAGGTTGTAGGTTGGGTCCTAGGTTTAGTAGCACTCCAGTGGCTACGTGGACTTGGCCAATTTGGGTAGTGAGTCGGAGACGTGTGTTGGAAGCCGTGTTCGTCTTGTTGGAGCCTTCATCTCCTTCGAGAATTATTTTTATCGGCTCCCATTCACTCCCCCCCTCTCTGGTTCGCCGTATTGGTCTTTCAATGGCATTGGGAACTGGCCCCCACGTGTTGTGGTAGAGGTGTTCGCACACCGGGATCGCGCCACGTGTCTTGGTTTGCGCCTTAGTCGGAGGCAGAGACTGCTCGTGCGAACGAGCAGCTTGTCGTGCGAGGTAGAGACTTGTCGTGTGAGGCGGAGACTTGTCATGTGATCCCAAGTCCCTTCCTCCGTTCTTTGATCCTAAATTCTATGCTTCCTACCCCAAACTCTCTTCAATTACCAGTTGCTGCTAACAGATTGGTATCAGAGCCAACCGATTCCTCTGGGAATTATCTCCAATTTGGTTCCAGTTTCCGAGATCTCACTGATTTCTGATTCGATTCGCAACCTATCGGTTGACCTAGCAAACAGATTTGGTCAGGTAATTCTATTTTGTACTTGGTGCGAAGTAGTATTCCTATAATTCCAAGTTCACGCGGGGTCAATTTGTGGAGAATTGAGGAATCTGGAGCTGCATCAAATCGACCACAAGCACTTCACAAGGTTCAGGAAGAACTAAGGGGTATGGATCCGCACATCAAGCAAGTCCTCGATGAGCTAAAGACGTTGAAGTCGTCGGTGGATCTTCGCATCACGGGTGTGGAGGAGAAGCTGGACTCAAAGTTCAAGGCTATGGAGGAAGTTGAGGTTGTGTTCGATGATTGGAAGCCCAAGGTGGATGCATCTATGAAGGATCTCAAGGTCGAAGTGGGTGCTCTCTGTAAAACAGTCAATCGTGTGGTTCTCGAGTCGAATCCCTCTTCCTCCACCGGGATTTTCAGCAAACCACGGTCGGCTGCTGCTACTTCATCTGCCGGCAACTCAGTCGACGGCTCTAATGAGCACGACACATCATTCAGGAACCGGGAGGATGTGTTGGGAAAGGTTTTCACCCATATGCATTTGCCCAGATATGGTTATGTTCACACTCCTCCAAAGCAATTTCCCAAATCTAGTTCGCATCCTGTGTTTCCTGCTAGTTTTCCATCTGATGATGATTATGCCAAGGTCCATAGTTCCCGTAGTCCTACTTTCCATAATGGGTCTGGTAGAATCCCTAAGCTGAATTTTCCAGAGTTTGATGAGAATCCCTAGCTATGGATTAGGCGTAGTGAGGATTACATTGAGTTATGCCAAGTAGAACCTAGTAAGTGGATTAAGATTTCAGTAATGTATTTCACTAAATCTGCTGCCAGGTGGCTGCAATCTGTTGAGCCTAGGCTTCGTACTATGTCTTGGGCAGAATTTTGTAGGCTAGTTTTAGATCGTTTTGGTAAAGAACATCATGAGTTGTTGATTAGACAACTCTTTCATATCAAGCAACTCACTAATGTGGCTGAGTATATAGAGAGGTTCTCTGAGCTTGTCGACCAGCTGACAACTTATGAATCCAAAACAGATCCTCTTTATTACTCAATGCATTTTGTAGATGGTCTAAAGCATGATATTAAATAAGTTGTCCTTGTACAACGTCCACCATATTTGGATGCTGCTTGTGTACTGGCACTTTTGCAGGAAGAGGTGGCAGGTGGCTGATTACGACAAAAAGAGGGGTTTTTCGAGGCATGAATTCAGTGCTAATCCAAGACAAGTGGGCCGCTCGCCAATGCCCTTACCTCCTCCTCCTCCCAAAATGGACCCCCCTCCAAGAAGCCCTGCAAGGGAAAATGTTCAAGGAACCCAATTGAAGATAAATGGTCTACACTGCAGGCATTTCATCATGCAAGAGGTCTTTGTGTTAAATGTGTTGAAAATGGAGTAGGGTCACAATTGTCCTGATAATACTCAGTTTCATGCAATCCAAGAAATGTGGGATGTCTTTCAGCAACACAATGAGGAAGAAGATAATCTGAGTCAAGATTCTCATCCCGCCAGACAAGATCAATTATTCATGGCCTTATCTAAGACAGCCAATTGTTGACGGTGTATATGCGTATCAAACTTCGTTTGGACTTGCAAGCGGACAAGTCCTCCGTCGTAGTCAAGGGACCCTTCTTCCCTCAAGTGTGAACCCAAGGTATCGAATCCATGGAACAAATGTGTGCTGCAAAATCCTATCTATTAAAGCCAAGAACACTTAGATCTTCAAAGGGGAACCTTATGCATCTAATCTAAAGAACATCATAAAAACGAATCTAATCTATGAAAGTCAGAGGTAGCAAGAGGTAGAGAGGGATAGATAAAACCAATCTAGAGAGATTGGATCAAGCTTTTGTTGAAGTTCCAAGCAAAGAAGAAGTAACCAAGTTGAATCTCATGAAAAGCATCTTTAAATCACGGTTTCCCGTCCGACTCTGAAGACGCCCACCTTTTGGAGCCACCGTTCTGTCACAACACACCCCTATTCAAGCGGGTTAGCCTAGGGAGACTCCAATGGACAAGTTGAAATCTCCAGGAACGTCAGGCATGCACCTCTAGCCACCACAACTACAAAAACACCCTCTATGATCTATCTCGAGAATAGATCTTAAGATACGAAAAGCCGACTGAAATCAAAATCTTTGGAGAAACACTCGATCACTAGAAATCAGATTGCAACTTGATAATTCAACATTGTACATGATACATAAACAAGATCACCACCGAGATCTTACCTTGATCTTGCTTCTAACTACTGGAACTCCGACGTGGTCTTCCTTGCAAGGTTCACACGTCGGCTAGGGAGACCCTAGACAACTAGCTCGACCCTCTCCTCTCCGGAATGGTGTCCCTCTCTTCTCTGCTCCTCGGCGGCGAATGATGAATGAGTTGATGCGTGGCTCTCAGCCAGGGGGCTATAAATAGTCTGAATTGCGGCTAGGTCAAAGGAGGGCACAACTGGGCCCCGAAATGGGCTGGGCCGATCAGCATGGGCCCACTTTGGCCTAATTCGTGGCCTCCTTCGCTGGTGATGCTTCCCGAGCCTTCTAGAGTATTCTCCCTTTTGCATGTGGGCCCTTGACGTCGGTTTCTCCGCGGTTTAGATGAAGCTCCTTGTCCTGCAAGATTCGACATTTTCTGTTCAGGTCCTCGGAGTTTTCCGTCTTCATGGGTTGGTCCTTGGGATTCTTGGAGTCATGTTCACTTCATTGCTTGACTTGTACTAGGCTTCGAGGTATTGTCACGAGGTGCTTGATGAACTTAAACCGAAAGTCTTGCTTTCAACGCTAAATTCCTGCATAAACATTAAACTCCAAAACCGACATGCATGAACGAACTTGTTACACCAAGGGGGTTAGTACCAATGGATAAGATATAAAATTCATGCCAACAACGAAGGTAAACTCATGGCTAGGTTGACAGAAACTCACCGTCAACATCTCCCCCATGCTTAAACCTTGCTCGTCCTCGAGTAAGCCTTCAATGGATATCATCGTTGCTCTTCATTGCTTAAACTCTGCACTTTATCATACACGAGAAAACATAATGCTCTCAAAAGTTTAGTTTGGTAAAGTTCCATAATGTACTAGCCTTCATCCCTACGGAGGGTAGATGTTAATTAAGCTTATCCCACAAGTATTAACATGCTCCCAAAATTCAAATGGATCTCAGAAATTTTGAAATAAAGAACGAGATGGAAAAGAGCTAAACCAAGTTTAAAAATTTAAACCAGCTTGCATCTTGCTCATGAACTCTCATCTCATCGTGTCTCTCAAGCCTATTTATTCTACTCCTTTCCCTCTCAAAACATATATGTAAGTGGCAGGCTTTATATGGAGCTCTTTGGGAAGGTTTAATCCTACGAAGATATTATAAATGAGATGTTGTCAAAACAAGACAAGCTTCTCATGGTCTTATCGAGACTCGTCAAAAAGGTCATTGGAAAATAATGTTATATCAAGGAGGGGGGGGAGAAAAATACACACACTTTGAGAAAGGTGGACATGTGCAAATGGCAAAGAGTGATCCCGAGGCACAAAGGAAGTCCTCATTATCGGATTGCACATGGTTGGAAAGATGAGTTTGGATCTTAACTTTTGAAACTTTTGAAATTCCTAATGCACTTTAGAGAGCCGGGGAGTTCACTTTATTTTATTTGTATACATACTCATATTTTTTGTCTTTCTTTTTTCATACATTTTTTTCTTTATATTCATTTTTTCTTTTCTTTCTTTCTCACTTTTTTATTTGCTCCCCTTGAACTCTAAATTGCATTGTACCTACCTCCTTCCCCATGCTTAGACGTTTGCTCGTCCTCGGGCAAAAAGGTGATAGAGATAAGGTAAGTAATAGAAATATTTTTCCTTTGGAGAGATACTTGAAATCTTTGTTGGCACCATCTTGCGATCTTCCTTGAATTGACAATCCATACTCTATGATAGGTTGTGGTCAAGGAGGTAAACACAAAAGATGATTTTTAGTTTTAAGGGTGGATATCCGGTGAGGTTTGTGAAATCTCTGATGTGGGGATACACAATGCACGGATAAAAGGCTAGCAATAAGATAGATACGCAAAAACCGAATGACCAGCTTCTTAGTCTCGGGCTAGAGAATCATGGACTGAAATAACTCACCCAAAAATAAACCTTGTATACTAAGTTTTTGCACTCAAATATATATATGGCTCTACCTTTAAGAACAAAAATAAATCATCTTTAACCCATCTAAACTTGAGAGCACATAAAACACTATGGGTCTTTATTTTTATCATAATCTCCGCTAAGCTAGCATTTAGATAATTTCAGATTTGTATTTTAAGAGAGCATTAGCTTAATCATGCATAAAACAAGTACAAAGATAAGAAAAAGCAATTATCATCATATATCATCATGGCATAAACTTTGTAACTTTGCCAAAGGTAAAAACAAGGTGGTGATTTTATTCATGGTGGAAATAAACACTAACACACATGCTGAAAATTAAATAAAAACTGAAAACACTACGCATACATAGGCGCATACAAGCTGAAAATTAAAGAAAAAGGGAAAAAGGAAAGATTAAACTAAAGCTCCTCCTCTCTCTAATCTTCCGCTGGTGGTTGATATTGATATTCTTGATTGTTGTACCCTTGCTCATAATAGGATTGCACCGCTCCTCCTATGAATTGTCCCGGTGGTGCTAAGTGAAGGCGTCCAAGCTCATAAGCGATGTTTGCATTTCCTTCACCCATTTGATTTGCATTGGTTTGGATGGCTGTGATATTTTGCATGTTTCTCGCAGCGTATCCTCCAATGATGGCCACACTTTGTTGTGGTTGAGGAAGATGTGCATAAGGCTCCGCAAAGATTACGTTGGGCACCGCAAAATTTGGTGGGGGCATGGCTGCACCACTCCCCCATGCTTGCATTGGTGCACCACTGTAGTAACTCGGCGGCGCCGAAATTCCTCCAAATGGTGGCACATGATTTTGTTGCGCACCTCCTTCTTGGGTTGTGGAGGAACCTTCTTCTATAATCCTTCCTCTTTTTTTTCTTCGCCGGCACAAGAAGTCCTTCTCTAACCAATCTTCTTTCCCTTCAATAAAAAGTCTTAATCTTGCATCCGGAATGGGAAAATTTACTTTGGCCACTTTAAAGCCTCTTCTCTCATCTCCACTTATGTATTTGCCTTGCTTCATATACTCAAATCCAAGGGAAGTCTCGGGTAGGAGATGCTTTGGGTTCCTTGTAATTTCCGGTCTCAAAGAGATAGCCAACATGGAGAGATAACACCCCGAGCCAATATCTCCCGAACCCGATGTTGCTTCACAACACCACCGGTTGATCATAAGGTGAGTGGGATCGATTGGCTACCTGGCAATCAAAGCTGAGTAAAGCCAATTCACCTCTGTGTCAGTTACCTTGGTCTCTCTCATTCTCCCTAAAATCCTCTTGCACATCCATGAGTGAAACACTTGGATGATGGGGTTCCAGATACTATTTCTTTGTTGGTGAGCTCCTCCCGCGATCATACTCCAAAAACTGTCCAATATGCCTTCATGCACATCCACTTGTTCAGGGGCTCCCTTTTGAAAATTGTTGACAATTCAAAACCGTGCTTAAGTTCACCGCAAGCCTACGGGTGACTTAGTGTCTTTTTCACCAAGGAGGATCCTCCCTAGATTTGTCAATCCAAGGATCAGAAGCAAACTTCTAGGATTCTCCATCTAACCTATCGATCTAACCTAACACGAAGCATTGTTTGCATAAGAAGATAAAACTTAAAGATATATGAGTTATAGCATAAGGTTGATCGCATCCATGTACATCGACAAGGTAAGGAGCAAGCAAGGGAAACTAAGGCCTATCATCTTCTAGTCGTAGTTCTAGCCAAAAGAGCAAGCACGACATGCATTTCATCCAAATCCATCTTTAAACTACTATCCTCCGGTATGAATCCGAAGACGCCTGCCTTTTGGAGCCACCGTCATGTCACAACGCACTCCTATTCGTGCGAGTAGCCTAGGGCGAGTTCAAAAAGAACAAGTTGAAAACACTTGGTCGATCCGGTATGCACCTCTAGCCACCATGACTACTAGAGCACCCCAAGCAATCTATCTAGAATAGATTGAAGATGAAGCATAGCCAAGCGAGAGCAAAATAATAAAAGGAGGAATCGAGTCGCTAAAAGATCGGATGACATGAAGTACTTTACTCACATAATAAACATGTTTAGATCATCTCCACCGAGTACATACCATTGATGACCTCAACTAGCTCCGGAACTCTGCCATGGCTCAACCGTGCAAGGCGGTTATGGCGTCTAGGGTAGGCCTAGGCCATCTCCTAGACAACTTCGAGGACTCGCGGCGGCCGTCGTCGCTCCCTCCTAGGTTTCGCCGAGTTCCTGTGGATGGATGTCGCCGAATTTTTGCAGCGAGACTATTAATACACCGAAGCAACCCTAGTCCAAAGAGGGGCTCAAACCGCCACAAAAATGGGTCGGGTCGGTCCGCCTAGGCCAGCCGGCCCAGGGGCTTTTTGGCACGTTTCGGGCCCATCTTTCGCGGGCGGGCTTCTCTTGCAATTGTGAGCTTCCGTCTTCTCGATTGTGTGGCCTTTTGACGTCTTTATCCACGTGAATAGTTACGATGTCTTGTTGTCCAAGCCTCTATATCTTCTGTCTGAGTCCCCGGAGTTTTGTGCCTTCACATTGTGGTCCTTGGGTCATTTGGAGTCATGTTCACCTCGAGTGTTGACTTGTACCGGGCTTCATGATCTTCTCGCAAAGTGATCATTGAACTTCTCCCAGAAGTGCTCCTTTTAGTGCCTAAATCCTGCGTAAACAACATACTCCAAATACCACATTCACAAGTGAACTTGTTACATCATTAGTATGCCTAGTGGCGGGTTAGTTGCAAATCATAATCAAAACCAATGTATAACAAGTACTCTAGGTTGACGGAAATTCACCGTCAACATCTCCCCCATGCTTAAACCTTGCTCGTGCTCGAGTAAGTTTTCAATGGATATCAGCATTGCCTTTCATTGTTCATACCCTACACTTGATCACACATGAGAAAGCATAATGCTCTCCAAGTTTATATTTGTTCAATTCCATAATGTAACTAGCTTTCATCTCTATGGAGGGTAGATATAATTTAAGCTCTTTTCACAAGTAATCAATCATGCTCCACAAAATTCGAATAGGTCTTAGAAACTTTTGAAGTGAAGAATGAGGTGAATAAAAGAGCTAAACCAAGTACAAAAATTTAAACCTTCTTGCATCTTGCTCATGGACTCTCTCATCTCACAACTCTCTCAAGCCTACTTGATCTATATTCTTTTCCTCTCATGTTTGTAGGTGGAAGGGTTTTATTTGGAGCTCATAGGAAAGTTTTTTATCCTACCAAGATGTTAAAGTTGAGAGTATTATCAAAACAAGGCAAGCTTCTCATGGACTTATCATGACTCGTCAAAAAGGTCATTAGAAAAATAGTGTTCACAAGAAGGAGGGGGAGAGAAAGAACTCACACTTTTAGATAGGTGGACATGTGCAAATGGCAAAGAATGATTCCGAGGCCCCAACGAAGTCCTCGTTATCGGATTGCACATGGTTGGAAAAATGAGTATGGGTCTTGATCTTGAAGTCCTTGAAAAATCCTTAAGCAACTAGAGCACCGAGGGAGATTATTATTACTCTCTTTTTTCTTTTTCTTTTTTTCCTTTTGACATGTGCGAGGTTCTTTGATTTTTTTATTTTATCCTCTTATCTTTTTTTTATCTCCCCTAGAACTATAATTTGCATAGTACCTACCTCCTCCCCCATGCTTAGTCGTTTGCTCGTCCCCGAGCAAAGAGGAAGTGGTGTTAAGGTAGGTACCGGATGTCTTTATGAGAGGGAACTTGAATCTTCCCTTTGAAGCACCTTCTTGTGACGTGTCATCTCCATATTCAAGTGATAGGTAGGTCAAGGAGGTTAACACAAAAGATGATATTGGTTTAAAGGGTGGATATCCAGCGAGATTTGCAAAGCTTCCGATGTGGGAGCTCACAATGTACTGATAGAATAGGCTAGCAAAAGATAAGTTACGCAAAAAACGGAATGACCAGCTTCTTAGTCATGAGCCAGAGACTCGAGCCTTGAATAAATTCACCCAACAATAACTCTTGTAATCTATGGTTGCACTCAATATATAAGGCTTTGGATAGGTAGAGCAAAATGCAATAGGTATTAATGACAAGGTTAGCATGACTTTTAAAAGCAAAAAGTAATATGTCCTTCGACCCATCCAAAGTTGAGAGCATAAAGAAACCATGGGTATTTATTTTTATCATGACCTGCACAAAAGATTAAGCTAGTATTTAATTAATTTCAGATTTGTATTAGAGAGAGCAATAGCTTAATCATGCATAAACAAGCACAAAGTTTAAACAAAGCGACAACGGTCATCATATATCAACGAGCAAGATCAAGCCGAAATTATTTCATCATGGTGAGCACAAGGTGATGACAATAAACAAAACCTAAAACTAGGTTGTACTCCTAGAAGCCATGTTATTTAACAAGAGAGACATGGAAAAGTTGCAACTAAGGTTGTTGAAGGCATATAGATATATACAAGCATTTAGAAAGACAAGGACAAAGAGAGGGTTGAGGAATTGTTACCGTCCTTTGATGCTTGTGATGTAGCGCTTCCTCCCCCATGCTTAACCATTGTGCCTAGCATGGAAGAAGGAAGATCGGCATCCGTAGCAACCGTGATCCTTGAACTCCATGCGGTCTTCTTCGTCCACCAAGTCTTCCCCCATGCTTAGCATGTTGCTAGGAACGGAAGATGATGAACCATCTTAAAATTCTTGAAGTCCTACCGCCATGCGAGGAGATCATCATCACATTGTTGCCTTTGTTCATCCTTCAATGTCTGCCCTTTGCCACGAGCCTTCATCCTAATTGTTTCTCATCCCATCTTCTCCTCCTTCCATGTTGTCCCTTATCGCTGGTTAATCTTCCACAAGTTTTTATTTTACTTCCAGAACTGAGTATGTTCTGAACCATCACTCCATTTCAAAGTTCTTGAAATTATCTTTCCAACGAGTGGTCATTCATCCCGATCGGACTCCGAACAAGATAGTTACGCCCTTTTTACTTGGTGCAAAGCTGTCCCAGGCTGATTTCAGAATGTATGACGCCCAAAGATTTGGTTGTAACTTCTTGCATGGGTCTCCTAAAATGTTAATTCTTAATGCATTGGAAAGTAGACTTAATGGAGCACTTGAACATCCAAATTTTCCTTTTTTTACATCTCTGAACATGTGTTTAATCTTGATGAAAACAGCAGTGCTCCTTTCGGGATTTTGGAGGTGTTGATGATCTTGATTTCAACTTTTATTACGAACTCATGTGAGTGATTCACCATGCCTGCAAAATAACTATAATGCACAAAGTACCCCCGAGGTGACGGTCCAGAATACTCACCCTATGCCAAAAAAACCATGACATCCCTAAGATCTTCACTTGTGGCATAGTTAATCTAGCGAAAATCCTAATGGGTGTACGTGAGTGCAAGTGTGTATGCAAATGAGAGGATGGTATAAAAACAAAATAATGTTTACACCAAATTCTAAGCTCCATGCTTACAAAGTGGTTGCCAAACTTTATATTCCCATAGAGATTTATTAACCAAGATCAAAACACTATGTTCATCCCAAGATCAACAGTTCTTCATAGTGCAAGAAAAGTAGGGCGCATTGCTAAGTTTATAAACCAACCAATGCAACATGATAGCAAGGTATATAAAACTGAATGATGTGGGTCTCTAATCATGTCTAAACACCATGTTTACACAAGATTACAAAAATAAAATACCCATATCGTCATATGAAGCATTAGCATAGGTACGAAAGCATTCATCATAAAGCTTCACAAAAGATCCCAAGCTAACATAAAGTGGATGATGACAAGAGATGGATGCAAAATGAAAATGCAAGATGTTAGCACAAGCAAACATTAGCAAGGTTTTAAAAACACTTTTGATGTGGTCTATAGGAAGTAACTCATAGAAAAGAATTAATCAACCAAACTAACAAGGTTTAAGGGTAGGTTATGGGTATCCTATATTTTTGGCTCGAACAAGGATTTTGAAGAGAGGAAGTCAAGTGTAGAAATTCTAACTAAGGTGGTGCTAGAGTCTTTCCACAAAACCTATGGTTTTATGATGTCTATAGGTAGGGGAAGTTTTTCTAAGGGTTTTATAGGGAGGCTAGTAAAAGTTTTTAATTAGAAAAGAGGAAAGGGATAGACTTGTTCAACCCGGAGGGTGACAGCCCCCGGTCAACTCAAGCAATCCTACCTCTATTGGCTATGGTTTTTTTGGTGGGGGTTATAGGAAGGCTTAGGTTGGTTGGACAAAAAGTTAGATCGAATAAAAAATGCAGTGCGATGCAAGGTGGATGAACAAAATGATATGACATGATATGCGGTGGTCTACAACAAAAACAAGTGTTAGCCTAATTTAACTAGCCACAAGTTTAGAATCAAAGGATGGTGGCAACTTCATATATCTCTCTAAAAAGAAACATAAGAAAAAGACTCTAAACTCTAATAGGCACACAAAAAGGTCTACAAGGTTTTTGAAATCAAATAACAAAGTGCTCCCTCAATAGCAACTAAATTAAACAACATGGTGTTGTGGCATTTATTAGAGCAATAGTACAATGTTACTTCATGGCTCAATTAAAGAGCACAATGTAGACGGTCATGTGTGTGTGTGTGTGTGTGTGTGTGTGTGTGTGTGTGTGTGTGTGTGTGTGTGTGTGTGTGTGTGTGTGTGTGTGTGTGTGTGTGTGTGTGTGTGTGTGTGTGTGTGTGTGTGTAAGTCGGGTTGCCTCCCGCAAAGCGCTTCATTTAAAGTCATAGAGCTCGACTTTCTCACATACCTTCTTATTGTTGAGGAGCCATGATCCTTCATGTAAGATTTGAAGGTGTTCATGCAGCCTTGATCCACTCACCATGCTTGACACGATCACTTATGCTCGATGAGAGGCTTGCCCAATCGTCTCCTTGCATCATCATCATCATCACCTTCTCCATCACACTTTATTGCTGCCTCTTCTTTCACAAATTTTCCTCTCTCGTCCGGATCGGACCATTGTTGACGGATAAAAGACGTATCCCTCTACGATCCGCAAGCGTACGGACCCCACACCTTTTTCACCACGGGATTCTCAAGGTTCTTGTCAATCCGCGGAGCAAGGGGATTACAAGCGTTCGATCAACAACGACACACTAGCTACTAAAACCCTAACTACTATTATACTAGAAAACACTAAACTACACTAGAGAGAATGATAAACGATCAAGATAGAAGACACTCGCCCACGGGTCTACGATACTAGAGCATGCAATCGCTTAAAGACATGAAAAACCAATCAAATCTATCGGGGTTGTGAACACGGTTTCGCCCTTTCCCTTCTCTCGTACCGTCACTACGCGAAGGTATTCATGACTAGACCTTTGATGGCCACGGTGTATTGAATGGATCCAAGGAAGCATTGGAGCTCGTACTCCCTCTACGGCACGGTTGCAAGCCTTAAGCATTAAAGTATATTCAACACAAGATGATAGATAGATAATCCGACAAAGCGCGATTACATCTCAAGATCGATTACAACCCATGGACGAATGAGAAGATTACCCCATCAAGGTGCTGATCATGGCACCGTTGATCATGGTTTCCCTTCCGCCGGTGTCTTCCTTCTTCTCCACGAGAGGGTGCTTCCTTCGAGGTGGTTGATCTCCCGCCGGAGATCCTCCTCCTCTCTCTCTAGCTTGTGGATGGCCTTCGGTGCGAATGACTCCTCTCCTCGGTGTTGGAGGCGCGTCGATGGTTTTAGGGTTGAAGATCCTTCGAGGGCAAGGAAAACGGGACCGAACCGGTGCCGGAAGTTGGCTGGGCCGGCCGGCCGGGCCGGCCGCCCCAGCCCACCCGGCCCGGTTCGGTCGCCCCTTTTGCTCCGTGGGTCCTCGCGCACTTATGTACTTTGCCCCCTCCACTTGCACGATTTTGATGTCGTTATCCTCGCGTCCAAGATGGAGGCTCTCTTTGCATGAAGTTTGATCTTTTACGCTTCAATCCCCGGGGGTGTTCCTCGTAGCACTTCGGTCCTCGCCACCATTGGAAGTGATTTCAGGCAAGCTCATGAACACGAACAAGACTCCATGAATGCTCCTTTGAACTTGTTGCGAATCCGTCCTTTATGTCCATGTTTTCCTACATAAACACGACACTTCCAAATGCGTGCACAAAGATGAACTTGTTATATGATTAGTGTGCCTAGTGGCGGGTTAGTTCCATAATCAAATCCAAACCAAAGTGTAATGAACATGCTAGGTGCACCAAAATACACCGTCAACATCTCCCCCACACTTAGCTCTTGCTCGTCCTCGAGCAAGTACTCGTAAAAGAATTTCGTCCAAGGTGTGTAAGCGTGTATCATTAATCCTCCTTCACAAGTTAGTCAATCTTTTCATCTTTAATACATAAACACAAAGTAATGATAATCAAACATAAACATGGGCGTTTAGAATTTTTACCACGTCAAGATTCACCCCACAACTCAAACCCTTCACTTGAAGTCTTCAATTTCAGCCATGCTTACTCCTTTGCTTCCATCGGAGGGTTTTTATGGTTTTCAAAACAAAAATTCCTTCAACAAGTATTAGACAAAAACCTTTCTCCAAGCTCTCTCAAGTCACTCATATGAAGTGGCTATCCTAACCAAATTTTATAAAACTCTCACCTCCCATTAATCTCTCATATATCATGTAAAAGTGGAGCTATAGGTAGGGCTAGCGCAATCAACACAAGTATTGTCAAACTAAGAACTTCCTCTAATGGTTGTCTACCTTTCAAAGCCAATGATCATGAGAATTAACCATATGTAGGGATATCAAGGATGAGAAGATTTAGAATGGTGGACATGTGCAAGGGCAAGGCACCAATGATGTCCTCGTTGTCGGATTGCACATGGTTGGAAATAGAGTAAAAGTTTCGTCTCACAATCAACGTGACATCCTTCCTTACACTTTATTATTATTATTTTTTTCTTTCACTTGATCCATCCCTCTCATATCTTCATTGCTAACTCATCTTTCTCTCTTTTTCTTTTTCTTCTTTCATTCACATATGATTTTTCTTTCTTTCTTTCTTTCTTTTCCATACACATACTTTTTCTCTTTATTTTTCTCTCTCTTGACAACTTTTCAAAGCTTTCAATTCTCTCTTTCCTCGCATGCATACAATCTGAAATTTTAAATAAATCATGCTAGAGACGAGACGAAACTTTGAAAATAGGTTGTGTTCAAGGAATACGATGTACAAAAGAGATGTATAGGGTTGGGTATGGAATTCGGCGATATACATGACTTCCATTGTGAAAGTCATGTTACCGAATATATGACGAGGCTAGCAACAAAAGATAAGCACAAGGACATAATCATTGCTTGAAATTAAAACTTACCAAGAGAGAAAGGTCCTAGCCTAACTCATCGTGCTAATCACACTTATGGTGGAGCGAAAAAAAATAAACTTGGCTTTGGATAGGAATTTTTCTTACTCTCAACTTGGAAAAGGAGGTTTTGCTAACCTTTATTACAAGGGTTTTAAGATAATTTTCAGAACTGAAATCCTCCAATTTTTAGCATCGAACATAGCACAACTAACATGTGAAGCTCAAGATCGAAGTGCGGTATGGGTACTTTAAGTAGTAGCGATTCCACTAAGCACCACGGTAAACGTTTTTCAAACCACATACTTGTGTTCATATATCAAGAATCGAAGATTAAACAAACAAGTAAATAAAGATAAACAATACATAAAACACAAAGATATATATAAAGACTCTTTTTATTTGGTTTTCTTGACTCAACACTAATTTAAGACACATGCAAAAATTTTAAAACAGACTCAAAAACTAAAGACTCATTAAAACACTAAGACTCTCACACGAAGATTAAACCGAACCTAAACTTGAAGTTCAAAAGCTAAGGCTAGCGAGCTAGCTCTCCCCCACACTTAAAACATACGACGTCCTCGTCGTATCTTACAAAAATCCTAAGGGGAAAACTAGATCTAGTGGTACTTCAAGCAAGTTTTGCACCACTTGCCTCTCATGTTTCCAACCATGCCGAAAAGTTTGCGCACGTTACGGTTAAGGAACTTGTAGTCATCTTCAACTACGCGCTCCAAGTCTTCCATACGCCGCTTCATCGCTTCCATGGCTTGGAGACATTCGTCGGCCGACGTGTAGAGATCCGCGATGGATTGACGGCAAACTCGACGAAGACACCGGATGCAATCCGAAGGGGTCGTCGTCGCCATAATCTCCACCGTTGTCACCACCGTCGTCGCCACCTCCATTGTCGTTGCCTTCGCCACCGTCGTTGCCGTCGCCGTTGGGGCCTTCGGGAGTCCTTTCATTGGGCCGCTCATCCCAATCATCATCATCTCTACCGGCGGCCGCCCACGAGCTCGGGCTACGATCGTCGGAGTAGTCGCTATCCCCATAATCCTTAGGCTCCGGCGACACCTCCTTGTAATCTTTACGCTTGATGCCTTGGAGGCGTGCCGACCTTCGGACGGGTGTAGGGACCTTCTCTCCTTCGACGGGGGTTGCGAGATGCAAGAGCTCCGGTCGGGACACGTCCTCCGCAACGGATACGTGCGGTCCTCTTGACGGGTAGCTTGAGCTCGCATCGCATCGCCTCCTCCATCGATGGCTTCTTGGCTTCTAGCTTCAACTCTAAGCTTTTTGGAGGCTCAATGGTCGCTACAAGGGTGCAACACATTGCTTGAAAGGTTTGATTCTCGAGCTCCCAATTCGGCCAAATAAATAGTCCCGAGAGAAAAGCCCCGGGAACCTTATTTTCCTTTTTTACACTTCCCTTAAAATTTTCCGACCAAACAAGGAAGTCAAAAAGGAGCAATTCGGGCGAAATTCGGCGTCATCGGGCGTCGGGCCCTCCTGGGCCGGTCCGCTCGGGCCGGCCGGCCCACCTGCCTCGGGGGCCGGCCGGTCCGGTTTTTGCACACCGCCCTATTTTTTTCTTCCTCGGCCCATGGGAAAAAGTTGGCCCCGGTAAATCTTCGCGAAAAACTCCGGAAAACTAAAAGAAAAATTATTTACGAAGTTGATGCCTTGTTTTTCTTCCTAGGCGGGACGTTCGGGCTCTTCCTCCATGGTAAAAATGTCAACATGATGAAGGGGCACGACATCGGGTTCGTAGTAAACCTTAAGCCGCTGTCCATTCACCACAAATTGATCGCCGTTTATATCCATAATGGTTACCGCTCCGTTGGAGAACACCGAATGCACAACATAACGTCCGTCCCACTTGCTTTGCAATTTCCCCTTTCGAAGGTTTTAAACCTCGAATTGTAGAGGAGGACCTTATCTCCTTCTTTAAATTCTTTTTTCTTCAATCTTTTATCATACCACCTTTTGATTCTCTCCTTGTATATGCTTGCGTTTTCATATGCTTTCAACCTCAACTCCTCTAGCTCGCTTATTTGAATTCTTCGTTTCACCACCGCGGCATCGAGATCAAGGTTCATCTCTTTTATCGCCCAATAGGCTTTATGTTCCAACTCAACCGGGAGGTGGCAAGCTTTTCCATAGACGAATTGATAAGGGGTCATACCTATCGGTGTTTTAAACGTCGTTCGATAAGCCCATAAAGCTCCGTCTAATTTCTTTGACCAATCCTTGCCTCCCTTCTCTATGGTCTTGTTAAGTATGCTTTTTAATTGCCTATTTGACGTCTCCGCTTGTCCGTTGGTTTGTGGGTGATAGGCCGTGGAGACCCTATGCTCAATTCCCAACTTGGACAAGCACCTTTTGAAGTTCTTCCCGGTGAAATGAGTTCCTCCATCACTTATCAAGATTCTCGGTGTACCGAAACGGGGAAAAATCACGTTCTTGATCATAGTGATGGACTCCTCCGTGGAAGCTTTACGACATGGTATTGCCTCCACCCACTTGGATACATAATCAACCATAACAAGGATATACTCGAATCCAAATGAGTTTTTAAAAGGCCCCATGAAGTCTATGCCCCATACATCGAATATGTCGATTTGCAAGTTGTATTTCAAAGGCATAGAATTTCTTTGAGAGATGTTTCCGGTTCTTTGGCATTCGGGGCATGACGCAACATATCTTTTATTATCTTCATGCATCTCCGGCCAATAGAATCCGCTCGACCATACTTTTGCTTCGGTTCGAAAATGGCTATAGTGTCCACCGTACTCCGCCAAGTGGCACTTCCTTAGAATCTCAACCCTCTCTTCTCTTGGCACACATCTTCTCATCACTCCATCATTGCCAAGCTTGAAGAGGTATGGCGCATCCCAAAAATATTTCTTACTTTCGGAGATTATCTCCCTTTGAGTGTTTTTATCTAGATGATCGAGGGGCATCTTTCGAATTGCTCGAATGATGTCGATCATCCAAGTATCTTTATCAAGCACTCTATAGAGGTGGTCATCTCTCATCTTATCTTCTATGGGCTCTTTATCATCTTGTCCACGATTCATCCTAGACAAATGATCGGCCACAACATTCTCCACCCCCTTTTTATCACGAATTTCAACATCAAACTCTTGGAGAAGAAGGATCCAACGAATCAAACGTGGTTTAGCTTCCTTCTTAGCCAAGAGATACTTGATGGCTGCGTGATCGGTGTAAACAATGACCTTCGAGTTCACGATGTAAGATCTGAATTTTTCGAAAGCGAATACCACCGCTAGCAATTCTTTTTCCGTAGTGGCGTAATTTAATTGTGCCCCACTAAGAGTTTTGCTAGCGTAGTAAACGGCGTGAACTCGGCCTTCCTTTCTTTGACCCAAGACCGCGCCTACGGCGTAGTAACTTGCGTCACACATGATCTCGAAAGGTTGGCTCCAATCTGGAGGTTGGATGATGGGAGCACTCACCAACGCATTTTTCAAGGTCCGGAATGCTGCTAGACACTTCTCATCAAAGTCGAAAGCCACATCCTTTTAAAGAAGGTGTGTTAAAGGCTTAGTGATCTTCGAGAAGTCCTTTATAAATCTTCTATAGAATCCGGCATGGACTAGAAAGCTCCTTAAGGACTTAACATCCGTAGGAGGTGGGATTTGCTCAACCGTCTCTACCTTAGCCTTGTCCACTTCAATTCCTCTCTCGGATATAACATGTCCGAGCACTATGCCTTGCTTAACCATGAAGTGGCACTTTTCCCAATTTAAAACCAAATCTACCTCCGCACACCTTGTAAGGACCTTTTCTAAGTTTGCTAAGCAATCCATGAACGTCTTCCCGTAAACGGAAAAATCATCCATAAACACTTCAACAATTTCTTCGATGAATTCCGAGAACACGGCCATCATGCAACGTTGAAAAGAGGCCGGAGCGTTGCATAGGCCGAAGGGCATCCTCCTATATGCAAACGTTCCGTAAGGACACGTAAACGTTGTCTTATGTTGATCTTCGGGTGAATGGGAATTTGCATGAACCCCGAGTATCCATCGAGAAAGCAAAAATAAGCGTGGTTTGCTAACCTCTCGAGCATCTCGTCTATGAACGGTAGGGGGAAGTGATCTTTCTTCGTCGCTTTGTTAAGCTTACGATAATCGATACACATCCACCACCCGGTCACGGTTCTTTGCGGTATCAACTCGTTCTTCTCATTCTTCACCACGGTCAAACCTCCTTTCTTCGGTACACAATGTACGGGCTCACCCATTCGCTATGCGGAACCGGGTAGATGATTCCGGCATCAAGTAACTTGATAACCTCTTTCTTTACTACCTCTCGCATGGCATGGGTTATCCTCCTTTGATGGTCCACTACGGGCTTACATTGGTCTTCCATTGGTATACGATGAGTGCAAAAGGCTGGGCTAATACCTTTGAGATCATTAATTGAATATCCAATCACCTTCCTATGTTTTTTTAATAAAATCAGCAACGTTTCATTTTCTCCGGGGCTCAACTTGTCACTCACAATGACTGGATAAGTTTTGTCCGGGCCCAAAAATTCATATTTTAATCCCTTGGGCAAAGGTTTAAGGTCTACCTCGGGCACTTGTGGCTCCTCGGGTTTGATTTCTCCTATGTCTTCGAACTTCTCTTCCTCCACGCTACCATCATTCGGCTCTAAGCCTTTAGTTGCTTCCTCTAGTTCTTCATCTTGTTGATTGCTAATTTGATTTTCCATCGCTCTTTGCAGGTGGGTCTCTAAGGGTTTCAACAAAACAAAGACTATCTATCTCTTCTACTTCTTCATCTTCGGGAGGAAAAGGTGTAAGGTGTTTAGAAGCACGAAGAAAGTTATATGTGTACTTTGTTCCATTAAGGTTCATTGTTATTTTGCCTTCTCCGGCATCTAACACGGCATCAACCAATTTAAGAAAAGGCCTACCTAGGATTATATGATCGGAATTACTATGGTAAGCATCAATAACAAAGAAATCGGTTGGTATGTAGTTTCTAGAGATTTTTACTTTCATGTTGCAAGCAATACCTAGAGGTTTGATAGTTCTACCATCTCCCATAATTAATTTTGTTGATGTTGGAGCTAAGTCTAGGTTGTGGTATTGAACATCATCGTAAATTTTAGAAGATAGAACACTTACTTGGTCTCCGATGTCGCATAAAGCTTTGCATTGAACTCCGTTGATCTCGCAACTCAAGTGCGGCGTCATCTTCTCTTCTTCTTCGGATCCTATCGAGTAAATTTCAGCGAGGCGAGCGTATGGTGATGCTTCGGGCTTGATCCCCATGATTCTCTTCACCTCGGCAATATGTTCCGGATCCACCACGTCATCTCCAAAGAGCTTTTCAAAAATCTCACCGGTGGTTTCGATGTCGTATGAATTTTCAGCTTTCTTCTCGGTGGGAAATCCACTTCCAATGCTCTTGCCATCCCCTTTTGATTAGGGAACGGTCTTCTCTTGTCGAATACTTCTCCGTAATCAATAGGAACCCAATCCATTGGTTCGAACTCCCTTAGTGGCTTCGCGCTTGACATGCTTCTCTTGT
Source organism: Cenchrus americanus (assembly GCA_947561735.1). Classification (NCBI taxonomy): domain Eukaryota; kingdom Viridiplantae; phylum Streptophyta; class Magnoliopsida; order Poales; family Poaceae; genus Cenchrus; species Cenchrus americanus. The sequence goes on from OX387241.1 coordinate 255,732,419, forward strand.
TCGTCTCCTTTGGTGCGGCGAAGTCGATGTTTGGTGTAGTTCTTGACTTGATGTGTTCTTGTTCAAGATTTTCCATGATTGGTTCCTCTTTTGTGACTTCCGGGGTTGCCTCTTTAGAAAAATCAGCAAGCTTTTTCTTCCTTGAATTGAATTCCGGCTCTTCCGCAAGTCTTGTTTCCCAATCTCTTCACATGGCAGCCGCTTTACTAACTTTTTGTAGAAGTTGGGCAGCTTCCGTGAGTGTTTTCTCCATGAGATCCCCACCGCACACATTTCGACGTGTCGCATGCAACTAGGGGTTAGGGAAAAGAAAAATGTATGCAAGAGTACGTCACCGGTGAAGCCGAGTTTTGGTCCTTGTTCGATTAATTCATTAAACCTATCCCGAGCTTGGTCTATCCCTTCCTCTTCTCCTTGCATGAAAGTGATCACTTGCCTCCTTAGATGTTGAACCTTGCTAATTGGAAAGAACTTCTCGCAAAACTTCTTTGTCAACTTGTTCCAATTGCCTTCGGCTTCAAAGGACGCAACCGAATACCATGTCTTTGCTTTGCCGGCAAGTGAGTAGGGAAAGAGATTCCATTTGAACCATTCATCGGGAACTCCTTCTTAACGCACCGTGTTGCATATTGTCGTGAAATCCCTTATGTGCCTATATGGGTTCTCCGTAACCATCCCTTCAAATGGGTTTTCCGCCACCATCTTGATGATCTTGGATTTAATTTCATACTTGGTCGCTTCGAGCTTCGAATCCGACTCTTGTACTTTTATGTCTTCACATCGAGGGCTAGCGTAATCCCTTAATGATTTCTCCGGTTCTTCCACGGGTTGATTAACGAACTCCATCTAGACAATAAGATAAAGACAAAAACAAAAAAGAAACAAGTGTTTTTCTCGGATAATATATGTTAGATATAGCGAATAAAAGATAAACTAAAATATAAAACTAAGTTAGATGCAAATCAAACGATGTAAACTAACTTGCTCCCCGGCAACGGCGCCGAGAAAAAGGGGCTTGTTGACGGATAAAAGACGTATCCCTCTACGATCCGCAAGCGTACGGACCCCACACCTTTTTCACCACGGGATTCCCAAGGTTCTTGTCAATCCGCGGAGCAAGGGGATTACAAGCGTTCGATCAACAACGACACACTAGCTACTAAAATGCTAACTACTATTATACTAGAAAACACTAAACTACACTAGAGAGAATGATAAACGATCAAGATAGAAGACACTCGCCCACGGGTCTACGATACTAGAGCATGCAATCGCTTAAAGACATGAAAAACCAATCTAATCTATCGGGGTTGTGACCACGGTTTCGCCCTTTCCCTCCTCTCGTCTTCGTCACTACGCGAAGGTATTCATGACTAGACCTTTGATGGACACGGTGTATTGAATGGATCCAAGGAAGCATTGGAGCTCGTACTCCCTCTACGGCACGGTTGCAAGCCTTAAGCATTAAAGTATATTCAACACAAGATGATAGATAGATAATCCGACAAAGCGCGATTACATCTCAAGATCGATTACAACCCATGGACGAATGAGAAGATTACCCCATCAAGGTGCCGATCATGGCACCGTTGATCATGGTTTCCCTTCCGCCGGTGTCTTCCTTCTTCTCCACGAGAGGGTGCTTCCTTCGAGGTGGTTGATCTCCCGCCGGAGATCCTCCTCCTCTCTCTCTAGCTTGTGGATGGCCTTCTGGTGCGAATGACTCCTCTCCTCGGTGTTGGCGGCGCGTCGGGGGTTTTAGGGTTGAAGATCCTTCGAGGGCAAGGAAAACGGGACCGAACAGTGCGGGGAGTGGGGCCGGGCCGGCCGGCCTCGGGCCGTCCGGCCCGAGCCCATTCGGCCCGGTTCGGTCGCCCCTTTTGCTCCGTGGGTCCTCGCGCACTTATGTACTTTGCCCCCTCCACTTGCACGATTTTGATGTTGTTATCCTCGCGTCCAAGATGGAGGCTCTCTTTGCATGAAGTTTGATCTTTTACGCTTCAATCCCGGGGGTGTTCCTCGTAGCACTTCGGTCCTCGCCACCATTGGAAGTGATTTCAGCAAGCTCATGAACACGAACAAGACTCCATGAATGCTCCTTTGAACTTGTTGCGAATCCGTCCTTTATGTCCATGTTTTCCTACATAAAGACAACACTTCCAAATGCGTGCACAAAGATGAACTTGTCGAATTACTATGGTAAGCATCAATAACAAAGAAATCGGTTGGTATGTAGTTTCTAGAGATTTTTACTTTCATGTTGCAAGCAATACCTAGAGGTTTGATAGTTCTACCATCTCCCATAATTAATTTCGTTGATGTTGGAGCTAAGTCTAGGTTGTGGTATTGAACTTCATCGTAAATTTTAGAAGATAGAACACTTACTTGGTCTCCGATGTCGCATCAAGCTTTGCATTGAACTTCGTTGATCTCGCAACTCAAGTGCGGCGTCATCTTCTCTTCTTCTTCGGATCCTATCGAGTAAATTTCAGCGAGGCGAGCGTATGGTGATGCTTCGGGCTTGATCCCCATGATTCTCTTCACCTCGGCAATATGTTCGGATCCACCACGTCATCTCCAAAGAGCTTTTCAAAAATCTCATCGGTGGTTTCGAGGTCGTATGAATTTTCAGCTTTCTTCTCCGGTGGGAAATCCACTTCCAATGCTCTTGCCATCCCCTTTTGATTAGGGAACGGTCTTCTCTTGTCGAATACTTCTCCGTAATCAATAGGAACCCAATCCATTGGTTCGAACTCCCTTAGTGGCTTCGCGCTTGACATGCTTCTCTTGTTCGTCTCCTTTGGTGCGGCGAAGTCGATGTTTGGTGTAGTTCTTGACTTGATGTGTTCTTGTTCAAGCTTTTCCATGATTGGCTCCTCTTTTGTGACTTCCGGGGTTGCCTCTTTAGAAAAATCAGCAAGCTTTTTCTTCCTTGAATTGAATTCCGGCTCTTCCGCAAGTCTTGTTTCCCAATCTCTTCGCATGGCAGCCGCTTTACTAACTTTTTGTAGAAGTTGGGCAGCTTCCGTGAGTGTTTTCTCCATGAGATCCCCACCTGCACACATTTCGACGTGTCGCATGCAACTAGGGGTTAGGGAAAAGAAAAATGTATGCAAGAGTACGTCACCGGTGAAGCCGAGTTTTGGTCCTTGTTCGATTAATTCATTAAACCTATCCCAGTGCTTGGTCTATCCCTTCCTCTTCTCCTTGCATGAAAGTGATCACTTGCCTCCTTAGATGTTGAACCTTGCTAATTGGAAAGAACTTCTCGCAAAACTTCTTTGTCAACTTGTTCCAATTGCCTTCGACTTCAAAGGACGCAACCGAATACCATGTCTTTGCTTTGCCGGCAAGTGAGTAGGGAAAGAGATTCCATTTGAACCATTCATCGGGAACTCCTTCTTGACGCACCGTGTTGCATATTGTCGTGAAATCCCTTATGTGCCTATATGGGTTCTCCGTAACCATCCCTTCAAATGGGTTTTCCGCCACCATCTTGATGATCTTGGATTTAATTCCATACTTGGTCGCTTCGAGCTTCAAATCCGACTCTTGTACTTTTATGTCTTCACATCGAGGGCTAGCGTAATCCCTTAATGATTTCTCCGGTTCTTCCACGGGTTGATTAACGAACTCCATCTAGACAATAAGATAAAAACAAAAACAAAAAAGAAACAAGTGTTTTTCTCGGATAATATATGTTAGATATAGCGAATAAAAGATAAACTAAAATATAAAACTAAGTTAGATGCAAATCAAACGATGTAAACTAACTTGCTCCCCGGCAACGGCGCCAGAAAAAGGGGCTTGTTGACGGATAAAAGACGTATCCCTCTACGATCAGCAAGCGTACGGACCCCACACCTTTTTCACCACGGGATTCCCAAGGTTCTTGTCAATCCGCGGAGCAAGGGGACTACAAGCGTTCGATCTACAACGACACACTAGCTACTAAAACGCTAACTACTATTATACTAGAAAACACTAAACTACACTAGATAGAATGATAAACGATCAAAATAGAAGACACTCGCCCACGGGTCTACGATACTAGAGCATGCAATCGCTTAAAGACATGAAAAACCAATCTAATCTATCGGGGTTGTGACCACGGTTTCGCCCTTTCCCTCCTCTCGCATCGTCACTACGCGAAGGTATTCATGACTAGACCTTTGATGGACACGGTGTATTGAATGGATCCAAGGAAGCATTGGAGCTCGTACTCCCTCTACGGCACGGTTGCAAGCCTTAAGCATTAAAGTATATTCAACACAAGATGATAGATAGATAATCCGACAAAGCGCGATTACATCTCAAGATCGATTACAACCCATGGACGAATGAGAAGATTACCCCATCAAGGTGCGATCATGGCACCGTTGATCATGGTTTCCCTTCCGCCGTGTCTTCCTTCTTCTCCACGAGAGGGTGCTTCCTTCGAGGTGGTTGATCTCCCGCCGGAGATCCTCCTCCTCTCTCTAGCTTGTGGATGGCCTTTGTTGACGCAAAATATGCACTCGGCGCCAATCACACGGCAAGCCGAAAAGCTTAGCTTCGCACGCGCGGAGAGAAAGTGACGTGCCGATCAATTTTTTCCCGAAAATTAACAAAGGGAAAACAGTTAAATAACAAAACTTGGAACCTACCGGGTGGTACCAGCGAGTTCCATATTTACGGCTAAAAAGCCAAGCAAGACGACATGTAGCTATGTGAAGCTACTGTCAAAGGAACGCAACCATTCGGGTAAACACAAAGGAAAAAGGAACATTGCCGAATGGATGACGTAAGCATGACAACGATCGGTCTTTGAATAAACAGGAACGCACGTACAAAGCCATGACCGATCCTCAATGAAGATTAACATTAAATAAAGCAAAGCACGAACATGATCATGTATTAAAATAAGCATGCATAGATCCAAAGCAATTAGTCTACCGCATGTCTAATCACTTTAAGATCCGTCGGGCACGACATCAAGCAAATCTATCCACCGCATGATACAACTTGCATGAAAGAACGCACCACTTTCCACAAATAGATCTATCCACCGCATGATACAACCCAAATATGGAAAGCTAGAAGCACACGTCTTCTAAAACATAAATAACGCACGTGATCTACTCGTGAAGATATAACCGAATGCGGCCGAACAACCGATTCGGGATCCATGAAGAAGGAACAAACATTACCACGTGAACAAATCTATCAAGCTGAAATGGGAATCTAATCCACCCGATGACTAGCTCCAAAGCAACCCAAAAACCCGCATCTACCGCATGATACCCGGCTCTTTCAAGATTTATACCAACAAAGCAAGCTTGAACCCGCAACACGTAACAACCTAGATCGATTCGGTTTCGGCTATCGGGGAACACGAGATCCACGCGTCAAAACACGAAACCTGCTCTTGCACGGATCTTAAAAGGAAAAGAGCCGATCCAAACCCATCTAGATTGGGCAAAAGAGTGTTACATGAATTAAAACATAACGCAAAACTCATGATAACACGGGGTAACTTAATGAATCTATTGGATCTTGCCAAAACCCAATAGAGCCGATAACTAGCTTCGAGCTAGACCTTAGCCTACCGCATGGCTCGTGATCTAACAAGAAACCTTCTTGAACCAAGCTTGAATCTACCGCATGACACGAAGCATGGTAACAAGACTACTTGCATCAGATCTAAATCCACCGCATGATACTAGACATGATACAAGGTTGCCGGTACTCACGGAGGTCGACGGATCGATTGGTCCTCTCGAAGAACTCGACGACACGACAAGGGACTCTAGGGTTTGGCGTAAGGCCGGTGTGTATTGAGGAATGAACGTGTTTTTTTACATACATCCAGGGATCGTATTTATACCCTGCTGATTACAACCGCGAATGGATACATTGCCTAACTAAGCTTGATCGCGTGTCCATCCATTCGCTCCCTCGATCGATCCACGTCACCGTCCAATCCCGCAAAATCAGCTCTCTTGTTCCTTTGCCGAGCGGGAGCGGATAGCCGACCGCGGATCCTTCTGCCGAAAATCTCTGAAGATACCTTTCCTTCCACCAGACGGACTCTTTTCCGAATCGGACCCACATGTCATACTCCTTACCAAATTTTGGTGTTAACACATGCCCCTTCAATTGTGGGATAAAAGTAATTTTGTTCCACAATTGACTCCAGCCACGAATCTCTGAGCCAAACCTGTCAACACCTGTTCTTCGCAATCCGCCGGATTCTTCGTTCAGATCCAACCCTAGATCCCCTTTGTTTCGAGCTCGAATCTCCAATGGCAACTCAGCACCAAGCTACTCAGGTAACTTCACCCCTCTAAACCTTTGTTCGGCATTAGGTTTTCAATTTTACCTAAGATTTTCTTCTTCCGCTCTCTTCCGAGAACCATCTACCGCCCTTCGATTCCCATTGAGGCCAATTCGCAATCTTATTATCTCGGTCCGAAGGGAATCCCGACCCTCGAGATTTCATTGCCGTCGAATCTCGGAGAATTCCTTTCAAGGTAGCTTTATCTCCACCTCCTCGGTGGCAAGATGCGTTCAAGAAGCGGCCTTTGCCCCCAATCGCGGGTTGGAAGACTTGGTACCGTAGGATTCTCGCGGATAAGAGCGGATTGACCAATCTGGATACTCTCCGCATTGCTCAATGTTTGGAGTTGTCCGTAGCCGAGATGCCCAAGAATGAAGATCTTCGATAGCCGCGTGCCACTTCGGTCCAATGGCGTCAATGCCTTCCTTTTTGGGCATGGCCCAATGTCCCCAACTTTGGCCGATGTGTTCATGATCACCGGCCTTGACATTACCGGATCCGTCAAGCCTTGGACTTTCAAAAATTCCTCACGCCGGACGGGGGTAAAGCCGGGGAATGGCTACAAGAATTATATTGTGAAGCACATGAAAGACAATCCCCTTGGTGAAGTTGAATACGAGCCTTCTTGAACATGTGGTTGTGCGTATTTGTCTTCCGTGGCAAAGCCAATGAACCCACTCGAATCATATCGCAATGGCGATCCATTTGGCCGGTGGCAATCGCCTTCCCCTCCGGGAAAATTCTTTTTGGGCGGTGTATACCATATGCTTCATCGACGGTCACCCAAATGTATACCGGCCGAGAGGATAACGTGCGTCAATGGCCCCCGGTGGTTTGTTCAAATTTGGCTGCAGCCTTCACATGCACCGATTGTGGGCGTTGACTTGAACTCCGGGTTCTTCCCCTGGTCCAACCCCCCCGAAGGAGAGCTTCAAGCCACCGAGAGGATGTCGAGCTATGGAGAAGCGAGCCTCGGACCGTTATTGTTCGAGGACATCACCCAACTCTTCGAGCCGTTCTTCAAAGGCTTCCCCGATCCTCTTTGGCTCCCTTATCTAGGCCGTGACACTCGACTTTCCCCGTCGAGTTTTCCTTTGAGCCCGGCCCTCGGGATGGGAGATTCCCCGGAAATCTTTAATATCATGATTCGCCCATGTATATTACCGGCCGAGTTCAATGGAGGGAGGCGGAATGCCGTACTTATGAGTACTATCGGCCTAACGTAATGGCCGGGCGGCTTGGATGCGGCCAAATACCCCCAAGATTGTTTTTGCATGAATTCCTCAAGCCCGGGGAGGAAATCAAAGAACCGTTGCAAAGTGCGAGCAGAAGTTTTCCACTATGTGTGCGGTCCCACTGTCTACACATGTCCTTTTGTGCCCGCAATCGTAGTTCACCCCACCTTCGACTCATGGTGGCAAGAATTTCATGACCACATCTTCAATGAACTCCGTCCATGTGTTCCGTGCGGGAATTGGTGCTCGATTTTCTCGCCGACCTCGGAGGTAACACAATGACCCTTCGATCAAGCACTCCTTCTCCATTCATGGTTTTGACCTTCATCTTTCGTCCACGGAACACGCACTCGCCCCTCGAGCCGGGGTAATCACTTATAATGCCGAAGGCCCGATTTCAGCATTGGGGTTTAAATCTACAACCTTGCGCCAACCGATGGACGAGTACGCTACCACCGATCCCGAGTCTTTCCGGCCTTGCTCGTTGACGGGGAGGCAAGGATTGCATCCGGTTCCCCCTCCGAGCGCTAAAAGGAGGAGAACCGTCAAGAAAGTACTTGGTTGAGGTAAACTCCTTTACCTTCCCGATTACCTGGGTCACTCTGTTCTTGACATATCATTGTGTATTTCGGACCGGAACCCAACCTTCTTCGGAACCAATACCCGCCGATGCTCCATCCATTGGTATGACTTTTTCTTCGTTCTTTCTCAAGGATGAGCACTGGCACTTATCCCTTCATTTGGACATTTGCGAAGAAACTGTTGGAGAACCACTTGTAGATGTTCCAGTGGTTCAACAGGCGAGCCCTTCCAGGGTTGCATTGCCCATCCCAGTAGAGGTTTCATCTTCATCACCTTCTGCAGAATCAGCACGCTCTCCAGAGATGAATCCCTCAACTCAACTGGAGCCGCCAAGTTCTCCCAGGATGCCATCGCCTATCAGCCAAGCAGTAATGGCCAACCCAACGAGAGGAAGATCCGATTCTTCCCCAGCCAGAAACTCACGAGTCGGCCGATTGCCGCACCAAGCATCTCCCGACTTGGACGTTTCGGCTCTACTCGGGACGCCTCCTCCGTCTCGCGATTACTTCCGCTCAAGATACCATTCATGAGGTACTTGGTTCCGCTCTTAATCTTGATACCTTGATGCTAGCATTCTCACCTCGGCAGTGTTGTTCTCGGGATCACGCCCCGTCATCATCGAGCTTGCCGTCGGAGGGCCCGTCGGGCCGATGTGATGAAAGAAGTAAACCGGCCGTTGCCCGACGAGGTATTGCTTAAGCTCAAAGAAATCGCGGCCGGCTAGAGAAGAACGTCCGGGATCGGCTCAATGATCTCTGTCATTTTGAAGAGATGTTTGAGCCCATTAGTCGCAAACTTCCCGATGACATCGGGGCTTTTCCGTCATCCATCTACGACTTAGAGCCCTTCTATGTTCCCTTGAGGCGTGCTTGGAGGAAATTGCGCTCCCGTTCGGCCATTGAAAAGGAAAAGGCGATGCCGAACAGGCCATGAACGGGATACAATCCCAAGCAAAAAGCCATAAGGATGCCTTGGTCGACCCGCAAGCCTCTTACGATCCGAAAGTCGCCGAAAGGCTGCTCTAGAGGCGGAATTAAAAATCCGTCGGCGGAAATGGAGATTGACCGAAGAAAATAGCCGATCTCCCTGGGTTGATAGCAAAGACCGAAGCGGAGGCAGAATCGATTGTTACCGCGAGTAAAGCAAAGTGCGATGCGAGCTTATCGACTTATCCGATGCCCAAAAGGACTATCGGGAGATCTTGGATAACTCCCACTTGATAGTATCTAATGTTCGTCACGCACTTGCAAAACTCCTTAACGCTTGAATGTTTTCATTGATGTATACCCGGACTGGTCGTTCTTGTAATATTTCCTTTGCAATTTGTTTCATTTCCTTGGCGTGCTTTGAGATGTGATGCCGAACGACCCATTCGGTAGTGAAACGCTAGCTCGCCGAACGACACCTTGAATTCCTTTAGCCGAAACCATCGACCCACGCGCGTTTCGGCTTGGAACTCCAAACGACCCGCCGGCGGGTTGGTCAAGGAAATCTCTCCGCCTTCCGATTTTATTGGGACGTGCGCCACGATCCACGCCACGATTCGAAGCCACAATTACCTTGCCGGGCCTATAAATGTTGCCATAGGTGCCCCTAGCTCTCCACCGGGCCTTCTAGCTCTCGAATCTTTGCCAATCTGCGGCCCTCTTGCAAACGGTGCACATCCCCAAACCGCAATGGTGCGCCGTCTCAACCGCCGCCGCGCCTCCGACGAGGCCGAGGGAAGCGGCGCCAATGCGCGCGGGCGGTGATGATCATCAACTTCTCCTTGTCGATCTCCCTTTTGATCTTCCTTTGCCTTGACAATCATCTCCCTTTTTTCAGTTTGATTCGGTGGAATCCGCCCCGCGCGCCGGCCAATCGGCCCCTCCCCGACGACTCTTCGGAGTCCGATGGCCACCCCCCGTGCCGTATGGGGAAGCGAGACGCTATTCGCTTCAAGGAGGAGCTAGAAGCGTCTCGTCTTGAGCCGGAGGCCGTCTCCAAAAAGCGGGCGTGGCCGAACTAGAGTGGGAGGACCGGCGGAAACAACCGCCGGAAGCCATCGATGGTATGGTTTCGATTCTTGATTTAATCCGGCCTTTGATGCTAATCCCTTCTTGTTTGCCTCTCGCGGCCGTGATGCCGAGCTCAACCGCCTAAAGGCGCCGGTGGAGCAACCGGCGGAGAAGGTGAACGCTCACGGCGGCACGCCGGCGGAGCGCCCGGCCGCGGTGGAGCGCCGCATTGACGAGGTGGCCGTCCATGGTGTTCGTCCGGGCACCACCTTGGGCCCGGGCGCGATGGCGACGCATACGGACGTCGACTATTCCACCAGGCCGCGCGGCTTCCGGGCGGCGCGCGGGAGGATATCGACGAGATCGAGCTCATCCTGGAGCGCCTCGACGGCCACGGCGACGCCATTGCCGAAATTACCCATCCCCAGTCTGTGCTGAACAGACTCTTTGATTAGATTGTACTAGGGATGTGTAAATGTCGGCAATATATGATGAACTTTTGAATCCCGCACTCGTTCCGTGATATCTCCCTTTGCATTTGCATCTGTGAATTTTGTTTTCTTCGAATGCGTATGGGAACTGTCTTTAGCCGAACGCTCACAAGCAAGCGCCCCTTGGCGCAAACTCCACAAAGGATCCCAATTCGGCAATCCGTAAATACCGTTCAAAAGAAAACCCTTCGCACTTGGTGGAAAACCCCGCCGCTTGGTATTCCAACGGTGCGTACGGCGCATCATCACTCCCAATGCGCCTCCTTGGTCAATAAAATAGCCCGTGGGGTGCTCGCAAATCTACTCGCACACTCCTCCATCGCTTCTCGTTTCTTCTTCGTCGCTAGAAGAAAAAACCCCAACGCCATGGACAAGGGTAAACAACCTCGGGGGAGCGGCTCGTCAAGGAAGCGTACGATTCGGAAGTGAGTTCTTTCTTGATCCGCTCCTTGCCCTTCTCGCTTGATCCCGCGCTTCATGTTTTTCCTCGCCTCTTTCAGCCTTGATTTGCTTCCTGAAGAAATCATCGGAACCGAAGATGTTCCTGAATACATCTCCTCCGATTCTTCTATTGAGGCGGAGGATGCCACGCCCGAGCAAAGGGTCATCCATCAGCTGCGCCGTCGTGTCCGCACCGGAGCGTGACCTCGGGGACATGTCCGTCCGCTTGTCAAGCCGAACGCGAGCGTCGTATGGCGCTGGAAGCGCTAGTAGGGGGTAAACGCCTCTCGCCTCCCTTCATGTTTGCAATCCGGATTTCTTGCCCCTAACCTTGATTCTTTTGCTCCGGATGTCTCTCGACAGTACGGCAACCCTGAAGGCGGCCTGGGATAGCTTGGTAGAGGCCGCCAATCATGGTCATCCTCGTGCGTTCCAAGTCGCCGTCACGGTGGTCCTGGAACAACTGAAGAGGGAGCAGCAGCCGAAGAAGCAAAGAAAAGATTGAACCATACTTTCGCTTCTTACTCCACGCCTTCTGCTTCCCTCCCTTAGGGGACTTGGCCTTCAGGGTTGCTATGTGTAATCCCGCAAAAAACCAGTTGTAGTGTAGTATTGAGCTAAGGGCAATGCATCGGCACCGGCCATTTTCTTTTGTTCATGATTTTTTGTTCTAAAGGCGGCCTCATCCTCGAGCGCCGTTTCGTGTGTCGAACGTGTATGATCATCGATCGATTTCAATGCTAGGATAATACTTCTTCGGATATCTTCCATTTATTGCGGCGGAAAACTCCTCTCCCAAGGCAAAGTTTTCAATATGTATGCATTACCAGGAACGCATCCGACCACGCGAAAAGGGCCCTCCCGGTTAGGGGACCATTTGCCGAATTCATCGTATTTAGTTCCAATCGGCGGTAGCGCTTTCCAAACTAGATCGCCCTCTCGTGAATTGCTTTACTTTTACTTTCTTGTTATAGTATTTGGCGACCCGCGGCTTGTTTTTCTCGATGTTCTCCGGGGCCCCGAGACGGATCATATGCAAATCTTCCAACTCATTCATCATTAGGCCACCGTAATCCTTGGAGCTCAAGTCCTTTTGCGGCACTACTCTCCTTGACTCGATTGCATTTCCCGGGGCAAGATCGCGTGATGCCCGTAAACCAATTCGTAAGGAGAAGTCTTTGTAGCTCCATGGGGGGCCATTCGGTAAGCCCACGGCGCTTCGCCGAGTACCGAATGCCATCTCCTCGGCTTCCGGTCGATCTTCTTTCGTATAAGCTTGATCATGATCTTGTTAGAAGCCTCTCGCTTGACCATTAGCTTGGGCATAGTATGGGGAAGAATTAAACAGTTTAATCCCCATGCTTTCGGCAAAATCTCCGAATTCCAATGACACGAATTGTGCCCCTTGGTCGGTGGTAATCGTCCGAGGAATCCCAAATCGATAGATGATGTGTTCCTTGATGAATTCGATCATGTTTTTCGACGTCACCTTCTTGAGTGGGATTGCTTCGACCCATTTGGTGAAGTAATCTGTAGCCAAAAGCACGAACTTATGCCCCTTGCTAGATGGTGGATTAATTTGGCCAATCAAGTCTATACCCCGACCCCCGAATGGCCATGGCTTGATGATGGGATTTAATGCGATGCGGGGACTCTTTGAATATTCCCGAACTTCCGGCAATCTTGACACCCCTTGTAATACTCAAAGCAATCCTCTAATATCGTCGGCCAAAAACATCCGGCTCGCCTAATAACCCATTTCATGCGATAGGCCGATTGGTGCGCTCCGCATATCCCATCGTGCACCTCGCTCATCATGTTCTTGGCTTCTTCTGGACCCAGGCATCGCAACAGTACTCCATCTAATGATTTATAGAATAAATTGTCATCCAGAAGAACGAACTTGATTGCCTTGTACCTGAGCTTCCTAGAGACTTTTCGGGATGGATCTCTCAAATAATCAACGATTTCTTTCCTCCAATCATCTTCTGTAAGATCCGTCCCCAGTGCGCTCACCTCTGCAGCAAATGCTTCTTGATTTTCTTTATAACCAGAGGCGCTCTGAGCCAGCCTGTTTGCTTCCTCGTTATGCTCTCTAGGAATGTGCTGTAAGGTTACCAGTGGAAAGCTCTTCAAGATTTCTCTGCATTCCTCGTAGTAACTCCTCAGCGCCTCGCTTCTGCACTCGTACTGGCCGTTCAATTGCTTGATGACCAACTCTGAATCCCCATAAATTTCAACTGAAACGGCCCCGGCTTCTCTCAAATACTGAAGCCCTCGAAGCGGTGCTTCGTACTCGGCTGGTTATTTGTGACGGTGGGTTGTATAGGAATGGCGAATTCGAACATCTCACCTGCGGGAGAAATTAGTAGGATCCCTACTCCCCCACCTTTGCCACATGATGACCCGTCAAAGAATAGAGCCCATGGGGTAATTTCAAGCGAGTAATTGAAGGGTCACGGTGTTCGGTTATAAAATCGGCAATGACTTGGCCTTTGATGGCTTTCGCCGATTCATATTTCAACTCGAATTCGATAGAGCTAAAATCCACTTGCCAACCCGACCGTTCAAAATTGGCATAGATAGCATATGTTTTATCACATCAAACTTCGAGTATACGGTGCATTCGGCATTCAACAAGTAGTGCCGAAACTTTGTACACGAGTAGTATACGCAAAGACACAATCTTTCCATAGCCGAATACCGGTTTCGGGATCAAGTAGTTTTCGGCTAAGATAAGCTACTACCCGTTCCTTCCCTTCGAATTCTTGAATAAGGGCCGATCCAATAGTTTGGGTATCGGCCGCCACGTACAACTTGAAAGGCTTGTTTAGGCGAGGAGGGACCAAGACCGGTGGCTCCTTCATGTATTGCTTGATTTCCTCGAAAGCCTTTTGTTGTTCGTCACCCCATGTGAACTTCGATCTTTCTTCAGCTTCAAAGCAACGGAGAGAACGGCAACACCTTCGTGATAAATTTGAGATGAACCTTCTCACAAAGTTGATCTTGCCGAGCAAGCGATGATTGCAACTCCTTGAGGTTGGTTGGAGGAACGACTTCATCAATGGCTTTCATGCTCTTTTTGCCAACTTCAATCCCTCTTTCGTGGACCAAAAACCCCAAGAATTCTCCACTGACACCCCAAATGCACACTTGTTTGGATTCATCTTCGGACCATGCTTCCGGTGCATTCCGGGGTTTTCTTCACATCCTCCGGATGGGAGTCATGGCTGAAGGACTTGATCACTACGTCGTCAATGTAGATTTCCACGGTCTTGCCGATCAACTCATGAAAAATGTAATTCATGGCCCGCTGGTAGGTTGCACCGGCATTTTTTAACCCAAATGTCATGACGATCCATTCAAATAGGCCTATATGACCAGGACACCTAAAGGCCGTCTTCGAGATATCTTCTATTGCCATAAAGATCTGATTGTACCCTGCGTTGCCATCCATGAAGCTGATCACCTTGTGCCCAGCAGCGGCGTCAATCAGCAAATCGGCAATAGGCATTGGGTATCCATCCATGGGAGTAGCTCTGTTTAGGTCCCTGAAGTCTATGCAAACTCTCATTTTTCCATTTTTCTTGTATACAGGGACGATGTTAGAAATCCACTCCGCATATCTGCAGGGCCGAACGAAGTTTGCATCAAGCAATCTTTCGATTTCCTTCTTCACATCGGCCAATACTTCATCCTTGTAGATTTTCGGGGCGGTTGCTTATATGGCTTGAAACCGGGCTTGATTGGCAACCGGTGCTCGACGATGGATCGATCCAATCCAGGCATCTCCGAGTAATCCCAGGCGAAGCAATCTTTATATTCTTTGAGAAGCTTGATTAAGTTCCCCCTGAAGTCTGGTTGCAAACCTGCACTGATGAACGTCGGCCTTGGTTTATCACCGTTCCCAATGTCAACTTCCTCCGGCTTATCGGCCGACATGAATCCTCGTCCCGGCTTGCCATCGGTGCCATCCACGGGGTTCTCCATTAAAAATTACTGTAAGAGCCGACTGCTTGAATCGGCCGTTGGTCACCGCCGACGAGTTCAACAGGACCTTCTCCCCAGTCCTTCCCTGAGAAGCAATCGATGCCTTGGTATTCCCAGAAGGCTGGTTCCATGTTAGCCACGCTCACGGAGTCGTCCGCCTGTACGACCTCAATTTCATCGTCCACCCACTGGATCAGCTGTTGATGCATAGTGGATGGGACGCAGCAGTTGGCGTGGATCCAGTCCCGCCCAAGCAGCAGGCTGTAGGCTCCCTTCCCTTCGATGACGAAGAAGGTGGTGAGCAGCGTCTTGGACCCGATCATCAAGTCCACGTGAGCGCATCCTTTGGTGTCTGAGGGGTTCCCGGCGAAGTCGTTCAGGATGATGCTTGTTGGTGTCAAATCGCTCGGGGTCATGCCAAGCTTCCCGAAGGTGGTGTACGGCATCACGTTAAGCTGCCGCGCCACCGTCGACGAACATCTTGGTCAATGGCTTGCCATTGACGTACCCCCTCAAGTACGGCGGCCTCATGTGGCGATTCTTGGCCGGTTTGTCGAAGATGGCCCTGCTTGGCAAGCACCGGAGCTGCGCCATCATCTCCTCGGCTGCTCGTCGTCAAAGGAAGCTTCCTCCTGCATCACCCGGTTAGCGGGAGCCATGAACTCGTTTGGCGGGAAGTATACCATGCATGCCGGGGCTTGACGCTTGGATCCTTCCGGCCTGGTCCTTGGGGCGCCACTTCGTCTCGTCCGGACCCCGGCTTGCTTCATCTCGCGGTTCCTCAAGCGTTGGACCCGCCTCTTCGGCTCTTGCGTAGACCGGGTGGGCACCATTGCCCCTTCGCCGGACGTAGACTTCCTCGTCCTCCTCGTGGTCGGCCCCACCCGAGATCAGCTCGGCGCTTCCGGGATGATCAATGGTTTCAATTTTTTGCCGCCGATCCCCATTTGGGTGGATCCTTCCAAGTCTTTCGTGGACGGATCGGCGATTGGCAGTTTCCTGCCTGTACTCGGCATATCCGTCGCCGCATTCGGGACGTTCCTTAATGTGGGTAGCTTCGGGCCTTCGTTCCGGCGGTGCTCGAAAAGGCGCACCCCCGGTGGGCGCGCTCTTGCTCGCGCGCGTCTGTTCCCCGATTCCATCCGCGCGCTTCCTCTTCGGCCTCGCGTTGCTCCTCCTCGTGACGACGCTCCGGTAGCGTTCCTTCTCCATCCGGCGCTGCCATTTATTAAGGAGGATGCGCGACGTCACCTTGGGTTTAGGCTTGGACGACTCCCCGATCTCGATGTGGCTCTTGAGAACGCGGGGGGCGTCGCCCGGACTTGCTCTACGGTCACCCGGCGCTTCGGGTCAAGCCGAACCATCTTGCTTGGACACGGGCTGAGGTCGGGACCTTGACTTTCCCTTTCTCTTCGGTCGTTATCGCATTGACGGAAAAGCCGAGCATGTTCTCGCGGGAAGGGGTGGCCACCCGGCTTCATCTTGTTATCGAATTTGAGGTGCCCTTCTGGATAGCCTTTTGGATCCTCATCCCGAAGACCCTGCGGTCGTTGATGGAATGAGAGTCCCTGTCATGAAAGCCGCGAGTAACGTTTCGCTTTGACTCCATCAGGCCGAAGCATGGAGTGCCCTTCAGGCAGCTTGATTCGGCCTTCTTTTACCAAGAGCTCAAACAACTTGTCGGCTTTTGTGATGTCGAAGTCATAGGTTCCTTTGGTCCGTCCGACCCAACGCCGATTCATTGTGAGAGGCTCTTTACCCCACATGATTTCCGCCGCGGCTATCTCCGGTTCGTCGTCGGAATCCTCGAACAAATCGGCTTTGTCCAAGAATTGATTGTAGATATCGGCGACGTCGTGCTTTCGCTTGCCAAACTTGGGGTCCTTCTTGAGGCCATATGCACGATTGCTCATCAAGGATAATTTTTGTGACGGTTGGCCCAAGTTTTCAAACTCCATCCCAAAGAGCTTTTCGCGCACGGCCGGTAACATCCCGGCGACGGCCATGTCGGCTAGTTGATCGTCCGGCAAGTTCAATGAGAAGCACATGCCCTTGACTTCTCTCGAATCTTCTCGAAACTCCAGCGGTGTTTCACTGTGCCTTTGCTTCAGGGTGGCGAGATCGATCAACTTTTTCTCAGAACTGCCGCTGAAGTAGTGAGCGTGGAATTTACGCTCCAAATCTTTCCACCTGGCCACTGACTCAGGCGGCAAGGACGAGAACCACTGAAAAGCTGGGCCCGTCAGCGAGGCGGGGAAGTAACGAACCCTGAACGCCTCTTCGGCTGAACATTCCCCCAGCTGCATGAGATAACGAGCGATATGCTCGACCGTGCTTGTCTCATCTTGCCCAGAGAACTTTGTGAATTCCGTCGGTGGTTTTACCCTTGGCGGCAGGAGCACGTTATAGTACCACTCTGGGAACGGCGGCCTGTAGGTGGGGCACTGCATCCTTGGCTTGAGGCCGAACTGATTCTGCATCAATTCGGCCATCTTGCGAGCTAGGGCATCTTCCTCCTGAGCGCCTGCAGCCGGCGCGTACCCTGGGTGCGGGAAGGCGTCGAACGCCCCGTAATTTCCCACTTCATGATAGCCACCGCCGTATAGATTCCTCTGGAGCCAGTTGGTCGACGGAGCTATTCTTCGACTGGGGTCAAGTGGGGCCCCAGATGAGCCGAACGCTAGGTCTCCGTACGTGGGCTGGTACGGATTCGGGCGTTGCACGGGCCGACTGTCTTTGCTTTGTGGTGGCGGCAGGATTGGTTGACTTCCTGAAGCTTGCGGCGGAGGGCCGGACCGGCCGCCCCCCGGCTCCCCGTGGAGGAGGTTGGAACGCTTGGCTCCGGAGCTGCGAGGAGGGGGCCGCCGCACCGGGCCCCGTGGTGGCGGCCGAGAGCTCGATTCACCCGGCTCCACGGTGCTCTTTCCGGCGTACGCCTTTCCGAACGCTTGCCCCGCGCCGGACCAAAGAGGGCCGCCATCATCCTGCCGGAACGACCCAAGGAAAGCTTGATTGTGCTTGGTGAGCACGTCGTCCATTGACTCTTGGAAGATCCGCGCGCATTCTTCCTTTTCTTGTTGGGTTGTTGCGTCGGTTTCTCCCGCAACAAGCACTGCGGGCGGTGCCATTCTTCAAATATGGTACACCACTTCGATTCTTCTTGAATGACATGAGACACTTCGTTGAAACCGATTCACGGCGTCCAAGAGCCGCCGATGTCGCTCCGGAGAGAGCTCTTCAATGCCGACATCCGGGAGGTCCGTGATCTCGGGCATCCCGAACCAATTCGGCCGTTTGTCCCACCGAGCGTGCCAAGAAGTGTGTTGACGCAAAATATGCACTCGGCGCCAATCACACGGCAAGCCGAAAAGCTTAGCTTCGCACGCGCGAGAGAGAAAGTGACGTGCCGGTCAATTTTTTCCCGAAAATTAACAAAGGGAAAACAGGTTAAATACCAAAACTTGGAACCTACGGGTGGTACCGAGGCGAGTTCCATATTTACGGCTAAAAAGCCAAGCAAGACGACATGTAGCTATGTGAAGCTACCGTCAAAGGAACGCAACCATTCGGGTAAACACAAAGGAAAAAGGAACATTGCCGAATGGATGACGTAAGCATGACAACGATCGGTCTTTGAATAAACAAGGAACGCACGTACAAAGCCATGACCGATCCTCAATGAAGATTAACATTAAATAAAGCAAAGCACGAACATGATCATGTATTAAAATAAGCATGCATAGATCCAAAGCAATTAGTCTACCGCATGTCTAATCACTTTAAGATCCGTCGGGCACGACATCAAGCAAATCTATCCACCGCATGATACAACTTGCATGAAAGAACGCACCACTTTCCACAAATAGATCTATCCACCGCATGATACAACCCAAATATGGAAAGCTAGAAGCACACGTCTTCTAAAACATAAATAACGCACGTGATCTACTCGTGAAGATATAACCGAATGCGGTTGAACAACCGATTCGGGATCCATGAAGAAGGAACAAACATTACCACGTGAACAAATCTATCAAGCTGAAATGGGAATCTAATCCACCGATGACTAGCTCCAAAGCAACCCAAAAACCTGCATCTACCGCATGATACCCGGCTCTTTCAAGATTTATACCAACAAAGCAAGCTTGAACCCGCAACACGTAACAACCTAGATCGATTCGGTTTCGGCTATCGGGGAACACGAGATCCACGCGTCAAAACACGAAACCTGCTCTTGCACGGATCTTAAAAGGAAAAGAGCCGATCCAAACCCATCTAGATTGGGCAAAAGAGTGTTACATGAATTAAAACATAATGCAAAACTCATGATAACACAGGGTAACTTAATGAATCTATTGGATCTTGCCAAAACCCAATAGAGCCGATAACTAGCTTCGAGCTAGACCTTAGCCTACCGCATGGCTCGTGATCTAACAAGAAACCTTCTTGAACCAAGCTTGAATCTACCGCATGACACGAAGCATGGTAACAAGACTACTTGCATCAGATCTAAATCCACCGCATGATACTAGACATGATACAAGGTTGCCGGTACTCACGGAGGTCGACGGATCGATTGGTCCTCTCGAAGAACTCGACGACACGACAAGGGACTCTAGGGTTTGGCGTAAGGCCGGTGTGTATTGAGGAATGAACGTGTTTTTTTACATACATCCAGGGATCGTATTTATATACCCTGCTAATTACAACCGCGAATGGATACATTGCCTAACTAAGCTTGATCGCGTGTCCATCCATTCGCTCCCTCCTCGATCGATCCACGTCACCGTCCAATCCCGCAAAATCAGCTCTCTACGTTCCTTTGCCGAAACTTGGGGCGGAGGGGGCAGATAGGGTTACACGATGCTCGCGGATCCTTACCGGTCCGCCGAAAATCTCTGCGAAGATACCTTTCCTTCCACCGTTAGACTGGACTCTTTTCCGAATCGGACCCACATGTCATACTCCTTACCAAATTTGCCCTTCGTCATATGAAGCATTAACATAGGTACGAAAGCATTCATCATAAAGTTCACATATACAAGATAAATAAAGTGGATAAAAGAGATAGATTTGGTGTTAGCACAGTTTATGTGGTCTTTAGGGTGCGAATGACTCCTCTCCTCGGTGTTGGGCGGCGCGTCGGGGGTTTTATGGAAGGTTGAAGATCCTTCGAGGGCAAGGAAAACGGGACCGACCACCCATGGCTATGGTTTTGCTGGGAGTTATAGGACGGCTTAGGCCTGGCCTTGGCCGAGGCACGCGAGGTGCCGACCTAGGCCCACAAAGAACCGGCCTACACGGTTCGGTCCGGCCCCTCTTTTGCTACCCGTGGGTCCTCGTTTTTGCGCACGTTATGTACTTTGCCCCCTCCACTTGCACGATTTTGATGCTTGTTTTTATCCTCGCGTCCAAGATGGAGGCTCTCTTTGCATGAAGTTTGATCTTTTACGCTTCAATCCTCCGGGGGTGTTCCTCGTAGCACTTCGGTCCTCGCCACCATTGGAAGTGATTTCAGGCGAGCTCAGGCGAACACGAACAAGACTCCATGAATGCTCCTTTGAACTTGTTGCGAATCCGTCCTTTATGTCCATGTTTTCCTACATAAACACAACACTTCCAAATGCGTGCACAAAGATGAATCATAGATATATCAAAAGAATATTACAGCTCCAAAAGTATCTTGAATGGTTAATTTGTACCTTGGCCTTCAAGCTTTTCATCGTGAGTGGTCTCTCGGAGTTGAAAGCAAACAATCATCAATGATCGGTGGCTTGTATCGTCTTTTCGCAATTCCTTCGTTCGTGCCACACATCATCAAGGTTGCCTTGTGTGGACTCACTCTTCTTATTCATTTGTGGGACTTCACACATATCTCAAATATCTTCATGTAACTCCATGATCCTTCGTGTGAGAGCCCAGAGTATCCGCGCCATTGGATGCCATCATTTGTGTGTAATCCATGGTGATTTTCTTCTAACATCTCCTAGCGTCGGATGTTGCCAACTTGTGCCTTCTTTTGCCAATGCTCTTGGGGTCTTTGTTTTGTTCCAAACTTCTGAATTTCATCTCGTGTGATCCAATGGAAGCGTTGCCCAATCTTCTCTTCGTTGTCGTCGTCCTCATCTCCACTATATTGTTCTCATCATGTTGCTGCTGCCTCTTTTTCGTGGATTTTCCCCTGTGTACACAACAGAACATATACCAAAATATTGTTCCATTGAAAACTTTATAAATTTACCTTTCCAGCGGGTACTCATTCATCTTAATCAGAGCCCAAATGAGGGAGTTATGGCCGTTTTGTTTCCGCTCTTGCATGCTGTCCATAAAATTTCAGAACGCGCAACCTTCGGTAATTCGGCCATATCCACTTGTAGGAACCTCCGATTGACTTGATTCTTGGTTCGTTGGAAGCATAACTTCATGAGGCTTCTAAATATCCAAAGATATCCTATTGTTTTCCCTTGAGGTTGTGCAGAATATGATGCGAAGAAAAACTTCTTGTGAATTGATCCGAATATGTTGACGACCTTGATCTTGTGGTCTTCGGGGCATTACAACGCGTCTCCTTCGGCTTAAGTCATCACCATTGCTGGTCCAGCGGGTAGCATGATGGCAATGGTGTGTCTTCTTCATAGTTTTGCTTTAGCCAAAGTGACGGGTACTTCTTCCGCAACGTGATTGCTTCCAACACCTATTGCTTGGACAAACAAACCTCCACGAAACATTAGTCTTAAAACTTTAATTGACACATTGACATACCTTCTTTATCATCACTCATGTAGGGTGTGGACTCAATAGAGGATGATGGGCCACTAACAAAAGTTAGCACCTACACTAAAGAGTGAATCTTGATGTAGTCATTATCTTGTCTGAGTGGATTGTGAAGTTCTCGAACGTCTTGTGTCTAGCTTTTCACCTACTTTCAAGGACACAAACAAGAAAGCAAGCATGTATACAATAATAAAAATTAGGGTTAGTCAAAGAGATAAATGGATCTCCCTAGGGTTTGAGTTGCCGATCCCCGGCAACGGCGCCAGAAAAAGGGGCTTGTTGACGGTTCAAAACCGTGCTCAAGTTCACCGCAAGCCTACGGGTGACTTGGTGCCTTTTTCACCAAGGAGGGTCCTCCCTAGATTTGTCAATCCAAGGATCAGAAGCAAACTCCTAGGATTCTCCATCTAACCTATCGATCTAACCTAACACGAAGCATTGATTGCATAAGAAGATAAACCTTAAAGATATATGAGTTATAGCATAAGGTTGATTGCATCCATGAACATCGACAAGGTAAGGAGCAAGCAAGGGAAACTAAGGCCTATCGTCTTCTAGTCGTAGTTCTAGCCAAAAGAGCAAGCGTGACATGCATCTCATCCAAAGCCATCTTAGAACTATCCTCTGGTCCGAATCCGAAGACGCCCGCCTTTTGGAGCCACCGTCCCATCACAACGCACTCCTATTTGTGCGGGTAGCCTAGGGCGAGTTCAAAAAGAACAAATTGAAAACACTTGGTCGGTATGCACCTCTAGCCACCATGACTACTAGAGCACCCTAAGAAATCTATCTAGAATATATTGAAGATGAAGCATAGCCAAGCGAGAGCAAAATCATAAAAGGAAGAATTGAGTCGCTAAAAGATCGGATGACATGAAGTACTTTACTCACATAATAAACATGTTTAGATCATCTCCACCGAGTACATACCATTGATGACCTCAACTAGCTCCGGAACTCCGCCATGACTCAATTGTGCAAGGCGGCCATGGCGGCTAGGGTAGGCCTAGGCCATCTCCTAGACAACTTCGAGGACTCGCGGCGGCCGTCGTCGCTCTCTCCTAGGTTTCGCCGAGTTCCTGTGGATGGATGCCGCCGAATTTATGCAGCGAGACTATTAATACCCCGAAGCAACCCTAGTCCAAAGGGGGGCTCGAACCGCCACAAAAATGGGTCGGGTCGGTCCACCTAGGCCAGCCGACTCAGGGGATTTTTGGCCCGTTTTGGGCCCATCTTTTGCGGGAGGGCTTCTCTTGCAATTGTGAGCTTCTATCTTTTCAATGTGTGGCCTTTTGACGTCTTTATCCGCGTGAATAGTTATGATGTCTTGTTGTCCACGCCTCTGTATCTTCCGTCTGAGTCCTCGAAGTTTTGTGCCTTCACATTGTGGTCCTTGGGTCATTTGGAGTCATGTTCACCTCGAGTGTTGACTTGTACCGGGCTTCATGACCTTCTCGCGAAGTGCTCATTGAACTTCTCCCGGAAGTGCTTCTTTTAGTGCCTAAATCCTGCATAAACAACATACTCCAAATACCACATTCACAAGTGAACTTGTTACATCATTAGTATGCCTAGTGGTGGGTTGGTTGCAAATCATAATCGAAACCAATGTATAACAAGTACTCTAGGTTGACAGAATTCACCATCAACAAAAACCAAGTAATTCCCTAATATACTCATAGGGAACCACTAGCTCAATTCCCTCCAAACGTAATGAGAGACTCTGCACTCATTCATCAAGGATAGGTGCCATGGTCATAAGGATTTCCAAGGCGAATTCCTTGTGGGTGTTTGCCGACACTTCATTGGAGAATTGCACCCAATCTAGGTGCCCCAACATGTAGTAAATATCCGTATGGAAACCCAACACTTGGAGAGATTGGTCGTCGAAGTCGACGTTTGCCACAAGCCTCTTCTCTCGGCGAGCAAGCTTCTTCTCCTCCTCCTCTGTCATGATAATGAACCCATACTCGGAATAACGCAGAGCGTATGGAGGTGGAGTGGATGATCATGCCAAGCGATGAAGTGGGATGGGCGGCTCCTCCATACATCCTTGAGGTTCGGTGAACCTCATAGACGAGCTTCGTGTGGCCCTCATGTCACTGAGGAGAAGAGTGTCATTCCTCCTCGGTGGTGTCGTGTCCTCCTCCATACTTTGAGGAGACTCGGAAACCGGGTGCCTCCTCGAAGAGGTTGTCAATGATGGCTTGGACGACGATGATCCCTTCTTCTTGGTAAAAAGGCTTTTAGTTTTCTTCCACATGGTTGCTGCACTCTCCTCACTAATATAAACTCGGGGTTTTCAACCGATAACAAGGCACACAAATATTGTTCGGAGTATGGACTTTGAGTGGAATTAGGATGTGTTTGTTGGATGAAGCAAACTCGAAATTGATGGCTAAGTCTAAGGTGGTTCTGGACTACAAGCTCAAGCACACGAACAAGGAACTGGATGGGAGACTTACCTGCCGAAGGGGAGCACCAGGGGCTTTAAATAGGGGGGAGACCGGCCGGCCTGGGCCGACCGGCCTGGGGGCCTCCACACTCCTCCTGGCTCGGTTCTTCTCCAGCACACTCATTTTTGCTTTGTTGCTTTGTGACTGCGGCTCCACGGGGTTGCACTGCCCAAACTCTCTCGTCCACTTCTTTGCTTGCATTATTGGTCCTTCCACTTAATGTTTTTGCTTTGAGTCACTTCCATGCTCCCTTGCCTCACATGCTTCCACGATATTCCTGCAAAACAAGGCCTTGGCTGCCCCCCATGCTTGTCCTTTGCATGTGGTTTGATGAAAGATGTTGGAAGGGCATCCCGTGATGCATCATGGTGCATGCATATTTAAGTTAATCAAATTGCATCCCTCTAAGCATGTTTTAATGCGAAGCACTCCTCTAATTTCAAAAAATAAAAATAAACTCAGATCTTGCAACGAGTTCAAATATAAAATTAGAGGAGTTTTAAAGAATTAAAAACAAATGTAAGTCGAAAATGTTTTCCGACTACTTTTATTTTGGTCTCACCGGTATTGTTTGCTTCCATTAGTTGAGAGCAAACTTTTCCCGGCCCAGTTCGGCTCAATTCGTGGCCTCCTTCGCTGGTGATGCTTCTCGAGCCTTCTAGAGTATTCTCCCTTCTGCATGTGGGCCCTTAACATCGGTTTCTCCGCGGTTTAGATGAAGCTCCTTGTCCTGCAAGATTCAGCATTTTCTTTTCGGGTCCTCGGAGTTTTTCGTCTTCACGGGTTGGTCCTTATGCTTTTTGGAGTTATGTTCACTTCATTGCTTGACTTGTACCGGGCTTGGAGGTCTTGTCACGAGGTGCTTGATGAACTTAACCCAGAAGTCTTGCTTTCAACGCTAAATTCCTGCATAAACATTAAACTCCAAAACCGACATGCACGACCGAACTTGTTACACCAAGGGGGATAGTACCAATGGATAAGATATAAAATTCATGCCAACACTGAAGGTAAACTCATGGCTAGGTTGACCGAAATTCACCGTCAACACCAATGTTGGTGTGGAAGGGCCCAAGTCAATGACATTTCATGGCATCTTGCAGGGCAAGGAAGTGTTGATTCTAGTAGACTCTGGTAGCTCTCATACATTTGTGAGCCAGAAGTTTGCTGCCTCTTGTGTGGGTCATAGCAAATTGGATCAACCTGTTGGGGTGAAAATAGTTGATGGTGGAAGTATATCTTGCTGCTCCTATTTGGCCAATGTTGAATAGTCTGTGCAGGGTTGCAGTTTTCATTCTGACATGAAGATTATTCCTTCGGGCCACTATGATGTTATTGTGGAAATGGATTGGTTGGAAGCTTTTATCCCCATGAAGGTGCATTGGAAACAATAATGGATGCTTATTCCATATTTGGGAGCTACTTCTCTTCTACTAGGCTTTGCACCTGAGTTACCAGAGGGATCAGTAGTGTAGGTTTATGCTCTGTTAGTCACTCACAAAGAAACTGTTCAGCTTGCTGTCCCTCAGGAGCTTGCTATTCTCTTAGATGAATTTGGAGAAGTATTTGATAAACCCTCTAGAATGCCTCCTCAAAGGTCTTGTGATCATTCTATTCCCCTGGTGCAAGGTGCTACTTCTGTGTCTGTTAGACCCTACAGATACCCACCAGCTATCAAGGATGAGATAGAGAGGCAGACTGTGCAAATGTTATAGGAAGGCATTATTTAACATAGCACAAGTCTTTCCTCTTCATCCGTGTTGCTGGTAAAGAAGAAGGACAAAACCTGGCGATTCTGTGTGGACTTTAGGCATCTCAAGGCAGTTAGTTTACTAGTTTGGATCTGACTACTGGGTATCATCAAATCAGATTGAAAGCTGGGGAAGCATATAAAACAGCTTTTCAGACTCATATTGGTCATTATGAGTTTAGAGTGATGGCAATTGGGTTGTCTGGAGCTCCAGCTAAATTTCAAAAGGCCATGAATACCACTCTAGCTCTTCTCAGAAAATGTGTCCTGGTCTTCTTTGATGATATTTTAATTTATAGCAAGTCATATGAAGAACATCTGGTGCATATCAAGCTGGTGTTGGAATTGCTTGCCAGAGACCAGTGGAAGGTGAAGCTGTTTAAGTGTTCCTTTGCTCAGAGGCAGGTTACATACATGGGGCATGTTATCAGCCAGCAGGGAGTGTCGACTGATCCCAGCAAAATTGAAGCAGTGGTGAATTGGCCTGTTCCAGCTAATGTAAAAGAACTCAGAGGATTTTTGGGTTTGCTGGTTATTACAGAAAATTTGTGAAGCATTTTGGCATCATTTCTAAGCCCCTAACTGAACTTCTAAAAAAGGGAGTCATCTTCACTTGGGTGCAAGATCATCAAGTTTCCTTCCAAACTCTCAAGTCAGCCCTCAGCTCAGCCCCTGTTCTTGCTCTACCTGATTTCAGTCTTCCATTTTGTATTGGGACTGATGCAAGTGGGATTGGCATTGGAGCTGTCTTGTTGCAAATAGGTCATCCTCTAGCATACTTAAATAAGCTCTAGGACCTAGAACTCAGTGATTATCTACCTATGAGAAAGAGTATCTGGCAATCCTAGCAGCTATTGAACAATGGAGGCATTATTTGCAATTTGGGGAATTTCACATATATACTGATCAAAAAAGTTTAATTCAACTTTCTGAGCAGAGGCTTCATACATCTTGGCAACAGAAAGTGTTGACAAAACTTTTGGGGCTGCAGTACAAGATAATATATGAAAAAGGAGTGGATAAAAGAGTTGCAGATGCTTTATCAAGAAGGGTGCATGTTGATGACCAATGTCTGCTGTCTCTACTAGTGCTCCTCAGTGGTTGGAATTGGTGGTTCACTCTTATAATGGTGATTCAGACTCTTAGGAGATAATGGCAAAATTAACTGTTGATCCCCAGTCAGTTCCATATTTTTCTCTTGTTGGGGGTTTCCTGAGATTCAATAATAGGATTTGGGTGGGCCAGCAAGAGGAGCTGCAGCAAAAGATTATTTCAGCAATGCATGATTCTGCTGTTGGTGTCCACTTTGGTGTGCCTGTCACTTACAGGTGTCTAAAGCAATTGTTTGCTTGGAAGGGTATGAAGGTTGTTGTGCAGAAATTTGTGCAACCTTGTCTGGTGTGCCAGCAGGCCAAGCCTGACAGGTGTAAATGCCTTGGACTGTTGCAACCATTACCTGTGGTGCTGGGAGCTTGGCAGCTTATCACCATGGACTTTGTCGAGGGGCTACCAACTTCTGGGGGCTTCAATTGTATCTTGGTTGTGGTCTGACACCTTTACTAAATATGCACATTTCCTGGGGTTGAAGCATCCTTACACAGCTGCATCGGTGGCTAAGCTATTCCTCAATTAGGTGTATAGATTGCATGGTATGCCTCTGACCATAGTATCCGACCGAGACAAGATTTTTGTGAGTAAGTTGTGGAAGGAACTGTTCAGACTGGCTGATGTGTCTCTGAACATGAGCACGACCTATCATTCGTAGACGGATGGCCAGTCAGAGCGTGTTAATCAATGTTTGGAGACATTTCTCCGGTGCTTTGTTCACACTTGTCCATCTTCCTGGAGCCAATGGATTGCTCTAGCAGAGTACTAGTACAACAATTGCCCTCATTCTGCTACTGGGAAATCACCATTCACGGTGCTCTATGGATATGAGCCACGCCACTTTGGGATTTCGACTGGTGATATGGTCTGTACCTTAGCTTTCTACCTGGCTTCACGAAAGACAGTTGATGACTGATGTGGGGAAGCAACATTTGGCTCAGGAAAAAGAAAGGATGAAGAAACAAGCTGATTTAAAAAGGGCTGAGCGGTCATTTCAGCCTGGTGATTGGGTGTTTTTGAAGGCTCAACCGTATGTGCAATCGTCCTTACCTCCCAGGGCCAATCAGAAACTATCTTTCAAATTCTTTAGACCATATCAGGTGTTGTCCAGGTTTGGTGAAGTGGCCTACAAGTTGAAGTGGCTTGAGTCATGTAACACCCTAAAATTTCTGGATTTTAGGACGCTGTTGTTGGGAGATTCGGAATCGAGCCTTTAGTACTCAAAATTGCGAGACTGTTGTAGTTAAACAAGGGCGATTTGAGAGAACAAGTTGCGAAACCCTTGGAGCCTTTTAGCTTCACACCTTCTTTCCGTTTGTGTCTTTCGACCAATACCTTTCGTCACCAGTAAAATTACTGAATGGGTCCAAGGTATTGAATTTGCGGTTTCGTGGCTTGGTTTTCTTCACGATGAAGCCCCGAAGGCGAATCTTACCCATTCAACGAGATACAGCCAGGGTTTTGCCTAGGGGGTTTTGTCGCCTTTAACATCTAATGCGTTTATTTTGGCTTTGATATGTGTTTCAGGTAAAAGGATGTGATGGGCAAAAGGGTTGTCTCCAAAAAGTTGAGGGTCTTCTCCCGACAGGCGCACGTGTCGACGCCGGGAAAAGCGCCGTGATTTGCGGCGTGGCGTCATGAAGCGCCGATTACGTGAAGACCTAGTGGAGACTTCCCAAAATTAACCTAGCACATTCTATATTGATCCGTTTTACACGAGGACAATCTCGGTACGTAAAAAGTCCGTTTGTCTCCCTATAAAAGGAGACCGACCAACACTTGTAAAGGGGATCGGCTTTTGAGAAATTCACTGTTGAGAAAGAGCTTTTGGTCTTCTACTTTGGCATTCGTCTGTGTTTTAGTTCTCAAGTCTTTAGTTTCCTTTCATTGTTTGTGAGGGGTAGATTCGCTACATCACAACAATTGGCGCCCACCGTTTGTGTTTGGCTCGAGTAAGAAACCCAGAATGTCCGCAAGGAAGAAGAGAACTACCACCAATTCCACTAGGGGGGCTTCGTCATCCCTCGATGAGGAGTTGAACCCGTCCAATATGCTCAGCCAGGGAGAGGAGCTCCCAGAACCCAACACGGCTACGGCTAAGGCTGCGTACGAGGCTGAGCTGGCCAAATTGCGCAAGGAGGCTAAAGAACTGGCCAAAGCTAAAAAGAGGTTGCTCGCGGTGCAGCAAGAGGCTGAGGCAGCCAAAGAGATTCAAAGGCAAAAGGCAGAGATTGCCAAGTTGCAAGAAGAGTTACGTGTCATAAAAGCTAAACAGTCTTTAAGTTGCAATCAACCTTCGCCTGAGTATTATGTGCCCAATCAATCCACATTCAAAGAAGGCAACATGCCTTTCACCCAGCCCCCTCCGTACACCACCTTCAGCCGCAATCCTTTCGTTAACCCCTTTGAGTCTAGTCCTTCGAACCACAACGTTCATACCATCCGCGCGAGATCTTGGGACCCCAAGTCACCTCTATCTCAAGAAATTCAAGTTACTCCTTGGCCACAATCCTACAGGCCAGTTCCACTCCCAAGATTCTCGGGTCAATCCGATCCTAGACAATTCCTGATGAGCTACGAGGCTACCATTCTTTCAGCTGGGGGTGACGACTCCTTGCTGGTAAAGTCTTTCATCATCGCTGCAGACGAAGCAGCAGCACAGTGGTATTCTCTTCGGAGTCCTGGTGTAATTCATGGATGGAATGACTTGAAGCAGCGGATGCTCTCCAACTTTCAGGGTTTCCAGCGCCCAGAGCTCACCGAAAGTGATTTATTCTCATGTAAGCAAAAAGATAAGGAACCTCTCCAAAATTACTTTAGGAGATTCGTTCACCTCAAAGCCCAAGCACCAAATGTGTTGGAAGCCGTCGCCATTAACGCTGCAATCTTGGGCTTGAGAGCCAGCCAATTTCGCTCGCACCTCATGCGCGAAAGGCCCAAAACAATCCAGCGCCTATATGAAGAGTTTGAGAAGTATTGTCGCTCAGACAATGACTTCAGAATGTGCATGGAAGAACAATCACACCAGAAGAAGTCCGCCAAAGCTAATTAGTCCAACGAAAGGGAATGGCCCAATCCCAGAAACACTTTGCACGCCAACCCCAGAAACGTTTTTGGCCTAGACAGCGAAAACACCAAGGAAAATCCCAATCCGCAGGGCGATTCCCAAAACCAAACCCCCAGCCTGCCTAGTCCACCACATTCAAATCAAGGGGGCAGCCGCAGAGGTGGAAGGGGCGACAGTAGAGGCAGAGGTCGCGGTAGGGGCCGAGGCCATCAGGAGAAAAGAAAATGGTATTGCATCATCCACAAGGAGAATGATGATCATAGTTCAAACTATTGCCCAGACAAGAAAAGATTGGAGGCTATCCTCGAGGAAGAAAAGAAGGAGAAGGATATGAATAGTGTTGTAAATCATTACACTCTGGCTTGGCAGAACCCTAATTTCGGAAGAAATTCTTTCGCCAGCCCTTTTCCGCCACCTCATTTCCAACCACCCATTCCAACTTATACTAAACCACCACCGTGGCAATCCCAAGCTTTCCAGGCTCAAAACATCGAGTGTAGACCTATTGAGCAGCACCCCATCGCTCCTCCTCCTCCCCCATACAAGGGCCCAACAGCTCCGCCAGCACCAACGAAGCTCGAAGGCCAAAATGATCCATTACCGTCTGTCGGAACTATAATTCCAATTTCGGGTGGATCCGCATTGGAGTTCGAAACCAAGAAGGACTGAAAGCATTACTTTCGTGAGGTCCGAAACATCTGCGTGGAAGGAAGAGTGGAAAGAAAAAAATGGTCTCATATTCCAATCACCTTTTAAGAAGAGGATGTGAGGCTACAAGGTTTCCCTCATAACGATGCCTTGGTAATTGAAGCCAACATAGCAAGTTGGACTTTGGGAAAGCTCCTGGTTGATGATGGTTCATCGATAGATATCATTTTCGCCGACGCGTATGACAAGATGGGATTAAGTAGACACCTATTGCAGCCCCCCGACACACCGTTGTATGGTTTCGGTGGGAGAGTAATTCATGCAGTAGGCAAAGTATTGCTTCTAGTATCTTTTGGCACCATTCAGAATGCCAGAACCAAGTACCAGTCTTTCGATGTAGTGGAGATGTATTACCCCTACAATGGAATCCTGGAAAGAGGTTTCCTCAACAAGTTTGAGACCATCATTCATCAAGCTTACCTATGTGTCAAGATACCAGCAACGCAGGGAGTCATCACAATCTGGGGTCACCAAAATGATAGTCAAAACCTAGAAAGGGGACGAACTCTAGGGCAAAGAAATGTCAATACTGTCGACGAGGCAGTCAAGGGCAAAGAAGTGGAGAAACAGCTGAAAGCATACAACGAGAAAGTCAATATGCAACCAGATTGTGACACCAAGAAGGTTCTATTGGACGTAATGGTTTTGGATCAGGACGTCATCATTAGGTCAGACCTTTCGCTAGATGAAGAGGCAATGCTAATTTAGTTTCTCCAAAAGAACATAGACGTGTTCGCCTGGTCTGCCAAAGATCTCACGGGTGTGGATCAGAATTTCATTAAGCACAAATTGAACATTGACGCTTTGGTCAAGCCGCGAAGGCAGAAACTAAGAAAGATGTATGATGACAAAGTGGTGGCAGTCAAGTCTGAGGTTCAGAGTTTGTTGGATGCCAGTGTCATTCGCGAAGTCATGTATCCCAAATGGCTAGCGAATATTGTGCCCGTCAAGAAGAAGAATGGAAAATGGAGGATGTGCATCGATTTCACAGACCTCAACAAAGCTACACCCAAGGATAATTATCCACTCCCGAGAATGGACCAAGTTACTGATTCAACAGCCAACACCGCCATCATGTCCCTCTTGGATTGCTTTTCCTGCTATCATCAGTGCTAGATGGCGAAAGAGGACGAGGAAACAACCAACTTCATCACCCCTTTTGGCACTTTCTGTTTCGTGCGAATGCCCGAGGGTTTGAAGAATGCCGGTCCAACTTTCACCAAAATGACCGGGGAAGTATTCAATCTGCAAATTGGTAGGAACATCCAAGCCTACGTTGATGACCTCATCGTGAAAAGCGGCGACAGGGAAAACCACATCAGTGACTTGGCGGAAACTTTCGCCAACATGAGAAGAGTAGGATTGAAATTGAATCCGAAGAAATGTGTATTTGGGGTCACAAAAGGGAGGATTTCGGGGTGCCTGATCTCAGCAAAGAGAATCGAGGCAAATCCGGATAAGATAAAGGCTATTAGGGAAATGGAGGAGCCTAAAACAAAGAAGGATATTCAGAAATTGAATGGTCGACTTGTGGCTCTGAATAGATTCATCTCCAGATCCGCTGAATAAAGCCTTCCATTCTTCAAAGCATTGAAGGGAAAATGCAAAATTGAGTGGGGTCATGAGCAAAGCAAAGCTTTCGCTGAGCTCAAGGCATACATTGTGAAGATGGCGATACTTTCACCGCCTCTCCCGTCGGAGCCACTTTTTCTATATGTAGCTGCTTCTAAGGTTGTGGTCAGTGTTGTACTCATGCGAGAGGTTGACAGTGAAAAAGGGAAATACCAGAGCCCTGTTTATTTTGTCTCAGAAGCTTTGTCAGGTTCTAAGTTATTGTACTCAGAGCTAGAGAAGATTGCCTACACGGTGCTTATGGCCACGAGAAAGCTCAGGCATTACTTTGAGGCACACAAGGTCACTGTGCTCACTGATCAGCCTCTCAATGATTTGTTCATCAATAAGGAGGCTTCGTCTAGAATCGCCAAATGGGCAATGGAGTTGTCGAAACATACAATCGATTTTGGGAAAAGGTCAACAATCAAGTCTCAAGTTCTGGCAGATTTTGTCGTGTATTGGACCTCACCAAGCAATACCGCCGGAGATGAGGAATTGGTTCTTGTGTGGGAGATCAGGTGTGATGGAGCTTGGGGCGCAAAGGCGCCGGGATTGCAGCCATCGTTACTTAACCAGCAGGCGTCAAGTTGAGATACACCGCAAGGCTGGATTATTCAGATCCATCCGATAGGTGCACCAACAATACTACCGAGTATGAGGCGCTCCTGCTAGGCCTCAGAAAGGTGCAGGCCTTGGGAGCAAGCAACTTCTTAGTCAAGTGTGATGTCGAGGTCATCAAAGATCATGTGGAAAAGGAGAGTGAGGCCAAAGAGCTAGAACTAGTTAACTTGCGGAGGTGCGAAAGATGGAAAGGCACTTTCGAGGTTTCACCATTGAGCATTTGCCAAGGAAAGAAATGGGGAAGCCGACGAGCTGGAAAAGAAAGCTGCTAGGGGGGAGGCGATGCCTCCAGACATATTTTTTGAAATCTTAACTGCTCCTTCTATCAAGCCAGACAAGCAGCCGCTCAGCACAGTCAACGCAATCGCTAGCATGGATTGGAGGGCTCCCATCATTGCTTTCCTTCGTGGGCACTATGAGCTAGTCGATACCCATGACATGAAAAGGATGAAAGCTCGTGCAAGGGGCTATGTTCTCAAGGAAGACAGCCTATTTAAGTTAGTGGTGTGTGCACCGCTGTTAAAGTGCATCACTCAAGAACAAGGCATTGAACTTATGAAGGAAATTCATGGAGGAATGTGTGGATCTCATATCGCAGTGAGAGCCTTAGATGAAAAGGCTTTCAGGCAAGGTTTCTATTGGCCAATGGCAATAAGAGATGTCGAGCAGATCGTCAAGACATGCAAAGCTTGCCAGTTCGTAGCAAAGCGCCAGACAAGGCCTGGGGCTTTATCACAGCTTATCACTCCTACTTGGCCATTGCAGCGTTGGGGTATGGACATCGTAGGACCATTACCTACAGCTTAGGGTAACTTCAAGTTTGTCGTGGTAGTAGTCGAGTAGTTCACCAAGTGGATTGAAGTGAGGCTCGTCGCTACCATCACTTCAGCCACTATCAGAAAATTTTTATGGCAGCAAATCATCTGCAGATTTGGCGTGCCCAAAGAGCTCGCAGTTGACAATGGGAAGCAATTTGATTGCTGGGATTTCAAGGAGTACTGCCACTCAATTGGGACGAAGCTAAGTTTTGCATCCGTCTACCACCCTTAATCCAATGGGGCAGTCGAAAGGGCTAATGGGCAAATTTTCATAGCCGTAAAGAAATGCCTTTTTGATCAGAAGAAAAGAAAGTGGGCGAATGAATTACCCAGAGTCATTTGGTCACATAACACTACTGATTCTAGAACCACCAAATTCACCCCGTTCAGGTTGCTTTACGGAGCCGAAGCCATGTGCCCAGAAGAGCTGGCCAATGACAGTGCCAGGGTTTTGGTGGGAAGCTCTCGCGAAAGTGAAGAAGTAGACAAAGACCTGGTGGAGATCGATAGGCTTGATGCAGTCCAAAATCTGCTGAGTACCAAGAAGAAACCAGAAAGTGGAGAAACAAGAAAGTCTCTCTCAAGAACATTCAGGTTGGGGATTTTGTCCCAAAAAGAAAGAAGAATGCCGACTCGGTAAGCAAGTTTCAGTTCACCTGGGAAGGACCTTACGTTGTCTCAAGCTGCGCTCGAGATAGAGCCTTTCGTCTGAAGGACGAGGCGGGTGTGGAGTTACCATATTCATAGAATGTGGATAACTTGTGCAAATTATTTCCATAATGTAATTTGGTAGGAGTCCGTCGCATGGAACTATAAATGAGGAGGACTCATTAGATTTACCTTTCCAATCTTTACTTTTGTACAATTTAAATTCAATAACAAGGTGGGTACTCTTTTCCTCACATAGGGAGGACTCCATCCTGGAGCGTGAGGTTTTTAATGAGGCAGCCTTGATGTAAAATTTCATTTCCCTAATGAATGAAACAATTCCTCCCTACGTTTTGTGCCTTTTACTCTCTTGCATAATTCAAAGTGCTATCTTAGGATAGCCCACCCCACAGGCAGGTGAATTGAAGTGCTATCTACAAATAGCCCACTTCGAAAGCGAGTGCATCAAAGTGCTACTTGAAAGTAGCCCACCCACAAGTGGTGAAGCGAAAGTGCTTCACAAGAATCAATACTTTAAAGAGTTGTCTTCGCAATAGCCTGTTCGCAAGGGGCGTATAAAAGCAGTTCAATTTTGAATCGAAACAGCGCAAGTGGTTCACAAGAATCAACGCTTTTAAAGAGCTGCCTTCGTAGCGGCCCATCCGAAGAGGATGAATAAAAACGAAGTGATTTCCAATCAAGGCAGTAGGAAAAAATTGTTGAGTACAAAAGAAATTTCTCAAGTTATTTTTACGAGCGAAACGTCGCGTCGCACCAAAGTGCCTTTGCTAAATTAGGGAGAAACTTTTGTTGTCGAAAAATAGCTCAAAGGCTGTAACATTCGACGCGATGTGAACAGCTCCTAGTCCTGCAATGCGTTTCACGTTTGCACGTTGCACTGCATGCTAGTCCTTTCGTGGCAAAAAGGAAACAACCGGAAGACAAAACAAATCCACATAATCCCTTTCGTCAATACAATGGCAAGTGAGCAAAGCGCGGTCCAATGTAATTAGTTAAGCAAGACTTAAAGTACAATCACATATTTGATACAACTCGATGGTTTCAACTTACATTTCCCCCGCTTCCGAAGGGGGGGAAGACGTTTTCTTTTAGAAACCTTAATCGAAAGCAGTGAGAATGTTTTTCTAAGTATGTGGATGTCAGCGAAAAGGAAGTTCTATGCAACTGCCATCTGAGTATCGTCCCCCTCAATGCTTAGCCAAATCATAAACAAAGCAATGTTCCTCATCCCGTTCTTCGTGTAGCTCTCTTTCACAACAGGGGCTTCGCACCTCTAAGATCCTATCAGAGTGATTTTTCTATTATCATTCATAGTCATAAAGCAACAAAGGGGGTAACTATGTAACGATTGGTATTGATAACAGAATTCCCAAAATTCTCCAAAAGTCTTTTTGGGTATTGGTGTTGGCATGGTCGAAAGTTTTAGGTGTTAAATCCAACATCACGCCCTCGTCTGGCATTTGTCAAAACAATTCACACAAATTTACGTCATGGTCTTTAAGAACGCGAACGGGCGATACCTTAATTTCCTAAAGAGTTTTTATCATTCTAGACCTCTATGTTGGGTTCACTGGTCTGCTTGCGAGGTAACCCTTCGTGCCGCAGAGGAGCGAGGGCCTCGCCAGTGATAGGATCCGCATGCCCACTTTCAACGTTGACTGTTTCGCGAGCAGGGGCTCCGGGGACTCCTTCATCATCGTCGCCAGCTCCAGTCTTTGGCGGCCAGTCCCTATAGGGCCCATAAGGTCCAAGAGTGGTGTTTGGTCCATGGATAGCTTGATGCTCACGCAATTCCAAGGCTTGTTTCGCCTGGCCAAAATAAAACTGTGAGAAAGGAAAGTCATCACATATCCGAATGAGGAATGCACAAGTTCAGTTAGAATCATGGAAGAGAGGCAAAGGATCCAACCTTAGTCAAATGATGAACGGCCCTTTTCCAAATGTACTCTCGACCTCTTTTAGCCCAAAAATTACAAAGAATTATCTTCGTGATCAAATCAATAGTCTTGCTCGCGGCTGGCATGTCCTCAGAGGAGGAGAATTCGAAATTTTGACTCCCGAAGGTTTTGAAATGCTCACAACCTTGTTGTTCCAAAAGGTGCAGTATCTTTTGAGAGCACGTCGCTGCCCCATAGTCCAACCTTCGACATGGTATCCGGCAAAAGCTTGAGCTCGTTGTTCAGCCATTGGACGAAACTCCCAATGTTATATGTAATCTTAAACTCTTGGGTTTCGGCACCGAAGCACTTGAGGACGCGACGGTAGGACGTGGCCAGATGTGCCCCCCATTGATGGCTATAAGCTTCATTTTTCTCCAAAGTGTCTTCTACCTCACCCTTCAATCTCTTTAGTTCGACAATTAGATTATCATTGCCTTGTATTTGAACCTCTTGCGCGTTGTACTGAGTGACCATATCTTTCAATTCAGTGTGACATTCCTCATAGCATTGCAGGCTCCTCTCAAATTGTTTCAGAGCGTCGATAGCGATTTGCTGCTTCGTACTCTGTTCGGTCAAAGATTGAACCTGGTCGTTGAGCTGAAGAGACTGGTTTTTAATCTCTCGTTTTCCTCATGCAGCTTGTGGTTCTCCTCTTCTAAAAGTTTCTTCTCCTCAAGAGACGCTTTCGCTTCATTGGCGACTCGCTCAAAGCCTTTTTGACAAGCGGCAATGCCTTTCGAAAGAAAGGATTGCATCATCTGTAGCAGTTCACCCCCCTTCATATTTTCCAAGGATTGGACAAAATCTAAAAATGCAAAGCAACGTGGAGACATGACGCGTCAGAAAGGCAAAGTGAACCCATCAGGTTTTCAACAGCGAAACGATAGTCTAAATCTATAGAGCAAATCAAGTAGTGACCATCACGTACTAGGTTCCAGCATCGAAGGGTCGATGCCCAATCCGAAGGATGAAGTGCTAGCTTCAGGCCTTAGTGAATCTTTCTCCTTACCGCTCAGGGTAACCAAAGTTGTAGCTGCTAAAAAGTAATACAGAGTCAAGAGGCGTCAGTCACTAATTAGTAAGATTCATAAGAAAAGCGGGAAACCATGACGACAAGTCAAGAAAGCGCACCTACTTTCTCAAGCTGAAGAACATTGGCGTCTTTAATGAGTGGGGCAACATCTCCTCCAATGATTTCCATAGCCGACCTTTTGGCATCCCCCAGCGTCAGTGGCGGCAATCTGGACTGGTTCGCCATGGGTCTCTTAGCCTCAGATGAATCCAAATCAATTGGATCATGTGGTTTCAAGTCTGAGTTTTCGCCTTTACCCGTCGCAGAATCAGTTTTGGACTCGATGGTTTTCAAAGCAGAGCTCTCTTCCTTCGAGGTTTCCGCAGGGATCCCATCATCAATATAATACAATTCTTCATCTTCGTTAATTGCATCCATTAAGCCAGCTACGCGTGTCGTGGGCACGGGACAAGTCACCAAGTATTCACCAGTTTTTTAATAATGTTCCCAGAATCTTTTTCCCCTCGCCTCCTCCTCTGGAGTTTGTTTCAATCACTCACCAGGAGGACAGGTAGATGAGAAATACAATCTCGCCTGCTCGTTGTGGGCTTCAATTGCCGCAACTTTGATAGGGTCAACCGGAATCTCAATAGGCGGGTATTTTGGTTCCTCGGTCTCTCGTGCTCTCGGAGGGTAAAAGGTGGAGGGTTGAATTTGAGGTGTCACAGTTGCATCAGCATCTCCCTCACCCTCGTAAACCTTCACAGCTTTTTGTTTCTTAGCTTGGGGCTTCACCGTTTCTGGCTGAGGACTTTCACTAACAATTTCTTTATCTTTCTCGCTCACGCTGGGATTTTTCCTCTTTGAGATAGTTTTCTTCTCAAGAGTGATTAGCGGAGCAGCATCCTGAGTCTTCTTCTTTTCCTTTTCCGCGGCGGCAACCTTCGCCACTTCAGTCTGCCGACGGAGCAAATTCTCATTGACTTTCATAAATTTGGTCGTCTTTTCAGCGATAGGGGGGCAGTGTGGTTTTGGCAGCGTCAGCCTTTCACTGTGCCGAAACATTAGCAGCCTTCGCGCTTTTGGAGGTGCTCTCTATCGTGGCCGACGCCTTGCCAGCTCTGTTTTTCTTAGAGGTCTCCATTGGTTCGGAACCAAGGTTACCAGTAGGTTGCATTTTCTTGTTGGCCGTCGAGGGTATCGGTCGCGGAGAGAACGAAACGTTCATTTCATCGAAAACACGATTAACCCGACCCTGATACTTCAAAATCTTTTGGGCGCACTCCCACTCTTTGTGAGTGTAGTTGCCGGTCATATGAACAACTTTCTTCTCAACAACAGCCACGATCTCTTCATCTATTTTGCCGTCATGACGTTTCAAGTTAAACTTGGGGCTTCGCACTTCATAGTCCAGATCGGGTAGTTTTTGCACTTTGAATGCCCATGAACCCCACCGAGGCTGGCACGACCAAATATCAGCTACTACAAATTCCTCAAGGACATCCCGAGTGGTGATTACATGAGTAGCTTGAATGAAGGCGCTGGTGCTAGCGGATGAGCGGCTAGCCTTCGTCAGCTCAGGGGATAAGTCAACATCCAAATCAATCATACGACTTGCTAAGTCGTAAGTCGTTACCTCCTCTCGATTTGAATTTCTTCCAATCACAAGAATGGGGGCGTAAAAGAAATAGGAGGTCCATCGATTGGCCCACTTGTTCTTGTATGCAGGGGCTAGCTCCATTGGAGCTTGACTTTTGCTGACGCGCCGCGCCTGAAAAGTGCAGCACCCATATTGAGCTTCTTTCTCCTCATCTTCAACAGTTATTACCCTCTTCGCCCAATGAATCTCAAAGTGGCGAATGAATGTTTCCACATCATTGTCTCCAGCAAAGGTGCGACAGGACCATAAAAACTTCATTATTTGGGGGATGGAGTTAGGCGTTAACTAGTGAATCTGAACATTGTAAGCTGCCAGGATATCAGCAAGTTTCTTTGAGACTGGCAACCGAAGCCCCGCTGTGAAAAAATCTCGAAACATGACACTCTCATTCTTCCTAGGTTTCGGCGTGGTTTCTCTGCCAGGCAGCCGACATACCCCAGGTTCAAAGCAATCCTCTAGCCGCAGCGCATCCAGGTCAGCTTGGGTTATCAAGGACCGACCCATGAAACAGGTCCTCGGTTTGACCAGATCTCGCGGATCAGCTTTCACTCTCATCAAGCTTTCTTTGTACTCCTCTGCAGAAACTGCGTCGCTCCCTTCTCCAATCTCGCCTTCCTCCACATCAGTAGCACAGTTTTTGGCATCTGTGTCGCTCAACATTATTTCGACATACCCTCTGCTACTTGATTCATTACTTTCATTGCTACTAGAGGTGGACGAGGTACTACCACTCTTGCGAGAGCTAGCAGACCAATCCAGGCCAAAAATCTTATCAGATTCTGAGCTGGACGCCGCCGAGGACGATGCTGCGGCAGCTTCTGTAGCTCCTAGGGAGGCGGGCCTGTCTTCGCGGTTTGAGGGGGAGCCTTCGCCTTCCATCGCTTTAGTAGTGTGCCTAACGCGAGCCATGCATCTATGAAATCTTAATCTCAAAATACATCATTGCGAAAGGAATAAAGCGTAAGATATATCTCGTGTAGGATAAAAGCTAACCTTTCTTTCGCAAAATGCAACTCACAGGGAGCGAAAGCAAAGAAGTCAATCGCTAAATTTAAACGAGAGAGGAGGAGGTGAAAGCGACAGCAGTTTCACTACGGTGTCGACCCCCTCTATTTATAGGCGGTGAAACACAACGGTCAAAATTTCGAACCCAATGGTCAAAATTTTGAACTCAACGGTTAAAATCGAGGGTGTTTTGGTAATTCGTGTGGAGGTTTCGGGAGCCGACGCCGTGGAAGACGTTTTCTTTTGCCTCGATTCTCGAACCCTAAGTTTCGATGGCTCAAGTTTGCAGCGACGCAAATGCTTCGCCACCGAGGGGCTTCTGTTTGGGGATTCGGAATCGAGCCTTTAGTACTCAAAATCGTGAGACTGTTGTAGTTAAACAAGGGCGATTTGAGAGAACAAGTTGCGAAACCCCTGGAGCCTTTTAGCTTCACACCTTCTTTCGGTTTGTATCTTTCGACCAATACCT
Organism: Cenchrus americanus; assembly: GCA_947561735.1. Taxonomy (NCBI): domain Eukaryota; kingdom Viridiplantae; phylum Streptophyta; class Magnoliopsida; order Poales; family Poaceae; genus Cenchrus; species Cenchrus americanus. Next base: position 255,773,144 of record OX387241.1, read on the forward strand.
TTCGTCACTAGTAAAATTACTGAATAGGTCGTCGGTGCGGAATATGGTCCCGACACTAACCAAGAGATAACGCCTAGGTCTATCCCTCGATGGTCGATGCTAAGCAACAAATGACACAAGGATTTATCCCGGTTCCGCCGAGGGGGCCGTACGTCCAAGCGGTGGTGTGCTCGTGGCACTATATTGCTCGGCACGGGGTGCTTGTAGTGGGGCAAATACAAGCAAGGCGGGAGAGGGAGCGTGGCTCCCAAGTCCCCGGTGAGTAGCCGAAGATGTTGTGGGAGAATAAGAGAGTGAGTGCACGAGTTCGCCGTGTTCCTCCGGCTCCGTCCCCCGCGGGCCGGGGGCTCGCTTCCCCTTTTATAGGCCAAGGGGGCGGCGAGTTACATGCACGCCGCGCTACCTAGCTACGTGTAGGAGCACGTCGTGCTACGGTGTAGAGCGGGCGATCGTCCGAACGATCCACCCCTGCGATCCGGCCATGATGGCCTACTTCGTACCCGAACAGTGGCGGTTCGAGGGTAGGAGGCGGCAGACGGTGATGGCGTTCTCTGATAGGCTTCGAGGGAGGTGCTGATGATGACCGGTACGGGGGTACGGGGAGCGGGGCGACCCGGCGTTCCTTCCCAATGAGCTCGCGGTGGCGGAGTGGTTGCTTTGCAGGTGTTCGGGCGTGCGCCGCGGAGTCGGTGTGCACCCGCACGCGTGGGTACGGCGGCCGCGCCGTTACAGTGGCCGGGATGGCCACCCACCGGCCTAGCGCCCCTTACCTAACCTGCGAGGTCACGGGAAAGTGGAATCGAGGGTGCGCCCGGCCCCCTTTCGAGGGTCGGGCGCGTTAGCCGTACAGCGGCGTGCGCACGGCGTCACGGGACTGACACCGGCCGTACCGCACAGTCCATCCCACAGTGGCGGGGATGGGCTCCTTCCCTGGGGAGTTGGTGCGGCGGCACCGGGCGTGAGCCCCGGGCGCATGATGGCGCCGTCCTCGCGGTGTCGGTGGCGTTAAATGCCCAAGTACGGGGCCGGCGCACGCGTGCGGGCGCCCGTGATCGTGGCGGGCCCCGGCCGAGGGCGGAGCGGGCCCTCGAGCGAGGCGGGACTCGCTCGAGGGGGAGCGCGCCCTCGAGCGGGGCGGGACCGCTCGAGGGAAGGGTCGCCCCTCGAGCGGGGGCGGAACTCCGTTCGAGGAGGGAGTTGCCCCTCGAACGGGGCGGAGCCCGTTCGAGGAGGAGCATGCCCTCGGGCGAGGCGGAGCCTGCTCGAGGGGTCTTCCTAGGCGGGCCGCCTTGGTGGGCCTCCGAAGTCCTGCCGCATGGGTCGTATCCTGCATGGTTAGTTTCCTGCATGGTTAGGCTTAGCTTATATTGATGCAGGAATTTAAGTAGGGGTTCCCCCATTGTTTGAGGGGACCCCTAGGGCGGTCCCCGACAGTAGCCCCCGAGCATCTGCGGGTTTGCCATTGAGGCTCCCGCAGATGCTGGAACCTACTGATAGGACGTTCTTCCCTCCTTGTTTGCGAACGCTTTCCGTGGGGCCGCGCTAGCGACCCGCGGGTCAGCCCCGAAGCCCCCGCAGGTGTGGGCTCTCCTGCAGGGGTTAACCGCGAGCAATTCGGTCAGAAAGGCGTGGCACATATGCCAACCGGCATCGGCGGTATTTCAGCCGGCATCGGGGGTGCACGCTCCCCTGTCACCGTCTCCCGGCGGGTGCAATTCCAAGGAGGTGTAGCCGTGCGTCAAGCCCCCGAGCCTTGGCTGTTCGAGGCGATCGGGTCGAGCCCTCGACGACTTGTTTTTCAACGCGCCCTCGCCGTCCCTCCGCGGGACGGAGGGTGAGGTTTCCACGACTCCCATCGAGCGGGTCGCGAATCGTGGATTCCTCATCGAGGCGCTAGCGGGTGGTTCAAGTGGACGTCCATGCCCCGTTCGATAAGGGTAGGCCGCGCGGTCCGGAGACACGTCCATGGAAGCGCTTGCGTGGGTTTGCTAGGTGGGGCTCGGTCCCGTTCGCTAGGGACCGAGGGCGCGGAAGCTCTCCCTCGGTGGGATCCCCCGGCTAGCCGCCCTCGGCGGCCTCTCGAACACGACATGTGGGGCACCCTCGAGCCGACGGGCTCGAGGTACGGCTCGAATGCGCGTGCCCTCGTCGTCCCTAACTCTGAGATCTGGGGCGCCTGTTCGAACCCGTCGAGGGTCAGGCTTCGAACCCCTGATCAGTAAGGCCGTGCGGGGCTGTGCATGGACAGCCCCGTCTTTTCACGTTTGCGGCCGTCGAGGGGTCTGGGCGTACCAGTCCTCGAGGTGCTTGTTGGCGGCGTGGCGCGGTATGAGTGCTTTCGGTGTCGCTCTATTTCAAGCGTGACCTGGGCGATCCTCTCACGCGCGTGCCTTCTTTCAGAGGGTTGACATCGTCTCGAGTTGGGGGTCATGCCGCTCGAGGGTCCTACGTGGCATGGGTGCCCGCGGTGGTCTGCTCTACATCGAGCAGGTCCCGGGCGACCTTCTCACGCTGATATCCCGTCGAGGGTCGCCTCGTTTCGAGTTGAGGGTCATGCCGCTCGAGGGCTTCACGTGGCATGGGTGCCCGCGGCTGCCTGCTCTACACCGAGCAGGTCCCGGGCGACCTTCTCACGCTGTCATCCATCGAGGGTCACCTTTGTCTCGAGCCGAGGATTCGCCTCGCTCGAGGGCTCTCCTTGCTTGGCAAGGGGCCCGGCATTTGGTGCCTGCGCGGCGTGGCCGCGGGTTTTGCGGCGCGGGCGCGCCTTTTTAGGCGGCGCGACCGCGCGCGCGCGTAGTGGGCGACGTGGCCGGCGGACGTGACGGTTTCGCCTCGGTCGCCGCCGGTCTCGCCGTAATGATGACCCGCCCGCGGTGTTAGAGTCGCCGCAAGTCGTGGTGGGGCCCGCCCGTCGACGCGATGGAAAGATTCCTGCAGATTCTTGTTGGCGAGGCGTGCGCTCCGAGAACTCGCCGGTTGCCTATAAACCGCGGTGAGGAAGGGACGGTGGTTTTTTACCTTGGCTCCCCACCGTTTTCAGTCCTCCGTCCCTTCGCCTTCGTTCTGCTCTCGCCACCGCGCGGTTTCGCTGCTTAGAGCTTTTTTCTCGCTTCCTTGTCCTCCGCCCTCGCACCGTTCGTCCTCCCTTATGGCGCCGCCTCGGCTTTCGATTAGGGTCCCGGAGCCATACGCATGGGAGAAGTCGACCGTGACCCCGCTCGCCCGGGCGGCGGTCGCCGCCGGCCAGCTCTCGGCCAACGAAGAAGGGCGCCCGGCGGAGTGGATCGTGCCGCCATCGTCGCACCTTGAGCCCAATCCGCCGGAGGGCTACGTGGTGAGCTTCCTCCGCTACCACGAGCGCGGCTTCAACGCGCCGGCGAGCACATTTATGCGGGCATTGTGCTACCACTATGGGGGTGGAGCCGCACAACTTTGCCCCCCAACGCGATCTCGCGGGCGGCCACATTCGTGGGCGTCTGCGAAGGGTACCTGGGGATCCCAGTCAACTGGGAGCTCTGGGTACACCTCTTCCGCGCGGAGCTCATCACGCAGCCCACGTCGGGGCCGAGGACCCGCGCGCGCGGTGCGCGCCGGCGGGATGTCGCTCGCCCGCGGGGGCAGCTCAAGGAGTTCTACATCCCCCCGCACCATGACGACGAACAACGCCGGCCGGGAGCGGGGATGGTTTTATCTCGCGCAACGCCGAGCCCGGCCTCCCCTCCCTACACCGGTCGGGTGTTCAAGAAGAGGCCGGACCGCCGGGGCTACGGGTTGCCCACGGCCAACCATCGGGCGCGCCGGGGGTCCGTCCTCGCCGCCTTGCGGCGGCCGGCGAGGGAAGGGCTCAATGCGATGGGCGTCCTCGCCTTTCTTCATCACGGCGAATCGTGCCGTTGATGGAGAGGCCCCTCCGCATCTTCGAGATGACGGAGGCGGCCAACCCCGTCGACCGGCGAGGTCGCGGATGCTCCCGACGCCGCCGGAGCGGCCGTACGCGCTCACCGGGCGCGGAGTGCCGTCGACACCGGGACGCCGCCACCTGCGGGTCGGACCCCCGTGGGATATCGAGATGCTCCCCACGGGCCCGCCGGGTGAGTAGAGTTCCCCGATTTCGCTTCCATCCTTGGTCTTGTTTTTTGATTTCGACGCGCCATTGTTACTCTTGCGCGCGCACCGGTGCAATTCAACGCCGCCAAGTCCGTTCCGCCCACCCCCCCCGACTCCCGTGCGCTCGGCCGGCGGCGCGCCGGGAGCAGCGAGGAGCGGGCGGCGCGCGGCGGGAACACGCAAGGCGGCGCCAAGCGCGCCGTGACGCGCGGTCCGCGAGCACGGCGGCGCGGAGGAGCGGGGGCTCTCCTCCCGGACATCGAGGAGCCCTCGTCTTCGGAGCAGGACGAGGAGGAAGAGTCCGAGGGGGGAGGGCCCCTCGCACGGATGGCGGCCTCGCGCCCCCGTCGCCGGATCTCGTGCGGCGTCGGGGGTGGCTTTGCTCGGGCGGGCGCGCGGCGTCCGCCGCCGGGCGGTCATCGTCGGGGGCGGCACGCGCCGCGAGGGTCGCCGCGCGCGCCACGGAGGCGCGCGCGCACGTGCCGCGCGCGCGTCAAGCGTGCCCGCGCGTGGCGGGAGCGCGTCGCGCGCGCGCGGCGTCCTCGTCAAGGGGCGCGTCGGTGGGCGCGCCCGCGCGCGGGGCCAGCGTGCCCCCGCGCGTGGTGGCGGCGTCGGCGCGCGCCCACGCGTGAGGCGGGCGTGTCCGCGCGTGCGGCGGCGCCGTCGGGAGGTGCCGCGGCGAGCGCGGCCCCCCGCGCCGGCCTCGTCGGAGGCCTCGAGGAAAAGGAAGCGGCCTTTTCCTCCGCAAGGTAAGGAGCCCGTTCTTCCTTTGCTTGGCCTTAGTTTGCTGGTTATTAGACGCTCTAATCCTCCGTTCGTGTTTGCGCGAGGCGGTGCCAACCGTCCCTCCTCTTGCACCGGCCAAGGTGCCGAGGACGGACGCGTCGATCCCCACCCGGCGGCGTTCGTCGAGGGGGTCGCGCCCGGGGACGCGCGCGGCGGCGGCACGAGCGCGCAAGGCCCGGCCGGGGCCTCGAGGCCCCGGCCGTCGGATCGGCCCGCCGCGGCGCGGCCGCAGGTCGCCGGGGGCGGCCGGCGCCGGCCGCCATGGAGGCGGGCCGCGGCGGCCACGGTGGAGGTGCCGCCCGCGGTGACCGCCACCTTGCGGAGGGAGGGGCAGCGGGCGCAACTTGCGGGAGCGCCCGCGGATGTGGCGGCACGGACGGAGGTGGCGGCAACGGCGCTACAACGGGCGTCCGCGGCCGCGGAGGCGCAGGTGGGGGCGCCGGCGGAGGCGGAGCGGGCGGCTCCGCCCGCCGGCGGTCCCCGGGCGGAGGTGGTGGAGCTCTCGGATGACTCCCCGCCGCCCGGGTGGAACCGTGGGCCAGGCGGCCCGTGAACCCCCGAGCCCCGGGGAGGGGGCCCTCGTGAGGCGGCACGAGGGTCACGTGATAGTGGGGGGCCGAGGGCATGACGCCGAGGCCTCGTCCTCCCACGCCGGCCGCCCCGCCCAGGTGGGGGGGACCGTGGAGGACCCCCCGGCGCTTGCCGACGCCCGGAGGGAGCAGGGAGCTCGCGGGGCGAGCTTCGGAGCCACGGCGCGCCACGCTCAACCGCGCGTTGAACGAGGCGCTCGCGGGTCCCACGGCGGCCCGGCCCGGATCGTCTTCCGGGTGTGCCACCGTTGCTCTTCTTCTCCCCCTTTTCGCTTTCGCGTCCTTGTATTCAAGACTTGGCGCTTACGAGGCTCGATGTGTGGATGCCAGGAGCTCGAGCGCCGCGCCCACGAGAAGTACAGCGCGTTCGACCAGGTGAACGCCGAGGCCCGCCAGCTCCGGGAGCGATGCAGCGCTTTCGACGCGCTTGCGGAAGCTCTTAGGACGCCGGACAGCTGGCTGGTCTACCGGGCGATGGCGTGGTGCGACGTGCTCCCCGAGAGCTCAGGGCAGGGTGCGGCGCGTCACTCGAGTCTCGAGCGGATTCGCGCGGCCCTCGTCGATCGTGACGAGGCGCTGTGGAACGCGCGCGCGAGGACCCGGACAAGACGCGGACGCCGGCCGCCACCCCGGGAGGGCGGAGGTGGCCACCGCTCGTGCCGAGGCCCGGAGTTCCGCACGTCGCTCGAGGGAGCGCGGCGCGGCAGCCGCCGGGCGAGGAGCGGGCGCGCGGGGCCGGGAGCGCGCGCCAAGGAGGCCGATGACCCGAAGGCCGCCCTCGACGTCAAGGCCGCGGCTCTCGTCGCCGCCGAGGGGCGGCTCCGGCGAGAGCGCATCGCCCGCCGGGGGCCGAGGGGCGGCTCCGGCGAGAGCAGGGCCGCCCTTGGCGACGCCGCCGGACGGCGCCGGAGCGGGAGCGCGTTGCTCGCGAGGCGGCGGAGAAGTCGCCGGAGGAGCGGAACGCCGCATTCTCCGAGGTTGAGGATGAGGCGTTGGCGCTCGGCATCGCAATGCCGCCCAAGAGATGGCCCTCGTCGAGCAAGGCGAGACCGTCCGCAGCCTCGAGGCGGCGCTGAGTCCGCGCGCCGCGACCTCAATCCGGGGAGGAGACAAATCGAAGGTAAGCTATTGTCCGACCCCTCGCTCGTTAGTTCTTGCTTTAGAGGGTTCGTTTCCCCTTTTCTGATTTCTTGTCGTCTTGTCGCTTCCAGGCTTGCGCACCGCCCGGGACACGCCGCTGGCCGGGCGGGCCGAGGCCCTGCAAGCCTCCTACAACTCCTCTGAGCAGGAGCGGCAGGAGCCGCGGGACGCGGCCCTCGAGACCCGTCGCGTCGTCGAGGAAGGCGATGCCCGGGCCGGCGGCTCGCCGGCCGCCGCCTACGCGCCCTCGGCGGCCACGTCACGGGGCGGGTGCGTGGCCGGCGTTGCACCCGGGCGTGCGAAGGCCCTCGGAGTGGTGCGATCCCACTACGAGGTCAACCTCGAGGCGTAGCGGAAGGCCACATCGTGCCCGAGGGCGTCGAGGACGAGGTGGCCATGGAGCGTGCGGACGCGCTTGCCGCCGACGCCGCCGAGTCGCTCGCCGAGGCCTTCGAAGAATTCCTCTTCCCGGACGCCGCCGATGCCGCCGCTCCACCCGCCCGAAAGCACACGGGCGCTAGGCCCGTTTTTTGTTTATGTGTATCGAACTCGGCCTCGTGGCCTCTTTGTAAATAAACAAGTCATTTCGTGAACACGGGCAATTGTTTATAAATGAAATCGTTTGCTTATTGCGCTTTTTGCTTCTTCTTCTTCCCTGAGTAGATTCTAGTTAGGGGGAGTCCGCCTTTCGCGGGGGCCCGCCGGGTTGGAGGCGAGAGAGACGGGCCATAGCCGCGCGGCGTAGGCCGTCTCCTCGGCTCGTGCGCTCCTTCCGCCGTGCCGCCTACGCCCTATTCGAATCGTGACTCGTGGTTGAAGTAGGAAACAAACTTAGCACGTGTTATTACGTTTTTGCGCGAAAAAATGGGACCATTTGGGGGGGGGGCCCGCAGTAGCCCCCGAGGGTAACTTGGGTTTCGGGGGAAAGCCGAGTTGCCCTTTTATTATTCTTGGAGTATTTACATAGGTGACACCAACCGGGGCGTTGGCCGTGTGTTTGTACAACGTAAAATACTTGAAAAATCCTAGCTAAGGGTAGAAGCGACGTAGGCCGTTGGATGTTCCAAGCGTTGGTGAGTTCTTCGCCGTCCTCGTTGGCCGCCTTGTACGTGCCTCGGTTTGAGCACCTTCACCACGACGTAGGGTCCCTCCCATGGGGGCGATAGCTTGTGGCGCCCTCGATTGTCTTGGCGTAGCCTTAGGACCAAGTCCCCCTCGCCGAAATCCCCGCGACGTATCTTGCGTGCTTGGTAGCGCCGTAGGGACCGTTGATATCTTGCGGAGTGCATCAACGCCACGAGGCGTACTTCATCCGGCCCGGTCCGGCCGAGTCCTCGCGGCTCGCCGGTTAGCATCCTCGTTGTAGCCTCGAACCTTGGGCGACCCGTATTCCGCATCCGTGGGGAGGACGGCCTCCGCGCCATGGACTAGGAAGAACGGGGTGAACCCGTGGCTCGCTGGGGGTGGTCCTTAGGCTCCACACGACCGCCGGTAGTTCTTGGAGCCATTTCCGCCGCATTTGTTGAGCTGGTCGAAAATTCGGGTTTGAGGCCCCGTAGGATCATGCCGTTGGCACGTTCTACTTGGCCGTTGGTCCGTGGGTGTGCCACGGCCTGCCCAATCCACGCGGATGTGGAACTTGTCGCGAGAACTCCAAGAACTTCCGGCCCGTGAACCGGGACCCGTTGTCCGTGATGATGGAGTTTGGCACTCCAAAGCGGTAGACGATGTCCGTGAAGAACGTGACCGCCCGCTCGGCCCTCAAATTCGTAATGGGGCGCACCTCCACCCACTTGGAGAACTTGTCAATTGCAACCGGCGGGTGGGTGAAGCCCCCGGCGCCTTCCGCAGGGGCCCGACGATGTCCAACCCCCACACGACGAACGGCCATGTTACGGGGATTGTTTGCGCAGCGTGAGCCGGCAAGTTGGTCTTGCGGGCGTAGAACCGGCACCCCTCGCAGTGCGCACTACTTCGCCGGCATCCGCGACCGCGTAGGCCGCAGAAGCCTTGGCGGAACGCGTTGCCAACGAGGGTGCGTGGCGCGGCGTGGTGGCCGCGCATTCCCGCGTGGATATCCCGTAGGAGCTCGCGCCCCTCGGGGATGGGTATGCATCGGCCCGGAGGATGCCCCGACGCGGCGCACTTGTACGCCCTCGCCGTCGACCGGGGTGAATGACTTGGCCATCCCGGCGATGCGCCCGGGCCGCGGCCCGTCCGCGGGGAGCTCCCCTCGAGCAATCCGGGCGATGTACTTCTCCCGCCGGTCCGCCCGGGCGGGGAGCCGGCTCGATGTCCATCGCGACAGCCTCGTGGGAGCCGTACCCCTCGAGAAGGGAGAGCACGTACGCCTCGTTCGAGGGGTCCTCTTCCATGGGTTTCGCACCCGCTGGATTCGAGGGAGCCCCCGAGGGTCCGCTGTCGCTCGAGGGGTAGGGCTCGAAGGTGACCGATGGCTCGGCGATGTCGCGCGCGAAAACGTTCGGGGGAACGGTGATCCGCCCGGACGCGATCTTGGCAAGTTCATCCCGCCTCCTCGTTGTACCTGGCGGGGTACATGATTGAGCTCGATGCCGTAGAATTTGTCTTCGAGGGCCCGCACGGCCTTGCAGTAGGCCTCCATCTTGTCGTCGTGGCAGCTCGCGTTCTTCATGACTTGGTCGATCACGAGCTGCGAATCCCCTCGCACATCGAGGCGCTTGATGCCCAACTCAATGGCGATTTTGAGGCCACGAGAGAAGGGCCTCGTATTCCGCCATATTGTTAGACGCGGGGAAGTGGAGACGCACTCGCGTAGCGCATGTGCTCCCCGAGGGGTGACACGAAAAAGTGTGCCCGCGCCCGCTCTCGTCTTCATCACCGAGCCGTCGAAGAACGAGTAGTCCGAAGCCTCGCTTGAATCCGAGGGCGGCGGTGCCGCGTGTCCGTCCATTCGGGCCGACGAAATCGGCTAGGATTTGCGATTTGATGGCCTTGCGCGGGGCGTAGGCGAGCGTCTCGCCCATCAACTCCACGGACCACTTGGCAATTCGCCCCCGCCGCGTCGGGGTTGCGAATGATCTCTCCTAACGGAAGGAAGAGACCACCGTAATCGGGTGGGCCTCGAAGTAGTGGCGGAGCTTGCGCCGCGCGAGGACTACCGCATACAACGGCTTCCGGACACGGGGGTAGCGCGTCTTCGTGTCCGATAGGACTTCGCCGATGTAGTAGACCGGCCTCGCACGGGCAAGGCATGCCCCTTCCTCCGTGCGCTCCACAACGATCACGGCGCCGACCACCCGGGTGGTTGCGGCCACGTAGAGTTGGAGGGGTTCGCCGTCTCGCGGCGGCGTAAGGATTGGGGCGTGCGTCGGAGATGCCTTCGAGCTTGTCGAGCGCTTCCCGGGCCTCGGCGGTCCAAGAGAAGCGCTCGTGCTTCTTGAGCGGCGGTAGAGGGGGAGCCCTTCTCACCGAGCCTCGAGACGAAGCGGCTCGGGCGGCAAGGCACCCCAACACCTTCGCACCCCTTTGAGGTCCCGGATTGGACCCATTCGCTCGAGGGCTGCGACCTTTTCGGGGTTGGCCTTGATTCCTCGGCGGGAGACGATGTATCCTAGGAGCATGCCCCGCGGCACTCCAAAGACACATTTTTCGGGGTTGAGCTTGACCCCGTTTATTGGCCAGGGCGCTCGAATGCGATGCCAAGATCGCCGACCGGGTCGTCCGCCTTCTCTGGTTTTGACGACGATGTCGTCTACGTAAGCCTCGACCGTCCGCCCGATATGGTCCCCAAAAACGTGCCGCATGCGGCCGATATGTTGCACCCGCGTTTACGAGGCCAAAAGGCATCGTGACGTAACGAACGTCCCGAACGGTGTGATGAACGAAGTCGCGAGCTGGTCGGACTCCTTCATTTTTATTTGATGATATCCCGAATAGGCATCAAGGAAACGGAGTAGTTCACACCGGCGGTGGAATCAACGATCCGATCTATGCGTGGCAAAGGAAAAGGAACTTTTGGACATGCTTTATTGAGAGCGGTGTAGTCAATACACATCCTCCACTTCCCATTTTTCTTTTTTACAAGCACGAGATTAGCTAACCATGTCGGGTGGAACACTTCCTTGATGAATCCGGCCTCGAGGAGCTTCCGCGGCTCCACTCCGATCGCCCGTCGCCGTTCCTCGTCGAAGCGGCGCGCGGCCGCTGGCCGCCGAGCGGCGCGAGCGTTAGGCGAGATATCAAGGGAGTGCTCGGCGACCTCCCTCGGGATGCCCGGCATGTCCGAGGGGCTCCACGCAAAAACATCGGCGTTGGCGCGGAGGAAGTCGACGAGCACTCGCTTCCTATTTAGGATCGAGGGTCGAGCCGACCCTCAAAGCCTTGCCCTCGGGGGCCGATGGGTCGAGTGGGACCCCTTTGGTTTGCTCGGCGGCCTCGAACGTGCCGACGTGCTTGGTGGCGGAGGCCGAGGTCGTCATTGACCATTTTCTCCGGTGTGTTTACCGGCGCTTCATCCAAGCGCTAGCGCCTCTCGCATGTTCCACGCACTCGACATCGCGGTCGAATGCATGCTCGATCGACGACCCGACGGTGATGACGCCGTTTGGACCCGGCATCTTCATCTTCGAGTACGTGTAGTTGGGAACCGCCATGAACTTGGCATAGCATGGTCGCCCAAGGATGGCATGGTAGGCCCCTTTGAATCCCACCACCTCGAAGGTGAGGGTTTCCTTGCGGAAATTCTTGGGGGTCCGAACCGGACGGGCGATCGATGCGCCCGAGGGGTTGAACTTGCTTTCGGGCGCGATGCCGTGAAACGGCTTCGTCTTCGGGCCGCAGCCGGTCCGGCCCCAATCCCCATTAGGCGCAATGTATGCGCAAAGAGGATATTGAGGCTACGCCTCCGTCCATAAGGACCTTCGAGAACCGGCGTTCCCAATGATGGGATCGATCACCGGGGGGGACCGGCCCGGTTCGGGATGCGATTTGGGTGATCATCCCGGCTAAAGGTGATGGCATCCTTCGACCGGTTGAGAAAGGCCGGAGGTGCCCTCTCGCGGCGAGGACTTCGTGCCGCTCCTTCTTGCGCCGCCGGGTTGACATGTCAACGGTAGGTCCCCCAAAGATGAGGAACACATTTTCGACGGCGGGGAAACCGCCCGCGTCGCCATTGCCCCCATCCTTCTTGGCCTCTCGCCTCCTTCGCGGCGGCACGGCCGTAGAATTTCTTGAGCATGTCGCACTTGCTTCAAGGGTGTGATTCACGGGGGTCTTGTGGTAGGGGCATGGCTTCTTCATCATGTCATCAAACACCCCCGGGCCTCGAGGAGCCGGTCGAGGGCCCCGTCGGGCGGGTCAACGGCCGAGGGCCTCGGCGTTGCCGCCGTTGCGCCCTGCTCGCGCGCCTCGCGGCGCGGCTTCTTCCCCTTCTTGCCCCGCTTGTCGTTGCGGCGCGGCTCCTTGGACCCGCCGCCCTCCGCGGGCGTGTCCTCGGAGCGCTTGCCCTTCTTGCCGTCGAAGATTGCCCCCACGGCCTCCTCTCGGAGGCGAAGGCGGTGGCAATGTCAAACGGCTCGTTCGAGTCCGTGGGCGGGCCGCGTCCCGCCTCGCGCACGAGGTCCCCGCACGTGGTGCCCTTGAGGAACGCATGCACGATCTCGGATTGCGCCACGGCCGGGGAGCTCCGTGCGCGCTTGGAGAAGCGCCGTATGAATTCCCGCGGCGACTCGCACGGCTCGCGTGCGGGAGCGCGGATCCCGAGGAGTTCCCGGGCGCACGTATGTGCCACGGAAGTTGCCCACGAAGGTGTGGACTAGGTCGTCCCGGTTGTGGATGCGGGCCGGCGGGAGCAAGTGCTCGAGCCATGTCCGGGCCGCGTCGCCCAGATGCAGGGGCAAGTTGCGGATGATCACTTCGTCGTTGGTGGCCCCGCCCGGTGGCGGGCCGGTGCGGTAGTCGTTGAGCCAAACACGAGGGTCCGTCTCCCCGTTGTATTTGACGATCGTCGAGGGTTGACGGAAGCGGCGGGGAAGGCCGGCCGTGCGGATCTCCCGGCTAAACACACGGGTGCCGGGGGCTCCGGCGTCGGGGAGCGATCCTCACCGCTGCTTGTCGTAGCGCCCACCCCTTCGAGGGTGGTAGCCTCTGGCCGCTCGCGCGTCCGCCTTGCTAGTGCGCCTGGCGTTGATGACGTTGCGGGCGTCGCCATCCCGGCGCCTGCGTGTGTCAAGGAGCCGTTCCTTGGCCGGCGTGCGTCCCTGGTCAGCAGGTCGACCCGCATGCACCGAGGGTTCGCCCCACGGTGCCGGCTCATCACCCCCGCGCGTCCCCCGTTGGCGGATGCGTGAGGCCGAGCTTTCGGCCTGCCGGACGGCCGCTTGCTCAAGGAGGGTCCGCACCTCGCGGTGCATGTCTCGAGCCTCGGGGGTCGAGGGTGCCGGCATGGCGCGCGGCGGTGTCGCGGCGGCGATGAGCTTTTGGCTCGCCCGCGGCGGAGTATCCGCGTTGTCGACGTTGGGTACGGGGTTGAGGCGGTCTCGGACTGTCGGCCCGGCTCCCGCGCGCGTTCGCCGCGCGCGAGGCCTCCCCCGCCATCGAGGCGCGGAGTAGCCGCACGGTCCGTACTCCTGCGCCGGCTTGGCCTCGAGCTCGCGAGCTTGGGCCGGCGCGCGTCGACGTCGGCCCCGGCGGGAGCGCTCGGCCCCGCGGCCGGGCGCGTGGCAACCCCGGGGCCGGCGTGACTTCCCCATCTCCGCGCCCGCCGCACCGGCGGCGTTGGCCGGGTCGTTGGTGATGACGGCGCGAGCATTCCCGCGTGGGGTCGTAGCTCCCGAGTCGCGGAGTCGTCGGAGCGGCCCGAACCCGTAGTCCGTGGCGTCGAGGAAGCGCCCGAACGCGGACCGGGTCCGGCACACACCGGAGAAGTCCCACTCCGTGTACCCATGACGGTTAGCGGGTGGCATCGTGTCGACGGAGCCCGGGGACGACTCGTCCCGTGGCGAAGTGCCGGGATCCCCGGCGACGAAGACGTGCCGACCGGGCGGAACCCTCGCGCATTGTCGTGTTGACGTTGGCGTTGTAGGCCGTAGTGGCGCCACGCAGCCCGATGGGGACGCGTGGTCCGGAGACCGCGTGCGGTCCCGGCGGGGGCGATGGCGGCCGTCGTGACGGTGGGCGCACCGCGCCGGGCGGCGGCGCGCTCGGCCCCGCCGCCGCTCGGACCGCGCGCGACGCGAGCGCGGCCCGGAGCGGCGACGGCGTCGCGGCGTCGACGGTCCCGCGGCATCCGTGCCTGCGGCGCCGCGCGGTGCCGTGCGTGCGGCGGAGACCGCAGCGGACACGGCCTCCCCGCCGCGCGCGTAGCTCCTCACGGTTGGTGAGGCGCATGAGATAGCCATTCCCCGTGGCCGGAAGTTCAAGTCCCCGAAGCGGATCTCGAGCCCGGCGGAAGGGGGTCTGAGCTACCCATGTTGTAGCGGGTGCTACGGTACTCAGTGCGAATCACCATGGAGGGAGTTAGCGAAATGACCTTAGGCGCTCGTTTGCCCCACGGTGGGCGCCAAGCGCTCGGTGCGGAATATGGTCCCGACACTAACCGTAGATAACGCCTAGGTCTATCCCTCGATGGTCGATGCTAAGCAACAAATGACACAAGGATTTATCCTGGTTCCGGCCGAGGGGGCCGTACGTCCGAGCGGTGGTGTGCTCGTGGCACTATATTGCTCAGGCACGGGGGTGCTTGTAGTGGGGCAAATACAAGCAAGGCGGGAGAGGGAGCGTGGCTCCCAAGTCCCCGGTGAGTAGGCGAAGATGTTGTGGGAGAATAAGAGAGTGAGTGCACGGTTCGCCGTGTTCCTCCGGCTCCGTCCCCCGCGGGCCGGGGGCTCGCTTCCCCTTTTATAGGCCAAGGGGGCGGCGAGTTACATGCACGCCGCGCTACCTAGCTACGTGTAGGAGCACGTCGTGCTACGGTGTAGAGCGGGCGATCGTCCGAACGATCCACCCCCGCGATCCGGCCATGATGGCCTACTTCGTACCCGAACGGTGGCGGTTCGAGGGTAGGAGGCGGCAGATGGTGATGGCGTTCTCTGATAGGCTTCGAGGGAGGTGCTGATGATGACCGGTACGGGGTACAGGAGCGGGCAGAACGGCGTTCCTTCCCAATGAGCTCTGCGGTGGCGGAGTGGTTGCTGCAGTGTTCGGGCGTGCGCCTGCGGAGTCAGGCGTGCACCCGCACGCGTGGGTACGGCGGCCGCGCCGTTACAGTGGCCGGGATGGCCACCCACCGGCCTAGCGCCCCTTACCTAACCTGCGAGGTCACGGGAAAGTGGAATCGAGGGTGCGCCCGGCCCCCTTTCGAGGGTCGGGCGCGTTAGCCGTACAGCGGCGTGCGCACGGCGTCACGGGACGACACCGGCCGTACCGCACAGTCCATCCCACAGTGGCGGGGATGGGCTCCTTCCCTGGGGAGTTGGTGCGGCGGCACCGGGGCGTGAGCCCCGGCGCATGATGGCGCCGTCCGCGGCGTCGGGCGTTAAATGCCCAAGTACGGGGCCGGCGCACGCGTGCGGGGCGCCCGTGATCGTGGCGGGCCCCGGCCGAGGGCGGAGCGGGCCCTCGAGCGAGGCGGGACTCGCTCGAGGGGAGCGCGCCCTCGAGCGGGGCGGGACCGCTCGAGGGAAGGGTCGCCCCTCGAGCGGGGCGGAACCTGTTCGAGGAGGGAGTTGCCCCTCGAACGGGGCGGAGCCCGTTCGAGGAGGGAGCATGCCCTCGGGCGAGGCGGAGCCTGCTCGAGGGGTCTTCCTAGGCGGGCCGCCTTGGTGGGCCTCCGAAGTCCTGCTGCATGGGCCGTATCCTGCATGGTTAGTTTCCTGCATGGTTAGGCTTAGCTTATATTGATGCAGGAATTTAAGTAGGGGTTCCCCCATTGTTTGAGGGGACCCCTAGGGCGGTCCCCGACAAGGTCCAAGGTATTGAATTTGTGGTTTCGTGGCTCGGTTTTCTCCACGACGAAGCCCCGGAGGCGAATCTTACCCATTCAACGAGATACAGCCAGGGTTTCGCCTGGGGGGCTTCGTCGCCTTTAACATCTAATGTGTTTATTTTGGCTTTGATATGTGTTTCAGGTAAAAGGTTGCGCTGGGCAAAAGGGTTGTCTCCAAAAAGTTGAGGGTCTTCTCCTGACAGGCGCACGTGTCGACGCCGGGAAAAGCGCCGTGATTTGCGGCGTGACGTCACGAAGCGCCGATTACATGAAGAGCTAGTGGAGACTTCCCAAAATTAGCCTAGAACATTCTGTATTGATCTGTTTTACACATGGACAATCTCGGTATGTAAAAAGTCTGTTCGTCTCCCTATAAAAGGAGACCGACCGACACTTGTAAACGGGATCGGTTTTGAAAAATTCACTGTTGAGAAAGAGCTTTTGGCATTCGTCTATGTTTTAGTTCTCGAGTCTTTAGTTTCCTTTCATTGTTCGTGAGTGGTAGCTTTGCTACATCACAACAGTTGTTAGGAGGAATAATTAAGAAACGGTTTTTATATAATTTTAAAATTTGTGCAACATTTATTTTCTTTACAGGAAATTTAGTGTAGGAAAATAATTGATTGTCTTTCGGAATTAAATAAAACGATTGTTTGAGTGTTGCATTCATTTCGATTGCATTTGTTTTTTGAGACAATGTTTTTAAAATCATAAAAAGGTCAAATCAAAATCTATCTCTCTCTATCCCTCTATCTTTTTAAGGTACACCCAACTCATTCTCTCTGTCTATGTTTCCATCCCATCCGGTTATCTTCTTTTTCTCAGCTCAAACCTTTGCTCGACCTAGGAGCAATCACAAGCTGTCAGCCCATTATCCATCAGCTGGCCCAACTCACCCTCTCCCTCTTTTGTATTGTTGACGGGTGGACCCCACATGTCATCCCTCCCCTTCCGATCTGACCAGATCAAGACTCAAGTCCGAGCACTCGCTCGGCTCATGTGCGCGTGTGTCCATGCCGCTTGGCCTCCCCGGTCTTGCGCCTGCTCGCCTTGCTGTGATGTTCGCCGGTCGTCTATCCTGCCAGCTCACCTTTCCCCTATATCTCACTGCCAGTCAGGCTCTGTCCGTCAAGCCCAACTCCCTCGTCTCGCACACATGACCAACTTGGACCAAGCCGTGTGGCGCCGCATTTGCCCGGCTCCCTCGCTCACATGCCCACTCGTGTCTGAGCTTGTCAGCTCCGTGCACCCAGCCATGTTGCTTCCTCTTCATCGACACGCAAACGACGTACGTCAGGCCCTCTCTCACATTTGGCCAACGCTCCATGCTCTCACGTGCCCGTGCGTTACGCCGGTGCTCGCGCCGCATGCACTCGTGCACTGCATCGTGACGTTCGGTCATCACACCTACTTCCCCGTGCCCATGCGTCGCTTGGCTCCTATGCACGACACACTACACCCACAGCTGGATCCCCATGATGCGCCACCAGCATCTCATGTAGTGCAGCATCGCGCCGCACGCATGGGTCGGCTCTACGCACCTGTGCACTGCACTAACGCTCATCCATGCCTGAGCTGCTCAATTCCCGTGCCACATAGCCTGTTTGTAGCCCGTCCTGCGGTACCACCACACAAGCTCAGCTCCCACGTGCCTGCTCGCATCCCTCCCGTGTGCCGCTAACAGCCTGCGTCTTATGCCCACATACTAGGCTATCCCCAACCTCCGGCGTCACCCAGTGGTGCCAAGACGGTCCGCGCGCCGTTGCAATCTCGGCATGTGCCTGGCCACCCGCTTGCGCGCTCGGCTGCCTGCCCACACCGCTTGCTCTCTCGAGCTGTTGTCTCTCCCCTATGTTTTCCCTTCGTCTCCATCGGTAGCGGCTGCCACCATGCAATGACAATCAATGACCGGACTCCTTTTTAATCCCCCCATGCAACGTCTTGCTCACCTCTTGTGCATGCATCACTCCTCTCACCTGAAACCGTCGTCCCTTGGGTCATTGACTCCTCCACCAGTAACTACACGTCATCATGGACGTTAATGGCCACCAGCCATCACTCCTTCTCCAGTAACGGCCGATCACAATGGCTATCGATGGCGCCATTCATTCCCTCTGACCCCATCTCCTCTCATCTCTCCACCCTATAAAAGGCAACCAACAAGCCCTACGTGCCCCTGCTGCTCCCTCTCCCTGCGCACTCCCTTGGTCTGCAACACCGCCGCTGCCCGAACCCAAACGGAGCTCCGACCGCCGGCCGCCCCTTCGTTTTGTCGACCAAGAACCATCCTAGAGCAAGCCAACACCATCACGTGAACCCGAGCCGGCTGCCAACGTCCGTCGCCCTGGTCAAGTTCGGCCACCACGTCATTCGTCGCCGCCATACCCGGACGGCCCCACCGCAAGTATCGTCTAGTCGAACTGCATCTCTTCCGCCAGTACATGTCACTGTTTCCCTGCCGAGGGAGCATGTCCATGTGAAGACCGCCGACCATGTCGCAGCCATCGTCGGTCGCCTACAAGTTTTCTGGCCGCTGCACTGTCATCTTCGTTGTCGATTCACCGTCCTCGTCGTGCGCTGGCCTTGGACTGAATCCGCACTGCTCTGAACACCATTGCGCCGAGCTGGAACTTTGCCGCTGGCTTTACCTGAGCAACCCGAAGATGCTGCCAGGAGGTTTGCGAGATCATCAAGGTGCATCTCCGCCGCCGGTCCTCATTACTCGTCACCCGCCGGACGGCATCGGCTTCAACTTCGCGGCCGCCTCCGTGGTCAGTTGCCACTGGTGAGCCCAGCATCAAGCTCCGTGTACACTTCAACAAAATTTTCAGTGTCGGATCACCTTTCTGCTCTCTCTCCATGCCTATAGATAAACTCATCATTCCGTCTCTGCACTTCTGCAGCTGTGCAGCATCGAAGTGTCTCCTGTATGAAATTAGTCCTCCGCGGTGACGAGCCGCCTGCTAATCTCCACGCAGCGGAATGACAATTGGATCTACCGAGACGAACTTGTACTGATCACAGACGACAACGGAGACACGATCTTTGGTAACGAGGTTCAGCCGAAGCCTACATCCCCGGGGCATGACTACGGGCGCTCCTCCCCAAACCGCAACACCGGTCGCTCCAGATCCCGGCAATACGCCGCCTTCCCCTGCGAGCCTGTCGCTATGTCATCATGGTTACAATAGCAGCCCCCTCTCATATTTATGAGGAGGCTCGGGTTACAGAGTATGACATGGACTCTACCCTATACTACTAAATACAACTCAAGTCCCATCGTAACCGGCTGTACAAATATTCGACACAATATCTAACAAACTCCACCTTGGTGAATATTCCGCCACCTTGAATTTGTCTTGCGCGAACCTCCATGTACACTAGACTTAAGTCACTGTTGTCGCTCTATCAAGAGCTACCCGAAGAAACACTGCTATCCTTGCAATTCCCGACTCGGTGACTCCACCTGCAATTGTGCACCCTTCTCTTCTATCAGACAATCTCTGCCAAGCAAAATTAGATTCATCTCCAGCTAAACAACAAATGAATCTAACACCATGCTCTACCAGACTGCATCCATGATACTGAGAACCTCACAATCGCCAACAAGTCACATATCAGAATTACCACCCTAGCATTGTCCTTCCATCACTGCTGCCATACTACGCCGGACGTCTCACACCGTAGTCTCCTGCAGCCTTATCCAACCAGATTACTCCAGTTGCAAGTACAGACATCACCATCTATACTTCCTTCCAGTTCAGCCCTTGAAGCTTCTTCGCGCCTTTCGATTCACGCTTCAGTACCCCGCACGTGCAACTCGAATCGATCCGCGCCTTTGCTGATTTGGAAGCACACAAACTCTCTCATGCAAACCTGCATCCTGAGCTCACGCCACGTGTCGCCACGCCACAGAGAACAATAACTCCATCAGCCGCCACGCTCCTATGTCGTCATTGCTAATCATGTCATTACCTCTGACTCACGGTCTGACCAGCCTGTTGCCACCAGTCTCTCCGCCATGCACCACAGTATGTTCACCCTCCAAGTTAACTGTCCGCCAGCCATACTGAAATGTCCGCTATGTGCCCCGCGAACTATTCGGCCCAGTCTATCCATCATAGGTAGACCCCAGCAAGCTGCTCCACCTCGACCTTGTCAACCTGCCACCTGACTCCGTCGCTCCATGAGCACCCACTGAACCGCCATCGATCTCCTATCAGTCGCCATGCGCGCCACAACTGAACACCATCGATAGCATCAACTCGTTGCCAATGAGCCCGCAACATCAGCCTGAGGTCTGGTCGCCAACCGCTTCCTCTCCTCGTTGCCTCTTGCAATTTTCATCAGCTTTCTGTGACATCCAGTCGTGCCTTGTAGCTCCGTTGTGCACAATCCTGCTAACTGCCTCATGACACACCTCGTCACCATAAATTGATCTGATCGACTTGGCTTGTCGATTGCTAGGTTCATCTCCGAACTCGTTGTCGTCGAATCATGCTTGCACCGAGCACCGAATCTTGTGTGGTCCAATGCCTCATTGGCTGTTGCCTTATGTTGTTGCCTCCGTCCTCAACTTCACACGCACGATCCATGAACACCTATACCGAGCAAAGAGACACACCGCCATATGCATGCACATGCAGCACCCCTTTCATGAGGTTTGCTTTTCTATTCCCGTACGTGTCTTGTTGTGACATGTACAAAGAAAACACACGCCTGCATCGTATGGCCACTAGACTCCTGCTCGGACTCAAGTTGATCGTCTCCACGTGATCCTAGACGCCGCTGCTTCAAACTGCGCCAACACAACAACACCAGCGTCTGGAGCCGCACAGAACGCAAACGAATTCTTCTGCCAACTCAGTCCCACCACCTCACGGCAACTCCGCATCTTGACAACAACATCGATTCTAGTCAAAAACCTAGTTGCAGTCGACGCTCGTGTCGACCCACCGCGACCCGCACCGATCACGATCATGCTCCACCTTACGTCGTATCCACACCGCACCGACCGTACGTTGCACGACGCCTTATAGACGCATAACCCTTGAATCTCTAGGTCATCTTTCGCAGTGCCTCTAGATCCAATCTAACCATAGCTCTGATACCAATTGTAAGAAATTAGCCCTCCGTGGCGACGAGCCGCCTGCTAATCTCCACGCAGCGGAACGACAATTGGATCTACCGAGATGAACTTGTACCGATCACAGATGACAACGGAGACACAATCTTTGGTAACGAGTTTCAGCCGAAGCCTACATCCCCGGGGCATGACTACGGGCGCTCCTCCCCAAACCGCAACACCAGTCGCTCCAGATCCCGGCAATACGCCGCCTTCCCCTGCGAGTCTGTCGCTATGTCATCATGGTTACAACAGCAGCCCCCCTCTCATATTTATGAGGAGGCTCGGGTTACAGAGTATGACACAGACTCTACCCTATACTGCTAAATACAACTCAAGTCCCATCGTAACCGGACTGTACAAATATTCAACACAATATCTAACATCTCCCAAGTCACAATCCAGCTTGTCCGGTGGGGATGCTTGCTAAAATCACTTAATGTCCATGTTGTTCGTCCGACGATTGAAGCTATTGCCTTGTTTGGAGTGTTGTCGTTTTTGTACCAAGACATCACCGGCGCCTCTACAGCCCTACATCGGCTCCTCCTCACAGCTGTTCAGAATCAATCTCCGTCATCACACAAGGTAGTAAGCTCCATCAGTACGTCACCATGATGGTCTAATTATCTTGCAATCTATAGTTCTCCGAACATGCATCCCTGTGTTCCATGAAACAAGCCACGCCACATGTTACATACTTTTTGCAATTGTCTGCATACAAACCAATATTCTTTTTCTTGTGAACTCCAACAATTTAATCTTTGTCGACATCATCTTGCTACCAGTCATTGCTACCAGTCATGTACGTGCATGTGCTCTATTTATCCAGAAGCTAGTTGCATGCAAACTAGTGTTTCACGTGCCTATTCATTCCTTGGTTGATGTGAGCATGACATCATGCTTATGTCATATATATTCTTTTCCTTTTAGAATCAGCTTGTTGTATAAATATCTATCTAGTTAGTAATCTAATACATGTCTCTATCTACTACATGCTTTGTAAATCTCCCTTTCAATCTAAAGTTAATCATGGTTAGATCCTTAATCTTTGTTTAATCTATATATATCTCACGTGTTAGCCGTTTAAGCTCGTTCTCACTGTGTTAGTTTCATCTCACAATAAAATACACACTTGTCATGATGCTTACTCTAACATGTGTTTGAAGAATTTTATCTCGAATTAATTTGATTAATACCTCTCGAATGTCATTTCTCAATAATAATTGATTAGGACCTAATAACAGTTTTCTTATTTAAATATTAAATTCGCGAAGACCTAGTAACTTTGTTTTCTAATAAAATATATCTAAGCTACACTTCGGCTTTTTCATAATATAAATGTTAAATTGATTAATATTTATCCAATTTGCTTTCTAAATAAAATCTACACAAGTTGTACTCAGCTTTATTAATCAAATGTTAATTTGACTAATATGATTATAAATGTCTTTTTGAATTATAATTTGTTTAGTTCAACCCGAGATATAAAGTTGCATGTTTAGATGCTTTACATGCTTCTTCTAAAACTAAATGTTTAATTTGCATAAATCACACTTAAATAATTACGTATAAAACTAAGTTCTACATTGTTCTTTTATATCTAAATATAACTTGATTAATTATAAATATGTTATTTCTATGAAGTAACCTATGAACACAATTTTATTGAATTAAAATATATCAAGCACATAGCCTTTGGTGTTATAAGTCAAATCTCTCGATAGTTTGTCTTTTCAACCATAGTTCCATTCTCAGCGTTTCTTGCATTTGCATTTCTAGAACCGAACCCTATTCTCTTTTTAAGCCTTTCTTGTTTGGTGTATTGTTCTTAGTGAGGACCATGTGTGGTTCGAGGACCGGTGGATGGTCGCTTCCTTGTGTGATGAGTGATTGACAACGTTGTGTGGAGTGATTCTTGGCTAAGTATTGCGGGTGCGAGGTTGCGACTTGGGCGGGTGTTGGTGCGGGTGAAGAACAAGCGCGAAAGGTCGTTGTCGGTGAGGCCTCCGGGTGTGGAGAAGACAAGTAGGCTTCGTTCGAGGGACCGGTGGCCAGCGAGGTCAAGTGCGGGCCGCATGGTGGCATGAACAGCAAGATGAAGTCATGGACGGTTTCTTGGTTGAGCCTCAAAACCAAGGTCGAGCCGGGACTACGTGGGAGCCGAGTCATGAGTGGAGATTGGCGGAGGCTACACCGAGTTCGCGGAGTTTCGGTGGTTCACCAGAAAACCACTGGGTTCCTTGGTTGATCCACAAAGCCAAGGCCGGAGAACCGAAGACGGAGGTGCGGCGGCACCAGACCGGTCTGACCGGTGGGTCCGACCGGTGGGGACCGGTCTGACCGGTGAGGAGCACCGGTCGACCGGTGTGCGACGACGCGGTCCGGGAATCTTCGAAGCGGAGGACACGCGTCGGGATCGCATAGCTTGCGTCGAGGCTACGCGGGGTGCGGTCGCCGGCATCCGTCCGATGGTGAAGACATCAAGAATTCCAAATCCGCCCTTGAGGGGCTTGTATCCCTAGTTAGTAGAGAAGGGCGTTTTAGACATTAGGATGCCTCCATATAACCCAAGAGGTGAGAGGATGGCAGCCAACTCTTGGAACCCTAGCTCATTAGTTTTCCTATTTTCCACCTATTTTCCTTAGGTTTTCTCTAGGACTAGCAAGAGAGCTTCACGGAGAGATCTTGTAGAGAGGGATGGATGATCGGGCGGCTTGCTAGACCTTGTACGAACCTTTGTTTCATGTATAGATGATTCGGCGTGGTTCCTCAAGGCTTGGATGTGTTTTCCCCGGTTGTTCTTGGTGGTGATTTTCGGAGCCCTCTCTCGGTGATTTCTTTGGGTTGTTTTCGGGACTTTTCTCTTGGGGATTTGATGGGGGAAATTTGTGGGAACCCTTCGTGGTTCTTTGGGCTGTGATTCCCCTCCCAAATCCGTGAGAAAAGGTGCTCGATTTTGGGGTTTCTTGTGTTCTTGGTTTGGAAGTGCTTTCGGCGGGATTTCCTCGATTCCTCCTTTTTGAACGAGATTTGGTGGGATTAAACTTGGCTATGGACTCCTCATGAGGTGTTCCTGATATCCCCAAAGTCTTGTTCAAGTCCGTGGAGTGATTCGGGAGATCGAGATTTGGATTCGGGGGGAGTTGACCCGCGGGTCTTTGTTCATCCCGAGCTGCCCGGAGCTACACCGGTCGACCGGTGCTCTTGACCGGTCGGACCGGTGCGAGCCCTTGTGGGTTTTTGCTCGGGTGAACGTCTTGGTGTGTTCGTTGTTGTCTGTGGTGCCGTTGTTTTGAGTTTGGGTCCGTTTGGTGGTCGGTTGGCTTGTTTGGTGCCTTGGGGGCTTTCAGGCTGCCATCGGTCTGACCGGTGTGTCTCACCGGTCTAACCGGTGTAGAGCCACTTAGTGAAAGTTGCTCAGTTTCACCAGCAGGGACCGGTCTGACCGGTGGTGCTCACCGGTCTGACCGGTGTGGGTCTGTAGACTCGAGGTTTGGTTTTTCCAGTTGCGTTTCTCGGGTCGGAAGGTGGTGTGTTGGTTCCTAGGTCCAGTGGCACTCCAGTGGCTACGTGGGCTTGACCAACCTTGGTAGTGAGTCGGAGATGTGTGTTGGAAGCCGTGTTCATCTTATTGGAGTTTCGATCTCCTTCGAGAAGAATTTTTATCGGCTCCCATTCACCTCCCCCTCTCGGTTCGCCGTATCGGTCCTTCAAGTGGTATCGAGCCGGTTCGGGTCTTTGTTGACTCTAACCGGTCTAAGATCCAAGGATGGCGTACCGGGGAATGGGGTTCGGGACCTCCACACTTCGATGGCAAGAACTACCACATGTGGAGCAAGCGGATGGGTGTGTTCCTCCGCGGAAAGGGTCGGCTTCTTTGGGATGTCACGGTGGACACGGGCTATGTCCGGCCGATGGATTTCCTTGCTCCGGGGTCGAGGGACGGATTCAACGCCAACAATAAGGCGGTCGACTACTTGTTTCGTGCTTTGTGTCGGCCGAGTTCGATCGGGTGCACACCGAGCACTTGGCTTGTAGGATTTGGGCGGTGTTGAAGGAGGCTCATGTTGGGAACGCCCGGGTTCGAGGCACGGATGTATGCGACCTACGGAGAGAGTACGAGAACTTCACTCATCTCCCGGTGAGTCCATCGATGCCTTGTTTCGAGGTTCACGGTGGTTGTGAACAACATGAGGGCCAATGTGGACGTGCTCCCGTACGATGATCATGATAGAGCGGTCAAGGTCTTACACTCTTTGGATTGTACGATATGGGGCGGAAAGTTCGAGGCCATAGTCGAGTCGGAGAGGTATGATACTCTGACGGTGAACGAGCTGTTCTCGAAGCTCAAGTCGGCCGAGGTGGATAGGGGCATGAGCGCCAAGCTCGAGGGGCCGACCGATTCCCATAGTCTTGCCCTCATTAGTGGTTCCAAAGGAAAGACTAACTCTAACCCATCCACCGGGATGTTCTTGTTTTCCTCTTTGATGTCTATGCCGGATGAGGAGTTTGATGACCTTGGAGACGACGAGCCGGCGCGTTGACGAGGCGGTTCGAGAGGCCGCACGAGAACCGTGTGAACATGAGGAGGAACACGAGGACTTGCTTCCGGTGCGGCAAGCCGGGACACTTCGTCGCCGACCGCCCGGGAGAAGGCCGAGAACAAGGACGGCTACAAGCACAAGCCGAGGATGGACGGCAAGTACCGTTCGAGGCGCGACCACAAGAGCAAGTACAAGGACGAGCGACGATCGAGGCGGAAGGAGAGCCGAGGCAAGGCCCGAGCGATGGTTGGAGCGAGCGACGTCGACTCCGATTCCGCGTACTCCACCTCGAGCTCGAGCAGCAGTGAAGACGAGGGAGATCGCCGCAAGAACAAGAAGTCATCCAAGAACCCGAGCGGGCCGAGCCGCCCGCGAGAGATGGCTTCTCGCACCATGGCGGCGAGCTCCGGCAGCAAGAAGAGCACACGGAGCGACTCGGACTGCGAGTCCGACGACGAGGTGCGTGATGAACTTCCCTTCTTGCGCCAGGAGAATGAGAGGCTTGGCTCTTTGCTTGATAACTGTGATGACATGCTTAGAGAGGCCAAGAAAATGAGGAAAGAGCTTAGGGCTTCACTCGAGGATGCTAGGACAAGAGTGGCTGAGCCAGAGACACGAGTGCTTGATAGCAAGCTTGAGATTGATTCGCTTAAGGCTAGCCCTGTTGTTTCTGATGAGAATGATTGTCTTGTGAAGGACCGATACGGCGAACCGAGAGGGGGGGGGAGCGAATGGGAGCCGATAAAAATTCTTCTCGAAGGAGATGAAAACTCCAACAAGACGAACACGGCTTCCAACACACGTCTCCGACTCACTACCCAAGTTGGCCAAGCCCACGTAGCCAGCGGAGTGCCACCGGACCTAGGAACCAACACACACGGCCTTCCGACTCGAGAACGCGGCGGAACAACAAACCCCGAGTCTACGGACCCACACCGGTCGACCGGTGAGCACCACCGGTCGGAGACCGGTCCCTGCTTTGGTGAACCGAGCAACTTTCACTAAGTGGCTCTACACCGGTCGAGGCCGGTGAGATACACCGGTCGGACCGATGGCGACACGAAAGCCCCCAAGGCACCAAACAGGCCAACCGACCACCAAACGGACCCAAACTCGAAACGAGCGGCAACACGGGACAACAACGAACACACCAAGACGTTCACCCGAGCAAAAACCCACAAGGGCTCGCACCGGTCAGACCGGTCAAGAGCACCGATCAGACCGGTGTAGCCTGGGCAGCTCGGGATGAACAGCACCCGCGGGTCAACTCCCCCAAATCCAAATCTCGATCTCCCGAATCGCTCCACGGACTTGAACAAGACTTTGGGGATATCATGAACACCTCATGAGGAGTTCATAGCCAAGTTTAATCCCACCAAAACTCGTCCAAAAAGGAGGAATCGAAGAAATCCCGCCGAAAGCACTTCCAACCCAAGAACTCAAGAAACCCCAAAATCGAGCACTTTTACTCACGGATTTGGGAGGGGGAATCACAGCCCAAAGAACCACGAAGGGTTCCCACAAATTTCCCCCCATCAAATCCCCAAGAGAAAAGCCCCGAAAACAACCCAAGGAAATCACCGAGAGAGGGCTCCGAAAATCACCACCAAGAACAACCGGGGAAAACACATCCAAACCTTGAGGAACCACGCCGAATCATCTATACATGAAACAAAGGTTCGTACAAGGTCTAGCAAGCCGCCCGATCATCCATCCCTCTCTACAAGATCTCTCTGTGAAGCTCTCTTGCTAGTCCTAGAGAAAACCTAAGGAAAATAGGTGGAAAATAGGAAAACTAATGAGCTAGGGTTCCAAGAGTTGGCTGCCATCCTCTCACCTCTTGGGTTATATGGAGGCAACCGAATGTCTAAAATGCCCTTCTCTACTAACTAGGGATACAAGCCCCTCAAGGGCGGATTTGGAATTCTTGATGTCTTCACCATCGGACGGATGCTCGGCGACCGCACCCTGCGTAGCCTCGACGCAAGCCATGCGATCCCGACGCGTGTCCTCCGCTTCGAAGATTCCGGACTGCGTCGTCGCACACCGGTCAGACCCACCGGTCAGACCGGTCTGGTGCTGCTGCACCTCCGTCTTCGGTTCTCCGGTCTTGGCTTTGTGGATCAACCAAGGAACCCGGTGGTTTTACGGTGAACCACGGAAACCCCGCGAACTCGGTGTAGCCTGCGCCAATCTCCACTCATGACTTGGCTCCCACGTAGTCTCGGCTCGACCTTGGTTTTGAGGCTCAACCAAGAAACCGTCCACGACTTCATCTTGCTTGTTCATGCCACCATGCGGCCCGCACTTGACCCCGCCGGCCACCGGGTCCCTCGAACAAAGACTACTTGTCTTCTCCACACACGGAGGCCTCACCGACGACGACCTTTCGCGCTTGTTCTTCACCGCACCAACACGAGTCAAGCCACAACCTCGCACTGCAATACTTAGCCAAGAATCGGTCCACACAACGTTGTCAATCACTCATCACACAAGGAAGCGACCATCCACCGGTCCTTGAACCACACATGGTCCTCATGCCGATTGCTCCATATTCCTTGCCGATCTTGCTTTGTTCAAGGAGAAGCATGCCTCCAAGTGTGAGGAACTAGATGTGCTTAGGGTTGAAGTGGGCGAGCTTAAGTCTAGATCTGCTTTGCTAGGTGCTTGCACTTCTTGCCCTGTTTTGCATGCTAAGATTGATGAGATGCATGCCTACACTAGTTCGCTCGAGGCTAAATTGAAGGAACACATGCCTACATCTTGCTCTACCTGTGAATTGCATGCATTGAAAAATTTGGAGCTTGCACATTATGTTGATCGTTTGCAGGATGAGAATGATGACTTGAGGAAGTTGATGGGTTGGTTGTCCGGTCATGAGCCTCAGTTGAGGATGATGATCGAGGCCTTTAAGAGGCAAGATGGTGAGGGGCTTGGGGCAAACAAGGTTGGTGAAGGAAGTGGAGAGAATATCTCGGAGCCACCAAAAACCCACCACAAAAATGATTTCCCACAAAAACCTAACCATCTAAGGAACCGAGTAGACACAACCCCGGCTCCACACGTGTTTCCTACACCCACAAATGACCTACAAAAGCCTATCAAGTTTGTGAGTACTTCGGGGAAAGTGTTCTTTGGGAAGGAGAGTGAGAAGGCTAGTGGTGAGAAACTGGTGGAGGGCTTGAGTGGAGAGAAACCAAGTGAGCGACCACATCCCAAGCCTAAGCCTAAGCTTGTGAGGTTCCATTGTGGCTATTGTGGGAGAGATGGCCATAAGGAGGAGTTTTGCTTCAAGAGGAAGCGAGAGGAGAGAATGGCAAAGGAGTGGGCTAACAAGGACAAGTACCACCCTTCCGATGGTGTACTTGAGCCTCATATGCAGATGCCCAGGGGCAAGGCGAGTGTGAGGACAGTTCGGGCTTGGGGAGAGAAGAAGGCTGCAGGTGGTGCGCTTTGCCCGAGTCACACCGGTCGGACCGGTATGGGGCACCGGTCGACCGGTGCGGAGCCTAGACAGACAGGCTGTTCGGGTTTCGAGCTCGTACGGGTGCGAGGGTTGTTTTGGTGGTTGGGCTGGAAAGGGTGCAGGTGGTCAGTTTGCTAGACGTTCTCCTCCTCGTGCTCAATACGGGGATTGGAGGAGTCGTGGCTTTGAGTTGGAGAGGAAGGACGTTCCACGGGCTTTCTTGCGTGGATTTGGTCCTCCTCCAGGCAGAGAGGGGTGGTTCCCTCAGGGTGGTTACCGTGGTGGTGTTCGTGGAGGTAGTTTTGGTAGGAGAGATGCTTTGGTTGGTGCTAACCCCACTTTCGAGCAAATGGCTCGGCACTGGTTTTCCTCCTTTGGTACTAACCCCAGTGTTGAGTCGTTTGTTCGCTCACGTGCTTATTTTTTAATCTCAGGTGGGAGACTTGAAGAACATTTGGTTGATTGACTCCGGTTGCTCGAGGCATATGACCGGAGACAGGGGGTGGTTCTCAAGTCTCGTCCCGGTGGTGACGAAGAGGTACATCACCTTTGGGGACAATGGGCGTGGGCGTGTGCTTTCAGAAGGTGAGATCAAAGTGAGTGACAAGATCACTCGAGGCGTGTTGCTCTTGTTCAATCGCCGGGGTACAATTTGCTTTCGTGTCCCGGTTGTTGGATGAGGGCTTTGAGGTGTTGTTTTGGCCGGGTGGTTCTCGGATTGTGGACTCTCGTGGGGACCTTGTCCGTATGGTCGTTCCCGAGGGTCAGGTGTTTCGTGCTGATTTTTCTCAGTCTTCGGGTGTGAAGCGTTGTTTCTTGGCTGGTTCTTCGAGTGAGTTGTGGAGGTGGCATAGGAAGTTGGGTCACTTGAGCTTTGACCTTTTGTCTCACTTGAGTAAACTCAATTTGGTCCGAGGACTGCCACTGTTGAGGCTTGAGAAAGAGTTGGTTTGTGCGCCGTGTAGGCATGCCAAGATGGTGGCCTCTTCTCACCCGCCTCTCACCGATGTGATGACTGAGCGTCCATGCGAGATGCTCCATATGGACCTTGTTGGCCCAGCTCGTGTGCGATCTGCGGGTGGGAAGTGGTATGTCCTTGTTGTGGTGGACGACTATTCTCGGTATGCGTGGGTGTTCTTTCTTGAGGATAAGGGGGAGACGTTTGGTTTTGTTCGAGATCTAGTCTTGAGGTTGAGGAACGAGAGGCACGGAGATGCCATACGAGCTATCTGCAGTGATAATGGCTCGGAATTCAGGAACTCTCGTTTTGAAACCTTTTGCCATGACTTGGGTCTTGAGCACCAGTTTTCGAGTCCGTATACGCCTCCCCAGAATGGTGTTGTGGAAAGGAAGAACGGGACCTTGTGCGAGATGGCTCGGACGATGCTTGATGAGCATAGGAATCCGAGGAGGTATTGGGGCTGAGGCGGTGAATACCGCGTGCTATGTGTCGAACGGGATATACCTCGAGTGCACAAGAAGAAGACATGCTATGAGTTGATGCATGGTCGCACACCCAAGGTGAGTCACTTCCATGTCTTTGGTTGCAAGTGTTTCATTCGAAGAAAGGCGGGAAGTTGGATAAGTTTGAGGCTAGGTCTCGTCGATGGCATTTTCTTTGGTTATGCATCTCATTCTAGAGCATATCGTGTGCTCAATCTTGAAACTAACCAAATCGTGGAGACTTGCGAGGTAACCTTCGACGAGACGAGCCACGTAGTCGGCTTGTCTTTGATCGTGCGGGGTGATGATGAGCTTGGCGAGGAGATCTTTCAGGAGGAGGAGCATGAACATGGTGATGATGAGGATGGTGGTGCGGTGCCCCCGGCTGAACATGTACCCACTACTTCGACTACGATGATGGATGGACCCTCTGCTACACCTACGACGACAAATCAAGAACGAGGAGAAGCTGATGTTGAGGGGGAGGTAGCTTCGAGGCGAGAACCTCCCCGGCGAGTTCAAGTGGATCACCCAGCTTCGGGGGTCATCGGCGACATGAATGAACGCACTACACGGTCGAGGGTTCGAAACAATTCCCATTTCACTCATGCTGCATTTGTTGCTTCTTTCGAGCCCAAAGACATTGGACACGCACTATCCGATCACAATTGGGTTAACTCGATGCATGAGGAGTTGGAGAACTTTGAGAGGAATCGAGGTGTGGGAGTTGGTTGACCCTACACCGGGGTGTAAGCCGATTGGTAAAAAATGGGTGTGGAAAAACAAAGAGGGAGAGAAGGGTGAGGTTGTGAGGAACAAGTCGAGACTTGTTGCTCGGGGGTTCAGTCGGAAGGAGGGGATCGACTACGAGGAGACCTTTGCTCCCGTAGCCCGTTTGGAGGCGATTAGGATCCTTCTAGCCTTTTCCGTGGCTAAAGGGTTCAAGTTGCACCAAATGGATGTGAAGAGTGCTTTCCGAATGGTGTCTTTGGAGGAAGAAGTGTATGTGAGGCGGCCTCCGGGGTTTGAGAGTGAGAGGTACCCCCCACCGGGTGTACAAGTTGAGGAAGGCACCGTACAAGGCTAAAGCGGGCGCCTAGAGCTTGGTATGGTAGGTTGAGGGGGTTCTTGTTTGAGAGAGGTTTTGAGATGGGGAAGGTCGATCGGACCTTGTTTTTGCCGAGGAAAGGGCGAGAGATATCCTAATTGTGCGGGTGTACGTGGATGATATTGTCTTTGGTGGCTCGTCTAACTCTCTTGTTGCGAGGTTTGCGGATGATATGAGCGGGGAATTTGAGATGACGATGGGCGAGTTGCAGTTCTTCCTCGGGCTACAAATCAAGCAATCAAAGGAAGGAACATTTGTGCACCAGTCTAAGTACACCAAGGACATTGTGCGGAAGTTCAAGATGGAGGACTCCAAGGCTGTGACGACGCCGATGAGTACGACTACAGCTCTTGATGCGGACGAGGAAGGTGAACACGTGGACCAGAAGGAGTACCGGAGCATGATCGGCTCACTCCTCTACTTGACGGCGACG
The DNA here is from genome assembly GCA_947561735.1 of Cenchrus americanus. NCBI lineage: Eukaryota > Viridiplantae > Streptophyta > Magnoliopsida > Poales > Poaceae > Cenchrus > Cenchrus americanus. The sequence continues at coordinate 255,804,854 of OX387241.1, forward strand.
AGGCCGGGACATACGGTTCTCGGTGTGTCCGTGCGCTCGTTTTCAAGCGTCTCCGAGGACTTCGCATCGGCGGGCGGGAAGCGAATTTTCGGGTACTTGCGTCACACTCCCGACTTCGGCCTTTGGTACTCCGCGTCCTCTTCTTTGGCGCTTCATGGTTTTTCGGACGCGGATTTTGCCGGGTGTCGGTTGGATAGGAAGTCCACTTCGGGACTTGCCGAGTTTTTGGGTTCTTCTTTGGTGTCTTGGTCTTCCCGCAAGCAGTCGAGTGTTGCTCAATCCACGACCGAGGCCGAGTATGTTGCCGTCGCTAGTTGTTGCTCTCAGCTCCTTTGGATCACCTACACCATGAGCGACTTTGGTGAGGAGTATACCCATGTCCCACTTCAATGTGATAGCACTAGTGCCATAAGCGTTGCAAAGAACCCAGTGCTCCATTCCAAAACTAAACACATAGAAGTGAGGTATCATTTCCGAGAGACAACGTTGAGAAAGGAAAGATAGCGTTGATCCATGTACCCACACATGACCAACTAGCCGATATTTTCACCAAACCCCTAGATCAAGCAACTTTCACTCGTTTGCGGAGGGAACTTGGTGTGTGTTTGATTTCTTGAGTTGGGTGTGTGGGAGCTCTCTTTTGCCGGTGGTGTCGAGCCCGTTTTGCCTCCCCTCGAGGAGCCGGTTTGTAGCATATGTATAGCTTTCCTTTGTGCATTTCTTGCATTTGGCATGGCATATGTAACATGATGTATAGGCATCCTTGTATCTTAGATTGCATGCATTTTGTATCATATGCATTGGTTAGGAAAAGCTTCTCTCATATACATTGTTCACCATGGAATGAGATATATGTCTTTGTGAGCTTGTTTGGTATGCTACGGTTAGTTTTGGCTTAGCTCTTGATGATCTTGATGAATAATCCATGGTTGATAGCTATGCTTTTGAAAAATGTTACATGTATGCTCTCTCATGTGTAAATGCCTTTACATGCTCTTGACATGTTTGTGTGGCCTTGCTATGCTTAATTTGTGGTTGGATAGCTAGTTTATTGATCATATGGGGCCAAAGGCTCATTTGCCATCATGAATGTTTAGCCCTCTTGATTTATCTTGTGGAGGAGCATAAGTTCCTTTTTGTCGCAAAGACATTTCATGTACCATTTACAAATCTGAAAATGAAATGAAAAATGCTTGGAAAATATGCTCCCATGTCATATGTGCTGAATTTAATTTGCTTTGGGTGCTAAACCGTTGCATGATGCCTACCAATGAGAAGTCTCATGCATAGAAGTAGGCACATGGCTCGGTGGCTTTGACATGACATGAGGTGCTTGTGGGTGTTTGTGATGGTCTTATGATTAGAATGGCTGTCCTAGCATGAAGTTTGTGTGGCTTTGCCATTTTGATATGCTTTGATCATGTTTAGGACTTTGCTCATGAGAGGCAAGTTTTTCGCAAAATTGCCAAAATCCATCTTAGCTTCGTCCAATGGTTGTGAAACTTGGTGATCATGTAGTTGAGATCGATACGAAGCCGTAGAGTATCTAACTTGCTCATTTGGACATGTGTAGCATTCTTTGTTGAATTTTGTCTATTTGAGAAGCTCTAGGTTGAAAGTTTTGCATTTTTGGCTTGATTCATGCATTGCCAACAAGGGGGAGAAGTTTGAGCTTGAAATGGCTTAATGGACGCATTTAGAAGGTTTTCAGGTGGTTTCGAGCCATTTCTGGGCTCTGTTGTACACCGGTCTGACCGGTGAGGAGCACCGGTCTGACCGGTGTGAGTGCTGGTCCTGTACACATGTTAGGCACCGGTCTGACCGGTGGTGATGACCGGTCTGACCGGTGTGAGCTGAAATTGCTGCAGCTGCCCTATTTTCAGCTGGTTTGCATGCATTTGTCCAGGGGGAGGTGCATTGGTTCAGGGGGAGCTTGCATGTGTGCAGGGGGAGCTCTTTGTGGTGTTCGAGCTTTGTTTTGGTGGTTTGCGCTCTTTGCTTGAGCTTTGCTTTTGTCTCGGATGTGTCGAGCCGTTGCCCTTGCCTAAGGGGTCCGAGACTTGTTTCCTTCAAGTGATCTTGCTCTTTGCCTTTGTTTGGCTTTCGATCGCTTGTTGGAGTTTTTTTTTGTTCGTTTCTTTTTCTTTCTCCTTTCTCTCTTGTTACTTTCGTGTGGGTGTTGTCAATGCACTCATCAAGGGGGAGATTGAGGACCATGTGTGGTTCGAGGACCGGTGGATGGTCGCTTTTTGGTGTGATGAGTGATTGACAACGTTGTGTGGACTGATTCTTGGCTAAGTATTGCAGGTGTAGGTTGCGGCTTGACTGGTGTTGGTGCGGGTGAAGAACAAGCGCGAAAGGTCGTTGCGGTGAGGCCTCCGGGTGTGGAGAAAACAAGTAGGCTTCGTTCGAGGGACCCGGTGGCCGGCGGGGGTCAAGTGCGGAGCCGCATGGTGGCATGAACAAGAAGATGAAGTCGTAGACGGTTTCTTGGTTGAGCCTCAAAACCAAGGTCGAGCCGGGACTACGTGGGAGCCGAGTCATGAGTGGAGATTGGCGGAGGCTACACCGAGTTCGCGGGGTTTCCGGTGGTTCACCAGAAAACCACTGGGTTCCTTGGTTGATCCACAAAGCCAAGACCGGAGAACCGAAGACGGAGCTGCAGCAGCACCAGACCGGTCTGACCGGTGGGGACCGGTCTGACCGGTGAGGAGCACCGGTCTGACCGGTGTGCGACGACGCAGTCCGGAATCTTCGAAGCGGAGGACACGCGTCGGGATCGCATAGCTTGCGTCGAGGCTACGCGAGGGTGCGGTCGCCGGCATCCGTCCGATGGTGAAGACATCAAGAATTCCAAATCCGCCCTTGAGGGGCTTGCATCCCTAGTTAGTAGAGAAGGGCGTTTTAGACATTCGGTTGCCTCCATATAACCCAAGAGGTGAGAGGATGGCAGCCAACTCTTGGAATCCTAGCTCATTAGTTTTCCTATTTTCCACCTATTTTCCTTAGGTTTTCTTTAGGACTAGCAAGAGAGCTTCACGGAGAGATCTTGTAGAGAGGGATGGATGATCGGGCGGCTTGCTAGACCTTGTACGAACTTTTGTTTCATGTATAGATGATTCGGCGTGGTTCCTCAAAGCTTGGATGTGTTTTCCCCGGTTGTTCTTGGTGGTGATTTTCGGAGCCCTCTCTCGGTGATTTCTTTGGGTTGTTTTCGGGACTTTTCTCTTGGGGATTTGATGGGGGAAATTTGTGGGAACCCTTCGTGGTTCTTTGGGCTGTGATTCCCCTCCCAAATCCGTGAGAAAAGGTGCTCGATTTTGGGGTTTCTTGTGTTCTTGGGTTGGAAGTGCTTTCGGCGGGATTTCTTCGATTCCTCCTTTTTGGACGAGATTTGGTGGGATTAAACTTGGCTATGGACTCCTCATGAGGTGTTCCTGATATCCCCAAAGTCTTGTTCAAGTCCGTGGAGTGATTCGGGAGATCGAGATTTGGATTTGGGGGAGTTGACCCGCGGGTGCTGTTCATCCCGAGCTGCCCAGGCTACACCGGTCTGACCGGTGCGAGCCCTTGTGGGTTTTTGCTCGGGTGAACGTCTTGGTGTGTTCGTTGTTGTCCCGTGGTGCTGCTGTTTTGAGTTTGGGTCTGTTTGGTGGTCGGTTGGCCTGTTTGGTGCCTTGGGGGCTTTCAGGCTGCCATCGGTCTGACCGGTGTGTCTCACCGGTCTGACCGGTGTAGAGCCACTTAGTGAAAGTTGCTCAGTTTCACCAGCAGGGACCGGTCTGACCGGTGGTGCTCACCGGTCTGACCGGTGTGGGTCTGTAGACTCGAGGTTTGGTTTTTCCGCTGCGTTTCTCGGGTCGGAAGGTGGTGTGTTGGTTCCTAGGTCCGGTGGCACTCCGGTGGCTACGTGGGCTTGACCAACTCCGGGTAGTGAGTCGGAGACGTGTGTTGGAAGCCGTGTTCATCTTGTTGGAGTTTCGATCTCCTTCGAGAAGAATTTTTATCGGCTCCCATTCACTCCCCCCTCTCGGTTCGCCGTATCGGTCCTTCACTTAGTTGTGCTTGTTCGCTTTTGCATGTTTGTGCCGGATGTTTGCTTCGAGTAGAAGATCAAGTCGCCGACCGAAGTCTTGAAGTTTAAGAGTTTCAAAGAGCAAGAGCGAAAGAGCATAAGAGTAAATTTTTGTTGGATAAAGGCAAGTGACCTTAACCATTGTTGGGGAATTCAGGAAAAACCTTACACCCTCGAAACATCGGGTTTGCCGAAATTCACGAGATAAGTTTTCAAGTAATGTGCGAAAATGACAGTCGAATCTGGCTTCTTCATGTGAATCTGTTGTCCATTTCATGGTGGTTGAAACTTGCGAAGATCTGGAATCATGAACCTGCAAAGCTTTGAAATCGCAAATCTGTGAAGATCCGGAGCCGTGAACCTGCGAAGATCTAGAATCATGAACCTGCGAAGCCTTGAAATCGCGAATTTGTGAAGATCTTGAATCATGAACCCGCGAAGATCTGGAGTTACGAACCTGCGAAATTCAGGAATCTAGTGAAGTTCAAATTCGGAGGTTATGATGTGTGAATATCTCCGTGTACAAGAGATTCGGAAACCAGCAAGAAGCCAAGTCAAAGACGTTGCCTCAAAAGTCTGGGTTTGACGTGTGAACTAGTGGCAGGCTTGTAAATGTATGAAATCAGTCCAGCAAATCACAGGATGTAAAAGAAATTTATGTACATGTTCACACTAGGAATATTCCTTAGATGCGAGGGTATTCTCGGAATGTAAAAGTCTCTTCGTCTCCCTATAAAAGGGGGGCGCGAGGGCACGTGTAAAGGGGTTCACAACTTTTAAGGCGAGTACAGGCTTTCAGAGATTCTTTATCTCCTCTTCACAACACTTGTGCATTTGTTCCAAACTCACGTGTTCGGGGATTCCCTCTGATTTTTCGGACCCCCCAACATTGGCGCCCACTGTGTTTCAGTCAAAAAATAGCTCACGATGCCACCACAAAAGAGGTCCAAGAAGAACGCTCCCACCGAGATCAACTAAGAAGAACACCATCATGACGAAGGCAACGGAATCTCTCACACTCTGGAACCTTCGCACATCACAGATCAAGAGCGGAGGGCAAAACTCGAGGCTCTCCAGAAAGAAAGAGCTGAGAAGACAACACACACTCTAGAATAGTACACGTAGCAAGATGCTCATGAAAATGATGATGATGACGATGAGACTGTAGACAGAGAACTAGAGGAAGTACAATAGAAAATATAGCAACTACAGAAAGAGAAATAAAGATTCGCGAACCAGCTACAAGCAAAGAGAAAGACTTCAGAAAAGCTAGAAAAACTTAACCAAGCAAAAGAACAAATTGAAAGAATTCAAAGAGATTGATGAAATGAAAGAACAAGAGAACAACTCATTGTGGCAAGACTCACCACACCAGGATTCTGGACCAAACAAAAGAACCCCGAAAAAAATTTCTTCACGGGTAATGGAATCTCACAGTTTGTGGATCCTGAGTCACCACTTTCCATAGGCTTGCAAACTGCACCATGGCCACTTAAGTTCAAACCAGTATCTCTCCCGAAATACAATGGTTTCAGAAATTCTAGACAGTTCCTCATGAGGTATGAATCAGCCGTAAACTTAGCAGGAGGAGATGATATCACGTTGGCCAAATCCTTCATCATTGCTTGTGAAGGCCCGGTTCTAAACTCATAGTCTCTGCTACAACGACACTCAGTCTGCAGCTGGATCGATCTCAAGACGAAATTCATGCAAGCATTCCAGATATTCCATGAAACAACAGCCGAGTCATCAGATCTGTACAACTGCAAGCAAAAAGATAGAGAGACATTACGGAACTTCGTAAGAAGATTCATGTAGCAGAGATCCCAGATTCCCGAAGCGGATGACAAAACAACAATCAAAGCACTGATCAAGGGTTTGACTCCAGGACCAACAGCTTCACACCTGACACGAAAGAAACCCAAGACAATCGATGAACTTTTTCATGAACTTGAAGAGTACATCTTGTTTGATGATGATCATCGCAGAAGAGTAGCTGAGTGAAACGAAGCACGACAAGGCAATAGAGAAATGACGTGGAGACCTCAATCCCAGAATCCACGAAACATCAACAATGTGGAAAATCCTCAACCCAATCAGAACAACAGACCAAGCACAAGAGGAGGATTTGCACCCAGGGGAAGGGGAAAGGGAAGAGGACCCCTGAAACTCACAAACCACAATCCAAGAGATCCATACTTCTACTACTAGTATCACGGAAGAGGACATAGCACCGAAGGGTGCCCAGAAACCAAGAAGAATATTGCCAGAATTCAGCAAGAGAAGGCAATGATGAGTATCGCCTCCTCAATGCCGAACCAACTTTGCCCGAACTTCTGGCAACCACACTTCATGAATTCTCAACCAAATCCAGTCGCAATGCAACAATTTCAGCAACCACAACCATCCTGGCAACCTTCTCAGTAGTTCTACCCTCAGTCGCTGGCAATTCAGTCAGTCCAGCAACCGCAGCTAATCCGAGAAATATTGCCACCACCGCCTGACAGTTCGTCAAGACCAGAATCAAGTTCAAGACCTCAGAACTCGAAAGCCTTGCCATCTTTCAGAACAATCATGCCAATCACAGGAGGATCAACCATGGAATTTGAAACCAAAAGGCAGATAAACAACAATTTTAGATCCGTGAATACAATCCAAGGTGACGATAACATTCACAGAAGAGGACTTCAGGCTTAAGTCCACGAATCATAATGATGTCATGGTCATCAATATGAACATAGCTGGATGGGTCATTGGAAAAATCCTAGTAGATAATGGAAGTTCGGCAGATATCTTGTTCTTAAAAACTTTCGAAAAGATGAACTTGTCTCAGCACATGTTACACCCACCAGAATACCTGCTACAAGACTTCATAGGAAAGCCAATCAAGCCAGTTGGAAAAGTATCTCTCCCAGTATCTTTCAGAGATTTGGACAATGTCGGTGTTTTAGACCGGCAACCTACCAAGGGGAGTACCTGAGGTAGATGAATGTGTCCTCGCCGAGATCAGTAACTCGAAGGTAGAGACACGTGGCACACAATTTAGAAAGGTTCAGGCCGCGAGGTGCGTAATACCCTACGTCCTGTATGTTGCGTAGCTCTGGATTGATTGGGTGTGTTTACAAGATGATGTGTATGAGAGAGATAGGGGTCCCTGCCTCGCCTTATATAGTCCGGGAGGCAGGGTTACAAGTCGGTTTGAGGAGAGAGTACTAGCCGTGTACTTCTAGGAGTTCTCTACATGGATCCGGACATGTACAACTTCCTATCTGAGTACTCCTCCACCGTAGTCCTTGCACCCCACGCCATCAGGTGCCATGTAACCCAAGTCGAGAAGTCCCAGGGGCCCAGCAAGTAGTCGGTCCTGGTACCCATCGAGGTAGTGGGCCTAGGGAGGTCCATACGACAAGCCCCCGAGTACTTTGTAGTCGAGCACGATAGTTTCGTGTAGTCTTGATGGCCTTGACGAGTAGTCCTCAGGCGTCCCCGAGTACTACAAGCCAAAAGTCCTCAAGAATACTTGAAGCATCCCAAGGCTGGAAGGTACTCCAGCTGATTCTTGAGTAGTCTTGAAGTCTTCTCGAGTAGTTCCCAGGCGTCCCCGAGTTCTTCTCTTGAAGGTCTTCAATAGTACTCGCATTGTCTTGAAGAAGAAACCATATGGAAAATGTGATTCGAAGAATCGCGTTCCATATGGAATGCAGCCCCCGAGCCTTAGGTCAAATCCTAGATTCAAGCTGTGGGTCAATTTGAAGTTTTGCCAAGCTTATCCCGTAAAATCCAGAGAAAAAACCAAAGGACACGTGGCACGGAGCCCCCGAGCCTTGAGTCGAGTACTTCTTCTCGAATTGAAGGGTCAGCTTGTCTATAGAATGTGTCCTGAGTAGATCTTGAGTCTCGTCGTCACCCATTAGACCGGGCGGATGTAGTCGAGTCCTCGAGATGGGCTGCATCGAGTACCGGAAGCCGAAGAGTCAGCCACCGCTGAATCAGCCTCCGATACTTATCCATCCCGCGTTGCGGTGGTACTTGCTAGGTTATAAATAGACGCCGAAACCCTTAGGGTTTTTCATTCTCTGTAGTAGCAGCCGCTAGAATAGATCTATCCAAGTCTTCGTCCACTGTTGCTTCTGCTGCCGCACCTTATATTGAAAGTCTACGCGTGCCGCCACCACTCGCCACCAGCGTAGCCCCCGAGCGGATGCGAGTGAAGACCCCTTGCTCTTGGAGGATGAAGCTGTCTCCGTCCAAGGGCTCAAAGGCTGGTGCCGGGAAGAAGAGATCCCGCAGTGAGGCAGAGAGATCTGCTCAAGGGTCATCACCACCACATCTCCCCCGCGCCCTAATCCGGCCAAGGAGTGGAAGAAATCCAAGATGAAGACCGAAGATCTGCTGGCCCTGGTGAATAGCGGGTTCCTACAGGAGAAGCAGATGGACATGTGGCGCTCCGCCGCGGGCGACCCGTACCCCATGGAGAAGAATCCAGATGAAGTCCCAATGTTGCCAAGTTCGTGGAGCGCAGACTAGCACTCCCGGCCAGCGACTTCTTCAAGGGTCTTCTCAAGTACTACGGTATCGAGTACTTGAACTTGAACCCCAATGGTGTTTTCCACATCTCTGTCTTTATGCACTTCTACGAAGCATTCGTGGGAATCAAGCCCCACTGGATCTTGTTTCGGAAGTTCTTCCATTTGAAGTCGCAGCCAAGCGCCAACGACCCGCGAGTAGTCGGAGGGGCTGGCATTCAGATGCGAGAAGACGCGACCGACCAGTATTTGGCGTACAAGCTTATTGATTCGAACCAAGATTGGAAGGCCAAATGGTTCTATATCAGTAATCACCACCCGGAGCTGCCGAAGCTGAGTGGGAAGCAGCCAAAGCATCGGGCATGGTGGAACATAGAGCCGACGATGCAAGAGGGTATCCAACTACCTGAGTTGATGCAGAAGATCAAGGCCTTGAGAGAGGTCGGGCTGAGGGCCGAGCATGTGGCCTTCAGCTTCATGAAAAGGAGGGTGCAGCCACTGATGGATCGCGACACCCTCGGGTGCCAGTACACGGGCGACAAGGACACGTCAAGGATGCCCAACAACGAAGTCGACGATGATGACATTGTCAAGAGGCTGGGCAAGATATTCAAGGATATGCCACTGTATACTCCTTGCCAAGTCCCCGAGTACTCCGCGGTTCGTCCACCGAACAAGGTTAGCAATTGTGACCTCTGCCTTCGAGTACTAATTGACTTGGAGTAGTTGAACTCACCCAAGTTGTTTGCTGCAGGATGACATTGCAAAGTTTGTCTCCGACCCAACTCCCCCTCCTCGACTTGTAGATATTCCAGAGGAAGACAAGAGCAAAGTGAAGGAACGTCATGAAGTCGGCGAAGGTGACGACACCGTCACCATTGAAGACACATCTGACGAGGAGGATGGGAAACACTCCAGGAGCGATTTCAACTACGGTCCAGGTTCAGCCGACCTAGACTGCCCCATATCCCCCTCGTTGATGATCCACCGACTAGCTTGGAGGCTAGTCTTCCTGCGCCGCCGAGAAGGCCGCGCAATGTGGCACGAAAGCGTGTCGCCAAGAAGCTGAAGGTGACAGAGACCACTTCCTACGAGGTGAGTTCCTCGAGTAAAGTAGTCGAGTACTTGTCTTGAAGCATTGCATGCTGACAATTGAATTTGGAGTTGTCGCAGGAGATTCCATCATCCAACCCCGCTGATGAGGGGGGAGGAGACGACTGGGACACGGTGGGCGGAGTGACTGAGAGGAGCATCAGTCTAGCCCCCACCGTAAAGGAGACCGTGCCACAGATGGCACAACGGACGCTCGTGCATCGCCGAGCCGCGGTGTCGGCGAGAAGAAAGCGAGCCGAGCCTTTCGCGACTACTGGAACCGGAGGACCAGTAGCAGCCCAGGCTGAAGAAGAGGCGCCCGCGGAAGCCGGGCTTGTTGGTATTGCCAGTTTACTTGGCGCTCCGACCGTGACTGTTGTCCGGACCAACTTGTAAGTGAAGTCCATCTTCGAGTAGTACGTGTAGGTTGGTAATCTTGCTTGGCTGATCACCAAATTTGTACCGTGCAGGAAATCCACTGATCTGTCCTTGGAAGAAAAAGAACCCAGTACAGCAGTTGTTGAGGAGAACCCGTCGCCAGCTGTTGAGGAGTCCGCTTCCCTTCCTCAAGTTGAGACTGTTGCGCCGGGCGTAGAGGCTACGCCGCCAGAACTCGCCGTAGTGGAAGGTACGTAGACTGCGGTGATGTTGTCTGCCCCGTGTAGTAGTTATTGCCCCCGGGTACTTGACGTCGTACGCTGTGTGATGACAGAAACACAAATCGAGGGGACCACGATCCCCAAAACCGTGTCGGTCGAAGGCGTCGTGCCTGAAGCCGAGGTGCTGGAGGGAGCAGCTTCCAGACCGGAGGAAAAAATAGCCCCCGAGGCCACGGAAGAGGTGCGTGACAACGCGCTCCCGGAGTCGAGCATGGACGTTGTCGTCCGGTCGCCGAAGATCCAAGATGCGGAGCCAATCCGTACGGCGCCGATGTCAGAGGCTGCAGCGACTAGTCGTGGCGGGCTGGAGCTTCTGGTAGATGACCTCATCGACTCAGCGATGGTGGCCCGTAACTTGGAGATGATGCGCCGGGCTGAGCAGTGGATGAAGGTACATGACAGTATCCTTGAGTAGTCGAATTCCACAAGAATTGAGTACTCAATGATGATTGTTGCCTTGTTGCAGGATGTCGTCGAGAGATCCCGACAAAAATCCGATATGCTCCAGGGGTATGGCGACACAGTGCTCCGGGCGGAAGCACTAGAGAGGGAACTCAACAAGGCCAGGAAGCACTCCGCCATGTTGCAATCTAAGCTGGATGGGGCTTTCACCCAGTACCATAACGAGGTACAAGAGATGCAGGCGAAAAGCGATGACTTGGTTCGCAAGAACAAGTCATTGCGCAAGAAGAATAAAGGTAAGTGTAACATCCCTGATGTTTACTTGTGCTAATGACATTAATTACATGAATTAATCAAGGTTAATTACCTTCTAAGCATGTTGGACATGATTGGGCACACTTTTGCACAAAAGACCTCGGTCAAAATCCCTAATCACGGTCAAACCCTAGATCTACTTTAAAGGCTGAAATGGTTTTCTTGCGCGTTCTCCAAATTTCACTATAGAAGTTCAAAATCTGCCAATACGAAAGTTGTTCGTTATTTCCGGGAACACATTTTTCGTAATTGGCGGACATTCCAATTTTGAGCGCAAATTGGCCAAAAATCGAGTTTACTGCGCTGTGAACAGTAAATCGAGCCGTGGAAAATCTGCAACTTCGGTCGGCGTTCCCCGGGCAAACCATTGATGAAAACATATGTCGCCCTTCGGGAAAGTTGTAGATCTACAGCTCCTCTACAACTTTGCTTTTGGGAGATTTTTCACTTAGTTGACGATTTTTGGAGTTTTGCAATTTCGAAAAGGGCTAAACGGAATAAAAATCAAGCTGGGCGACGTCGTCCCCGCGCTCTGGAGCGCGCGCGGGCGTTCTGGATGCGCCGGCCACGTGGGCGTCGCGCGATGCTCCGGCGTACGGACGGCCTCGGCGGCTTCGCGGTAGACCACGGACTCGGTGTGGGCCCTCCGCCCATCCGTCTCCCGTGCGCCGCGCCCATACGGCGGACGGCCGGCCGGAGGGGCCACGCGCCGCGCGCCGGACATGCGCGCGCGCGCCGCTCATGCGGGGGGTCCGGCCGGCCACGCAGCCGCCGTAGGTTGCCCCTCCTCGTCGCGCACGTCGTCCACATCCTAGCCGCGCGGTCCCTCTCGCTCCTAGCCGCGCGGTGCCTCGCTCCTAGCCGTCACCGCCGGTTTCCTCCCCGCGCCGCCGCCGAACCCCCGCCTTCGTGCCAAACCAACGCCGCCCGTGCCCCCCGAGCCCGCCCCTAGCCTCCTCCGAACCGCGTAGGGCCGCCCGCGCCGCGCATGGCCGCCACCGGCGTCCGGCGGCGAGCCGCGGCGGGCGCACCGCGCCGGCGCCGCCGCCGGCCGCCGCCGCCCCGCCGGCCGGCCGCCAAGGCCCCCACCCGCGCGGGTTGGGCCTAAGGCGCCCCGGGGCCGCGCCCCGCCAAGACCGGCCGTGCCGGCCGCCGGATTGGCCGCCGCCGGTGAGTAGGGGACCGCAAGGGCCACATTGCAAGAGAGGAACTCTTTTCGGGGAGATTTTTGTAAAATATCGGGGACCCGTTTGTAAAGGTGAACTTTAGGGATTCGGCAAGTACTTTCGAAAAATCATTAAAAATCGTAGAAAATCAGAAAAATGCAAAACCAATTTTGTTGGGTTCGTGGTGAAGAAATCTACCTTTTCTAGAAAGCATGTATAGGGTTTTTCTACACAGTTTTTGAATTAAAAATTCAAACTCAGTTTGGAGTGTTTTTGGTGTGATTTAAAATATACACATGCTATGGACTTGAATTTTGGATATGTTACTCTTTATATCATGTCTAGATCTGTAGCAAAAGTTTGCATGGTTTTGATGTATATATTTTCAGTTATGATTTATTTAAGCTTTATGCTAGAATAAGTTTGATGCTTTTTATAGCACCTTTAATGAGCTTTTCTTTGAGCACAAATGCACCCTAGGGCTTTGACTTGATGATTAGTACCCCTGGTGTGATGGATGTGATTTTAGGGAATTGTTTGCTTGGTGTTTTGGATTTAACCTTGTGTAGGAGCTTAAATTCAAAATCTGAAAAATAAATTGAATTTGCAACCATGCCTTGGTCAGAACCTCATTTTTGGCATATTTGACCTGCAGGAGAAAGTTGAGATCAAAAAGTTTATTAAATCTTTTTATATGAATTAATGTTGATTTACTAGGCTGAAATTTGTCTTTTTCGCATAAATTAATTTATAAATGATCTGAGGCCAAATTTTGGTGTGAGAACTTAAACTAAGCATATGTTGCTGTGTGCAAAAGATTAGGTTCATTGGAAGTGTTCTTGATTTAATTTTGATTTATGGTTGAAAGGCTTGTTTTAAATAATTAAAGAAAGAAATGGAAATTAAATGTGCTAAATGGTAAAATCATGTTTGGTTCTGTTTTTAATATTTAAACACACCCCCTTGCTGTTTAGTGAAGTTAAGTAACTTAAATTACTTAGATGTGCACACGATCACCATCAAGATTAACTTTAACCTAATGCATGTGCATGTAAACGTGTAGATCTCCCCGACGGGACGTACACACTCACCCGGGAGGAGGAGGGAGCGGCTAGTGGAGACCGAACCAGATTGGTGTGCAGCAGACCTGGACCAAAGTCCGGAAGAGCCAAAGGCTAGTTTAGGAACCGAGTCCGAGGAAGGCAAGCACCGGTTTCATCTAACCCTTTTTCTTATAAATTAAAATCATGTCCTTTACTTTTCAAAGACTTTAATGCTTATTTGTGCATTTAAGTTTCGGGGAGTTGTTTTTGAAACCTAGTTGCATGATCCTTAGGACTCCTATGCTCTTTTACTAGTATGTTAGGAACGCTAGTGCCATGCTTTAAGATCACGGTAGAAGTCGAGTAATGACTCATTGCTCGCGAGATATAGGATGCTTATGTTGGAATCATAAGTTGGTTAAATTGACTCGCTCATGTGGTAAGAGCAATGGGTTCGGTCTCGACCGAGTAGCATGGTGTTGGTCCTAAGCTATTGAACGTACCAAGTACTTGCCGGGAACGGGACCGGTAAGCCTAGTACCTTCTGAACCGGGGCGGGATCTTTCTAGCTACCCGCTTGGGATGTGTCTCCGGCTAGCTACCCGTGGTATAGTGTGTGAGTCCGGACTGGTCGGGTTAGACCCTTCGGATAACCGTGTACCGCAGTTTGTAGCGTCCGATCCCAAACTCGTGGGATGTTGGGAACCGCCCGGTCGGGGGGTAGACCCCGCATTTGCTTTTATTTGAATTCTTGGGGTCTACTTCTTCCGTGTATCTTGGGTTTACCCGGCAAGGATATAAATCGATCGATCGTCGGTCACTCGCCGTTATCTGAGTCGGCTTGACCACTGGCTACCCCATGTTTATTTATGGAACAATTTTTGGATTAATATTGTTACCTGTTTAATATTGTTTGCACAACATGCTTGTTTAGTACAGGTGCTCACCTAGACTGATTAACATACTAGAATATGAGCTAAAACTTGAAAATAAGGATCCACTCTTAGTCGCTTTTGGCAAAACAAACCCACAAGCCAAAAAGCCTTGCATGTCTAGTCTTACTTTATTTTTGTCGGGTAAGTCTTGCTGAGTATTAGTACTCAGCCTTGCTTAATTTGTTGTTTTCAGGTAATCCCATCTGGCCTGGTTCTATCCCAGATGGTTGGGAGCTTGAATGGGAAAACGATGATGAGGAGTGATATGCATGGATGGCCTCCCGTGTGTATCATGCGCTAGTTTTATTTTCCGTTGTTTAAACTCTGAACCATGTTTACTTTTATGTATGAAAAACCTGGTTTGTAATAATGTTGAACTTGTGAAACTTGTTATGTAATGTAATGTTGTACTCTGGTCCCGCATTCGTGTGGGCTTAGCGCATATCAACGATCCTGTTGTACGTGATTTACCGGGCTTTACCCGGCGGAAGCGACTTAATAATTCTTTATTATTGCTTAATGGCCATGTGGACCGGCTTAGGCGATAATACGGAATTATTTTGGGTGGTTCTCACAAATTTCGGTACCGGAGAGCGATGATATGCACCGTAGTATTTAAAATACCTTAACAAACTTGTTTTTGGAATAAAATTTGCCAAGAGTAATAATCTTGCTAAAAGAATAGGACGTTAAGGTTTAATCTAGTCCGAGAGGCCCTAGAGGGAATTTTTGGGTTCTTTCAGGTGGCTAGTATTATTATGGTGTATTTAGTCTGACTTCCAGCACATTTATTCCTGTCAAAACTTACTTTCATGCACAACCATACTAGTTCATCACGTTTTGCCATACGTGGTGGTACCACAGGGAAGTCCTGTGAGGGACTAGTGGGACCTATTCCAATGGGTGCCACGTCGCGTCTGCGTCTCATCACGTTTTGCCATACGTGGTGGTACCACAGGGAAGTCCTGTGAGGGACTAGTGGGACCTATTCCAATGGGTGCCACGTCGCGTCTGAGTCTCGTCACGTTTTGCCATACGTGATGGTACCACGGGAAAGTCCGTGAGGGATGAGTGAGGCCTATTCCAATGGGCACTCACGTCGCGTCAGAGTCTTAAATAGGACGCTGTCCATGCAGCGGCTTTACGCATGGATACCGTTTCTATAAGCGAACGGTAATGAATGTGGACGCTTTTGTGAGTGCTGGCACAAAAGGTCTTGAATATCTGTGATTTTCTGCAGGTACACTAACCACGGTTGTTAGGTACGGTAATTAAGAAACGAATAGCTCCCGACTAGCTATTATAGGGAGAGACGTTTATATATGCCCTGCCACCGGCACTAACTTCGTTTTCAAGCTTAAAGGCTTTGTGAGGAAGTTTAGGACGTTTTCTGCATCATGTAAAAGCTATTGAACCAAAAATGAACTTGAATCATGTGTCTTTTGGTCTTTAATTAAATTGTGTTTCTTAAGGACCAATCATGCTAGGTTGATGCTATGATGTGTGATTAAGCAAAATTTAACTAGCTGCTGTCCAAATATTCCTAAGGATTAGCTAGAAAATTTCTGGCTAGGTGTTCTTTGGGGAAATTGTTCATCACCTAGTTAAGTTTGCTCCCTGAATTTCTCATGATTTTAGGAGGTTTAAAACTGAAGTTAGGATCAAATTGACTAGACTAGGTCTTGCTGAAATGCTGTCAAATTCAGAGTTAGGCTGAAAACTCGAATCTTTACTTATAGTTCCAAACAGAATTTAACCTGAGAATCTACAGCAAAAATGTTCATTATCTAGCATAGATCATGCTGTAAAAATTTCATGGTAATTGGGTACTCATGTATTGAGTTATGGTCTTTTTAGTGAAGCTCTGCCCTGCTGAAATACTGGGCAACAGCACTCTGAAATTGGACCTTTTTCACCCTTTTCCAATCTGAATTAGTTCGACCTTTGAATACCAAAACTGTGAGTTATAACATTGTCGAGATGCTCACAAAAATTTGGAATTTTGGGGTACTGGTTTTGCAGTTATGAATTTTTGTTCGGAACTGCCGGTTTTGCCATATTGCATGTTAAACTCATATTTTTGGGTTCTAACATGTGTTTGTAATTATTTTACGGATGGCTGCCCCTGGGTTTGTTGCGGTGGGTGCTGATGGCACGTTTGCCACCACCGGCTTGCGGTGGGAGGGCTTCACACGCATTGCGTGGAGAGCCTTGAGTGCTTGTCGGCTACACCACCCCTCCCTTCTACGAGGGGGTGGAGTACGAGGAGTGGGGTGTACCGAGCTGCGAGTTCGAGTGATCGTGCTCCCCCACCCGAGCCACCCCGAGTGGGCGGACTTGGGCATGGAGCTCCTCTCCGTTTCCGCGCTATCGAGGCGGTGGAGTCGGCAGCCCCGATGGTGCTCCACGCTCCGTCCACCCACGAGCCGCGGGGAGATGCTTCAGACACCGTTGGGGTTGGCTCTAGCCTTGGACCCCAACGATCCGTTGTGGCTAGCCAGGATGGCTAATATAGCCACACTTCTCGAGACTGTGCCACCCTACGACACAGTAGAGACTTTGGGCACGTGCTTGAGGGCTTTGTACGCTCTACAGGACCTTCGCCGGGTTATCGCAGATGACTTGGCTAGTCGTCTCACTGGAGCTACTTGGTATATCTCCTGGGTTGTCGGCCTTTACACCGAGCAGTATGTTAAGTACACCCAGGCTGTGCAGATTATTGCTGACCTTCAGGATCAGATACAGCAGTTCCAGGAGCAGGCACACCAGTTTCTGTTTGAGCGAGGTGACCACACTGCAGCAGTCTCGGACTTGCGGGGCCGGGCAGCGAGGCTGCGGGTTCGGGCTGGTTGACAGGGATGCTGAGAGGCTTGTGCACCTTGAGCACATTCAGGATTTACAGGAGCAGGTTGGGGACCTCGAGCTCGATGTACAGGCTTTGGAGGGTGTTGTGCTTATGCTCCAGCAGTTGCACCACCCACCTGCTATTGGGGATGATGAGCAGATGGAGATGCAGCTGGACCCAGAGGAGGTTCAGGACGTTCCCGGACTCGATTAGAGGAGCTTGGTGCTCTATTCTTCCATGTCGCGGGGAAACTCTCCATAGTTTGTACATAGGGTCTAGATCTTAGTTGTTGTAGTAGGGAAAAACTTGACATGTACTCTTGTTAGCCATTTTGGTTGGATTTTGGTGCTAGGCTGACTTAGAGTATTCTTTTGTGTAGCTAGAAGCTACATAGTGACCCCCATGTAATGGTGATCCACCAAATTTTGTAATCTGTAATTATGGTGGAAAAACACCTTCCCGGCAGCAATCTGCCTAAGAAATGAAATGGAGAAAGTTATGGTCATTTCTGGATTTTGCAATGACTACCAAAGTTGTTTGAAATTTTATAATGGTCATGCTCACCAAAATTCAGCATTTTTGCATGTGTAGTTTAAGAAATATCGAATTTTTAGTAAGTTGCTGGCTGCTGTCCAACCTGCTAGACAGAACCT
Organism: Cenchrus americanus; assembly: GCA_947561735.1. Lineage (NCBI taxonomy): Eukaryota > Viridiplantae > Streptophyta > Magnoliopsida > Poales > Poaceae > Cenchrus > Cenchrus americanus. The sequence goes on from OX387241.1 coordinate 255,822,565, forward strand.
TGAAAACTGAATTTTTCGACCCCTTTAAAAGATGAATCTGATCTGGAGTTGAATACCAAAGTTGAAACTTATAAAGTTCTACACATGCTGACAAAATTTTATGAATTTTGGACTTCTGTACAGAGAGTTATGATTTATTTACTCAGAACTGTGATGCTGTCTGAATTCTGAAATTTTCCATAAGTTTGAATTTTCGTATGCATATTCTTCTTGTATTCTTTTAAGCAAGCTTTGAATATGTATCTAATGAAAGTTCAACTTTTCAGATGTCGGATAACACACAGAATAACTCTCGGGGTACGGGAGGCAGTGGGGATGCTCCTCTTCCCCCACCTCCACCCATGACACCCGCGAGAGGCTTTCATCGCCGCGCGGACGAAGTATTGCGCCAAATTTTGCGGACTCGGCAGCAAATTGCACAGAGGTTGCAGCAGCCTCGTGCACAATCAAGGCCATGTTCGGGGAGGGGCCTAATGCGGTCATGTCCTTTGAAAAATTCAGGGCAATGAGGCCACCCCTCTTCACCAAGGCAGAGGAGCCCCTAGAGGCTGATGCTTTCATCAGGGCCCTAGAGGCCATGTTTTCCATCTTCACACTGCCCTGCTCAGAAGAACTTAAGGCAGGCTTCGCTGCTCAAAGAAGCGAAGGGGTGAAGCTTTAATCTGGTGGGAGCATTTCAAGTCCATGCAGCCACAGGGTCACCAGATTACTTGGGCAGAATTCAAGAAAGCATTTAAAGAGCATCATATTCCCAAGGGTCTTGTTGATAGGAAGATGAGAGAGTTAATGAATCTCAAACAAGGCTCTGACTCAGTCTATCAGTATGCTCAGAAGTTTAATAGTCTCTGTCAGTATGGGGACTATCATGTTGATACTGATAAGAAAAAGATGGAGCGATTCCGTGAAGGGCTTGATGGAGAGCTCTATGAGAGGTTGAACTTAATCAAAAGCGATAGCTATCCCGAGCTAGTGAACTTGGCCATCTCTCGAGAGGACGCCATGAAGAGGGCTCAACGAGATAGAAAGAGGAAGTTCAATCAAGCTTCGAGCAAAGTGGCCAAGGCAAGAAATTTAAATTTGTGAAGAAGAATGTGCAGGGTGCCCCCCAGCCATCTTCAGCTGGACGCTGGGTGATGAGGCAATCTCAGTCTAAGCCGTCTGGCAGCTTTGGCTATCGCAGCGCTCAGCAGACCACTCCTAGGCCTAGTGCACCCCCACCTGCCCGCAGCAATGATGATCGCCGTTGCTATAACTGCGGACAGCTGGGGCACTATGCTAACAAGTGCACACGCCCTCGACAGCAACATCAGCAAAGTCAGGGGCAAGGCTCTAAGGCTGGAAATCAAGGAAAGAAACAGACTGTGCAAGTGAAGCAAGGCCGTTTAAACTTCACCACAGTGGTTGATCTACCAGAGGGAGCACCAGTCTTGACGGGTACATTTTCTATCCGTGGTCGTCCAGTTATTATATTATTTGATTCTGGTGCTACTCATAGCTTTATTAATGTGAAAACCGTGAGAAATTTGGACTTGAAGTGGTGTCATACTAAGCGAGGCCTATATGATTGCCACACCGGGTGGAAAGGTTGCTTCAAATCAAGTAGCCTTAAGCGTACCACTTGAGATAGGTAGCAAAACTTTTCTAGCTAATCTGGTCACAATGTACCTAGAAGGGGTAGATGTTATCTTAGGCATGAATTGGATGACTCAGCACAAAGTTGTCCTGGATATTTCTGAAAGGATGTTAGAAATCAACTCACCTTTGGTCGGAAATTCAATTCTTTACCTTCCCCCAACAGGCCATAAAGGCTCATGTGTGTATGCAGCCATAACTACTCAACTTGAGGATATTCCAGTAGTATGTGAGTACATGGATGTCCTTCCGATGAATTGCCTCGGCTTGCCACCGGACGGAGATGTTGAGTTTGTCATTGAGCGCAACCTGGCACAGCTCCTATTTCTAAGCGATCCTATAGAATGCCACCCAAAGAACTTGCTGAATTAAAGAAACAACTTCAAGAGTTGCTTGATAAGGGCTATATCCGCCCAAGCTCATCTCCGTGGGGCTGTCCTGCCCTCTTTGTGAAAAAGAAAGATGGTAGCCTGAGGTTGTGTGTGGACTACCGACCTCTCAATGCGGTGACTATCAAAAACAAATATCCATTGCCCCGCATTGACGTGCTATTTGACCAGTTGGCTGGAGCTAAGGTCTTCTCAAAGATCGATCTCCGGTCTGGGTATCATCAAATTAAAATCCGGCCTAGTGATATTCCCAAGACAGCTTTCTCTACTCGCTATGGCCTATATGAATTCTTGGTTATGTCTTTCGGTCTTACAAATGCACCAGCCTACTTCATGTATCTTATGAATTCCGTGTTTATGACAGAGTTGGATAAATTCGTTGTGGTTTTCATTGACGACATCCTTATTTATTCCAAGAATGCGGAAGAACATGCGGAACATCTTCGCATTGTGCTACAACGCTTGCGAGAACATAAACTCTATGCTAAATTCTCCAAGTGAGTTTTGGCTGAATAGTGTTAAATTTCCGGGGCACACTATTTCCGGCGAAGGCATATCCGTCGATCCAAGAAAAGTGCAAGAGGTTATGGATTGGCAACCTCCTAAATCAGCTCATCAAATCCGCGACTTTCTAGGCTTGGTGGTTATTATCGCCGTTTTATTCGGATTTCTCTAGAATTGCTAAGCCTATGACCGAATTGCTAAAGAAAGGTGTGAAATTTGTGTGGAGTGAGGCTTGTGATAAAGCTTTCCAAAAATTAAGAGAACATTTAACTTCAGCCCCAGTGCTAGCGCAGCCGGACAATTCAAAGCCGTATGAAGTTTATTGTGATGCTTCAGGCACGGGTCTTGGCTGTGTTCTTATGCAAGACAATAGGGTTATTGCCTATGCCTCACGAGCGCTTCGCCCTCATGAAAAGAATTATCCCACACATGACTTAGAGCTAGCAGCGGTTGTTCATGCATTGAAAATATGGAGGCATTACCTTATGGGAACCCGCTGCAATATCTTTACTGACCACAAAAGCCTCAAATACATTTTCACTCAATCGATTTAAATATGAGGCAAAGAAGATGGTTAGAGTTAATCAAAGATTATGATCTAGAGGTTCATTACCATCCTGGAAAGGCGAACGTAGTTGCGGATGCTCTTAGCCGCAAGGCTCACTGCAATTGCCTATCAATGGAACCTTACAGTGACACTCTGTGTGAGGATTTGAGAAGGCTAAACTTGGAGATTGTTGAACAAGGAAGCCTAAATGCTCTTTCTGCAGAGTCTAACCTATTTGATAGAATTGTTAAAGCTCAACTTCAAGATGAGGGTATTCTCTTAATTAAACAAAAATTGCTTGAAAAGGATCCTAAACATAATTGCTTCCGAAAGGATGAGAAAGATATAATCTGGTTTGGGCAACGCCTTGTTGTCCCAGATAATTGGGAGTTGAAAAAGGAAATCTTTGATGAGGGTCATCTCTCTAAATTCTCTATCCATCCGGGGAGTAGTAAAATGTATCAAGATTTAAAGGAAAATTTTTGGTGGTCCAATATGAAGGTGGACATTGCCAAATACGTGTCGGAATGCGATACTTGTCAAAGAATTAAAGCAAGTCATTTGAAACCTTCCGGTACTCTTCAACCCCTACCCATACCTTCATGGAAGTGGGATGACATAAGTATGGACTTTGTGTCCGGATTGCCACTCACATCTAGGAAACATGATTCCATCTGGGTTATCGTTGACAGATTGACAAAAACAGCTCACTTTATTCCAGTCCGCACTACATATGATGCCAAAGATTATGCAAGTCTTTATATTGAGCACATTGTTCGCTTGCATGGTGTTCCTAAAACCATCATTTCCGATAGGGGATCTCTCTTTGTGGCACGCTTTTGGGAACAACTACATAAGTCACTTGGCACGAAAATCATACGCAGTTCGGCTTATCGTCCTCGACCGATGGTCAAACCGAAAGGGTAAACCGATTCTAGAGGACATGTTGCGAGCATGCGTGATTCATTTTGATAAGAGTTGGGACAAGTGTCTCGCCCCGGCTGAATTTTCTTACAATAATGCTTATCAAGCCGGCTTGAAAATGGCACCTTTTGAGGCTCTTTATGGACGGAGATGTCGTACTCCCTTGAACTGGTCACGGACCGGGGAGAGGAAATTCTTTGGTCCGGCCCTAGTTGAGGATGCCGAAGAAAAAGTGAGGGTAATCAAGGAAAACTTGAGAATTGCGCAAGAAAGACAAAAGAGTCATTATGACAAGGGAAAGGCACCTAGAGAATATAAAGTTGGTGACTTTGTGTACTTAAAAGTTTTGCCAACCAAGGGTGTCCAAAGTTTTAGTGTGAAAGGGAAGCTAGCTCCTCGTTACATTGGCCCTTATGAGATCATTCAAGTCTCGTGGGCCAGTGGCATACCGTATTCGGCTACCCGAATGATTCTCGGCCGTGCACAATGTGTTTCATGTATCACAATTGAGGAAATGTGCACGTGAACCGGCTAGAGAAGTTATTGAAGAAGCTAATGCTTGGATTGAACCGGATCTCTCTGTTGTGGAACATCCTTTGAGAATTCTTGACGTAAAAGAAAGAAAAACTCGAAGGCAATCTGTAAAGATGTATAAAATCCAATGGAGTCATCATACCGTAGAAGAAGCTACATGGGAAACTGAACATTATCTCAATGAGAATTATCCGGGTTTTCTTGAATCAAGGCAAAGTAAGTTCTTCCCCCTACTTCCACCTTTTAAATCCTAAATCTCGGGACGAGATTTCTTTTAAGGGGGTAGGCCGTAACATCCCCGATGTTTACTTGTGCTAATGACATTAATTACATGAATTAATCAAGGTTAATTACCTTCTAAGCATGTTGGACATGATTGGGCACACTTTTGCACAAAAGACCTCGGTCAAAATCCCTAATCATGGTCAAACCCTAGATCTACTTTAAAGGCTGAAATGGTTTTCTTGCGCGTTCTCCAAATTTCACTATACAAGTTCAAAATCTGCCAATACGAAAGTTGTTCGTTATTTCCGGGAACACATTTTTCGTAATTGGCGGACATTCCAATTTTGAGCGCAAATTGGCCAAAAATCGAGTTTATGCGCTGTGAACGAAGAACCGAGCCGTGGAAAATCTGCAACTTCGGTCGGCGTTCCGGGCAAACCATTGATCAAAACATATGTCGCCCTTCGGGAAAGTTGTAGATCTACAGCTCCTCTACAACTTTGCTTTTGGGAGATTTTTCACTTAGTTGACGATTTTTGGAGTTTTGCAATTTTGAAAAGGGCTAAACGGAATAAAAATCGAGCCGGGCGACGTCATCCCCGCGCTCCGGAGCGCGCGCGGGCGTTCGGATGCGCCGGCCACGTGGGCGCCGCGCGATGCTCCGGCGTACGGACGGCCTCGGCGGCTTCGCGGTAGACCACGGACTCGGTGTGGGCCCTCCGCCCATCGCGTCTCCCGTGCGTCGCGCCCATACGGGCGGACGGGCCGGCCGGAGGGCCACGCGCCGCGCGCCGGACATGCGCGCGCGCGCCGCTCATGCGGGGGGTCCGGCCCGGCCACGCACGCGCCGTAGGTTGCCCCTCCTCGTCGCGCACGTCGTCCACATCCTAGCCGCGCGGTCCCTCTCGCTCCTAGCCGCGCGGTCCCTCTCGCTCCTAGCCGTCACCGCCGGTTTCCTCCCCGCGCCGCCGCCGAACCCCCGCCTTCGTGCCAAACCAACGCCGCCCGTGCCCCCCCCGAGCCTCGCCCTAGCCTCCTCCGAACCGCGTAGGGCCGCCCCGCGCCGCGCGTGGCCGCCACCGGCGTCCCGGCAGCGAGCGGGGCGGCGGGCGCACCGCGCCGCGCCGCCGCCGGCCGCCGCCGGCCGGCGCGCCGGCCGCCAAGGCCCCCCACCCGCGCGGGTTGGGCCTAAGGCGCCCCGGGGGGCCGCGCCCCCGCCAAGACCGGCCGCGCCGGCCGCCGGATTGGCCGCCGCCGGTGAGTAGGGGACCGCCAGGACTACATTGCAAGAGAGGAACTCTTTTCAGGGAGATTTTTGTAAAATATCAGGGACCCGTTTGTAAAGGTGAACTTTAGGGATTCGGCAGTACCTTCAAAAAATCATTAAAAATCGTAGAAAAATCAGAAAAATGCAAAACCAATTTTGTTCGGTTCGTGGTGAAGAAATCTACCTTTTCTAGAAAGCATGTATAGGGTTTTTCTGTACAGTTTTTGAATTAAAAATTCAAACTCAGTTTGGAGTGTTTTTGGTGTGATTTAAAATATACACATGCTATGGACTTGAATTTTGGATATGTTACTCTTTATATCATGTCTAGATCTGTAGCAAAAGTTTGCATGGTTTTGATGTATATATTTTCAGTTATGATTTATTTAAGCTTTATGCTAGAATAAGTTTGATGCTTTTTATAGCACCTTTAATGAGCTTTTCTTTGAGCACAAATGCACCCTAGGGCTTTGACTTGATGATTAGTACCCCTGGTGTGATGGATGTGATTTTAGGGAATTGTTTGCTTGGTGTTTTGGATTTAACCTTGTGTAGGAGCTTAAATTCAAAATCTGAAAAATAAATTGAATTTGCAACCATGCCTTGGTCAGAACCTCATTTTTGGCATATTTGACCTGCAGGAGAAAGTTAAGATCAAAAAGTTTATTAAATCTTTTTATATGAATTAATGTTGATTTACTAGGCTGAAATTTGTCTTTTTCGTATAAATTAATTGATAAATGATTTTAGGCCAAATTTTGGTGTGAGAACTTAAATTAAGCATATGTTGCTGTGTGCAAAAGATTAGGTTCATTGGAAGTGTTCTCGATTTAATTTTGATTTATGGTTGAAAGGCTTGTTTTAAATAATTAAAGAAAGAAATGGAAATTAAATGTGCTAAATGGTAAAATCATGTTTGGTTCTGTTTTTAATATTTAAACACACCCCCTTGCTGTTTAGTGAAGTTAAGTAACTTAAATTTCTTAGATGTGCACACGATCACCATCAAGATTAACTTTAACCTAATGCATGTGCATGTAAATGTGTAGATCTCCCCGACGGGACGTACACGCTCACCCGGGGAGGAGGAGGGAGCGGCTAGTGGAGACCGAACCAGATTGGTGTGCAGCAGGACTGGACCAAAGTTCGGAAGAGCCAAAGGCTAGTTTAGGAACCGAGTCCGAGGAAGGCAAGCACCGGTTTCATCTAACCCTTTTTCTTATAAATTAAAATCATATCCTTTACTTTTCAAGCACTTTAATGCTTATTTGTGCATTTAAGTTTCGGGAGTTGTTTTTGAAACCTAGTTGCATGATCCTTAGGACTCCTATGCTCTTTTACTAGTATGTTAGGAACGCTAGTGCCATGCTTTAAGATCACGGTAGAAGTCGAGTAATGACTCATTGCTCGCGAGATATAGGATGCTTATGTTGGAATCATAAGTTGGTTAAATTGACTCGCTCATGTGGTAAGAGCAATGGGTTCGGTCTCGACCGAGTAGCATGGTGCTGGTCCTAAGCTATTGAACGTACCAAGTACTTGCCGGGAATGGGACCGGTAAGCCTAGTACCTTCTGAACCGGGGCGGGATCTTTCTAGCTACCCGCTTGGGATGTGTCTTCGGGCTAGCTACCCGTGGTATAGTGTGTGAGTCCGGACTGGTCGGGTTAGACCCTCCGGATATCCGTGTACCAGAGTTTGTAGCGTCTGATCCCAAACTGTGGGATGTTGGGAACCGCCTGGTCGGGGTAGACCCTGCATTTGCTTTTATTTGAATTCTTGGGGTCTACTTCTTCCGTGTATCTTGGGTTTACCTTGCAAGGATATAAATCGATCGATCGTCGATCACTCGCCGTTATCCGAGTCGGCTTGACCACCGGCTACCCCATGTTTATTTATGGAACAATTTTTGGATTAATATTGTTACCTGTTTAATATTGTTTGCACAACATGCTTGTTTAGTACAGGTGCTCACCTAGACTGATTAACATACTAGAATATGAGCTAAAACTTGAAAATAAGGATCCACTCTTAGTCGCTTTTGGCAAAACAAACCCACAAGCCAAAAAGCCTTGCATGTCTAGTCTTGCTTTATTTTTGTCGGGTAAGTCTTGCTGAGTATTAGTACTCAGCCTTGCTTAATTTGTTGTTTTCAGGTAATCCCATCTGGCCTGGTTCTATCCCAGATGGTTGGGAGCTTGAATGGGAAAACGATGATGAGGAGTGATATGCATGGATGGCCTCCCGTGTGTATCATGCGCTAGTTTTAATTTCCGCTGTTTAAACTCTGAACCATGTTTACTTTTATGTATGAAAAACCTGGTTTGTAATAATGTTGAACTTGTGAAACTTGTTATGTAATGTAATGTTGTACTCGGTCCCGCCTTCGTGTGGGCTTAGCGCATATCAACGATCTTGTTGTACGTGATTTACCGGGCTTTACCGGCGGAAGCGACTTAATAATTCTTTATTATTGCTTAATGGCCATGTGGACCGGCTTAGGCGATAATACGGAATTATTTTGGGCGGTTCGTCACGCGTAAGCCACCGCTAGCTTGTCGAGTACTTATTGAGGGTGCCTTGTAGTAGGCTGACATGTGTTCTTTGAGCTTTTGCAGATCTTGAGGCTCGGGTAGACCAGCTGAAGGCATCGGAGACCGATCTGAAAAACATCGTCTACCGAGAAAAGGATGCTCGAGAGGTACTTAAATATGAATATAAGCAGCTGTCTCATGAGTGTGTCAAGCACATGGAGCTTCGAGAAGCCTCGGATCGTGACCTTGTGAACTGCTATAAATCTCTGCAGAAGCTTAATGAAGATTGCAAGAGGCTGCGAGGCCAACTCAAGGAGCTTGAAGAAGCCGCGCTTCCCATTGCAAGACTGCTGGTGCCTCACCCGGGCGGGCCAAAGATAGCTCCATTCGTTGATCGGCTGAAGGAAGCCCCCGGGCGTTTGGCAACTTATGTGAAGCATCTGGCAAAGTCCATCCCCAACCAGGTCTTGGCATATATGAAGTTGTACTTCCCCAAGGCTCTGGTGGATGTAGTCGTGGGAGGACTAGCCGCCAATTGCACAGACAATCAGTACAAGGAGCTTCTGGAGCAGATGGCGCCAATCGCGGAACAAGTCGCGGAGAAGCTGAACCTTCATTAGTTGTCCTGTAGGGTTAGCTCTTGGCAGCATTTTTAATATAAACAAAGTTGTAAATAACTTGTTTTAAGTTTGAATGAAAAATCTTCCATGTGTGAAATGAGTACTCGTTGTCGTGGTGTGTATGTGCGGAGTGCCCATCCATGGAGATATTGCAAGTAGTATTACTCTACAGTAGACCCGTTGTGGGAGACACCGTAAATGAGTTGATTGTAGATCAAACTTTATTACTAAAAAATACACCTGGATGGCCAGGGCTGTTTACAAGTATAGTCGCCTCGACCCGAAGGCCGCCTATGGCTTGAGTAGTGCTAGGACCCGTGGCCGCTTACAGCTGTAGACCCGTTAGTAGCCGTATAGGCTAGATCTAAGAGTACATGGTCTCTTGATAGACCGCCGCTAGAGTCCTTGATGCTCTGAACAGCCCGAGATCCGTTAGTAACCGTTGACCCTGGATCTTGGAGTAGAGTAGTCCGGAGACTAGTTCCTGGACCTGGAGTCCGCTTACGGCGAAGGGCCCGGGAGTAGTCGTGTAGACTTGGACCCCAGAGTAGTCGAGAGACTATGCGTAGAATCGACAGAGCTGGTCGATATTCCATGAGTTGCTGACGTTGTCGCCTTCAAGTGTCTAGAGGCGGTACGAGCCTGGTCCGGTCACCTTTGCGATTGAGAAGGGACCTTCCCATGGCGAGCTGAGCTTGTGTAGTCCTTCCGTGTTCTGGATGCGATGGAGGACTAGGTCACCAATGTTGAAGGAGCGTTCCTTGACGTTGCGATCGTGATAGCGTCAGATACCTTCAAGGTTACCTTGTAAACTGGACGAGGGCGGCACAGCGAGCTTCTTCGAGTCCATCGATATCAACTCTTCTACTGTCTTCGGAGATGCCTTCGTCGTACTGCTCTACTGCAGGTGAATCCCACATGACATCGGCAGGTAGGATAGCTTCGGAGTCGTAGACCAAGAAATAGGGTGACTGTCCCGTCGGCTTGGTGGGTTGTGTACGAAGCCCCCAGAGTGCATTGGGCAGTTCCTTGATCCACTTGCCCCCCTTTGTGTGAGCAGCATCGTGCAGTCGCTTCTTGAGAGCGTCAAGTACCATCCCATTGGCGTGCATGACTTGTCCGTTGGCCCGTGGATGGGAAACTGAGACATACCGGACGTCAATCCCACTGTTCTCGCAATACTCCCAGAACTGGTAGTCCGTAGTAGTGCACAAGTTCATCGAAGAAGTCGAGTACTCTGTCGGCCTTTGGGCAGGTGACCGGCTTGACTTCGATCCACTTGGTGATATTGTCGATGGCCACCAGAACTCTGTTGAATCCTCCTGGCGCAGTCGGAAGAGGCCCAATCATGTCGAGCCCCCAGCAGGCGAAAGGCCAAGTTGGTGGTATAGTGACTAGCTTGTAGGTCGGGATGTGTTGTTGCTTGGCGAAGTACTGGCACCCTTCGCACCTTCTAGCGAGTTCCTCCGCATCACCCAAGGCTGTGGGACAGTAGAAAGCTCATCAAAAATCCTTGCTGACCAGCGTGCGAGCGCGTGGTTGCCGCAGACGCCTTTGTGGATCTCCTCCAAGATGTCCTTGCCTTCTTCTCAGGGAACGCACTTCATGAGTACTCCAGAAGTGGCACCCCGCCTATAGAGCTTGTCCCCGACTAGTACGTAGGACTTGGCCCGGCAGATGATTTGCTCGGCCAAGTTCTTGTCAGTGGGAACCTTCTGCTCGCGGATGTAGTCGATGAAGGGTTGTCGCCAGTCCACGTCTATCATCATGACCTCCTGGCCAGCTTGAGAAGGCGCTGGGTCAGTGGTCGTGGGCGCCGGCTCCGGGATGGATGGCGCGTGAAGCTCGTGGACGAAGACTCCCGCTGGTACTTGTGCGCGAGTAGAACCAAGCTTCGACAGGACGTCCGCTGCAACGTTGTTATCGCGGACGACATGATGGAACTCGAGACCATAGAATTTGTTTTCGAGCTTGCGGATTCTTGGCAGTAGGCATCCATGTTCTCCTTGTTGCGATCCCAAGACTTGTTAACTTGGTTGATGACCACTGCGGAGTCGTCGTAGACTAGTAGTCGCTTGATGCCTAGAGATATTGTGAGTCTCAGCCCATGTAGCAGGGCTTCGTACTCGGCTTCGTTGTTTGAGACCTTCCAAAAGATCTGTAGGGTGTACTTGAGTTGTTCTCCCTTTGGAGAAATCAAGAGTACCCTTGCACCCACGCCCTCGAGCTTGAGTGAGCCGTCGAAGTACATCACCCAATGCTCTGATCGCTCGGTTGGAGTTGGTAGCTGATTTTCCCGCTACTCCGCCATGAAGTTGACTAGTGCTTGCGACTTGATGGTTGTTCGTGACTTGAAGTCGATGTTGAGGGCACCGAGTTTGACTGCCCATTTGCAAATTCTTCCAATAGCATCTTGGTTCCGTAGGATGTCGCCGAGCGGGTAGTCGGTGACGACGGAGATCGAGTACTCCTGAAAGTAGTGTCATAGCTTCCGCGAGGTGATGATCACTACATACAGTAGATTCTTTACTGGTTGGTAGCGTGCCTTAGATTCCAACAGGACCTCGCTGACGAAGTAGACTGGTCGCTGGACTGGGTAGGCGTGGCCATCTTCCTGCCGCTCGACGACGATGGCAGTGCTGACCACATGAGTAGTCGTAGCGAGGTAGAGCAGTAGCTGCCCCTTTTGCGAGGAGCTGTGATGATTCGTGGCTTGGATAGGAAATCCTTGAGTTGAGCCAGAGCTTGATCTGCCTCTGGGGTCCACACGAACTTCTCTTGGTTCTTGAGTAGTTTGAAGAAGGGTAGCCCCCGCTCTCCAAGCTTCGAGATGAATCTGTTCAGGGCCGCCATACACCCGGTGAGCTTCTGCATGTTTTTGATGCAGGAGGGAGCTTTCATCTTGGTGATGGCGAAGATCTTCTCGAGGTTGGCTTCGATGCCACGATGGCTGATGATGAAGCCGAGTAGTTTTTCCAACGGTACGCCGAAAACGCACTTGTTCGGGTTGAGCTTCCACTGGTACTCCCGCAGAGATGCGAAAGTCTCTTCAAGATCGGCGATGAGCGTGTCCGAGTTTCAGGTCTTGACGACCACGTCATCCACGTAAGCCTCGACGTTCTTGTTGAGTTGTTTGTTGAAACATTTCTGGATAGCTCGCTGGTAGGTAGTGTCGGCGTTCATCAACCCAAACGACATCGTCGTGTAGCAGTAGGTGCCAAACGGGGTGATGAACGCAGTCTTCTCCTGGTCTCCTTCCTTGATAGTGATCTGGTGATACCCGGAGTAGCAGTCGAAGAAGCAGAGCAGGTCGCAGCCCGTTGTGGAGTCGATGACTTGGTCGATCCGCGGCAACCCGAAGGGGTCCTTGGTGTAGTGTTTGTTGAGATCAGAGTAGTCGACGCACATCCTCCACTCGTTCGTGTTCTTCTTGCGGAAGAGGACAGGGTTGGCGAGCCATTCAGGATGGAAGACTTCTCTGATGAAGCTGGTCGCGAGTAGTTTGGCGAGTTCCTTCTTGATGGCGTCTCGTCGTTCATCGGCAAAATGGCAGAGATGTTGTCGTTTCGAGGTGGCTTTGGAGTCGACATTGAGTGAGTGCTCGATCAGCCTCCTGGGCACCCCTGGCATGTCCGCTGGCTTCCAAGCGAAGATGTCTCGGTTAGCCCGGAGGAAGCTGTTGACGGTGAAAATCCGTCAACCTAGCCATGAGTTTACCTTCGGTGTTGGCATGACTTTAATATCTTATCCATTGGTACTAACCCCCTTGGTATAACAAGTTCACTTGTGCATGTCGGTTTTGGAGTTAAGTGTTTACGCAGGGTTTTAACGTTGAAAGCAAGACTTCCGGGATAAGTTCATTAAGCACCTCATGACAAGACCTTGAAGCCCAGTACAAGTCAAGCAATGAAGTGAACATGACTCCAAGAGCCCAAGGACCAAGCACGAGAAGATGACAAACTCTGAGGACCTAGCCAGAAAAGTGCTGAATCTTGCAAGACAAGGAGCTTCGTCCAATTCGGAGAGAAACCGACGACAAGGGCCCACATGCAAAAGGGGAGAGGATCTAGAAGACGCGAGAAGCAACACCGGGCAAAGCAGGCCGCGGGCTGGGCTGAAGTGAGCCCAGGACGACCGGCCCAGGCCGGCCGGCCCAGCCCATTTCGAAGCCCAGTCGGCCCCCCCTTTGACCTAGTTGCATCTCATGCTATTTATAGCCCCCTGACCGAGAGCCACGTAGGAACTAATTCGTCATCCACTGCCGAGGAGCAGAGAAGCTTGAGGGACACCATCTCGGAGATGAGGGTCGTGCTAGTTGTCTAGGGCTTCCCTAGCCGACGTGGGAACCTTGCATGGAAGACCACGTCGGAGCTCCGGAGCAAGGATCAAGATCGAGGTAGGATCCCGGTGGTGATCTTGTTCATGTAATCATTCATGGTGAAGTTTTTATAGTGAATCCGATTTCTAGCGATCAACTGCCTTCTCGATGATTTTGTTTTCTTCTTGGTTTTGCTTCTTCTACGATCTATACTTAAGATAGATTACATAGGGTGCTCTTGTAGCCGCGGTGGCTAGAGGTGCATACCGGACCAGCCAAGCGATTTCAACTTGTTCTTATCGAACTCGCCCTAGACTACCCGCATGAATAGGGATATGTTGTGACAGAACGAGGGTCCCGAAAGGCGAGCGTTTTCGGAGTCGGACGGGAGGCCACGATTTAAAGATGCTTTTAATGAGATTCGCTTTTCTATCTTCATCTATCTCGTTTGGAGCTACAACATAAGCATGATCTAGATTCTCTAGATCGGTTATCTCTTTGCTTTCTCTTGCTACCTCTTTAGTAGATTAGATTAGATGTGTTTTCTTTTATGAGTTAGTAGATTAGATGCAACTTAGTTATTCATAAGATAACTTTCCTCGCTTTACTAGATTGATTCCTTGCGTTGCACATTGTTCCACGGATTCGATACCTTGGGTTCACCACTCGAGGGAAGAAGGGTCCCTTGACTACGATGGGAGACTTGTCCGCTTGCAAGTCTAAACGAACTTTGATACAACTATTAACCGTCAACAAGCCCTTTTTCTGGCGCCGTTGCAGGGGAACAAGTAATCAAGATCCGATCTAGTATCGCTTATTTTTTAGTTTTTCTTTTGATTTTCTTTTGCATCTCTTAAGTTTGATCATCCTCAAAAAGAAAAAAATCAATCTAATCTAGTTTTGATTAACCTTAATTTTTCTTTTGTTAGATTTTTGTTTTATTGCTAACCCTAACCGGAGATGGTTGGCTACCTCTCCAAGAAACCCAAATCTTTTTGTGGATGATCCAGGAAAACTTTACAGGCAAAGGAGACGTGCAACACAAGCTAAAGGGTTGGAAACCCTAGATCCAAAAGCCAAAGTTGAAGGACCGTCAAAATCTCCAAGGGAATCACCACCTCCAAGTCCAAAGGAAGATCAACCTCAACCACCGGAGCGCAAGATCGAGCTATGCACCCCAGACATCGTTGATCTACCTATCATAAACCTTCAAGACACTGGAAGGCCGTTCAAGATCAAGGTCTCGACTATCCGCATGACGATTGCGAGAGCTTTGGAGCGTTTCAATGAATACATATGAGCCGAGTTCCTTGAGTGACATATCGGTTTACTTAAGAGTAGGATGGAGAAGATGGAGATAGAGAAAGAAGCTCAACACCTAAAGGCTGCCAAGGCAAGATCCACATGCGAGGATTGTGAGGAGCACGGCATGTCCAAGGTAAACCCCGATTTAATGCAATATAAGTCCATTCAAGATTTGGTTCCTCTTGTGCACAATTCAAGGACTTCATGGATGAGCAAGCTATGATCAACAAGGACGCCGTAACTAAGTTCGAGGCTATGGAGAAAGTATTAGAGAATCTAGATGGCAAGGTGACGGAGGTCAGAAGCTCCATACATGAAGTGTTCATCGTGATGAAGTGTGAGAGATGCAAGTGGGACAACTTGTCGGGCTCCCAATGGTTAACAAAGAAGAATTTCCGAGACAACTCCAAGGTCCCAAGACGGCGAAGGCTACTCAAACTCATTCGGGAAAGATGGAGGATCACACTAAGGAGACCATGAAGATCACGACCGAAGGACCGGAGTTTGAGATGCTGAGCCACTACATGAAGGAAGTTGTTGCATCCGTCAAGACCAAAGGACAAAGCCAGCCTGTGAAGACCAAAAAAATGACTAAGCCAAAGAAGAAGCCCGTGCCCAAGATGGTGCGGAAGTGGGTACCCAAGATTGCAACGCCCGCAAAGAGCGTTGATCCGAAGTAATCAAGTGAAGAAGTCTAGCCATGGACTATAAACGAAGCGCTAGGCGGGAGGCAACCCGTTTCATCGAGTCAAGAATAAGCTACCGAGAGGACAACCCGATTCCAGGTTTTTCGAGTCTTTTTAATAATTTAGTTTTTGAATTTTACTACGCAAAACATTAGACTTAGAATGGTTGAACAATATTAGAGACATAATTCTTGGTTGAATATTTTGCTTGATCATAAACCCTTTACATAAACCATCCTATGTTGTTTGCTTCTTTTTCGAGAAACCAAAACTAAAAAAATTCAGAACCTATCTCAACCATTCATCCTAGTTATGGTGTTGTGGTTGACTTATTTTTCATGCTAAAAACACACGAGTAGAACCACGACTTGTACCTAGATGTTATTTAAATTTCAGCACGTGGTAGGCCTCGCGTGAACCTAGAATTTTGACTTTTGGTTGGTTTAAAAATCCATATCCTTGGTTTCTCTAAGATTAGAATTTTTCTAAGCCTCATTTAATTTTATTTTATTCAAAATCTCTCTTATCTAATCAAAATTAGAACCTAAACCTATGCCCCCATGATCAAGCCAGGGAAAGCTTGCTCTCAACTAATGAAGGCAAACAATACCGTGAGACCAACATAAAAGTAGTCGGAAATATTTTTCGACTTACATTTGTTTTTAATGCTTTAAAACCTTCTCTAAATTTATGCTTGATCTCTCCCATAGCTCTGAATTTATTTTTAATTTTCTAAATTATAGGAGTGCTTAGCATTAAAACATGCTTAGAGGGAGGCAATCTAGTTAACCTAACCATACATGCACCATGATACATCATGGAGTGCCCCTTTAACATCCTATCAAACCACATGCAAGGATAAGCATGGGGGGCAGCCAAGGCTATGTTTTGTAGGAATATCATGGAGGAATGTGAGGCAAGGGAGTATGCAAGTGAGTCAAAGCGAAAACATCAAGTGGAAGGAATAATAATGCAAGCGAAGGAGTGGACGAGAACGTTTGGAAGGTCACACGGTCACAAAGTGCGCTAGAGAAGAACCGAGCCAAGAGGAGGAGAGAGGTAAGTCTCCCATCCAGCTCTTTTTTCGTGTGCTCTAGTTTGTAGTCCGGAACCACCTTAGACTTAGTCCTCCACCTCGTTTGTTTCATGCAACAAATCACATCCTTAAGCCACTCAAAGTCCAGACTCCAAAATAATATTTGTGTACCTTATTACCAGTTGAAAACCCCGGATATATATTTGTGAGGGAGAGTGCTGCAATCATGGAAGAAAACTACAAGCCTTTTCACCAAAAAAAGAAGGGATCTTCGTCGTCTAAGCCATCATCGACAATCTCTTCGAGACACTCGGTTTCTGAGTCTCCTTGGAGTATGGAGGAGGACACGGCACCGCCGAGGAGGAACCACACTCTTCTCCTCGGTGGCATGAGGGCCACACGAAACTCGTTTATGAGGTTCACCAAACCTCAAGGAGATATGGAGGAGCCGCCCGTCCAACCTCACCACTTGACACGATCATCCGCTCCACCTCCATACGCTCTGTGGTATTCCATCACAACGGAGGAGGAGGAGAAGAAGCTCGCTCGCCTTGAGTAGAGGCTTGTAGCGAACGTCGACTTCGACGACTAAGCTCTCCACGTATTGGGTTTTCATACGGGACACCGGTGCAATTCTCTAACGGAGTGTCGGCAAACACCCACAAGGAATTCGCCTAGGAAATTCTCATGACCATGGCACATATCCTTGATGAAGGAGTGCTGAGTCTCTCATTCCGTTTGGAGGGAGCCCATAAGTGGAGAAGAAGGAAGACACCGTCGGAAGGGTAACCTTGATCAACGGTGCTGTGTCTAGCACCTTGATGGGGTAATCTCCTTTCATCCATGGGTTGCAATCGATCTTGAGATGTAATCATACTTTGTTGGATTATTTATCTATCATCTTGTGTTGAATATACTTTAATGCTTAAGGTTAGCGACCATGTCGTAAAGGGAGTAAAGGTCTCAATGCTTCCTTGGATCCATTCAACACGTCGTGTCCATCATAGGTCTAGTCATGAATACCTTCGCGTAGTGAGTACGAGAGGAGGGAAAGGGCGAAACCGTGGTCACGACCCCCGATAGATTAGATTGGTTTTCATGTTCAAAATGATTGCATGTTCTAGTATCATAGACCCATGGGCGAGTGTCTCCTATTTTCAAAAGGGAGCTCCGGAACAAGTGGATGTGCATGAAGGCACATGGGAAGGTTTTTGAAGTATGATCACGGGAGAAGACCATCAACGAAGAAATTTTATCTGGAACCCCATCATCCAAGAGTTTCACTGGATGTGCAAAAGGATTTTGGGGAGAATGAGAGAGATAAAGATAACCAACACGGAGTTGAATTGGCTTTACTCGTCTTTGATTGCCAAGAAGCCAATCAATCCCACTCACCTATGATCAACCAGTGGTGTTGTGAGCAACATCGGATTCGGGAGATCGGGTTGTTACCTCTCCATGTTGGCTATCTCTTTAAGACCGGGTATTGCAAGGAACCCGAATCATCTCCTAGCCGGGACTTCCCTAGGATTTGAGAATATGAAGAAAGCAAATATATAAGTGAAGATGAGAGAGGAGGCTTCAAAGTGGCCAAAGTAAATTTGCCCCTATCGGATGGAAGATTAAGACTTTTTTTAGGGGAAAGAAGATTGGTTAGAGGAAGGACTTCTTGTGTCGGCGAAGAAAAAATATGATCTTCTATGGTCCAAGAAGGAGGTGCACAACAAAATTATGTGCCACCATTTGGAGGAATTCCGGCGCCGCCAAGTTACTACGGTGATGTACCAATGCAACCATGGGGGAGTGGTGCAGCCATGCCCCCACCAAATTTTGCGGTGCCCAACGTAGCCTTTGCGGAGCCATATGCACATCCTCCTCAACCACAACAAAGTGGCCACCATTGGAGGATACGCTGCAAGAAACATGCAAATTATTGCAGCCATCCTAAACAATGCAAACCAAATGGGTGAAGGTAATGCAAACATCACTTATGAGCTTTGACACCTTCACTTAGCACCGTCATACAATTCATAGGAGGAGCGGTGCAATCCTATTACGAGCAAGGGTACAACAACCAAGTCTATCAATATCAACCACCAGCGGAAGATTAGAGAGAGGAGGAGCTTTAGTTATCTTTCCTTTACCCTCTTTTCTTTATATTTGTTTGTGTTTGCGTAGTGTTTTCTGTTCTTATTTAAATTTCAGCATGTGTGTTAGTTTATTTTCAGCATGTGTGTTAGTTTTATTTTCATCATGAATAAAATCACCACCTAGTTTTTACCTCTGGTAAAGTTACAAAGTTTGTGCCATGATGATATATGATTATTATTGCCGCTTTGTTTATCTTTGTAATTGTTTTATGCATGATTAAGCTAATGCTCTCTTAAAATACAAATCTGAAATTATCTAAATGCTAGCTTAATCTTTAGCGGAGGTTATGATAAAAATAAAGACCCATAGTGTTTTATGTGCTCTCAAGTTTTAGATGGATTAAAGATGATTTATTTTTGTTCTTAATAGTAATGCTAACCTTGTCATAAATACCACTTGCATGTTGCTCTACCTATCCAGAGCCATATAAATATTTGAGTGCAAAAACTTCGTATACAAGGTTTATTTTTGGGTGAGTTATTTCAGGCCTTGATTTCTCTGGCCCGAGACTAAGAAGCTGGTCATTCCGTTTTTGCGTATTTATCTTATTGCTAGCCTCTTATCCGTGCATTGTGTATCCCCACATCGGAGATCCCACAAACCTCGCCGGATATCCACCCTTAAAACCAAATATCATCTTTTGTGTTTACCTCCTTGACCACAACCTATCATCAATTCAAGGAAGATCGCAAGATGGTGCCAACATTGAAGATTTCAAGTATCTCTCCAAAGGAAAAGTATTTCCGGTACCTACCTTATCTTTATCACCTCTTTGCTCGAGGACGAGCAAACGTCTAAGCATGGGGGAGGAGGTAGGTACAATGCAATTTTAGAGTTCAAGGGGAGCAAATAAAAAAATTTGATGAGAAAGAAAAAGAAACAAATGAGAAAAATAAAGAAAGAACAAAAATATGAGTATGAGAAAAAAGAGAAGAAAAAAATATGAGTATGTATGATATAAAAATAAAATAAAGTGAACTCCCCGGTTCTCTAAAGTGCATTAGGAATTTCAAGGCTTCAAGATTAAAAGATCCATACTCATTTTCCAACCATGTGCAATCCGATAACGAGGACTTCCTTTGTGCCTCGGGATCACTCTTTGCCATTTGCACATGTCCACCTATCTCAAGCGTGTGTATTTTTCTCTTTCCCCTCCTTGATTTAACATTATTTCCCAATGACCTTTTTGACGAGTCTCGGTAAGACCATGAGAAGCTTGTCTTGTTTTGACAACATCTCATTTATAATATCTTGTTAAGGACTAAACTTTCCCAAAAAGCTCCATATAAAGCCTACCACATATATGTGTGTTATGAGAGGGAAAGGAGTAGAATAAATAGGCTTGATAGACAAGATGAGATGAGAGTTCATGAGCAAGATGCAAGGTGGTTTAAATTTGTGAACTTGGTTTAGCTCTTTTTCATCTGGTTCTTTATTTCAAAATTTCTGAGATCCATTTGAATTTTGGGAGCATGTTAATACTTGTGGGATAAGGTCAATTAAATATCTACCCTCCGTAGGGATGAAGGCTAGTACATTATGAAACTTTAATGAACTAAACTTTTTGAGGACCAGGAGCGTCCCGGTGGTCGATGGATGACCGCTCCTCGGTGATGAGTGATTGACAACGGGTGTTGGACCGACTCTTGGCTTAGTGCGCGGGTGTAGGCCGCGGCCTAGTTCGTGTTGTTGCGGGTGAAGAACGGGCGCGAAAGGTCTTCGGCCTTGAGGGGCCTCCGGGAGATGGAGAGACAAGTAGGCTCGGTTCGAGGGACCCGGTGGACGAGCGGGGATCGGGTGCGGGCCACATGGTGGCGACACGAGCAAGACGAAGTCATGGACGGACGAGCCGGTGCACGGTGGCGGTCGAGTCAAGTGGTTTGGCGGGAGGCCGGACCGGGCACGCGGGGTTTGGTGGTTTGCCCACAAAACCACCGGCGGACGGTTTCTTGGTTTGGGCCTCAAAACCAAGTCCGAGGGCCCAACACGACGGAGACGGGATCCGGGCGTGTCGGGAAGCTTCGAGGGCGGAGGACACGCGGCGGGATCGCATGGCTTGCGTCGGGAGGACGCGGGGTGCGGCAAAGGCGTGGCCGTCCGATGGCAAGACCCACAAACATTACCAAAATGCCCCTACGTGGGTTGTATCGCCAGTAGTTTAGTTAGGGGTAGTCGAGTCATTTACCACTCCGGCGGGACCTGATATATAAGCCATGAGTGTGTGTGGATGGCTCCCTCTCTCCGCGACTTAGGGTTTCATTTGCTCCCTCCTCTTTCTCATTTTCGTAGCCATTTTTCTTCCATTTTTCTCTAGGCTAGCATGAGAGCTTCATGAGAGATTTGTTGAGAGGGACAATGTGGAGAAAGGAACCATTGTTTTGAGCCATGTCCCTACCCAAGATCAGCTAGCCGACATCTTTACAAAGCCTCTCGACCAAGCTACATTTGTGCGCTTGCGGGGGGAACTTGGGGTTTGTTGCCCTTTCTAGTTGATTCTTGGGGGTCTTTCTTTTTGTATCATATGTATCATACCATGTTTACTTTGATGTATATACATGCTTTGCTTGATGTATAAACCATGGTAGGATAGCCATCTTGTCATATATCATGTTGCATTTGTATCATATTGCATTTTAGGATGATGAGCTTCTTTCATATGCCATATTTGAGTCTCTTTGGCTATTTGTGAGATATTGGTTATATGTGTGGAGAAATGGTGATGTGAGGCTATGCTCTTGGAATATTTGAGATATATGTGTGGTGAGATAGCCCCTTTTGAAATAAATGCTAAACTTGACTAATTTTTGATGAAATTTTGCTCCACTCGTGTGTAGTTGTGTATCCATGTCACAGTTTGGTCTAAATGTGCTTTTCATGCTTAGATTGTGCTTGGATGCCTTGTTCTTGCATTTGGGCCAAAGGCCGAATATCATTGTGAATGTTTAGCCTATGTTGCATTCATGGGGGAGCATAAGCTTCTTTTTGCCGCAAAGGCACTTCATGTACCATGAAATGAATTAATCTTGAAAAGAAGTGCATAATGCTTGAAAAATGCTCCATCCATCATGTCTATGCTTAAAATATATTATCTTTCACATATGGGTGCAAAACATGTTGCATGATGTTCACCAGTGGAGAAGTCTCCCCGAAGTGGACACATGGCTCATGAGCTTTGACATGACATGCTTTGCTTTATGGGTGTTTGCCATGATCTTTTGCTTGAGAATTTGATATCCTTGTATGATCTTTGAATGGTATGCATGTTTGTGGCTCAAGTGTGACATGGATAGGCTTTTACATGTGAAGTGAGCCTTCTTTTGGTAAAACTGCTTAAATCTGAAAATTTTGCTTTGTCACATGCTTGTATTTTCATATATTACTTGTGGCAATGCTTTGACTATGCTATGATTCATGTGTGTGATCTTTGTCTCATTTTTAGCCTTTGACACTAGATTTGGCCTATTTGAGAAGCTCATGTAGTTGTTTATATGCTTTGCTTTTACATTTCTGCATTTTCACCTTGATTCATACATTGCCAACAAGGGGGAGAAGAGGTGAGCTAAATGAAAATTCAGAAGAGGTGAGCTGCAATTTGGGAGTTTGCATGAGTTTGCATCCACATGTTCAGGGGGAGCTTGCATTTGTTCAGGGGGAGCTTTCTTGTTGTTTTCGGTGTGGATTTTGTGCTTTGCTTGGCTTGTGACCTTTCTTCGCCTTTCTTCGGTTTTGGTCATGAGTTGAGCTTCTTTGTTTTTCTTTCTTCTTTCTTTCTCTTTTTCTCTCGAATTTCATTTCACGTTGTGTGTTGTCAATGCACTCATCAAGGGGGGAGATTGAGGACCGGGAGCGTCCCGGTGGTCGATGGATGACCGCTCCTCGGTGATGAGTGATTGACAACGGGTGTTGGACCGACTCTTGGCTTAGTGCGCGGGTGTAGGCCGCGGCCTAGTTCGTGTTGTTGCGGGTGAAGAACGGGCGCGAAAGGTCTTCGGCCTTGAGGGGCCTCCGGGAGATGGAGAGACAAGTAGGCTCGGTTCGAGGGACCGGTGGACGACGGGGATCGGGTGCGGGCCACATGGTGGCGACACGAGCAAGACGAAGTCATGGACGACGAGCGGTGCACGGTGGCGGTCGAGTCAAGTGGTTTGGCGGGAGGCCGGACCGGGCACGCGGGGTTTGGTGGTTTGCCCACAAAACCACCGGCGGACGGTTTCTTGGTTTGGGTCTCAAAACCAAGTCCGAGGGCCCAACACGACGGAGACGGGATCCGGGCGTGTCGGGAAGCTTCGAGGCGGAGGACACGCGGCGGGATTGCATGGCTTGCGTCGGGAGGACGCGGGGGTGCGGCAAAGGCGTGGCCGTCCGATGGCAAGACCCACAAACATTACCAAAATGCCCCTACGTGGGTTGTATCGCCGTAGATTAGTTAGGGGTAGTCGAGTCATTTACCACTCCGGCGGGACTCGATATATAAGCCATGAGTGTGTGTGGATGGCTCCCTCTCTCCGCGACTTAGGGTTTCATTTGCTCCCTCCTCTTTCTCATTTTCGTAGCCATTTTTCTTCCATTTTTCTCTAGGCTAGCATGAGAGCTTCATGAGAGATTTGTTGAGAGGGATGGATGCTAGGGCGGCATGCTAGACCTTGTGAATCTTTCCTGGTTTGTATAGAAGATTCGGGGTTGTTTTTCGTGGCTTTTTGTGCTTGTTTTCGTGCCTTTGTTCCCGGTGTGATTCCGCGGATTTGAGTGGGTTTCTCCCCGGATTTCTTTGAGGGAAACATGGATAGATGTCTTGTGCATCTTTGTGCTTGATCTTGTGCCCTCAAACGCCGGAAACCACTTCGATTCGTGAGTTTTCGTTTGGTGCTCTAGCTTTTGGTGGTGCTCAAAGGATTCGCGATTCCCGGTGATTTAGGGAGTTAGGAGGCAAGATTTTTGGGCTATAGCATCCTTGTGTGACGCTTTTCAAGTACCCAAACCCTTGTCTCTACAGCTTCAACCGTTTGGGAAATCCGATGATGATTTGGGGGAGTTGACTTTCGGGGTCGGGCGTTTTCAGCTCTGTCCGCACCTGGCGGACGGTCCGCGAGGACCTGGTGGACGGTCCGCGCGGCTAGGGTTCGTCCCGTGTTCTTCGTGTTCTTGCTCGTCCTTCGTTTCGATCCGTCGCGATTTTGGTTTTTGGTTGGACGGAGTTTCGGACGGTCCGCGGTGTTGGGCGGACGGTCCGCGGGTGCTTGGCGGACGGTCCGCGTGCTCCCCGCGGACGGTCCGTGGTTCGTGGGTGGCTTTGGTCCGTTCTGTGTGATTTAACGGACAGTCCGCGGCTCAGGCCGGACGGTCCGCGGCTCGGGTGCGGACGGTCCCTCGCGGTACCCGGCCGGACGGTCCGCGCGGCCCTGTGCGGACGGTCCGCCCCTCCTGCGCGGACGGTCCGCCAGAGCCTGTGTGCTTTGCTTCTTGGTTCGATTCCTTCCTCCCTTTCTAGTGCTTCCGCGTGTGCTTCTAGGAATCGTTCCTAAGGCTAGAGGTTGATCCATAACCTCGTGGTCTTGGCGATTGGTGCGTGATTCGATCCATCTCTTGTGTGTGACCGGGATTTGAGTAGGGCATAGGCCGGGTTCTTTGGGAAGAATTTTTACCGGCTCCTATTCACTCCCCCCCCCTCTCTAGTCGCCATCCGATCCTTCACTTTTGAGAGCATTATGTTTCCTCATGTATGATCAAGTGCAAGGTTTAAACAATGAAGGACAACGATGATATCCATCGAAGGCTTACTCGAGGACGAGCAAGGTTTAATCATGGGGGAGCTGTTGACGGTGAAAATCCGTCAACCTAGCCATGAGCTTACCTTCGGTGTTGGCATGACTTTTATATTTTATCCATTGGTACTAACCCCCGTGATATAACAAGTTCACTTGTGCATGTCGGTTTTGGAGTTAAGTGTTTACGCAAGGTTTTAACGTTGAAAGCAAGACTTCCGGGATAAGTTCATTAAGCACCTCATGACAAGACCTTGAAGCCCGGTACAAGTCAAGCAATGAAGTGAACATGACTCCAAGAGCCCAAGGACCAAGCCCGAGAAGATGACAAACTCCGAGGACCTAGCCGAAAAGTGCTTCGAATCTTGCAAGACAAGGAGCTTCGTCCAATTCGGAGAGAAACCGACGACAAGGGCTCACATGCAAAAGGGGAGAGGAGCTAGAAGACGCGGGAAGCAACACGGGCGAAGCAGGCCGCGGGCCGGGCCGAAGTGGGCCCGGGCCGGCCGGCCCGGCCCCATTTCGAGGCCCGGCCGGCCCCCCCCTTTGACCTAGTTGCATCTCGGGCTATTTATAGCCCCCCCGACCGAGAGCCACGCGAGAACTAATTCGTCATCCGCCGCCGAGGAGCGAGAGAAGCTTGAGGGACACCATCTCGGAGATGAGGGTCGTGCTAGTTGTCTAGGGTTTCCCTAGACGACGTGGGAACCATGCATGGAAGACCACGTCGGAGCTCGGAGCAAGGATCAAGATCGAGGTAGGATCCCGGTGGTGATCTTGTTCATGTAATCATTCATGGTGAAGTTTTTATAGTGAATCCGATTTCTAGCGATCAAGTGCCTTCTCGATGATTTTGTTTTCTTCTTGGTTTTGCTTCTTCTACGATCTATACTTAAGATAGATTACATAGGGTGCTCTTGTAGCCGCGGTGGCTAGAGGTGCATACCGGACCGGCCAAGTGATTTCAACTTTTTCTTATCGAACTTGCCCTAGACTACCCGCATGAATAGGGATACGTTGTGACAGAACGGGGTCCCGAAAGGCGGGCGTTTTCGGAGTCGGACGGGAGGCCACGATTTAAAGATGCTTTTAATGAGATTCGCTTTTCTATCTTCATCTATCTCGTTTGGAACTACAACATAAGCATGATCTAGATTCTCTAGAACAGTTATCTCTTTGCTTTCTCTTGCTACCTCTTTAGTAGATTAGATTAGATGTGTTTTCTTTTATGAGTTCGTAGATTAGATGCAACTTAGTTCTTCATAAGATAACTTTCCTCACTTTACTAGATTGATTCCTTGCGTTGCACATTGTTCCACGGATTGGATACCTTGGGTTCACCACTCGAGGGAAGAAGGGTCCCTTGACTACGATGGGAGACTTGTCCGCTTGCAAGTCTAAACGAACTTTGATACAACTATTAACCATCAACAGAAGCTGACGAGCGTGTCTTCCTATTTCGGGTCAAGGCCCGCCCTGATCATGGTAGTCTTGCTGCTGTCGCCTGTCCCAAGGTCAATCACCTTGACTTGCACTTCCTCAGATGGCTGAGGCTTGTTGGCTGCGTCCGACTTCTCTGGGATGTCGAGTTCGGTTGGGGCAAGCTTCTTGGATGCAACATAGATTTCCATCATTGCATTGGGTACTTGATTGGTAGTTGCGAGTTCCACAGCTTCTGTGGAGCAGTCGAAGGATATCTTCAAGTCTCCTTGTAGCAAGAGTACACCGGCCGGACTTGGCATTTTGAGTACCAAGTACGTGTAGTGGGGTACCGCCATGAACTTGGCGATGGCTGGTCTGCCGAGGATGGCATGGTAGGAAGTCTCGAAGTCCGTGACTTCGAACTTGATGTACTCGGTGCGGTAGTTCTCCCTGGTTTCCCCAAAGGTAACTGGCAGGACCACTGAACCTAGTGGAATAGCCGCGTTCCCGGGGACGATGCCGTAGAAAGGCGATGTGCTCTTGGTGAGCATGTGGGTAATGTTGAGCTTCATCTTCTTCAAGGTCTTGGTGAAAAGGACATTGAGTCCGCTCCCACTGTCGATGAGTACCTTGTTGAGTCTGGAGCTCGCGACTACCGGTTTCAGCACGAGTGGAAACCGCCCTGGCTCGGAGAAGCTTGTCCATTGATCCGCATGGGAGAAGGTGATGGGTACTTCTGACCACCTGAGAGGGGTCGGGACCACTGGTTCAATGTTCAAGACCTCCCGTCTGGTGGCCTTCTGAGACTGTCTTGTGGGTAGTCCGCTGAAGAGGACATTCACCGTCTTGTCGGGTTCTTGGAAATCGCCATTGCCCTCGTCGGCTTTTTTCTTGCCCTTCTTGTTGTGAGGAGGCCGTGGGTCTGGAGAATCCTTGAGTGCTTCAAAGAAGACTTCAAATGAGACAAATGAAGACTTCAAAGAAGAGACAAATGCAAATGTAGTTGATGGATTACACGTTCCACATGATGAGATGGAGGGGGTGCAAAAAGGTAACAAAGAGACACCTTCACTCGTTGAGATTGATTCGCCTTCAACACCGCTAGATGAACCAAATATCACTCTTGTTGAAAAAGCTCTAAGGCCAAGGTACGTGCTGAAATCTCAAGATATTATTGGTATTGATGTTGATAAATTCAAATACTCATGCTCAACCAATAGTATGAATGATAGTTTAAATTCTATGCCTTGTTCCAATAATGATCATGTTGATAGGCTAGATTTTCTTGAGAATGAAAAAGAGGAAACATTTATGTTTGATCCAATTAATCTCACACCTAAAGAACCTTTGCCTAATGATGAGCTAAGTGCTATACATGAAACATATGCTTCTTTTATTTACACCTTGACTTGTTGCTACAATTCACATGTGGTGTTAATTATGGACGCGTATGTTTACAATAAGTTTTGTAAATCTCGATCATGCTTTGTGCTTGGTCAAGCTAATGACCTTAAGGAAGCACATGTTGGGAGAAGGCCCGATTTTCACTAACCATGTAGACAAGGCTTGAATAATGAAAAGAGAAGTCATGCTTAAAGAGCTGCAAGATAAATCATCAACCTCTCCAAATCCCGCAATGGATGCTGCTGTCTTCATCAATTTGAGAGCTTGATCAGAGGTGTACAAATGGAGAAAATGAGATATCCAGAAGATCCATCAAGTTACCATTCCAACGCATCAAGAACCAACAAGTTTGAAGACCCGTGCAAGGAGTTATGAAGAAAACATTGAGTGTTGCGCGTTCTGAAATTTCAGGACAGATTTCATCGCCGAAGTAAAACGGACATAACTCTCTTGTCCGGAGTCCGATTTGAGCAAATAAAGACTCATTGGAAAGGAAATTTTGTGCACTGTGCAATGGAGTAGAGCTTATACTTTCTGTTCTGGACATTAAAAAAATTCATGGAGTGAAGGCAGCACCGAAGGATGATAAAGAAGGAGATAGCGATGAAACAAAAGGATGCCTTGGGCAAGTCTTCTGTAAGTGATCAAGCACAACATGGGAAGTAAATTAAAGCTGCATTGGTACCTTTTCTTCTTGCATGAAGGGCCATGGCTATACAACAAAAAGAAGGTATGTGAGAAAGTCGAGCTCTATGACTTTAAATGAAGCGCTTTTCGGGAGGCAACCCGTTCTTTATGTTTTTATTCCTTTCTTAGAGAGAATAAAAAATGGCACCATCTTATGATGATCAACTTGTGGTTATTAATCTAAGTTTAGTTTTATTTTTAGAACCACCATCATGTTCATGCTCACATTTATTTATTTGCATGCACTGCATTTTGTTATCAACGTGATGTTTCTTTGCATGTACATGTTTTGCATATAGTTGGCTTGGTTGTTTTAAGGCTCAATGATGTATGCTTTCATATCCATGTTAATGCTCCAGCTAGGCATCCTTTTGTGATCTTGTGTAGACGTGGTGTTTAAACATGATTGCGGACTATCATCGTTAAGTTCGATAAACCTTTCTAGCTTTTCATATTTTGTCATTTTGGTTAGTTTATAAGCTTTGCAATGCGCTTAATTTTTCTTGTGCTATAAGAGTTATTGATTTAGGGATAGACATGGTGTTTTAACCCTAGATTTATTAACCTTTGTGGCTATGGAGAAATTCGGCAACCTAGTTGTAAACATGGTGTTTAGAACTAGGTGAAAACATTGTCTTTGTTTATATGCTCTCCTATCATGTGCATACACACCTTGCACCACGTACACTCATTAGGTTTTTATTCCTCATTAGACTAATTACGCCACAAGTTAAGAATCTTAAGAGACATTGTTGGATTATTGGCAATTCTGTCTACTCCCAATCGTCACCTTGGGTGTAGAATGTGCGTTTAAAACGTCTTGCAGGCAAGATAAAGACTCTCACTACAAGGAAATTGAAGGATGGCTAAGATAAAAATGCTTTATCTTCTTCTTCCATGACTAGAAAAATTCTAAGCATGGGGGAGACCCTGAATCTTCAACACGGAAGTGCAACATGACGCTCTAGAAGATAGAATGATCAAGATCATTAACGTCTCCGGATCAATACGCAAGAAGTCACCAATCTCATCAAAATTCTGCGTAGTCTCGAAGGTAAAACACTGGATTTTTTTGGATATTTAGAAGCCCCATGAAGTTACGGTTCCAACAAATCAAGAATCAAGACAATCGGAGGTTCCTACAAGCGGTTATGCCTGAATCACCGAGTGCAACACGTCCTGAAATCAGTTTTGGACAGCACGTAGTGCTGAAGTAAAACGGACATAACTCCCTTGTTTGAACTCCGTTTTCGATGAATAACCACAAGTTGGAAAGGTAATTTCATAAACTTTCAATAGAGCTATATTTTTATATATATTCTGTTCTGGACAGAGGGGGAAATCCATGAAAAAGAGATAGGAAGGAGATGATGAGAACAAGAAAGAGGAGATGGTGATGACAACATTGAAGAGAAGGGCGACCAATGACTCCATTAAGCATACAAGATCAAATTCAAAAGTTTAGGAGCATTGATAAATCAAGACAAAAGCAAAATCCATGTCGATACATGGAGATATCGGAAGAAGGCAACGAAGAACTACAAAGGATGGTAACACCTCCATGGACCTTCTCTTTTCCAAACATAAATGCTTGTAAGTTTGCCTTCAACCTCAACTAGGTGCAACCTTTTGTTTTTCTCTTCCAACAATAACATGGCTACTAGGAGGACAACCTAGGTTTCGTTTTACTTTCAATAGATAGGCATGACCATGTGTTCACCTCGATGTTTTATATTGCCTATGCTTACGGAAAGATGATGCAAGTTGCCGCTTTGTTTTACCTACATGAAGTTATACATGTCTTGGATAATTGATCTCTATAACATAATCTAAAATTAATTTAAATACCGGATCTTTTATTTGTGGAGGTGAAATGGCTATGCTCTAGACCCACATACATATCTTTGCTCTTCAATTTAAGTTTATGGGTAGCCGGATAACTTGTTGTTTTTATGAAAACTTAACTTTTATGCTATCTACATATTTGTGATGCTCTTGCAAAGTTCTACCTACCAAAGCCATATACATATATGTTTTATGATGACAAAACCCGTAGATTGCAAACATATGTTTTGATGAGTTGGATTAGGATTGATTTCTATGGTTCGAGACTAAGAAGCTGGTCATTCCTTTTTCTAACTTTTCATGCTAGCCTTTTTGTCCATGCATTGTGGGTTTTCACATCGAAAATTTCACAAACTTCGATGGGCATCCACCCTAAACCAAAATCATCTTTTTGTGATCACCTCCTTGTCCACAACCCAATTTGAGTATGAAGTAAAAATTTTGATGGAAGATTCAAATATTTTGCAAGATTATAGAATTTATACTTACTTTAGCAGTCATTTCCCCTCTCTTTTATGCTCGAGAACGAGCATCGTTCAAGCATGGGGGGGAGTCATTCTCTGACACAAATGCTATGTAAGTATTATGTTGCAAAAAGTTTTGAGGAGCAAAAGAAAAAAATGAAAAAAGAAAAAAAATTATGATGAGAAGAAAAGAAAAGTAAGAAAATAGGAAGAATAAAAGTGAAAAAAAGAAAGAGAGAAAAATGAGAAGGAAATAAAATAAAAGTAAAGAAATAATAAAGATGCTCCTCGGATTTTTTTGCTTCATAAGTTCTCAAGTGCCTTGATGACAAATCCATACTCAAATCTTCCAACCATGTGCAATCCGATAACGAGGACTTCACTCATGCCTCAGGATCATCCATTTGCCACTTGCACATGTCCACTTATCTAAATGTGTGTGTTTCATCCCTCTCTCTTTCCAACATTTATTTTCCATGGCCTTTTTGACGAGTCTCGGTAATTCCAATAGATCTCTCTCTTAATTTGACAATAATTCGGATGTATGTTTTGCTAGGATTGTTTTTAACCTTCCAAGCTCCACATAAGCCTTTCACTATCACATATGAGTAGAGTAGGTTGAAAATAATCTAGTATAGGCTTGAGTGACTTGATGAGATGAGTGTTTCCATGAGCTTTTGCAAGAGATTTTCACTTATGTTGGATATGCATCTTTTTGAAAATCTTCCATGTGACAAGGTAATAGTTTGAAGTTCACTTAAGTTTGAGAGCATCGTATTAAATGTGGATTGTTTTTTTATTGTTAGTCTATCTTCCATAATGAAAAAGAAGCCGGTCACAACTTGAACTTTAAAAATAAATTCTTAAGAGAGAGCAATTTTTCTCTTCATGAATGACTAAGTGCAAGGATAACATTGGAAGCCAACGCTAATTTCCCTTTTAAGCAAGGATTACTTACTCGAGGACGAGCAAGGTTTAAGCATGTGGAGATGTTGACGGTGAATTTCCGTCAACCTAGAGTACTTGTTATACATTGGTTTCGATTATGATTTGCAACTAACCCGCCACTAGGCATACTAATGATGTAACAAGTTCACACTTGCATGTCGATTTTGGAGTTTGTTGTTTACGTGGGAAATTAATGCTAAAGAGGAGACTTTCGGGATAAGTTCACCAAGCACTTCAAGAGAAGATCATGAAGCCCGTCACAAGTCAAGACACGCGATGAACATAATCCAAATGACCCGAGAACCGAAGCGTCAACATGCAAATCTTCAGGGACTCAACCAGAAAACAGCGAAGCTTGCATAGCAAGGATTCAAGCCTTAACCGTGAAGGAAACGACATCAAAGGCCCACATGCAAGTGCACACAAATAAGGGATCACGCGAGAAGCAACCGGGGAGGAAACCGGGGCCGAACCGGGCCGAAATGGGCCCGGGCCGGCCGGCCTGGGCCGACCGGCCCAGCCCACTCTGGGCCCTGTTCGATGTCCCCTTTGCCCTAGGTGTTCGTCTATTTATTGCCTCCGCCGCCGTCGGCCGCTACATCGAACAAATCATCCTACCGACGCCATTCACCAGAAAACCGCCGCCGCAAGATGAGGGAGAGAGTTAGATGAGCTCGTCGCAAGGATCAACGCCGGCGGAGAGAAGGAAGCAAGAGGAGGACTCCAAGCCGCTAGCCTAGGGGTGTTCCCAAGCTTCATCGCCGCCATCTTCATCGACGACGTTCTCCGGAGTCTCCACACCCCTATGTGGTTCAATCCGTGTAAGATGATGGGGTAATGTCTCCGTTCATCCCTAGGGTTAGATGGATTCATGCTATGTGATCGCTACTTGATTCGTGGTTTCAATCTATTGCTTTCATGTTGATGATGCTTTGATGATTAAGGTTAGCTACCGTGTTTTTCGGGCGTATGATATCCGCTACTCCCATAGATTCCATCAACATACCGTGTCCATCATAGGTCTAGTCACGATTACCTTCGCGTAGTGACAGTACGAGGGGAGGGAAAGGGCAAAACTGTGGTCACAACCCCCGGTAGATTGGTTTACCACTCTCGTGTAGTAGATGCATATACATGATATCATAGATCCTAGGGAGGGAACGCTTATCTTTCTTAATCACTCTCTTGTGTCCACCCTTTACCATCTAGTTTAACCCTAGATTTGTTTGATCAACTTAGATTAACTTAGGTTAGATTGTCTTTACCTTTAGATTAATACTCTCTTGAAAGGTTTACCTAGTCAACTAGATTAGTGCTTGGTTAAGTGCTAGCAATCCCCTTGCTCCGCGGATTGACAAGAACCTTGGGAATCCCGTAGGTGAAGAAGGGCATAGGTGACTCATACGCTTGCGAGTCCAATCGAAACGTTAAACGAGTTTTTACCATCAACAGGGTCACAGGGGAACCTTAGCCCGCAAGTGAAGAAGTCACGAAATACCACAATTTCGTCGGCTTCGGGAGTAGGAACTAGTTCGTCTAAGGGAGCGCGGCCACTACCTGTAGGAAAGAAACCAGATTCTCTGAAAATGAAAGACGGAGGGAGAGGTTTTGATCGCTTCGCGGCCGAGGACCATGTGTGGTTCGAGGACCGGTGGATGGTCGCTTCCTTGTGTGATGAGTGATTGACAACGTTGTGTGGACCGATTCTTGGCTAAGTATTGCGAGGTGCGGGTTGCGGCTTGACCGGTGTTGGTGCGGGTGAAGAACAAGCGCGAAAGGTCGTCGCCGGTGAGGCCTCCGGGTGTGGAGAAGACAAGTAGGCTTCGTTCGAGGGACCCGGTGGCCGGCGGGGGTCAAGTGCGGGCCGCATGGTGGCATGAACAAGCAAGATGAAGTCGTGGACGGTTTCTTGGTTGAGCCTCAAAACCAAGGTCGAGCCGGGACTATGTGGGAGCCAAGTCATGAGTGGAGATTGGCGGAGGCTACACCGAGTTCGCGGGGGTTTCCGGTGGTTCACCGAGGAAAACCACCGGGTTCCTTGGTTGATCCACAAAGCCAAGACCGGAGAAGCCGAAGACGGAGGTGCGGCGGCACCGGCCGGTCCCCGACCGGTGGGTCCGACCGGTCCCGACCGGTGGGGACCGGTCGGCCGGTGAGGAGCACCGGTCGGCCGGTGTGCGACGACGCGGTCCGGAATCTTCGAAGCGGAGGACACGCGTCGGGATCGCATGGCTTGCGTCGAGGCTACGCGAGGTGCGGTCGCGGGCATCCGTCCGATGGTGAAGACATCAAGAATTCCAAATCCGCCCTTGAGGGGCTTGTATCCCTAGTTAGTAGAGAGGGGCATTTTAGACATTCGGTTGCCGCCTATATAACCCAAGAGGTGAGAGGTTGGCAGCTAACTCTTGGAACCCTAGCTCATTAGTTTTCCTATTTTCCACCTATTTTCTCTAGGTTTTCCTTAGGACTAGCAAGAGAGCTTCACGGAGAGATCTTGTAGAGAGGGATGGATGATCGGGCGGCTTGCTAGACCTTGTACGAACCTTTGTTTCATGTATAGATGATTCGGCGTGGTTCCTCAAGGTTTGGATGTGTTTTCCCGGTTGTTCTTGGTGGTGATTTTCGGAGCCCTCTCTCGGTGATTTCTTTGGGTTGTTTTCGGGGCCTTTCTCTTGGGGATTTGATGGGGGAAATTTGTGGGAACCCTTCGTGGTTCCTTGGGCCGTGATTCCCCTCCCAAATCCGTGAGTAAAGGTGCTCGATTTTGGGGGTTTCTTGAGTTCTTGGGTTGGAGGTGCTCTCGGCGGGATTTCTTCGATTCCTCCTTTTTGGACGAGTTTTTGTGGGATTAAACTTGGCTATGAACTCCTCATGAGGTGTTCTTGATATCCCCAAAGTCTTGTTCAAGTCCGTGGAGCGATTCGGGAGATCGAGTTTTGGATTTGGGGGAGTTGACCGTGGAGCTTTGTTCATCCCGAGTGCCCGGAGCTACACCGGTCGACCGGTGCTCTTGACCGGCCCCGACCGGTGCAAGCCCTTGTGGGTTTTTGCTCGGGTGAACGTCTTGGTGTGTTCCTTGTTGTCCCGTGTTGCTGCTTGTTTCGAGTTTGGGTCCGTTTGGTGGTCGGTTGGCCTGTTTGGTGTCTTGGGGGCTTTCGGTCGCCACCGGTCCGACCGGTGTGTCTCACCGGTCCGACCGGTGTAGAGCCACTTAGTGGAAGTTGCTCGGTTTCACTGCGGTGACCGGCCCGACCGGTGGTGCTCACCGGTCCGACCGGTGTGGGTCCGTAGACTCGAGGTTTGGTTTTTCCGCTGCGTTTCTCGGGTCGGAAGGTTGCGTGTTGGTTCCTAGGTCCGGTGGCACTCCGGTGGCTACGTGGGCTTGACCAACCTTGGTAGTGAGTCGGAGACGTGTGTTGGAAGCCGCGTTCGTCTTGTTGGAGTTTTCATCTCCTTCGAGAAGAATTTTTATCGGCTCCCATTCACTCCCCCCCCCCTCTCCGGTTCGCCGTATCGGTCCTTCAAGTGGTATCGAGCCGGTTCGGGTCTTTGTTGACTCTAACCGTCTAAGATCCAAGGATGGCGTACCGGGAACGGGGTTCGGGTCCTCCACACTTCGATGGCAAGAACTACCGGATGTGGAGCAAGCGGATGGGTGCTTTTCTCCGCGGAAAGGGTCGGATCCTTTGGGATGTCACGGTGGACACAGAGCTATGTCCGGCCGGTTGATTTCCTCGCTCCGGGATCGAGGGGACGGCTTCGACGCCAACAATAAGGCGGTCGACTACTTGTTTCGTGCTTTGTGTCGGCCGAGTTCGATCGGGTGCACACCGAGCACTTGGCTTGTAGGATTTGAGCGGTGTTGAAGGAGGCTCATGTTGGGAACGCCCGGGTTCGGGGCACGGTTGTATGCGACCTACGGAGAGAGTACGAGAACTTCACTCATCTCCCCGGTGAGTCCATCGATGCCTTGTTTCGCAGGTTCACGGTGGTGGTGAACAACATGAGGGCCAATGTGGACGTGCTCCCGTACGATGATCATGATAGAGCGGTCAAGCTCTTACACTCTTTGGATCGTACGATATGGAGCGGAAAGTTCGAGGCCATAGTCGAGTCGGAGCGGTATGATACTCGACGGTGAACGAGCCGTTCTCGAAGCTCAAATCGGCCGAGGTGGATAGGGGCATGAGCGCCAAGCTCGAGGGACCGACCGATTCCCATAGTCTTGCCCTCGTTGGTGGTTCCAAAGGAAAGACTAACTCTAACCCATCCACCGGGATGTTCTCGTTTTCCTCTTTGATGTCTATGCCGGATGAGGAGTTTGATGACCTTGGAGAGGACGAGCCGGCGCGGTGACGAGGCGGTTCGAGAGGCCGCACGAGAACCGCGTGAACAAGAGGAGGAACACGAGGACTTGCTTCCGATGCGGCAAGCGGGACACTTCGTCGCCGACCGCCGGAGAAGGCCGAGAACAAGGACAGCTACAAGCACAAGCCGAGGAAGAACGATGACAAGTACCGTTCGAGGCGCGACCACAAGAGCAAGCACAAGAACAAGTACAAGGACGAGCGACGATCGAGGAAGAGGGAGGGCCGAGGCAAGGCCCGAGCGATGGTTGGAGCGAGCGACGTCGACTCCAGTTCCGCGTACTCCACCTCGAGCTCGAGCAGCAGCGACGACGAGGGAGATCGCCGCAAGAACAAGAGGTCGTCCAAGAACCCGAGCGGGCCGAGCCGCCGCGAGAGACGGCTCTCGCACCATGGCGTTGAGCTCCGGCGGCAAGAAGGGCACACACGGAGCGACTCGGACTGCGAGTCCGACGACGAGGTGCGTGATGAGATTCCCTTCTTGCGCCGGGAGAATGAGAGGCTTGGCTCTTTGCTTGATAACCGTGATGACATGCTTAGAGAGGCCAAGAAAATGAGGAAAGAGCTTAGGGCTTCACTCGAGGATGCTAGGACTAGAGTGGGCCGAGCTAGAGACACGAGGTGCTTGATAGCAAGCTTGAGATTGATTCGCTTAAGGCTAGCCCCGTTGTTTCGATGAGAATGATTGTCTTGATTGCTCTATTTTCCTTGCTGATCTTGCTTTGTTCAAGGAGAAGCATGCCTCCAAGTGTGAGGAACTAGATGTGCTTAGGGTTGAAGTGGCCGAGCTTAAGTCTAGACTGCTTTGCTAGGTGCTTGCACTTCTTGCCCTGTTTTGCATGCTAAGATTGATGAGATGCATGCTTACACTAGTTCGCTCGAGGCTAAATTGAAGGAACCCATGCCTACATCTTGCTCTACCTGTGAAATGCATGCATTGAAAAATTTGGAGCTTGCACATTATGTTGATCGCTTGCAGGATGAGAATGATGATTTGAGAAAGTTGATGGGTTGGTTGTCCGGTCACGAGCCTCAGTTGAGGATGATGATCGAGGCCTTTAAGAGGCAAGATGGTGAGGGGCTTGGAGCAAACAAGGTTGGTGAGGGAAGTGGAGAGAATATCCCGGAGCCACCAAAAACCCACCACAAGAATGACTTCCCACCAAAACCTAACCATCTAAGGAACCGACTAGACACAACCCCAGCTCCACCCGTGTTTCCTACACCCACAAATGACCTACAAAAGCCTATCAAGTTTGTGAGCACTTCGGGGAAAGTGTTCTTTGGGAAGGAGAGTGAGAAGGCAAGTGGTGAGAAACCGGTGGAGGGTTTGAGTGGAGAGAAACCAAGTGAGCGACCACATCCCAAGCCAAAGCCTAAGCTTGTGAGGTTCCATTGTGGCTATTGTGGGAGAGATGGCCATAAGGAGGAGTTTTGCTTCAAGAGGAAGCGAGAGGAGAGAATGGAAAAGGAGTGGGCTAACAAGGACAAGTACCACCCTTCCGATGGTGTACTTGAGCCTCGTATGCGGATGCCCGGGGGCAAGGCGATTGTGAGGACGGTTCGGGCTTGGGGAGAGAAGAAGGCTGCAGGGTGGTGCTGTTGCCCGGACCACACCGGTCGGACGGTGTGGAGCACGGTCCGACCGGTGGTGCGGGCACAGGCGGACGGATGTTCGGGTTTCGTGCTCGTACGGGTGCGAGGGTTGTTTACGGTGGTCGTGGTTACGGTGGTTGGGGGGCGGAAAGGGTGCGGGTGGTCGGTTGCTAGGCGTTCTCCACCTCGTGCTCAATACGGGGATTGGAGGAGTCGTGGCGGTGAGTTGGAGAGGAAGGACGTTCCACGGGCTTTCTTGCGTGGTTTTGGTCCTCCTCCGGGCGAGAGAGGGGTGGTTCCCTCGGGGTGGTTACCGTGGTGGTGTTCGTGGAGGTAGTTTTGGTAGGAGAGATGCTTTGGTTGGTGCTAACCCCACTTTCGAGCAAATGGCTCGGTGCATCGGTTTTCCTCTTTTGGTACTAACCCCGATCTTTGAGTCGTTTGTTCGCTCACGTGCCTATTTTTGATTTTCGGGTGGGAGACTTGAAGAACATTTGGTTGATTGACTCCGGTTGCTCGAGGCATATGACCGGAGACAGGGGGTGGTTCTCAAGTCTCGTCCGTGGTGACGAAGAGGTACATCACTTTTGGGGACAATGGGCGTGGGCGTGTGCTTTCGAAGGTGAGATGAAAGTGAGTGACAAGATCACTGCGAGGCGTGTTGCTCTTGTTCAATCGGCCGGGGTACAATTTGTTTTCTCGTGTCCCGGTTGTTGGATGAGGGCTTTGAGGTGTTGTTTCGGCCGGGTGGTTCTCGGATTGTGGACTCTCGAGGGGACCTTGTTTGTATGGTCGTTCCCGAGGGTCGGGTGTTTCGTCTTGATTTTTCTCGGTCTTCGGGTGTGGAGCGTTGTTTCTTGGCCGGTTCTTCGAGTGAGTTGTGGAAGTGGCATAGGAAGTTGGGTCACTTGAGCTTTGACCTTCGTCTCGCTTGAGTAAACTCAATTTGGTCCGAGGATTGCCACGGTTGAGGCTTGAGAAAGAGTTGGTTTGTGCTCCATGTAGGCATGCCAAGATGGTGGCCTCTTCTCACCCGCCTCTCACCGATGTGATGACTGAGCGTCCATGCGAGCTGCTCCATATGGACCTTGTTGGCCCGGCTCGTGTGCGATCTCGCGGGTGGGAAGTGGTATGTCCTTGTTGTGGTGGACGACTACTCTCGGTATGCGTGGGTGTTCTTTCTC
Organism: Cenchrus americanus; assembly: GCA_947561735.1. Lineage (NCBI taxonomy): Eukaryota > Viridiplantae > Streptophyta > Magnoliopsida > Poales > Poaceae > Cenchrus > Cenchrus americanus. Next base: position 255,860,915 of record OX387241.1, read on the forward strand.
GAGGGAGAAGGGGGGAGACGTTTGGTTTTGTTCGAGATCTAGTCTTGAGGTTGAGGAACGAGAGGCACGGAGATGCCATACGAGCTATCCGTAGTGATAATGGCTCGGAATTCGAGAACTCTCGTTTTGAAACCTTTTGTCATGACTTGGGTCTTGAGCACCGGTTTTCGAGTCCGTATACGCCTCCCCGGAATGGTGTAGTGGAAAGGAAGAACGGGACCTTGTGCGAGATGGCTCGGACGATGCTTGATGAGCATAGGACTCCGAGGAGGTATTGGGCCGAGGGCGGTGAACACCGCGTGCTATGTGTCGAACGGAATATACCTCGAGTACACAAGAAGAAGACATGCTATGAGTTGATGCATGGTCGCACACCCAAGGTGAGTCACTTCCATGTCTTTGGTTGCAAGTGTTTCATTCGAAGAAAGGCGAGGAAGTTGGATAAGTTTGAGGCTAGGTCTGTCGATGGCATTTTCTTTGGTTATGCATCTCATTCTAGAGCATATCGTGTGCTCAATCTTGAAACTAACCAAATCGTGGAGACTTGCGAGGTAACCTTCGACGAGACGAGCCACGTAGTCGGCTTGTCTTTGAGTGTGCGGGTGATGATGAGCTTGGCGAGGAGATCTTTCGGGAGGAGGAGCATGAACATGGTGATGATGAGGATGGTGGTGCGGTGCCCCCGGCTGAACATGTACCCACTACTTCGACTACGATGATGGATGGACGCTCTGCTACACCCACGACGACAAATCAAGAACGAGGAGAAGCTGATGTTGAGGGGGAGGTAGCTTCGAGGCGAAAACCTCCCCGGCGAGTTCAAGTGGATCACCCAGCTTTGAGGATCATCGGCGACATGAATGAACGCACTACACGGTCGAGGGTTCGAAACAATTCCCATTTCGCTCATGCTGCATTTGTTGCTTCTTTCGAGCCCAAAGACATTGGACACGCACTATCTGATCACAATTGGGTTAACTCGATGCATGAGGAGTTGGAGAACTTTGAGAGGAATCGGGTGTGGGAGTTGGTTGACCCTCCCCCGGGGTGTAAGCCGATTGGTACCAAGTGGGTGTGGAAAAACAAAGAGGGAGAGAAGGGTGAGGTTGTGAGGAACAAGTCGAGACTTGTTGCCCAAGGGTTCGGTCGAAGGAGGGGATTGACTACGAGGAGACCTTTGCTCCCGTAGCCCGTTTGGAGGCGATTAGGATCCTTCTAGCCTTTTCTCGTGGCTAAAGGGTTCAAGTTGCACCAAATGGATGTGAAGAGTGCTTTTCTCGAATGGTGTCTTGGAGGAAGAAGTGTATGTGAGGCGACCTCCGGGGTTTGAGAGTGAGAGGTACCCCCACCGGGTGTACAAGTTGAGGAAGGCGCCGTATGGGTTGAAGCGGGCGCCTAGAGCTTGGTATGGCGAGGTTGAGGGGGTTCTTGTTTGAGAGAGGTTTTGAGATGGGGAAGGTCGATCGGACCTTGTTTTTTCGAGGCGGGGGCGAGAGATATCCCGATTGTGCGGGTATACGTGGATGACATTGTCTTTGGTGGCTCGTCTAACTCTCTTGTTGCGAGGTTTGCGGATGATATGAGCGGGGAGTTCGAGATGAGCATGATGGGTGAGTTGCGGTTCTTTCTCGGGCTACAAATCAAGCAATCAAAGGAAGGAACATTTGTGCACCGAGGCTAAGTACACCAAGGACATTGTGAGGAAGTTCAAGATGGAGGACTCCAAGGCTATGACGACGCCGATGAGTACGACTACGGCTCTTGATGCGGACGAGGAAGGTGAACATGTGGACCGAGAAGGAGTACCGGAGCATGATCGGGTCACTCCTCTACTTGACGGCGACGAGGCCGGACATACGGTTCTCGGTGTGTCCGTGCGCTCGTTTTCAAGCGTCTCCGAGGACTTCGCATCGGCAAGCGGTGAAGCGAATTTTCGGTACTTGCGTCACACTCCCGACTTCGGCCTTTGGTACTCCGCGTCCTCTTCGTTGGTGCTTCATGGTTTTTCGGACGCGGATTTTGCCGGGGTGTCGGTTGGATAGGAAGTCCACTTCGGGACTTGCCGAGTTTTTGGGTTCTTCGTTGGTGTCTTGGTCTTCCCGTAAGCGGTCGAGTGTTGCTCAATCCACGACCGAGGCCGAGTATGTTGCCGCCGCTAGTTGTTGCTCTCGGCTCCTTTGGATCACCTACACCATGAGTGACTTTGGTGAGGAGTATACCCATGTCCCACTTCAATGTGATAGCACTAGTGCCATAAGTGTTGCAAAGAACCCGGTGCTCCATTCCAAAACCAAGCACATAGAAGTGTGGTATCATTTTCCGAGAGACAACGTTGAGAAAGGAAAGATAGCTTTGATCCATGTACCCACACATGACCAACTAGCCGATATTTTCACCAAACCCCTAGATCAAGCAATTTTCACTCGTTTGCGGGGGGAACTTGGTGTGTGTTTGATTTCTTGAGTTGGGTGTGTGGGAGCTTTCTTTTGCCGGTGGTGTCGAGCCCGTTTTGCCTCCCCTTGAGGAGCCGGTTTGTAGCATATGCATAGCTTTCCTTTGTGCATTTCTTGCATTTTGCATGGCATATGTAACATGATGTATAGGCATCCTTGTATCTTAGATTGCATGCATTTTGTATCATATGCATTGGTTAGGAAAAGCTTCTCTCATATACATTGTTCACCATGGAATGAGATAGATGTCTTTGTGAGCTTGTTTGGTATGCTACGGTTAGTTTTGGCTTAGCTCTTGATGATCTTGATGAATAATCCATGGTTGATAGCTATGCTTTTGAAAAATGTCACATGTATGCTCTCTCATGTGTAAATGCCTTTACATGCTCTTGACATGTTTTTGTGGCTTTGCTATGCTTAATTTGTGGTTGGATAGCTAGTTTATTGATCATATGGGGCCAAAGGCTCAATTGCCATCATGAATGTTTAGCCCTCTTGATTTATCTTGTGGAGGAGCATAAGTTCCTTTTTGTCGCAAAGACATTTCATGTACCATTTACAAATCTGAAAATGAAATGAAAAATGCTTGGAAAATATGCTCCCATGTCATATGTGCTGAATTTAATTTGCTTTGGGTGCTAAACCGTTGCATGATGCCTACCAATGAGAAGTCTCATACATAGAAGTAGGCACATGGCTCGGTGGCTTTGACATGACATGAGGTGCTTGTGGGTGTTTGTGATGGTCTTATGATTAGAATGGCTGTCCTAGCATGAAGTTTGTGTGGCTTAGCCATTTTGATATGCTTTGATCATGTTTAGGACTTTGCTCATGAGAGGCAAGTTTTTCGCAAAATTGCCAAAATCCATCTTAGCTTCGTCCAATGGTTGTGAAACTTGGTGATCATGTAGTTGAGATCGATACGAAGCCGTAGAGTATCTAACTTGCTCATTTGGACGTGTGTAGCATCCTATGTTGAATTTTGTATATTTGAGAAGCTCTAGGTTGAAAGTTTTGCATTTTTGGCTTGATTCATGCATTGCCAACAAGGGGGAGAAGTTTGAGCTTGAAATGGCTTAGTGGATGCATTTAGAAGGTTTTCGAGTGGTTTCGAGCCATTTCGGGTCTCGTTGTACACCGGTCCGACCGGTGAAGAGCACCGGTCTGACCGGTGTGAGTGCTGGTCCTGTACATATGTTGGGCACCGGTCGACCGGTGGTGATGACCGGTCCGACCGGTGTGAGCCGAAAGTGCTTGCTTGTCCCGTTTCATGTGGTTTCTTGCATGCATTCGTCCAGGGGGAGTTGCATTGGTTCAGGGGGAGTTTGCATGTGTGCAGGGGGAGCTCTTTGAGATTTTTCGAGCTTTGTTTCGGTGGTTTGTGCTCTTTGCTTGAGCTTTGCTTTGTCTCGGATGTGTCGAGCCGTTGCCCTTGCCTAAGGGGTCCGAGACTTGTTTCCTTCAAGTGATCTTGCTCTTTGCCTTTGTTCGGCTTTCGATCGCTTGTTGGAGTTTCTTTTAGTTCGTTTCTTTTCTTTTTCTTTTCTCTCTTGTTACTTTCGTGTGGGTGTTGTCAATGCACTCATCAAGGGGGAGATTGAGGACCATGTGTGGTTCGAGGACCGGTGGATGGTCGCTTCCTTGTGTGATGAGTGATTGACAACGTTGTGTGGACCGATTCTTGGCTAAGTATTGCGGGTGCGGGTTGCGGCTTGACCGGTGTTGGTGCGGGTGAAGAACAAGCGCGAAAGGTCGTCGCCGGTGAGGCCTCCGGGGTGTGGAGAAGACAAGTAGGCTTCGTTCGAGGGACCGGTGGCCGGCGGGGGTCAAGTGCGGGCCGCATGGTGGCATGAACAAGCAAGATGAAGTCGTGGACGGTTTCTTGGTTGAGCCTCAAAACCAAGGTCGAGCCGGGACTATGTGGGAGCCAAGTCATGAGTGGAGATTGGCGGAGGCTACACCGAGTTCGCGGGGTTTCGGTGGTTCACCGAAAACCACCGGGTTCCTTGGTTGATCCACAAAGCCAAGACCGGAGAACCGAAGACGGAGGTGCAGGCGGCACCGGACCGGTCCGACCGGTGGGTCCGACCGGTCCGGCCGGTGGGGACCGGTCCGACCGGTGAGGAGCACCGGTCGACCGGTGTGCGACGACGCGGTCCGAATCTTCGAAGCGGAGGACACGCGTCGGGATCGCATGGCTTGCGTCGAGGCTACGCGAGGTGCGGTCGCCGGCATCCGTCCGATGGTGAAGACATCAAGAATTCCAAATCCGCCCTTGAGGGGCTTGTATCCCTAGTTAGTAGAGAGGGGCATTTTAGACATTCGGTTGCCGCCTATATAACCCAAGAGGTGAGAGGTTGGCGGCTAACTCTTGGAACCCTAGCTCATTAGTTTTCCTATTTTCCACCTATTTTCTCTAGGTTTTCCTTAGGACTAGCAAGAGAGCTTCACGGAGAGATCTTGTAGAGAGGGATGGATGATCGGGCGGCTTGCTAGACCTTGTACGAACCTTTGTTTCATGTATAGATGATTCGGCGTGGTTCCTCAAGGTTTGGATGTGTTTTCCCGTTGTTCTTGGTGGTGATTTTCGGAGCCCTCTCTCGGTGATTTCTTTGGGTTGTTTTCGGGGCCTTTCTCTTGGGGATTTGATGGGGGAAATTTGTGGGAACCCTTCGTGGTTCCTTGGGCCGTGATTCCCCTCCCAAATCCGTGAGTAAAGGTGCTCGATTTTGGGGGTTTCTTGAGTTCTTGGGTTGGAGGTGCTCTCGGCGGGATTTCTTCGATTCCTCCTTTTTGGACGAGTTTTTGTGGGATTAAACTTGGCTATGAACTCCTCATGAGGTGTTCTTGATATCCCCAAAGTCTTGTTCAAGTCCGTGGAGCGATTCGGGAGATCGAGTTTTGGATTTGGGGGAGTTGACCCGTGGGTCGTTGTTCATCCCGAGTCGCCCGTGCTACACCGGCTCGACCGGTGCTCTTGACCGGTCCGACCGGTGCAAGCCCTTGTGGGTTTTTGCTCGGGTGAACGTCTTGGTGTGTTCCTTGTTGTCCCGTGTTGCCGCCGTTTCGAGTTTGGGTCCGTTTGGTGGTCGGTTGGCCTGTTTGGTGTCTTGGGGGCTTTCGGCCGCCACGGTCCGACCGGTGTGTCTCACCGGTCGACCGGTGTAGAGCCACTTAGTGGAAGTTGCTCGGTTTCACTGCCGCAAGTGACCGGTCCGACCGGTGGTGCTCACCGGTCCGACCGGTGTGGGTCCGTAGACTCGAGGTTTGGTTTTTCCGCTGCGTTTCTCGGGTCGGAAGGTTGCGTGTTGGTTCCTAGGTCCGGTGGCACTCCGGTGGCTACGTGGGCTTGACCAACCTTGGTAGTGAGTCGGAGACGTGTGTTGGAAGCCGCGTTCGTCTTGTTGGAGTTTTCATCTCCTTCGAGAAGAATTTTTATCGGCTCCCATTCACTCCCCCCCCTCTCGGTTCGCCGTATCGGTCCTTCGGCGGCAACGAGATCTTTCATATCAGCATCCACATCTTCAATATTCTCTCCCTCGGATCCGATTTCTCCCTCCTCACGGTTCTCAGATCCATCACCAGCTAGATTTTCTTCCGAAAGTTGACCGATCTCAGTTTCTTGCATGTCCTCCTCAATAGGTGGAAGACCAGCAGCAGCTAATTCCTCAGACATCATGGGTCTTGCAGTGCTTTTAACGCGGGCCACCTATTCGACAATAATACAAGGAAAAACCTAAGACGACATTCATGAATCAAAATATGCGAAACAAAAGTTACGAAAGTGAATGTTGAAAAGTAAAAGATGATAACAGAAGAACAAAGAAAGCAATACCTTCAAAAATCGAGAAAGTCTTGAAGCTTCGGACTCTTTGTCGCGAGATGCTTTTCTGCGAAAATGCAAGCAAAAGTTCGGAGAGAAACGAGGGAGCGGTGAAAAATTTTTACGGTGAGAGCTCTCTATTTATAGGGGCGAGGGGGTACTTCAAGAAAACTGCCTCGATATGACCGTTGCGAGTTTTTCGGAAGACGTGTGTCCACTCCGACGTTTTGAGGGTGACGTTTTCACCAGAATTCGAAAGTTTTCGTGGAATCGGATCGTCGGAGTCAACCCGCTTCCCCGAGGGGCTAGTGTTGGGGAATTCAAGAAAAACCTTACACCTTCGAAACGTCGGGTTTGTCGAATTCACGAGATAAGTTTTCAAGTAATGTGCGAAAATGACAGTCGAATCTGGCTTCTTCGCGTGAATCTGCTATCCATTTCAAGGTGGTTGAAACTTGCGAAGATCTAGAATCATGAACCTGCGAAGCCTTGAAATCGCGAATCTGTGAAGATCTGGAGTCGTGATTCTGTGAAGATCTGGAATCATAAACCTGCGAAGCCTTGAAATCGCGAATTTGTGAAGATCTGGAATCATGAACCCGCGAAGATCTGGAGTTACGAGCCTGCGAAATTCGAGAATCTAGTGAAGTTCAAATTCGGAGGTTATGATGTGTGAAGATCTCCGTGTACAAGAGATTCAGAAACCAGCAAGAAGCCAAGTCAAAGACGTTGCCTCAAAAGTCTAGGTTTGACGTGTGAACTAGTGGCAGACTTGTAAATATATGAAATCAGCCCCGCAAATCACGGGATGTAAAAGACATTTATGTACATGTTCACACTAGGAATATTCATTAGATGCAAGGGTATTCTCGGAATGTAAAAGTCCCTTCGTCTCCCTATAAAAGGGGGCGCGAGGGCATGTGTAAAGGGGTTCACAACTTTTGAAGCGAGTACAGGCTTTCAGAGATTCTTTGTCTCCTCTTCACAACTTTTATGCATTTGTTCCAAACTCACGTGTTCGGGGATTCCCTCCAATTTTTCGGACCCCCCAACAACCATCCTTCTACCTATGCTTCAAACAAGAATATTATAAATTAATTGGAACATGGAGAATCACCCAGGAAAACAGTACAACCACAAGACATATGGCTCTGTCTTGGCCAATTAATTAGGGAAGTCTTGTGTGGTTATTAGTCATGGTAGCTTGGGGTACGGAGGAATGCTTTTATGACTCTTCTACTCTGGACAGGTATTGGAAGAGAAGTGCTCTTCTAGGCTTACCTGGTCCGAGGGTAGGAGGGTACCAAAGATAGCCTCTAGGACGTGATACTATGGACTAATACACATAGGAGGACTCTTTGTAAAGGCCTCATAGTGTCCATATGCAACCACACCTATGAAGTGTGGTATTGTGCCTACTTTTGCACAGCATGGTTGGGTTCAAAGTTCTTCGGAACTTTTACGCGACTTGTGGTGAAAGTGTACAACCTCTGCAGAGTGTAAAACTGTTATAACAGCCGTGTTCACGATCAAGAACGTCCTGAATCCTCATATGATTAATGAACTTAAAGATGGATTTAAAATTGCTCTCCGGTTATTTTGTGGTCTTGTTGAGTACCAAACATAAGTGTACTCATCCTTACTAAAACGTTGTTCAGAAGAAGAAGGTGTCTGTTGTCCAGAAGATGGTGCTAGGCGTATGCAACCCCCATTCAATTGCCTGTGAAGTTTGGAGCTTTTGCTTCCCAGGATTCTGTTGTAAATCTCTGATAATCTCTTTTCTTTATGTGATATTATTTCTGTTGTTCACTAATGATGTCGCTATATGTATGGAACTAGATCCTGACATACATATAGGTAACACTTGATTTGTTTTGGAAACCGGGTGTGACAAGTCATCACTCGTTCATCCAGTCTTTCATGTGTCTCGGCGGACCTTCCTGATCCAACATTCCAGTGGAGTATACCAGAGAAGCTGCTGGATCGCTGCGCCATTTCCAGGGGTGTTCGGCAAATATCACAGGTATTGGTCACGTGGTCTCATGTTGCATCTTCGCTGGTGACCTGGGAGGATCTGGAAGCTATTAAGCAACAATTTTCAATGGTAACTGTTTGGGGACAACCAACATCTCAAGGGGGTGTTAGCAGGCTAATTACTCAAGCTAATGGGCCTCGCAAGTCGACTCGGCCCAGGAAGTCTTAACGTGCGTCTATCCGGCCCAAAGTGGGAGTGAGAGTCGTGCGCGGCTGGTGTTGCGTTTAGCTTATATATGTATGTTTGCTGGAGAGAGAGGGGTATGAACAATCTTGTAATCAACTATCAAACTCCTGAACCCTTCCTCTGTTCTTCGATCCTAAATTCTATGCTTCCTACCCCAAACTCCCTTCAATTACCAGTTGCTGCTAACAATGTGGTCGGCTATCTCGTTCTCTTGATCGCAGAGCCATCAGTCGTCATAGGCTTTGAGGCCGTGCGCCGTCGCCGTCGATCCGCCGTCCACGGGCGGTGCCTGACGGCCAACCAGACAAAGAATTTCACTCTTGGTGGTGCCCAGTTCCTCCAGATCCTTCTTGAGCCTTGCAATCTGATATTGCCCTCGTGCATTTTGTGGTAAGCTGAAGATGCACTGTAATTTCCGTCTGTCGTCCAGCGCCAGCGGCGGAATGTGTCTTCGTTGTCATCCAGGTGCACGCCGGCTAACTGGTACCATAGGTCTATGTATTCCACTAGAGCTTGCACAGATAGTCCTCCATAGATATCTCGGATCCATCTCTTGTCCAGCATCCCTTGCGCCACTTTTGTACAATATTTTTCTTCTTACACAATATTTTTCTTTCGCAACACATAATAGCCGCAAATGACATTGGAGGACCACATTATTAACCATATGTCCTTTATTTAATTTTCTGAAAGGACAAATCGTTTGGATATGGAGTACGACATTACCTACACGTCCCATCTCTGCAGGCATCGACGTCGTCGATCGTGTCCTTGTGGATCGAGACGAAACGCATCACCGGCCACGTCGCGCCTCCTTTCAGCCAGGAGCACGAGCGGGTTCTTCCTGTGCACTGTCAGCGCGCTCTCCTCCTCGAGATCCACGACCTCGCCGTGCGGCGCACGCCAATCGAAGCGGAGCAGCAAGCTGGCGAGCAGCAGCTCGACCATGGCCGTCGCGAAGTGCACGCCGGGGCAGCTCCTCCGGCCAATCCCGAACGGCACGAGCGCGAAGCCGCCGCCGCCGTCGTGCCACGGCTTGTGGTCGTTGAGGTCCACGCCGTCGCCGTCGTGCCGCTCCGGGACGAAGCGCGCTGCGTCGGGGCCCTAGGCGTCCGGGTCCGTGCCGATCGCCTTGGCGTTGACGAGCACCCGCGTCCCGGCTGGCACCACGTAGCCGTGCACCGTGCAGGGCTCGGTGGTCTCCCGGGGCACCAGGAGCGGCGCCGGCGGGTGCAGGCGCAGGGACTCCCGGATGACTAGCTTCAGGTAGTGGAGGCGCGAGAGGTCGGACTCGAGGACTGTGTCTCTGCCGCTGCCCACGTCGCTGCGCACCTCGTGCTGTGCCTTGGCGAGGACGTCCGGGTGCCTGACGAGCTCGGTCATCGTCCATTCCACGGTGGCCGGACGACGTGTCAGTCCCTGCAACAAGCATGTCCTGCGGCGGCAAACGCACGCGATGTTCGTCATCCCATCGATACATCCAGTCGAAAACAGCAATGGCATCTGTCATGGCTTACCGTCAGGATGCCTTTGATCTGGCTACGGCGGCCGAACGTATCTTGGTGAGCCGGATCGTTGTGCAGACAAAGGAGCACGTCCACCAAGTCCTCCTTGGAGTTGGACGACATCGTGCCCTTGTGTATAGAGCGGACTTAGGGCCGTGCTATTTATGGGCCGCAAGAAGCACGACATTTTGTCACAACCCGAAGCATGACATGACACGATAAGTTTTGGGGCATGCCGACACGACACGAATGCGAGGGCCATGTCGTGCCTAGGATCTCGGCACGATGAGCGGCACGGCACGACAAGTATTTTGGGTCTTGCTTGGACCGGCACGGCACGAAAATGGCCAATTTGCAAATCTGTAGGTTATTCCTTCCGATAGCATGCGATTATATGCATTATATAGCCTAATATAACTAATAACATAAAAATAGATCACAAAATCTACCTTACATGTATGAAATTGTGTTAATCATCATTCATATCATAATAAGATTGTGTTCTCGTATGGTCAGAAGCAGTCACATCACGAGGGTCGTGCTTGGGCCGGCACGGCACAAAGACGTGCCGCTGTGCCAAGGGCCGTGCTTGGGCCTAGTAAAAAATTTGTCGTGCCATGCCGGCACGGGACGACGTGCTTCGCATGCCTAGAAGTCTAAGCACGGGGCGGCACGAGGCACGAGAGTGCCGGGCCGGGCCGGCACGGCATGGCCCAAGTCTCAGCTCTACTTGTGTACGTGTTCGTCGATGACCTTCTCGTAGAACGCGTCGAGGTCATGGAAGTTCCGCTCTAGCCGCTTCCGAAGCCCACGGCGGGCGTCTAGCCACCCCAGCCATGGCATGTAGTCGGCCACAAAGAAAGCACCGAGAAGCCTCTGCATCTCCTCCAGCATAGCCTTGGTACGGATGCTGTCTTCCCCGTCGTCTCCAAAGGCGACGCGCCGAACGATCCTGTTGGTCGTGGCGACGACATTGTCACTCAGGTTCACGGCGCCGGAACCGTCGTCGCTCGACTCGTCCTCCACGGTCGCGACGAGCGCGGCGGCCTCGGCCTCGTGGACGCCGCGGAACCCTCGGACGCGGGGCGCGCCGAGGAGCTCCGACAGGCACGCGCGCCGCGCCGCGCGCCAGAAGGCGCCGTCCGGCGGCGCGAACGAGATGTTCTGCAGGCCGTAGGAGAGCCTGGTGGCGGCGTACAGCGCCGGGCGGCCCGAGAGGGCCCGGTCGTTGCCGCGCCGGAACACGGCGCGCGCGGCGTCGGCGGACGAGACGACGAGCGTCGGCACCGAGCCGAGGCGGAGCATCATGAGCGGCGCCGCGTGCGCCGCCGCGAGCGCGGATAGGGAGGCCTGCGGCAGCGCGCCGAGCTGGTGGAGGTTGCCGGTGATGGGGAGCCCCCTCGGGCGTGGGAATGGCGGCGGCGAGCTGGTGGCGCCGGGGCCGGCGTCGGACCCCTTGAACGACGGTGGTGAGAGCAGTATGCGCTTCAAGAGGAGGAGGACGGCAAGGAGCAGGAGAACGCGTGCGAGGAGCTCATGAACTTGGGGAGTCTCCATTGGACGCTAATGCCTACTGCCGTGCCCGTACGGCCGTACGTGCTCGTGGTGACATCTACTGTTCACCTATAGCTCGTGAACTTATGTACAACTGTACAAGCGGTGACGGGGACGACGGTAGTGCGAGAAAAGGAGAGGGAAAAAAAGATGTGGTGGCCACCTCTGCTGAGTGGTAGGACGGCCGGGGCGATTGGACTTTGCTTCTGGTTCCATGGCTAGAACAAGAACCGCGTCGTCGAAACACGGCGGCGCCCAAATCTCCTCGGTTACCACACACCGCACGACTCATTCTCACGTTGGCACACGGACGATGACGGCGGATTCCGGCGTTCCCCGCGGCATCGTGCACGCCATTCATCGATCTGCTGGTGCTCGTCTCCCCTGCGCATGCGCAGCGGCCGCCCGGCGCCCGCTCTGTGCTGTGCGGCTGTGGGCCGGGTTTTTTTTACCGGTGGTAACCGCGCGGTATACCGCGTGATTCTGGTACCCTGCGGTAGCAACTATCAACCGGTCCCAAAATTTGAATTTGAATTAAAAAAATGAAAAAATCAATAAAAATCACCAAAAAATAGTTCATGATTTGTAGAGTCTTATGGTGTTGAAAGTTTTCAAATTTGAGTGCATTTGGTATTTATTTGGAGCTTTAGAAGTTGAAAAAAAGAAAAAGAAAAAACATGGGCCGGCCCGTTAAGGCCCATGAAGCCCAAATGAACTAGATGACCTAGCTCGTGCCCAACCGCGTTCGGGGGCGCATCCAGAGCCTTCCTTCTTCCCCGTCCGCAAGCTTCCAAGCGCCGTCCGCCGCCGCTTCGCCCCTACCGCGCCACCACCGGCGGTTTACCGCGCCCCCGACCGCGGTTTACCGCGCGGTAGCGGCGGTAGCCGCGCGCGCGGGCGGATCTACCCCCTACCGCGCGGGCGGCGTGGTTAGCCGTGCGGGAGCGAGCGGTATGCGCGGGCGACTCGCGGTATACCGCGGTTAGGTAAATTTTTTTCTTTTGAGTAGATTTAGGCTTTAGGAATTGTGTTAGGATCTAGGATTTGTGTTAGGATTTAGGTTTACTTTGGTTTAAGATTTTTGGTAGGATTTAGGATGTGAGGTAGAGGTAGAAATAGAATTGTTGCTTTAGGTAGAAATGGAATTGTTGCTTTAGCTTTTAGGTTTAGGAGGATAATTTGTGGCATGATGTAGGATTTGTGGTAGGATCCAATTTTAGTTAGGATTTGTTTCGGAATTAGGTACATTTTCATTAGGTATAGTATTAAGGAAGTGTTTTGTAATTTAGTTTATGTTGGCATTTAAGCAGGTAGACAATGTCAGGCAGACCTAAAGACCCCGTCTGGGAACATGTTGTATGAACTATTTGTATGAATTATTTGTATGAACTATATGTATTTAAACTACCAACTCACTTATGCACGGCTAGTATTATTGTGTTTGGTGTAGTATTTCTATGTATAACTATAAATCATTGATTAGGGGTGCTATTTAACACCAATTTGTGCCAACACCATGCCAAAATTTTCATTTATTCGAAGCCGGATGGTCTTTTTCTTTGCACCGGTATAAAGCGGTATAAACAGTTTATACCGCGGTATAAATAGTTTATACCGCGGTATACCCCTGGATACCGTTTGAACTAGCGGTTTTTAGCGGTTTTGGTTTGAAATTTGAATTCGAGCGGTATTTAGCGGTATACCGCGGTAGCTACCCTTACCGCTCCCGAGCGGTAAAAATCCGGCGGTCGGTAAAAAAACGCCTTTCGAGCGTCGAGACTTTGGCGCCGAATTTTTTTCCCCACGCGAACGGCCGCCCGCTGGCGCGAGTTTCCGTAGCGTTTGCGTCTCTAAGACAGACGTTTTATGTCGGTGCAATCCACCACCGTCCTCGTGCATGGTCGTACCTGATTGCTAATCGTGGTCGAAACATAAAATCATTTTCAAATGTACATAGGTAAAATATGTAAAATGAATAGATATTTTTTCCTTACAATAACATTAGGCGTGCATACTAAAGAGTAAATAAAGGTTGAGTTTACACGAAAAGCAACCATGCATAATAATATTGAAACAAAATGCTCAATTGAATATTCATGCTAATCTTCTCCGAAATATCAAAGATTGCAAAGTTAAATATATATCACTGACCCCACATGTTATTAACTCCACCACTGTTAACTAGTTTAAGTTGTTGGCAGGTATGTTTTTTTATAGGAACAGGAGGGGTTACCCCCTCCTGATTATATATTAAAAGAACAAGGACGTATAGAACAAGTTTTTAGGAGACAAAGAAAGAGAGAAAGAAAATAAAAAAAATTACAATGCTGAAGCTAGCCATAAAGACATAAGTGTTTTCCGACTTAGCTTTGCCCTTAGAATAACTAGAGCAAATTCTGACTGAAACCGAGCTTTGACGCCTGGGATGCTGGGTGCTTATCTCTGAAAATGAAGTCATTTCGAGCCATCCATATGCACCAGCTCATGATGATGATGTCGTCCATGTAAAACACCACATTAAGTTGCGTCTTGAAATGCAGTAGGAGATCGAAGGGAGGTCCCGGTGGTACTGATAAATTCAACAAATCCCAGCAGGTTGTAGCAAAGGGACAATGTTGGTAGCTATGTGATCGAGGCGTATGAAGGGGAGATCGAATGGTCTACATGAAGCCTTTTGCATACGCGGGTAAAGCCAATACGCGTGCCTCTCCTTTTGCACAGTTGCACATGTATTTGCACAGACTTCAGCTCACGCCACACCCGGCGTGTACGACCGCCGTAGCGTCGTCGTGCACGCACCGATCGGCGCTCACGCGAGAATCCATAGACTGTCGTCGTCATGCCAAGACGGGGCCAAGGCGGGCCGGTTGGAGATTTGGAATTTGTCGAATGAGGAAAGAAGGCCCAGCTAGTAGTGTGGTTGTGGTTCTCTAATGGTTGCCAGATGAATCCAAAGCTCAAATTACAGAAATGAAAGGCAAGGAATAAGCAAAGGAAATGGAATATGTTAACTGTTATTGGTACTCATGCATAACACAGTAATAATCTGTAGTCTATAGTTCTGTACACAATCATACCATACACAAGTTTCACAAGTATTGTTCATGGGCTTACCTACACTTGAACAGAAGAACTTGATGCAGGTTAGAAAGTTTAAAGGTTCCAGAAACACTAAAAGCAGTAGTCTTCTATTTACACGTTACTACGTTAATATGTCTTCCACTCCCTCCAATGGGCAGGTGCGTCTGTTTTTTCTTTCCCGGACACGGGCCTTGTGCGCCTGTCTCTATCCTTATGCAAAGGAAAGGTCTTCAGCACAAATACAGAAAACTGCTTCAGCCTATCACCAGTAATCATTGCAGGAGCAAGAACCATCCTTGAAATGATGAAATCTATTCCGGTCTCGAACAACAATCTCTCGACTGTACACCTTTGAAATCAGCTTTGTGGCTGAGTGGCAGTCTGTGCACACTCTCAGATTCTTCGATAAGCGAATTGTGGTGCCAGGGCGCAACTTCATCAGACCAAACGCAATGGCCAGTTTCTCACTGTGATGGGAAACTGACACTTCCTTCTCACACTCGTCAACATCTAGCCTTGCGTCAGCTGTATTTGGGACATAACCAACCATCTTGATCTTTTCAATCATCTCATCAACTTTCTCGTATATCTCCCTCAATTGGGGGTGGCCACTGTCTTCAGCAAAGAACTCGAAGACAACACCATCCAGCTCAATGAGACTGCACCCAGGAGTTTTCTGAATCCCCCTATCCTTCATTTTCCTTCGAATCATTGCTGCATCCTTCCATCGACCCACTGATGCATAGATGTTTGACAGAAGTATGTAGTCACCACTATGACTAGGGTCCAAAGAGATGAGCTGCTTCAGTGCTTCTTCCCCAACTTCAACATTTTTTTGAAGTGCGCAGGAAGATAGTAGTGCCCTCCAGATAACTGTATTAGGCTCAATCGGCATGGCTCTGATAAAGTGATACGCCTCATCTACTAAACCAGCCCGCCCCAACAGATCCACAACACAGCCATAGTGCTCAATTCTTGGCTGAATTCCATAATCCTGAGTCATGCTGTCAAAATGCTGGCGACCCTCTTCAACTAAGCAGTTGTGACTGCAAGCCATGAGGACACCAATGAATGTCACATCTGTGGGCTCGATACTGGCCTTGCACATGGATGAGAAGAGCTCTAGTGCTTCTCTGCCCCTTCCATTGCTTGCCATGCCCTTTATCAAGGCCGTCCAAGTCCAGGAATTCTTCACATGCATTGACTCAAATGCCTCAACAGCACTGTCAATGCACCCACACTTTGCATAGAAGTCCACCAACGCAGTGCCAAGAGTAACAGTGAGAGGTAAGCGCTTCATTCTTATATATGAATGCACCCACTTCCCTGTCCCAAGTGCACCTAGAACAGCACTAGCAGAGAGCACACTGACCATGGTCACATCATTTGGTTCCACCTCAGAGACCTGCATCTCACTGAAAAGAGCAAGTGCCTCCTGGCACTGATCTGCCTGTGTGTAGCCTGAGATCATTGCACTCCAAGCAACCACATCACGAGACTGCATCCTGTCAAACAACCTCCGTGCCTCACCAAGTTTGCCGCACTTGGCATACATGTCAACCAGCGTGGTCACCAAGTTCCGGTTCCGCAGCATCCCCTTCTCTTCCACATAACCCCCGATCCAATTGGCAAGTTTGGGATCACCTGTTCTTCCGCATGCCGTGGCGACACTCACCAATGTGACCTCATCAAAGGGCACCCCAACCTCAAGCATGCCCTTAAACATCCCTACCACCTCCTTCCAATCCCCATTCTTCAAGTATCCTGCGATGATCGCGTTCCAAATTACCAGACCCTTCTCGTCCACAGTGTCGAACAGCAGCCGCGCCGCTGCGACATCCCCACAGCTCGCATACATATGTATCAAGCTGCTCAGCACGAAGTGATCGACCATGAGCCCACGTTTGACGGCGTACGCCTGGACGCAGGACCCTGCATCCAGCGCGCACATCCTGGAGCATGACTTGAGGACGCAGGCGACGGTGTGCTGGTCGGGCCAGATGGAAGCCGAGTCGAGCATTTCGACGAACAGATGCAAAGCGTCCTCCAGGTGGCCCGCGCGGAGGAAAGCGCGCATGAGGACGTTGTAGCACGGCGCTGATATGGGCGGCCGGGGTCCCAGGCGGAACAGGCGGACCGCGTAGGCGAGTTGCGCCTGCGAGGCGCCGTCGGCGGCGGCCTCGAGAAGGGAGTGGAAGGATTTGGGCGAGGCGGCGAGCTCCCCGGACTTGATTAGAGCCGCGTGGAGCTGCGGCACGCGGCCGAGTAGAGGGCGGGGCGGGGTCGGTGCGGCGGTGGCGGGGAGAGCGGCCGCCGGGGGGACGGCGGTGGCCATTCGGAGCTTGGCTTGGGTTTAACTGCTTGAGAGCGCACCAACCGGCACTTGCCTATCATTGGTTATCCAAGCGGCAGGACCGTTGGACCCACTGACATCTGGGCTCCACCGTTATCGGGCCCACACGAAACAGGCACCAGCCCTTCAATTTAAACTCTGGATCCGCCTGACCGCCCCTCACTCAGTTGTCAAACTAATCACCATGGCGGCCTCCGGCTCCCCCACCCGACTGCTCCTCGCCCTCCTCCTACCCGCGCTCGCCGCGGCGGCCTCGCTCCCGATGCTGCCGCTGTCTACGGATTCGCGGTGGGTGGTGGGCGCGGACGGGCGGCGCGTGAAGCTGGCGTGCGCGAACTGGGCGTCGCACCTGGAGCCGGCGGCCGCGGAGGGCCTGTCGCGGCGCGGCGTCGGGGACATCGCGGCGCGCGTGGCCGCCATGGGGTTCAACTGCGTCAGGCTCACCTGGCCGACCTACCTCGCCACCAACGCCACGCTCGCGTCTCTGCCGTTTCGATGGTCGCTGGAGCGGCTCGGCATGCGGGAGTCCGTCGCCGGCGTGCGGGTCAACAACCCCGCCCTCCTCGACCTGCCCCTCATCGATGTGTTCCGAGTACGTGGGTTTTACTCAGTTAATGAGTTCTCCAAATAATATGCTCAGCAGCTCAGGAGCTAGGATTGTTCTTTTAATCCGGGTCTTTCCCCTAATTTGGTGCCATCAATCAAACATCATTAATGCAATTGGGCCAAGTGAGAGGAAGAAGGATATTTTTAATGGATATACCTACGCTTACCTTTGAATTGGCAACCAGACATTTAGTATTGCAGGGTCGGTCGTCCTATAAGGTTCAAAATGAAAATGAATTTAACAATGTCTGTCTTGCCAATTAACAACTTGCTTGTTTGGTTTGAGGTGTCTAAAACTGTCTAAAACTAGTATTAGACACCCATGTTTGGATTCCCTGTCTAAAAGTGTCTAAAGTGCATTTAATGCTCCACTCAATGACCAATTTACCTCTCCATTCCATGGTGCGGATGGGGTGAGAAGGCAATAAATGAGGGCAAGAGAAGGAAAGATGGAGTTTTTGACAGTTTTAGCACCTCTTTGGGTGCTAGAGGTGCCAACGAGTTTTAGAGATAGACAGGGAGTTTGGTTCTTTAACCCTACAGTGTCTAAACTTTAGACACTTTGCTTTAGCACTTGTAAACCAAACACCCCCTTAACAATGTATGTGAATAATGTCTGTGAAATTAAACTGTCTTGCTGCTACAGGAAATTTAAATGACGGTCCATTTACAATTTTTATTTTCTGCAAAAGAAAAAACCATCATTATGACAGGCAAGTGATTGACTGCCTTAATTATACTGTGTCAAGCCAGATTACGTCATGAATCAGTTGAAGTAGCTAAACCAGCTAGTCACACTGTTTTTGGGTAAATCAGGTTTGCGAACAAGTGGAAACTTGAATGCACAGGATTTCAATATGCTATTTCTTTTTACTGAAACAAGTTGCACTTGGTTCATAAGTTCAAACTCTGCAGACTTGGGATTCCTAAGGCACAGGATTTCTTGTAGAACTGACCAAAGAAGCTTAGGATATCCTTCTCTTTCTTTCAATAGAAAGAAGCATCTTTTTGCGAGCTAGATTCCAAGGCTAGGATTTTTTGTTTAATCGTGCTTATAATTTAACCTTTGCCTGATTTTGGTGTCATTAATTTATTAGTAATGTGATTTTGGCCAAGTGAGAACAAGAAGAATATTTACAAATGGCGGCTTACACTTACTTGTACCTTTGAATCGGTATTGCTGGTTCTGAGAGGTCAAAATGAAGCCGAATTTAATATGTCTTGCTAGTTAACATTAACACTGTGTGTGGATAGCAGGCGTGGAATTATACAGTCTTCTCTTGCCATGTTATAGGCATCTAAGTTTTATACTCTCTTGAAAAAAACATAATTATGATGGACAAGTCTACATTAATTATATTGTGGCTAGCAGGATCATGTGATAAATTTATTGAACTATAGCTAAACCAGCAGCTCATGCTATTTTTAGCTAAAACAAAGTTGCTTGACAAGTATAAACTTTGCAGACAAGAGTGCAAACTGCATAAGATATCATTAGTGCATTTTACTAAAACAAGTTGCTTACTTGCTTCAGAAATCCAAACTCTGCAGATCTAGGACGTAATTCCATCAAAGATATCACCAAAGAATCTTAGCATATCCTTCCTTCAATAGTAACAAACACCTTTGCAGGCTTAGGGCTCTAGCCTAATAGAGAAATATCTGATCAGGTTTGCTATAAAGCTATTTCAGGAATGCAAGGAATAAGTGTTCATAATGCTCCTGTTATTTTTAGTTGTTACCCAATCAGTTTGCATACAGATGACCTACCTACTACAGTACTACTCACCAAATTGATGGTCCAATATGAGGGTGCCTTGCAAGTGTGATTGCTCTATCTAGAACAGCTATTGCTCTGTAGGTTTTGTTTCGATGGCTAATAAATTGCTAGCTTGTGGACTAGGTGGGTTGTCCTTTTTCCATATCAGGTATCTAGGTAGATGACTTTGTATATACCAAAAGAAATGGTGCTGTAGTGGGGAGTAATGTGTGGCATATCTCTGATTCCTCTAGATTCCTAAAGCTCAGAAATTCATCATAGAGCTCACAGAGAAGCTTAGGATATCCATCTCTTCCTTTTATTAGTGAGCAACATCTTTTGCAAGCTGAGGGCTCAAAACAAATCAGGAAAGATGTGGTTATTTTACTATTTCAGTAAAAATAAAGACAGCTCTCCTGCGTGAAAGCTTTTTAATAGTTCTACTCCCATGCATATTTTTTTTGGGGGGGGGGGGGGATGCTCATGATGTTCTTATCTGATTAGTTTTAACACAAACGATCTACCTACTACTCACCAAATCAATGGTCCAATGTCAGGGTACCTTGCAAGTATGGCTTCTCTAGCTAGAACAGATATTGCTTTGTTATGGTGACTTTTAAAAGGCACATTGCCAATTTGTGGATTAGGTGGGTTTTTCTTTTTCAAAAATGAGGTATCTAGTTAGTTATTAGTAACATGGTAATATACCAGAAGAAATGGTCATGTATGAATAATAGTGTAATACATAGCAGAACTCATCTGTCATTTTCTTATTACATGGACATAATACCAGACTGGACATCAAGTTTGACTAAAAACATTTTAAGTTTTAAAAAATAAACTAAAAACATTTTACATTGATTTTTCAAGGGATAAATGAACTGTGGTATTTATAATTCTTCTGACATGATTTGAATTCGTTAACCATAGGAAGTGGTCTCAGCTTTGGGCAGCAAAAGTATAATGGTCATACTTGATAACCAAATGACCACTCCGGGATGGTGCTGCAGCAGAACTGATGGCAATGGCTTCTTTGGAGACAAGTATTTCGATCCTAACGAATGGTTGAAAGGGCTCAGTGCAATGGCAACTATTTTTAACGACACAAAAAATGTTGTAGGCATGAGCTTGCGGAATGAGCTTCGAGGGCCCAATCAAAATATTAGTTTGTGGTACAGGTATGCATCTGTGATGGGAAATGCCATTTTGTTTATGTTACTCTTGGTACCTACAATTTTAATTACAATTTAACTCCATCTTAGGTACATGCAACTAGGTGCAGAAGCTGTGCATGCGGCAAACCCTAATGTCCTGGTTATTTTATCGGGCCTGGATTTTGACAACACTCTCAGCTTCTTGCACTCTAGAAAACCTGACTTACGGTTTACTGGAAAGTTAGTTTTTGAGCAACATTGGTATGGTTTCTCAGATGGCGGCCATTGGGAAATTCTGAATCAAAATGATGCTTGTAGGATGGTCGTTGATTCCATATGGGCTAAAGGATTATTCCTACTTCGACAAGGCTGGCCATTATTTTTCTCTGAGTTTGGGTTTGATATGTCTGGCACGCATATTGGTGACAATCGCTATCTTACCTGCTTTTTAAGTGTGGCAGCCGAAATGGATTTGGACTGGGCAATTTGGGCTCTTCAAGGGAGTTACTATATCAGAGAAGGTATTTTGGCTTATGATGAATCGTATGGATTGCTGTCATGGGACTGGTGTACAGCTAGAAATCCCAGCTTCATTAAAAGGATCAGTTCCTTGCAATCACCATTTCAAGGTTTGAAACTTCTTCTATCTCATTATTAGTCTTCTCTAGCGGCAACAGTGTGCGAAACATAGTTTTAATAATTACTCCCTCCCTTCTCGTTTATAAGGCGCGCACGTATAACAAGATTCAAACTTTACAATCTTTGACTACTAATTTACTCATCATATTTTTTGTTTTGTAATGTAAATTTGACATGGTTGAATTTGTATTTAAATGTAGTTTCCAATGATTATACGTTCATAATCACAAATAAAATAATATAAGAGGAATTAGTGGTCAAAGTATAGTTTGGACGACCGTGACGTGTCTGCCCGCACCTTATAAACGAGAATGGAGGGAGTAATACCCAATCCTTGCTATTTGTTACACAATTTTAAGATAAGAATACGCTGAGAGTGCCCTTTTTTCTGAACTAAATATATCAACTTCTGATTTCTTAATTTTTTTTTATCTCAAATGAAAACTTCTGACCAATGGACATTGGAGTCCTCAGTAGTCAGTACAGCATATTACTTAACGATAAAATTTTGAACCAATTTTCAGTCCTTTCCAGAAGTTAGTTGAAAGGTTCTGTTGAAAATTTGATTGGTCCAACAGCATTTGTGCGCTCACAAATCACAATACATCTATACCCATATAAACTTGCCTCAGAATACAGGGCTTATATAGGACACTTTGGTAAAGTGTATAGCGGGGGTGCGAGACCATTATATATAGAAAATGATGCAGAACTTTATTTCTTTTCTGTGAAACTCACTCTACTCTGATTGCAGTGATATGTACTGACTTTTCTTCAACCAGTTTGTAACAAAAATATATTTATGTGCTAGGTCCTGGTCTCCCAAACAGTAGAGAGCCATACAACGTAATATTCCACCCCCAAACTGGGTTGTGTGTCTTGGCAGCATCTTCAAAGTCACTCAAGCTTGGTCCATGTGACGAATCAAATGCCTTGAATTACACCTCAGCATATGAGCTAGTGGTGTTAAGCACAGGACAATGCATCCAGGCGAAGTCTGTGGGCGAGGACGCAAAGCTTGGCACTGATTGTAGCAAACCCAGTTCAAAGTGGCAGCTGATATCAAATTCGAGGATGCACGTCTCAGCTGAGCTCACCAAAAATGGAACCAGGGTGTGCTTGGATGCCGGCCCTGATGGTGCCGTCATCACAAACCACTGCAAGTGCCTAACCATCGATCCATTCTGTAACCCTGAAAGCCAGTGGTTCAAAGTGATCTTAAGCAGCAGGGATACTCCTGGCGGCTCCTCCATCTTGCAGATGCCGTCACTTGGACCCTGGCCTCCAACATCACTTAGTTATTGACAGTTTGAGAGCAGCTCTTGTTCATGTACTGTGGTAGCGACGGTCGAAACTCTGCAAAGTTGTTCAAGCTCGTTGGATCACTGTATGGCACTGCAACCTGGAAAGATTGTAAAATATGCATATGCTCCAAGTTCACTCAAGCCTCACCCAAGAGATGAGAAGAGATTGTCACCTATGCTGCCGTCGGTGTTATGTAGAAGTATATAGAGCTCTTGCATTTACCGCGGTAAATCTGGTTTGTACAAAAGCCACAGTGAATAAATAAAAGTTCGTCGATATTTACTGAGATATAAGGATTGCATTTGCCTTAAATTTTCAATAAACAAGAAGGCAACCATAACCATGGTGCACAGCGTGAGCATGAATCAGCTTTGGAACAGCCTTTTTTGGGATTTGTAGTGTGCTGCACTTCTTTCCCTCTGTCTGTTCATCCTCTTGCTGTCGTTTTCCCTTTCTTTCAGTTGATGGAAGCAACCAGCATTTGGCTGTGCTTACTTCAGGTTGGCAATTCTCAGCCATTCGATAAAGACGTATACGGAATCACAGGTAATTTGCCCGGCCTGGCAGCACTCTTCGATCACAAGCAAAAACGTACTGCGCGCTGTTTCCTGCTGGATACGATACGGAAATTTCCGGCGCCCATTAATTGCACCGGGAAGTGCAGTTGTAGCACCATCTTCAACAGTTAGAGATGGTTCTATCTCTTAGACTTAGGCTACAGATGTCATCTTTACTGGCTCCTTCTGAATCCCTTTATTTTGAAAAAAATAATAATGAAATAGTCTATTTGTTTTGAAACATGTCACTGTACAACTTTTCAAAGTTTTCCAAAGTTTAGATATAAACGTATCTTAAAATCATGGGGTGGGTAATATAATGAGTGGAAATTGAGTGTATATATCCTCGTGCTATTTTCCTAATTAGTAACTTATAGCATCCTCTTCAACTCACTTCCTTTATACTAGAAGTGCAGTAAATAAATATCTTTTTCATATGGTCAACAAGAATATACAAATATATTCCACATATAACTATATTAGTTTAATTAATTTGTGTTTTAGTTATGATTATTAGTATGTAATTCAATTCTAAGGATCCAATGGAATCTAAAGCTAATTTCCCAACGGTTAGAGATAGTTCTAACTCTAAGATTATATCTAAGACATATGAATAAAGCTAATTTCTCCAATAGACTGTCTTCAAGGTTGTATCTTGTTGGTTCGGCTGCATTGTGCATAGTAGCGCAGGAATAAAATTGAAGTGGAAGGGTTAGGTGGCCATTTTACTCCAACCCTCTACCGGCCGGCTGGCCTCTGATTTCTTTTCTCCGAGGGGATGTGAATTAGGAGCACAGCACTGATCTCATTACTCACTGCAATGGCCTTTCTTCAAGCATAGATTATATCCTAACAGTATGTTGCTGCCAAACCTTAAATCATCGGCAAGAGTACTTGTTGAGATTTCTGTGCTCACACATGTCAAGGCCCAGAGTGGCCGTGGTGAATTGGTGACGATCCCTTGAAGCAAGCGGCGGCCACCGCCTGCGGCCTGCCTATATATCCACGGCCGCCGCTCTCCGATCCCTTGGCGTCCACAGTTCCACCACCACCACCACCATTGGCGTCACGGCACCATGAGGCCGTCCTGTCCAGCCGCCGCGTGGCTGGTTTGTGTTCTGGCCCTGCTGGCCGCCTGCCGCCATGAGCGGGCGGCGGCGGCCGTGCCGACGCTGTCGACGGCGTCGCGGTGGGTGGTGGACGAGGGCGGGAGCCGGGTGAAGCTGGCGTGCGTGAACTGGCCGTCGCACCTGGAGCCGATGCTGGCGGAAGGCCTGAGCAAGCGGCCCCTGGACGCCATCGCAGCGGCCGTGGCCGCCATGGGATTCAACTGCGTCAGGCTCACGTGGCCCACGTTCCTGGCCACCGACACCTCCTACGGCGAGCTCACCGTCACGCAGTCCTTCCAGCGGCTCAACCTCACCGAGTCGCTCGCCGGCATCAGGGCCAACAACCCCGACTTCGTCGACCTCAAGCTCCTCGACGCGCTCAAGGCAAGCCTCTCTCTGTCTCTCTCTCAAGAGAACCTTCTCTGATCAATGGCAATAGTCGGTGGCGTTGAACCAGACGTGATGTGTGGCATTGCGGATGCGTGTGCGTGCAGGTCGTGGTGAGCAGCCTGGGCAAGCACGACGTGATGGTGATCCTGGACAACCACCTGAGCAAGCCCGGGTGGTGCTGCAGCAACACCGACGGCAACGGCTTCTTCGGCGACACCTACTTCGACCCGGACGTCTGGGTCGCCGGCCTCAAGAAGATGGCCACGATGTTCGCCGGCGTGGACAACGTCGTCGGCATGAGCCTCCGGAACGAGCTCAGAGGGCCCAGGCAGAATGCCAACGACTGGTACAGGTAAGCGGTGGCTAATCTCATCAAAACTTCTCGTACAGAAACACGATTAGTGCAAGTAGACGCTGGTTATTAACGTGATTTTAGTTACGATCAGTACTGTCGACACAGCTACCGTGTTCCTCTGTGCCGTCCGCCATGACCATCCATAACTGGTAACTACTAACTAGTAAATGACTCAAGTGGTTGGCAGCTAGCTTCCTCCTACCAGGCTACCACCACAGGTCCACAGTACTCCAGCAGGGCTGCAGGAGCACTGTGGCAACTCATATTGCAGAGTACACTCTGCATTACTCCTGCACTGCTGCACAGCATGTGAAGATCAGTAATGGCGTTTCTTGAATTCGCCGTAGTACTACCACCGGCAGCATATCATCGGTGGCTAGACGAGCTTTCAATGCCAAGCGGTGATCGGCGGTTGACCGAGAGCTGACAGCCACCCGTGTCGCCACGCAAACATACGCAGGTACATGCAGCTCGGCGCGGAGGTGGTGCACGCGGCGAACCCGCGCGTGCTGGTCATCCTCGGGGGGCTCAGCTTCGACAACGACTTGGCCTTCCTCAACTCGCGGCAGGTGAACCTGAGCTTCACGAGGAAGGCGGCGTTCGAGGTGCACTGGTACAGCTTCTCCAACAGCCAGGAGTGGGGCTCGGGCAACGCTAACCAGGCCTGCGCGCGCATCACCGCCGGCGTCGCCCACCGCGCGCTCTACCTGCTCGACAAGGGGTGGCCCGTCATCCTCAGCGAGTTCGGCGTCGACAACCGCGGCGGCAACGCCAACGACAACCGATACTACGGCTGCGCCGCCGCCACCGCCGCCGACCTCGACCTGGACTGGGCGCTCTGGACGCTGCAGGGGAGCTACTACCTCCGGGAGGGCGTCCGTGACCTGGACGAGGTCTACGGCGTGCTCGACCGGGCCTGGAGCGGGCCCCGCAACGCCACCGCGCTGAGCAGGGTCCAGGCCCTCCAGCGCCCGCTCAGGGGCCCCGGCCTGGACCAGGTGCCGCCGTACACGGTGCTCTTCCACCCGGTCACCGGGACGTGCGTGCTGCGCCGCCGGTCGCCCCAGCTGGAGCTGGGACCCTGCAGCGAGACGGAGGCCTGGGCGTACAGCGCGCAGGAGCAACGGCTGGCGGTGGCGCCGCGGGACGGCTCGTCGCTGTGCCTCCGCGCCGAGGGCGCCGGCAGGCCCACCAGCCTCGGCGCGAGCTGCGGCGATGCGATGGCGCGGTGGCGCTTCGTGTCGGACTCCAAGCTGCACATCGCGACGTCGTCATCCTCCTCGGCCGCGGTCGACGGCGACGGCGCGCTCTGCCTGGACGTCGGTCCCGACGGCCGGAGCGTGGTGACCAACCCGTGCCGGTGCCTGAGCGCCGACAACAGCTGCGAACCGCAGAGCCAGTGGTTCAAGCTGGTGACCAGCACCAGGAGCGTGGCCGCAGAGAAGACCATGCTCGCGCAGCTGCCGCCCAAGCTCAAGAACTGGAAGATCAGGTCGCTTTGATCGATCGATCGTGGGATTCCATCCTATCCTACCGAGACAAAATGTAGTACTTACGTCTAAGAACGACGGGAACAGAGGAACACCGCCCTTAAAAACAACCATAGAGCGCGGTGTTCTTCAGTTAAGGTAACTGATCCATCAGCATGAGCAAATAATCTCTCAAAAGTTCACGTTGCGAAAGAGTTAGCGAGACCATGTGAAACTGCTCTCTTTTACACTGTGTCCAGTAGATTGCAACACTGCAGGAAGCACAAGGTGCACGAGGCACAACACCAAATCACAGTACCAAAATACAACACAACAATCCCTTTTGTGAATAAAAATATACACATATACAACACGGCGAACAAGATGAAGCGCAAAAAGAACCAACAGAACAAATGGTTTCTCTGAAAAACAACATCTCAATGTGCACGTGCGGCGGTTACCGAAGAGCACGGCACAAAAATTGCAAGTCGGAAAGGGTAAACATATTCAGGAAGTTCTGTAGAGAATCTCGATGCGCCACAGGTCGCCATCGCGGGATGAACTGCAAGGAATTTCAAAGGCTAGCAGGCCATCCTCTGTATGACTGAACTCCACTTGTTGTCCATCAACCCTGCAAAGCTCCGGCCTGGTGGCTGAATACGCCCCGAACCGCCCTGGACCTCGGCACCTGACGTGAATTGTGGTAGCTGAGGAATCAGAGATGCTCGAGATGTCTTCGAGTGCACCACCGGAGTTGAACATGTTGATCAGCCCGAGAGGCGCAAACTGAACGGCATCACCGAACACCTGGTGTAAGAAACGGGGCATGTCTGTAAGAAGATATTTACAGTGCTGAACAATGTTGGAATATCCAACATTCTTGGATTCCAAATTCAGGAGGGAAAGCAAAAGGAAAGGAAAGTAAACTGACCTTTATTGGTGAAACAGTGTAGATCTCACATGCCATGGTAGACAGTGAAACCTCCAAATGTTGGTGCATCTGAAGCCTTGAAAGAGAACCTGTAAGAAGGAACAGAATGTTAATCAGAGACATCGATGGCATGGTGATGAGATGGAAATGTTAATGACTCGCTAAAAAGAAGCAGGCAACCAACTGAATTTACATGAATTGAAAGCATATACTGCAGTCTCTCCACTCCAATTATCACCGGCTATCTCCTCGAGAGATTCTACATCTGAAGGTGAGAGATGAGCAGTGATGTTGACACTGGTCGGCACATAATCAATATCTTTCACTGGCCAAACCCATTGCCCAGCTCCCTGGCAATTGAACACTCCGATGACACCAGAAAAATTGTTCAGGTTCCATATTTTCAGAAGACTGCAGAAGAACTCGCAGGTTAGTATTTTCTGATAACAACATAGTAGGATAAGGAGCCATTAAAGCTATGTTAGTGTTTATACCTTTTGCCATCCATGACCGGGTCATTGAACAGACAATCACGTGCAGGACGACCAGCATACCTTGCTCTCAGAATCGAGCCATCTGGTAGAACAAGCTTTTTCAGAACGCTGAAGTCATGCACCCCGGGTTTGTCACTGCATATAGCAACAAATTTAAATGTACAATGAAGACCTGTGTTTAGGTTAAAAGCAACCAAAATTCATAACTGAAAAAATACTACATATTCTACAAAAAGATCACCTCACATAAACACCACCTCCACTCAGTGCTCTAGCTGCTCCGTGAAATTCTGCTGATTCATGCTTGCTCTTCACAAGAACAAACGAAAATTAGCAAGCACTGAAGTTACCAAGGTGCCTAAATATACTACTACTAGGGGTTCGAGAAGCAAAAATCTCACATGGAACATATCCCAGTCAGGTATGAAGATTTCTCCCAACAAAATGCTATTGAATGACACAGAAGCAATGTGCAGAGTTTGCAGTGTTGGTTCCCGAGGCATGAAATCTTCAGAGGCTCTAGCAACTGCACTCTTCAAGGCACTACAAAACAACCAGGAATTATACCAGATTCTATCTACATAAAGTAGCTCATCTGTCTTCCACAGCTAGGGACATGCTACCTAAAGATGCTGTCTGAATTGTGACTCATGCAGCAGATTAGATTGTTTCTTTTGAAGTTCTGGGCAATGGACTCCTCAAGAGCTTGCTGATACTTTCGTGTTACTGCAACACGTCCACCAAAGCCATGCCCAAGAGTTTCCAACACATTCTGCACATCAACCTTCACACCATCCACACCCACACTAGAAAGGTAGCTGTGCTGATCACTGTAGAACTCAAATATCTTATCAGGATCAATGATGCCAACTCCAAATTTCTCCAAGCTGTCCATGGCAATATCCCTTAGATTGGCAACATTACCCGGTGATTGAACTGGGTAAACAAGCTTTGGGTTGTAGTTCTTCATCACATCAGATGTTGCTTGGACACCTCCCCAATACCCAAGTAAAGCATGCCACATGTAAACATACCTGTAGTTTCATATACCATTTTGCTCAACAGAAAAAAAAGAATGAAGATTTAGCTGTCCTAGTATTTTGATAAAAAATCAATTACTTGACTCCATGTTTTTCTTTGATCCTCTTGACAAGGTCCCCAAGATTCTTGCAGTTCTCTCCCCTGAACTTGTGATTCTCCTTCAGATCAGTCAGCCTCTGCGCAAACCTGGCATAATTACAATGCAAATCAGGAAACAACACAGTGCACACCTGACACCTTCATGGGTTGCCAAAGGATGGAACACTAACATGGTCTGCTCATGGAGGGTTTCATCCACTTCCTCGAATTCATCAACTGTTTCTTGCCAACCATCATCTATTATCAGAAACCTCGGTGGCGCACCACCTTCTCGCAGACTATAGAACAAAAAAATGCATCATTGGTAAGTGATATAGCAATATAAATGAGGCAAAAGATGCCCTTCCATTTCCTTCTAATATTACATACATAATCGTGTGAAAAATGAAATGTAAAACATTGTTCATATACCTTTTAAGGCCCTCTTCGATCCCTGCTGGGTTAACAGCCTTGTAAAATGCATCCCAGGTGCACCACCCAAACCAGTTCAGATTTGCAGGGATCTGATGTCCGTGCCATATTGAAGCAACATATAAGAGAACCAGAATCAACAAGCTGCCAAGACTTGACAGCATAAACAAATTAGGGGATATAGGCATAAAAACCTGCATAAAGTTACCTCCTTGTCCTCAATATGCTTGAAGGTTCCTTTGATCTTTGTTAGCAGCCTGAATAAAGCTACAAGTGAGCCACTTATACACTGAACAAAAATCCTTTTTATTACATTTAAAAAGTAAGAGCACGGCATTACTTGATGGATTCCTTCATTAGCTTGAATGGGTTATCCCCTGAGTTGATGAATACTGCATCAACTGTTTCCATTGTCTGGGCCTCAGGATCACCTACCAAGAGTGAACAGTACATTTTCTCTCTCAGAAAATCCTTGCCAAAATGACAAGCTTCGCACAATCTATTCGATCGAGTTCTTGAACATTGAAATTCAGTAGGTCGCGGCAGACAGGGCTCACCGCTCTCCAAGCAGAACTGGAGCTCGTTCTCGGGGCTCCCCTGGAGGCTAGCCCTGAAATCGCCGTCAAGAATCGGCAGCATTAGTGCGTACACCGCGCTCCTCTCCGCGGCGGCGGAACCGGCCTCATCCCTGGACTCCAAGAGCAGCATCTGCGTCTCCGCCGGCACGGCAGCAGCGCCGGCGCCCGTGGCCGGGACCATCCACCAGATCTTGAACCTGAACAGGGACAACCACCTCCACCCACTGCGCAGCCACCGATCCAAGAACGAAACCGCATCGGTCACAATCAAATCGGTGGCACAGGCTCGCGCTCCGGTGCCTGCACGGCGACGGCGGGCTTACCTTGCCAGGGTGCCGACGGGGAACACGTGGCGGCTGGACGGCGCCGCCGCCCTGGCGCCGAGGAACGCGGCGCTCGGGGCGGCCTCGGCGTCGGCGGGGCGGAGGGTGACGTTGGGCGGGGCGCGGGCGAGCAGCTCCCGCCCGCCGACAATCAAGGACCCGTGCTCGAGCCGCGCCGTCATCTGCTGCTGCCGCTGCGGCGGGGACGAGGGCGAGGGCGTGGCGGTGCTCAGGTGCTGGGAGGCGGCTACCGGCATTGCTCTGCGGACGAGGAGGAGTCGGCGGCCGCGGCCGCAGCAGCAGCCAGAGATGCTCTTATACGACGGGGAAAGAGGCGGGAGCGAGCAAGGCGGGCGCGAGGCCGTCAGCCTCGTCAGCGCCATGTCAGAAAGGTCGAAAGGAGACGTTGAGCTCCCGCCTCCCGCCGTCCGGCCCCGCGTGTGCGGATAAGCTAATAGAGTATTTGGGCATGTGGGCTACCGCGTGGAAACGTGCGGAGGGCGAAGGAAGGGGGACGACGACGAGAGAGAGCGGGAACGATCTCGAAGCTCTCGGGCGGTGGGAGCTGCGACTGCGAGCCTGCGGCGGCGGTGCTCCGAGTCGGAGCCTGCGTCGCCGTTGACCCGCACAGCCGAAGGAGTCGCGGCATGGCGTGTTGGCGCTCGGAATTTACGAGAGCGTGACACGTCAAGGAAGAGGACGGCGCGTGTAGAAAGGAGATGACATCATGCTCTGCCTTAGGCTGAGATTTTTTATATATTTTTTCTTTGATTTTCGAAAAAATAAATGTTGGAACGAACCATTTCGACAAAACCCCGCTGCGGCAGGAGTTCCTGCCGCCACGAGGCACGACGTTAGGGGTGGCGCCAACGGTCATCTTCCCTGTCACGTGGGGTCGGTTGCAGGTCGTGGGGCACGGCGCGGGACTCCTGCCGCGCGTGGGCCACGACGCTACGCACGGCGGCGGGAATCGTAGCGTCGTGGCCCACGGCGGCAGAGTCCTGGCGCCGTGGGCCATGCGACAGCGTCACCCCTATATAAGGGGTCGATCATTGCCGCCGCCGGCCCTCCCTCACTCACTCCCTCCTCTAAATCTAAGGCTTTCAACTTTTCGAAGCACTTTTGACCGAGGTATTGTTAACACCAAAAATTGGTACAGGAAAGAGACTGACTTGTGGGCCGAGTTTGGTAAGGAGATATCATTCGGCAGGAGGTTTTCCTTGAAGCATTCGGTAAGGGCGCTTGCGGTCGGGAGCACGCCATCATTCGGCAGAAGTGCTGTTTTGCGCTTGGAAGAGGAAGTATTCGGGGATACGTGATGACGTGGCCTGGATATAAGGAAGGGACGAATTGATGACGGGTGCGAGATGGACACCGACGCCGAGACGCTGTTTTAGGCAATGAATGTTGTACTCGTAGTCGATTAGGAGTCATGTTAGGACAAGGGTATAAATATGAACCCTTAGTGTTTGTAATGGAGGATCAAACAATTTCACAACAAACCGGCCCCGTGCCAACTTTAAGTCCTTCTGGTCGATGTAACACCCTAAAATTCTATCACTAAAAATTACCTAGCAACTATTATTTAGCCCTAAGGATTTAAAGTTTAAATTGCCATTTACAATTGAGCTCTAAAATATTAAACATAATTTAATAAACATAGAGACAACAAGTGATTGTGCATCATCAGTTGGCTTGCATGGCTTTTGGTTGCTTGTGTGGTTTCTAAAAAGTTTATAAAATTTTTGAGGAAAGTTTGAAAGAGTTTGATTTGAATTTAAAAAGAAAAGTGGTTTTAAAAAGAAGTTTGAAAAAGAAATGAAAAAAAGGAAACCTTACCTTCTCACCTTTCGGCCCAAACAGCCCAACAGCCCGCCATCCTTCTCCCCGCGCCGGCCCACGTCCTCTCTCTCTTTTTCTTTTTCTTTGCTCTCGCTGACACCGCGACCCCACCTATCAGTCTCTCCCTCCCCCTTCCTTTTCTTCTTCCTCACCCCGCCGCCCGGCCGACCCGGCGCCGCCGCAAATCTCGCCACGCCCGGCCGCCTCCCCCCTCTTTTCCCTTCTAGCCGAGGACGCCAATTAAGGCAATAAATCGCCCACTCCAATCCCCGGCCGTTTCCCCTTTTCCCCTTGCTCTCTTTACGCCCGGACGGCCCGCCGGCCATCAATGGCAAGTCTGCCGGCCGCCCCGTCCCCTTCCGCTCCGCCTTCCTCCATATGGCCCTATTTAAGCACGCACTCGAGCTCCTGCGTCTCCCTTTGCACCCGCAACACACCAACACACGCGCTCGAGCCCAATTTCCCCGGCGCCGCCGTCTCTGCTTCGTCCCGCGGCCGGACGCCGACGGTGGAGTGCATCGCCGCCTTATCCTTTTCTTCCCCGGACGCGATTGTTTGCCTCACGTGGCGCTTGTTGTCCAGGGAAAGCCGTCACCAGGATCGCGCGACGCTTGGAGCTTGGGTCCCCGCCTGCGGGAGCGCCGCCCGAGCCGCCGTCGCCGTCGAACTCCATCACTGCTGCCTCCCCTTCGCCCGTGAGCTCGCCCAACGTTTCCTCGCGTGGTGAGCATCATCTTCCTGGACGATTTTCCCTTGAGCGCACGCCGTAACACCGGCGCCCGCACGCCGGCGAACCCCGCGCCGCCCCCTTTCGGTGCCAGCCGCCGTGGAAGCTCCACCCACCTCCCTGAACCCCTGGAGGTGTGCGCGTGTCGCTCAGCTACGCGTAGAGCCCGCTCGCGGGCGAAACGATGCCCCACGGCATGATCTAGGGCCGCGCGGCGAAGGCGCGCGCGCGCGCGCGCGCGCACTCCGGCGAGTCCGCCGCCACCCCCGCTTGCACGCGTTTTCAGCCGTGCGATCCGCGATGAATAGACGAGATCGCATACCCTTTCAGTTTATGAGGCCGGTCCACCATAGACCTGTGGACCGCGACCATGGCTCAGTCCACGGCTTCCTCAGCCGTTGGATCAGCGATCCATGGCTCAGCCGAGCCGTTTAGCTTAAAGAGCCCCTGAGTTTTTCCAGATCTGCATGCCGGTCCTCCCACCTATGAGAACTCTTACGGATAGGTCCTGATTTTTACGATCTAGCCCCTGTCTACCCTAGTTAATTGTGTTAGGGGTCCTTTTATTAAGAAATAACACTTAAGCCCTTTAGTTTTTATATAAAATTATGTTTTAGCCCCTGGTTTTATTTATAAAAGGCTCTGTAAATTTAGTTTTACTACAGATAGGTCCCTGAATCTTGTTTTAATCATATCTTTCTCGTTTTAACTCCGTTTTTAGCGTTTTATATACCGAAATGATCGTCTCGACGAGTAGGATCATTTAAACAAAGCAAATTTACCGGTTTTGTTACTTGTTTGGTGTACTTGTTTATTTATTGTTTATTGTTCTTGTTTGACTCGTAGATATCGTGCTCGTTTCGTCCGAGCTCCCCATCGGAGGCGATCGGGAAGAGCCTGTGCTCGAGGAAGATTTTACCCGACTTGTAGAGGAAGGCAAGTGGCTTTCCCCCTCTGCATTATCTTTTTGAACCTATGTCATTGCATGTTAAACAAAGTTTACTATTCCTGTTGCTATGCATAAACTTGATGGGCAAACACCTAGTTAAGGACTTGACTAGATATTTTACCTCATTACCTTGATCAACCCTGTTTAACAGATGCTTGGGGTAGATAAATGCTTAGTTTGCTTTACATGGGTATGGTTATGCTTTGTTTTACAATATATATCTCAGTTCTGTTATGTAATACGTTTATGCTTAAGACAAGATAATTTGAAATATAAACAGAACATGGAGAACCGCCCAATACAACAGTACAACCACAGTCCACATGGCTCTGGCTTAGCCAAGTAATTAGGAGAGTGGGTTAGCTGATAGCCTTTTTCCGAGAGGGGCACAGGGGGCTCGGGGTTGCAGGGGTATAGTCCGGTTCTTTTGGGGTAGCAGCCTTGGCTAAGGTGCTGACCACTAGGGAGGGTTATGGTCCGCCCCGAGCCGAATCGTTGCGGGGTCGTTGGTTTCTCTTCTTTCCTTTGTAAAGGCTTCGTAGTGGACCCCTAGCCACTCATCTCAGAAGTGTTTAAGGGTCTAGCTAACCGGGCAAAATGGGGAACACGAACTCGTGGGTAAAGTGTACAACCTCTGCGAGTGTAAAGGCGATCGATCGGCCGTGCTCACGGTCATGAGCGGCTTGGACCCTCACATGATTAATAAACTTGAAGATAAATGTAGATCGTGGGTTTGTGGGT
The DNA here is from genome assembly GCA_947561735.1 of Cenchrus americanus. Lineage (NCBI taxonomy): Eukaryota > Viridiplantae > Streptophyta > Magnoliopsida > Poales > Poaceae > Cenchrus > Cenchrus americanus. The sequence continues at coordinate 255,895,384 of OX387241.1, forward strand.
TTGTGGGTTTGGTTTGAGGTTTCTTTTAAGGATAAGTGGGTTGGTATACACTTACACCTAGTAATTAGGTGCTTGCTAATAAAACTTGACCAATTTATAAAATGCTTACCACTGTGAACCATAGCCTATCCTTGATAGCCTTGCATTGTTTCCCCCACTTGCTGAGCAAACCATAAGTGTGCTCACCCCCGCTACCGCCGTTCGGAGGAGAACGTCGGAGGCGAGGACGAGTACTGGAGTGACTACGAGGAGTTCTAGGGCATGCGGATCCCCCGATCATCATGCCCGTGGAAGTCAAAGATGGAGTCGCTCGTCGTTTAGTTATCGTTGTGTTTGGACCTTCGAGTCCACCTCTCCGGATGTAATAATTATTGAGTTGCATGCACCAACCGGTTCAACCCAAAAGCTTAAGCCGATAGGGAAAGGTGGGCAATTCACTTATACTCCAACACTCCCCCTCACGTGCGGGCTCCCCCGGCCGCATACGTGGAATATTGGAGTGGGCCGTAATTATTTTAATTAACGCGCCCGCCGGGATTCGAACTCGAGACCTCCGGCTTTGATACCATATTGAGTTGCATGCACCAACCGGTTCAACCCAAAAGCTTAAGCCGATAGGGAAAGGTGGGCAATTCACTTATACTCCAACAATAATGAATATCGTACCGATTTAACTCTTGAACGATTTGTTACTGCAATGGTATTACACTCGTTTTGTCTATCATGTGTGTGTAAAATGATCCTGGCGCACACGTGAGATGCATTCGTTTTTCCCTGTAAAATCGGGTGTGACAAAGTGGTATCAGAGCCGTGATGACTGTAGGTCGCAGCCTTAGTTAGAAATGGACGAAATTAAGGATTCATGTTCTAGAAAACCCTATCATGCTTCAAATCATCTTATTTACGCATTAAAAATCTAATTTAATTTTGTTTATCATTTAAACTCTGTCATTTTGATTTATTCTGTACTCTGAGATCAGTTTTGCTTTGACAGATGGTTAGAACCTACATGACTGCCCGCAAGAGAACTGGTGGGCGCTTTCCCACTGGACAGCTGGCTCCTCGCCATCGTCTAGAGGATGTTGAGGAGGAACCGAGAGGAGTTCCGGCCAAAAGGCCGAGATGGAGGAAAACCCGAGAGGAGGTCCGGCGGAACCGGGAAGAGGAGGATCCTGAGTAGGTTGAGATGGAGGAGGAGGAGCCATTGGAACAGCCGCAGCTGTACGATGGCACCGTGCTGGAGGCAAACGCTGATGGGGACATTGTGATTCCACCAGCGCCTGTGGCAGATGAGGAAGCACCCCCTGCAAATGTTGATCCAGTGCTTGATGGTGAAGGTGGTGACCCGGACGATTCTAGTGATGACAGTGGAGATGATGAAGGAGGTTACAATGCTAATGGAAACCCGGAGGACAATGAGGATGAAGACCCTCGCTATCACGGAGCAGAATATCACAAACATTCCACTGAAGATGAGAACAGACAGTTTTGCATTCTTCTGCGGGAAGTTCTACGATGCACGGGTTATACCATGAAGCCCCTCTACGTGACAAAGTACTTCGGCCGAGCCGGGGATGAGAGACTACTACACCAGGCAGAGTCTACATAAGGATGCCCCCGAATGATACGGATGGCCGGAGGTACCACTCATCTCACCACAAAGACGACCCATTTCTCCACGGATGATCTTTGCGGTGAACGATGCGGCGAGGAGGGCACTCTGGTCAATCCGCAATGCAAAGCGGGCACGACCGTTCAACTCGGAGTATCGCCATGTGCCTCGTCGTGCGAGTGGCACGAGAGGAGACCGTGGTGCCACTGGAGGTGATGATCGCATCGACATCGTGGCACGTGTGTGCGTTGCCTTGAACACGGATCCGGAGGGAGCAACTACCGAGATGGACGAGTATCACGAGGAGTTGCGGAGCCGCCCGGAGTGAAGATTGCACGTCCGGAAGCACGGTGGCGGGACAGCGACTCCCTCAGGAAGTTGTGCCATATCATACCACAGCCTCCCCTCCGCGCAAGAGACTCCGTTACGGCTCCGCTGAAGCTACTACTTGTAACACCCCAGGTGTTTATTAAATATAAATACCTTATTTAGTTGTGTTAATCAAGTGTAATCGGCTCCTAAACATGTTTGACGTGATTGGGCACACTTTTGCACAAAAGACCTCGGTCAAAACCCCAAATCCCGGTCAAACCCTAGATCTACTTTAAAGGCTGAAATGGTTTTCTTGCGCGTTCTCCAAATTTCACTATAGAAGTTCAAAATCGGCCAATACAAAAGTTGTTCGTTATTTCCGGGAACACATTTTTCGTAATTGGCGGACATTCCAATTTTGAGTGCAAATTGGCCAAAAATCGGTTTGACTGCGCTGTGAACAGTAAATCGAGCCGTGGAAAATCTGCAACTTCGGTCGACGTTCCCGGACAAACCATTGATCAAAACATATGTCGCCCTTTGGGAAAGTTGTAGATCTATAGCTCCTCTACAACTTTCGTTTTTGGAGATTTTCAACTTAGTTGACACTTTTTGGAGTTATGCAATTTCGAAACCGGGTAAATAGAATAAAACAGGGCCGGCCAGCCGACTTCACCACGCTCTCGCGCCGGCCGCGCGCGCGGCGCACCGAGGGCCACGCGTCGTCCGCGCGTTCCTCCGGCGTACGGACGCTTCGGCGCCTCCGCGGTGGACCGCACACACACCCCGGACCCCTCCGCCCTCCCAAGACGCCGTACACCGCACCCACGCACGGGAACGGGCGGGACGAGCCACGCGCCGCGCGTCCGTGCGCCCACGCGCCGCGGCGAGCATGCAGCGCACCACCTGGCCGCTTCCTCAGCCCTTTGTGCCCTACCCGTCTACCGGTCGTGCCGCATCGCCTCGCTCCGCTCGTCCCTGCTCGGTGTCGCGTGCGCCCGGTCCCCGGCCCGGGGAGAGCGAGCCGAGCCGTGCCCGGCCGCCGCCTACCGTGGCCGCCACCGCCGCGAGCTCCGGCTACACTCGCATACGCCGCCCCCTGCTGCTCTTCGGCCCCTCTCGCAACTATCCGGGTCGCCGATGCTCCGCCGCACGCCATACCCACCGGCACGCCGGGCTCCGGCGGGCGCGGCCCCCGCGCCCCGCTCGTGGGAGCTCGCCGGCGGCAAGTCCGCCCCGGTTTCCCCCTCAAATCGATGCGTGTGAACCCCCTAAGTACTCGGGCGGCCCCTCGGCCAAGTCCGGCCGCCGCCGGCCGCCAATCTCGCCGCCGGCAAGGTCCAGTCCGCCCAGGGGTGACATTGCAAGAGAGAAGGTATTTCCAGGGAGATTTATGCAAGTTTCCAGGGACCCGGCTGTAAAGGTCGTTTTAGGGTTACAGCAGCATCTTCGGAAAATCATTAAAAATCGTAGAAAAATCATAAAAATGCAAAACCAATTTTGTTTGTTTCGTGGTGAAGAGATCTATGTTTTCTAGAAAACATGTATAAGGTTTTTCTGTACAGTTTTTGAATTAAAAATTCAAACTCAGTTTGGAGTGTTTTTAGTGTGATTTAAAATATACACATGCTATGAACTTGAATTTTGGATATGTTGCTCTTTATAACATGTCTAGATCTGTGGAAAACGTTTGCATGAATTTGATGTATATATTTTCAGTTATGATTTATTTAAGCTTTATGCTAGATTAAGTTTGATGCTTTTTATAGCCCCTTTAATGAACTTTTCTTTGAGCACAAGTGCACCCTAGGGCTTTGACTTGATGATTAGTACACCTGGTGTGATGGATGTGTTTTTAGGGAATTGTTTAATAGATGTTTTAGATTTAATCTTGTGTAGGAGTTTAAATTCAAAATCTGAAAAATAAATTGAATTTGCAACCATGCTTTGGTCGGAAACTCATTTTTGGCATACATGACCTGCTGGAGAAAGTTGAGATCAAAAAGTTTATTAAATCTTTTTATATGAACTAATGTTGATTAACTAGGTCGCAATTTGTCTTTTTCGTATAAATTAATTTATAAATGATCTTAGGCCATTTTTGGTGTGAGAGCTTAAACTAAGCATATGTTGCTGTGTGCAAAAGATTAGGTTCATTGGAAGTGTTTTTGATTTAATTTGGATTTATGGTTGAAAGGCTTGTTGTAAGTAATTAAAGAAAGAAATGGAAATTAAAAGTGCCAAATTGTGAAATCATGTTTGTTTCTGTTTTTATTAAATTAAACACACCCCCTTGCTGTTTGGTGAAGTTAAGTAACTTAAATTGCTTATATGTAGACAGTCACCATCAAGGTTAACTTTAATTAATGCATATGCATGTATACGTATAGATTTACCGGACGGTACGTACACACTCACCCAGGAGGGAGACGGGACCATTGATGGTGAACTGAACCAGCTTGGTGTGCAGCAAGACCTGGACCAAAGTCCGGGAAGAGCCAAAGGCTTGTTTTGGTGTAGAGTCTGAGGAAGGCAAGCACCGGTGTCATCTAACCCATCTTTTATAAATTAAGATCATATCCTTTACTTTTTCGGTACTTTATTGCTTTACTTATGCATTTAAGTTTCGGGAGTTGTTTTGAAACCTAGTTGCATGATCCGTAGGACTCCTATGCTCTTTTACTAGTATGTTAGGAACGCTAGTGCCATGCGCTAAGGATACGGTAGAAGTCGAGTAATGATTCATTGCTCGCGAGATATAGGATGCCTATGTTGGAATCATAAGTTGGTTAAATTGACTCGCTCATGTGGTAAGAGCAATGGGTTCGGTTTCGACCGAGTAGCATGGTGCTTGGTCCTAAGCTATTGAACGTACCAAGTACTTGTCGGGAATGGGACCGGTAAGCCTAGTACCTTCGAACCGGGGCGGGATCTTTCTAGCTACCCGCTTGGGATGTGTCTCGGGCTAGCTACCCGTGGTATAGTGTGTGAGTCGGTGGTCGGGTTAGACCCTCGGATACCGTGTACCCGAGTTTGTAGCGTCCGATCCTAAAGCGTGGGATGTTGGGAACCGCCTGGTTGGGGTAGACACTGCACTTGGTCTACCTTCTTCCGTGTATCTTGGGTTTACCTTGCAAGGATATAAATCAATCGATCGTCGGTCACTCGCCGTTATCTGAGTCGGCTTGACCACTGGCTACCCCATGTTTATTTATAGAACATTTTGGATTAATATTGTTACCTGTTTAATATTGTTTGCACAACATGCTTGTTTAGTACAGGTGCTCACCTAGACTGATTAACATACTAGAACTTGAGCTAAAATCTGGAAATAAGGATTCACTCTTAGTCGCTTTTGGCAAAACAAACCCACAAGCCAAAAAGCCTTGCATGTCTAGTCTTACTTTATTTTTGTCGGGTAAGTCTTGCTTAGTATTAGTACTCAGCCTTGCTTAATTTGTGGTTTTCAGGTAATCCCATCTGGCCTGGTTCTATCCCAGATGGTTGGGAGCTTGAATGTGAGAACGTTGATGAGGAATGATATGCATGGATGGCCTCCCGTGTGTATCATGCGCTAGTTTTATTTCCGCTGTTTAAACTCTAAACCATGTTTACTTTTATGTATGAAAAACCTGGTTTGTAATAAAGTTGAACTTGTGAACCTTTTATGTAATGTAATGTAATGTTGTACTCTGGTCCCGCCTTTGTGTGGGCTTAGCGCATATCAGCGATCTGTTGTATGTGATTTACCGAGCTTTACCCGGCGGAAGCGACTTAATAATTCTTTATTATTGCTTAATGGCCATGTGGACCGACTTAGGCGATAATACGGAATTATTTTGGACGGTTCTGTCACAGCTGGTACCAAAGCGATGATATTCACGAGAGTAATTAAAATACCTTAACAAACTTGTTTTTGGAATAAAAGTTGCCAAGATTAATAATCTTGCTAAAAGAGTAGGACGTTAAGGTCTAATCTAGTCCGAGAGGCCCTAGAGGGAATTTTTGGGTTATTTCGGGTGGCTAGTATTCTATGGTGTATTTAGTCGACTTCCAGGCACATTTATTCCTGTCAAAACTTACTTTCATGCACAACCATACTAGTTCATCACGTTTTGCCATACGTGGTGGTACCACGAGAGAAGTCCTGCGAGGGACTAGTGGGACCTATTCCAATGGGTACCACGTCGCGTACGAGTCTCGTCACGTTTTGCCATATGTGGTGGTACCACGGGAAAGTCCGTGAGGGATGAGTTACGCCTATTCCAATGGGCACTCGCGTCGCGTCGAGTCTTAAATAGGACGGCTGTCCATGCGGCGGCTTTACGCATGGATACCGTTTCTATAAGTGAACGGTAATGAATGTGGACGCTTTTGTGAGTGCTGGCACAAAAGGTCTTGAATATCTGTGATTTTCTGCAGGTACACTAACCATGGTTGTTAGGCACGGTAATTAAGAAACGAATAGCTTCCGACTAGTTATTATAGGGAGAGACGTTTATATATGCCTGCCACCGGAACTAGCTTCGTTTTTAAGCTTAAAAGCTTTATGAGGAAGTTTAGGACGCTTTTTCATCATGTAAAAGCTATCAAACCAAAACTGAAGTCAATTCATGTGTTGCTTGGTCTCTATTTAATGTGTGTTTCGTAAGGACCAATATTGCTAGTGTGATTGCTTTGATCAGGTGTTAAGCAAAAATTGTAACTAGATGCTGTTCAAATTTTCTAAGGTTTATCTAGAAAATTTCTGGCTAGGTGCTCTTTAGGGAAATTGTTCATCACCTAGTTAAGTTTGCTTTCTGAATTTTTCATGATTTTAGGAGGTTTAAAACTGAAGTTAGGATCAAAATGGCTAGCCTAAGTCTTGCTGAATTGCTGTCAAAATTCTGAGTTAGGCAGAAAACTCGAATCTTTACCTATAGTTCCAAACAGAATTTTGACCTGAGAATCTACAGCAAAAATGTTCATTATCTAGCATAGATCGTGCTGTAAAAATTTCATGGTAATTGGGTACTCATGTATTGAGTTATGGTCTTTTTAGTGAAGCTCTGCCCTGCTGAATTTCTGGACAACAGCACTCTGAAAATGGATCTATTAGACCCTTTTCCAATCTGATTTGATTCGACCTTTGAATACCAAAAATGCTCTTTAGGTATCTATCTACCTCCTGTAGAAATCTCAAGGTCACTAGATTTTTAGTTTGGGAGTTATGCCCAAAACTTTAGGTCTCTGCTTGCTGAATTTCAGAACTAGTGGTCTCAAAAATTCAAATTTTTATGTCAACTTCCTTTGGGATATAGAGCAAACCTTGAACACCATATTGATTCATAATTTTGTGATAGCAATTCTCACAAAAATTCAGCATTTTTGCATGTGTATATTGAGAAATACCAAATTTTTAGTAAGTCCCTGTTTGCTGTGAAAACTGCTAGACAGAGCTTTGGTAACGAACCTTTCGACCCCGGTAAAAGTTGAATCTGTCCTGGAGTTGAATACCAAAGTTGTGGCTTATGAAATTCTACACATGCTTACCAAAATTTAGAAATTTTTGACACTTGAGCCGATAGATATGAATTTATTTCTCAGAGCTATTGATGTCCAACCTACTTGTCATTTTGTTGGCAAAATTATAGATGAAATATCTAAGGGAAAAATCACATGGTTTTGATGGACGGAAACCCTTTCCTCAATTCTGGAGAAGTAGTTGATAGTGAGGCAAGTGGTAGCAATCCACCATTATCATCGAACTTGTGCTATACGAATGGCTATTGCCTCCCATTTGGTGTGGTGATCAATGCATGAGGCTAGCTCAGTTTGAATATGCTCTCGCGTAGCAAATGCGTTGTTATCACCATGAGAGCATGGCCCAAGCATTGGGTACCAAATGAAATCATTTGATGGCTGATATTTTTCTTCCAGCGAAATCATGATAAGGTCTTTTTTTAATTTCCTTGAAAATTTGGGAATAATTAAAAATACAAGCGTGGGTTGAAACTTTGTATTCGACACGCTCATCAAAGTTCAGCCTTCTCATGTTCCTACTCTAAGAGTTGTGAACATGTTTGTGAACCTTGGCTTGCTGCACAACCGCCAAGGCAGAGTAGAGGTTTTCGGATTCGTGAGTATGATTTCTTAGCTGACATGTTCACTCCCGTATCATGCGGGTATGCTCTCTGAAGCACTCAACTATTCATGGGTATTGACATCATGGGTTCGATCACTAGTGATCTCCCAACTTTGGAATGTTTCTTTTTGACCTTGCTCATCGATTTTGAGGGCAATAGAAGGAATACGAAGTATCGAGACCTTCTCACCTACATAAGGAACATATCAAGTATCGAGACCTTCTCACCTACATAAGGAACATATCATATCTTTTGTCAAGTCAACTAAAACTCTGTTGTGCTCTTTTTCCTTGGTCATTTCCCCACACTTTCTTTATATAGGAGGCAACACTTCAACTCCTTATAGCCATGAAACGTTGGTCCCACAACTTTCTGGCGTTGGCATCCCTACTTTTCTCGCTCTAAAATTCCTTGCCTCAAACTTGATTTTTTCCCTATGCTTGCTCACAAACAAATAAATAAATTCATGTTTACAAGTGTGAAGAATCAGGTGGCATGCAAATTGGAGCATTTTATCACAATGCATATGCATACCTTAACAACACAGTTTCATTGCGCATTATATAACTTGTGCATTTGGGAAATCTTGGGTGACTAACTTGCATAAGTATTAAAAAAAATCCTTCTACTCTACCTTCCTTGTGGTTGATGATGTTTCCCTAACTAAAGGTGCCGCGACGGGACCTAGGGTATCATGTGGTCTGCAGCCATGTGATTATCACAAGGAGCGCGCTGGGCATCTTGGGTTATGGAAAATGACTCACCACAATTTTGTTCCCTACTCTTTGATTGCTTCCCCTTTCTTAACTAACTCCATGGGTGCAATAAAGCATACTGACCATGCACCATGAGCAACATATCTCATGAGCATATGCATCAACGCATTTCATCAACATGTGCATCATCATATGTGCACTACATCATGCACACATCATGTGCATCACTCATTATGCATCATTACATAAGCACCATAAGTTCATGTGCATAAGCATCATATGCTCATGTGCATGTACATCATACTATATACACTTCATCATGAACATCCACATGTGCACCATCCCATTGTTGCACGAGTCATAACCCATATGCATAAGCATTGTCATCCCATGACTCATCAAGTGCATGAGTTTCAGCTCAAAATCATTACATCCTGGTGCGGTGCATAAAGTAATTAAAGTACTTAAGTAAGGAATAACCTTGAGCAAGAGTAAAATTCCTAGCTCCCAGCACAACTTTTTTTTTGCCAAAATCTTGTTCTTACCATTTGACAATTTATACAGCCAAAGACAATCCCAGAGTTGAAATCCTTGTGCTCTTCTAAAAGTAGAGTTCAGAAATCTTAGTAAAGTAGCTTCACCACATGACTGTTTACCGGACTTCATCTTCAGCAACATCTTTTGGAACCTTTCGACTTGGTCTTCTTCCTTCTAAATTTCAAAATTCACTTGGTAGTAACTCAACTAAGCTGGTTGAAAGAGTATGAGCAAGTTCTCCAAAAGTTAAGATAAGGTCAATCCTTTCGAGGGCCAACTTGACCCCTCCATATCCGTGCTTTACCTGTTCTGTGTTGCTTTGTCACAGCTACCGCTGTTGATCGTGGCCGTCATGGCATCTCAATGCCGGCCACTAGCACGCTAGGCGCATCCATCAGAACATCATTTCGCCGACCCCTACTACAACTTGGCACGCACACCAATCGCTGCTGCAGTTCTCTGACCATCGATAAAAGGAGAGCACCTCTAGTCGATCCCTTACCACCTCCAAACCTTACCTCCAATTGAGTTGTACGCCACTTTTCCTTTGTCTGCTCCTTTGAGGAAGCACACCGGCCACTTTCGCTGCTCACGACATTCCGTGTCGATTAAGCTCTTTCCTCTATCTTCCCCAGCAATGTGGAGAAGAGTCAAGCTCCTCCAGCTATCGGTGTTAAGTCTGAGCCTTTTCCGTGAAGCTCGTCCACTGAAGGTTGGTGCCAACATCACAAACAAGAAGCTCGAGAAGAGAGACACAAGAGGGAGCTAACCGCACACCACCAACTATGGATCGTTTTCCGGAGATGTTTGATTTCGTATGTTGGACTCTAGTAGGACTGTATGTCTGCTTTGCGATCCAGTCCTTGATGGTTTTAGTTTGTCATGTATACATTCATTGCCCACTCCCTCACGAGTAACTTCATTTTCTCTTCAAGCATATTATTCCCTCTGGAGGTTTTCCTCTGATCTTATTGTCAAATCTCGGGACGAGATTTCTTTTAAGGGGGGTAGACTGTAACACCCCAGGTGTTTATTAAATATAAATACCTTATTTAGTTGTGTTAATCAAGTGTAATCGGCTCCTAAACATGTTTGACGTGATTGGGCACACTTTTGCACAAAAGACCTCGGTCAAAACCCCAAATCCCGGTCAAACCCTAGATCTACTTTAAAGGCTGAAATGGTTTTCTTGCGCGTTCTCCAAATTTCACTATAGAAGTTCAAAATCGGCCAATACAAAAGTTGTTCGTTATTTCCGGGAACACATTTTTCGTAATTGGCGGACATTCCAATTTTGAGTGCAAATTGGCCAAAAATCGGTTTGACCGCACCGTGAACGATAAATCGAGCCGTGGAAAATCCGCAACTTCGGTCGACGTTCCGGACAAACCATTGATCAAAACATATGTCGCCCTTTGGGAGAGTTGTAGATCTATAGCTCCTCTACAACTTTCGTTTTTGGAGATTTTCAACTTAGTTGACACTTTTTGGAGTTATGAAATTTCAAAACCGGGTAAATAGAATAAACGGGGTCGGCCGGCCGACCCCGGCGCGCTCTCGCGCGGCGCGCGCGGCGCGCACCGAGGGCCACGCGTCGTCCGCGCGTTCCTCCGGCGTACGGACGCTTCGGCGCCTCCGCGGTGGACCGGCACACGCCCGGACCCCTCCGCCCTCCCAAGACGCCGTACGCCGCGCCCACGCACGACAACGGGTCGGGACGAGCCACGCGCGCGCGCGTCCGTGCGCCCACTCGCCGCGGCGAGCATGCGGCCGCACCACCCGGCCGCTTCCTCGGTCCTTTGCGCCCTACCCGTCTACCGGTCGTGCCGCATCGCCTCGCTCCGCTCGTCCTTGCTCGGTGTCGCGTGCGCCGGGTCCCCGACCGCGGGGAGAGCGGAGCCGAGCCGTGCCCGCCGCCGCCTACCGTAGCCGCCACCGCCGCGAGCTCCGGCTACACTCGCATACGCCGCCCCCATGCTGCTCTTCGGCCCCCCCGCAACTATCCCGGTCGCCGGTGCTCCACCGATACGCCATACCCGCTGGCACACCGGGCTCCAGCGGGCGCAGCCCCTGCGCCCTGCTGTGGGAGCTCGCCGGCGGCAAGTCCGGCCTGGTTTGCCCCTCAAATCGATGCGTGTGAACCCCCTAAGTACTCCGGGCAGCCCCTCCGGCCAAGTCCGGCCGCCGCCGGCCGCCAATCTCGCCGCCGGCAAGGTCCAGTCCGCCCAGGGGTCACATTGCAAGAGAGAAGGTATTTCCAGGGAGATTTATGCAAGTTTCCAGGGACCCGGCTGTAAAGGTCGTTTTAGGGTTACAGCAGCAACTTCGGAAAATCATTAAAAATCGTAGAAAAATCAGAAAAATGCAAAACCAATTTTGTTGGTTTCGTGGTGAAGAAATCTATCTTTTCTAGAAAACATGTATAAGGTTTTTCTGTACAGTTTTTGAATTAAAAATTCAAACTCAGTTTGGAGTGTTTTTAGTGTGATTTAAAATATACACATGCTATGAACTTGAATTTTGTATATATTGCTATTTATAACATGTCTAGATCTGTGGCAAAAGTTTGCATGAATTTGATGTATATATTTTCAGTTATGATTTATTTAAGCTTTATGCTAGATTAAGTTTGATGCTTTTTATAGCCCCTTTAATGAACTTTTCTTTGAGCACAAGTGCACCCTAGGGCTTTGACTTGATGATTAGTACACCTGGTGTGATGGATGTGTTTTTAGGGAATTGTTTAATAGATGTTTTAGATTTAATCTTGTGTAGAAGTTTAAATTCAAAATCTGAAAAATAAATTGAATTTGCAACCATGCTTTGGTCAGAAACTCATTTTTGGCATACATGACCTGCAGGAGAAAGTTGAGATCAAAAAGTTTATTAAATCTTTTTATATGAACTAATGTTGATTTACTAGGCTGCAATTTGTCTTTTTCGTATAAATTAATTTATAAATGATCTTAGGCCAAATTTTGGTGTGAGAGCTTAAACTAAGCATATGTTGCTGTGTGCAAAAGATTAGGTTCATTGGAAGTGTTTTTGATTTAATTTGGATTTATGGTTGAAAGGCTTGTTGTAAGTAATTAAAGAAAGAAATGGAAATTAAAAGTGCCAAATTGTGAAATCATGTTTGTTTCTGTTTTTATTAAATTAAACACACCCCCTTGCTGTTTGGTGAAGTTAAGTAATTTAAATTGCTTATATGTACACGATCACCATCAAGGTTAACTTTAATTAATGCATATGCATGTATACGTATAGATTTACGGACGGTACGTACACACTCACCCGGGAGGGAGACGGGACCATTGATGGTGAACCGAACCAGCTTGGTGTGCAGCAAGACCTGGACCAAAGTCGGAAGAGCCAAAGGCTTGTTTTGGTATAGAGTCCGAGGAAGGCAAGCACCGGTGTCATCTAACCCATCTTTTATAAATTAAGATCATATCCTTTACTTTTTCAGTACTTTATTGCTTTACTTGTGCATTTAAGTTTCAGGAGTTGTTTTGAAACCTAGTTGCATGATCCTTAGGACTCCTATGCTCTTTTACTAGTATGTTAGGAACGCTAGTGCCATGCGCTAAGGATACGGTAGAAGTCGAGTAATGACTCATTGCTCGCGAGATATAGGATGCTTATGTTGTAATCATAAGTTGGTTAAATTGACTCGCTCATGTGGTAAGAGCAATGGGTTCGGTTTCGACCGAGTAGCATGGTGCTTGGTCCTAAGCTATTGAACGTACCAAGTACTTGTCGGGAATGGGACCGGTAAGCCTAGTACCTTCGAACCGGGGCGGGATCTTTCTAGCTACCCGCTTGGGATGTGTCTCCGGCTAGCTACCCGTGGTATAGTGTGTGAGTCGGACCGGTCGGGTTAGCCCCTCCGGATAACCGTGTACCAGAGTTTGTAGCGTCTGATCCTAAACTGTGGGATGTTGGGAACCGCCTGGTTGGGGTAGACACTGCACTTGGTCTACCTTCTTCCGTGTATCTTGGGTTTACCTTGCAAGGATATAAATCGATCGATCGTCGGTCACTCGCCGTTATCTAAGTCGGCTTGACCACTGGCTACCCCATGTTTATTTATGGAACATTTTGGATTAATATTGTTACCTGTTTAATATTGTTTGCACAACATGCTTGTTTAGTACAGGTGCTCACCTAGACTGATTAACACACTAGAACTTGAGCTAAAATCTGGAAATAAGGATTCACTCTTAGTCGCTTTTGGCAAAACAAACCCACAAGCCAAAAAGCCTTGCATGTCTAGTCTTACTTTATTTTTTGTCGGGTAAGTCTTGCTGAGTATTAGTACTCAGCCTTGCTTAATTTGTGGTTTTCGAGTAATCCCATCGGCCCGGTTCTATCCCAGATGGTTGGGAGCTTGAATGTGAGAACGTTGATGAGGAATGATATGCATGGATGGCCTCCCGTGTGTATCATGCGCTAGTTTTATTTCCGCTGTTTAAACTCTGAATCATGTTTACTTTTATGTATGAAAAACCTGGTTTGTAATAAAGTTGAACTTGTGAACCTTTTATGTAATGTAATGTAATGTTGTACTCTGGTCCCGCCTTCGAGTGGGCTTAGCGCATATCAGCGATCCTGTTGTATGTGATTTACCTGGCTTTACACGGCGGAAGGGACTTAATAATTCTTTATTATTGCTTAATGGCCATGTGGACCGGCTTAGGCGATAATACAGAATTATTTTGGGCGGTTCTGTCACAGCTGGTACCAGAGCGATGATATGCACCAGAGTAATTAAAATACCTTAACAAACTAGTTTTTGGAATAAAAGTTGCCAAGATTAATAATCTTGCTAAAAGAGTAGGACGTTAAGGTCTAATCTAGTCCGAGAGGCCCTAGAGGGAATTTTTGGGTTCTTTCAGGTGGCTAGTATTCTATGGTGTATTTAGTCTGACTTCCAGCACATTTATTCCTGTCAAAACTTACTTTCATGCACAACCATACTAGTTCATCACGTTTTGCCATACGTGGTGGTACCACAGAGAAGTCCTGTGAGGGACTAGTGGGACCTATTCCAATGGGTACCACGTCGCGTCTGAGTCTCGTCACGTTTTGCCATACGTGGTGGTACCACGGGAAAGTCCGCGAGGGATGAGTGAGGCCTATTCCAATGGGCACTCGCGTCGCGTCAGAGTCTTAAATAGGACGCTGTCCATGCAGCGGCTTTACGCATGGATACCGTTTCTATAAGTGAACGGTAATGAATGTGGACGCTTTTGTGAGTCCGGCACAAAAGGTCTTGAATATCCGTGATTTTCTACGGGTACACTAACCACGGTTGTTAGGCACGGTAATTAAGAAATGAATAGCTTCCGACTAGTTATTATAGGTGTAAAACCCCGGATTTTCATAGAAAACCCGACTCCTCGTACCATCGCGATAGTCCCTGGATCGGTGGCTATCGCGTACGTAACGTCTCACGAATGATACACAAAGTCATACATCGCATCACATAAAGTTAATAGTACATTAATTTATTACATGTCCATTATGGAGTACATCATTACAAGCCTCTTGGCTGAATCGAGTGAAAATTCTACGCAACGGTAGCTATCTTCTCGAAGGGTCTCCATCTTTATTCTTCCCGCCACGGGCAACTCGAGCGAAGCGACGTATCCCTCGGCCGTACCATCCGTCGGCGTTGCAGTCGAACTCGGACTCGTACCCTGCACACCCAAAGTCTATCCCCAAGGAGCGGGATAGGTCCACGTCACCAACCGTATGCAGCTTTAAGTGGCCTAACATCTAAAGGGAAAAGAGAGTAGACAAGGAATCGGCTGTGGTTTCCTAAGCAGCAGCAGCAGAGTATAAACAAGGTATCTCCATCAATATCCCAAAACCCAAGTCTCTCAACACAACCCGGATCCAACTGGTCACCCAGAAGACCCGTCCCAACTCCTACTCCTGTCTAGGGGCGATGCGAGAACTTCCTCTCCTCGCATCTCAATGATTACAACCGGATCGACGAGGTAGATGGAGCCTCTCTCCTCTAGCCGGCTATAACCACGGCTCACCACACTCTCATCTATAAGGGGGGAGGTAGAAATCCCAAAACATGAGGAACGAACATGTCTTCTAGGCAGTGTCCATAACCGAGGACGCGGCTATAGCTATAGATCGAACAACTCTGCAGAGCGTGTACACCTGTACCCATCCCGGAATGGTACCCGGCCGGTGTACGGCCGACCGAGCCCATCCTACCGGCGAACTCTCGGTAGTTACGTACCCACCCTGCATCCGGCCCTCAAAGCGGTCCTCTCCGCAGTGAAGACAGCACCGGAACTGTGAAATGCTCCCGTGTGGCCACACGGGAGACGCTCCGAGAGGGTGGTCTCACCTCCACCGCTCCCCCACGGATACCCTCTATCCTTCCTAGGCGGGTATGGTTCCGCACTTGCCGAGCTCAACTCGGCCCTATCCCCACTCTCGGCGGGGTGGTGTGTACGATGTCCTATAAACAAGTTGATCCACTCGATTTCGAGCCGGGCGAGCTCATGTCCTCCAAGCGCACGAAAAACCCCAACACCTAGGCTCCGAAAACCGTAACGAGAGGGATGCACCGACGAGTGCACCCCTATCCCCGATCCCAGATCGGTTGTTTCGAGCTCACCCCCGCCAAAGTACCCGAACGCCTTCTCCTGCCGGTTTTTACCCCACACACGCCAAGAACCACTATTCCCATCCCAACACATGCATCGCGAAGCTCGGCGCACATACACGCCCACATAAACATATATAGTAGTAGTAGGACAATCAAGGACAGGGTAAATAAAGAGGCAGTGCAAGGTTCATCAACATGCATACATAAAGTAAAGCGCTAGCAATACTACTCAGCAATGCCTAATGGGTAGTTCAGAATCGGTCGGGCGTGAACCTGGGGTCGGGTAGTCCTCCGCGGCGAAGTCGTCGGCGTAGTCGTACTCCTGGCTCAGCTCTCCGGCTCCTCCTGCTCCTAGTAACGCGAAAAAGAAAATAAACAGCGGTCCTATGGCAACTTAAAGCCAAATAAGAGCAAATAAGATCCAAAATGGGAACAAACACTATCCCAACCCGTAGTTTGAGATTTTAGAAATTTTCTGGAAAAGGTTTCGTAATTTTCGGAGAAAAAATGGATTTTCTAGGATTTTTAGAAGAGAAAAGGATTTTTCTGGAATTTTTAAACAAAAGAAAACTCTTCCCTTTCGGCCGCCGCACGGGATCCCCGGATCCCGACCGGCGGCCGGGGGCTCCCGTGGCCCGCGCCGCGGCTCGGCCGGCCATCGGCCGGCCGCGGCCGTCCGGCGGCGGCCGTGCGGCGGGCTGCGGTGTGCCCCTCTGTGTGGCCTGGGTTCTGGGTGGCGGGCCGCACCTGATCCTGGGGATCTTTCTGCGGCCACGCGCGCGTGTGGGTTCAATTGCGCCCAGGCGCTTTTCCCCCTTCTCTCGTGACGACGGGACGGCCGGTCCGGTGAAAAAGGGCGGCGCGTCGGGTCTCGTCGGCGGTGGCGGCCTCGGCGCCGGGTGGCCGATGGGCAAGGTGCTCGTGCGAGCTCCTCGGGTTGGGGGGTAGGAGACCGCTAGGGCGGCGGGGGGTACGGCCGTGTGCGTCGGTCGCCGGCGTGGGTGCGGCGGCGGCGCGGCGGCGGCGGCGTGCAAGGGTCTCCCTCGTGCGGGCACGGCGGGTGGAGTGGAGGTGAGCGTGCAAGGGGTGTGCTAGGGCGTCTAGGGCAAACCCTAGCCGGGGCTTCGGCTCGAGCTCGCGATGGGTGTCGCGGCGGCGCTACGGCGGCGCACGGCTCGACGCCATGGGCGGCGGCGAGCGAGGCGCTTGGGGCGGGCCGGGTGCGTCCTTGACCCGAGGTACGGCACGGCGCTAGGTATTCATCTACACGGCGAGCACGGGGGCTCCGCGACGTGGTCATCCCGGCACGACGGCGGCGCGGCGAGCACAAGGCTCGGTGGCCGCGGCGGGGGCTCGAGGAGAGGGGCCAAGGCCCGGTTTTGCCTATACGGCCGCGACGCGCGCGTGCGGGGGGTGCACGCGTGCGTGCTCCGTGGCGTACACGCGCGCGCGCGCGAGGGCGTGCCCGCGACGCGAACGCGTCTCGGCGCTCGACACGGCGCGGCGGCGGCGCGGACGACACGGGTGCTAGCGCAAAAGGGAAGAACGAGGACTAGGCGGGCGGCGCGCGCTTGGCGGCGGCGGCGGCACCGCCGAAAATTGACCCGGCCCCGACACGATGGCCGGCTTCACGCGGCGACGCGCGCGGCGGCGTGGGGCACAGGCACGTTCCTCCCCGGCGCGAAGGCCGGGGGGGCATCCACGAGCGACGGGAGGCGGGTGCGCTCACCTAGGTGGCCACGGGCCGAAGTGAAGACACGTCGGTGCGGGACGGTGATGCGAGAGATGAGGAGGGAGGCGGCGGCGGTAGAGGTGGCGGTGCGGTACGGCGGCGTGGAAGTCGAGCGGGCCGAGGTCGTAGGCGTGCGCGTCCCGCGGGTCCGGCTCCTCCTCGCGGGCGGCTCGGCGTCGCGGGTACGGCTCCGCGGTGGCGCGCCGCTCCCAGCTCCTTCTCCTCCTCTTCTCCCTTCTCTCCTCCGGCTGCGGGTAGGTGGGCAGGGGATCGGTTCCCCCGGGCGGCTAGGGTTTGGGGGGTTCCAGAGGCGGCGGCGGCGGCTTCTTATAGCGGCGGAGCGCGGGGGGCACGTGGACGGCGCTGAGGCGATGGGAGGCCGCGGGGGCGCGTCGCGACGGCGCCATGACCGGCGCGCCCCGCCCCTTTCCCTTTCGACGCCAGCAAAAGAGGAAAGGAGGAGGGTGACGACGCCGACGTCGGCATGACGCAAGGGGGGCCCACCTGGCAGCGGCTCAGGCGCGGCGGGGTAGGTGGACAGCGCGGGCGCGGCTGGCTGGGCCGCCACTGGGCTGAAAACGGAGCTGGGCCAGAAGTGAGGTTGGCGGCCCGCGTGCTATAGTGTAGTTTACCAATTTTCCTTAGGCCTCAAAAATAGATTCAAATTTGAATTCCAACTCAAATTTGAATTCACCCAAATAAAACCCAAATAAAATCCCAATTGAAGAACCAAATTGCCACACTAGCAGGTTATAAACCCTAAAACATCGTCGAAGCCAAAACTAACTCTAGGAATTGTGGGGGAAAGAAACAGAAGACAACCTTGTTCGATTTACGAGCACTCCAATTCAATTCAAGTTTTTGAAAGTCGACATTTTGAATGCAAGTCAAAACTAGGGATGTTGCTGGAACTCCCCCCTCACAAGAATCTCGTCCCCGAGATTAGGAAGTTACCTCCGCTTCGAAGAGATGAGGGTATTTCTCCCTCAACGCTGACTCCTTCTCCCATGTAGCTTCGCGCTCGGAGTGATTACTCCATAGCACCTTGCAGAAGCGCGTGGTGGTGTTCGGGTCGACTTCTCCGCCCGGTCCGAGATCCGGACCGGGTACTCCAAGTACTCTAGGGTTTCCTGGACGTCGAGCGCCTGAGCAGGCACTCTCTTCTCGACGACCACACACTTCCGAAGTTGGGAGACATGGAACACCGGGTGAACTCCCGTAAGCTCCGGAGGTAGCTCGAGTTTGTAAGCCACCTTTCCGACCTTACTCACAATAGGGTAGGGACCAACGTACCTAGGGGACAGCTTCCCCCTGATGTGGAACCTCTTCGTACCTCGGAGGGGTGACACCTTCAAGTAGACGTGTTCCCCTATTTCAAACGAGACGTCCTTCCGTTTTGCGTCGGCATAGCTCTTCTGCCTGCTCTGAGCTATCTTCAGGTTCTCTCGTACCTTGGCGACATTTTCCTCGGCCTCAACAATAGTGGCGGGACCGAAAAAGGTTCGCTCCCCCACCTCGGACCACATCAACGGTGTCCGACACTTCCTGCCATACAGGGCCTCGAACGGAGCCATCTTCAAGCTGGCTCGGTAGCCGTTGTTGTAAGAGAACTCGGCATATGACAGGGCTCTTTTCCCGATCCGACCCATAGGTCAACACACAAGCTCTCAGCAAGTCTTCTAGTACCTGATTTACCCTCTCTGTCTGTCCGTCAGTCTGTGGGTGGAACGCTGTGCTGTAGTTCAGCTGGGTGCCCATAGAAGCGTGTAAGCTCTTCCAGAACTGAGCGGTGAACTGGGGTCCTCGGTCTGACACAATGCTCCTCGGAGCTCCATGGAGCTTTAGGATGTTGTCTACATACAGTTCTGCAAGTCGGCTCACGCTGTAGTTCGTCTTCACTGGCAAGAAATGTGCGACCTTGGTTAATCGATCAACTATCACCCAAATGGAGTCATTTCCTTTCGCGTGCGTGGCAACCCCACAATGAAGTCCATCCGATATCATCCCACTTCCACGTGGGTATCTCGAGCGGTTGCAGCAGCCCGGCGGGCCTCTGGTGTTCGGCCTTCACTCGCTGGCACGTGTCGCATCGAGCGACGTATTCGGCAATGTCTTCCCTCATCTTTTCCCACCAAAACCGTACCTTCAGGTCTTTGTACATCTTGGTACAACCAGGGTGGATCGAGTACCGAGAGTCATGGGCCTCTTTAAGGATCGAGTCCCGGATTTCCTTGTCCTGAGGCACGCAGATGCGGTCCTTCAGCCACAGTGTACCCTGTTCGTCGAGGCGATAGTCGACTGCTTTGCCATTCTCCTTCAGGTGTTTTACCTCTTGAATCTCTGGGCACTCCTTCTGAGCTTGGCGGATCTGGTCTTCGAGTGTGTATTTTACCCGCAAGGCGGTTCAATCGCCCCTCCTCCACAATCTCTAAGCTCGGCTTTTCCGGCTCTTCATGCAAGGGTGGTCGTTCCTCTCGTACCATCAGGGTTGTTGCGGTAGTGCTTGCGGCTCGGAGCGTCGGCTACGACGTTTGCCTTACCGGGGTGGTAGTGAATGCTCGGGTCGTAGTCCTTGATCGGCTCTAGCCATCTCCTTTGCCTCGGAGTTCAACTCCGACCGGGTGAAGATATACTTCGGACTCTTGTGATCCGTGTAGATGTCGCACTTGTTCCCCATCGGATAGTGCCTCCATATCTTCAACGCATGAATGACGGCGGCTAGCTCGAGGTCGTGCGTAGGGTAGTTCTCCTCATGCTTCCTTAGCGTCGTGAAGCGTAGGCCACTACCTTGCCTCCTTGCATCAACACGCGGCCGAGTCCTTGCCTCGACGCGTCACGGACACCACGAAGTCCTTGCTCGCGTCGGGCGGGGGTCGGGACCGGGGGTAGTGGTGAGACGAGTTTTGAGCTCTTGGAAGCGGCTTCACACTTATCCGACCACACATACGGCGTGTTGCTCTTCAACGGTTCGTCATGGGCTTGGCGATCTTCGAGAAGTTCTCGATGAAGCGGCGGTAGTATCCGGCCAAACCAAGAAAAGCTCGCGGATCTTCGTTACGGACTTCGGTGATCGCCACTTGGACACGGCCTCGATCTTGCTCGGATCTACGGCAACTCCTTTAGGCGACAACACGTGACCCGAAACGCGACTTCCTCCATCGAGAACTCACACTTGCCGAACTTGGCGTACAACCGATGCCGTCTTTGTCGAGCTTCCCCGGTACGATCCTCGGGTGTTCCTCGTGCTCTTCGTCGTGCGGGAGTAGACCAAGTATATCGTCAATGAAGACGACGACACACTTGTCCAACTCATCCATGAAGACCTTGTTCATCATGTTCATGAAGTATGCCGGGGCATTGGTGAGGCCAAACGACACGACTGTGTACTCATACTGCCCATATCTGGTCACGAATGCCGTCTTGTGGATGTCCTCCGGGCGGATCTTCATCTGGTGATAACCCGACCGGAGATCAATCTTGCTGAAGTACTTGGCTTGCCTCAGCTGATCCATCAAATCATCAATCCTGGGCAGTGGGTACTTGTTCTTGATGGTCACCGCGTTCAAGGCGCGGTAGTCGACGCACAGGCGTTGCGTCCCATCCTTCTTCGGTACAAATAATGCCGGTGACCCCCAGGGTGAGGCACTCGGCCGAATGAACCCTTTCTTGAGTAGCGAGTCTAGCTCTGCCTTCAGCAGTTTCAGCTCAACCTCTGCCATACGGTACGGACTGCGGGCTATCGGCGCCGTTCCCGCACCGGGTTGATCACGAACTCCACATCACGATCGGGGAGGTAACCCGGCAACTCCTCCGGGAAACACATCCTCATACTCACGGACTACGGCACGTCCGATATGGCCTTCGTGTGAAGGCCGTATACGGCCGTATGTCTCGAGACTTCATTGGCTCGAAGGTCACCCTTGTCCCGTCGGGGGTGCGGTAGTGTCACCGGCCTCGGTGAAGTGGAGATGACACCTTTGTGGGCAAGTGATCCAATCCATTCCCGGTATCACGTCGATACCATGGGATGGCAGCACGGTAAGATCCCCATAGAATGTGTGGCCTTGGATGACCACTTCCACTCCTTTGCACAGCAGGGTGCATCGGATATCCCCGAGCGGAGAGCTCGTGATGATGGGCATCGTTCGGGTGGTTGTAGGGAGGGAAAGTTTACTCACGAACCGAGAGGTGATATAAGACCCGGTTGCACCGGTGTCAAAGAGAACCAGAGCAGAAGTACCACAAACCAGAAACTTACCGATCACGACGTCGGGGGCATCGGCAGCCTCCTCCTCAGTGAGGTGGTTCAGCCGTCCACGGCCGGCGGCCGGGGGCGGTGCGGCCTGAGGAGGTCGGCCTCCTGGAGCAGGTGCCCGCGCGGGGGTAGCAGCAGCCTTCTTGTCGGGGCACTCGAAGGACTTGTGGCCCGGCTTGCCACACGCGAAGCAGGTGACGGTGAAACCTCCTGCGGCAGGTCGCGCGGTGCTCGGTGGAGCACGGGTGTAGCCTCCAGTCTGCTGGGGGTAGCCGGGGTTCCTCCCTCCGGGGAACGGGCTACGTCCACTACCTCCGAAGCCATGCCCGAGCTGGTTGTGCCCGGGCGGTAGCTCCCCCCTCGGCATGTTGCTGCGTCCGCTTCTCGGCTTCCGGAAGGATCGGTCGGGCCGATCCCGATCTCCCATTCTCTTCTTGCCCCTCATGCGTTCCTCGTGGCCCCTCCTCTCGTCCTCGACCGCGATGGCGCGGTTGACGAGATGGCGCGGGGACTTGTGCTCACTTGCCTTCGGCGCACGGCGAAGGCCGTGGTGGAGGCCTCGCGGGGAACCGGAAGCGCTTTTCGGTCGGTGTTGGTGTCGTCGGGGGCGTACCGCATCATCTTCATGAAGTGACGCTCGTACTCCTCGACCCTCATCGCACCCTGAGTCATGGTGCGGAACTCCTGCGCCTTCTGGACCAGCAGCTCGTCGGGGAAGGATGCGCTCGCGGAACGCCTCGCGAACTCCGGCCAAGTGATGAATGCTGGGTTCGGGTGGGTGGCAGTGTAGTTGTCCCACCACGCCTTGGCAGGACCCTCCACCGGTGCGCGGCGATAGCGACACACTCCTCGTCGGAGCGGACGGTGAGGTCGAGCTTGGTCTCGATCACCCTCGCCCGGTCGTCGGCCTCGAGTGGGTCATCCGAGTAGCCGAAGGTGGGGGGCCTTCGGGCGGATGAACCTTTCGATCTTCCGCGTGAGGTCCTCGTCCCGCGGAGCGACGCGGTTCCCACCGTTGCCACGGTGCTCCATGGCCTCCGCCATCCTCTCGCATCGCCCGAGTCCGGAGTGCCATCACTTCCACCAAGTTAGGTGGGGGTGGTGGTGGCCGTTCCGGCTCCGCCGGCCTTGCGCGGTCGCTCCTTGCCCAACCTCGGCCTCGGGGTTCTCGGGCGGTGGTGGCGGTGCCCCGTCACCTCGGGCCCTAGCCCCCAAGGCTCCTCCACGCGAGGGGTGGACGGCCGCGGCCACGTCCGCGTCCACGCCCCCGCCGGGCTTCTTCCTCGCCAGCCTGCCTCCTCGAGGCGAGCTATCGGCCGGTTGGAGCGGCGGATCGGCATCCTTACGAAAACATAAGGGAAAAGAAAGGTGTTTACGCACGTCACTCACCATCTCACACATGAGTCTTAATCATTCAAGAAAATAGTTCTAATTATAACCTACACTCAAGTAGAAGAAGCGTTAAGACGCAAATAACATCATTAAGATCCAAGCACACAAAGCAAACATGATTATTACACTTGCTCCCCCGAGGCCGACTCGGACCTTGGGGCGCAAAGCAACAAGTCAACGATCTAATACATCGGTACAATCTCAAAAGGGTAGTGTCTACATGGTGTGGCATGACTCTCTTCATGCACCGGAACATGCTCGCGGCCGCATGGAACATCTCATGGAAACTACTAGCATAGAACACTACTCTAATTCATGCCTCCGCCGCGCCTCTCTACTCCGTGCGTGCCGGCCGGTACGTGACGGGGTAGCGGTCCTCGGTGGGGTAGTCCGGCGGGAAGATCCGGGACACCAAGGCGTGAGCCTCTCGAACCTCCTCGGTCTCGACGGGGGTCGGCGAGACGGGCCATCGGGCACGGGTGGAGCTTGAGGCGTGACCGGTGCGGCTCGAAGGTCTCAAGGTGCGAATCTCTTGCCGGGACTCGGGGGGCGCTCTCCGTTGAGCTCGAAGAGCTCGTCCACGCGAAGTGAGTCGGCGTCCTCCCAAGTCCTCCTCAGTCTCTCGGCCTTGTCCCTCAGGTAGACGGCCGTGCGCGTGAGCCACGCGATGTTGGCGACGTTGTCCGCCCGGCTCCTCTCCAGCTTCTCCACCTTGAGCCGCTCACACCCGAGGGTGAGCGCACACCGTGAGCGAGGTCGTCCTTGCGCTCGAGCTTGTCCTTCGGCCGTTCGACTCGCGGTCGCCCCGCGTAGGTCCTCCTTGGCGTGCGGCATCTCCTCCCCGGTGTCCACCCTCTCCCTCTCGGACGCAGCGGAAGAGACCGTGGTCGCGCGGTCGAGGCTCAACTCGAGCCGGCGAACACGGTGGCGTAGAGCGATGTTCTCCCTCTCCCGGCTCGGCGCGGCGGGGCCGGGCATCGGGAGCGCGTCGATGGTGGCGTCCCCGACCCGGCCGTAGAGGGTACGTGACTCGTCCTCCGGTCGGCGCGCGTACTTGTCGAGGTCGACCAAGTAGCCGGCGGTCTCCACCGGGGCCTCGTCGGACTCGCGGAAGGGGAGCGGCGTCGACGTCGTCCCGGATCCCCTCGTACAAAGGAACCCCCGTCCACGAGCGGTGCGAGGCGCCGTAGTCTCGGGGTAGCGCCCGAAGAGTCCCGGTCTCGAAGGAGGCGCGGTGCGTGCGAGTAGGCGGCCCGGGGCCCGGCGGCGGGGCGATGTCGAGCGCGGTCGCGACGGTGAGAGCGGCGGCGCGCGGACCTCTCCCTTGAACCCGGGGAGACTCGGGTGAGGGAGCACGGCGACCGTGCGAGCACCATCCGCCCGGTCACGGCGGGTACGTACTCGGCGCGGTACGTGACGTAGGTCGGAGGGACTCCAAGCCCGAGAAGGGCCCTCTCCATCCAGGTGGCGGATCGCCCCCGCGGTCTCGGGGGTGATCTCCGCGACCTGGTGCTCCATCTCCTGTGAAACGCAAGAAATTTCTGTCAGCGCAGGTGAGTAAGAAATTTTTAAAGAGGGAACGAGTTTTATAACATAGCTCAAGGGTATAACTATAAAGGTAGAGCGTATAGAGTCCTATCTCTATCGACCTTTCCTAGGGATACGTGCTACGGTCAAGCATGGCTCGATACCACCGTAAAACCCCGGATTTTCATAGAAAACCCGACTCCTCGTACCATCGCGATAGTCCCCGGATCGGTGGCTATCGCGTACGTAACGTCTCACGACGAATGATACACAAAGTCATACATCGCATCACATAAAGTTAATAGTACATTAATTTATTACATGTCCATTATGGAGTACATCATTACAAGCCTCTTGGCTGAATCGAGTGAAAATTCTACGCAACGGTAGCTATCTTCTCGAAGGGTCTCCATCTTTATTCTTCCCGCCACAGGCAACTCGAGCGAAGCGACGTATCCCTCAGTCGTACCATCCGTCGGCGTTGCAGTCGAACTCGGACTCGTACCCTGCACACCCAAAGTCTATCCCCAAGGAGCGGGATAGGTCCACGTCACCAACCGTATGCAGCTTTAAGTGGCCTAACATCTAAAGGGAAAAGAGAGTAGACAAGGAATCGGCTGTGGTTTCCTAAGCGACGACGACAGAGTATAAACAAGGTATCTCCATCAATATCCCAAAACCCAAGTCTCTCAACACAACCCGGATCCAAGCGGTCACCCGGAAGACCCGTCCCAACTCCTACTCTGTCTAGGGGCGATGCGAGAACTTCCTCTCCTCGCATCTCAATGATTACAACCGGATCGACGAGGTAGATGGAGCCTCTCTCCTCTAGCCGGCTATAACCACGGCTCACCACACTCTCATCTATAAGGGGGAGGTAGAAATCCCAAAACATTAGGAACGAACATGTCTTCTAGGCGGTGTCCATAACCGAGGACACGGCTATAGCTATAGATCGAACAACTCGCGGAGCGTGTACACCCGTACCCATCCCGAATGGTACCCGGCCGGTGTACGGCCGACCGAGCCCATCCTACCGGCGAACTCTCGGTAGTTACGTACCCCACCCCGCATCCGGCCCTCAAAGCGGTCCTCTCCGCGGTGAAGACAAAGACACGGACCGTGGAAATGCTCCCGTGTGGCCACACGGGAGACGCTCCGAGAGGGTGGTCTCACCTCCACCGCTCCCCCACGGATACCCTCTATCCTTCCTAGGCGGGTATGGTTCCGCACTTGCCGAGCTCAACTCGGCCCTATCCCCACTCTCGGCGGGGTGGTGTGTACGATGTCCTATAAACAAGTTGATCCACTCGATTTCGGACGGGGCGAGCTCATGTCCTCCAAGCGCACGAAAAACCCCAACACCTAGGCTCCGAAAACCGTAACGGGAGGGATGCACCGAGGAGTGCACCCCTATCCCCGATCCCGGATTGGTTGTTTCGAGCTCACCCCCGCCAAAGTACCCAAAACGCCTTCTCCTGCCGGTTTTTACCCCACACACGCCAAGAACCACTACTCCCATCCCAACACATGCATCGCGAAGCTCGGCGCACATACACGCCCACATAAACATATATAGTAGTAGGAAAATCAAGGACAGGGTAAATAAAGAGGCAGTGCAAGGTTCATCAACATGCATACATAAAGTAAAGCGCTAGCAATACTACTCAGCAATGCCTAATGGGTAGTTCAGAATCAGTCGGGCGTGAACCTGGGGTCGGGTAGTCCTCCGCGGCGAAGTCGTCGGCGTAGTCGTACTCCGGCTCATCTCTCGGCTCCTCCTGCTCCTAGTAACGCGAAAAAGAAAATAAACAGCGGTCCTATGGCAACTTAAAGCCAAATAAGAGCAAATAAGATCCAAAATGGGAACAAACACTATCAAAACCCGTAGTTTGAGATCTTAGAAATTTTCTGGAAAAGTTTCGTAATTTTCGGAGATAAAATGGATTTTCTAGGATTTTTAGAAGAGAAAAGGATTTTTCTGGAATTTTTAAACAAAAGAGAACTCTTCCCTTTCGGCCGGCCGCACGGGATCCCCGGATCCCAGCTGCGGCCGGGGCTTCCCGTGGCCCGCGCGCGGCCGGCCGGCCAGCGGCCGGCCCGGCCGGCCCGGCGGCGGCCGTGCGGCGGGCCGCGGTGTGCCCCTCTCGTGTGGCCCGGGTTCCGGGTGGCGGGCCGCACCCGATCCTAGGGATCTTTCGCGGCCACGCACGCGTGTGGGTTCAATTGCGCCCAGGCGCTTTTCCCCCTTCTCTCGTGACGACGGGACGGCCGGTCCCGGTGAAAAGGGCGGCGCGTCGGATCTCGTCGGCGGTGGCGGCCACGGCGCACCGGGTGGCCGGTGGGCAAGGTGCTCCTGTGCGAGCTCCTCGGGTTGGGGGGTAGGAGACCGCTAGGGCGGCCGGGGTACGGCCGTGCGCGTCGGTCGGCCGGCGTGGG
Source organism: Cenchrus americanus (assembly GCA_947561735.1). Classification (NCBI taxonomy): domain Eukaryota; kingdom Viridiplantae; phylum Streptophyta; class Magnoliopsida; order Poales; family Poaceae; genus Cenchrus; species Cenchrus americanus. The sequence continues at coordinate 255,922,668 of OX387241.1, forward strand.
TGCGGCGGCGGCGCGCGCGCGGCGGCGTGCAAGGGTCTCCCTCGTGCGGGCACGGCGGGTGGAGTGGAGGTGAGCGTGCACGGGGGTGCGCTAGGGCGTCTAGGGGCAAACCTAGCCGGGGCTTCGGCTCGAGCTCGCGACGGGTGTCGCGGCGGCGCTACGGCGGCACACGGCTCGACGCCATGGGCGGCGGCGAGCGAGGCGCTTGGGCCGGGCTGGTGCGTCCTTGACTCGAGGTATGGCACGGCGCTAGGTATTCATCTACACGGCGAGCACGGGGGCTCCGCGACGTGGTCATCCCGGCACGACGGCGGCGCGGCGAGCACAAGGCTCGGTGGCCGCGGCGGGGCTCGAGGAGAGGGGCCAAGGCCCGGTTTTGCCTATACGGCCGCGACGCGCGCGTGCGGGGGTGCACGCGTGCGTGCTCCGTGGCGTACACGGCGCGCGCGCGAGGGCGTGCCCGCGACGCGAACGTGTCGCGGCGCTCGACACGCGCGCGGCGGCGACGCGCGGACGACACGGGTGCTAGCGCAAAAGGGAAGAACGAGGACTAGGCGGGCGGCGCGCGCTTGGCGACGGCGGCGGCACTGCGAGAAAATTGACCCGCCCCCGGCACGATGGCCGGCTTCCGCGGCGACGCGCGCGGCGGCGTGGGGGCACGGCACGTTCCTCCCCGGCGCGAAGGGCGGGGGGCATCCACGAGCGACGGGAGGCGGGTGCCCTCACCTAGGTGGCCACGGGCCGAAGTGAAGACGCGTCGGTGCGGGACGGTGATGCGAGCAGACGAGGAGGGAGGCGGCGGCGGTAGAGGTGGCGGTGCGGTACGGCGGCGTGGAAGTCGAGCGGGCCGAGGTCGTAGGCGTGCGCGTCCCGCGGGTCCCGGCTCCTCCTCGCGAGCGGCTCCGGCGTCGCGGGTACGGCTCGCGGTGGCGCGCCGCTCCTAGCTCCTTCTCCTCCTCTTCTCCTCTCTCTCTCTCCTCCCTCCGCGGGGTAGGTGGGCGGGGGATCGGTTCCCCCGGCGGCTAGGGTTTGGGGGGTTCCGGAGGCGGCGGCGGCGGCTTCTTATAGCGGCGGAGCGCGGGGGGCACGTGGACGGCGCCGAGGCGATGGGAGGCCGCGGGGGCGCGTCGCGACGGCGCCATGACCGGCGCGCCCCGCCCCTTTCCCTTTCGACGCCGGCAAAAGAGGAAAGGAGGAGGGGGTGACGACGCCGACGTCGGCATGACGCAAGGGGGACCCACCCGGCGGCGGCTCAGGCGCGGCGGGGGTAGGTGGACAGCGCGGGCGCGGGCGGGCCGGGCCGCCACTGGGCTGAAAACGGAGCTGGGCCAGAAGTGAGGTTGGCGGCCCGCGTGCTATAGTGTAGTTTACCAATTTTCCTTAGGCCTCAAAAATAGATTCAAATTTGAATTCCAACTCAAATTTGAATTCACCCAAATAAAACCCAAATAAAATCCCAATTGAAGAACCAAATTGCCACACTAGCAGGTTATAAACCCTAAAACATCGTCGAAGCCAAAACTAACTCTAGGAATTGTGGGGGAAAGAAACAGGAAGACAACCTTGTTCGATTTACGAGCACTCCAATTCAATTCAAGTTTTTGAAAGTCGACATTTTGAATGCAAGTCAAAACTAGGGATGTTACAATAGGGAGAGACGTTTATATATGCGCGCCACCAAGCACTAACTTCGTTTTTAAGCTTAAAAGCTTTGTCGTCATGGCATCTCAATGCCGGCCACTAGCACGCTAGGCGCATCCATCGAACATCATTTCGGCGACCCCTACTACAACTTGGCACGCACACCAATCGGCTGTTGCAGTTCTCGACCATCGATAAAAGGAGAGCACCTCTAGTCGATCCCTTACCACCTCCAAACCTTACCTCCAATTGAGTTGTACGCCACTTTTCCTTTGTCTGCTCCTTTGAGGAAGCACACCGGCCACTTTCGCTGCTCACGACATTCCGTGTCGATTAAGCTCTTTCCTCTATCTTCCCCAGCAATGTGGAGAAGAGTCAAGCTCCTCCAGCTATCGGTGTTAAGTCCGAGCCTTTTCCCCGAAGCTCGTCCACCGAAGGTTGGTGCAAACATCACAAAGAAGAAGCTCGAGAAGAGAGACACAAGAGGGAGCTAACCGCACACCACCAACTATGGATCGTTTTCGGAGATGTTTGATTCCGTATGTTGGACTCTAGTAGGATCGTATGTCCGCTTTGCGATCCGATCCTTGATGGTTTTAGTTTGTCATGTATACATTCATCGCCCACTCCCTCACGAGTAACTTCATTTTCTCTTCAAGCATGTTATTCCCCTTGGAGGTTTTCCTCGATCTTATTGTCAAATCTCGGGACGAGATTTCTTTTAAGGGGGGGTAGATTGTAACACCCCAGGTGTTTATTAAATATAAATACCTTATTTAGTTGTGTTAATCAAGTGTAATCGGCTCCTAAACATGTTTGACGTGATTGGGCACACTTTTGCACAAAAGACCTCGGTCAAAACCCCAAATCCCGGTCAAACCCTAGATCTACTTTAAAGGCTGAAATGGTTTTCTTGCGCGTTCTCCAAATTTCACTATAGAAGTTCAAAATCGGCCAATACAAAAGTTGTTCGTTATTTCGGGAACACATTTTTCGTAATTGGCGGACATTCCAATTTTGAGTGCAAATTGGCCAAAAATCGGTTTGATCGCGCCGTGAACGAAAATCGAGCCGTGGAAAATCCGCAACTTCGGTCGACGTTCCGGACAAACCATTGATCAAAACATATGTCGCCCTTTGGGAAAGTTGTAGATCTATAGCTCCTCTACAACTTTCGTTTTTGGAGATTTTCAACTTAGTTGACACTTTTTGGAGTTATGCAATTTCGAAACCGGGTAAATAGAATAAAACGAGGGGCCGGCCGACTTCGGTGCGCTCTCGCGCGGCCGCGCGCGACGCACGCGAGGGCCACGCGTCGTCCGCGCGTTCCTCCGGCGTACGGACGCTTCGGCGCCTCCGCGGTGGACCGGCACACACCCCGGACCCCTCCGCCCTCCCAAGACGCCGTACGCCGCGCCCACGCACGGGGAACGGCCGGGACGAGTGTGACAACCCGCCCAGAAAGTACCGTACTATCGCCTAAGACCGATCCACTTTGGTCATTAAGCAATAATAAGGTACCATCCTGTCGTAAGTTGCCGGGTTAACGCCCGTAAATCACTTGGATAGCACAAGGATCGGATATATGCATTAAAACTCACTCGAAGGCGAGTCCAGAGATACAACAACATTCAAATCCAAATTCGTACCCCGAAGGGTTTAATTATTACAAACTATAGTTTTTGTCATGACGGAATAGTTCGTAGTTTTGAAAAGCGGCGGAAATCAACTAGCGGCGGCGAAGTCACCACGGGAGGCCATCCATGATGCTTCGGTAGTCGTCCTCCACCCACTCCGGCTCCCGGCCGGCGGGATCTCACCGGGCCACACATCACCGAAGGCATTACCGGATCAACACATTATAGCAAGGCGAGTATACTAATACTCGGCAAGATTTACCCGTCGGTGATATCTACTTCACCAAATCTAGACCATGAAAGGCTTTTTGGCTCTTACCGGGTTGCTTTTGCTAAAAAGTAACAAAGAGTAGGTCCTTACTTTCGGGATTTTAGCACAAGTTCTAGTAGTTTTAATCTTTACTACATTAGCCAACTAGTACAAACAAGGTTGTACAATACAATTATTCAAACATAAAGTTCATCAACTTCCATCATTAGGGATCACATGACTAGTGGAGTAAGTAGTCTCGGGTAATGGTGAGAGGCCGACAATCGATTGATTTAAACCTTGCAAGGTAGACCCAAACACACGGTAGGCTGTCCCCGCGAGGGCGACTTTCCCAGGCCGTCCCCAGAAATCCTCGGGTCGGGATGAAAGGCCACAGTCTTTGGTGCAGGCTATCCGGCATACCCCGCGAGATACCCGGAGTCACCATACACCACCGGTGGCGAGCCGTGAGAGCGAATCCCAAGAGTAGTGACAGTTCCATCCCTAGCCGTCTCATTAAGGTACTAGGCTTACCGGCCCCATAACCGGCATGTGCTTAGTACGTTCAAACACTTAACCCACATAACCACCGGACCGGGACCCCGCATTCCATGCTCTTACCACGTGAGCAATCCATTTAAGGATATAGTATGATTCCTATCTAGGAACCTATTCTCGCGAGTGAGGTCATCACCCGACTTCTAACGGTCCTATAGCTTAGCGGCTATCGACCTATCATACTAGTAGGGACCAAAGGTACCTATGGATCATGCATCTAGGGTTTCATTCAACTCCCGTACGTAAATGCACAATCATTCATAGATAATTGAATAAAGAACTTTATAGCCGGGTTAGATGCACGGAGCTTGCCTTCGTCGGCTAGGTTAGCTTGGGCACCCTCGGTGTCGAGTACGTCCACGCTTGCGCAGAGAACCTTCCGCTCCGCCTTCCTCGGTTTCGGGACCAGGGAGTAATCTCCGTCACGAAGATCTACACGGAATGCAATGCACTTTAGGTGATGTGATAGCTTGTCGTCTTATCCAACTCTAGTTGGTCATATTCACCTTAACAAGCATTCATCTAAGGTTTCTATTTTAGGAAGTCATTGGTTGTACATGGGTTACTCTTTTATTCCACATTTGAATAAAGGTTTTTAAATAAGTTCATCATTTCATGTGAAAGCTTCATTTCCTTTTTTTCTTTACCAACATGGTGTAATTAATATTTATATTTATGAATTAATTCCTTATCAGTGCTGGTAATTAAATTTCTTTTATTTATATTAAATAATACTTTCAGAAAGGAAAAAGATTTAATTAAGGATTTTCTTTTATTTAATTTCCCTTTAATATTAATAGGGCATTTAAGCCATTTATTAATCAATTAAATTACCAAAAATTACATGAGTGTTTCTTAAGCCTACTAGAACCTATCCTGGTCCATTGGACCCACATGTAAGTGTTGGATGCTAGAAAATTAAATATTATGGAAAATAACAAAGGCTAGCTAGTGATCCAACTTAAATGCATATAAAAATAACTAAGCATCAAAATGATCCAAACTTTCTTGTGCATGCTCCCTGGACCTAAACAAGCCTAAAGAACCAGCATGTTCACATGGAACCTCTTCGGAACTTGGTTTATTAATTTACAAAGGAAAACATGCATAATTCAAGAATAATCATTTCGTTAATCCAAAATTCATGATTAATTCACAGGATGTGTGTTTTGGCATTACAGGACAGTGTGCACAAGTTGGGATCAAGAACATAAATATATCTAACAGGAAAAATCATCTAGGCAGATTCTTGCGGGAATGGAAAAGAATTTGTCTAGCAAAATCTACTTCATAACTTTGTGCAAATTTTGGCTCAGCATCTAGTCATATCCTAACACACAACATATCCAAAACTTGGCTACAGAGGAGTTATACTTTGCAAGTTATGACAGATCCATGTATAACACATTTGTAATTTTCCTGCCAAAACTATTTTGAATCTAGCCATAAGTGTACAACAAAGAGGTGGGGTTTATCATCCTGAACCATACAAAATTGGTTTGGGAGTTTTCTGATTTTTCTCGTGAAGTTCTAGAAATTTTCTAAGACCCTGGACTAATCTGTAAGAAAAGTTAGATAGGGTTCTTCACAACTAGTCCCGAACTTTTACCCGAGCACCCCGAGAAAATTGAAATCTAAGCAATTGGGTCCCCGGCCGGCCGGCGGCGCGGGCATGGCCGATTCCGGCGAGCCGGCGGCGATCCCGGCCGGGCAAGCGGCCGTGGAGGACCACATGCTCACCTAGGGGTGGCAGGGGACCGGGAGGGGAGGTGAGGGTTGGCCGGCGGCGAGCTTCGGCGGCGGCCGGCGGTGGTAGCCCGCGGCGGCCCGGTGAACGGCGGCGTGGGGGTGGATTTCTGGCAAATAAACGGGTGCTGGAGTTTCACTAGGTCCTAAGGAGGCTACCGGCGCGGTTGGTCGACCGGCGAGCACCGGCGGCGAGCTCCGGCGGCGTGCGGCGGCGGCAATGGCGCGGGACGGCTCGGGGGGTGGCGCGCGGGGAGGGACGGGGGGCTTAAATACCCCGGCTCGGCCGCCCGTGGGTGACGAGGGGATGACGGCGGAGATGCGGCCGTGCTACGGTGGCTCGAGGCGCGCGCGTATGGCGGCGACGCCGCCGACGGACCGCCGGTCCGTGGCGCGTGCGCGCGTACGGCGGTGCGGGCCTCGAGGCACCTCGGGACCCGGGGGCGCTGCGGGGGCGCGGGGCATCGGGACGGGGCGTGGCGCGAGCAACGAGGCCTCGGGCGGCGCGGGCACGGACGCCGGGCGTGGTCGGCGGCGGGCGGCGGCGGGCGGCGGCGGCGGCGCACGGGCGCGCACGACGTCGCGCGCGGCGCGCTCCGGCCCCGATAGTGCCGTCGGTGCCGTGTTCCGGTGGATTTTTCTCAAAATTTTCAAACATAATCTGGACCAAGTGATGAATACCAAAGTTGTAGATCTAGGTACCGGCTACAATTTTTACAAAGGCTGTATAGGGTTTTGCTTCCTAGATTTGAATCTATTTGAATGCCAACTTTGAATGTCGACTGTTTCGGTAACAATGAAATCTGTCTTGCAAGGGGTTTTTCACAATTTTCCTCTCCAAATTTGAAATGCCAATCTACATGAAAGTTGTGTCCCTCGACAAGACCTACAACTTTCCTAAAGGTAGAATTTTAAGTGTTTAGGTGAATTTTGGAGAACGCGGCAAAAATTCGGCGGACACCGTGGACACCGGGATGGCCGGGGGGGTTTGACCCACCCTTTGACCATGGGTTGGCCCACAAGTGTGTTTACTATTCATTAAGGGTCACTAGGGGTGTGTTAGGGAGTTTTCATGGTTGAGGGCCCAGGTTGACCTAGGGTTGACCATTTGACCGGCTAATCCGGTCATTAGCGTTAATGACGGTAATTAAAAACCTGGGGCGTCACAGCCTACCCCCTTAAACGGAATCTCGTCCCGAGATTCGATTTGACAACGAAGAGATGGGGAGAAGACTCACTTGTTTCGGGATTGGAGGAAGCCCGGATACTTGGTGTTAAGATAATCTTCCGTCTCCCACGTGGCTTCTTCTTCCGTGTGATGGCTCCATTGGATCTTGTACATTCGCACGGTCCGCCTCCGGTCTTTCGCTCTTTTTGGTCTAATACCTTCAAAGGATGCTCGACGAGCGAGAAATCCGCTCGATCCAAGCATTAGCTTCGTAACGATCTCGTTCTCCGAACAGAGAGTCCTTTCTTCAATTGAGTTACATGGAACACATTGTGAACCGCGGAAAACCGTTCGGGCGGTCGGATACGGTAAGCCACGGGTGCACATACTTCTATTACTTCATAGGGTCCAATGTAGCGCGGGGCTAACTTTCCCTTGACTCCGAACCTTTGCACACCTTTGGTGGGGGATACTTTCAAATACACATGATCTCCCACTTCAAAGTGTCGAGGTGCGGTTCCCTTATCATAGTAACTCTTTTGTCTCATCTGGGCCATCTTCAAATTCTCTCTTATCACTTGCACCCTTTCTTCGGCCTCTTTAACTAACTCGGGTCCAAAGAGTGTTCTTTCTCCGGCCTCTGACCAATTCAGTGGAGTGCGGCATCTACGTCCGTATAGAGCGTCGAACGGTGCCATTTTCAAGCTGGCCTGATAGCTGTTATTGTAGGAGAATTCTGCCAAGGACAAACACTTGTCCCAACTCTTATCAAAGTGTAAGATGCTTGCTCTCAACATGTCTTCTAGGATCTGATTTATCCTCTCCGTCCGACCATCGGTCTGTGGATGATAACTGGAACTACAGAGTAGCCGAGTTCCCAAACACTCATGCAATCGCTCCCAAAAACGGGCTACAACCGAGTCCCTCTATCGGAGATTATAGTCTTTGGGATTCCATGCAGACGAACTATGTGGTCTACATACAACTCTGCATATTGTTGTATGGAGTAAGTGGTATGCACGGCAATGAAGTGAGCGGTCTTGGTGAGTCTATCCATGATTACCCAAATAGAGTCCTTCTTTCTGGGGGTCAGGGGTAAACCCACAATAAAATCCATACTAATGTCGTCCCATTTCCACATAGGTATCGACAGGGGTTGGAGTACTCCCGCCGATTTCAAATGACTTGCTTTCATCCGGTGGCAAGTATCGCACTCGGCTACATACTTGGCTACATCCACCTTCATATTGGACCACCAAAAGTTCTCGCTTTAGATCTTGGTACATCTTGGTACTACCGGATGAATGGAGAACTTGGACTTGTGAGCTTCATCTAGAATGATTTTTTTGATTTACGGGTCAACGGGGACCACTAGACGCTTTCCGAACTAGACCACATCTTGGTGATCCTTCGGAAACAAGTGTACTTTGGGTCTCCTTCCACTAGTTTTCGCCCGATGGTTTGAATATCCGCATCATTGCGGCGGGGAGTGACAATCCTGTCATAAAGGCTTGACTCTCGCCATCAAGGCATAAAGAATTCCTCTGCGGTACCACTTCTAAGTTGAGCCTTCTCATTTCTTCACACAAGGGTTCACTGACTGGCTCTAGCTCTAGGTGGTTGCAATGATCCTTGCGGCTAAGAGCATCCGCAACAACATTTGCTTAGGGATGATAGTGCACTTCTAAATCATAATCCTTGATCAACTCAAGCCATCTTCTCTGTCTCATATTCAATTCGACCGGGTGAAGATATATTTGAGGCTCTTGTGATCGGTGAAGATATTGCAATGATTGCCCATTAGATAATGTCTCCATATCTTGAGGGCATGAACAACGGCGACTAGCTCAAGATCATGGGTAGGATAGTTGAGCTCATGGGGTCGAAGGGCCCGTGAAGCATAGGCAATGACTCGGCCTTCTTGCATAAGGGCACGGCCAAGACCGGTGTCTGATGCGTCACAGAAGACTTCAAACGGTTTGGAATTATCGGGTTGAGCTAGCACTGGGGCTGAAGTTAAATGTTGTCTGAGGGTGTGAAAAGCTTTCTCACATGCTTCGCTCCACACGAATTTCACTCCCTTCTTGAGCAATTCGGTCATGGGTTTTGCGATTCTAGAAAAGTCGGGAATGAATCGACGGTAATATCCCGCCAATCCTAGGAAAGCTGCGGATTTGATGTACGGATTTGGGTGGTTTCCGGTCCATCACCTCTTGAACTTTGCTAGGATCTACGGAGATACCATCGTGGGAAATGGTGTGCCCCAAGAATTTGACACTTTTCAACGGGAATTCGCATTTGGAGAACTTAGCATAAAGCTTGTGATCTCGCAAACGCCGAAGGACAACTCGGAGATGTTTGGCGTGCTCTTCTTCGCTCTTAAAATAGATGAGGATATCATCGATAAAGACCACGACAAATTTATCGAGCTCCATCATGAATACGAAGTTCATGAGGTACATGAAGTAGGCGAGGTGCATTAGTGAGTCCGAAGGACATGACCAAGAACTCGTAAAGACCATAACGAGTGGAAAAAGCGTTTTAGGAATGTCGCATGGTCGAATCTTGATTTGGTGGTAGCCGAACGAAGGTCGATCTTAGAGAAGACTTTGGCACCGACCAATTGATCAAACAGAACATCAATTCGAGGAAGCGGGTATTTGTTTTTGTTGGTGATCGCATTGAGTGGTCGGTAATCTACGCACATTCTCAAGCTACCATCCTTCTTTTTGACAAAGAGAGCGGGGGCAACCCCAAGGAGAAGAGCTCGGGCGAATGTAACCCTTATCTAAAAATTCTTGGAGTTGGGTTTTTAGTTCGGCTAACTCTTTGGGTGGCATGCGATAAGGTCTTTTGGAAATGGGTGCGGTACCGGCTGGAGTTCGATCACAAACTCGACATCTCTGTCTGGTGGCATACTAGGCAACTCGTCAGGAAATACATCCGGGTACTCACACACTACTGGAATTTCATCAAGGGAGGAAATAATGGTCACATAGGCACAAGAGTCGGTACCGTCCCAAAAAGGTAGGTACAAGGTAGTGTGCCCGACCGTAGGAGAGTTGATCTCTACGACCCTATCTGATATATCTAGAACCACCTTATGTTGATTCATCCATTCCATACCCAAAATAACATGCATTCCAACCAAGTTTATGACGATAAGGTTTGTTGGAATGATTTTACTTCCTAAACCCAATTTCACTCCTCGGATTAAGATATTGGAGGTGATTTGGCCTCCAGGAGTAGTTATCTTGTAGGCGGAAGTGGTATGAGAACCCTTCAAACCCAGTTTGTTTATTAGCCTTTCACTGATGAAACTATGGGTAGCTCCCGAATCGAACAAAATCTTAACAGGAGTGTCGTTGAGAGAGAATATACCCGTGAGTACCGGAGCCGCCGCCGGGATGTCACTCATGGTGGTGAAGTTCAGCTTGCCCTGGCGCACTTGCACCATGGGTTTCTTGGCCGGAGTGGCAGGCTTGTTTCCCGTACTCTGGTTCTGCGGGTTGGGCTTGATCTGCCTGGGCTTGGGACACTCATTAATGTAGTGCCCTGGCTGGCCACAGTTGTAGCAACGACGATCTCCAACATCACGAGGGGGTGCATTAGGCTTTGGAGCCTGCTGCTGGGCACGGCGGAACTGGAAGTTCCCGGCAGGTTTGCCCTGGAATGGCTTCATCGTCCAGCGTCCAGTTGAAGATTGCTGGGATGGGCCTGGAGCTTCCTTCTTCACAAAGCGAAACTTCTTGTTTGTTCCGCTGCCTGGGGTGAAACCGGGCATCCTCTTGTTGTCCCCATGGGCTTTCTTCATCGCATCCTCTTGTGAGATAGCTTTATTCACGAGCTCATGGAAGTTTGCGGGCTCGAGCAGATTCAGGCGCTCATACAGCTTGCCATCAAGCCCGTCGCGGAACCTCTCCATCTTCTTGGCATCAGTATCAACATGATGCCCACCGTACTGGCATAAGCTATTGAATTTCTGAGCATAGCGGTACACGGAGTCACATCCCTGACGGAGGGCTAACAACTCCCTCATCTTCCTGTCCATCAGGCCCTTGGGGATGTGGTGGCTCTTGAAAGCCTGCTTGAACTCTTCCCAAGTCACAGCGTGGCCTCGCTGCATGGACTTGAAGTGGTCCCACCACATCAAAGCTTCCCCTCGCGGTTGCGGTCTTTGCGAAGTTCGCTTTGTTCTCCTCGGAGCAAGGCAGCACAAAGGCAGAGAATTTCGCCTCTATGGCCTTGACCCGGGCCTCGGCTTCCGAGAGGGTCTTCGCTTTAGCGAAGGTTGGCGGCTTCATGGCGATGAACCGGGCGTACGTGGTGACTGGTTAGGCCCCTCGTGGTTGGCCCCATGTGGCGGCCCTCGGTTCATGCGCTACGCGATCCGCTGCTCGCGTCCGCAGGATCCGGCGCAACACTTCGGTTTGGGTGGCCATGAAGGCCTCCGTCGGTGTCATGGGCGGGGGTGGTGGCAAGTCACCACTACCACTCGCTCCAAAACCGTTGGGAGAGCCTGCGCGTGGTTCCCACCATCCGAAAAGTGAGCATTATTAGTGAGATAACCAAAAGCTTACTTCAAATGATGACAAGCACGATTATGCATAATCATATCTCATTAGTACTTTAAACAATGAGGACAAAGCAACAAGTAACAATATTCTATAGCCACCAAGATTCATAGAATCGTTCTTCACAACCGGTTAGGACGGCGATTACTCGATTGCGCGGCTCATAATCACTTTCGAACGGTCGTCGACATTCCGGATACCAAAGAAGGTGGTATATGAATGAGCACTTATTTGCGGCAACGAGTGATGTTCGTAAAGATGCTTTGTTTTACCAACGTTTTTAGTAGAAAAACAATGCAATCTTCGACAAGCGTGATCATGCGCAACGAATTATCCAAGGATCTAGTATTCAACAAAAGAAAATTTCACTTTGAAAGACAACGAAACTCACTTAAAGCATACAAGCTTAAGCATTCTTATTACAACATGACGGAACAAGGTTCAACGTCATTACAACCCGATTTCGAAACATCATGACAATACACGATACAATAGTTGCTTGGCACGAAGACGTCTTTGTCAAGCCAACTATTCTAACATCTCAAAGACAACTCGATAGGATCGACATCCCGCTGCTCCCTGCCGTCGGCAACCTAGTTTCCCACGGAAGCACCACCGTACGAAGGCGAAGGCGGGGGGAGTCGGTAGCGGTGGTCCTGCCTGGCTCGTCTGATCCAGACCGGACACACCCTGCTGCTCCTCCGGGTGTGCCTGTACTGGGGGCAGTGGCTGTAAAGCCACTATAGCACGTAAGGCGGCCACCGTACGTCGGCCTCCTGCACGTGCTCCTGCATCTCGGCAATGTTCGCAGCAGTGTCAGCCTCTCTATCTCGTGTGCGTCGGCATCCTCCTCCAGTGCATGGTTCTCCGCCTCTAGGTCCACGATCCTCTAGAGGCGGTCACCTCTCTCAAGCTCCAGCTGGAACCTCCTAGCACGCGGCTTGTCGTTCTCCTGCCGCACACGGGTAAGCGTGAAGTTCGAGCTTCGGTGTCTTTGTTGAAAGTCTGCTCCCAATCGCGCCTAGATGCCTCCAAGCGCCGTGCAATGATTGCCGCGGTGTTAAAACGCGGCCCCCGGAGTGTGAAGACCACGTTCGGACAACGGGCAAGTGTCCGGGTAACATCCAACGGCTCGCTAGGGTCGGTAGCTCCCGTAGATGGTCCATGCGGTCCAACCAAGCCGGGACGTGAGGACTCACGGCGAGAAACGATCCAAACGGGGAAAGAGCTACCACGGTAGGGTTGTGGTCACAAAAGTCCGTCCGCACTGCGAGGGCGGCCGACTCCACGGACTCGTGCGTGATAAATCCCCGATAAATAAAACTCGGGTCAAACCGGTCGGCGTGGTGCGGGTGCGGCGGCACGGTAACGATCACCCCTGCCGGCGGGGAACGCCAAAGCGCTCAAACTCCTTCACCTCGTACGTCGGTGGGGTAAGGTAGCTGCGGCATCGAGTGCTTCCCACGCCAAGCGCGGAAAATTCTCCCGGTGCAACCCGTTGGTACGGATCGTACCGTCAGCGTCGAACTGGTGGAACACGGGGAAATCCATCTGTACACAAATGTAACTCATGTCAGATCTCAAAGAGAACGGCATGTCAAATGGTGAAGTTCTGGCAGCTGTGAATAAAATTCATAACCAAAAATCCAGAAACCTCAAAAATTCCCAAGTTTCAAATGAAACCTAATACTCTTTAATTAAGCTTTTTAAGGTTAAGCATCGATCAAGGAAAACAAGATGAAGGTTCTTAACCTAAAGGTGCCTAGGAGAAATGTGAACCAACCCATCGAACTAGGATTGAGATTTGCTTAATACAAGACAATTTGGTTTAGGAGCCATTAACAATTTGGTTTTAATTAAACCTAGCACAAGGTAAACAATTTTTGCACAAAATTTTGGCGACACGACGGCTAGGTATGAGGGGTACTCTAGTTTACAAAAAGCACACACTAGCATAATCTTCCTTAGAGAGCATTTGGAAATTCGATTTTTGGGTCCATTTTAGTTGTTCGATTTTTAACATGCATGCAAAGCGTCCTATTCGTCCTCACATGGCAATCAAGCCAAAAATCGAAGTTAGTGCCGGTGGCAAGGCTTTTATTCGTCTCTCCCTATAATATCTAGTCGAGAGCTATACGGTACTTGCTTAACAACTAACGAAGCGCCGTTATGTACCGCGGAAAACGAACCTTTCGTGCCGGCACGTCACGAAAGCGTCCACATTCATTACCGTTCACTATAGAAACGGTATTCATGCGTTAAGCCGTTGCATGGACGGCGTCCTACTTAAGACTCGACTCGACGTGAGTGCCCATTGGAATAGGCCCCACTCATCCCTCACGGACTTTCCCGTGGTACCATCACGTATGGCAAAACGTGACGAGACTCAAACGCGACGTGGCACCCATTGGAATAGGTCCCACTAGTCCCTCACGGGACTTCCCCGTGGTACCACCACGTATGGCAAAACGTGAGGAACTAGTATGGTTGTGCGAGAATGTAAGTCGACATAAAGTAATGTGCTTGGGAGTTAGCAAAATAAACCATAAGTTAATTAAGCCACACCGAAAGAACCCAAAATTCCCTCTAGGGCCTCTCGGTCTAGTTTATCCTTAGCGGACCAACGTATTTTGGAAAATCGGACAATCTTGGCATATTTTATTCAAAAACCATTTGATTAAGTTTATTAATTAATCTCCGGTGCATGTAAGCTACGATGCCAATCGGGACAACCCGCCCCAGAAAGTACCGTACTATCGCCTAAGACCGATCCACTTTGGTCATTAAGCAATAATAAGGTACCATCCTGTCGTAAGTTGCCGGGTTAACGCCAGGTAAATCACTTGGATAGCACAAGGATCGGATATATGCATTAAAACTCACTCGAAGGCGAGTCCAGAGATACAACAACATTCAAATCCAAATTCGTACCCCGAAGGGTTTAATTATTACAAACCATAGTTTTTGTCATGACGGAATAGTTCAGAGTTTTGAAAAGCAGCGGAAATTAACTAGCGGCAGCGAAGTCACCACGGGAGGCCATCCATGATGCTTCAGTAGTCGTCCTCCACCCACTCCGGCTCCCGGCCGGCGGGATCTCACCGGCCACACATCACCGAAGGCATTACCCGGATCAACACATTATAGCAAGGCCGAGTATACTAATACTCGGCAAGACTTACCCGTCGGTGATATCTACTTCACCAAATCTAGACCATGAAAGGCTTTTTGGCTCTCGGGTTGCTTTTGCTAAAAAGTAACAAAGAGTAGGTCCTTACTTTCGGGATTTTAGCACAAGTTCTAGTAGTTTTAATCTTTACTACATTAGCCAACTAGTACAAACAAGGTTGTACAATACAATTATTCAAACATAAAGTTCATCAACTTCCATCATTAGGGATCACATGACTAGTGGAGTAAGTAGTCTCGGGTAACGGTGAGAGGTCGACAATCAATTGATTTAAACCTTGCAAGGTAGACCCAAACACACGGTAGGCTGTCCCCGCGAGGGCAACTTTCCCAGGCCGTCCCCAGAAATCCCCGGTTCGGGATGAAAGGCCACAGTCTTTGGTGCAGGCTATCCGGCATACCCCGCGAGATACCCGGAGTCACCATACACCACCGGTGGCGAGCCGTGAGAGCGAATCCCAAGAGTAGTGACAGTTCCATCCCTAGCCGTCTCATTAAGGTACTAGGCTTACCGGCCCCATAACCGCATGTGCTTAGTACATTCAAACACTTAACCCACATAACCACCGGACCGAGCCCGGATCCCATGCTCTTACCACGTGAGCAATCCATTTAAGGATATAGTATGATTCCTATCTAGGAACCTATTCTCGCGAGTGAGGTCATCACCCGACTTGTAACGGTCCTATAGCTTAGCGACTATCGACCTATCATACTAGTAGGGACCAAAGGTACCTATGGATCATGCATTTAGGGTTTCATTCAACTCCTATACGTAAATGCACAATCATTCATAGATAATTGAATAAAGAACTTTAAAGCTGGGTTAGATGCACCGGAGCTTGCCTTCGTCGCCTAGGTTAGCTTGGGCACCCTCGGTGTCGAGTACGTCCACGTCTTCGCAGAGAACCTTCCGCTCCGCCTTCCTCGGTTTCGGGACCGGGGAGTAATCTCCGTCCGGAAGATCTACACGGAATGCAATGCACTTTAGGTGATGTGATAGCTTGTCGTCTTATCCAACTCTAGTTGGTCATATTCACCTTAACAAGCATTCATCTAAGGTTTCTATTTTAGGAAGTCATTAGTTGTACATGGGTTACTCTTTTATTCCACATTTGAATAAAGGTTTTTAAATAAGTTCATCATTTCATATGAAAGCTTCATTTCCTTTTTGTCTTTACCAACATGGTGTAATTAATATTTATATTTATGAATTAATTCCTTATCGGTGCTGGTAATTAAATTTCTTTTATTTATATTAAATAATGCTTTCGAAAGGAAAAAGATTTAATTAAGGATTTTCTTTTATTTAATTTCCCTTTAATATTAAAAGGGCATTTAAGCCTTTTATTAATCAATTAAATTACCAAAAATTACATGAGTGTTTCTTAAGCCTACTAGAACCTATCCTGGTCCATTGGACCCACATGTAAGTGTTGGATGCTAGGAAATTAAATATTATCGAAAATAACAAAGGCTAACTAGTGATTCAACTTAAATGCATATAAACATAAATAAGCATCAAAATGATCCAAACTTTCTTGTGCATGCTCTCTGGCCCTAAACAAGCCTAAAGAACCAGCATGTTCACATGGAACCTCTACTGAACTTGGTTTATTAATTTACAAAGGAAAAACATGCATAAATCAAGAATAATTATTTCTGTTAATCCAAAATTCATGATTAATTCACAGGATGTGTGTTTTGGCATTACAGGACAGGGTGCACAAGTTGGGATCAAGAACATAAATATATCTAACAGGAAAAATCATCTAGGCAGCTACTGCAGGAATGGAAAAGAATTTGTCTAGCAAAATCTACTGCATAACTTTGTGCAAATTTTGGCTCAGCATCTAGTCATATCCTAACACACAACATATCCAAAACTTGGCTACAGAGGAGTTATACTTTGCAAGTTATGACAGATCCATGTATAACACATTTGTAATTTTGCTGCCAAAACTATTTTGAATCTAGCCATTAGTGTACAACAAAGAGGTGGGGTTTATCATCCTGAACCCTACAAAATTGATTTGGGATTTTTCTGATTTTTCTGTGAATTTCTAGAAATTTTCTAAGACCCTCGACTAATTTGTAAGAAAAGTTAGATAGGGTTCTTCACAACTAGTCCTAAACTTTTACCCTGAGCACCCTAAGCAAATTGAAATCTAAGCAATTGGGTCCCTGGCGAGGCCGGCGGCGCGGGAATGGCCGATTCCGGCGAGCCGGCGGCGATCCCCGGCCGGCAAGCGGCCGTGGAGGACCACATGCTCACCTAGGGGTGGCGAGGGGGACGGGGAGAGGGGAGGTGAGGGTTGGCGGCGGCGAGCTTCGGCGGCGGCCGGCGGTGGTACCCGCGGCGGCCGGTGAACGGCGGCGTGGGGGGTGGATTTACGGCAAATAAACGGGTGCGGAGTTTCACTAGGTCCTAAGGAGGCTACCGGCGCGGTTAGTCGACGGCGAGCACCGGCGGCGAGCTCCGGCGGCGTGCGGCGGCGGCAATGGCGCGGGACGGCTCGGGGTGGCGCGCGGGGAGGGACGGGGGGCTTAAATACCCGGCTCGGCTCCGCCCGTGGGTGACGAGGGGATGACGGCGGAGATGCGGCCGTGCTACGGCGGCTCGAGGGCGCGCGCGCGCGGCGGCGACGCCGCCGACGGACCGTCGGTCCGTGGCGCGTGCGCGCGTGCGGCGGCGCGGGCCTCGGGGCACCTCGGGACGGGGGCGCTGCGGGGGCGCGGGGCATCGGGACGGGGCGTGGCGCGAGCAGCGAGGCCTCGGGCGGCGCGGGCACGGACGCGGGGGCGTGGCGGCGGCGGGCGGCGGCGGCGGCGCACGGGCGCGCACGACGTCGCGCGCGGCGCACTCCGGCCCCGACGATTCGCTGGTCTTTGTGTTCCGGTGGATTTTTCTCAAAATTTTCAAACATAAGCTGGACCAAGTGATGAATACCAAAGTTGTAGATCTAGGTACCGGCTACAATTTTTACAAGGTCTGTATAGGGTTTTGCTTCCTAGATTTGAATCTATTTTAATGCCAACTTTGAATGTCGGCATGTTTCGGTAACGATGAAATTTGTCTTGCAAGGGGTTTTCACAATTTTCCTCTCCAAATTTGAAATGCCAATCTACATGAAAGTTGTGTCCCTCGACAAGACCTACAACTTTCCTAAAGGTAGAATTTTAAGTGTTTAGGTGAATTTTGGAGAACGCGGCAAAAATTCGGCAGACACTGTGGACACCGGGATGGCCGGGGGGTTTGACCCACCCTTTGACCATGGGTTGGCCCACAAGTGTGTTTACTATTCATTAAGGGTCACTAGGGGTGTGTTAGGGAGTTTTCATGGTTGAGGGCCCGGGTTGACCTAGGGTTGACCATTCGACCGGCTAATCCGGTCATTAGCGTTAATGACGGTAATTAAAAACCCGAGGCGTCACAACGAGCCACGCGCGCGCGTCCGTGCGCCCACGCGGCGCGGCGAGCATGCGGCGCACCACCGGCCGCTTCCTCGGTCCTTTGCGCCCTACCCGTCTACGGTCGTGCCGCATCGCCTCGCTCCGCTCGTCCTGCTCGGTGTCGCGTGCGCCGGGTCCCGAAGCGGGGAGAGCGAGCCGAGCCGTGCCCGGCCGCCACCTACCGTAGCCCGCCACCGCCGCGAGCTCGGCTACACTCGCATACGCCGCCCCCCCGCTGCTCTTCGCCCCCCCCGCAACTATCCCGGTCGCCGGTGCTCCACCGATGCGCCATACCCGCCGGCACGCCGGGCTCCGGCGGGCGCGGCCCCCGCGCCCGCTGTGGGAGCTCGCCGGCGGCAAGTCCGGCCTGGTTTCCCCCTCAAATCGATGCGTGTGAACCCCCTAAGTACTCCGGGCAGCCCCTCCGGCCAAGTCCGGCCGCCGCCGGCCGCCAATCTCGCCGCCCAAGGTCCAGTCCGCCCAGGGGTGACATTGCAAGAGAGAAGGTATTTCCAGGGAGATTTATGCAAGTTTCCGGGGACCGGACATTTGTAAAGGTCGTTTTAGGGTTACAACAACAACTTCGGAAAATCATTAAAAATCGTAGAAAAATCATAAAAATGCAAAACCAATTTTGTTGGTTTCGTGGTGAAGAGATCTATGTTTTCTAGAAAACATGTATAGGGTTTTTCGGTACAGTTTTTGAATTAAAAATTCAAACTCAGTTTGGAGTGTTTTTAGTGTGATTTAAAATATACACATGCTATGAACTTGAATTTTGGATATGTTGCTCTTTATAACATGTCTAGACCTGTGGCACAAGTTTGAATGAATTTGATGTATATGTTTTCAGTTATGATTTATTTAAGCTTTATGCTAGAATAAGTTTGATGCTTTTTATAGCCCCTTTAATGAACTTTTCTTTGAGCACAAGTGCACCCTAGGGCTTTGACTTGATGATTAGTACACCTGGTGTGATGGATGTGTTTTTAGGGAATTGTTTAATAGATGTTTTAGATTTAATCTTGTGTAGAAGTTTAAATTCAAAATCTGAAAAATAAATTGAATTTGCAACCATGCTTTGGTCAGAAACTCATTTTTGGCATACATGACCTGCAGGAGAAAGTTGAGATCAAAAAGTTTATTAAATCTTTTTATATGAACTAATGTTGATTTACTAGGCTGCAATTTATCTTTTTCGTATAAATTAATTTATAAATGATCTTAGGCCAAATTTTGGTGTGAGAGCTTAAACTGAGCATATGTTGTTGTGTGCAAAAGATTAGGTTCATTGGAAGTGTTTTTGATTTAATTTGGATTTATGGTTGAAAGGCTTGTTGTAAGTAATTAAAGAAAGAAATGGAAATTAAAAGTGCCAAATTGTGAAATCATGTTTGTTTGTTTTTATTAAATTAAACACACCCCCTTGCTGTTTGGTGAAGTTAAGTAACTTAAATTGCTTATATGTACACAGTCACCATCAAGGTTAACTTTAATTAATGCATATGCATGTATACGTATAGATTTACGGACGGTACGTACACACTCACCCGGTAGGGAGACGGGACCATTGATGGTGAGCGAACCAGCTTGGTGTGCAGCAAGACCTGGACCAAAGTCCAGAAGAGCCAAAGGCTTGTTTTGGTGTAGAGTCTGAGGAAGGCAAGCACCGGTGTCATCTAACCCATCTTTTATAAATTAAGATCATATCCTTTACTTTTTCAGTACTTTATTGCTTTACTTGTGCATTTAAGTTTCAGGAGTTGTTTTGAAACCTAGTTGCATGATCCTTAGGACTCCTATGCTCTTTTACTAGTATGTTAGGAACGCTAGTGCCATGCGCTAAGGATACGGTAGAAGTCGAGTAATGACTCATTGCTCGCGAGATATAGGATGCTTATGTTGGAATCATAAGTTGGTTAAATTGACTCGCTCATGTGGTAAGAGCAATGGGTTCGGTCTCGACCGAGTAGCATGGTGCTTGGTCCTAAGCTATTGAACGTACCAAGTACTTGTCGGGAATGGGACCGGTAAGCCTAGTACCTTACGAGCCGGGGCGGGATCTTTCTAGCTACCCGCTTGGGATGTGTCTCGGTCTAGCTACCCGTGGTATAGTGTGTGAGTCCGGACGTGGTCGGGTTAGACCCTCCGAATAACCGTGTACCGAGTTTGTAGCGTCGATCCTAAAGCTGTGGGATGTTGGGAACCGCACGGTTGGGGTAGACACCGCACTTGGTCAACCTTCTTCCGTGTATCTTGGGTTTACCTTGCAAGGATATAAATCGATCGATCGTCGGTCACTCGCCGTTATCCGAGTCGGCTTGACCCTTGGCTACCCCATGTTTATTTATAGAACATTTTGGATTAATATTGTTACCTATTTAATATTGTTTGCACAACATGCTTGTTTAGTACGGGTGCTCACCTAGGACCGATTAACATACTAGAACTTGAGCTAAAATCTGGAAATAAGGATTCACTCTTAGTCGCTTTTGGCAAAACAAACCCACAAGCCAAAAAGCATTGCATGTCTAGTTCACTTTGGATGCGACGACCGACACAAGGAGTTCATGAGCCACCATCCTCCTACGTTTTCTCACTCGTCGATCCACTGGATGCGACGGCGGCCGAAAACCATCACCAAGAAGTTGGAGATTGTGCAATGCACCGACGGGGAGATGGTCACGTATGCTTCTTGGAAGACTTGTGGGGCGGTGCGGCACGGGCCGGTGGGATGCGTACTCAGCGCTCATCCCAACGGGCGAACATTACTTGGCGGGAGTTCCGTGACAACTTCCGTACTTACCACATCCCTTCGGGGGTAATTAAGCTTAAGCGAGAGGGAGTTCTTGTCACCGAGGCGGGGCAATATGTCGGTGTCGAATATCCGGATAAGTTCACTCACCCGTCACGATATGCACGGATGAAGTAAACAACGACCCAAAGAGGCGGGGAAAGGTTTACGGATGGCTTGATTGGGCCTCTAAACTATCAGCTAGAGTCATATCTTCCCGGACTTTCAGACATTGGTGAACAAGGCTATTGGGCTGGAAAGCAAAAGAAAGGAGATGGGTGAATAGAAACGCAAGTTTCAGTCGCATGGACAGTCTAGCGGCAACACCCGTCCTCGTTTCGGTTCTCGGCGAGCCGACTCCATATCGTCCTGGTGGTCATGGTGGGAGGTACCCACGAGAACATGCGGTTGCAGCGCTCGTTTCAGCCACAGCGCTTCAATCCTCAGACACCCAGAGCTCCTACCCCTCAGCAGAGTCATCCTAACAATAGCTCTGGGGCGCCTGTCAGAAACACCAACCCTGTTCAGCCCGGTGGATGCTTCAAGTGTGGAGAGCTGGGGCATTATGCTAACAATTGTCCCAAGAGGGTGATGCAAACTCCACAGAGAGACGGTGGAAACAAGACTGGGCAGTCATCTTCGCAGGCTCGTACTCCACAGACACCTAGCAGGAGAGGCCAGCAGAATCATGTGCGTGGCTGGGTTAATCATGTATCAGTGGAGCAAGCTCAGAATGACGCCGACGTGGTATTGGGTACGTTTTTCGTCAACTCTGTACCCGCTACCGTATCATTTGATTCAGGAGCATCCCATTCATTCGTAACTGATCAATTTGTGACAAAATATAACTTATCTATGAGCTCAATGAAGAACCCACTGATAGTTAGCTCTCCGGGTGGAGAAATGAAAACTAGTCATATATGCCCACAAGTAAAGATTAATATCATGGGGGTAGACTTTCTTGCTAATCTGGTAGTTCTAATATCATGGGGAATAGATGTCATTCTTGGGATGGATTGGTTACAAAAGCATGATGGAGTTATCCAGTGTCGAAAGAAGTCAGTGATGTGAACCAGTCCTCAAGGAGAGAGAATAGAATATGTGAGTACACCCTCATTCCGCAGTGGAGTTGTGAACTCTGTAGAAGGCAAGGCCTTGGAGGATATAAGGGTAGTGAATGAATTCCCTGATGTGTTTCCAGAGGATTTTCCAGTTATGCCACCTGACCGTGACATTGAATTTAGTATTGAACTTATACCTGGTACTACTCCCATATCTAAAAGACCCTATAGAATGGATGTAAAAGATTTAGCTGAATTAAAGAAACAAATTGAAGAACTACTTAGTAAAGGGTTTATCCGTCCTAGTTCATCACCATGGGGAGCCCCCACACTCTTCGTTGATAAAAAGGATGGATCTAGGAGGTTGTGTATAGACTATCGATCACTTAATGAGGTTACTATCAAGAACAAATACCCTTTACCTCGGATTGAGGATTTATTTGATCAGATGAGAGGAGCTAAGGCATTCTCTAAGATAGATCTTAGGTCAGGTTATCACCAATTAAAAATTCAAGTGGAGGATATACCAAAGACAGCATTCACATCTAGATACAGGTTATATGAGTTCACTGTGATGTCCTTTGGCCTGACCAATGCACCAGCATACTTCATGTATTTGATGAACAAGGTATTCATGGAGTATCTTGATAAGTTTGTTGTGGTATTCATTGATGACATATTGGTATTCTCTCGGAGTGAGGAAGAACATGAAGAACATCTGAGACTTTTGTTGCAAAAGCTTCGGGAACATCAGCTGTATGCCAAGTTCAGCAAGTGTGCTTTCTGGTTGAAGGAGGTTTCTTTTCTCGGACACATTATCACAGATGGAGGGATTGCAGTGGATCCAAGCAAGGTTCAGGATGTATTGAGCTGGAGTCCGCCTAAGAATGTACCGGAGATCAGAAGCTTCCTTGGACTTGCAGGATACTATCGGAGATTCATTGAAGGGTTTTCTAAGATCATGAATCCACTTACCACTCGCTCGAGAAAGGAAAAGAATTTAAGTGGGATGAAAATTGTCAGGCTAGTTTTGAAGAATTGAAGAAGAGGTTGACCACGGTACCTGTGTTGATCATGCCAGACATACACAAAGGATTCGATGTGTATTGCGATGCCTCTTGGTAGGGATTGGGTCGTGTGTTGATGCAAGAAGGAAAGGTAGTAGCTTATGCTTCAAGACAGTTGAGAAAACATGAGCAAAACTCCCCTACTCATGATCTTGAGCTGGCCGTAGTTGTTCACGCATTGAAGATTTGGAGGCACTACATGATTGGAAACATGTGTCGGATCTTCACTGACCACAAGAGTCTGAAGTATATCTTTACCCAGAAGGATTTGAATTTGAGGCAAAGAAGGTGGTTGGAGTTAATCAAAGATTATGATTTGGATATTCAGTAACATCCAGGAAAGGCAAATGTTGTAGCACATGCTTTGAGCCGGAAGGGACAGACTAACATGCTGATAGGACACCTGCTACCTCAGGAGCTATGTTGGGAGATGGCACGACTCAACTTGGGAATAGTTGCTTCAAGTGAGACCTTGACATTAGAAATCGAGTCGACGCTTGAGCAGGATATTAGGAAAGGACGGTTGTCGATGACAAGATTGCGAGTACGGGGAAGTTGATTAAGTTGGGCAAAGTTCCGGATTTCGAGAGAAGATGAGCAAGGAACAATATGGTTTAAGAACGAATCTGTGTACCCGAGATTAAGGAGTTACGAGAAGCTATCTTGAAGGAAGCACACGATTCGGCTTACTCTATACACACCGAGAATACCAAGATGTATCGGGACTTGAAACGAGAGATCTTGGTGGTATGGAATGAAGAAAGATGTAGCAGCTCATGTAGCTTTGTGTGATGTGTGACAAAGAGTGAAGGCTGAGTATCAAAGGCCAGCAGGATTGCTTCAACCTCTAAAGGTACCTGAGTGGAAATGGGAAGAAATTGGTATGGATTTCATAGTGGGCTTACCTCGTACTCGTGATGGGTATGACTCTATATGGGTTATTGCGGATAGATTAACCAAGGTAGCACACTTTATCCCAGTAAAGACGACTTATACAGGAGTGAAGCTAGCTGAGTTGTATAATTCAAGGATAGTGTGTTTGCACGGGGTACCAAAGAAGATAGTGTCAGATCGAGGCACACAGTTTACTTCACGGTTTTGGCGAAGGTTGCATGAATCGATGGATACAAAGTTAAATTTCGGTTCGAGCATACCATCCTCGGACGGATGGGCGGACGGGAGAGAACAAATCAGATTCTTGAGGATATGTTAAGAGCTTGTGCGTTGAAGAACGATGGCGGTTGGGATAAGAGTTTGCCTTATGCGAGTTTGCTTATAACAACGGTTATCGATCCGACATTAAAATGGCACCTTTTGAGGCTCGTATGGAAGGAAGTGTAGAACACCGTTGTTTTGGAACCGGGGCGGTGAGAGACAACTCTTTGTACCGAGATAGCATACGGGAAGCGGAAAAGCAAGTTGAAATCTTAAGAGAGAATCTTAAAGCGGCACAGTCACATCAGAAGAGTTATGTTGATCCTCGGAGAAGAGAGGTGATTTTGGAAGTCGGTGATTATGCATACCTCAGAGTGTCGCCTATTCGGGGTTTACGAAGGTTTAATGTCAGAGGGAAGTTATCACCTCGATTCATCGGACCTTTCAAGATTGTGGAACGGAAAGGAGAAGTAGCATACCAGTTGGAGTTGCCAGCACAGTTGTCGGGAGTCCATGATGTGTTCCATGTATCACAGCTGAAGAAATGTACAAGTGAGGTTAAGATAGAACCGGTACAGTTAGAGGATATTCAAATGGAGAATGACTTGACATACAAGGAATACCCTGTTAAGATGTTGGATACATCAGAAAGGGTTACCAGGAGTAAGATCATCAGAATGTGTAAAGTACAGTGGAGTCATCATACTGAGGAAGAAGCAACTTGGGAAAGAGAGGATGAACTTAAGGAAGACTTTCCTCAGCTGTTCTCTAAGTCTTCTGAATCTCGGGACGAGATTCTCTTTAAGGGGGTAGGATTTGTAACACCCTAAAATTCCATCACTAAAAATTACCTAGCAACTATTATTTAGCCCTAAGGATTTAAAGTTTAAATTGCCATTTAAAATTGAGCTCTAAAATATTAAACATAATTTAATAAACATAGAGACAACAAGTGATTGTGCATCATCAGTTGGCTTGCATGGTTTTTGGTTGCTTGTGTGGTTTCTAAAAAGTTTATAAAATTTTTGAGGAAAAGTTTGAAAGAGTTTGATTTGAATTTGAAAAGAAAAGTGGTTTTAAAAAGAAGTTTGAAAAATAAAAGAAAAAAAGGGAAACCTTACCTTCTCACCTTTCGGCCCAAACAGCCCAGCAGCCCGCCATCCTTCTCCCCGCGCCGGCCCACGTACTCTCTCTCTTTTTCTTTTTCTTTGCTCTCGCTGACACCGCGACCCCACCAGTCAGTCTCTCCCTCTCCCCCTTCCTTTTCTTCTTCCTCACCTCGCCGCCCGGCCGACCCGGCACCGCCGCAAATCTCGCCACGCCCGGCCGCCTCCCCCCTCTTTTCCCTTCTAGCCGAGGACGCCAATTAAGGCAATAAATCGCCCACTCCAATCCCCGGCCGCTTCCTCTTTTCCCCTTGCTCTCTTTACACCTGGACGGCTCGCCGACCATCAATGGCAAGTCTGCTGGCCGCCCCGTCCCCTTCCGCTCCGCCTTCCTCACTCTGGCCCTATTTAAGCACGCACTCGAGCTCCTGCGTCTCCCTTTGCACCCGCAGCACACCAACGCACGCGCTCAAGCCCAATTTCCCCGATGCCGCCATCTCTGCTTCATCCTGCTGCTGGACGCCGACGGTGGAGTGCATCGCCGCCTTATCCTTTTCTTCCCCGGACGCGATTGTTTGCCTCACGTGGTGCTTGTTGTCCAGGGAAAGCCGTCACCAGGATCGCGCGACGCTTGGAGCTTGGGTCCCCGCCTGCCGGAGCACCGCCCGAGCCGCCGTCGCCATCGAACTCCATCACTGCTGCCTCCCCTTCGCCCGTGAGCTCGCCCAACGTTTCCTCACGTGGTGAGCATCATCTTCCTGGACGATTTTTCCTTGAGCGCACGCCGTAACACCGGTGCCCGCACGCAGGCGAACCCCGCGCCGCCCCCTTTCGGTGCCAGCCGCCGTGGAAGCTCCACCCACCTCCCTGAACCCCTGGAGGTGTGCGCGTGTCGCTCAGCTACGCGTAGAGCCCGCTCGCGCGTGAAACGATGCCCCACAGCATGATCTAGGGCCGCGCCGGCCGAAGCCGCCGCCGCGCGCCGCCGCACTCCGGCGAGTCCGCCGCCACCCCCGCTTGCACGCGTTCTCGGCCGTCCGATCTGCGATGTATAGACGAGATCGCATACCCCTTCAGTTTATGAGGCCGGTCCACCGTAGACCTGTGGACCGCGACCATGGCTCGGTCCACGGCTTCCTCAGCCGTTGGATCAGCGATCCATGGCTCAGCCGAGCCGTTTAGCTTAAAGAGCCCCTGAGTTTTTCCAGATCTGCATGCCGGTCCTCCCACCTATGGGAACTCTTACGGATAGGTCCTGATTTTTATGATCTAGCCCCTGTCTACCCTAGTTAATTGTGTTAGGGGTCCTTTTATTAAGAAATAACACTTAAGCCCTTTAGTTTTTATATAAAATTATGTTTTAGCCCTTGGTTTTATTTATAAAAGGCTCTGTAAATTTAGTTTTACTGCAGATAGGTCCCTGAATCTTGTTTTAATCATATCTTTCTCGTTTTAACTCCGTTTTTAGCGTTTTATATACCGAAATGATCGTCTCGACGAGTAGAATCATTTAAACAGCAAATTTACCAGTTTTGTTACTGTTTGGTGTACTGTTTATTTATTGTTTGTTGTTCTTGTTTGACTCGTAGATATCGTGCCTGTTTCGTCTGAGCTCCCCATCGGAGGCGATCAGGAAGAGCCTGTGTTCGAGGAAGATTTTACCCAGCTTGTAGAGGAAGGAAAGTGGCTTTCCCCCTCTGCATTATCTTTTTGAACCTATGTCATTGCATGTTAAACAAAGTTTACTATTCCTGTTGCTATGCATAAACTTGATGGGCAAACACCTAGTTAAGGACTTGACTAGATATTTTACCTCATTACCTTGATCAACCCTGTTTAACCAATGCTTGGGGTAGATAAATGCTTAGTTTGCTTTACATGGGTATGGTTATGCTTTGTTTTACAATATATATCTCAGTTCTGTTATGTAATACGTTTATGCTTAAGACAAGATAATTTGAAATATAAACGGAACATGGAGAACCACCCAATACAACAGTACAACCACAGTCCACATGGCTCTGGCTTAGCCAAGTAATTAGGAGAGTGGGTTAGCTGATAGCCTTTTTCCGAGAGGGGCACGGGGGGCTCGGGGGTTGCGGGGGGTATAGCCGGTTCTTTTGGGGTAGCGACCTTGGCTAAGGTGCGACCACTAGGGAGGGTTATGGTCCGCCCCGAGTTGTAGCCGTTGCGGGCCGTTGGTTTCTCTTCTTTCCTTTGTAAAGGCTTCGTAGTGGACCCCTAGCCACTCACCTCGGAAGTGTTTAAGGGTCTAGCTAACTCGGGCAAAATGGGGAACACGAAGCGTGGGTAAAGTGTACAACCTCTGCGAGTGTAAAGGCGATCGATCGGCCGTGCTCACGGTCATGAGCGGCTTGGACCCTCTGGAGACATATAAACAAGCGAACTCTGCCTTTAGATAAAGACAATTGGAAAAGAAGTCGAATCAAACCTAAGGGCTTTGTGGCATCGACAAGCTACCTTTCCTCTTGATGCGGGGTGCGGAGATAATTTTTTATGACTTCCACTTCTCGATCCCGGCCGGAAAAGTGACCGACCCCTTGATGAATGAAAGAAAGGGTTTATGAGCCCTAGCCCTGTAAGCCCACACCTGTGTAGAATAGATCGTTCAACACCTGCGGCACAAACCCATTTTTGAAGATAAATGTAAATCGTGGGTTTGTGGGTTTGGTTTGAGGTTTCTTTTAAGGATAAGTGGGTTGGTATACACTTACACCTAGTAATTAGGTGCTTGTTAATAAAACTTGACCAATTTATAAAATGCTTACCACTGTGAACCAAAGCCTATCCTTGATAGCCTTGCATTGTTTCCCCCACTTGCTGAGCACCAACCATAAGTGTGCTCACCCTTGCTTCTTGCGTTCAGAGGAGAACGTCAGAGGCGAGGACGAGTACTGTAGTGACTATGAGGAGTTCTAGGGCATGCGGATCCCCCAGTCATCATGCCTGTGGAAGTCAAAGATGGAGCTGCTCGTCGTTTAGTTATCGTTGTGTTTGGACCTTCGAGTCCACCTCTCTGGATGTAATAATGAATATCGTACTGGTTTAACTCTTGAACGATTTGTTACTGCAATGGTATTACACTCGTTTTGTCTATCATGTGTGTGTAAAATGATCCTGGCGCACACGTGAGATGCATTCGGTTTTCCCTGTAAAATCGGGTGTGACAGTCGAGTCGTCGAGTTCTTCGAGAGGAGCCATCGATCTGTCGACCTCCGTAAGTACCAGCAACCTTGTACCATGTCTAGTATCATGCGGTGGATTTAGATCTTGATGCAAGTAGTCTTGATACCATGCTTAGTATCATGCTGTGGATTTAAGCTTGGTTCGAGAAGGTTTCCTTGTTGGATCATGAGTCATGCGGTAGGCTAATATCTAGCTTAGAGCTAGTTATCGGCTCTATTAGATTTGGCAAGATTTAATAGATTCATTAAGTTATCATGTGTTGCTTCGAGTTTTACTTTTATGTATTGTTCAATGTAACACTCTTTTGCCCAATCTAGGTTGATTCGATTCGGCTCTATCTCTTTGTGATCCTTGTGGTGTACTTTCAAATCTTTGGTTTCGTATGAGGCAAACGGATCATGTGCTTTCAATAGCCGGTTTTAGATCTATCTAGATTGTCACGTGTTGCGGGTTCAAGCTTGTTGACTTTTCAACGTTTGTTCCTTCTCGACGGAACTCGATTCGGCTGTTCAGCTGTATTCGGCAATTCCTTCACGGGTGAAATGTGTTCATGGATTTCATTTTAAATAATGTATGCTTTTAGCCTTCCATGTATAGATTGTATCATGCGGTGGATTGATCTATTCTTGGTTGGTGGTGTGATTTCAAACAAATTGTATCATGCGGTGGATTAACTCGTTTGATATCGTGCTAGACGGGTTTGAAGGTATCTAGACATGCGGTAGACTAGTGCTCTTGACCTATGCATGCTTGTTTATTGAAGATTCATGTTCATGCTTCGCTTTTATTTATATATCATGCTTTATCTTTGATAATCGAAATGTTATACCTCTGTTTATATAAAGACCGATCTCTCGTCATGCTTACGTCATCCATTCGGCAGTATTTTATTCATATGCTTTATTGTTCCCGAATGGCAATCAAACTGTTGATAGATAGCTTGTTCATAGCTATCGTCATTTGTATTGGCTTCATGGCCATAAATACGAACCGTACGGTACCACCGGCAAGTTCCATGTTTTATCTAATTTTTTTTATTTTTTTATCCTTCGTCAGTTTTAGGGAAAATTGACTGGCACGCCTCCGGATTCATACGCCCGGGTCTCGTGTGAAGCTAGCTTTGTTCGGCTTGTTGTGTGCTTGGCGTGATGAGCCGATTTTACGTCAACACACTTTTTGGCACGCCCAGTGGGACATTCAATTTCATCAAGATGTCTGATGTTCACAGCGTCCTGGACGTCACTTTTGAAGAACTGTCTACGGATCACCAGCTGGTGCTTAAAGAGGCTATGGATCAATTCCAGCACAAGTGCCTGCTGTGTTTCTCCAAAAATAGAAGTGGCACACCTTTTCTCAAGTCAGAGATGCCAAGAGTGCTGATGCCAGGTGAATCTGATATCACTGCTGCTGCTGAGAAAGAGGAAGCTCGTGAAGTGATCCAGAGATCCATGGAAGCAACACTGGCCAAACACAACACCACACTATTGAATATGTTCAAACAGATGATGGTTGGTGTCTTTGGCCCAGGCATGGAGAAAATGCTCAAACGAGCATCACCTCAGGAGACTAATGGTGAAACAGGAGAATCAAGTGCTGCTGCTCATGGTCAACCAACTCTAGGTGCAAGTGCTCAACCACCTCAACAGAGCATGGGGAGTCAGCCGATCTAGCACCAGAACCCCTATCAGGCAATGCCGAATCCACCTACATATGGAGAGGTGGCATTCAGCACATCTGGATTTCCACATGGCTCCACTTATAGGATAGCCCCAGCAAACAACAGGTTGCAGAAGAACATGTACGGGGGCGGCTATTCGGAGTACATGGATTACGGCGCCATCGATGCTCTCCCGAATCCGGGATATGGTGCAGCTACAGGGATGGCTGCTGGAAGGCCAGGAAATCAAGATGCCAATGTGGATCTTTTGGTGCAGAGAATGACTGATGTCTTGCAGAATCAATTCGGTCTAAAACCCAAGAACCAGGGGCATGTGTACACATCTCCTTTTCCAGAGTGGTATCACAGGGTTGCGTTGCCAAATAGGGTAAAAGTCCCCTCGGAGTTCACCAAATTCTCAGGACAGGATGACACCAGCACCGTGGAGCACATAGCTATATATATGATGTAGCTTTGGGAAGCTTCAGCTGATGAGGCTTTTAGAATCAGATATTTTTCCTTGTCCCTGACAGGCCCAGCTTTTACATGGTTCACTTCTCTGCCTGCTCACTCCATCTGCTCATGGAAGGATTTGGAACAAAAGTTCCATTCCCATTACTACACTGGCAGCAATGAGAAGAAATTGATAGATCTGACTACGCTGAGGCAGAGGAACAGTGAGACGCCGTTGGAGTTCCTCAGAAGGTTCAGGTAAACAAAGGGCATATGCTTCTCTTTGAATCTTCCGGATGATCAGTTGGCTGGAACGGCTGTAGCTGGGATGTTGCCAGCCATTCGGGAGAAACTGTTTGGGATGGAGTTCGAAGACCTTGGCCAACTGTCACATAGGCTGTCATTGATGAGCAATCAGGCTTATGGCTTCAAGAAGGATTCCAGGTTTGTCAAACACAATGACATTGTTGAAATATACAATCAGTTCCTTGAACGTGCAGATCAAGCAGAGGAATATGAAGATGATGAAGAAATAGCTGCAGCAGAGATTGTGTGGGGCAAGGATCCAGTGACAGTGAACCAGAGATGGATCAAGCAAGCCAAGGTCACCTATGACTTCGACGTGACCAAGGCTGACAAACTTTTTGAGTTCTTGGTCAAGGAAGGCTGAATCAAATTGCAATCAAATTGCCGGAAGGGCATTCTATGCTTCGGCCTGAAGGGGTGAAGGACAAGAAATATTGCGGATTTCATGACAGAAACTCTCACTCCATCAATGAATGCAGGGTCTTCAGAGCTAGGATCCAGAAAGCTATCCAAGAAGGGCACTTAAAATTTGATAACAAGATGAAATTGGATGGCAACCCCTTTCCTCATAATATGATTGGGTTCTCGGTTAACATGGTGAATATTGTTGAACCCATAGAGAAAGGGAAAATGAAGGTTCTGACCTCGGAGAAAGCGAAACAAGGTGGCTCTGTCGATCCTGCTAGACAAGTCACCCTGAGCAAATTCAAAAGGAATCTCGCTTTCCGAAGAGTCAAATTGAGGTTGGCAAGTCTTCTAAATCCAGGGTGACTTTGCGGATTCTTCTCAACAAATGGCAGCGCCAGCAAGAGAAAGAGCGCTACCAGCAGCACAAACATGAAGAGGAGAAGCGAAGGTATGAAGAAGAAGTGCGCAGGAAAGAGAAAGAAGAACATGCACGAGAGCAAGAGCGTGCACACTGGGGATGTGCTTTCTTCAGGCACTGCTGGAGTGAAGGTCTGAAGCTCCCAACGTTGAACAACTGTCCTAAATGCAGTGATAAATACTCAGAATATAGGTAGGATACTGTCAATCGCCGATCCGTCCATGAAAGGCTTGGAAGGATAAATCCTAGTGATGGTCGGTGTTTAAAAATAAATGAAGTTAGTGATCAACCGAGAAAGAGACATGCTGATCACAGGTGGGCTGATCATGAAGAAGAAGAAGACCGCATGTACATCTGGCAAAAGGGACAATGGTGTCCACCTGGCCTAAGGAAGAGTTAGAAAAGGCGGGTTCAATGCTTGAGGAACCTGGAATTGAAACAAGCAGGCATCAAGCAAAGACAGGTGTGGCGCCCGAAAGATAAACCCGACGGATCTGGTCATTCGGCTAATGCATGCATGGTGTACTTCTTGCCAAATGAGTTCATGGCTCCGGCTAATTAGATTGTGCAGGAAGAGGCATTGCCGGAAGCTGATGAAACTGAGCAGGCCGAATTGATGGCACAACTGGTATTGACCAATCAAGCCACTTTTGACAAACCAGTCAAGCATCGGCATATGAGGCTGTTGTACCTAAGAGGATACGTCAATGGGAAGCCATTGACTAAAATGTTTGTTGATGGTGGAGCTGCTGTTAATGTGATGCCATACACCACGTTCAGGAAGCTTGACATGGGCCCTGGAGATCTGACACCTACAAATATAGTTCTAAATGATTTTGCTGGGAATCCTTCAGACACTAAGGGCAGCGTGCATGTGGATCTGATGATCGAGTCCAAAACTTTGCTCACGACCTTCTTTGTCATTGAAGGCAAAGGGGCATATAGCTTGCTGCTTGGGAGGGACTGGATACATGCTGTTGACGGATAAAAGACGTATCCCTCTACGATCTGCAAGCGTACGGACCCCACACCTTTTTCACCACGGGATTCCCAAGGTTCTTGTCAATCCGCGGAGCAAGGGGATTACAAGCGTTCGATCTACCTTCACACTCTAACTACTCAAAATCTAACTATGTTTAAACTAGAAAACAACTAAACTACACTAGAGAGAATGATTAAGATATCAAGATAAAAGACACTCGCCCACGGGTCTACGATACTAGAGCATGCAATCGCTTAAAGACATGAAAACCAATCTAATCTATTGGGGTTGTGACCACTGTTTCGCCCTTTCCCTCCTCTCGTATTGTCACTACGCGAAGGTATTCATGACTAGACCCATGATGGACATGGCGTATTGAATGGATCCAAGGAAGCATTGGAGCTCATACTCCCTTTACGGCATGGTAGCTAACCTTAAGCATTAAAGTATATTCAACACAAGATGATAGATAGATAATCCGACAAAGTGCGATTACATCTCAAGATCGATTACAACCCATGGACGAATAAGGAGATTACCCCATCAAGGTGCTGGACATAGCACCGTTGATCATGGTTTCCCTTCTGACGGTGTCTTCCTTCTTCTCCACTTGAGGGTGCTTCCTTCGAGGTGGTTGATCTCCCTCCGGAGATCTTCCTCCTCTCTCTAGCTTGTGGATGGCCTCCTGGTGCGAATGGCTCTCTCCCCTATCGATGGCGGCGCCTCCAGGGTTTTAGGGTTGAAGATCCATCGGGTGCAAGGAAAGGGGGGCCGAACCGGCCACCGAAGTGGGCTGGGCCGGCCGGCTTGGGCTGACCGTCCTGGGCCCACCTCGGCCCAGTTCGGTCGCCCCTTCAATCCCATGGGTCATCATGTAATTATGCACTTTGCTCCCTCCACTTGCATGATTTTGATGATGTCATCCTCGCGTCCAAGATGGAGGTTCTCTTCGCATGAAGTTCGGTCTTTTACGCTTCAATCCTCGGGGGTATTCCTTTGTAACACTTCGGTCCTTGCCACCATTGGAAGTGATTTCATCAAGCTCATGAACACGAACAAGACTCCGTAAATGCTCCTTTGAACTTGTTGCGAATCCGTCCTTTATGTCCATGTTTTCCTACATAAACACCACACTTCCAAATGCATGCACATAGATGAACTTGTTATATGATTAGTGTGCCTAGTGGCGGGTTAGTTCCATAATCATATCCAAACCAAAGTGTAATGAACATGCTAGGTGCACCAAAATACACCGTCAACACATGCAAACTGCTGTGTCCCGTCTACTATGCATCAACAACTTATTCAATAGGTAGATGATGAAGTGGAAGTTGTCCAGGCAGATGATTCAATAAGCATGGCTAACGTGGAACCAGCCTTTTGGGAATATCAAGGTAAAGATTGCTTCTCAGGAAAGGACCAGGGTGAAGGTCCTGTTGAACCAGTCAACAGCGATCAACAGCCGATTCAAGCAGTCGGCTCTCATAGCAATTTTTAATGGAGAACCCAATTGATGAACAGACGGTAAGTTAGGACGTGGATTTATGTCGGCCGATAAGTTAGAAGAAATTGACATTGGAGATGGTGATAAACCAAGGCCGACATTCATTAGTGCTAACTTGGATTCAGGGTTCAGGAAAGAATTAATCAAGTTGTTAAAAGAATATAAAGATTGCTTCGCTTGGGATTATTCGGAGATGCCTGGTTTGGATCGTTCCATTGTTGAGCATCGGTTGCCAATTAAGTCTGGTTTTAGACCCTATAAGCAACCTCCTCGAAAGATTTACAAGGACGAAGTATTGGACGATGTGAAAAAGGAAGTTGAAAGATTTGTCGGGGACAGCCCTAAGGGTCCCCTAAATGACCGAGGGGAAACCCGCTTAAAACCTGCAAAAAACACAAAACGCAAATCAATTTGCACACGTAAAGCACATGCACAGCACAACCACGACCCTGGTGGCCCCCGCGGCCCGTCAAGACAACACAGCAGACGCCCCTCAAGTGAAGTCCGCCTCGCTCGAGGGGTAGACGCTCCCTCGGGTGAGGTCCGCCTCGCTCGAGGCCCTTGCGCCCCTCGGGCAGGGTCCGCCTCGCTCGAGGGCCGAGCACCCCCTCAGGCGGGGTCCGCTCGCTCGAGGGCACCCACGCGCGCCTTTCCCACGCCCCCGCGCGCACCTGCTCCCGCACGCGCGTACGGGCATTAAATGCTCTGATGCCACAGGGCCGCGCCACTACTCTGACACGCCTGGGAATAAGGCCCAGCGCTGTTTCGCCAACTCCCGGGGGGAGGCCATCCCCGCCGCTGTTCGACACTGTGCGACAAGGCTAGTGTCGGCTCCGTGACACCGTGCCGCCTGCCCCCATACAGCTAACACGCCGCGCCCTCGAAGGGGCCCGGTGGCACCCTCGAATATCTTCTACGTGCTTATGCAGGACCACGCCGTGACGTCAAGCTGGCGGGATCGGTCATCCCCGTCGCTGTCAGCCCTGTGCGGCCATCCCCGTCACTGCCGCACCACGCCGGACGCTGTGGCGACATCGCAACGCTGTTGGGATGTACGGGGACGAGACATCGCCACAATGGCCACTGTGTCACGTACGGACTTCCCGTCAACGGCACCCTCGAGTTGGCCCACCACGGCGGCCAGTTAACCAACTACTGCGCCGTAGCCCTCGAAGTCGCTCCTGTACGAGCACAGGACGCGCCACGACGCCTCAACGGGAGCGAGATTCCCCAAGACGGCCGTCAGCTCCGCAGCACTATTCACCATTCCGCAACACGTATAGAAATAGTGCGGCGTGCATGTAAGATGCTCCCTTCTTGGCCTATAAAAGGAGGGGCAGCTCCCCAGCCGCAGGGGAGGAAAAACACGGGACGACGGACAGCAGTCACTCACACGCTCTCCGCCTTCCCCACGATATTGGCACTCGCCTCAATCAAACCTCTGGGACTTGGAGGCCATGCCTCCTCTCCCGCCTCGCTTGTAGCCACCCCTCTACGAGCACCACGGTGCGAGCAATACAGTGCCCCGAGCACACCACTGATGGACGTACGGCCCCGGCCAGAACCAGGATAAACCAAGTGTTCTTAGTTGCTTAGCACCGGCCATCGAGAGGCAGATCTCAGCGCTCATTACTAGTTAGTGTCAGGACTACTTTCCGCACCGACAGTTGGCGCGCCAGGTAGGGGCATCGCGCTGAAGATCGGCTCGTCACCAGCTCTCTCGATGGTGATTCGCACCGAGTACCGCGCCAGAGGTATTCCATGGGCAGCTCGGACCCCCTCTCGGCCGGATTCGAAATCCGGTTCGGGAGCCTAAACTTCCAGGCTACGGGGAACGGCTACCTCATGCGCCTCACCAACCGTGAGGAACTTCTTGCGCGGCGCCAAGCCGGGTCCGTCCCGGTCGCTGCCGCACGCGTCGCCGCGGCGCCAATGCCCGCCGGCACGGACGGCCGCGGGTCCCTCGGCGCCACGGCACCACCGAAGCTCCGGCCGGCGCTCGCGACCGGCGCGGACGGAGCGCCGGCACGCCGCGTGTGTCGCTCGCAACGCGACGCGCTCACCGGCGAGATGACGGCCGCCCGGCGGGGGGAGCGCTCGGTCTCAGGACCGCTCTTCCCCATCGGCCTGCGTGGCGCCACGACGGTGTATGTCGCCTTCGCCAACGCCAATGCAGCGACGCGCAGGGTTCACCCTGTCCGCCATATCCCGGCTGCCGGGGATCCCAGCGCCTCCGCTGGCGACGAGTCATCCCAAGGCTCCGCCGACGAGCTGCCACCTGCCACTTCGCACGGGTACGCGGAGTGGGACTTTTCCGGCGTCCCCGACCCAGTGATGTTCCGATGGTTCCTTGACGCCACGGACTACTGGTTCTGCTACTCCGACGACTCCAGCGCCGGGAGATACGACCCCACGTGGGAGTGTTGCGTGGTGATCACCAGCAACCAGGCGAACGCCACTAACGCGGCAGAAGCCGGCGACGGAGAGGTTCCCACCAGTCCAGGGACTGGACCGCGCATGGCTGCGGGGCCAAGCTGAGGGGGGCCGACGTCAATGCGTAGTTGGCCCAAGCGCGCGAGCTTGAGGCCAAGCTCGCGGAGGAATATCGCGCGGTGCGGCTGCTTCGGGCCTCCATCGCCGGAAAAGCCTCCGCGTGTGGCGAACGCGCACGCGAGTTGGGCCGACAGGCCCGTGATCGCATCAACGCCGACTTCAACGTCGATGACCCGAGCACGCCCCCGCGAGCGAGCCAGAAGCTCATTGCCGCCGCGACGCTGTTGCGGGCCATGCCCACCCCCTCGACGCTCGAGGCGCGGAACCTACATCGCGAGGCGCAGGCACTCATCGAACAAGCGGCTGTCCAACAGGCTGAAAGTTCGACGTCTCGCATCCGCCAGCAGGGAAGTGCGCGGGACGACGAGGGCACGCAGGGTCCCGAGCCCTCGGTGCACACGGGCGACGCAGCGGAGCGTCCCGCCAACCTGGGGTGCACACCGGCCAAAAGCGGCTCCTCGACACGCGCGGGCAAGCCCAAGATGGCGATGCCCGCAACGTCATCAACGCCTGGCGGACGGGCAATGCGGAGACGCGCGCGACGGCGAGCTACCACCCTCGACGGGGTGGGCGCTACGACAGCCGGGAAGATCGCTCACCGACGCCGGAGCCACCGGGAACCCGTGTGTTCAGCCGGGAGATCCGCACCGCGAGCTTCCCCCAGCGCTTCCGCCAGCCCACGTCGATCGTCAAGTACAACGGGGAGACGGACCCCCGCGTATGGCTCAATGACTACCACCTGGCGTGTCAGCTGGGCGGGGCCACCAATGACGAGGTTATCATCCGTAACCTCCCCCTGCACCTCGCCGACTCGGCGCGGACGTGGCTCGAGCACCTGCTGGCCAGCCAGATCCACAACTGGGATGATCTGATCTGCATGTTTGTGGGAAACTTCCAGGGCACATACGTGCGCCTTGGGAACTCCCGGGACCTGCGCGCTTGCACCCAGAAGCCCGGCGAGTCACTCCGGGACTTCATACAACGCTTCTCCAAGCGCTGTACGGAGCTCCCAAGCGTGGTCCAGTCTGAAATCGTGCACGCCTTCCTCGAGGGCACCACGTGCCGGGACCTTGTGCGCGAGCTCGGGCGCAGCCCGCCGGCCGATTCGAATGAGCTGTTCGACATCGCCACCAGCTTTGCCTCAGGCGAAGAAGCAGTGGGGGCGATCTTCGATGGCAAGAAGGGCAAACGCGTGGACGACGCACCCGCGGAGGGCAGCAAGTCCAAGGAGCCCACCAGAAGAACAAGCGGGGCAAGAAGGGGAAGAAGCCGCACCGCGAGGTGCGCGAGCAGGGGCGCGACGACGACGGCAACGAAGCTCTTGCTGTTGACCCAGCTCGACGGGGCCCCCGATTGGCCCCTCGAGGCCCTGGGGTTTTCGACGACATGCTGAAGAAGCCATGTCCCTACCACAAGACGCCGGTCAACCACACCCTCGAGCAGTGCGACATGCTCAAACGGTTCTACGGCCGCGCCGCCGCAAAGGACGGCGAGGCCAAGAAGGATGGGGGTGACGGCGACGCCGGCGGCTTCCCAACCATGGAAAACGTCTTCCTCATCTTCGGGGGACCGACCGTCGACATGTCCAGCCGCCAACGCAAGCGGGAGCGGCACGAGGTCCTCGCCGCAGAGAAGGCGCCTCCCTCCTTCCTCGACTGGTCGGAGGACGCCATTACGTTCAGCCGCGAGGATCACCCGAACTGCATCCCCAACCCGGGTCAGTACCCGCTGGTGGTCGACCCGGTCATCGGGAACGCGCGGTTCTCGAAGGTGCTGATGGACGGAGGCAGCAACCTCAACATCCTGTACGCGCACACACTGCGCCTGCTGGGGATCGGGTTGGACCAGCTGCGGCCTAGCACGACGCTGTTCCACGGCGTCGCGCTAAGCAAGCGCGTCCAGCCCCTCGGGCAGATCGACCTGCCAGTCTGGTTTGGCACGCCAGACAACTTCCGCAAGGAGACGCTCACCTTCGAGGTGGTGGGATTCAGGGGCGCATACCACGCCATACTTGGGCGGCCGTGCTATGCCAAGTTCATGGCGGTCCCCAACTACACCTACCTCAAGATGAAGATGTCGGGGCCCAACGGTGTCATCACCGTGGGCTCATCCATCGAGCACGCGTTCGACTGCGACGTCGAGTGCGTGGAGCACGCCGAGGCGCTGGTGCTGGATGAAGCGCTTGTGGCCAACCTAGAGAAGCTGGTCAACGAGGACCTCGACTCCGCCACCAAGCACGCCGGCAGCTTCGAGGCTGCCGAGCAGACCAAAGGGGTGCCCCTCGGCCCTGCTGCCTCCGAGGGCAAGGCGTTGAGGGTCAGTTCCACCCTCAACCCGAAATAGGAAGTGGTGCTCGTCGACTTTCTCCGCACCAACGCCGACATCTTTGCGTGGAGCCCCTCGGATATGCCTGGCATTCCGAGGGAGGTCGCTGAGCACTCCCTTGACATCCAACCTCACTCCCGTGCCGTGCAGCAACGGCTGCGTCGCTTCGACGAAGAGCGGCGCCGGGCGATCGGAGAAGAGCTGCGAAAGCTCCTCGAGGCTGGGTTCATTAAGGAAGTGTTCCACCCCACATGGCTAGCTAATCCTGTATTAGTGAAGAAAAAGAATGGGAAGTGGCGGATGTGTGTAGACTATACCAGTCTTAATAAAGCATGTCCTAAAGTTCCTTTTCCTTTGCCACAGATCGATCAAATCGTTGACTCGACCGCCGGGTGCGAACTTTTGTGTTTCCTTGACGCCTATTCCGGGTACCACCAAATAAAGATGAAGGAGTCCGACCAGCTCGCGACTTTGTTCATCACGCCGTTCGGGATGTATTGCTACGTAACAATGCCGTTCGGCCTCCGAAATGCGGGCGCAACATACCAATGGTGTATGCAGCACGTTTTCGGAGACCACATCGAGTGAACCGTTGAGGCGTACGTAGACAATATAGTCGTGAAAACCAGGAAGGTGGACGACCTGGTTAGCGACTTTCACATCACGTTCGGCTGCCTACGGGCCAACGGGGTGAAATTGAACCCCGAAAAATGTGTCTTTGGCATGCCGCGGGGCATGCTGCTAGGATACATCGTCTCCCAGCGAGGCATCGAGGCCAACCCCGAAAAGGTTGCAGCCCTCGAATGAATGGGTCCGACTCGGGACCTCAAGGGGGTCCAAAAGGTGTTGGGTTGCCTTGCCGCCTTGAGCCGCTTCATCTCGCGGCTCGGCGAGAGAAGCCTGCCCCTCTACCGGTTGTTGAAGAAACATAAGCGGTTCTCCTGGACCGTCGAGGCCCAGGAGGCAC
This sequence comes from Cenchrus americanus, assembly GCA_947561735.1. Classification (NCBI taxonomy): domain Eukaryota; kingdom Viridiplantae; phylum Streptophyta; class Magnoliopsida; order Poales; family Poaceae; genus Cenchrus; species Cenchrus americanus. The sequence continues at coordinate 255,962,847 of OX387241.1, forward strand.
TTGACAAGCTGAAGGTGACCCTCGCCCACGCCCCAATCCTTACACCGCCTCAGGACAGCGAACCTCTGTATCTCTACGTAGCCGCGACCACCCAGGTGATCAGCGCCGTCATCGTAGTAGAGCGCACGGAGGAAGGGCACGCCCTGCCGATCCAGCGGCCGGTGTACTACATCAGCGAGGTCTTGTCCGAAACCAAGGAGCGCTACCCACAAGTCCGAAGTCGCGCTTTACGCAAGGGGTCCTCGCGCAAACTTCGAGGCTCATCCGGTCATGGTGGTTTCCTCCTTCCCGTTAGGAGAAATCATCCAGAACCCGGATGCAGCAGGCAGGATCGCCAAGTGGTCAGTGGAGCTGATGGGAGAAACGCTCGCCTACGCGTCGCGCAAGGCCATTAAGTCCCAAATCTTGGCAGATTTTGTTTCCGAGTGGACGGACACGCAGTTGCCGCCGCCGCGCATCCGGCCGAGTCTGCCGGACTCGTATTTCGACGGGTCGGTGATGAAGACAGGCGCGGACGCGGGCCTGCTCTTCGTCTCACCCCTCGGGGAGCACATGAGATACACCGTGCGTCTTCACTTCCCCGTGTCAAACAACATGGCTGAATACGAGGCCCTCCTTTGTGGCCTTAAAATCGCCATTGAAACAGGCATCAAGCGCCTCGACGTGAGGGGGGACTCGCAGCTCATGATCGACCAAGTCATGAAGAATGCAAGCTGTCACGATGACAAGATGGAGGCGTATTGCAAAGCTGTGCGTGCCCTCGAGGATAAGTTCTATGGCATAGAGCTTAACCACGTGCCTCGCCGATACAACGAGGAGGCGGATGAGCTTGCCAAGATCACGTCGGGGCGAATCACCATCCCCCCGAACGTTTTCGCGCGGGACGTCCCCCAGCCATCCGTCAACCTCGAGCCATGCCCCTCGAGCTGCGAAGAATCCTCGGGGGCTCCCTCGAGTCCAACGGGCGCGGAGCCCATGGACGAGGACCCCTCGAACGAAGCGTACGTTCTCTCCCTGCTCGAGGGGTACGGCACCGATGAGGCCGAGGCCATGGACATAGAGCCGGCACACAGCGAGGGGACTGGCGCGACAAATATATCGCTTGGATGGATCGAGGGGAACTCCCCGCGGACCGGTCCGAGGCTAGGCGCATCGCCAGGATGGCCAAGTCATTCTCTCGTCGACGGCGAGCTGTAGAAGCGTGCCGCGTCCGGCATCCTGCAGTGATGCGTGCCCATCCCTCAGGGGCGCGAGCTCCTCCGGGATATACATGCGGGCATGTGTGGCCATCACGCAGCACCCCGCACCCTCGTGGGCAATGCGTTCCGCCAGGGCTTCTACTGGCCCACCGCGGTTGCCGACGCCAGCGAGATCGTGTGCACCTGCGAAGGGTGCCAGTTCTACGCCCGCAAGTCCAATCTCCCTACGCACGTCCTGCAGACCATCCCCGTCACATGGCCTTTCCCCGTGTGGGGACTGGACATCGTCGGGCCCTTGCGAAAGGCACCCAGGGGCTACACCCACCTTTTGGTCGCTATTGACAAGTTCTCCAAGTGGGTGGAGGTGCGCCCCATCACGAATCTCAGGGCAGAGCAGGCGGTGACGTTCTTCACTGACATCGTCTACCGCTTCGGAATGCCCAATTCCATCATCACCGACAATGGGTCTCAGTTCATAGGAAGGAAGTTCCTGGAATTATGCGATAAGTTCCACATCCGCGTGGACTGGGCAGCCGTGGCTCATCCACATACCAACGGTCAGGTGGAACGCGCTAATGGCATGATCCTACAAGGCCTCAAGCCCAGGATTTTCGACCGGCTGAATAAGTCTGGTCAAAAATGGCTCCAGGAACTGCCGATGGTTGTGTGGAGCCTCAGGACCACCCCAAGCAGGGCCACCGGGTTCACCCCGTTCTTCCTGGTCCATGGCGCGGAGGCCATCCTCCCCACGGACTTGGAGTACGGGTCGCCCAAAGTGCGGGGCTACGACGAAGGAGCCAACCAGCGAGCCCGCGAGGACTCGCTGGACCAATTGGATGAGGTGCGTACTGTGGCCCTGATGCACTCCGCAAGGTACCAGCAGGCCCTAAGGTGCTACCAAGCCCGGAAGGTGCGGCGACGAGACTTCAGCGAGGGGGACCTCGTCCTAAGGGTACGCCAAGACAATCGAGGCCGCCACTAGCTGTCTCCCCCATGGGAGGGACCCTACGTCCTGGTGAAGGTGCTCAAGCCCGGCACGTACAAGCTGGACAACGAGGACGGCGAAGAACTCACCAATGCTTGGAACATCCAGCAGCTACTTCGCTTCTACCCTTAGCGAGGATTTCCAAGTTTTTTGTTGTAAACTACATGCCCAACACCCCAGTTGGCAACCTAGATGTATAAATCAACAGATTAATAAAAGTTAAAGGGCAACTCGGCTTTCCCCAGAAAACCAAGTCACCCTCTGGGGCTACTGCGGGGGGTATCCCCCTCCAAAAAATGGTCCCATTTTTTCGCAAAAAATTCACAAGCGCGCTAAGTACGATTCAACATTAGCCTCGAGCCAGTTCAGGCGGGGCGCGGGTGGCCAAGCAGAAAGGACACACGAGCCAGAGATAGCCTACGCCTCCGCGAGGATACGACCCTTCTCTCTCGCCTCCGGCCCAGCGGGCTACTCACGAAATCGAACTTCCCCAACCCAAATTCACCCAGGCAAAGGAAAAAAACAGAACAGCGCGACAAACGGAACAAGAAAAACCACTTAGATTTATAAGTGTTTAAACATCTCAAAAGACTACTTGTTTATTTACATGGCCACACGGCCCAGACTCTAATACTTAAGAAAAAAAGGGCCCAACGCCCAGTGATCTTCAGGCTTGGGGCTCGCCGGCGTCAGGAGCATCGGGGAACAGGAAGTCCTCGAAGTCTTCAGCGAGCGTCTCGGCGGCAGCCGCGGCAAGCGCGTCCATGCGCTCCATCGCCACTTCGTCTTCAACACCCTCCGGGACGACGTAGCATGACGCCATAGCCTCGAAGTTCACTTGGTAGTGAGACCCCACTACGCCGAGGGCCTTCTGGACGCCCAGGTGAAGGGCGTGGCGCATGCGCCTCGAGACATGCACACCGAGGGCACGCAGGTGACTTGCCAGCAAGCTCCCGGCCTGCGCTTCGCCCTCCTCAACCGCCTGGCAGGTCTCGAGGGCGGCGGCCCGCAACTCTTCCAACTCTCATTGAGAGGAGTTGTATGCCGTCTGCAACGTCTCGGCCCGGGTGGTCGCATGCCCCAGGGTGGTCCGCAGGCCTGGAAGCCATGAACAAGGAAAGATGAAGTTGGGAGCGGACCCCAAAAGAACGAATCCATGAACGAAAACTGAACGGGAACAAGCTTACCTTCAACCTGCTTCTTCTCCACCTCGAGGGACCGACGCGTCTCCTCTGCCTCACGCTGCAGCTTGAGGTACGAGGCCTCCTTCTCCTCAAGGGACTGGCGCTGGTCCTCGTGCGAGATGCTGATCTGCACCAGCTCCCCGTTGAGGCGCGAGACCTCCTCCTCCTGCTTCTTGAGCGTGGCCCGCGCCTCCTCGAGTGCGGCACGCTCCCGCTGGAGTCGTCCCAGCGCTTCCTCGCGCGCCATCCGCTCCTGTTCAAGCGCGGCCCGGGCCTCCACGAGCGCGGCCTGCTCCCGCTGGAGTTGGCCTTCCGCCTCCTGGCGAGCGGCTCGGTCCCCCCTTTGCCCTAGGTGTTCGTCTATTTATTGCCTCCGCCTCCGTCGGCCGTCACATTGAACAAATCATCCTACCGACGCCAATCACCAGAAAACCGCCGCCGCAAGATGAGGGAGAGTGTTAGATGAGCTCGTCGCAAGGATCAACGCCGGCGGAGAGAAAGAAGCAAGAGGAGGACTCCAAGCCGCTGGCCTAGGGGTGTTCCCAAGCTCCATAGCCACCATCTTCATCGACGACGTTCTCCGGAGTCTCCATCACCCCTATGTGCTTCAATCCATGTAAGATGATGGGGTAATGTCTCCGTTCATCCCTAGGATTAGATGGATATATGCTATGTGATCGCTACTTGATTCATGGTTTCAATCTATCGTTTTCATGTTGATGATGCTTTGATGATTAAGGTAGGCCACCGTGTTTTTCGGGCGTATGATATCCGCTACTCCCATAGATTCCATCAACATACCGTGTCCATCATAGGTCTAGTCACGAATACCTTCGCGTGGTGACAGTACGAGAGGAGGGAAAGGGCGAAACCGTGGTCACAACCCCCGCTAGATTGGTTAACCGCTTCCGTGTAGTAGATGCATACCATGTATCCTAGATCCTAGGGAGGGAACGCTTATCTTTCTTACTCACTCTCTTGTGTTCACCCCTTTACCATCTAGTTTAACCCTATATTTGTTTGATCAACTTAACTTAGATTAGCTTAGGTTAGATTGTCTTTACTTTTAGTTTAATACTCTCTTTAAAGGTTTCCTTAGTCAACTAGATTAGTATTTGGTTAAGCGCTAGTAATCCCCTTGCTCGCGGATTGACAAGAACCTTGGGAATCCCGTGGTGAAAAAGGTGTAGGTCCGTACGCTTGCGGATCGTAGGTGGATACGAGTTTTATCCGTCAACAAGCCCCTTTTTCTGGCGCCGTTGCCGAGGAGCAAGCCAGTTTGCTACGTTTAATCTAGTATTAATTTTGTTGATTGCTAACACCTAACCCTTATTTTCTAAAAAAAGAAAAAAATCTTTTTTTGTTTTTATTTCTAATTTTCTTGTGCCTAGATGGATTTGTTCACCTCACCATTGGAAGATGAAGAGATGTCGCTAAGGGAGCTAGCAATGCCGTCAATGGAAGACATTGAGATACAAAAATCAGATTTGATGCTTGCTACAACCCACTACGAAGTGAAGCCTGGAATTATCAAGTTAGTGGCGACGAAACCATTTAGAGGATTGGAGGATGACAACCCATATAGACACATTAAGGAATTCATGATGATATGCAACACGGTGCAACAAAAAGGAGTTCCGGCCGCTTGGTTCAAGTGGAATCTTTTTCCGTTCTCTCTCGAAGATGAAGCGCGAAGATGGTACACACTTGCGTCCGTTGAAGCAAAAGGAAATTGGGATGAGCTAGTGAAGAAATTTCTTTTGAATTCTTTCCCATAAGCAAGGTCCAAGACTTAAGGAGGCAAGTGCTCAATTTCAAGCAAGGAGGGGATGAAGGAATAGATGAAGCATGAGACTGTTTTAATGAACTACTTGAGCGAGGCCCGAACTTGGGATTTTCCAGTGACTTGATGTTGCATACCTTTTATTTTTCACTAACCCCTAACTCGTCTCGTTTTGTAAGCATGTGTGCAGGTGGTGATATAATGGATAAAACAATTAGTGAAGCCACACAAATCTTACAAAGGATAAGCAATGGACAAAGAACACTACGAGATTGGCAAAGATGTTGTCGAGAGGAGCAAAATGACAAAAGCAAGCCCAAGGTGCTTGCTGAAATTTCTGAAAAGATGAACCGAAGGTCAAGGAAGATGAACCAACCATACAAGAAAGTGAAGATCCACTTCCCAAGGTAAGAGAAGTCATTTCGGATGTTAAAAATATTGAAACTAACATGAATGTAGGCCAAAGTATGTGGAATGCTAGACCATTGGCGGAGTTCATTCAATCTGGTTGGGTTCAAGTTGATTTCGCCCCACTAATTAACTACCGAAGGAAGGAGGAACGCCGACACGTTGCCAAACTAATTGAAGATATATTTGATCAAGAGATGAGTGGAGAGTCGATCCAAAAGATGTTTGAAGAAGAAAGAGAAGAAGGAGATGAAGGATGGATCGACCGGTTTGACAACTCAAAGATTTATGATGAAGGAAGATAAGAGTACAACCGTGATGAGCCTAGTGACTCAAAGGATAAATGGGAGGAGATAGGACTCAAGCAAGGTGATAGCTTGTGTGCTATTGAAGCCTACACACTAGCAAATCAAGACATGGAAGTACTCAAGGATGAAGGAAAGAGTGAATCAACAATGAGCGATCTTGGCGACATGTGGTACATGGAAGATGAAGAAAGCAACATACAAGTCTTTGAAGATGAAGATCTGGTTGATAAAGAAGACTTCAAAGAAGAGATGAATGTGTACATAGTTGAAGGATTACATGTTCCACATGATGAGTTGAAGAAATTGCAAGATGGTGATGAAGAGGCAACTACACTTGTTGAGATCGATTCGCCTTCAACACCGCTTGATGAACCAAATATCACTCTTGTTGAAAAATCTCTAAGGCCAAGGTACGCACTGAAATCTCAAGATATTATTTTTATTGATGTTGATAAATTCAAATACTCATGCTCAACCAATAGTATGAATGATAGTTTAATGTCTATGCCCCGTTCCAATAGTGATCATGTTGATAGGCTAGATTTTCTTGAGAATGAAAAAGAGGAAACATTTAAGTTTGATCCAATTAATCTCACACCTAAAGAACCTTTGCCTAATGATGAGCTAAGTGCTATGCATGAAACATATGCTTCTTTTACTTACACCTTGACTTGTTGCTACAATTCACATGTGGTGTTAATTATGGACGCGTATGTTTACAATAAGTTTTGTAAATCTCGATCATGCTTTGCGCTTGGTCAAGATAATGACCTTAAAGAATCATATGTCGAGAAAGGCCCGATTTTCACTAACCTTGTGGACAAGGCTTGAATAATGAAAAAAAGAAGTCATGCCTAAAAGAGTTGCAAGATAAATCATCGACCTCTCCGAATCCCGCGATGGATGCTGCTGTCTTCATCAATTTGAGAGCTTGTTCAGAGGTGTACAAATGAACAAAATGAGATATTCAGAAGCTCCATCAAATTACCATTCCAACGCATCAGGAACCAACAAGTTTGAAGACCCGTGCAAGGAGTTATGGGGAAAACATTGAGCGCTGCGTGTTCTGAAATTTCAGGACAGATTTCATCGCCGAAGTAAAACGGACGTAACTCTCTTGTCCGGAGTCCGATTTGAGCAAATGAAGACTTGTTGGAAAGGAAATTTTGTGCACTGTGCAATGGAGTAGAGCTTGAGTATACTTTCTGTTCTGGACATTAAAAAAATTCATAGAGTGAAGGCAGCACCGAAGGATGATAAAGAAGCAGATAATGATGAAACAAAAGGATCCTTTGGGCAAGTCTTCTATAAGTGATCAAGCACAACATGCAAAGTAAATTAAAGCTGCATTGGTACCTTTTCTTCTTGCATGAAGGGCCATGGCTATGCAACGAAATGAAGGTATGTGAGAAAGTCCAGCTCTATGACTTTAAATGAAGCGCTTTTCGGGAAGCAACCCGTTTCTTTATATTTTTACTACTTTCTTAGAGAAAATAAAGAATGGCACTATCTTATGATGATCAACTTGTGGCTATTAATCTAAGTTTAGTTTTCCTTTTTAGAACCACCATCATGTTCATGATAATATTTATTTGTATGCATTGCATTTTGTTATCAATGTGATGTTTCTTTGTGTATACATGTTTTGCACATAGTTGGCTTGGTTGTTTTATATACTTAATGATGTATGCTTCAGTTTCCATGTTAATGCTTCATAGGTACCTATGGGTGTTTTCCTTTTGTGATCTTGTGTAAACGTGGTGTTTAAACAAGATTGCGGACCATCATCGTTAAGTTCGATAAACCTAGCTAGCTTTTCATATGTTTTCATGTTGCTTTGGTCAGTTTATAATCTTTGCAATGCGCTTAATCTTTCTTGTGCTATAAGAGTTATTGATTTAGGGATAGACATGGTGTTTTAACCCTAGATATATAAACCTTTATGGCTATGGAGAAATTCGGCAACCTGGTTGTAAACATGGTGTTTAGAACTAGGTGAAAACATTGTCTTTGCTTATATGCTTTCCTATCATGTGCATACACACCTTGCACCACGTACACTCATTAGGTTTTTATTCCTCATTAAACTAATTATGCCACAAGTTAAGAATCTTAGGAGACATTGTTGGATTGTTGGCAATTCTATCTACTCCCAACCGTCACCTTGGGGGTAGAATGTGTGTTTAAAACGTCTTACGAGGCAAGATAAAGACTCTCACTACAAGGAAATTGAAGGATGGCTAAGAAGTGCTTTGTCTTCTTCTTCCATGACTAGCAAAATGCTAAGCATGGGGGAGACCCTGAATCTTCAACACGGAAGTGCAACATGACACTCCAGAAGATAGAATGATAAAGATCGTTAACATCTCCGGATCAATGCGCAAGAAGCCACCAATCTCATCAAAATTCTGCATGGTCTCGAAAGGAAAACACTGGATATTTTTGGATATTTAGAAGCCAGATGAAGTTACGATTCCAACAAATCAAGAATCAAGACAATCGGAGGTTCCTACAAGCGGTTGTACCCGAATCACCGAGTGCAACACGTCCTGAAATCAGTTTTGGACAGCACGCAGCGCTGAAGTAAAATGGACATAGCTCCCTTGTTTGAACTCCGTTTTCGATGAATGACCACACGTTGGAAAGGTAATTTCATAAACTTTTCAATAGAGCTATATTTCGATATATGTTCTGTTCTGGACAGAGGGGGAAATCCATGAAAAAGAGACAGCAAGGAGATGATGAGAACAAGAAAGAGGAGATGGTGATGACAACATTGAAGAGAAGGGTGACCAATGACTCCATTAAGCATACAAGATCAAATTCAGAAGTTTAGGAGCATTAATAAATCAAGACAAAAGCAAAAGCCACATCGATACATGGAGATGTTGGAAGAAGGCAACGAAGAATTACAAAGGATGGTAACATCTCCATGGACCTTCTCTTTTCCAAACACAAATGTTTGTAAGTATGCCTTCAACCTCAACTAGGTGCAACCTTTTGTTTTTCTCTTCCAACAATAACATGGCTACTAGGAGGACAACCTAGGTTTCTTTTTACTTTCAATAGATAAGCATGACCATGTGTTCACCTCAATGTTCTACATTGCCTATGCTTACGGAAAGATGATGAAAGTTGCCGCTTTGTTTTACCTACATGAAGTTATACATGTCTTGGCTAATTGCTCTCTATAATATGATCTGAAATTAATTTAAATACCAGCTCTTTTATTTGTGGAGGTGAAATGACTATGCTCTAGACCCACATACATATCTTTGCTCTTTGATTTAAGTTTATGGATAGCCGGATAACTTGTTGTTTTTATGAAAACTTAACTTTTATGCTATCTACATATTTGTGATGCTCTTGCAAAGTTCTACCTACCGAAGCCATATACATATATGTTTTATGATAACAAAACCCGTAGATTGCAAACATATGTTTTGATGAGTTGGATTAGGATTGATTTCTATGGTTAGAGACTAAGAAGCTGGTCATTCCTTTGTGTAACTTTTTCATGCTAGCCTTTCTGTCCATGCATTGTGGGTTTTCACATCGAAAATTCCACAAACTTAGATGTGCATCCACCCTAAACCAAAAACATCTTTTTGTGATCACCTCCTTGTCCACAACCCAATTTGAGTATGGAGTAAAATTCTCGATGGAGATTCAAATATTCTGCAATATTATGAAATTTATACTTACTTTAGCAGTCATTTCCCCTCTCTTTTATGCTCGACGACGAGCATCGTTCAAGCATGGGGGAGGAGTCATTCTCTGACACAAATGCTATGTAAGTGTTATGTTGCAAAAAGTTTTGAGGAGCAAAAGAAAAAAGAATAAAAATGAAAAATGAAAAAAATATGATAAGAAGAAAAGAAAAGTAAGAAAAATAGGAAGAATAAAGTGAAAAAAAAGAAAGAGATTAAAATGAGAAGGAAATAAAATAAATATGCTCCTCGGTTCTTTTTGCTTCATAAGTTCTCAAGTGCCTTGATGACACATCCATACTCAAATCTTCCAACCATGGGCAATCCGATAACGAGGACTTCACTCGTGCCTCGGGATCATCCATTTGCCACTTGCACATGTCCACTTATCTAAATGTGTGTGTTTCATCCTTCTCTCTTTCCAACATTTATTTTTCATGGCCTTTTTTACGAGCCTCGGTAATTCCAATAGACCTCTCTCTTAATTTGACAATATTTCGGATGTATGTTTTGCTAGGATTGTTTTTAACCTTCGAAGCTCCACATAAGCCTTCCACTATCACATATGAGTAGAGTAGGTTGAAAATAATCTAGTATAGGCTTGAGTGACTTGATGAGATGAGTGTTCCATGAGCTCTTGCAAGAGATTTTTACTTATGTTGTATATGCATCTTTTTGAATATCTTCTATGTGACAAGGTAATGATTTGAAGTTCACTTAAGTTTGAGAGCATCGTGTTACATGTGGCTTGTTCTTTATTGTTAGTCTATCTTCCATAATGAAAAAGAAGCCGCTCACAACTTGAACTTTAAAAATAAATTCTTAGGAGAGAGCAATTTGCCTCGTCATGAATGACTAAGTGCAGGGACAACGTTGGAAGGCAATACCGATTTCCCTTTTAAGCAAGGATTACTTACTCGAGGATGAGCAAGGTTTAAGCATGGGGGAGATGTTGACGGTGAATTTCCGTCAACCTAGAGTACTTGTTATACATTGGTTTCGATTATGATAGCAACTAACCCGCCACTAGGCATACTAATGATATAACAAGTTCACACTTGCATGTCGATTTTGGAGTTTGTTGTTTACGCAGAAATCTACGCTAATGAGGAGACTTTTGGGATAAGTTCACCAAGCACTTTGGAAGAAGATCATGAAGCCCGACAAGAGTCAAGACATGCGATGAACATGACTCCAAATGACCCGAGGACCGAAGCGTCAACGTGCAAGTCTTCGTGGACTCAACCAAAAAACGACGAAGCTTGCATAGCAAGGATTCAAGCCTTAATCGTGAAGGAAACGACGTCAAAGGCCCACATGCAAGTGCACACAAATAAGGGATCAAAGGCCCACATGAAAGTGCACACAAATAAGGGATCACGCGAGAAGCAACCGGGGAGGAAACTGGGGCCGAACCGGGCCGAAATGGGCCTAGGCCGGCTGTCCTGGGCCGACCGGCCCAGCCCACTCTGGGGTCGGTTCGGTCCCCCCTTTGCCCTAGGTATTCGTCTATTTATTGCCTCCGCCGCCGTCGGCCACCACATCGAACAAATCATCCTACCGACGCCAATCACCAGAAAACTGCCGCCGCAAGATGAGGGAGAGTGTTAGATGAGCTCGTCGCAAGGATCAACACCGGCGGAGAGAAGGAAGCAAGAGGAGGACTCCAAGCCGCTGGCCTAGGGGTGTTCCCAAGCTCCATCGCCGCCATCTTCATCGACGACGTTCTCTGGAGTCTCCATCACCCCTATGTGCTTCAATCCGTGTAAGATGATGGGGTAATGTCTCCGTTCATCCCTAGGATTAGATGGATACATGCTATGTGATCGCTACTTGATTCGTGGTTTCAATCTATTGTTTTCATGTTGATGATGCTTTGATGATTAAGGTAGGCCACCGTGTTTTTCGGGCGTATGATATCCGCTACTCCCATAGATTCCATCAACATACCGTGTCCATCATAGGTCTAGTCACGAATACCTTCGCGTAGTGACAGTACTAGAGGAGGGAAAGGGCGAAACCGTGGTCACAAGCCCCGGTAGATTGGTTTACCGCTTTCGTGTAGTAGATGCATACCATGTTATCCTAGATCCTAGGGAGGGAACGCTTATCTTTCTTACTCACTCTCTTGTGTTCATCCCTTTACCATCTAGTTTAACCCTACATTTGTTTGATCAACTTAACTTAGATTAACTTAGGTTAGATTGTCTTTACTTTTAGTTTAATACTCTCTTTAAAGGTTTCCTTTAGTCAACTAGATTAGTACTTGGTTAAGCGCTAGTAATCCCCTTGCTCCGCAGATTGACAAGAACCTCGGGAATCCCGTGGTGAAAAAGGTGTAGGTCCGTACGCTTGCGGATCGTAGGTGGATACGAGTTTTATCCGTCAACACCCGACCCCCATCGCTTTCTTCCTCCTCGTCGTCGCCTGACGACGAGTATTCCTTGGTCCCAGGAGAGCAGAGCCCCTGCTACTCGCGCAGGCGGAACTCCTCACTCCTCCGCTCCCAGCGCTCTTGTCACCGGATGCTCCGCTCCTTGCGCGCTGCCCGCTCCTCGCTCCCCGCCCGCCGCGCGCGCGCGCGCCGGCCCGGGCGTGGGCAGGTCGGACCGCGCGGCGTTCACGGCCCTTATCTGCAAAACAAAAGAAGCAGGCAAGGCCTCAAAACACGCCAACATCCCGCGGATCGGCGAACAAGGGAATGCGGAGCTCCACTCACCAGTGGGCGGACGGGGAGCATGGTGAACGCCCAGAGGACCGCGTCGTCGCTCCGGCAGCCCCGAGGTTGATGGTGCGTCTCGCCCGGGGTGGCCGCGTACTCCCGCGGGAAGAGGCCCGGCAGAAGAACCGTGATCGCGCCGGCGCGAAGATGCGGAGTGGCCTCTCCATCAGGGGGACGACCCGCCGGTGATGGAGGTTCGCGAGAACGCACCCCGCGGTCAAGTCGCCGTCCGCTAGGTCCTTCAATGCGACCAGGAGCGAGTCCAGCCGCATCTGGTGCGAAGGCGGGGAAACCCCGTGGTGCCAGGAGTCGGCCCTCTCCATCAGCAGCTTGCCGGAGTAGGCGGGGAGGCCGGCACCGTCGTTGTGGACGTAGAACCACCCCCGCTCCCACTCCGCGTTGTAGGAGATCATCGTGCAGGGAATGTAGTGCCCCTGCGCATGTTCCGCAGTGCGATTGTCATGCCGCTGGCGCGCACCGCGCGGCGGATCTTCGGCTCTGGCATCGTCAGTGTGTGCAGCTCCGCGTGGAAGAGGTGAACCCAGAGATCCCAGTTGACTGGGATCCCCAGGAAGCCCTCGCACACGCCGACGAATGTCGCCGCTTGCGAAATCGTGTTCGGCGTGAAGTTGTGCAACTCCACACCGTAATGGTAGCACAGCGCGCGCATGAAGCGACTCGCCGGCACCGCGAAACCCCGCTCGTGGAAGCGGATGAAACTGACGACGTAGTCGTACGGCGGTTTGGGCTCCCGCTCGTTTGGCTGCGGCACGATCCACGCCGCGGGGCGCCCGTCCTCATTTGCCGTGAGCTGGCCGGTAGTCACCAGCTCGCTCAAGGAAAGCCGCGTCCCCGTCGAGCGCGGCCACGGCAGCGGGTCAATGATGGTGATGGGCTGAGGAGGGGCCATGCGGACTGGCGAAGGAACGAGGAGCACGAGGCGAAAACTGTGCCACGGTGAGAGAGCGAGCGCGGCTCTGAAGCAGAAGCGCAAGGGGCGAGGACGGCAGACGCTAAGTGTGAGAGGTAAAAACTCGCCTCGCCTCCCACCTTTGGATTTATAGATCCATGGGGCTGCGCTCCCCGGAACGCACGCCCCGCACACATTAAGTGCAGGTGAAAATTTTGGTCGCTGACGGGCGGGACCCACCACGACCGAGGCGGCCGCGCGCCTGCACGTGCGCTATCATTACAGCGCGGTAACCGGAGGGCCGCGACGAGCGCTCACGTCCGCCGCCCACGTCGCCCACTACGCGCGCGGTCGCGGCGTCGGAAAAGGTGTGCCCGCGACGCGAGGCTGTGGCCGCGACTGCGCACATTAAATGGCCCGGTCCCTTACCCAGTAAAGATGACCCTCGAGCGGCCCGAGCCCCAGGCTCAAAAAACCTGACCCTCCAAGGGTGCGATTACCGACCAGTGGCCTCGAAACCCGCTCAGCGTGGATGAGCGCCACAGGTGCCCTCGATCTACAAAATACTACTGATCAGCGGTTCAAGGGCCGGCCCGGCTGAGAACCCTCGAAGCCTGCAGATGCGAAAGGATGAGGGACACCTAGCTGCCACCCCGTGACGGCCCTACTGATCAGGGGTTAGAAACCTGACCCTCGAAGGGTTCGAACAGGTGCCCCAGATCACCAGAGTCAGGGACGACGAGGGCGCGCGCATTCGAGCCTTTCCTCGAGCCTACCGGCTCGAGGGCGCCCCACATGTCATGCTCGAGAGCCAGCGAGGGCAGCTAGTTGGGGGGATCCCACTGAGGGAGAGCTTCTGCGCCCTCGGTCCCTAGCGAACGGGACCGAGCCCCACCTAGCAAACCCACGCAAGCGCTTTAATGGATGAGTCTCCGGATCACGAGCCTACCCTTATCGAACGGGCCATGGGCGTCCACTTGAACCACCCGCTAGCAGCTCGACGAGGAATCCGCAACCCGATCGATGGGGGTTGTGGAAACCTCACCCTCCATCCCGCGGAGGGACGGCGAGGGCGCGTTTAAATCAAGACGGAGAGCTCACCCCGATCGCCTCGAATGGGCCCAGGCTCGGGGGCTCGACGCACGGCTACACCTCCTGGGGTGCACCGAACGCAAGAGTTACCAGTCATGCGCGTGCGACCGAGGCCGACTGGAACATCGCCGATGCCGGTTGAAACAAATGCCCCGCACACTGGTAAAAACTCGCAAAAAAACCCTACGGGGAGCACTCACGCTCCGCAGGCTTCTGGGGGCTAGACCCGCGGGTCCGCTGACACGGCCCCACAGAACGGCATTGGCAGCCAGGAGGGGAGAACGTCCTACCAGCAGACTCCAGCATCTGCGGGATCCTAACGGAAACACCCACAGATGCTCGGGGGCTACTGTCGGGGACAGCCCTAAGGGTCCCCTAAATGCCTGAGGGGAAACCCGCTTAAAACCTGCAAAAAAACGCAAAATGCAAATCAATTTGCACACCTAAAGCACATGCACAGCACAACCACGACCCTGGTGGCCCCCGCGGCCCGCCAAGACAACACAGCAGACGCCCCTCGAGTGAAGTCCGCCTCGCTCGAGGGGTAGACGCTCCCTCGGGCGAGGTCCGCCTCGCTCGAGGCCCTTGCGCCCCCTCGGGTGGGTTCCGCCTCGCAAGAGGGCTCAGCCTCGCCCCTCGAACGAGGCCTGCCTCGCTCGAGGGCCGGGCACCCCCTCGGGCGGGGTCCGCTCCGCTCGAGGGCACCCACGCGCGCCTTTCCCACGCCCCAGCGTGCACCTGTGTTGACGGTGTATTTTGGTGCACCTAGCATGTTCATTACACTTTGGTTTGGATTTGATTATGGAACTAACCCGCCACTAGGCACACTAATCATATAACAAGTTCATCTATGTGCATGCATTTGGAAGTGTGGTGTTTATGTAGGAAAACATGGACATAAAGGACGGATTCGCAACAAGTTCAAAGGAGCATTTACGGAGTCTTGTTCGTGTTCATGAGCTTGATGAAATCACTTCCAATGGTGGCAAGGACCGAAGTGTTACAAAGGAATACCCCCGAGGATTGAAGCGTAAAAGACCGAACTTCATGCGAAGAGAACCTCCATCTTGGACGCGAGGATGACATCGTCAAAATCATGCAAGTGGAGGGGGCAAAGTGCATAATTACATGAGGACCTACGGGAGAGAAGGGGCGACCGAATCGGGCCGAGGTGGGCCTAGGCCGGTCGGCCCAGGTCGGCCGGCCCAGCCCACTTCGGTGGCCGGTTCGACCCCCCTTTCCTTGCACCCGAAGGATCTTCAACCCTAAAACCCTGGAGGCGCCGCCATCGATAGGGGAGAGAGCCATTCGCACCAGGAGGCCATCCACAAGCTAGAGAGAGAGAGGAGGAACATCTCCGGAGGGAGATCAACCACCTCGAAGGAAGCACCCTCAAGTGGAGACGAAGAAAGACACCGTCGGAAGGGAAACCATGATCAACGGTGCTATGTCTAGCACCTTGATGGGGTAATCTCCTTATTCGTCCATGGGTTGTAATCGATCTTGAGATGTAACTGCACTTTGTCGGATTATCTATTTATCATCTTGTGTTGAATATACTTTAATGCTTAAGGTTAGCTACCATGCCGTAAAGGGAGTATGAGCTCCAATGCTTCCTTGGATCCATTCAATACGCCGTGTCCATCATAGGTCTAGTCATGAATACCTTCGCATAGTGATAGTACGAGAGGAGGGAAAGGGCGAAACCGTGGTCACAACCCCGATAGATTAGATTGGTTTTCATGTCTTTAAGCGATTGCATGCTCTAGTATCGTAGACCTGTGGGCGAGTGTCTTTTATCTTGATATCTTAATCATTCTCTCTAGTGTAGTTTAGTTGTTTTCTAGTTTAATCATAGTTAGAGTTTGAGTAGTTAGAGTGTGAAGGTAGATTGAACGCTTGTAATCCCCTTGCTCCGCGGATTGACAAGAACCTTGGGAATCCCGTGGTGAAAAACGTGTGGGGTCTGTACGCTTGCGGATCGTAGAGGGATACGTCTTTTATCCATCAACAAGCCCCTTTTTCTGGCGCTGTTGCCGGGGAGCAAGCTAGTTTACATCGTTTGATTTGCATTTAACTTAGTTTTATATTTAGTTTATCTTTTATTTGTTTTATCTAGCACCTATTATCTAGAAAAACGCTTTGTTTTGTTTTTGTTTTTGTTTTTGTTTTTATCTTATTGTCTAGATGGCGATCGTTAATCAACCCGTGGAAGAACCGGAGAAATCATTAAGGGATTACGCTAGCCCTCGATGTGAAGACATAAAAGTACAAGAGTTGGATTCGAAGCTCGAAGCGACCAAGTATGAGATTAAATCCAAGATCATCAAGATGGTGGCGGAAAACCTGTTTGAAGGGATGGTTACGGAGAACCCATATAGACACATAAGGAATTTCACGATGATATGCAACACGGTGCGTCAAGAAGGAGTCCTCGATGAATGGTTCAAATGGAATCTCTTTCCGTACTCACTTGCCGGCAATGCAAAGACATGGTATTCGTTTGCGTCCTTTGAAGTTGAAGGCAATTAGAACAAGTTGACAAAGAAGTTTTGCGAGAAGTTCTTTCCAATTAGCAAGGTTCAACATCTAAGGAGGCAAGTGATCAATTTCATGCAAGGAGAAGAGGAAGGGATAGACCAAGCCTGGGATAGGTTCAATGGGTTGATCGAACAAGGACCAAGACTCGGCTTCTCCGGTGACGTACTCTTGCATACATTTTTCTTTTCCCTAACCCCTAGTTGCATGCAACACGTCGAAATGTGTGCAGGTGGGGATCTCATGGAGAAAACAATCATGGAAGCCGCTCAACTTCTACAAAAAATTAGTAAAGCGGCTGCCATGCGAAGAGATTGGGAGACAAGACTTGCGGAAGAGCCGGAATACAACTCGAGGAAGAAGAAGTGTGCTGAATTTTCTAAAGAGGCAACCCCGGAAGTCACAAAAGAGGAACCAATCACGAAAAATCTTGAAGAGGAACACATCAAGTCAAGAACTACACCGAGCGTTGACTTCGTCATACCAAATGAGACGAACAAGAGAAGCATGTCAAGCGCGAAGCCACTAAGGGAGTTCGAACCAATGGATTGGGTTCCTATCGATTACGGAGAGGTATTCGACAAGAGAAGACCTTTCCCTAATCAAAAGGGAATGGAGAGAGCATTGTAAGTGGATTTCCCACCGGAGAAGGAAGCGGAGAATTCATACGACCTTGAAACCACCGGTGAGATTTTTCAAAAGCTCTATGGAGATGACATAGTGGATCCGGAACACATAGCCGAGGTGAAGAGAATCATGGGGATCAAGCCCGAAGCATCACCATACGCTCGCCTTGCCGAAGTCTATGCGATAGGATCCGAAGAAGAAGAGAAGATCACACCACACTTGAGTTGCGAGATCAACGGAGTTCAATGCAAAGCTTTATGAGACATCGGAGCACAAGTAAGTGTCCTATCTTTTAAAATTTACGATAAAGTTCAAGACCACAACCTAGACCTAGCTCCAACATCAACAAAATTAATTATGGGTGATGGTAGAACTATCAAACCTCTAGGTATTGCTTGCAACATGAAAGTAAAAATTTCTAGAAATTGTATACCAACCGATTTCTTTGTTATTGATGCTTACCATAGTAATCATGATCACATAATCCTAGGTAGGCCCTTTCTTAAGTTGGTTGATGCCGTGTTAGATGCCGGAGAAGGCAAAGTAACAATGAACCTTAATGGAACAAAGTAGACATATAACTTTCTTCGTGCTTCTAAACACCTTACACCCTTTCCTCCCGAAGATGAAAAAATAGAAGAGATAGATAGCCTTTGTTTTATTGAAACTCTTAGAGACCCACTGCAAAGAGCGATGGAAAATCAAATTAGTGATCAACAAGATGAAGAACTAGAATAAGCAACAAAAGGCTTAGAACCATATGATGGAAGCGTGGAGGAAGGAAAATTTGAAGACATAGGAGAGATTGAACTCGAGGAGGCACAAGCGCCCGAGGTAGACCTTAAACCTTTGCCCAAAGGATTAAAGTGTGAATTTTTGGGCCCAGATAAGACCTATCCAGTCATCGTGAGCGACGAGTTGAGTCCCGAAGAAAATGAGGCGTTGCTGATTTTATTGAAAAAACATAGGAAGGTGATTGGATATTCGATTAATGATCTCAAAGGAATTAGCCCAGCCTTTTGCACTCATCGTATACCAATGGAAGACCAATGTAAGACCGTAGTGGACCACCAAAGGAGGCTAACTCATGCCATGCGAGAGGTAGTAAAGAAAGAGGTCATCAAGTTACTTGATGCCGGAATCATCTACCCGGTTCCGCATAGCGAATGGGTGAGCCCGTACATTGTGTACCAAAGAAAGGAGGTTTGACCATGGTGAAGAATGAGAAGAACGAATTGATACCACAAAGAACCATGACCGGGTGGCGGATGTGTATTGATTATCGTAAGCTTAACAAAGTGACGAAGAAAGATCACTTCCCCCTACCGTTCATCGACGAGATACTCGAGAGATTAGCAAACCACGCTTATTTTTACTTTCTCGATGGGTACTCGGGGTTCATGCAAATTCCCATTCACCCGGACGATCAACAAAAAACAACGTTTACATGCCCTTATGGAACGTTTGCATATAGAAGGATGCCGTTCGGTCTATTCAACGCTCCGGCCTCTTTTCGACGTTGCATGATGGCCGTATTTTCGGAATTCATCGAAGAAATTGTCGAGGTGTTCATGGATGATTTTTCCGTTTATGGAAGACGTTCATGGATTGCTTGGCAAACTTGAAAAAGGTCCTCACAAGGTGTGCGGATGTAGACTTGGTGTTAAATTGGGAAAAGTGCCACTTCATGGTTAAGCAAGGCATAGTGCTCGGACATGTTATATCCGAGAGAGAAATTGAAGTGGACAAGGCTAAGGTAGAGACGGTTGAGCAACTCCCACCTCCTACGGATGTCAAATCCTTAAGGAGCTTTCTAGGCCATGCCGGATTCTATAGAAGATTTATTAAGGACTTCTCAAAGATCAATAAGCCTTTAACGCATCTTCTTCAAAAGGATGTGGCTTTTGACTTCGATGAGAAGTGCCTAGCGGCATTCCGGACCTTGAAAAGTGCATTGGTAAGTGCTCCCATGATTCAACCTCCGGATTTGAGCCAACCTTTCGAGATCATGTGTGACGCAAGTGACTACGTCGTAGGCACGGTTTTGGGTCAAAGAAAGGAAGGTCGAGTTCATGCCGTTTACTATGCTAGCAAAACTCTTAGGGGGCCACAATTAAATTATGCCACTACGAAAAAAGCGTTACTAGCGGTGGTATTCGCTTTCGAAAAATTCAGATCTTACATCGTGAACTCGAAGGTCATTGTTTACACCGATCACGCAGCCATCAAGTATCTCTTGGCTAAGAAGGAAGCTAAACCACGTTTGATTCGTTGGATCCTTCTTCTCCAATTTGATGTTGAAATTCGTGATAAAAAGGGGGGTGGAAAATGTTGTGGCCGATCATTTGTCAAGGATGAATCGTGGACAAGATGATAAAGAGCCCATCGAAGATAAGATGAGAGATGACCACCTCTATCGAGTGCTTGATAAAGATACATGGATGATCGATATCATTCGAGCGATTCAGAAGATGCCTCTCGATCATTTAGATAAAAACTCTCAAAAGAAGATAATCTCCGAAAGTAGGAAATACTTTTGGGATGCACCATACCTCTTCAAGCTTGGCAATGATGGAGTGATGAGAAGATGTGTGCCAAGAGAAGAGAGGGTAGAAATTCTGAGAAAGTGCCACTCGGCGGAGTACGGTGGACACTATAGCCATTTTCGAAGCCAAGCAAAAGTACGGTCAAGAGGATTCTTTTGGCCGGAGATGCATGAAGATAATAAAAGATATGTTGCATCATGCCCCGAATGCCAAAGAACCGGAAACATCTCTTAGAGAAATTCTATGCCTTTGAAATACAACCTACAAATCGACATATTCGATGTATGGGGTATAGACTTCATGGGTCCTTTTAAAAACTCATTTGGATTTGAGTATATCCTAGTCATGGTTGATTATGTATCCAAGTGGATAGAGGCTATGCCATGTCGTAAAGCTTCCACGGAGGAGTCCATTACTATGATCAAGAACGTGATTTTTCCTTGTTTCGGTACACCGAGAATCTTGATAAGTGATGGAGGAACTCACTTCACTGGGAAGAATTTCAAAAAGTGTTTGTCCAAGTTGGGAATCGAGCATAGGGTCTCTACGGCCTATCACCCACAAACCAACGGACAAGCGGAAATGTCAAATAGGCAATTTAAAAGCATCCTCAACAAAACCATAGAGAAGGGAGGCAAAGATTGGTCAAAGAAATTAGACGGAGCTTTATGGGCTTATCGAACAGCGTTTAAGACACTGATAGGTATGACCCCTTATCAATTCGTCTATGGAGAAGCTTGCCACCTTCCGGTTGAGTTGGAACATAAATCCTATTGGGCGATTAAAGAGATGAACCTCGATCTTGATGCCGCGGTGGTGAAACGAAGGATCCAAATAAGCGAGCTAGAGGAGATGAGGTTGAAAGCATATGAAAATGCAAGCATATACAAAGAGAGAATCAAAAGGTGGTATGATAAAAGATTGAAAAAGAAAGAGTTTAAAGAAGGAGATAAGGTCCTCCTCTACAATTCGAGGTTTAAAACCTTCGGAAAGGGGAAATTGCAAAGCAAGTGGGATGGACCTTATGTTGTGCATTCGGTGCTCTCCAACGGAGCGGTAACCATTATGGATATAAAAGGCGATCAATTTATGGTGAATGGTCAACGGCTTAAGGTTTACTACGAACCCGACATTGTGCCCCTTCACCATATTGATATCTTCACCATGGAAGAAGAGCCCGAACGTCCCGCCTAGGATGAAAAACAAGGCATGAATTTCTGTAAATAGTTTTTCTTTTAGTTTTCTGGAGTTTCTCGTGAAGATTTACTGGGCCAACTTTTTCCCATGGGCTAAGGAGGTGAAAAAAGGGCGGTGCACGAAAAACCGGACCGACCCGGCCCCCGAGACTGGGTGGGCCGGCCGGCCCTGAGCCGACCGGCCCAGCCGGGTCCCGACGGCGGACGTCCTCGATTTTTGCCTGAATTGCTCCTTTTTGACTTCCTTCTTTGGTCAGAAAATTTTAAAGGAATTTTAAAAAGGAAAATGAGGTTCCTAGGGTTTTTCTCTTCGGACTATTTATCTGGCCGAATTGGGAGCTCGGGAATCAACCCCTCCAAACAATATTTTGCACCCTTGCAGCAGCCATTGTGTCCCCAAGAAGCTTAGAGTTGAAGCAAGAAGCCAAGGAGCCATCGATGGAGGAGGAGAAGCGATGCGAGCTCAAGCTACCCGTTGAGATCAGAGGACCGCCCGCATCCGTTGCGGAGGGCGTGTCCCGACCGGAGCTATTGCATCTCGCAACCCCGTTGAAGGAGAGAAGGTCCCTATGCCCGTTCGAAGGTCGGCACGCATCCAAGGCATGAAGCGGAAAGACTACAAGGAGGTGTCGCCCGAGCCTAAGGATTATGGGGGTAGCGACTACTCCAATGATCGTAGCCCGAGCTCATGGGCGGCCACCGGAAGAGACGATAACGACCTCTACATTTGGGATGAGGTGCCCAAGGAGAAGACTCCCGAAAGCCCTAACGGCGGCGGCAACCACAATGGTGGTGGCGACGACGGCGGCGACGACGGTGGCGATGATGGTGGAGATAATGGCGATGATGACCCCTTCGGATTGTATCCGATGTGTTGTCGAGCTTGCCGTCAATCCATCGCGGATCTCTACGCGTCGGTCGACGAATGTCTCCAAGCCATGGAAGCGATGAAGCAGCGTTTGGAGGATTTGGAGCGCGTAGTTGAAGACGACTACAAGTTCATAAACCGCAACGTGCGCAAACTTTTTGGCATGGTTGGAAACATGAGAGGCAAGTGGTGCAATACTTGCTTAAAGTACCACTAGGTCTAGTTTTCCCCTTAGGAATTTTGTAAGATACGACGAGGACGTCGTATGTTTTTAGCATGGGGGAGAGCTAGCTAGCCTTAGCTTTTAAGTTTCAAAGTTTTGGTTCGGTTTAGTCTTCAAGAGAGGAGAGTCTTAGAGTTTAATGAGTCTTAGTTTTCGAGTGTGTTTTTAAATTTTTGCAAGTTTGAAAGTGTCTTAAATTAGTGTTGAGTCAAAGAAAATCAAATAAAAAGAGTCTTTATATATATTGTGTCTTGTGTGATGCTTATCTTTATTCACTTGTTTGTTTATCTTTGATTCTTGATATATGAACATAAGTGTGTGATTTGAAAAATGTTTACCGTGGTGCTTAGTGGAATCTCTACTACTTAAAGTACCCATACCGCACTTCGATCTTGAGCTTCACATGTTAGTTGTGCTATGTTCAATGCTAAAAGTTGGAGGATTTCAGTTCTGAAAATTATCTAAAACCCCTTGTAATAAAGGTTAGCAAAATCTCTTTTTCCAAGTTGAGAGTAAGAAAAAAATCCTATACAAGGCCAATTTATTTTTTTGCTCCACCATAAGTGTGATTAGCACGATGAGTTAGGCTAGGATCCTTCTCTCTTGGGAGTTTTAATTTCGAGCAATGATCATGTTCTTGTGCTTATCTTTTGTTGCTAGCCTCGTCATACATTCGGTAACGTGACTTTCACATTGGAAGTCCCGTACATCGCCGAATTCCATACCCAACCCTATACATCTCTTTTGTACATCGCATTCCTTGAACACAACCTATTCTCAAAGTTTCGTCTAATCTCTAGCACGGTTTATTTAAAATTTCAGATTGTATGCATGCGAGAAAGAGAGGAGTTGAGAGCTTTGAAAAGTTGTCAAGAGAGGGAAACATAAAGAGAAAAGTATGAGTATGGAAAAGAAAGAAACAAAGAAAGAAAGAAAAGATATGTGAATGAAAGAAAGAAGAAAGAAGAATGAATGAAAAAGAAAAAGAGAAAAGGGGAGGTAGCAATAAAGATATGAGAGGGATGGATCAAGTGAAAGAAAAGAAAAATTAAGTGTAAGGAAGGATGTCACGTTGTTGAGAGATGAAACTTTCATTCTTTTCCAACCATGTGCAATCCGACAACGAGGACGTCATCGGTGCCTTGTAGTCATAATTTTCTTTTGCCCTTGCACATGTCCACCATTCTAAATCTTCTCATCCTTGATATCCCTACATATGGTTAATTCTCATGATCATTGGCTTTGAAAGGTAAACAACCATTAGAGGAAGTTCTTAGTTTGACGATATTTGTGTTGATTGCACTAGCCCTACCTATAGCTCCACTTTACATGTTATATGAGAGACTTATGGGAGGTGAGAGTTTTATAAAATTGGTTTAGGATAGCCACCTCATATGAGTGACTTGAGAGAGCTTGGAGAAAGGTTTTTGTCTAATACTTGTTGCAGGAATTTTGTTTTTAAAATCATAAAAACCCTCCGATGGAAGCAAAGAAGTAAGTATGGCTGAAATTGAAGACTTTGAGTGAAGAGTTTGAGTTGTGAGGTAAATCTTGACGTGGTAAAGATTCTAAACGCCCATGTTTATGTTTGATGATCATTACTTTGTGTTTATGTATTAAAGACAAAAGGATTGACTAACTTGTGAAAAAGGATTAGCGGTACACGATTACAACACTTTAGATGAAGTTCTTTTACGAGTACTTGCTCGAGGACAAGCAAGAGCTAAGCGTGGGGGAGATGTTGACGGTGTATTTTGGTGCACCTAGCATGTTCATTACACTTTGGTTTGGATTTGATTATGGAACTAACCCGCCACTAGGCACACTAATCATATAACAAGTTCATCTATGTGCATGCATTTGGAAGTGTGGTGTTTATGTAGGAAAACATGGACATAAAGGATAGATTCGCAACAAGTTCAAAGGAGCATTTACGGAGTCTTGTTTGAGTTCATGAGCTTGATGAAATCACATCCAATGGTGGCAACGACCGAAGTGTTACAAAGGAATACCCCCGAGGATTGAAGCGTAAAAGACCGAACTTCATGCGAAGAGAACCTCCATCTTGGACGCGAGGATGACATCGTCAAAATCATGCAAGTGGAGGGGAAAAGTGCATAATTACATGAGGACCCACGAGAGCGAAGGGGCGACCGAACCGGGCCGAGGTGGGCCCCGGCCGGCCAGCCCAACCCACTTCGGTGGCCGGTTCGACCCCCCTTTCCTTGCACCTGAAGGATCTTCAACCCTAAAACCCTGGAGGCGCCGCCATTGACAGGGGAGAGAGCCATTCACACCAGGAGGCCATCCACAAGCTAGAGAGAGGGGGAAGATCTCACGAGGGAGATCAACCACCTCGAAGGAAGCACCCTCAAGTGGAGAAGAAGGAAGACATCATCGGAAGGGAAACCATGATCAACGGTGCTATGTCCAAAGACCTTGATGGGGTGATCTCCTTATTCGTCCATGGGTTGTAATCGATCTTGAGATGTAATCACACTTTGTCGGATTATCTATCTATCATCTTGTGTTGAATATACTTTAATGCTTAAGGTTAGCTACAATGCTTCCTTGGATCCATTCAATACGCCGTGTCCATCATAGGTCTAGTCATGAATACCTTCACGTAGTGACAAGTACGAGAGGAGGGAAAGGGCGAAACCGTGGTCACAACCCCGATAGATTAGATTGGTTTTCATGTCTTTAAGCGATTGCATGCTCTAGTATCGCGTACCCTTGGGCGAGTGTCTTTTATCTTGATATCTTAATCATTCTCTCTAGTGTAGTTCGAGTTGTTTTCTAGTTTAATCATAGTTAGTGTTCGAGTAGTTAGAGTGTGAAGGTAGATCGAACGCTTGTAATCCCCTTGCTCCGCGGATTGACAAGAACCTTGGGAATCCCGTGGTGAAAAAGGTGTGGGGTCCGTATGCTTGCGGATCGTAGAGGGATACGTCTTTTATCCGTCAACAACCTCGCTCCCGCACGCGCGTACAAGCATTAAATGCTCGACGCCACGGGGCCGCGCCACTACTCCGACACGCCCGGGAATCACGCCCGCACTTCGTTTCGCCAACTCCCGGGGGAGGCCATCCCCGCCGTTGTTCGAAGACCGTGCGGCAAGGCCGTGTCGGCTCCGTGACACCGTGCCGCCTACCCCCGTACGGCTAACACACCGCGCCGTCGAAGGGGGGGCCGCGGGCACCCTCGAATATCTTCTACGTGCTTATGCGGGACCACGTCGTGACGTCGGGCCGGCGGGATCGGTCATCCCCCGTCGCCGGCAGCCCCGTGCGGCCATCCCCGTCACCGCCGCACCATGCGGGACGCGTGGTGACATCCCAACGCCGTTGGGATGTACAGGGATGAGACATCACTACAACGGCCACCGTGTCACTTACGGACTTCCCGTCGACGGCACCCTCGAGTTGGCCCACCACGGCGGCCGGTTAACCAACCTATCGCGCGCGCGCCCTCGAAGTCGCTCCCCGTACGAGCACGGGACGCGCCACGACGCCTCAACGGGAGCGGGATTCGCCGGGACGGCCGTCGGCTCCGCAAAGCACTATTCGCCATACCGCTACACGTATAGAAATAGTGTGGCGTGCATGTAGGTCGCTCCCTCCTTGGCCTATAAAAGGAGGGGTAGCCCCCGGCCCGGGGGGAGGAAAAACACGGGACGACGGACGGCGCTCACTCACACGCTCTCCGCCTTCCCCACGATATTAGCACTCACCTCAATCAAACCTCTGGGACTTGGAGGCCACGCCTGCTCTCCCGCCTCGCTCGTAGCCACCCCTCTACGAGCACCACGGTGCGAGCAATACAGTGCCCCGAGCACACCACTGCCGGACGTACGGCCCCCGGCTCGAACCAGGATAAACCAAGTGTTCTTAGTTTCTTAGCACCGGCCATCAAGAGGCGGATCTCGGCGCTCATTACTAGTTAGTGTCGGGACTACTTTCCGCACCGACAAGATTAATACAAGCAAATTTCATTCGGCCATGCAGATATGCTGATTGGATCTCTAACATTCTTCCGGTCTACAAGAAAAACGAGAAGATGAGGGTTTGTATTGACTTTAGAGATCTAAACAGAGCTACGCCAATGGATGGGTACCCAATGCCTGTTGTTGACTTGTTGGTCGATGCTGCTGCTGGGCATAAAATTATTAGCTTAATGGATGGCAACGCAGGGTACAACCAAATTTTTATGGCAGTAGAAGACATTTCGAAGACAGCCTTCAGATGTCCTGGGCATATTGGTTTATTCGAGTGGATTGTCATGACATTTGGTTCGAAAAATGTTGGTGCAACTTATCAAAGAGCCATGAATTACATCTTTCATGAGTTGATCGGCAAAATTGTGGAGATTTACATTGATGATGTTGTGATCAAATCATTGGATCATGAATCACACTTGGCTGATGTGAGGAAAACTCTAGAATGCACTAGGAAGCATGGACTTAAGATGAACCCGAATAAGTGTGCTTTTGGGGTTTCGGTCGGAGAGTTCCTTGAATTTATGGTGCACGAAGGGGGGATAGAAGTTGGTAAGAAAAGCATGAAAGCTATCGATGAAGTTGTCCCTCCAATCAATCTTAAGGAATTGCAATCACTGCTTGGCAAGATCAATTTTGTGAGAAGATTTATATCAAACTTGTCACAAAAGGTGTTGCCTTTTTCTCCATTGTTGAAGATCAAGAAAGATCATAAGTTTGTATGGGGTGACGAGCAACAAAAGGCTTTTAATGAAATTAAGGAGTACATGAAGGAACCACTAGTGTTGGTGCCTCCACAGTTGAACAAGCCTTTTAAGTTGTACGTGGCGGCCGATACCCAAACCATTGGATCGGCCCTCATACAAGAATTTGAAGGAAATGAGAGAGTGGTTTCATATCTTAGCCGAAAGTTTCTTGACCCTAAGACAAGGTATTCGACCGCAGAGAAGCTCTGTTTGTGTGTTTATTACTCATGTACAAAGTTTCGGCACTATCTATTGACTCGCCGAATGCGTTGTGTATTCAAAATTTGATATAATTAAACACATGTTATCTATGCCGATTTTAAATGGAAGGATCGGCAAATGGATTTTAGCTTTATCTGAGTTTGAATTAAGGTTCGAATCGGCAAAAGCTATTAAAGGACAGGTTATTGCTGACTTCATTACCGAACATCATGGATCATCAAATAATTTGCTTGAAATTACTCCTTGGGCTCTATTTTTGGATGGATCTTCACGTGGTAAAGGTCGTGGAGTAGGAATTTTATTAATTTCACCTAGAGGAGAGATGTTTGAATTTGCTATTCCTATTCAACCTATTGTTATCAACAATCAAGCTGAGTATGAGGCATTGCTTAGGGGACTTCAATACTTGAAGGAAGCTAAAGCTATTTTAGTTGAAATATTTGGAGATTCAGAATTAGTCATAAAACAATTGAATGGCCAGTACGAATGCAGGAATGATATCCTGAGGAATTACTATGAGGAGTGCAAGGAAATCCTGAAAAGCTTTCAGTTAGTAATTCTGCA
Organism: Cenchrus americanus; assembly: GCA_947561735.1. Taxonomy (NCBI): domain Eukaryota; kingdom Viridiplantae; phylum Streptophyta; class Magnoliopsida; order Poales; family Poaceae; genus Cenchrus; species Cenchrus americanus. Next base: position 255,990,675 of record OX387241.1, read on the forward strand.
ACATATTCCTAGAGAAAATAATGAAGAGGCAAATAGGTTAGCTCAAAGTGCTTCGGGTTATAGAGAAAATCAAGAGGTGTTTGCCACAGATATATATACTTTCGGGAGCAATCTGGCAGAAGATGATTGGAGGAAAGAAATTGCTGATTATTTGGAGAATCCATCCCAAAAGGTTTCTAGGAAGCTCAGGTACAAAGCTATAAAGTTTGTTCTTCTTGATGATCGTCTATATTACAAATCTTTGGATGGGGTGTTGCTGCAATGCCTAAGTCAAGAAGAAGTAAAGAAAATGATGAGTGAAGTGCATGATGGGTTGTGTGGAGCACGCCAGTCGGCTTACCGAATGAAATGGGTTATTAGGAAAAATGGATGTTATTGGCCGACTGTGCTGGAGGATTGCTTTGAATATTACAAGGGATGCCAAGATTGTCAAAGATTTGGAAATATTCAGAGAGTTCCGGCGTCAGCTTTGAATCCTATCATCAAACCATGGCCATTCAGAGGTTGGGGAATAGATTTGATTGGCTAAATAAATCCTTCATCTAGCAAGAGGCATAAGTTTGTACTTTTGGCAACAGATTATTTCACTAAGTGGGTTGAGGCAATTCCGTCGAAGAAGGTGACATCAGAAAACATGGTTGAATTTGTCAAAGAGCATATCATCTACAGATTTGGAATTCCTCAGACAATTAAAACAGATCAAGGAACTCAGTTTACATCTTCCGAGTTCAGGGATTTTGCTGAAAGTATGGGGATCAAATTATTAAATTCTTCTTCTTATTATGCCCAAGCCAATGGACAAGCAGAGGCTTCTAACAAGATCATGATCAAAATTATAAAAAAGAAGATTGATCAGAAGCCAAGAAGGTGGCATTCGGTACTCAATGAAGCTTTGTGGGCTTACCGAATGGCTCCTCATGGATCTACACAGACGTCTCCCTATGAGTTAGTTTATGGACATCATGCTGTTTTGCCATGGGAGATGCAATCAGACTCAAGAAGGATAAAATTACAAAAGGATTTGAGTTCCAATGATTACAGTGACTTGATGATGGACGAATTAGAAGATTTGCATATGATTCATCTTAGGGCCTTGGAGAATATTGAGAAAAACAAGATGCGAGTTGCTAAGTACTATAACAAAAACGTGAAAGTCAAGAAATTTGCAGAAGGAGATTTGGTTTGGAAAGTGATATTGCCGATTGGAACTAAGTACAGTGCATTCAGCAAGTGGTCTCCAAATTGGGAAGGTCCTTTTCGGGCAGTCAGATGCACGCCTGGAAATGCATACATCTTGAAAACTTTACTGGGAGAAGAGTTTACTGCTGCTATAAACGGGAGATATTTGAAGAAATATTATTCTAGTATTAAAGTTGATCGATAATTGCAATTCCAAGCGTCAAGAAGGAACAGAGATAGCCAGCATTCGGCAAGAAGCCGTCTTCAGAAACAAAAAATTCCAACAAAAGGGAAATGTCCAATACTAAAGTGTATTGCCCTTATTACAAAAATAATTTTACATTGCAGATGTTCTTGCAGGTTTTTCTGATGAACACAGATGCTTAAAACTACGGAAGAAGGCCCGCAAGAACCAGAGTACCTGGAGGAAGAAGCGAAAGTATGCTTCATTTCTTTGGCTCCACGTTTTTCCTCCTCAGTTCTTCCCTCTTCAGCCGTTCCAGGACCACCGTGACGGCAACATAGAAACTTTGGGGGTTGCTGCGCTCAGCAGCTTCCATCAAGCTGTCCCAGGAAGCTTTCAGGTTACTGTACCTGTCAGAAAAATCTGGAAGGGAATAGATTCTTGATGAGTATGGGATCTGAAACTTAAGCATGAGAATCACCTGAGGATGGGAATCTTACCCCCTACCAACGCCTCCAAGTTCATGCGGCGTTCGCGTTCGGCACTACAGTGGGCAGTGATGTCCCACAAGTCGTGTTCCAGATGCCGAATGCGACGGCGCAGCTGGTGATTGGTCCTCTGTTCTGGCGTGGCGTCTTCTTCTTCGGCAAAGGAATTAGAAGAGATGAACTCGGGAACCTCTTCGGTGCCAAAGATTTCCTCTGGTAACAAGTCGAGGTTGAAAACAAAGGGAGGTGAATCGTGAAATTGCAATCGAGGACAAGAAAAGGGGGTAAGAAGAAAAGATTACTCCTGAATGGTTCGCTTCTTTGGAGGGAAGTTGTTCTCCTCGGCGGGCTGTTTTCCTTTATCCGCCATGGCCTTGGGGTTTTTCCTGGAAGAGGAAGATGAGAGGATGTGAAGTGATGGAAGTGTATGCGAATGGATTTGCAGAAGCACCAGGGAGGCTATTTTATTGGCCATGAGAGCGCATCGGGAGCGATGACTGGTTGGCGTACATTAATGGGAATACCAAACGGCAGGGTTTTCTCCCCGAGTGCGAAGGGTTTTTTCATTGAACAGTGTTCATGGTTCCCGAGTGAGGATTTTCTATGCCAAGGGGCAAAAGTTTGTGTGTATTCGGCTAAAGTAAAGTTCCCGAATGCATTCAAAATGTTGAAGATCCGCATGCACAGATCAAAGGAATTTAATACAAGACAAATTCAAAAGATAAAGTTTCATATTTATTGCCGAAATTCCATCATACCTAGTACAAACTAGTCAAACAGCCTGTTCAGCACAGACTGGGGGTGAATGGAATCGGCAATAGCGTCGCCATGGCCGTCGAGGCGCTCCAGGATGACCTCGATCTCGTTGACGTCCTCTGGTGTGCCACCATGGAAGCCGCGTGGCCGTGTAGAGTAGTCGACGCCGGTGTGTGTCGCCATGGCGGCCAGGCCCAAGGTGGTGCCCAGACGAAAGCCGTGGAGGGCCACCTCATCGACGCGGTTTTTCACCGCGCCAAGGCGAGCTTCCGGCGTATCCCCAAGGGCGTTTACCTTGTCCGCCAGCTCCTCAACCAACGCCTTCAGCCGATTGAGCTCGGCGTCGCGATCTGCAAGAGTCACGGCTCAATGACGGTTAGTTCAAGATTGAGTTAGTTTTGAGCGGGTTAAAGAATTCACCGTCAACGGCCTGCAGCAGCTGCTTCCGCTGGTGTTCCCACTCGAGCTCATTGATCCCAGCTTGTTTGGAGATAGTCTCCAACTCGAGCCGGGTTGCGTCGCGCTCCTCCTTGAATCGGAGGGCGTCGTGCTCGTTGTAGCGCGAGGGGGAGAAAGGATAGCTGGAAGATCCCGAGGAGTCGCTCGGCATTGCCGGAGTTGTGGCAGGAGCGACAGCGGGGTTCCATTGGATGAGCCTAGAAAGGGAAAACGCAGAAGGGATTGTCGAGATGAAAACAAATCTAAGAATGAGGAGTTAAGCAAAAGTAGGCACTCGCCGCCTGCGACGGGCACCGGCGCGACTTCCTTCGGCCTCGTCGGTGGCCGGTCGCCTGTTGCCGCTACTCGCCATGGGATTTCTTGAAGTGCTGACATCAGAAACAGAGAACTTGGGTTGGCAAAGGCTTGAAGGCAGAGGACTTAGTGAAAGGTTAAGGCCGCCCGAGTTTTTTATTTATAGGGCTGGTGAAGAGATTGTGGCCAGAGATCGTGGCGCATATCCCAAGAAATTTGGGATGTGGAAAGACTTTCTAAGCCGAACCGTTGTTGGGTCGTTTGGGATTCCTATTCGGTTTGACTGGTTCGGCTGTGTTGCGGTCGGGATGTTTTCGGGTCTGGTACTTTCAAGGTTACCGAATGAGTTATCCAGAGACTGCTCGATGAAATAAGGCAAGTGCAAAACAAATAAAGATTAATGAAAAGTAAAGTCACAGAGTTGATGGGGCATTCGGCTATAAAGTGTTTCTTACATTCATACACCCAAGTATTTTGAGATTACATTGGAGGCATTTGATATCATCTTGTTAATGTTCTCCAACAACCTTTGGTCAGCTTCTTGAGTCTTAGACAAAGTCGAGAGCTTTGTCTTAAGATGTTTTCCTACGGACAGGGTTGTTGTGGCTTCTTTTCGTATCCTCTCCATTGATTCGGGAAGTTCAGTCATCTTCTTTTCACCAGCTTCAATTTCGGTTGTCAGGGTTCTCAGCTCAGCTTCCAATTCAGCTTTTCTGACTTTCTTCAGTTCAAGATCAGGCTGCAATCTAGTTAGCAGTTCCTTGTGGTTCTGCATTTGAGTGTGCAAGTCTTTCATAGATTGCTTGTTTGCAGTTTGCTCTTGTTCTAGAGCTGGTTGAGAGGATAGATTCTTCAGGGCTTGCTTTACTCCTACAAAGTGATCATCTAGCTTGGAAACAGGTTCCAGGGAGGTCTTGATGTTAGCTGGGGGATCTTGATCAATGAATGCAAGAGCTTCTCTTAGAAGATCGGCATCCTTGACTTGATCTTGAATATCCTTCTGCAGCAGGGAAAGAATTTCCCTCAACTTTGCCTGATTTTTCTCTGATAAAGCCTGACTAGAAGATGCTTCATCCCCTTTTTCGAAAATAAAATCATACACGGCAAAGGAGTAGATTGGTGATGATACAGTCTCATCCTGAAAGTTTTTCTTGACGAATTAGTGGTAATCTTCTGAATGGAAAGGGATGGAAAGGTGGATTTTCATACTTACATTATTTCTTACTTCCCGAGTAGGGGAAGAGGATTTCTCGGGCTCAGCAGGGAGTTCTTGCATAGCCGGTTCAGGGGAAGCTTGATGACCTGGTGACATTGGAATCCCCAGTTGAGGAGAGGCTGGTTGAGTTCTTGGAGAAGCAGGGCCTGGATCTCGAGTTTGAGCAGATCTTCCCACAGCTTGATCTGTCAGAACTTCTTCTGCAACTGGCCAATCAAGGATAAATGCCGATGACAAATGAATGAGAGGTGAGATGGTGAAAGTCTTACCAATTGATGCAGTATCGGCAGGAGTTGTGATAGCCACTGGTTGTTGTGTTCTAGTCTAAAATCATGCAAAAATAAATGATCAGACAAAGGGGTGGCATTATACTCAAAAGGGCAAGGCATTCTGACCGGAATGGGCACTTTTTTGCTTGTTCTTTTCTTCTTAGCAGCTAGAGGAGGAATCAGGGATGGAGCCTTCCTTTTGTCAAAGGCCGAACTGGTGAGGATTGGATCTAGTGTGGCATATCTGGACATCAGTTGGGCCAAGGTAGGAGATTGGAACCCTAGGGCAGAGATTGGGCCTGCAATGTTATAAGAAACTTTCCTAGCCCGAGGGGCAGGTTCTGTATCCTGCAGAAGAAATAATGGATCATGATCAGTAAAGAGGAATGTGATTGAAAGAAGATATAGAGGGGAGATAAACATGTTACCTCTGAAACTGGTTGAAAGTCAGACATTAGTTCAAGACAGATAGGATGCACTGGCACATTGAAGATATGATCATGAAATTCTTGCCACCAAGAAGTGAAAGAAAGATGAGCAAGTGTTGTTGGCACAAAAGGGTTGGGTGTGTAAACGGTTTTACTGCATGTATACTCAAAAATCCTTTTGGCCTGTATGGATTCCTTGACATCTTCTCTGGGCTTGAGAAATTCATGAAGGAATAATCTTGGGGGCACTTGGCCGCATCCTAATTGCCTGGCCATCATGTTTGGCTGGAAGTACTCATAGGTGATGTGAACCTGCCTTCCTCCACAAAATTCTGCTGGCAAGATGCATGGGTGGATGAAGGTGTTGAAGATTTCTATGGAACGAACATCAATGCATCCAGTTTCAAAACTGAACTCACAAAGAAGGGTCAGATTATCATTGTTTAAATATGGGAACCAGAGGGGGTTGGCAAAACCTTTGAAAAAGAGCTCAAAGAGCTGGCCAATATTTTGGTTGATGGACACAGAGGAAGCAGCTTCTCCATAAGTTTGGCAGCCTTTGTTGATCTGTTTTTCCCCTTCCTTGTAGTTGGTTGAAGGGAAATGCCGATTGTTGAGATCAATGCCAACAATTTGATGCATGTATAATTGCAACCACATCTGAATGAACCACCAAGGACCATTGACACAAGGGATCTTTTGGTTAGTATGCATCTAGTAGGTGGTCTGGTGAAGCATGTGGTAAACACTTCCTAGGAGGTATTTCCCAAGAGGAATAGCAGTACCAGCAGCCAGTTCCTCAGCCATTACTATGTGGTTCAGGGTTGGCTCATTGGCTTTGCCACAGAAGATGAATCTGCATAGCCACATGTTCAGGAAGGCTCTGTACTCAACATCAGTTAGGGGCCGTCAGACATATGTTTTTGGATATAGTTCTTATATCCAACTTCTGTTTTCACTTCTGTTTTCCTGGAGGAGCCCCTATAGTTGAATCGATACACGGATCCTATAACTTTCAGGCCGGTCATCATATATACATCGGCCAGGGTGGGAGACATTGGCCCATGGCCAAAAAGGAAAGCATTTGCTCCATTTGACCAAAAATGACAGGCTGCAATCAGAAGATTGTCATTCTTGGGAGTTTCAGCCAAGGATAATTCTAGGCAATGGACGATGCAAAGAGTGTCTCAATTGCTTGTTTTGGAGCCGTCGTCGAGTATTCTTTTGTACCAGTTTCTCCAACCTACAATTGGGGGTAAAGGCCAATTTTTGAAACTATCCTGCCACTGCTGGGGCTTTGCCAGTGATGCCTTGAAGGGAATCCTTTGAGATTCAGCTTCAATGAACTCAAGGGGATCAGAAATTCCTACGGGGCCTAAGAAATATGATGTTGCTTGGTCTTCAACGGGGATCAAAATTTCAGCAGCTAGGGCCTATCAAGAACAAAGGGGGCAGAACAATAAAGTCGAAGTTGAATTCGAAGAATGTAATACCGAATGCGTTTAAGAAGGATGATATTTGCCTTGAGAGCTTGGTCCTGATCCGCCATTTGAAGATTGGCGCCTGGGAAATTGAAGAACTAGGGTTCGGATCTGGGCGAGTACTCCAACGGTTTGAGAGAGAAAATAACGGGTGTTGAGCCGATTCGGCCTGAGATGCCGAGTATTTATGGTCAATTCCGGAATAAAATCACTCTTATCCCGTAATTGAAGGGGCATATGTTAACACCAAAAATTGGTAAAGGAAAGAGACTGACTTGTGGGCCGAGTTTGGTAAGGAGATATCATTCGGCAGGAGGTTTTCCTTGAAGCATTCGGTAAAGGCGCTTGCGGTCGGGAGCACGCCATCATTCGGCAGAAAGGCTGTTTTGCACTTGGAAGAGGAAGTATTCGGGGATACGTGATGATGTGGCCTGGATATAAGGAAGGGACGAATTGATGACGGGTGCGAGATGGACACCGGCGTCGAGACGCTGTTTTAGGCAATGAATGTTGTACTCATAGTCGATTAGGAGTCATGTTAGGACAAGGGTATAAATATGAACCCTTAGTGTTTGTAATGGAGGATCAAACAATTTCACAACAAACTGGCCCCGTGCCAACTTTGAGTCCTTCTAGTCGAGTCGTCGAGTTCTTCGAGAGGAGCCATCGATCCGTCGACCTCCGTAAGTACCGGCAACCTTGTATCATGTCTAGTATCATGCGGTGGATTTAGATCTTGATGCAAGTAGTCTTGATACCATGCTTAGTATCATGCGGTGGATTTAAGCTTGGTTCGAGAAGGTTTCCTTGTTGGATCATGAGTCATGCGGTAGGCTAAGATCTAGCTTGGAGCTAGTTATCGGCTCTATTAGATTTGGCAAGATCTAATAGATTCATTAAGTTATCATGTGTTGCTTTGAGTTTTACTTTTATGTTTTATTCAATGTAACACTCTTTTGCCCAATCTAGATTGATTCGATTCGGCTCTATCTCTTTGTGATCCTTATGGTGTACTTTCAAATCTTTGGTTTTGTATGAGGCAAACGGATCATGTGCTTTCAATAGCCGATTTTAGATTTATCTAGATTGTCACGTGTTGCGGGTTCAAGCTTGTTGACTTTTCAATGTTTGTTCCTTCTCCACGGAACCCGATTCAGCTGTTCAGCTGTATTCGGCAATTCCTTAACGGGTGAAATGTGTTCATGGATTTCCTTTTAAATATTGTATGCTTTTAGCCTTCCATGTATAGATTGTATCATGCGGTGGATTGATCTATTCTTGGTTGGTGGTGTGATTTCAAACAAGTTGTATCATGCGGTGGATTAACTCGTTTGATATCGTGCTAGACGGGTTTGAAGGTATCTAGACATGCGGTAGACTAGTGCTCTTGACCTATGCATGCTTGTTTATTGAAGATTCATGTTCATGCTTCGCTTTTATTTATATATCATGCTTTATCTTTGATAATCGAAATGTTATACCTCTGTTTATATAAAGACCGATCTCTCGTCATGCTTACGTCATCCATTCGGCAGTATTTTATTCATATGCTTTATTGTTCCCGAATGGCAATCAAACTGTTGATAGATAGCTTGTTCGTAGCTATCTGTCATTTGGATTGGCTTCATGGCCATAAATACAGAACTGTCTAGTACCACCCGGCAAGTTCCATGTTTTATCTAATTTTTTTTATTTTTTTATCCTTCGTCAGTTTTAGGGAAAATTGACTGGCACGCCTCCGGATTCATACGCCCGGGTCTCGTGTGAAGCTAGCTTTGTTCGGCTTGTTGTGTGCTTGGCGTGATGAGCCGATTTTACGTCAACACATTTTTTGGCACGCCCGAGTGGGACATTCAATTTCATCAAGATGTCCGATGTTCACAGCGTCCCGGACGTCACTTTTGAAGAACTGTCTACGGATCACCAGTGGTGCTTAAAGAGGATATGGATCAATTCAAGACAAGTGCCCGCTTCGTGTTTCTCCAAAAATAGAAGTGGCACACCTTTTCTCAAGTCAGAGATGCCAAGAGTGCTGATGCCAGGTGAATCTGATATCACTGCTGCTGCTGAGAAAGAGGAAGCTCGTGAAGTGATCCAGAGATCCATGGAAGCAACACTGGCCAAACACAACACCACACTATTGAATATGTTCAAACAGATGATGGTTGGTGTCTTTGGCCCAGGCATGGAGAAAATGCTCAAACGAGCATCACCTCAGGAGACTAATGGTGAAACAGGAGAATCAAGTGCTGCTGCTCATGGTCAACCAACTCTAGGTGCAAGTGCTCAACCACCTCAACAGAGCATGGGGAGTCAGCCGATCTAGCACCAGAACCCCTATCAGGCAATGCCGAATCCACCTACATATGGAGAGGTGGCATTCAGCACATCTGGATTTCCACATGGCTCCACTTATAGGATAGCCCCAGCAAACAACAGGTTGCAGAAGAACATGTACGGGGGCGGCTATTCGGAGTACATGGATTACGGCGCCATCGATGCTCTCCCGAATCCGGGATATGGTGCAGCTACAGGGATGGCTGCTGGAAGGCCAGGAAATCAAGATGCCAATGTGGATCTTTTGGTGCAGAGAATGACTGATGTCTTGCAGAATCAATTCGGTCTAAAACCCAAGAACCAGGGGCATGTGTACACATCTCCTTTTCCCAGTGGTATCACGGGGTTGCGTTGCCAAATAGGGTAAAAGTCCCCTCGGAGTTCACCAAATTCTCGGGACGAGATGACACCAGCACCGTGGAGCACGGAGCTATATATCCGATGCGGCTTTGGGAAGCTTCAGCTGATGAGGCTTTTAGAATCAGATATTTTTCCTTGTCCCTGACAGGCCCAGCTTTTACATGGTTCACTTCTCTGCCTGCTCACTCCATCTGCTCATGGAAGGATTTGGAACAAAAGTTCCATTCCCATTACTACACTGGCAGCAATGAGAAGAAATTGATAGATCTGACTACGCTGAGGCAGAGGAACAGTGAGACGCCGTTGGAGTTCCTCAGAAGGTTCAGGTAAACAAAGGGCATATGCTTCTCTTTGAATCTTCCGGATGATCAGTTGGCCGGAACGGCCGTAGGCCGGGATGTAGCCCGGCCATGCGGTAGACTAGTGCTCTTGACCTATGCATGCTTGTTTATTGAAGATTCATGTTCATGCTTCGCTTTTATTTATATATCATGCTTTATCTTTGATAATCGGAATGTTATACCTTTGTTTATATAAAGACCGATCACTCGTCATGCTTACGTCATCCATTCGGCAGTATTTTATTCATATGCTTTATTGTTCCCGAATGGCAATCAAACTGTTGATAGATAGCTTGTTCGTAGCTATCTGTCATTTGGATTGGCTTCATGGCCATAAATACGGAACTATCTAGTACCACCCGGCAAGTTCCATGTTTTATCTACTTGAAAGGATCTTGATGTCGCCTAGAGGGGGGGTGAATAGGCGAGTCCTGAAAATCACCACTTAAAACAAATTTATCAGTGAAACTCGGATACTCCGGACTTTTCTCCGGAGTCTCTGGAAAGTCCGGAATCTCTGGAAAAATCTCCAGAGTCTCTGGACTAGCGCCTTCGCAGCGGAATGAACACACTGCCCAAAACCGGTGCCACCGGTTTTGCAAATCCGTGCCACCGGTTTGCTTGGCGTTGACTCCCCTCTTCTTCTCCTTCTTGTTTGCTTGTTTGACTTGAACTTAAGCTTGATGAATAGCTTAAGGATCAGTTATTTGAAGAATATGGAGTGCCTGCACTACACAAACACTAACAACCAAGTAGCTCCACCAATATGACAAAGACAAGCAAGGAAAGATATGAAGGTAGATGCAAGGTAACCAACAGGAGACACTGAGATTTGTTTTACCGAAGTTCGGATTCACCACCGTGTGAATCCTAGTCTCCGTTGGGAGCTTCTCCTACCGAAGTCGGGTTGCATTCAACCCTTTTCCCGATCCACTAGATAGCTTCTTCCCTTTCGGAGGCGAAGCAAGACCTTCACAAACTGTCCCACAGCTCACCACACCTTGGGAGCTTGTGGGCGATGCCTAGCCGTCTAGGAGGCAATCCTCCAAGAGTAACAAATGCTTCACACAAGATTGACAACGTCCAACAGTGCTCAAGGGATACAAGTGCTCTTGAGTTGCTCACAAAGGTTTCTCTCTACCACCCAACTCACTAGATCTAGCAAAGATCAAACAACCTCAATAAGAGGGGTTGGGGAGAGCTAGAATGGCTTTGGCTTAGCAAGGAATATCAAGGAAGCACTCTAGCAACCTCAGGAACAGCAGCTTGCAAAAGTAGAGGTTGAAGGGTATAAATACCCGACTCCCCAAAAACTAGCCGTTGGAGTTAAAACCCGGAGTCTCCGGGAAAAACCCCGGATACTCCGAACTTCCCAAAACTAGCCGTTGCAAACTCCAGGAAAACCGGTGCCACCGAGTTCCCAAACCCGGTGCCACCGAGTTTTCAAAAACTAGCCGTTGGGCCGGCTGACACAAAACCGGTGCCACCGGTTTCCCAAAACCGGTGCCACCGGGTTTGACACAGGGTCAAACCCGAAGATGTGTACGTGTGGTTTTTGTGTCTCTCTCAACTCACATGGGTTACTTGAGCACTAAGACATTATCAAAACTCCTTGTGATGCATCCCTCTTGATAGTACGGCGTACCTATACTCAAGATCAAATATAAATGCAATAAAGGAACTCTTGAGCTTCTTCTTCAATAATAGCCATACTTGATAAATATATTCTCATGAGAGATCCATCCATCAAAGTCTCATTGGTTTGAGCACTTCTACCTTGAGCTAGTGACTTTGATCTTTGTATAAGAATGAAACCCAATTCTAGATTAAGTCACCCTTCACATGACTCAATGAATATGTAATGCTTCTTCATTGCTTCACTCGGTTAGGCTCGACTTGATACCTCGAAACTTTCCAGGCTATAACCACTTCACCCTAGCCAAGCACATGGTCCAAGTCACTACTCGGCCAACCTTAGCTTAGTACCTCGTTGCTAATCCCTTGCTTGATTTCTTCATCCATTCGTTGCCAATTTGAGTTAATCTTTGATTCAACATCAAGAGTGGAATTCTATTGAGAACCATGTCTTCTTTTAATTTAAGCATCCCTTTTATTATAACAAGCTTCTTCCTTCAATAAGAGACCATCCAATGTTCCAAAGTCAATATGCCTCTTTTTTATCCTTCATTAGCTTGTCATATACCATCTATATATGCTCCATGGGATCATACATATCAAATATCATGACATTCACTATTGAGTCAAGCCATTTCACAATATGAGGCTAAAACCATGCCTCAACTTATCTTGTATACACATAGCTTGTTTTCACTATGTAGATAACCAATGTCATATATTATGCCTTGTCATTTATACGATACAACATGTTCACATGCTTGTCAAGGACATTAGATCTTTAATCTAGTTGTCAATCAATACACCAAAACCCACTAAGGGTCGTATTTCAATCTCCCCCTTTTTGGTGATTGATGACAACCTCGATTAAAGCTTACAAAAGATATTCAATAAAGCTTAAAAGAATAGATTTAGGTTGAGCTCCCCCTTAATATGTGCTATGAGTGGAATTCATAAGAATTGGCTTTAAATGCCATTTAGCACATTATCAAGAAAACATGGAGCTCCCCCTAAATCTCAGCAACAGTGGGGTGCAAAACAAGTGTGTGAACATTTAAACCGTGATGCATGCAGTAAATACACTCCAACACATAGAGCAAGAAAAAGTAGTGCTGTCTGGCCAAACTCGGTGCCACCGAGTTGCCAAACTCGGTGCCACCGGTTTTGCCCAGGCAGCCCTGTCAAAAATCAATTCATCACACATATAAAATCACACTAACATGCAATTGAGTCTTAATAAGCATTAAAAGGTTCAACACACATTTTAGCACACATAACAAAGGTTCTCAAGTCCAATTGAAGCTAAAGAGAATTTATTACATGGGCCTGTTGCATCCAACAGCCAAAACCGATGCCATCGGTTCTGGAAACTCGGTGCCACCGAGTTTGCCTGACAGAAGGGATACTGAAACACACCAAAACCGGTGCCACCGAGATCAGGAAACCGGTTCCACCGGATTTGTGCAGACAGAGCAGAACAGCAAGCTTTCAATCGACACCTCTCTCCCCCTTTGTCATTAATCACCAATAAAGGTCTTGCGGGTCTTGGACAGCTGCTCATGGTTCTTCTTCTTCATCATCTTGAGACGGTTGCACAAACTGACTCGGAGGCATAAAGGGTGGTGGCGGCGGGAATGGAGGATAGTGAGGCGGCATTCCCTCATATGGATTGACTGAGCCAAATAGGGAACCATAGTAATATCCACCTGCAGCACCTGAACTTCCTTGTGCATTAGGATCCACGGGAGGCGTGCTAGAGGATGTGCCTTGCCCTTGTGTGCCCATGAAAGGAACCTCTGAATAAGACGATCGAGCACTATACACTCCTCCAAAGGTGGGGTTATAGTATGAGCTTCCATAGGCTTTATCCCAATAATCCTTGTTGGTTGCCGGATCAACTTGTTGTGATCTTTCCCAAATGCTTTCAAAGGTCTCCGGCTCACTCTCTTCCTCATCGGATGGTGCATGTGGTATGGGAGGCCTGTTTGTGGGAGAGGGGTTTTCATACATGTGGCTTATCATTCTAGAGTCCCTCTTTCTAAGCTGTCTCTACTTGTGAACCGCATCATTTGCTTTCATGCACGACCCACACCAAAAGTTGAACAATTTTCTAAGTGGGGAAGGGGGCTTTTGCACTTGTTGCTGCCCATGACCACGCCCTCGACCATGTGAGGTCCTTGCTGCCCTAGACGGTGCAGCAGCAGTAGTGGGCTGTTCGGGGGCTTCTTGGCCTCCAATATTCCCTTGTGCCCTTTCCAAATCTGCTAGTGAAGGTCCCACAACATCATTCTTCAAGTGGAAAGGCTTATTCTCATGATCATAGACAAATGTGTAGTTGGTGATAGCCTCAATGACATGCATGAGATAAGGAGCATATCCACAACTCTTTTGTGGCGAGCCGGAGATGGAATGAATTTCCTCCCAAATGTAGTCCACAACACTAAACTCCGGCTCACTAGGACACATGTGCCTTAACAAATCTCTTCCATAGCTTGACACATTTGATTGGTCCCCTTCCCTAGGTGCAAGTGTCTTCCTAAACATGCGGTGCAAATATGCATAGAATGGTAGCATGCCATTGACTCGTCCAAAGTTCCATTCTTGTCCCGGGATGTACATGAACTTCATCTCTACCTTGTCCATGTCATGATCTCTATGGATCTTCATCCTTCCAAGATCTTCTTCATCAAAACCAAGTAGATAGGCAAACTCAGTGATAGTGATGCCAAACCATTTTCCCTCGGTCATCCAATGCACAATTTTGTCATTCTTCCAAGTGGTGAAGTAACATGTGGCATAGAATTGTGCAATCACTTCACTTTTCCATGACTTGGCAAAACCCATGATATCATAGACATTTTTCTTCTTGCACTCCCGAATAATTTCAGCTATCTTTGCATCCTGCATGACTGATAAGAATCCCCAATCAATGTATTCTGAGCGAGCAATGGGGAAGTCCTTCTTGATGATGGCACTGGCATAATAATCTTGATGGAATTTGGTGTCAAACCGATAATCCAAATTCCTTCCACCAACTGTCAAAGGATCCTTTTCCCTTTCCTTTCTTGCCCTTTCTGTCATACCTCTTCCCTTATAGTTGACTATGTTGCGGCGCTCGGGGTCAACGGGTGGCCTCATTCTCACATTGAAGTGAGTCACAGCCCCACTCTCAACGGGCTGCGGTCCAAGAACTGAGATGCCCTCATACTCACCATCACTATCATCATCTTCGGTGCCCTAACTATGCTCGTGGCTAGCTGTGCGGATGTTCTTGCCCTTTCTCTTACGCTGAGCTGCTGCTGTAGGTGACTCAGGAGGGGAAGGTTCCTGCCTGTATGGGCTCTCCTCATCATCATCACTAGAGGTTGACTCAGGCTCGGAGTCCTCAATGCGCATAGCACCTCTAGGGAGATTAATTCTGCCTGCTGCCCTTTTAGACCTTCTAGGTGGCTCTGGAACATCTTCTGTGATCTCATGAGCGCTGCTAGTTCCTTCTCTTCTTCTGAACTCAAAACTTGGATTCTTCGTTCTAGGTTGCCTTCTCCCATAAACTGCGTCAAACCTCGGATCTGTGAACAAGAGAGATACATATGGGTCTTAGGAACATTTCTCTGCCACAAATATATGCAATTGAATTTTACGGAGCCCCTTTTCCAACTGAATCAGAAAGTCTGTACTGAAACCGGTGCCACCGAGTTGGGTAACTCGGTGCCACCGGGTTCCGCATGAACCCTAAAATGTGCCCCTAATCAGCAGCCAATAAATCCTGAATCCATTGATTGTAATCTGTTCTAGAACCATATAGAAGCCATTCTACCAAAGGAATCCAAGAAATAGTCCCTAGAAAAGTAGATCGAGCAAAACCAAGTCATGGGGTACCTCCCGACATGGTGAGAGAGCTGCTGCAGCCAAGGGATGAAGGGGAATCCGGTCCAACCGAGTTGGAGAACCGAGATCTTGTCCCAAGCCTTGAAATCCTTGGAGGAATCCTCAAATCGCCAAGAAATCGCCTCCTCTCCCTCTCCTTTTACTGTTCTGAGTCGTGGGTGAGAGAGGGGGTAAATGGAGTGAAGAGGTGTTGTAACCGGGTAAGTCACGGGTATATCCTGTGCTGCCGACAGAAACCGGTGCCACCGGTTTTGGAAAACCGGTGCCACAGGGTTCTATTCAACCCGTGGACTTTTGTCCATTAATCCATCTTTGCACTTCCTTCTTCCTTCCTCTTTCTTTTTCTGACTTTTATATTCATTTTTGCACAACCCTCTGTCTCATATATGGATTTTGAGAGATTTTGATGAAATGGGAGAAATCCAAAGTTTGCAATCCCTTGAGATAGAAATGAGTAGCTTCTTTTGAACTTGAGATGATCTTGCCATTTATGGTTAGCCAACAATCAAACATGAGCAACAATAACCATAAACAACAAGACACGATCTATAAGATCAAGACTCAAAAAATTTGCAAAAAACACACCACCTACACATGCTAGTGAGTTTTTTGTTGAAGAACTATCCTAGGTCACAAAGAGTATGCAAAGATTACTAGCCAAGATAGGTCTTAGCATATTTAGCTCATGCCTCCACTAAAATTTCAGCTACGGTTAGAAAACCAAAAATTTCCAACAAAAAAAATTGTGAGGCATCAACTAAATATCTAAAAGCTCATTACTACCACCAAGCAACAAATCAAGGTGATTGCTAGCTATCTTTGCACACCAAAACTCACACTAGCAAGAATAGGGCCTAGATGCCCAAATTAATAGCTTGAGTTTACCTTTGCCTTCATTTTCCATGATTTCTCACTTAGAGTAACTCACATAAATTAGCTTGCACTTTTTAGTCTTTCAATAACTTCCTCTTGACACTTTTGATGAGAAATACCCAAAGTGTGCTAAGATGACAAGTGAACATAAATGTTAAAAGCACAAGCTCTAGTCTCATATTGGATGACTCTTTGAGAGTGGAAAGGAAGTAAGTCACCCAACATGAAACCTCATAGCATGGGCTAAACTCCTCAAATATATAGTGCACACATGGATATGTGGATGGAAGGGACATGTGCACTATCTTGGTCAAATATGTCCAAGTTAAGGAATTTAAACCATGCTATGGTGAGTGGCCAACGATAAATGTAATCCAACCCAAAAATAAGGAGAAAGAGATATAATTACAGATATGGATTGGTGACCTCCTTGTCAAGTGGCTTGCTCACAATCAACACCCCTTGATAAGATTCATTCAAGTGAAGAGTATAGATAAAACATTGAGAAGTTTCACACTTGAACTACACACATGAATTCTTGCAAGTGATGTTAGTACCAAAAGACACAAAATGTGAAGTGAGCTCCCCCTAAATAGGTGCATCAAGTATTTGAATCTTGAGAAGTGCACTTTTGGCTCAATTAAAGCACTAGGGTAGCAAGCTCCACATTTTGGTCAAAATTCATAAGCAAATAAGAATATGTGAAATGAGATCAAGAGTAGATCACAAACTATATTTGCTTAGTCTCCTGTTGTTTTTGAATCAATAATAATGTGCCTTGAGGTATTTGCAAAAATTTCCTTTCCAACCCTTGCTGATCCTGGGAAACTCAGTGCCACCGAGTTCACAAATCCGGTGCCACCGGATTCTTCCAAAATTTGGCACTTATGCATTTCTCAATAGTTGATTATTCTTTTCTTGATTTCTTTTTGCTCCTTTAGCTCACATAAGTTCCCCTGCATGCAAAAGTCACTCAATGCTTCTAGATGAAGCGGTTAATAGCATCGAATGGTATTTGATATAATTCTGCCAAAGAGAACATATATAGGTTGTCCACCTCATATGATCAACTAGCACAAGAGCAAGTTTTGCATATGAGAGTGAACAACAACAGTGAGAGGTACTTATCATGGGAGGAGCATTTGAATAAGATTTCTTTGATTTATGTCACTTGGTCCTTTTCTATTGATGAGTCACAAAATTTCTCTTGAGATATAGATGAAAGTAAGTTAATATCATCTCAAGTGAACCAGGTTTCCAATGCTACTCCATGTACCTACAAAGTCCTTTTAAGCATGTTTTGGTACCCAACGTCCATTGGGTCCGACAAGGTTAGTGATCAAGGACTTAGGTACCCAAATGGCCTTTGTGCCCTTCCTTTGTGAAATAACCACTTTGTGCCCTTACTAGAGTCACTTGAGTTACTCCTAAGCTTCTCATTACTAAAATGATCATGCTTGAGCTTAGGATTCTTACTATTGGGACAATCTTTACCAAGATGTCCCTTTTGGCGACAAGTGTAGCAAATCTTGTGCTTGATGTTGCCATTGCCATTTACACTTGTCACTGGGCCATTCTTCTTTCTAAATTTTTCTTGAGCCTTCAGAAATCCTTTGTTGAGCTTCACTTGTGGTTCCTCAGTGGAAATCGGTGCCACCGGTTTTGCAAACCCGGTCCTACCGGGTTTCCCTGAGGGAACCTTTGCCCGGTTGGTACAAGCTTCAATCTTGTGCCCTTTCTCATGACAACCAAAGCATCTTCTTTGAGCAAGACTTCTTTGCCTCTTTGATTGGTTTGAGTTGTCTTCTTGCTTGAATGAGCACATGGACGCATAATGTCCCATGTGTGAGCACTTGTAGCACTTGATATGATCTAGCTTCATCTTGTCCTCAATCTTGTGATCATTGATTTTGTGGCTTTGTTGGGAGATCGATCTAGTGACGATTGTCCTCTTCTAAAGCTTCTTCACCATGGGCTCACGGTTATCTTGAGAAGGTTGCACCTTTTCTTTTCTCTTCAACTTAGCCACCTCTTTCTTGAGCTTTTTGACCTCTTGCATAAGTTCATCATTTTCTTGAGCAATGAAGTCATCACAAGATTCTGTAATCACACAATCATACCAAGAAGGTTTGCCTTTTGGTCCACATGGGTTAGCACAAGATATATCTTTTTCAATTTGAGTACAAGTGCTAGTAGTGAAATGAGGTGTGTAAGATTTAAACGAGTTTATCAAAACCTCATTTGTCACTTATAGCAAGGTGTGTGATTCTACAAGCCTCTCATGAGAATATTCAAGTTCTATATGAGTTCCTTGTAGTTTCACAAACTTGCAAGTGATTTCCTCAAGTTGGTCCTTGAGAGTTTGATTTTCCTTTTCCAAGGATGCTGCAAAAGATAGAGAGTTAGTAGCACAAGCATATGCCTTGGTAATGTCCTCCTTGCACTTTCTAGCCAAGACATCATTGGACTCCTTAAGTTTCCTCAATTCTTCTTCAAATGAGTCTCGATAAGCTTGTTGTCTTGTGAGATCATCTTCTTGCCTTCTTACTCTCTTTATGAGCTCTAGCACATTTTTCTTGTCTTTCTTGGTCATCTTGTCGAGCTCGAAGTTAAATTGCTCAACTTCACTTCCCTTCTTCCTTCTACCTTTAGTCACTTGAGACTTGGAATCATTAGCACATAGTGAGGAAGTACTAGGGGCTGTAGATACCTCATTATTGTTGTGTGATGTTGCTCTGAAGTCCAACGAAGCAAGTTGGTGTTGTTCACTGCCAAACCTGGTGCCACCGAGTTCTGAACTCGGTGCCACCGAGTTTGCCTGGTCAGAGGCAGTGGTCGCGATGTTGCTGCTCTTTTGCTCCGTGGAAGAGGTCTTTGAAGGAGAGATGCAAGATGTTGATGTTAAGCACTCCTTTAGTGACTCCTCCTCTTCATCTTCATCATCGCCATCATCGGCACTAGTGTACATGTCTTTGAGTGCCACCCAAATATGATGCACATCATTGCAAATGTCTTCATTGTTGAAGATGAATTCTCGAATAATCTTACTCACATTATTGTACATGAGGTTAGTAATAGAGTAGTTATGGAGCACACTTTCCTTTTCCTCCTTTGATAGGTTGGACGTGTCGTCACTATCAAAATCCTCGGGAAGGATGCTAGCAACCACAACTCGCTCAAAAAGAGGACCCCAAGTATTTAATACATGAAGAACATGAGCAGACCAAGAAGAGTAGTTTGAGCCGTCAAACCGAAGAGGCTCAAACGATACCTCACAAGTAGTCGACATCCTTTTAACTCCAAGCGGTTAAGCTCGAATCGGAGCACCAGGCTCTGATACCAATTGAAAGGATCTTGATGTCGCCTAGAGGGGGGGGGTTGAATAGGCGAGTCCTGAAAATCACCACTTAAAACAAATTTATCAGTGAAACTCGGATACTCCGGACTTTTCTCCGGAGTCTCTGGAAAGTCCGGAATCTCTGGAAAAATCTCCAGAGTCTCTGGACTAGCGCCTTCGCAGCGGAATGAACACACTGCCCAAAACCGGTGCCACCGGTTTTGCAAATCCGGTGCCACCGGGTTTGCTTGGCAGTGACTCCCCTCTTCTTCTCCTTCTTGTTTGCTTGTTTGACTTGAACTTAAGCTTGATGAATAGCTTAAGGATCAGTTATTTGAAGAATATGGAGTGCCTGCACTACACAAACACTAACAACCAAGTAGCTCCACCAATATGACAAAGACAAGCAAGGAAAGATATGAAGGTAGATGCAAGGTAACCAACAGGAGACACAGAGATTTGTTTTATCGAAGTTCGGATTCACCACCGTGTGAATCCTAGTCTCCGTTGGGAGCTTCTCCTACCGAAGCCGGGTTGCATTCAACCCTTTTCCCGATCCACTAGATAGCTTTTTCCCTTTCGGAGGCGAAGCAAGACCTTCACAAACTGTCCCACAGCTCACCACACCTTTGGAGCTTGTGGGCGACGCCTAGCCGTCTAGGAGGCAATCCTCCAAGAGTAACAAATGCTTCACACAAGATTGACGACGTCCAACAGTGCTCAAGGGATACAAGTGCTCTTGAGTTGCTCACAAAGGTTTCTCTCTACCACCCAACTCACTAGATCTAGCAAAGATCAAACAACCTCACAAAGATGGGTTGGGGAGAGCTAGAATGGCTTCGGCTTAGCAAGAAATATCAAGGAAGCACTCTAGCAACCTCAGGAACAGCAGCTTGCAACAGTAGAGGTTGAAGGGTATAAATACCCGACTCCCCAAAAACTAGCCGTTGGAGTTAAAACCCGGAGTCTCCGGGAAAAACCCCGGATACTCCGAACTTCCCAAAACTAGCCGTTGCAAACTCCGGTGAAAACCGGTGCCACCAAGTTCCCAAACCGGTGCCACCGAGTTTTCAAAAACTAGCCGTTGGGCCGGGCCGACACAAAACCGGTGCCACCGGTTTCCCAAAACCGGTGCCACCGGGTTTGACACAGGGTCAAACCCGAAGATGTGTACGTGTGGTTTTTGTGTCTCTCTCAACTCACATGGGTTACTTGAGCACTGAGACATTATCAAAACTCCTTGTGATGCATCCCTCTTGATAGTACGGCGTACCTATACTCAAGATCAAATATAAATGCAGTAAAGGAACTCTTGAGCTTCTTCTTCAATAATAGCCATACTTGATCAATATATCCTCATGAGAGATCCATCCATCAAAGTCTCATTGGTTACCTTGAGCTAGTGACTTTGATCTTTGTATAAGAATGAAACCCAATTCTAGATTAAGTCACCCTTCACATGACTCAATGAATATGTAATGCTTCTTCATTGCTTCACTCGGTTAGGCTCGACTTGATACCTCGAAACTTTCCAAGCTATAGCCACTTCACCCTAGCCAAGCACATGGTCCAAGTCACTACTCGGCCAACCTTAGCTTAGTACCTCGTTGCTAATCCCTTGCTTGATTTCTTCATCCATTCGCTGCCAATTTGAGTTAAGCTTTGATTCAACATCAAGAATGGAATTCTATTGAGACCATGCCTTCTTTTAATTTAAACATCCCTTTTATTATAACAAGCCTCTTCCTTCAATAAGAGACCATCCAATGTTCCAAAGTCAATATGCCTCTTTCTTATCCTTCATTAGCTTGTCATATACCATCTATATATGCTCCATGGGATGATACATATCAAATATCATGACATTCACTATTGAGTCAAGCCATTTCACAATATGAGGCTAAAACCATGCCTCAACTTATCTTGTATACACATAGCTTGTTTTCACCATGTAGATAACCAATGTCATATATTATGCCTTGTCATTTATATGATACAACCTGTTCACATGCTTGTCAAGGACATTAGATCTTTAATCTAGTTGTTAATCAATACACCAAAACCCACTAAGGGCCTAGATGTCTTTCACTACTTTTTTTATTTTTTAATCCTTTGTTAGTTTCAGGGAAAATTGACTGGCACTCCTCCGGATTCATACGCCCGGGTCTCGTGTGAAGCCAGCTTTGTTCGACTTGTTGTGTGCTTGGCGTTAAGAGCCGATTTTACGTCAACAGGTATGTTTCTAAATTTAGTTTAGTTAGTGTAGGTAGTTAGTTTAGTTAACTTACTCCCTCCATCCACCAATTAAAGCAATTGTAGGATTTGAAAAATGTCCAAAAAAGAATGCAAGTATAGGATTTGAATAGAGTAGATCAGCTTAGTGTGGGACCCGCTGCTAGATTATTTATAAAAAACAACTCATCGAAGCCTAGCGTTTTAGAGTCTACGAATGGGAGAGAAGCGTGGGCCTGAGTCCTCTTCCTGCCGCCTGGTGGAACCTTCCAGAATTCTTTCGATTTCACCAGCAAGTTTTGGAGTTTTGGGTAGGGGTATTTTCGTCATTTACTTGTTCATTGGTTTGTGTGCAAAAACATAGAATTGCATCTTTTCGTGGACAGAGGGAGCAGTTTAGTTAGCTTAGTTAACTTAGTTTAGTTTAGAGTTAACTAGGTTAGTTTAGTTTAGAAATTTAGTTTAGTTAACTTAGTATAGTTTAGTTTAGTTAAATTGATATGAGATTCATAGAAAATAATTCAAATTCATATATTTATTTTAATTTATTTAAAATTTTTAGAAATGGTTATAATTCATGTAATTAGAGTAAATTGATGTAAAATTTGTAGAAAGTATTTTAAATTCACACAGTTCGTTTAATTTGGTATTAAACTTTCAGAAAAAGGTTATAATTCACGTAATTAGAGTAAATTGATGTAAAATTCGTAAAATTGGTTTAAATTCACATAATTCGTTTAAATTGGTTTTAAACTTCCAGAAAATGGTTATAATTCACATAATTAGATTAAATTAATGTTAAATTCGTAGAAAATGTTTTAAATTCACATTATTCGTTTGAATTGGTTTTAAACTTGTAGAAAATGGTTATAATTCACGCAATTATATTAAATTGATGTAAAACTCGTAGAAATAGTTTAAATTCACATTACGTTTTAAACTTCCAGAAAATGGTTATAATTCACATAATTAGATTAAATTGATGTAAAATTATAAATTGCTTTAAATTCACATTATTCGTTTTCATTGGTTTTAAACTTGCGGAAAATGGTTATAATTCACATAATTAGATTAAATTGATGCAAAATTTGTA
The DNA here is from genome assembly GCA_947561735.1 of Cenchrus americanus. NCBI lineage: Eukaryota > Viridiplantae > Streptophyta > Magnoliopsida > Poales > Poaceae > Cenchrus > Cenchrus americanus. Next base: position 256,013,525 of record OX387241.1, read on the forward strand.
GAAAATGGTTTAAATTCACATTATTCGTTTCAATTCATAAAATTGAAATAAAAAACGTAGAAAATGTTTTAAATTCACATAATCCTTTTAATTAGTATAATTCGAATAATTGATTCAATTTTTTTGCAGTGATGGTTGCACCGCTAGAGTACGTACAGCTGGAGTTGTTCGACGAGGCGGTGGACCGGTACCACCGCTCGTATGTGTCGGCTGTTCTTGGACGTTCGCCCGGCAACATACGTTGTCGGACAACCCACACGTTGATGCCGATACACCAGCGGTGAATTCCGAAGTACGTAATTCATATTTATTATTTATTTCTATTTATTTACAATAGTATTTGCGTTAAGTAAACTAATATTTTTTTCTAGGCTGCGTGTGGTAGGACTTCTCCCTGTTGCGCGATTGGTCGAGGTGGACAGGCTACGAGCTGAGGTTTCCTGGGCAGAGCGGTCGACGCGGTTCAGCTACGACACCCCACTAATCTCCATGTTTATGGACCGGTGCCGACCAGAGACACACACGTTCCACTTCCCCATCTGCGAGATGACGCTCAGTCTGGAGGACGCCGCGATGTTGGGAGGACTGCCGTGTGCTGCCAAGGCGATGAGGCGGATCGACATCCCCGCGACGTGGCACGCTGACTTCCTTGCTCGGTTCGCGAATGTTCCTCGGAACGATCGCGCGCCAGCGCCGTACGTGACCTTCGTCGACACCCACGGGCCCACTTGGACTTGGATCCAGCAGTTCAGCGTACGTGATTCTAACTCTTATTTTCAACGTTTGTATGCATTTTAAACGAATGTGACGATGGACCTTTGTGTGTGTGTGCAGGCTGACTACATGGCGGACGATGCTGACGACCCGACGTCAGACAGGTTTTTGGAGGTCTACCTGCTCTGGCTGTTCGGGTGGGTGTTGTTCTGCGAGTCAGCGGGAGACTCGGTGTCGTGGTACCTGCACCCCTGGGCTCAGAAGATCGCCGACGCACCCCTCGAGCGGATGCCCCGCATCGGGCGGGGGCGGCGCTATTCCCGACGCCTACCTACAGTGGGCTGTGTTCAGCAGTGTCGAGGCCGGCGAGTAAGTAGGGGATCCTCCTGGGGTGCCCTCTCCTGCTACAGATGTGGATCCACGAGCGGCTCGACATCGGTCGGCCCAGGGCCGACCTCTCGAAGTGCCAGCCGCTGCCCGACGGCACCAACCCAGCGAACCTCCCTACCATGGGTTCTCTGTGGTGCCTCCGGAAGGTAATGACCTCCCTTATCGTTTTCTTCGTGTTATGAGTTCTTTAGTTGATTCAATGTTCATGTTCTTTGCAGCACATTTGGGTTGGGGAGCAGCCGAAGAAGGCGTACAAGGACTTCGTTGGTCAGATCGACCGAATGGTCGATGTCCAGGTCCGGTGGACGCCGTACGCCCCTGCCATGGTCGCTGCCCGCGCACCACAGGGGCTCTCGTCCCTGTGCTCCCAAGACCAGCGTACTGGATGACGAGGCGACGACTGGTCTTCGACATCTACGTCCAGGAGTACGCCGTCCACCGGGTGATGAGGCAGTTCAGCCTCTTCCAGGAGGCACCCATACCCGTTGCGCCACGTCTGCCGCCTACAACGCACAGGTGAGCTACCATTTAACAGTTATAATTATTTTCCATTACAAATATTCAGTTGCCAATAATTTTATGTTTCATCTATGTTAGGTGGACGCGTAAGGGCGTGGCTGCGGCGACGTCGTTCGTCGACAAGCTGCAGCCGTACGTGGTCGAATGGGCGTCTGCGGCGCACGAGCAGAATGTCATCACCGAGCACCGCCTTCACGACGACGACGCATGGGTAGCGTACCTTCAGTGGTACCTCCCGAGGACGCGGACGCGGGTGACGTACGTGCCTGCTACCCCGCCACTGCCACCTGTCCCGCACCACGACAGGATCCTGCCAGACGCGACGTACCCGGTGCGCTGAGACTAGACCGCCGACACAGTTGTAAGCTACGACGCTGCAAACATATTACATTCATATGACTTTTCATTATAACACGTGTTCCTAATTTTCTGAGAAGCATAACGTGCTTGCTGAGATCGTGCGGCTCGCATCGGCCGCGAGGGAGCTGTGCTTTTACCGGGGGGCCTCAACAGCACCAGAGCACGTACGACAGGATCGTCGCTGCTGCCATGAGGTAGTCCGCCGTCGTGAACTATGCCGGGCCGTAGAGATTCCTCTCCTTCCGTGCCACGCAGTGTCGTCCTCGAGCTCCGCCTCGACAGCGGCTTCGCAACCGACGCCTGCCACCCTTGTCGGCGGCTTCTCGGCTCCGACGACACAACAACAAGCCCCGCACACCTACGTGCAGCGGCCGTTTGTTCCCCCGGGCGCAGGTACTTTTAGTGGACCTTATTTTCAACTAAGCACACAGTTATTGTGTATTTGTGGTTATACTATATTCTAATCGTACAGGGCGATCGCCGCTCTTTCCGACAGTCGGGGCCTCGACAGCCGGAGACGACAACACCTATAGTGTCGCCGATCTTTCCGCTAGGAGGTTCCAGACCACCGACCTTTCAGTTACCGGCGGCAGATATTCCTTCCTCGTCCACTCGGCCTATGTTCCAGCCTACTTTCGACATGACCACCGAGGACCAGGTAGGCTGGGATCAGATGGAGTTCAGCGACGTTCTCGCGACCCTAGATGCCCCACAGCAGGCCGAAGGGGTTGGCTCGTCACAGTTGACACGTACAATGGTTTGGACTCAGCCGACACAGCCACAGGGCATAGCGACCCCGGCGGCCGGCGGAGGGACACCGGCCGGCAGAGGGACACTGGCTGGCAGAGGGACACCGGGATGCTGCAGGCTCGTCGCAGGCGGCCATGGTGACACCGCCTCCCGAACAGCTAGGACCGTGGGTGGTCAGGGCACCTAACCCTCTGGACGTACGACCGGGACCACACCTGGGCTGGTGCTAGAGCTGTTAGGCCGAAGAGGCACCGACACATTAGATGTAGTACTACTTTTACCATGATTTTGTATAAACTATTTCCATCTACTCGTTGATTATGATTTTCCCTTGTGATTATGCTTACACTTATCAATTTGTTGTTTTTAAAAAGGTTAAAAGTGTTTTAAAAATAAAAAATGAAAAAATGAAAAAGGTCCTAACGCCACGTGGCATGGCGTTAGGAGCCTGCTGCCGTGGCGCTGGGCGGCAGGGTCCTGGCACTGTGCCGCGCGGCCCTGCCGCCATAAGTGCTCTCCTGCCGCCGTGCCCCATGGCGGCAGGGACTTAATGTCGTGGGGCATGGCGGCAGAGATGCTGCCGCCGTGTGACACAACGGCAGGTACCTACCGCCGTGGGGTTTGACGTCAGATGTATATTTCTCGAAATTTTTGGTTTGATCATTTATTTTTCGAAAATCAAAGAAGAAATATAAAAATATTTCTTAGGCTGAAGTTTGAAGCCCAAAAGACATCAAGCCGCAGGTAGTGATTGGGCTTCCATTTTAATTGTGCCAGCCAGACTAGGCTGGGCTCATCAACTGACCAGCACGCATTGTCTGCTGTAGTGCTGTTCTCTCGACCTGATAAAACAGAGCGCCACGCGACCAAACGAGTGAGCCCGCGCTCTCCACGACAACATGCTGCTCCGCGCACCTCCCCAGCCGCTGCGGCCGTCGCCGCGGCGGCTCCCACCCGCGACGCGATGCTCCAACGCCAACGACGCCCAGGCGTCGCCGCCGCCCGCATCCCAAGCGGCGGCGGCCGCCGGCAGCATCTGTCGCCTGGTGCTCCCGCCCGAGGGCCGCGCGAAGCTGGACCCGCGCCCGGACCGCGACTTCTACGCGTTCCCGCGGCTGGTGACGCACGTGGACGACGGCTTCATCGCCGCGCTCACGGACCTCTACCGGGAGCGCCTCCGCGCCGGGTGGGACGTCCTCGACCTCATGAGCTCCTGGGTGAGCCACCTGCCGCCGGAGGTCACGTTCCGCCGCGTCGTCGGCCACGGCCTCAACGCGCAGGAGCTCGCCAGGAACCCGCGCCTCGACTACTTCTTTGTCAAGGACCTCAACACGGACCAGGAGCTCGCGCTCGAGAGCGGCAGCTTCGACGCCGTGCTCTGCACCGTCAGCGTGCAGTACCTGCAGTCCCCTGAGAAGGTAGTAAAGCGTCTTCTTTTCATTTCTTTCAACTGCAATCGACAGCGATTAGATTGCAAGATTCTTTGGATTGGCATCGCCATTGACGTCGAAGGTCGAACTGACTGTGCCGACATGAATCTTGGTTGATTTGTTGAGGTGTTCGCGGAGATCTTCCGGGTGCTGAAGCCGGGGGGAGTGTGCATCGTGAGCTTCAGCAACCGGATGTTCTACGAGAAAGCGATCGGCGCGTGGCGGGAGGGCACCGCGTACAGCCGCGTCCAGCTCGTGACGCAGTACTTCCAGTGCGTGGAGGGGTTCACGCAGCCCGAGGTGGTCAGGAAGCTGCCGCCGGCCGCCGGGTCGTCGTCGGCGTCGCCGCTGGACGCCGTGATGAGGCTGTTCGGGATGGCCAGCTCCGACCCGTTCTACGCCGTCATCTCGTACAGGAACTTCAAGCCAATGTAAAGCCATAGGAGCCTGTTCGGCTAATAGTGCCCGGCTACTTCAAACCAATGTAAGGCCATAGGAGCCTTCGGCTGGTACAATATAGCTTTGCCAGAACTGGAATCTGTTCCATCTATATAGAATCGTCAGTGGTGAGATACATATTTCGATCAGCTGAAAGTTCAGATGCAGAGACATCGTACATCGAACAACAAATTCAGACGTATGCTGGGAACCCATTTTATTGCAGAAAAAGAGACATCATACATGCGAACGATAGATTCAGACATATGATGGGAACCCCCTCTTCTCTAACATTATTGGTTAAACTGCCTAGGCTATTCAGAAGAACAAACATGATGATTCAGATGGTAATGATCAAATATGTACAGACATCTCGAGGTCCAGACAGGAACAGAAGGGCCTTTAGGGGTATTGCAACTGGGCAGAGCGGCTGGTCAGAGGGACGTAGCGCACGGAGGCTTCCTTCCGGACGCTGATCGATCCGTCGGCGTTCTTGTCCACCACCTGCAGCTCCTGGGAGTTGGTGCCCACAGGTATGACCATCCGACCACCAGGCTTCAGCTGATCAAGCAGAGGCCGAGGGATATCGGGTGCCGCTGCACCCACATGGATCATGTCGTAGGGGGCAGCATCTGGAAAGCCAAGCCTGCCATCTGCATTTTGGGAATCATCCGACATCTTAGCTCTAGGTGATCTCATATATTACTTCTTAACCTCTACGTGATCTCAGAGAATACTAACACGAATTAAAATAGGTTATGACTCTAGATAAGAAACATCAGAAACACCCTTGGGAGTGATAATATAATGTGAAATATTGAACATTTTATGCGGAAATGTGTTATTTGATATCCTCCATTATCCGTTTGACACAACTTCAGCATGTACTACTTCAAAAAAGAACTGCAACGTGTACTATCAAGTAACAAGGTTTCAATTCTGTTACTAAGAACGAATGAACTATAAAACTGTGTACTCTAGTCCTCATACAGCATGTCTACTTCAAAATGAAGGTCACCACTTTGAAAGTACACAAATAACTGCCATGCCAGTAAACAGGAACCGGCATTGCTTCATCACAAAATTCATACCAAAAAAGGAGTGAAATCAATTCAGAAGCTTCACATGTGGAAGTGCACTTTATTTTCCTTGGTGCATTTAGTTCCTCAAAGTATTACCAGCCACATGCTTGAAAAAAAAACATATTACCAGCCACGGCGGTTAGCAATCTTAGCATACCTGCAACATGAAAAGAGAGCGATCCACCCTTCAGTAGCGGAGCTGCAGCACTTTTCTGGACATTTTCAATAGCACAAGCAACAAGTTCAGGGATGTGTTCAATTCCCACTGCACGGCCTTCTGGTCCAACCATCATTGCAAAACAAGCTGTCAAGTAGCCACTACCTACAAGATGATTGGGATATGCATGAGTAATTAGGAAAAATGAAAGCTGGAAGTTGGCAAATTGTTCATTCAGCCATAATTCCTAATGGACAGAGTATTGGCAAACACACCTGATCCAACATCCAGAGCATGCATGCCTGGCTGCAAATGATCCTTCAGTAGTTCTAAGCAGGTTGCATGCATGTGAGGAGCAGATATTGTCGCATTGAAACCAATTGGCATAGGACTGTCAATGTAAGGGCTACCCTCGGACACAAATAACGCTCTATCAATTGTCTCCATCACTTCAGCCACTTTATCAGTCCTAACGGCACCATACTGCTTTAGGTATTCAACCAGAGCTTTGTTCTTGTCCAGTGATGCTTGAGTCCAATATTGCTGAAATTTGACCAAGATACGGTGAGTGATATGTGCCAACATGCTATGTATGACAATTACACGATAAATAGCAGGAATAAACAGACCATCAGTGTGATATATAGATTGACATCAGTCTTTTTTGTTATACAGAAATGCTGAAGCATAAATAAACTGAAAGTGCTAGTGTGCCATCAAGTCCATCAAAAAGAATATAAAAAAAGGAATTACGTGTCTGTTTACTTGGATATTTAACAGATCAAGTATGCAATTGCAACGAGGGAATACCCCTCGTGAAATGGCTTCTCAATATTATCTCTGGAAACATTCGTATTCGGATGTGCCAAAAAGTTAGCGTAAGATGTGAGCTTCTGATATAACATCTTCCGTAATAGGGGCACACGCAAACCCGACAGAAACTAGTTGGCAGTGAATTGCAGTTCCTCTCTCTCAAAAAGAAAAGGAAAGAGGGTAAGTGTATATTTAGCATCAGGATTCAGGACACTGACTCAAAATCGAATCGTATATACAGCAGGGAAGCCATGCATCCCCAAGCAAACCCCATTGTATATCAACCGTCCGGGCTAATTTTGCTCCGGTGCCCTCAAATTCAACCTGCGACTTAGGTTGATCTTAAACTGATTATTAATGTAATAGTCCTTAGTCCAACTCACGGTAGCCACTAACAAGTGACACCGCACGAGGCAATCCGTGCGCCAAAATTTAACGAACATGGCCCGTGAGGTAACAAAATAACGAAACTACGGAGGGAGGTGCGTACCGCCATCCGGTGGAACGGGATGCAGCGCCGCAGCAGAGGCTTCGTCGGCGTCGGGGGCGGGGGCGGCCGCGCGGGGGGGGGGAGGCGGGGGCGCCGAGGAGGCCGCGGAGGAAACGGCGAGGGAGCGCGGCGGAGTAGGGCGAGAGGAGGCAGCGAGCGGGGGAGGCGGCGGCGGACGCGGCGGCGGCGAGGCACATGTCGGCGGCTGGCGCGACAGGGGGGGAATCCGTTATATGAGAGGGGGAATAGCAGCGGGGGGCTGCGGTGGCAGCTTGGACAAGCCTCGTCTCGACAGGTGGGGCGCTGCCGCCGCACGCGTTCCACTCCCCACACCGCGCGGCCCTTCTGGTTCGAAGCCAGGGCGCCAGGTTTACACGCCGCACGGACACGTCGCGCACGCGCGGCGAACCGGCCGCACGGAACGTGCCGGCGAGTTGCTTTGCCTTTTACCTGCGCCCTTACTTGTTCCACATTTAAAAAGGCAAATCACACCATCAATAACGGTTTAAATTCTTGTGGGGAAAAAGGGTCAAATCGCTCTAGCCAATTTATAAAACTTCTGCGAAGTGGTTAAGATGACATCACATCTGCATGCTGTAGCACCAGCACCACAGTCACACTCGGAACGGCTAGAAGTCATCTACTGGACACAAAATAGGTGCTAATCTGCAATAATTATATGGTCAAGATGAGTGTTTACTGTTACAACTAGAAGTAACAAATGAGAGACTGATGATAAATATCAGAATTCTGAACAAGAACAACCCGTGCCTGGTTTGCCATGTTGTGACCTGCTAAGGCCACATTCGATTTCCACGGGATCGATCGGATAAATACAACCAGAAAATCATGATAGTAACTATAAGAGATCCGGATTTATTCTGGTTGAAAACTAATTTGCTCATGATAGGTACACCAAAAGGCTCGGAATCAATCCACTAGTCAATAGGTGTGGAACCAATCCGGCTCTACGGGCTCTTGTTCTACCTATCATGATTGGTAAATTAATTTTTGATCCGGAATAAATCCGAGTCTCTATCATAATTTTCTTCATACATTTATTATTCCGACCGGATTGAATCCCACGGAAGCGAACAAGCCCTAAAAGAAATTGAATCTACATGCACAGCCCCCTTGAAAATTTTGTCTCCCACCCCACATATTAGTGGTTGCCCAACAAAAGTGTCGACTAAAAATAATAGTTGGATTAGCGTGTTTAATCATGTTTAAGAACTAGTAAAACAAGTTTACGAGTAACCTTCGATAAAAGGTTTCGCCTGGCTTCGGGGCTTGCTACTAATATTAATAAGAGCAAGGCTTTCCCGATCCGGTGCGATGAGGAACAGCTGAGTGTAATCAATCAAACTCTTGACTGTTAGTGTGCGGACTTCCCGTGTACCTACTTAGGAGTCCCACTCTCGCCTTGGCGTCTTCCTAAATCTGTCATGCAGCCGGTCGTCGATAAGGTCGCCAAGCGGCTACCTCCCTAGAAGGGTAGGATGCTAAACAGGAGTGGTCATCTCATTCTAGCCCGATCTACGCTTTGTGCCATCCCGGTGCACATTTCTATGGCCACGACGATCGTGCCCTGGGCCATTCGCGCTATTGAGAAGTTGGTTCGGGGGTTCCTTTGGTGCGGATCTGAGGTTGCCGTGGGAGGGAAATGTGCAGTGGCTTGGGTGAATGCGGCCTGCCCAGTACAATATGGCGGCCTTGGCATCCCCAATCTACAGCTAATGGGCTTCGCGTTACACCTACGTTGGCTGTGGCTAGACAGGGTGGACTCCGACAAGACTTGGTCAGGGTATTTTTCCAGGGCTGATCGGTCGGCTCAGGCTTTCTTTGAAGCGTCGGTTACAGTGCAAGTTGGTGATAGTTCGCGAGCCTTGTTTTGGTCGGATCATTGGCTCAATGGGTGCTCTATCCTTCAGTTAGCACCTGACCTTTGGAACGCGGTTCCACCTAGAATTAGAAAATCTCATTCTGTGCGGGATGCGCTTTCCGATCGTAGTTGGATTCAGGACATAACCTTCGCTCGCACAGTACCCGTGGTCGTTCAATACCTCCGTCTTTGGGATTTCCTGCAGAACTTCCACCTGTCGGATGAGCCCGACAGATTCATCTGGAAATGGTCGTATAACGGGGAATTCCCCTCGAGTTCAGCATACCGAGCGCTATTTTTGGGAAGAACCCCGCTAGCGGGTGCTGATCGCATTTGGAAAGTGCAGGCCCCCGGCCGGTGTCGTTTCTTTGGCTGGCTTGTGCTTCACGGTCGTTGCTGGACTTCGAACCGGCTACGTCGACATGGGATGCGTGATTCGGATACCTGTGCACTATGTGCACAGGAGGTCGAAACTTGGGACCACCTACTAATTGGATGTGTTAATAGCCGGGAAACTTGGTTTAGAGTTTTGCGTTTCTACGGCCTCGATCACCTGACACCGCAGGAGGAGTTGCCATACTTCGTTTGGTGGTTAGCTGTCAGGAAGCGGGTCCACAAGTCCCAGCGTAAAGGCTTCGACTCTCTGGCCCTTCTGGTCGTCTGATTGTTATGGAAAGAGAGGAATTTGCGTGTTCATGAGAGATTCGCGCTCCAACCGGTGTCGCTGGCGCCACGTATTTTGGAGGAAGCACGAAGGTGGGCCCGAGTGGGCTTTGTGGGGATTGGCTCACTTGGTCGTCGTAGATTGCTTCGTTAGTCTTGTTTTTGTGCTTTGTGCTTCCTTCCTTTCGACCTTTGTTTGTTCTACAATGACTTTGTATCTATTCTCCTCCTCTTAATGAAAAACGTGCATTGTATGGGATACACCACTTTGCCGGGCTGGATGGAGGAGTGAGCGTGATCATCACAGTAGAATTCTTCATGCACCCTCGCTCACTCCACGTAAACTCTGATCTCACTGGTGCAAAATTAAAAATGGAATTAAAAATGCATGTCCATCAGCTGCATTGGCCGTTCCGGATTTAATTTATTTATTTTTTAAATAATTTTGCAAAATTATACGATCGTTTGAAAATTTAGCAGATTTGGCAACCAACCACCGTGCGCCACGGGGTTAGGCTTTACACGTCGTGGCCCACAACGTTTAAAGCCAAACCGTTGTGGCGCACTGCGGTTGTAGGCCGACAACGGTGGTTGGCGGCAGCCCAAGGCGGTTGGGCCTAACCGCCGTGGGCCATGGCGGCTAGGCCCAACCACCGTGGCCCACAACGGCCGGAGTGATTTAACTTCTTTGATAAAACTTTAATAAATCTAGAAGAAAATTAACAAGGAAAATTCGAGAGACAATCTCCAACCTAATGCCTATTGTACCGCGGTTGTTTTTGTTTTTTAATATAAGGAAAAAACAATAGGTTGTAATAAAGAAAAACAAAATGACATATAAAAATACAATCACGATCACATATAACAATGCTCCCGTACAAACAATATGCGACCTTATCTAACATCGTGTGGTATTCTTGAGCGACTGGCGGCTCGGGCCGCGGCGTGCGTTTGCTCGCGAGGGTACGTCAACGACCGGTGCTTGCGATCGATTACCCCGTCCAAAGAACCGAGGCGTCACGTATGCCTCAAGCTAAGCACAAGCGACCTAAGCCCGAGCCCGAGCCTAGGCCTAAACCCGAGCTTGAGCTCGGTCCATAGCGTTAGTTCCATACAAAAATTAAATATATAATTATAAAATCAGATAAGTAATTTTCTATAATTTCTAAACGAGATAAACTCATTTTCTACATTTTCTAAACAAACTAAAGTAAGTTCGATAATTTATACAATTTATAAAACAGATAAACTCATTTTCTACAATATTTAGAACAAATAAATAAGTTTTCTAGAATTTCTATACGAATTACAGTATTTTCTACAATTTCTAAACGAGATAAATGAATTTTTCTAGATTTTCTAAACAAATAAAAGTAATATCTACAATTTCTAAACGAGATAAATTAATTTTACACATTTTATAACAAACTAAAGTAATTTCGATAATTTCTACAATTTATAAACATATATAAATAAGTTTTCTAGAATTTCTATACGAATTAAAGTATTTTATACAATCTTTGAACAATATAATTTTCTAGATTTTCGAAACAAATAAAAGTAACTTCTACAAATTCTAAAACATATAATCTCATTTTCTACATTTTCTGGACAACTAAAGTAATTTCGATAATTTCTACAATTTATAAAACATCTAAACTCATTTTACAATATCTAGAATAGATAAATAAATTTTTAGAATTTCTATACGAATTAAAGTATTTACTACAATTTCTAAATGAGATAAATTAATTTTCTAGATTTTCTAAACAAATAAAATAATCTCTACAAGTTATAAAACATATAAACTCATTTTCTACATTTTCTAGACAAACTAAAGTAATTTCGATAATTTCTACAAATTAAACTAATTGAACTAATTAATTTCTAAATTTTCTAATCTATAAACTAATTTTCTAAATCTAAACCAATTAAATTAACTAACTTTTAAATTTTATAATCTATAAGCTAATTTTCTAAATCTAAACTAATTAAATGAACTAATTTCTAAATTTTCTAATCTATAAACTAATTTTCTAAATCTAAACTAATTAAATTAACTAATTTCTAAATTTTATAATCTATAAACTATACGAATTAAATTAACTAAAAAATAAAGGAAAGAAAACTTACTTTAGAAGAGAGGAGGGGGCGGCGGAGAGGAGAGGAGGCAGCGGCGCCAGGTGAGGGCGATGGCGGCCGTCGTCGACCCTTATATAGGCGCGACCCTTACCGTCGTGGCCCATGGCGGTAGGTTCCTGTTGGTGTAATTCGGGACCGAAGGGTACACCGATGCCACAGTACTCTTCTCCTCCGAAGGGGCAAGGAACCGGAGGGCCCCTTCGAATAACTCCTCATTCCACCACACTGCTTGCTCTACTACTACTGCAACTATCTCTTTTACTTATTCTACTACAAGGCAGCAAGTAAAGAAACAACAATAACTTGATACCTGGGAATCCTCTTCTCATTCAATGCCTCTCCATCAATTACAATGATCCCCCTATATATAGGGATGGGGGTAGATGGCGATTTCCCCCAAGCCCCTAGTGGTTATTTTCTTCCGAGCCCCTGGCGGACGTGGTATTTACAAGAAGCCCATCAAGTTCACACAAAGGCATACTAACCCTTACATGGGCCGGGCCACTCCCCCAACAGTAGCCCCTCAGCTACTTCCGTTTGGCTAGCACAACAAAGCGGAGTAGCTGAATAGATACGGATTGGCCCAGACCGTCCTACACCTTCGGCCATGAGGAATGCCCTCAGGACCCTCCGCTCGTACGCCTCACTAAAAACTCCATTCCGAAAAACCCAGTGGGAAAAACCGGAGTGGAGAAAAGAGCACATACGCCTAGCGGATCTACACACCGACCTTGCTAATGGTCGTCTTCGTACTCACTTTGACGGTGAAGAGCGCCTTCGGTGATGATGTCAGTTTCAGCATTGTCACTAAGATGGCCTTTATCCTCAATACTTCTCCATTTGCTTCGGTATTGCCTTCGGGGCCTCCATGCATTTCTCTTTTCACTCTTGTTCTTTCGTACGCGGCCGATTGATGATTAGCCACCTCTTCCCCTTCGGTCACGATCACCGGGCAAGACTTCATGCTTCGAGATGACGCCGCTCATCCCGATGCCACTAGCCCCTCTTGTCTGGTGATTGTGACGAAGGCCCTGGTCCCGTGCATCGCATGCGACGAAGTACATGTTGATGAAGACGAAGCCGGAGTTGACGTCGATGAGGTAGACGATGAAGCCCCTTGAGCCACAGCCCAGTCAGCGTCGGTGTAGTAAACACCGAAGACGAAGTCGAAAGTCGATGTCGACAAGGTAGACGACGAAGCCCCTCGAGTCGGAGTCCTGTCGACGTCGGTGAAGAAAATGTCGAAGACGAAGCTGAAAGTCAATGTTGACGAAGTAGACGACGAAGCCCCTCGAGCTGGAGTCCTGTCAACGTCGATGAAGAAGACGTCGAAGACGAAGCATGTCGACGACGAAGTGGTGGTGAAGTTGGTGAAGGTAGTCGAATAACGTTGATGAAGTACTCGAGGAAGCCCCTCGTGCTAGATATTCGTCGAGCTGAACCTTCCAGCGACGAAGTATATCATGTAGACGAAGTCCATGCTTTCCTGTTCAAAACTCCATTCGAGCTGGATCATTTTTATTCAAGAAACTCACAAATTTGTTTGACAAGAAACAATCTATCTCAAGTTGCATCGCGCAAACAAATCTGAAGCCACTCTTGGACCTTCAGGGTGCCTCAGATCCGAAGCCACTCTCGGGCCTTCGGTGTATCTCGGCTCAACTCCGGTCATCACACGACCGGTCGTTTGCTTCCTGCAAACGGAACCTCGGCTACAACGGAGCCAGATACTTGCTTTTGCAAGTTCAACTCCGATCATTACGGGGATCGATCGTTTTGCCTCATGCAAACGATACTTCGGCTATAACGGAGCCGGCTACTTGCCTTTGCAAGTTCAACTTCGGTCATCACGGGACCGGTCGTTTTGCCTCATGCAAACGATACTTCGGCTATAACAGAGCCGGCTACTTGCCTTTGCAAGTTCAACTTTAGTCATCACGGGACAGGTCGTTTTGCCTCATGCAAATGATACTTCGGCTATAACGGAGTCGGCTACTTGCCTTTGCAAGTTCCACTCCGGTCATCATGGGACCGGTCGTTTTGCCTCATGCAAACGATACTTCGGCTATAACGGCGCCGGCTACTTGCCTTCGCAAGTTCCACTCCGGTCATCACGGGACCGGTCGTTTGCCTCATGCAAACGGAGCATTTGACCCCACTCGGGCCTTCGTCATGAGCATTCTGGGCTCCATGCTTCGGTGTTATGCATGTATATATGTATGAAGGCGTGTATAAAAGTATGCTTTTGCATGAAGGCTAGGATGAAAAGGTTAGCCAAAATAATGCAAAGGACATCCGTTGATCAAATTCTCAACTTGAGTGGTGAAACCATGAGATGACTGAAATCCGATAATACTGAAGTCCATATGGAAATCCCAGCAACCACCTGATGAAGTTCAATAGACATTGAAACCAATTGATATGGCCTAGCCATTCCCAAATCAAGAATAGAGTCACTATCTTCGGGGTGAAAACCGAGAACTCAAAGGCTATAACCTGCAATAGTCGTGATGAAATGCACACACGAAACATAATAGTTGCATACAACCAGTCATTACGAACAGGATACGAAGTATACCTAAGAACAGGTGCTTAGCACATTTGAGATGAAGGTGCGACAACACATGATATACAAAGGATTAGAGTGTCCGCTAAAAATGGAGTGCAGGTTATGAGAGAGGGGAGCACGATGCTTACATATGGTAGTTGACCCTGCATTCAAGAGGTATAAATACTTCATATGAAGGGTTAGATTACAAAGGCGAAGCAACCTTCGGTCAATTTGACACAATCACTTTTTTGAGAAGCCAAGCTTTGGTCATAATGAGACCGACACAATTTCGTTATACTAAGTAAGTGACTGGCGGCCCTTGGATGCGTCCAACGGCCTCCAAGGGGCGTCGTTACTTACCTATCAAAATAAACTCCACCCCCCCGCACCATGGAGGGGGGATGTTGCTTCGGAAACATGCGAACTAATAAATATACGAAACTTTCGGGAAAAAAACGTCTTGCGATGAGCATCAACATGTGACTAACACTAAGTACCCGCAAGCTAGGGATTGGTCTGTTAAAACCAGAGATGAAGGGTACTTCGTCATTAAACCGAAAAAGGTTTATTCGTGGCCAAAATAAAAATGTAGACCACACCCAACACTATCCCATGACAGTGATAAAGTTGTATAAAACATAACAACATAATGCCCCTTCGGTGGTTGCTTAATGAAGGGTGGACAAGCAGTATATAAACAACGAGATAAGATTATGATAGTGGAGACATGACTTGCTGCAAGTTTTAATTGAAACATTAGAGAAAAATAAAAGTTCACATGCCATGCTTCACTGAAGTGCACATCTAAAAACGTAACCAGCTCCTTTGTATGTTGTTTCACTTCACTTAATAAAAGATAGAAAAAAATTTAACCTTGATACAAGGATATACAAACTGGTTAGCTCACTCACCAAAAAGATTTATTGACATAAATAAAAGCAAAAAGGACCGGTGTAACCCCTTCGGTGCCGAAGCTAACTAAGAAAATGCTTGAGTTGCAGCCTCCTCCTAACTGAACACATGACATTTACCAAAACCATAGAATCGAAACCATTCTCGACACGCAGCCCAGTTTGTGTCGCCTCTCTGCTTGACCGAAAGTGTCGCTGGGCCCATAGACAAAGCCCAATATGTGAACATACCGAAAGAAATTGGCCCACTACTAAAACGAAGGGTCCACTTCAGAACAGCTAGTTTCTAATCACAATTGTATGTGGTTATACACGTACCCGCCTCCCAGTTTGCAGTTAAAAAGCCTTGTCGCCTTGATTGATTCCCTAAGCTTCATTTTCTTGGCCCATGAAAAACCGAAACGGCAAGTGCAAACCGCGCTTCGCAGTACGACAAAGTGGGAACCCACCCAAACCGAAACTGGTGGCCTGTTAATGTTGGATGCAGAAACCTCCGAACAAAATACTTCTGAAATCTCGAAACTTAGTTTCCGAAGGATGAAGTCCGACTTTGGAATCAATTCCGAAAAGTGAAAAGAAAAAATGGCGAAATGATTCCGAAGGTGAAAAAATCAATCTCGTGAAATCCCACCGAGATGATTCCGAAGGTGCACCGAGATGATTCCGAAGGTGAAAAATCAATATCATGAAATCCCACCGAGATGATTCCGAAGGTGAAAAAATTCACCGAGATGATTCCGAAGGGTAAAAATTCAACGAAATGATTCCGAAGGTGAAAACATCAATCTCCTGAAATTCCGTCATTATGAAAAGTTGCCTGAAATAGTTCCGAAGTACGAAAGAATGCATATCCTCCGAAGGGCCTTCGGTCATATTTGCACCTTCGGTCCTCCTGATCCCTCTCCCCGTTCGAAACAACGTGACGATCCATCCTCCTCTTTACTCTCTTTCCGGGTGATGAAGCGCAACACCACCTTCGTCACCGAAGGTCAACAAAACAAAAGCCCTACTTCGTTTTTGGCCCCGAAGGCCACTTCGTACTAGATACCGAGGGGGGGCTTCATCTCGATTACATACAATTGAGGAGTCTCTTAACCTTGTGGTCGCGGGTTCGAGCCCCACGGTGGGCGCCAAACTGTTGGTGTAATTCGGGACCGAAGGGTACAGCGATACCACAGTACTCTTCTCCTCCGAAGGGGCAAGGAACCGAAGGGCCCCTCGAAGAACTCCTCATTCCACCACACTGCTTGGTCTACTGCTACTGCAACTATCTCTTCTACTTATTCTACTACAAGGCAGCAAGTAAAGAAACAACAGTAACTTGATACCTGGGAATCCTCTTCTCATTCAATGCCTCTCCATCAATTACAATGATCCCCCTATATATAGGGATGGGGGTAGATGGCGATTTCCCCCCAAGCCCCTAGTGGTTATTTTGTTCCAAGCCCCTGGCGGATGTGGTATTTATAAGAAGCCCATCAAACTCACACAAAGGCCTACTAACCCTTACACGTTTTCAGGTCTTAACTTTCTAGCATAGTTCTTTAATCCCGTGGTGGTATTTACAAGAAGCCCGTCAAGCTCACACAAAGGCCTAGTAACCCTTACAGGTTTTCAGGTCTTAGCTTTCTAGCATAGTTCTTTAATACCGTGTGTCGTTATTCTACCTAGCATGATCAAGTGCATCATTAGCTTGTGCCGCCCTTTTTATGGTAGTAGACCGATCGATTGAGTAGACCGCCGCCCACTCCCTAATTTCGTACTGTACACTTTAACGACGACGTGACAATTGACATGGGACATGCATGGGTGCACAAGTGCGCACACGCTTTTCTCCATCTGAAATCTGAATCGCAACCCAGTAGCCTGTTCGAGAACAGCAAACCTTGCAACTGATCCATAAAGGGCGCGCTCTAGAGTAACAGAGGCCGAAGTCACGCGTGCGAACATACGCGCAGAGAGCTTCAAGTTTGATCATGAGGCATTGGCAAAAAGTTTCTTCGAGACTTCCATCTCAGTCGCGGTCGGGGATGGATGGGTGGAAGGCCCCATTCTGGTCGGATAATTGGATTCAGGACACCTCTATTCGTTCCATCGCCCCAACTTTTGGGAGACGGTGTCTCAGAGGGTTCGTAGTTCTCACACTGTTATGGATATTGGATACGATCTTGGACGAGGCATGGGTGCGAGACATCACTAGAGCCTCGACGGTTCAGGTGATCGTCCAGTACATCAGGGTATCGGACCTGCTGCTAGACTTTGCCTTCACCGAGACCCCGGATCGCTTCATTTGGAAGTGGACAGCCTCGGGCGAATTCTCCTCGGCATCTGCCTACCGAGCGCTTTTCTTTGGCAGGTCGCCTCTCCTCGGAGCCTCACAACTCTGAAAGACTCAGGCGCCTGGCAGGGTGCGCTTCTTCGGTTGGCTTGTCTTGCATGGTAGTTGTTGGACGTCCGATAGGCTTCGCTGTCATGGGTTGAGTGATAGCGACGTCTGCGCTCTCTGTGCACAGGAGGTCGATATTTTGGATCACCTTCTCCTTGGCTGTGTCCACAGTCGAGAAACTTGGATTCGCGTGCTTCGGTTCTTCGGCATGGCGGATTTGGCTCCCTCGTGGGAGGAGCCGGTCGGGGTCTGGTGGTTGCAGGTGCGGAAGACGGTCACCAAGCCCTCCCCGTAAAGGTCTCGATACCCTGGTCTGGTTGGTCGCATGGTCTTTGGAAGGAGAGGAACCGTCGCGTCCACGAGTAGGCGGCCTTGCAACTGGTGGGTGGCCCTTGCTGGGTCCATCTTGGAGGACGCACGTCTCTGGGCTAGAACGGGCTTCGTGTTGGTAGCCCCCTGTTGGGCTCGTCGTCGGGTTGTGGTGCCTTAGCTTGTTGTTTTTTTGTTGTTTTTGTCTTTGCTCGAGCCTTAGGCCCAGACTCGCCTGTTGTAACTTGTTCCAAACTTATTTCTTCTTAATGAAAAACATACTATGCATGTGAAAAAAAGTCATGCGTGTAATGCGCGAGTCGCAGCTGGTGGTGGGTAGAGTAGGGACTTCATGAGCAGTGCCCGTCAACATGCGTGCAGTGTTAGAAACTTACTGCATGCTAGAAGACGACTCTGCGTGCGAGAGTTTTCAGAGCGGCGCTGTCACTGCAAAGTCTGAGCGAAACACTCCCTGGCCCATGTTTGGTTGGGAGGAGAAAAAATTTTCTCCTCCCTTTGACCACTAATTAAGGGTATTAAATAAAGTCAGTTTTTAAAACTACCTCCACAGCCCTGTGTAAAATTGCGAGACGAATCTAATGAGGTATTTGACCGCATGATTAGAGGATGGTTGCTGTAGCATTACTGTAGCAAATTATTAATTAATTATACTCATTAGATTCGTCGCGCAAAGATGCTCATTAGATTCGTCGCGCAAAGTTGCACTCATCTGTGAAAAGGTTTTGTAAATATACTTTATTTAGTACTTCATGCACCCAAGATTCCCTAAGCGTAGTTTTTTCTCCCCCAAACCAAACATAGCCCAAAGCACATCAGCATGTACTTGTAGTACGCAGTACGCTGCTGTAGTGGGCGACCGTATCCTTCGCGAAGGTCAGGTTCTGACTGCTCACGTCTGATGAAGAAGAGAGGCATAGACAATGGTGTCGCCTCCATCGCCTCCCCCTCCCCCGATCCCATCGCCACTTATCTCCCAGCCGGCGGTGAACCACGACCTCGCCCCCAACCCCAACCCATGCCCTCACGACACAAATCAGCCTCCCACCTCATGCCCTCACGGCACAGCTCAGTTTCCCACCCCTTCCTTGTAGATCTGGATCCACAGACCGGGTATGCTGCTCATCGACATGACGACTCAGCTAAAACTGCCACAGCTGTTGATGCTCTGGTAAAGCCTACGTGGACAGCGAAGGTTTCCCGATGCCCTGCTCTTGTTGATGTGCTCGTGACGGCGACGGATGGGCAGCACCACCCGGCCTCTTTCAAAGATGCTCTCCTGCGTCCAAGGACTTTCAAACCCCGCTTTCCGCCGAATGCTAGGAGTGGTGGTCAGGTATGGTATGATGAAGGATACACAGGGCGGCAGCGGCGCCCTGCACCGCTGTCCCCCCTGCTCAGGTTCGGAGTTCTCGTAGTCCGCCGCTTTCCACCGGTGCCTCCTGGCTTGAGCAGCTCAAAATTAAGGCGAAGAGTAATTGCTTCAACTGCCTCTCCGCCGGACACCGCATTGCCTCTTGCCGCGATCCGCCTCAGTGCCTCGCCTGCTTGTGCTTTGGCCACAAGGTGCGTTACTGCTCTGCAGCCCGCCGCCCCCCTTTGTTGAGGCTGGACGCTCATCCACTTTCGCCATTTGCACCGCTGCTGCTCCGCACACCACTCCCATCGCTGTTGTTGCTCCAGATCCCCCCAACACTTCTACTCCCATCGCCGCAGCTATCAATCTCGCTTCCAACACCACCGCCAGTGTCGTGCCCACTCTGCACCTCGTCAGTAAGGCTCCAGTGCGGCCCAAGAGGGCAATCATGGAAGAGGACAAATGTGCTCTCCACTTCAGGATTCCTGGGGCGCTTGGACAGCGCCCGACGACCATCCGAGCAGCGGCACCACGGTCTGATGCCATCCATGCGAGGAGCGTTCGTTGCAGACCTGTACCCTTCTCGCTGTGCAGCGTGATGCGAGGGTGCGCCTTGACACTACCCTTGTCTTGAGGGAGGCGGCACGTCAACTACAGATCTCATCATCGGAGCTGCGTGTGATGCGGCTTTCTGATGCGTCGTTCCTGCTTCGGTTCCCCACTCAGCACCAGTGCAACACTGCATGCCGCCTTAGTGAGTTGCGGGTCGGACACATTGGCCTGCAGCTGCTTCCGTGGACCCATCAGGTTGGTGTTTTAGCTGAGCTCTCCAAGTTCAAGTACCGTGTTCGTCTCTGCATTGAGGGAGTGCCTGGCCATGCCCGTCAAGATTCAATGGTAGCTTCCTTATTTCCACCATCGTCGTTTATTGATGAGGAGATATGTGGTATTGAAAACCAGAGGAAGAGGAATGTCTTAGACTTTGGATTTGGACCAATGAGCCTGATGTAATTGCTCTGGCCAGATTTTTGGATCTTGAGGAACCTTTCTTGCCAGATGAATCGGTTGGCATGAATCTACATCACTTTGAGCAGGAAGGGGCAAGCTATCGAGTGTCTACTTCGAGGTGTGACTCGAGCTTGGCGATTGGGTATGAGATCTTGATCCATGTTGACAGAGTGATTGATTTTTTGCCACGACCTGATAGCCCAGAGCACAGGATGATAGATAGCCTGATCATTGGTCAGCCAGATGAAGAACTGGAGGAAGAATGGCCCAAGCGCCATAACTTCTTGTGGAGGTTAGGTGTACCTGATGGGGAAGGTCAACGATCCTCGGAACATAGGCATGTTTCAGTGCATGATAGACTCGGTGGGCGTGACAGATCGCCGCCCCGCAGAGGTGGTGTGGCTCCTGTTGGATACATGTAGTTCCCGCCTCCAGGTCCTCATAATCTGTCGTACCTACGTCAATAAGGCGGAAGAGGAAGTAATGACTTCCATTACGACCAAGGCAGAGCACAATGGCAGGTGAAGAGCTCTGGGTGGCCCCATGGACAGCCGACTGTGGACCCAATGGAAGAGAAAGCAGAGCAGGTTTTGCAGCTTAGGCAGGGCTAGACCGCGTGGTTGCAGTGCTCGGTGGATCCAACTGCGATTGCGACCTCAGACAAAGAAAATGAGTGTAACACCCTAAAAAAATTCTATCACTAAATTAATTTAGCAACAAATGGCTAGGTTTAAATTCCTTTAAGGACATAAATAAATTATTAAACAAATTGGCTTTTAAAATATTTAAACATCACTAAAATAATTTAGAAATAATAAGTGTTTGTGCATCATGATTCGAATGCATGGATTTTGTTTGATTGAAGTTTGAATGTTTGAAAAATGAATTTGAAAAAAAAAGAAAACCTTTCTTCTCTCCTCTCTCTCTTATCCACAGCTGGCCCATCTCTCTCTCCCTTTCTTCTCTTTTGGCCCGCAACCATCCCGGCCGGCGAGGGCCTTTTCCTTTTTCCTCACCGCGCGAGCGGCGGTCCAAGTGGCCCAACTCCGCAACCCCCGCCGGCCCAGCACCGCCCCCTCTCCCTTTTCTTTTTGCACGGAGGCCCGACGGGTGGGGCCCGGCCGTCGGGCCCGTCCCCAACCTCCCGGCGGGCCGCCCGCCCCCTTTTGCGCCGCCGGCCGTTACCGGCCGCTTTCCCCGCGCCCCTCGCCTTCAAGCGCCGTATTTAAGCGGCAATGAAGCTTCCCCATCACTCCCCCTCTTCAATCGACATTTACCCGTCTTAATCCTCCCCTCCCTTAATCCCCCATCAAGGCCCGTGGCCGTTAATGGCCATGCCGCCGGGGAACCGCCTCCCAGAGCTCCCCCGGGGCCTATTTAAGCGCCCCTAGAGCACCCCGCACTCCCCCCTTCACTTCACACCAAGCTTACGCGCCTCCCGTGCCCTAGCCGCTTGCGCCATTGTGTTGAACCGCCGGCCGCCGCACCATTGCCGCTGCCCGTGCTTCCTCGCCGTCGGTGAAGTTCCTTGGTCCTTTCTGTTCGCTTCTCCTTCGCATGTGTGAGCTAATTCTTGTGCCCAATCGAACCCGCAGGCTCCCGTGCGCCCCCAATCGAAGCTCACCGTCGCCGCCCGTGAGGATCGGCCGCCGGTGTTGAACTCCGCCTCCGCCGCCTTCTCCATCCAATCCTCGCCCACCGTAGCTCCTACACACCGTAAGGACCCTATCCCCGCCCTCCTTTTCACTTGAGCCCGACCGTAGCGCACGCCGCCGCTCGCCGGCCGCCGCCGTCCGCCCCCATGGACGCCGCGCCTCGGTTGCCACCCGTTTCACCCGTGTGAGCGCTTGGTTAAGTTCGCATCGACCCCAGCTACGCGTAGAAACCTTCCCCGCGCGATTTCGTGGTCGGGAGCGTTAGTTTGGTCGTCGCCGGCGACCCGCCGCCGTGCGCCGCCGCGCGCCGCCGCCGCCGCGCGAGCGCCGCCCCTCCCGGCCGCGTGCGGGCGTGGGCGGCCGTCGGATCGGCCATCCACGGCCCCGAGCCGTTGGACCCGCGGGTCAAACCCGCCCGGAACGGTCAACCCGGGGGCTTTTTCTTAAAGAGACCCCCGCTTCTTTTATTTTCGCGAGCCGGTCCTTCCACCTTATAAAATCCTTGCAAGTCGATCCCGAAATTTATGTTTAAGCCCCCGTTTTATTAGAAAACCCTACCCGAGGCCCTTAACCCCCTTTTTATAGTTTAAACCTTCTGTTTTTAAGTTTATTTACGTTTTAGCCCCTGTATTCTTGCTGTTAGGTCCCCGTATAGGTTAGTTTATCGCAGATTAGTCCTTAAATCTTGTTTTTAGCATAACTTCTCCGTTTTAGCTCGGTTTTTAGCGTTCTAGTAGTCCTTGCGATCGTCTCGGCGAGCCCGTTGTTTTAGTAGCATGTTTTCGGTCTTTAGGATTGATTGGTGATCTATTTTATTTATTGTATGCTTTTTGTGTGCATCGTAGATATCGTGTCTCGTTTCATCCGAGCCACCTCTCGGGGACGATCGGGAGCGAGTTGTTCGAAGAGGAGGAAGTTTTTCTTGTAGTTGAGGAAGGCAAGTGGTCTTCTCCCCCGCATGTCCTCTTTTGTCCTATATAATTGCATTATAAATAATGTTTACTTTTATGATGTCATTGCATTAATTTGACGGGGAAACCTTTTTAAGGACTTACCTAGATCTTTTACCCCGATCCTTGGCCTAACCCATTTAAATAAAGTTTTGGGTAGAAAACGCTAGTTGCTTAACATGGGTTGGATAAATGGGTCTTTTATGGAAATGATACATGGCTTATAGTTAATGTTTTGGGTAATGCAAGAACACTTGTTTTAATCGGAACATGGAGAACCACCCAAGAAAACATGCGCAACCACGGTGTTACATGGCTCGACCTTAGCCGAATAATTAGGTGTGTGATCGTGCTAGTGGCCCTTTTCCGAAAGGAGCGAGAGGGGGATCGGGTTGCGGGGGGTATAGCCGGGTCCTTTTGGGGTAGTAGCCTTTGCTAAGGTACCGACCACTAGGGAGGGTTATGGTCCGCCCGATCCGTAACTATGGGGGTCGTTAGTCTTTTGCATGCCTTTGTAAAGGCTTCGTGCGTCCCTATGCAATCACACCTCGGAAGTGTGGTATGGTGCTTGGCCAGCATCGCATGGTTGGGTTTAAAGTTCTTCGAGCTTTTACGCGAACCGTGGGTAAAGTGTGCAAACCTCTGCGAGTGTAAAGGCGATCGATCGGCGTGCTCACGGTCATGAGCGGCTTGGACCCTCACATGATTAATAAACTTAAAGACGAGATAAATCGTGGTTGGTGAAGCTCGTTGAGCTTGGGCGATTTTGGTACTTAAGTTTCTCTTAAGTGGGTTGGTACGAACTTACACTTAGTAACTAGGTGTTCTTTAATTAAAACTTGACCAACATTAAAATGCTAAACCGCTCGCAAAACCTTAGCCTATCCTTGATAGCCTTGCATTTTCCCCCACTTGCCGAGCTCCAACCATAAGTGTGCTCGGCCTTGCTTATCAGTTGTTCGGAGGAAAACTTTGGAGGGGAGTTCTATGACGACTTCGATGAGCCGTGAGGCTTGCGGACCCCCCGATCAAGTGCACGTGGGAGCGGAAGACGAGGACTCGACGAGTAGTTATCGTTTTCCGTTGTTAGAGACCTTCGAGTCTTCCGCATGAGTGTAATAAGTGGTTAAACTCTGAAATACGTTTGAATACTGATTATGATATTTCACTCATTTTTGTCTATCATATGTGTGTGAACTGATCCTGGCGCACATATGAGATGCACTTGGTTCCTCTTCGGAAATCAGGTGTGACAGAGTGGTATCAGAGCAGTGTTGACTGTAGGAACGCAGCCTTAGCTAGAAATGGACGGAAATTTAAGGATTCATGTTCTAGATCATTCGCCATCCTTCAAAACCACCTTATTTTCGCATAAAAATCTAATTTGTTCTTGTTCTTTTGTTGAAAATTTGCATCATTTTGATTCCCTCTATGCTGAGTTCACTTTCTCTTAGCGGATGGCCGGGACTCGTCGGACCGCCCGCAAGAGCACCGGTGGTCGCCTTCCTTCGAGAAAGTTGGCTCCACGCTACCCGGTAGTCCGGAGGAGGCCCGGTGGAAGAGATGCAACGGGAGGTTGGAGACTATCCGGTACGATGCTGTTACCGGAGAGCGTAGAGCGAGGATATCGGGCGGTGCGGCATCGGGAAAATGATGAAGAGGATCCGGAGGAGATCGTGTTTGAAGATGATGATGCGAGAGGAACATCCACGGCTATATGATGGAGTTTTTACGGGAGGTTAATGCGGATGGAGACATAATATTTCCACCGGAGGTTGAAGCGTACGAGAACCGGATGTGGTAGAAGGAGAAGAGCTTGAACAAAATCTTGCGGGGAATGATCCGGGTGACTCGGAGATAATTCTAGTAGCAATGAAGATAGTTCCGGTGAAGAAGATGATGAGAGTGAAGAAGAAGAAGAGGAGGTGGACATAGAAGGATTGGAGGATGACAACGATCTTGTGGGCAATGGAGAAGACAACAATGATAATCGGAATGAGGACAACAACAATAACAATGAAAATGGAGACCAACAAGGTGATGAGCATAGGTATCACAGGGCTGAGTATCATGAACACACTTACATCGGCCCGGACGCTCCGTTCTGTGAGCTATTGGAGGAACTGTTGCAGGAGATAGAGTATGCAGTGAGACCGTTGTACATCACCAAGCACTATGTAGAGCCGGGGATGAGAGATTATTACACCACAGAGGTCCATGTCAGGGTTGTCACGGCACAAGCAGGAAGATGGAGGACCCGTACAATTCACCCCTGCATAGCACATTTTGCCTCAGAAGCAGCTGCTATCAACGATGCCGCGAGAAGAGCACTATGGTCCATCAGCAACACGTTCCGCGATCGCTTAGAAGGCACAGACTTCCGATTCGTCCCCGGCGAGTCGGTGGTACGGAAAACACCGTGGTACCTATGGGGGATTTCCGAGATAGCCGTGTTGATATACTTGCTAGAGTGACGGTGGCTCTTAACACGGACTTGGAGGGAGCGACGAAAGAGAGCCGGATAGGACACATCGGGAGCTACGGAATGCACGGGCGATAATAGCTCGGTGGAAGCCCGGCACGCGGCGACGACAGCCGCCCGACGAAGCGAAGCATCTTGTCCTTCTCATTCGCCTCCACGCAAAAGACTTCGATATGGCACTCCAGCGGCAACCACTAGTCTTCGGTGGAATAGGAACTAGGATATCCACCCTCTTTTTGTTTTTTCGGTAGACGTTCCGCGAGGACGAACGATTGTAATAAGTTGTTGATTGAACCATGTTTGATTTGGATCTTTGTGTGAGTGAGTTGTATTGTGGAGTGATGGCCACAAATGCAACAAGAAAAATCATGTTAAGTTAATGGTTAGTTGGGGTTCAATTCGTGACGCCCCGGGTTTTTAATTACCGTCATTAACGCTAACGACATGATTAGCCGATCAAATGGTCAACCCTAGGTCAACCTGGGCCCTCACCCATGAAAACTCCCTATCATACCCCTAAGTGCCCCTAGTGAATAGTAAAACACTCGTGGGGCCAACCCTTGGTCAAAGGGTGGGTCAAAACCCCCTTGCCACCCAGTGTCTGCAGGTGTCTGCCGGAACTTTTGCCGCGTTCCCCAAAATTCACCTAAACACTGAAAATTCTACCTTTGGGAAAGTTGTAGGTCTTGTTGAGGGACACAACTTTCATGTAGAGTGGCATTGCTGATTTGGAGGGGAAAATTGTGAAAAAGCCCTTGCAAGCCAGAGATCGCTGTTGACATTCAAAGTTGACATTCCTCTAGATTCAAATCTAAACAACAAAACCCTATACAACCTTTGTAAAAGTTGCGGTCGGTACCTAGATCTACAACTTTGGTATTCATTGTTTGGTCGAGTTGTGTTCAAAATTTTGGAGAAATCGTGGCTTGAACACGGCACCAATGTCACCGCCGGACGCAGAGCGCGCGCGCGCGCGCGCGTCGCGCGCGCGTGCGCCGTCGTCGCCGCCCGCCGCCGGCCTTGCCCCGGCGGCCGTGCCCCCGCCGCCCGTAGCCTAGGCGTCCGTGCCGTGCTGCGTCCCGATGCACGCGCACCCCGATGCGCTCCGTCCCGAGGCACCTTGGCGTCCACGCCGCCGTACGCTCGCGCGCGCCACGGACCGGCGGTCCGTCGGCGGCGTCGCCGCCGCGCGCGCGCGCCTCGACGCGCGTAGCATGGCCGCATCTTCCGCCGTCACCGGCGCGTCACCCCCGGCCGCCCGAGCCGGGTATAAAAGCCCCCGCGCCTCCCCTTCACGCGCCACCCGAGCCGCCCGCCGCCATTGCCGCCGCCGCCGGTGCCGGAGCTCGCCGCTCGTGCTCGCCGCCGTCCAAGCCCCTAGATAGCCTCCTTAGCGCCCGGGCAAGCTCACGTGTGCGCTTGTTTGCGCCAATTTGGCCTCCACGCCGCGGACACCGAGCCGCCCCGAGCGCCGCCGGCCGCCGCCGCCGTGCGCCGTCGCGGAGCACGCTCCGCCCTCGCCACCACCACCAATAGAACCGTGGTGAGCCCAATTGCACCCCCGTGCCGCTTGTTGTCGTGGCCGGGCCCCACATCGCCGCCGGCGAGCCCTCCCGCCGCCGTCGAGGGTATAGATGTGAATCCGGGGGCATATTTGCAAGGATCCGTAACTTAGTTTATTTGCGGATCGGTCCACGGTCTTAGAAAATCCCTAGAAATTCACGAGAAAATTCCAAAAATTCTCAAACAAATTTTGTAGGACTCGGGATGTCAAACCCCACCCATGTGTGGTACACTTGTGACTAGATTCAAAGTAGTTTTGGCGGGGAAAAGTTCAAATGTGTTATGCTTGAATCTGCTATAACTTGAAATGTATAGCTTGTCCGTAGCTAAGCTTTGGATATGTTGTGTGTTGGGATAATACTAGATGCTTTGTGCCAAAAATTGCACAAAGTTATCATGTAAATCTTTTTATAAAAATGTTTTTCCATCTCCGGCGAACTACTTAGGTGATTTTTCATGTTAAATATATTCATGTTCTTGAGCCCAACTTGTGCACTGCTTGTCTTGAGATGCCAAAAGGCACCTCTTGTGAATTAATCATGAATTTTCCTTTGTAATTTAATAAACCAAATTCAGTAGAGGGTCCATGTGAACATGCTACCTTTTTAGACTTGTTTAGGACCGGAGAGCATCCATAGGAAAGTTTGGGTAATTTTGATGCTTATTTATTTTTATTTGCATTTAAGTTGAATCACTAGATAACCTTTGTTAATTTCAATAATATTTAATTTTCTAGCATCCAACACTTACATGTGGGCCCAATGGAGCGAGAATAGGTACCGTTAGGCTTAAGAAACACTCATTTAATTTTTGGTAATTTAATTGTTTAAATAATGGCTTAAATGCCCTTTTAACATTAAAGGGAAATTAATAAAGAAAATCCTTAATTAAATCTTTTTCCTTTTTAAAGGCATTAGTTAATATAAATAAAAATAAAGTTAATTACCAAGCACTAATAAGGAATTAATTCATAAATATAATTATTAATTACACCATATGGGTAAAGACAAAATGAAATAAAGCTTTCACGGAAATGATAAGCTTAAATAAAACCCTTATTCAAATAAGGAATAAAAGAGTAATCCATGTAACACCCATGACTTCCTCAAATAGAAACCTTAGATAGATGCTTGTTAAGGTGAATATGACCTACTAGAGTTGGATAAGACAACAAACTATCACATCACCTAAAGTGCATCGCATTCCGTGTAGATCTTCCGGACGGAGATTACTCCCTGGTCCGGAAACCGAGGAAGGCGGAGCGGAAGGTTCTCTGCAGTACGTGGACGGACTCGACACCGAGGGTGCCCAAGCTAACCTAGTCGACGAAGGCAAGCTCCGGTGCATCTAACCCAGTTTTAAAGTTCTTTATTCAATTATCTATGAATGATTGTGCATTTACGTTCAGGAGTTGAATGAAACCCTAGATGCATGATCCATAGGTACCTTTGTCCCTACTAGTATGATAGGTCGATAGCTGCTAAGCTATAGGACCGTTACAAGTCGAGTGATGACCTCACTCGCGAGAATAGGTTCCTAGATAGGAATCATACTATATCCTTAAATGGATTGCTCACGTGGTAAGAGCATGGGATCTGGGCTCCGGTCCAGTGGTTATGTGGGTTAAGTCTTTGAACGTACCAAGCATATGCGGGTATGGGACCGGTAAGCCTAGTACCATAATGAGGCGGTGAGGGATCTTACTATTACTACTCTTGGGATTCGCTCTCACGGCTAGCTACGGTGGTGTATGGTGACTCGGGTATCTCGTGGGGTATGCCGAATAGCCTGCACCAAAGACCGTAAGATTCGATCCCAACCCGAGGATTTATGGGGACGGCACGGGGAGTTGTCCTCGCGGGGGCGGCCGACCGGTGTGTTTGGGTTTACCTTGCAAGGTTTATAATCAATCGATTGTCGGCCTCTCACCGTTATCCGAGACTACTTACTCCACTAGTCATATGATCCCTAATGATGGAAGTTGATGAAGATGATGCTTGATTAATTGTATTGGACAACTTTGTTTGTACTAGTTGGCTAATGTAGTAATGACTAAATTACTAGAACTTGTGCTAAAATCTTGAAAGTAAGGACCTACTCTTTGTTACTTTTTAGCGAAAGCAACCCAAAGTAGCCAAAAAGCCTTTCATGGTCTAGATTTGGTGAAGTAGATATCACCGACGGGTAAGACTTGTCGAGTATTAGTATACTCGGCCTTGCTATAATGTGTTGATCCGGGTAATGTCTTCGGTGATGTGTGGCCGGTGAGATCCCGCCGGCGGGAGGCGGGAGTGGGTGGAGGACGACTACCGAAGCATCATGGATGGCCTCCGTGGTGACTTTGCTTCCGCTAGTTATTTCCATTTGCTTTGCAAAACTGCGAAGCTGTTTCGTCATAACAAAAACCATGGTTTGTAATAATTAAACCCTTCGGGGTACGAATTTGAATTTGAATGTTGTTGTATCTCCGGACTCGCCTTCGAGTGAGTTTTAATGCATATATTCGATCCTTGTGCTCTCAAGTGATTTACGGGCGTTAACCCGGCGACTTACGACAGGATGGTACTTTATTATTGCTTAATGACCAAAGTGGATCGGTCTTAGGCAATAGTACGGTACTTTCCTGGGCGGGTTGTCACAGTTGGCATCAGAGCTTATATGCACCAGAGATTAATTAATAAACTTAATCAAATGGTTTTTGAATAAAATATGCCAAGATCGTCTGATTTTCAAAATACGTTGGTCCGCTAAGGATAAACTAGACCGAGAGGCCCTAGAGGGAATTTTGGGTTCTTTCAGGTGGCTTAATAACTTATGGTTTATTTTGCTAACTCCCGGCACATTACATTATGTCGGACTTACTTTTATGTACAACCAAACTAGGAGCCACGTGTTTTATACGTGTCTTTGTTCCGCATCGCGGGAATTGCGAGGGTTGATGGAGTGATCCATTCCACGGATCCCATCTTCGCGTTTGTTTATGAGTTGTGTGTCGCCACGTGTTTCATACGTGTGCATTCCGCATGTCACTCATGCGAGGCAAGGATACACTCCATTCGAACGGAGGGTGTCCGAGGTTGGACGCTTGTCCATGCGGCGGCTTAACGCATGGATACCGTTTCTATAGTGAACGGTAATGTATGTGGACGCTTTCGTGACGTCTTGGCACGAAAGGTTCGTTTTACGCGGTACATAACGGCGCTTCGTTAGTCGTTAAGCGAGTACGGTATAGCTCTCGACTAGATATTATAGGGAGAGACGAATATGAGCCTTGCCACCGGCACTAACTTCGATTTTTGGCTTGATTGCCATGTGAGGTCGAATAGGACGTCCGCATGCATGATAAAAATCGAAACAACTAAAATGGACCCAAAAATCGAGATTTCCATGTGTTCTCTAAGGAAGTTTATGCTAGTGTGTGCTTTTTATGAACTAGAATACCTCTCATAGCTAGCCGTCATGCTGCCGAAATTTTGTGAAAATTTTGTTGATCCTGTGCTAGGATAATTAAACCAAATTGTTAAAAACAATTGTTCCTCAACTAGTTACCTTGTAATAGCAAGTCTCAATTCTAGTTCGTTGGGTTGGTTCACTTTTCCCTAGGCACATCCAAATTAAGGACCCTCCATCTTGTTTCCTTGATCGTTATTCAACCATAAAATTCCAATTAAGAGTATTAAAGGATTCATTTAAAAGTTGGGAAAATTTTGAGGTTTACGGGCTTTTGGTTATGAAATTTTTGTTCACAGCGCCGAACTTCACCATTTGTCATGCCGTTCTCTTTTGAGATCGACATGGGTTACCTTTGTGTACGGATGGATTTCCCTTGTTTCACCGGTTCGACGCGACGGTACGATCCGTACCAACGGGTTGCACTGGGAGGGTTTTCCGCGCTTGGCGTGGGAAGCACTCAGTGCCGCAGGCTACCTTACCCCGCCGACGTACGAGGTGAAGGAGTTTGAGCGCTTTGGTGTTCCCCGTTGCAGGGTGATCGTGACTGTGCTGCCGCACCCTGACCACGCCGACTGGTTTGACCTGAGTTTTATTTACTGGGGATTTATCACGCACGAGTCCGTGGAGTCGGGCGCCCTCGAGTGCCGACGGACTTTTGTGACCACAACCCTCTTGTGGTAGCTCTTTCCCCGTTTGGTGTTTCGGCCGTGAGTCCTCACGACCCCGGCTTGGTTGGACCATTTGGACCATCTACGGGAGTTACCGACCCTAGCGAGCCGTTGGATGTTACTCGGACACTTGCCCGTTGTCCGAACGTGGTTTTCACACTCCGGGGGCCGCGTTTTAACGCCGCGGCGATTATGTGCACGGCGCTTGGAGGCATCTAGGCGCGATTGGGAGCAGCTTTCAGCAGCACACCAGCAGCTGAACTTCACGCTTACCCGGGTGCGGCGGGGGAGAACGACGGCCGTGTACTAGGAGGTTCCGGTTGGAGCTTGAGCGAGGTGACAACCTCCGGAGGATCGTGGACCTAGAGACGAGAGAACAATGCACTAGAAGAGGATGCGACGCACACGAGATAGAGAGGCCGACCCGCTACGGAACATTGCGATATGCGGCGGCGGTGCGGGAGGCCGAGGTACGGGTGGCGGCCTTGCGGGCTATAGTGGCCTTACGACCCTTGCCCCCGATACGAGCACACCGGAGGAGCGAGCGGGCGTGTCCGTCCGGATTAGACGAGCCGAGCGGGACCACCGCTACCGACTCCCCCAGCTTCGCCTTCGTACAGTGGTGCTTCAGTGGGCAACTAGGTTGCCGACGGCGAGGAGTAGCGGGGAGATCGATCTTATCGAGTTGTCTTAGAGATGTTGGAGTAGTGGCTTGACAGCACGTCTTCGTGCCAAGCAACTATTGTATCATGTGTTGTCTTGTTGTTTCAAATCAAGTTGTAATGACATTGAACCTTGTTTGTCATGTTGTAATAAGAATGCTTAAGCTTGTATGCTTTAAGTGAATTCCGTTGCCTTCAAAATTGAATTTTCTTGTGCTAAATACCATATCTTGGATAATTCGTGCGAATGATCATGCTTGTCAACGAATGCATTGTTTATCTCCCGAGAGCATAGGTAAAGCAAAGCATCTTTGCGAACGTCACTCGTTGCCGGCATATAATTGCTCGTTCGTATACCATCTTCTTTGGTATTCGGGATAACAACGATCGTTCGGATGTGATTAGGAGCCGCGCGGTTGAGCAATCACCGTCCTAACCATGTTAAGAGAAACGATTCTATGAATCTTGGTGGCTATAGAATGTTGTGCTGTTCTTTGTACTCATTACTTATTATTAATGAGATGCGATAATGCATGATCGTGCTTGTCATCATTTGGGAGTAAGCTCTTGGTTATCTCACTAATAACGCTCACCTTTCGGATGGTGGGAACCACGCGCGGCTCTCCCAACGGTTTTGGAGCGAGTGGTAGTGGTGACTTGCCGCCACCCCCGCCCATGAACCCGACGGAGGCTTTCATGGCCACCCGGACCGAGGTGTCTTTGCGCCGGATCTTGCAAACACAACAGCGGATCGCCCGGCGGATGAACCGAGGGGCCGCCACATGGGGCCAACCACGAGGGACCTAACCGGGTCACCACGTATGCCCGATTCATCGCCATGAAGCCGCCAACGTTCGCGAAAGCCGAAGACCCTCCGGAAGCCGAGGCTTGGGTCAAGGCCATAGAGGAGAAATTCTTTGCCTTTGTCTTTGCCTTGCTCGGAGGAGAACAAAGCGAACTTCGCAGCCCTACAACCGCGAGGTGAAGCTTTGATGTGGTGGGACCATTTCAAGTCCATGCGGCGAAATCACGCGTGACTTGGGAGGAATTCAAGCAAGCTTTCAAGAGTTATCACATCCCCAAGGGTCCGATGGACCGAAAGATGAGGAAGCTGTTAGCCCTTCGTCAAGGATCCGACTCCGTGTACCGCTATGCCCCAGAAGTTCAATAGCTTATGCCAGTACGGAGGGCATCATGTTGATACGGATGCCAAGAAGATGGAGAGGTTCCGTGACGGGCTTGATGGCAAGCTGTACGAGCGCCTAAATCTGCTCGAGCCCGCCAACTTCCATGAACTCGTGAATAAAGCCATCTCGCAAGAAGATGCTATGAAGAAAGCCCATGGGGACAACAAGAGGATGTCGGTTTCACCCCAGGCGGGCGGAACACACAAGAAGTTTCGCTTTGTGAAGAAGGAAGCTCCGGGCCCATCCCGGCAATCTTCAACCGGACGCCGGACGATGAAGCCATTCCGGGGCAAACCTGCCGGGGAACTTCCCGGTTCCGCCGTGCCCGGCAGCGGGCTCCGAAGCCCAATGCACCCCCTCGTGATGTTGGTGATCGCCGTTGCTACAAGCGTGGCCGGCCGGGGCACTATATCAATGAGTGTCCCAAGCCCGGGCGGATCAAGCCGAACCCACGGAACCGAGTACGGGAAGCAAACACGCCACTCCGGCCAAGAAACCCGTGGTGCAAGTGCGCCGGGGCAAGTTGAACTTCACCACCCCGAGTGACATTACCGCGGGAGCTCCGGTACTCACGGGTACATTCTCTATCAATAACACTCTGTCAAGGTCTTATTTGATTCGGGAGCCACCCATAGTTTCATAAATGAGAGTCTACTAGACAAATTGGGTCTAAGAGGAGCACCAACCAAATCTACTTATAAAATTACCACCCCCGGTGGAAACATCACGTCTTAATTAGTGATTTTTGGAGTTCCCCTAAGACTAGGAAGTCGGGTCGTTCAATCTAATCGATAGTCATCCGGTTAGGAAGCATGGATGTTATTTTGGGTATGGAATGGATGAATCAACATAAGGTGGTTCTAGATATATCGGATAGGGTCGTAGAGATCCACTCTCCTACGGTCGGGCACACTACCTTGTACCTACCTTTCCGGGACGGTACCGACTCTTGTGCCTATGCGACCATTATCTCCTCCCTTGATGAGATTCCAGTAGTGTGTGAGTACCCGGATGTGTTTCCCGACGAGTTGCCTGGTATGCCACCAGACAGAGATGTCGAGTTTGTGATCGAACTCCAACCCGGTACACACCCATTTCCAAAAGACCTTATCGCATGCCACCCAAAGAGTTAGCCGAGCTAAAAACCCAACTCCGGGAGTTGTTAGATAAGGGCTACATTCGCCGAGCTCTTCTCCTTGGGGTTGCCACTGCTCTCTTTGTCAAAAAGAAAGATGGTAGCTTGAGGATGTGCGTAGATTATCGACCGCTCAACGCGGTCACTATCAAAAACAAATACCCACTTCCTCGAATCGATGTTCTGTTTGATCAATTGGGCGGTGCCAAAGTCTTCTCTAAGATTGACCTTCGTTACGGCTACCACCAAATCAAGATTCGACCATGCGTTATTCCTAAAACCACTTTCTCCACTCGTTATGGTCTTTACGAGTTCTTGGTCATGTCTTTCGGACTCACTAACGCACCTGCCTACTTCATGTACCTCATGAACTCCGTATTCATGACGGAGCTCGATAAGTTTGTCGTGGTTTTCATCGATGATATCCTCATCTATTCTAAAAACGAGGCAGAACACGCCAACCATCTCCGAGTTGTCCTTCAGCGTTTACGAGATCATCAGCTTTATGCTAAATTCTCCAAATGCGAATTCTGGCTGAAAAGTGTCAAATTCTTGGGGCACACCATTTCCCACGATGGTATTTCCGTAGATCCTAGTAAAGTTCAGGAGGTGATGGATTGGAAACCACCCAAATCTGTGCATCAAATCCGCAGTTTCCTAGGATTGGCGGGATATTACCGTCGATTCATTCATGACTTTTCTAGAATCGCAAAACCCATGACCGAATTACTCAAGAAGGGAGTGAAATTCGTGTGGAGTGAAGCATGTGAGAAAGCCTTTCACACCCTCGGACAACATCTAACTTCGGCCCCGGTGCTAGCTCGGCCGATAACTCCAAGCCATTTGAAGTTTTACGTGACGCGTCGAGCACCGGTCTTGGCTATGTCCTTATGCAAGAAGGCCGAGTCATTGCCTATGCTTCGCGAGCCCTTCGACCCCATGAACTCAACTATCCTACCCATGATCTTGAACTAGCTGCCGTTGTTCATGCCCTCAAGATATGGAGACATTATCTAATGGGCAATCATTGCAACATCTTCAACCGATCACAAGAGCCTCAAATATATCTTCACCCAGTCAGAATTGAATATGAGACGAGAGAAGATGGCTTGAGTTGATCAAGGATTATGATCTAGAAGTGCACTATCATCCTGGCAAAGCAAATGTCGTTGCGGATGCTCTTAGCCGCAAGGATCATTGCAACCACCTAGAGTTGGTGGCGGTCGGTGAACCCCGTGTGAGGAAATGAGAAAGCTCGGCCTAGAAGTGGTACCGCGAGAGAATTCTTTATGCCTTGACTGCGAGTCCGGCCTTTATGACGAGAATTGTCATGGCCCGGCGCAATGATGCGAATATCCAAAACATCGAGGGCGAGAAACTAGGGGAAGGAGACCCAAAGTACACTTGTTTTCGGCAAGATCACCAAGGTGTGTTCTGGTTTGGAAAACACCTAGTGGTCCCCGTTGACCGGAAATCAAGAAGATCATTCTAGATGAAGCTCACAAGTCCAAATTCTCTATCCATCCCGGTAGTACCAAGATGTACCAACATCTAAAGCGAGAACTTTTGGTGGTCTAACATGAAGGTGGATGTAGCCAAGTATGTAGGCGAGTGCGATACTTGCCACCGGATGAAAGCAAGTCATGCGAAATCGGCGGGGAGTACTCCAACCCCTGTCGATACCTATGTGGAAATGGGATGACATTAGTATGGATTTTATTGTAGGTTTACCCCGACCCCTAGGAAAAAGGATTCTATTTGGGTGATCGTGGATAGACTTACCAAGCTTGCTCACTTCATTCTTTGTGCACACCACTTACTCGGTACAACGGTATGCGAGTTGTACGTGGACCACATAGTTCGTCTGCATGGAATCCCAAAGACTATAATCTCTGATAGAGGAACTCAGTTTGTAGCCCGTTTTTGGGAGCAGTTGCATGAGTGTTTGGGAACCCAGCTACTCCGTAGTTCCAGCTATCATCCCCAGACTGATGGTCAGACGGAGAGGATAAACCAGATTCTAGAAGACATGTTGAGAGCAAGCATCTTGCACTTTGACAAGAGTTGGGACAAGTGCTTGTCTTTGGCAGAGTTCTCCTACAATAACAGCTATCAGGCCAGTTTGAAAATGGCACCGTTCGATGCTCTATACGGACGCAGATGCCGCACCCCACTGAATTGGTCAGAAGCCGGAGAAAGAACACTCTTTGGACCAGAGTTAGTTAAAGAGGCCGAAGAGAAAGTACAAGTGATAAGAGAAAATTTGAAGATGGCCCAGATGAGACAAAAGAGTTATCATGATAAGGGAACCGCACCTCAACACTTTGAAGTGGGAGATCATGTGTACTTGAAGGTATCCCCCACCAAAGGTGTGCAAAGGTTCGGAGTCAAAGGAAAGTTAGCCCCGCGCTACATTGGACCCTACGAAGTAATAGAAGTATGTGGACCCGTGGCCTGCCGTATCCAATTGCCGGAATGGTTTTCCGCGGTTCACAATGTGTTTCATGTAACTCGGTTGAAGAAAGGAATGCTGTTCGGAGAACGAAATCATCACGGAAGCTAATGCTTGGATCGAGCCGGATTTCTCGCTCGTCGAGCATCCCTTAAAGGTGCTAGATCAAAAAGAGCGAAAGACCGGAGGCGGACCGTGCGAATGTACAAGATCCAATGGAGACATCACACGGAAGAAGAAGCCACGTGGGAGACGGAGGATTATCTCAACGCCAAGTATCCGGGCTTCCTCCAATCCCGAAGCAGTGAGTCTTTTTCCCCATCTCTTCGTTATCAAGTCGAATCTCGGGACGAGATTCCTTTAAGGGGGGTAGGCTGTGACGCCCCAGGTTTTTAATTACCGTCATTAACGCTAACGACATGATTAGCCGGTCAAATGGTCAACCCTAGGTCAACCTGGGCCCTCACCCATGAAAACTCCCTAACATACCCCTAAGTGCCCCTAGTGAATAGTAAAACACTTGTGGGGCCAACCCTTGGTCAAAGGGTGGGTCAAAACCCCCTTGCCACCCAGTGTCCGCAGGTGTCTGCCGGAACTTTTGCCGCGTTCCCCAAAATTCACCTAAACACTGAAAATTCTACCTTTGGGAAAGTTGTAGGTCTTGTTGAGGGCCACAACTTTCATGTAGAGTGGCATTGCTGATTTGGAGGGGAAAATTGTGAAAAAGCCCTTGCAAGCCGAGAGATCCTTGTTGACGAGAACCATGTTGACATTCAAAGTTGACATTCCTCTAGATTCAAATCTAAACAACAAAACCCTATACAACCTTTGTAAAAGTTGTAGCTGTACCTAGATCTACAACTTTGGTATTCATTGTTTGGTCGAGTTGTGTTCAAAATTTTGGAGAAATCGTGGCTTGAACACGGCACCAATGTCCCGCGCGGACGCGAGCGCGCGCGCGCGCGCGCGCGCGCGCGCGCGTGCGCCGCCGTCGCCGCCCCGCCGCCGGCCTTGCCCCCGGCCGGCCGTGCCCGTGCCGCCCGTAGCCTAGGCGTCCGTGGCGTGCTGCGTCCCGATGCACGCGCGCCCCGATGCGCTCCGTCCCGAGGGCGCCTTGGCGTCCACGCGCGCCGTACGAGCGCGCGCGCCACGGACCCGGCGGTCCGTCGGCGGCGTCGCCGCCGTGCGCGCGCGCCTCGACGCGCCGTCGCACGGCCGCATCTTCCGCCGTCACCGGCGCGTCACCCCCGGCCGCCCGGCCGGGGTATAAAAGCCCCCCCGCTCCCCTTCGCGCGCCACCCGAGCCGCCCGCCGCCATTGCCGCCGCCGCGGTGCCCGAGCTCGCCGCTCGTGCTCGCCGCCGTCCAAGCCCCTAGATAGCCTCCTTAGCACCCGGAGCAAGCTCACGTGCGCGCTTGTTTGTGCCAATTTGGCCTCCACGCCGCGACACCGAGCCGCCCCGGCGCGCCGCCGGCCGCCGCCGTGCGCGCGTCGGCCGGAGCACGCTCCGCCCTCGCCACCACCACCAATAGAACCGTGGTGAGCCCAATCGCACCCCCGTGCCGCTTGTTGTCGTGGCCGGGCCCCACATCGCCGCCGGCGAGCCCTCCCCGCCGCCGTCGAGGGTATAGATGTGAATCCGGGGGCATATTTGCAAGGATCCGTAACTTAGTTTATTTGCGGATCGGTCCACGAGTCTTAGAAAATCCCTAGAAATTCACGAGAAAATTCCAAAAATTCTCAAACAAATTTTGTAGGACTCGGGATGTCAAACCCCACCCATGTGTGGTACACTTGTGACTAGATTCAAAGTAGTTTTGGCGGGGAAAAGTTCAAATGTGTTATGCTTGAATCTGCTACAACTTGAAATGTATAGCTTGTCCGTAGCTAAGCTTTGGATATGTTGTGTGTTGGGATAATACTAGATGCTTGTGCCAAAAATTGCACAAAGTTATCATGTGAATCTTTTTATAAAAATGTTTTTCCATCTCCGGCGAGAACTACTTAGGTGATTTTTCATGTTAAATATATTCATGTTCTTGAGCCCAACTTGTGCACACTTGTCTTGAGATGCCAAAAGGCACCTCTTGTGAATTAATCATGAATTTTCCTTTGTAATTTAATAAACCAAATTCAGTAGAGGTTCCATGTGAACATGCTACCTTTTTAGACTTGTTTAGGACCAGAGAGCATCCACCAGAAAGTTTGGGTAATTTTGATGCTTATTTATTTTTATTTGCATTTAAGTTGAATCACTAGATAACCTTTGTTAATTTCAATAATATTTAATTTTCTAGCATCCAACACTTACATGTGGGCCCAATGGACGGGAATAGGTCTTGTTAGGCTTAAGAAACACTCATTTAATTTTTGGTAATTTAATTGTTTAAATAATGGCTTAAATGCCCTTTTAACATTAAAGGGAAATTAATAAAGAAAATCCTTAATTAAATCTTTTTCCTTTTTAAAGGCATTATTTAATATAAATAAAAATAAAGTTAATTACCAAGCACTAATAAGGAATTAATTCATAAATATAATTATTAATTACACCATATGGGTAAAGACAAAATGAAATAAAGCTTTCACGGGAAATGATAAGCTTAAATAAAACCCTTATTCAAATAAGGAATAAAAGAGTAATCCATGTACCACCCATGACTTCCTCAAATAGAAACCTTAGATAGATGCTTGTTAAGGTGAATATGACCTACTAGAGTTGGATAAGACAACAAACTATCACATCACCTAAAGTGCATCGCATTCCGTGTAGATCTTCGGACGGAGATTACTCCCTAGTCCGGAAACCGAGGAAGGCGGAGCGGAAGGTTCTCGCAAAGTACGTGGACGGACTCGACACCGAGGGTGCCCAAGATAACCTAGTCGACGAAGGCAAGCCCCGGTGCATCTAACCTGATTTTAAAGTTCTTTATTCAATTATCTATGAATGATTGTGCATTTACGTTCAGGAGTTGAATGAAACCCTAGATGCATGATCCATAGGTACCTTTGTCCCTACTAATATGATAGGTCGATAGTTGCTAAGCTATAGGACCGTTACAAGTCGAGTGATGACCTCACTCGTGAGAATAGGTTCCTAGATAGGAATCATACTATATCCTTAAATGGATTGCTCACGTGGTAAGAGCATAGGATGCGGGCTCCGGTCCGGTGGTTATGTGGGTTAAGTCTTTGAACGTACCAAGCATATGCGGGTATGGGACCGGTAAGCCTAGTACCATAATGAGGCGGTGAGGGATCTTACTATTACTACTCTTGGGATTCGCTCTCACGGCAAGCTACCGGTGGTGTATGGTGACTCGGGTATCTCGCGGGGTATGCCGAATAGCTCGCACCAAAGATTGTAAGATTCGATCCCAACCCGAGGATTTATGGGGACGGCCTGGGGAGTTGTCCTCGCGGGGGCAGCCGACCGTGTGTTTGGGTTTCCCTTGCAAGGTTTATAATCAATCGATTGTCGGCCTCTCACCGTTATCCGAGACTACTTACTCCACTAGTCATATGATCCCTAATGATGGAAGTTGATGAAGATGATGCTTGATTAATTGTATTGGACAACTTTGTTTGTACTAGTTGGCTAATGTAGTAATGACTAAACTACTAGAACTTGTGCTAAAATCTTGAAAGTAAGGACCTACTCTTTGTTACTTTTTAGCAAAGGCAACCCAGTAGCCAAAAAGCCTTTCATGGTCTAGTCTTGGTGAAGTAGTTATCACCGACGGGTAAGACTTGCCGAGTATTAGTATACTCGGCCTTGCTATAATGTGTTGATCTAGGTAATGTCTTCGGTGATGTGTGGCCGGTGAGATCCCGCCGGCCGGGAGCTAGAGTGGGTGGAGGACGACTACCGAAGCATCATGGATGGCCTCCCGTGGTGACTTTGCTTCCGCTAGTTATTTCCGGTTGCTTTGCAAAACTCGAACTGTTTCATCATAACAAAAACCATGGTTTGTAATAATTAAACCCTTCGGGGTACGAATTTGAATTTGAATGTTGTTGTATCTCCGGACTCGCCTTCGAGTGAGTTTTAATGCATATATTCGATCCTTGTGCTCTCAAGTGATTTACGGGCGTTAACCGGCGACTTACGACAGGATGGTACTTTATTATTGCTTAATGACCAAAGTGGATCGGTCGTAGGCGATAGTACGGTACTTTCCTGGGCGGGTTGTCACAAATTCCAAGTTGTCTTCTACCTTACTTATCAAACCAAATCAATCGTACAAAATTTGTTCGCGCAGCTCTTTGACAGCACAGCAATGTTTTTATCATAACTCAATCTACAGAACTCCGATTGACCTAAATCCAGTTGGGTTGGTTCACAAATTTTGTGGGTCAACCTCTGTCCAAAATTCAGCACCAAAGGA
Source organism: Cenchrus americanus (assembly GCA_947561735.1). Lineage (NCBI taxonomy): Eukaryota > Viridiplantae > Streptophyta > Magnoliopsida > Poales > Poaceae > Cenchrus > Cenchrus americanus. Next base: position 256,054,490 of record OX387241.1, read on the forward strand.
TTAATATACAGCGAGTTATAAACAGAACAATGGGGTTAACAGAATCTGTAAAACCATGCTAACACAGCTGCAGTGTTCGAATTTAATCTCAAGTTGTGGATCTCCAAATGGGATAAAACCAGTGGGGTTAGTTGCATAAATGGGTTCTACATGGCCTAGCAAAAGTTCATAATTTTTGAACAAGGATACTAAGGGGTACAACTGTTTTAACGGAATCAACCGACTCTGTCACGAGAAAAGAAAATCACGCCGATTCCTTAATTCAAACTTACTTCTTAATACATCGGTTCGATATTCTTATCTCGAAATATCTTTCTCTAACAATCGGATGGTAAACACCAGGTCGGGGAGGAGGACGGGACGTCCCACCGGTTGTTCGGGCACATATATCCAACCAGCAAAACCCGGTGCCACCTCCCCCACTCAATCCCGCAATGGATCTCGCTACCCAGCAATTCTTTGCTGCTCAGATGCAGCTGATTCAGAACCTCACCGCCGCAGTGCAGAACCTTCAAGCCCAGCAAAACCAGCCGCGAGGCACCACCCCCCGCCACCACCACCTCGCTCCGAGAGACAAGCATAAAGAGTTCATGAGCCACCACCCTCCCACCTACTCCCACTCAACCGATCCGCTAGATGCCGATGATTGGTTGAAAACTATTACCAAAAAGTTGGAGAGAGCTCGGTGTAATGACCGAGATATGGTCCTTTATGCTTCCGGATGCCGGAAGGGCGAGGCATCGGATTGGTGGGATGCTTACACAGTCGCTCACCCTGCGCCTAACACCATTACATGGCAGCAGTTCAGGGATGCTTTTCGCGCTCACCACATCCCTGATGGGGTATTGAAGCTTAAGTAGAGAGAGTTCCTTGCTCTGAAATAGGGCAATATGTCTGTAAACGAATACCTTGACAAGTTTACTCAGTTGTCTCGTTATGCTCCAGACGAGGTCAACACAGACCCGAAAAGGCAAGAACGCTTCCTTGATGGGTTGATAGGACCACTGAATTATCAGCTCCAGAGCCATACCTTCCCAGATTTCGCCACTCTGTTAAACAAGGCAATTGGCCTAGAGAACAAACGCGAGAGAGATTGGAGAGCGAAACGTAAGTTTCAATCTCGGGGGTCGATCCAGCAGCCATACCCGCCCACGCTTCAGCTACCATCAGAATACCTCATTCCGCCCTGGAGGTCATGGTGGAAAGCACCCACAGAATATGCAGCTGCAGCGTTCTTTCCAGCAGCCTCAACGATTCAACCCGCAAACTCCTCGCACCACAAACTTCCAACAGAACCGCCCAGCTCTTACCCCGGGTGCACCTACAAGGAACACTACTCCCGTGCAGCCTAATGGATGCTTCAAATGTGGCGAGTTGGGACATTATGCTAATAACTGTCCTAAACGTGGAATGCGGACTCCCCGGAGGAGTAATATTCGAAAGTTGGACGATCATCAACTCCCAGCACGCCCCGGAAATGCGGGTACTCCGGGCAACAAAGCACGGCAAAATTATGTGCGCAGTAGGGTGCACAACATGACTGTGGAGCAGGCACAAGACGCTTCTGGGGTTGTGCTTGGTACGTTCCCTATCGACTCCGTACCTGCTACAGTATTATTTAATTCGGGAGCTACGCATTCATTCATTACTGATCAGTTTGTAGCAAAGCATAATATGCCTGTGAGTCCAATGAAGAAACTGTTGCTTGTTAGTTCACCGGGTGGTGATATGAAAGCCAGTCATCTGTGCCCACAAGTAAACCTTAAAATCATGGGGATAGACTTTCCGTCCAATCTAGTAGTCCTAAAATCTTGGGGCATAGATGTAATCTTAGGGATGGATTGGTTAAGAAAGTATGATGGGGTTATCCAGTGCCGGGAGAAATCAGTTCACTTGACTAGTCCACAAGGGGACAGAATAGAATTTATCGCAACACCGTCACCTACTGGGAAGGAGTTAGTGAATTCAATGAAAGGAAAAGTGCTGGAGGATATTAAGGTGGTGAATGAGTACCCAGATGTCTTTCCTGATGACCTGCCAGGTATGCCACCCGACCGAGACATTGAATTCAGTATCGAACTCTTACCCGGTGCTGCTCCTATATCCAAAAGACCGTATAGAATGGATGTCAAAGATTTGGCGAGAATTAAAGAAACAAATAGAGGAATTGTTAAGTAAAGGGTTTATCCGTCCTAGTTCATCACCATGGGGAGCCCCCACACTCTTCGTAGATAAAAAGGATGGATCTAGGAGGATGTGTGTAGACTATCGATCTCTCAATGAGGTCACTATCAAAAATAAATATCCTTTACCCCGGATCGAGGATCTGTTCGATCAAATGAGAGGAGCGAAAGTTTTCTCTAAGATAGATCTGCGATCTGGCTACCATCAGCTGAAGATCCGTATGGAGGATATTCCTAAAACAGCTTTCACATCAAGATATGGTCTATACGAGTTCACAGTGATGTCCTTTGGATTGACCAACGCTCCAGCATACTTTATGTATCTGATGAACAAGGTTTTCATGGAATATCTTGATAGGTTTGTGGTAGTATTTATAGATGATATCCTAGTATTCTCTCAGAATGAAGTGGAACATGAGGGACACTTGAGGCGGTATTGCGAAACTTCGAGACCATCAGTTATATGCCAAATTCAGCAAGTGTGATTTTTGGTTGAAGGAGGTCTCTTTTCTTGGGCACATTATCACTGACGGAGGAATTGTTGTAGACCCAAGTAAAGTTCAGGATGTGCTGAATTGGAATCCACCTAGAAATGTACCGAGAGATCGAGGAGTTTCCTCGGTTTGGCAGGGTATTACCGACGGTTTATAGAGGGATTCTCGAGGATTGTAAAACCACTCACTTCTTTGTTGGAGAAAGGAAAGGAGTTTAAATGGGATGATAGGTGCCAAACTAGTTTTGAAGAGTTAAAGAAGAAACCGACCACCGCACCGACTTGCGATAATGCCGATATACACAAAGGATTTGATGTGTATTGTGATGCAACAAGGCAAGGACTAGGATGTGTTCGATGCGAGGAAGGAAAAGTGGTAGCATATGCTTCTAGACAACTAAGGAAGCATGAACAAAACTACCCTACTCATGATCTAGAGTTAGCGGCTATAGTGCGAGCAATCGAAGATTTGGAGACACTATATGATTGGAAATAAGTGCCGGATATTCACGGACCACAAAAGCTTGAAGTACATCTTCACCCGAGAGAGATCTCAATCTCGGGCGGTGTAGATGGTTAGAACCGATTAAGGACTACGATTTGGATATACGGTATCATCCAGGAAAGGCCAATGTGGTGGTAGATGCCTTGAGCCGTAAAAGTCAAGCAAACATGTTAGTAGCTCGATTAATGCCCCAGGAACTGTGTTGGGAAATGGCACGACTCAATCTAGGGATAGCTGCACCGAGCGAAAGTATGACCTTAGAAATGGAGTCAACTCTTGAACAAGAGATTAGAAAAGGGCAATTGGATGATGAAAAGATTAAGGGATACAAGAAGTTGATTGAACAAGGCAAGGTTCCGGAATTCAGAGAGGATGAACAGGGAACCATTTGGTTTAAGAACGAGGATACGTGTACCGGAAATCAAACATCTTCGTGAGTCCATATTGAAAGAAGCGCACGATTCAGCCCTCTCTATACATCCAGGAAGTACCAAGATGTACCAAGATTTAAAGCGTAAATATTGGTGGTACGGTATGAAGAAAGATGTTGCAGCTCATGTAGCACTGTGTGATATATGTCAAAGAGTAAAAGCAGAGCATCAAAGACCGGCGGGGGTTACTACAACCACTTTGCGGGTACACGAATGGAAGTGGGAAGAGATTGGTATGGATTTTATAGTGGGATTACCACGTACACGTGATGGATACGATTCGATATGGGTAATAGTGGACAGATTAACCAAAGTTGCACATTTCATACCAAGTAAAGACCACATATTCGGGAACAAAGTTAGCGAGAACTATACATATCAAAGATAGTCCGTTTGCATGGGGTTCCAAAGAAGATAGTATCGACCGAGGCACTCGGTTCACGTCCCGATTACGCGGAAATTACATGAGTCTATGGATACGAAGTTAAATTTCAGCTCAAGCATATCATCCACGGACGGATGGTCGACCGAAAAGACGAATCAAATCTTAGAAGATATGTTAAGGGCATGTGCCTTGAAACATGGTGGAAGTTGGGATACAAGCTTGCCATACGCGGAATTCGCATACAACAATAGTTACCGAGTAGTCTCAAGATGGCACCGTTTGAAGCTCGTATGGAAGGAAGTGCAGAATGCCATTGTTCGGGAACCGGACGGGGGGAGAGTCAACTCTTTGGTCCCGAAATAATAAAGGAGGCGAGAAAGACAAGTGGAGATAATTCGGGAGAATCTCAAGATTGCCCAATCCATGCAAAAGAGTTATGCGAGACCCTAAGAGAAGAGAAGTGATATTTGAAGTCGGAGAGTATGCATATCTTAGAGTGTCACCTATCCGAGGTCTTCGAAGGTTTAATATCGGAGGGAAGTTATCACCTCGCTTTATCGGACCTTTTCAAGTCTTGGAAAGACGTGGCGAAGTAGCTTATAGATTGGAGTTACCCGAACGCTTGGCGGTGTTCATGATGTGTTCCACGTGTCTCAATTGAAAAAGTGTACAAGTGAGGTCGAGTAGAGCATTTACCATTGGAGGAACTTGAGGTAAAGGATGATCGACATACAAGGAACACCCAGTCAAGATCTTGGATACCTCCGAAAGGGCTACTCGCAGCAAGGTCATTAGGATGTGCAAGGTACAATGGAGTCACCATTCAGAGGATGAGGCTACTTGGGAAAGAGAGGACGAACTTGAGGAAGAATTCCCTCAGCTGTTCTCTAGTCTTCCTGAATCTCGGGACGAGATTCTCTTTAAGGGGGTAGGATTTGTAACACCCTAAAAATTACATCACTAAATTAATTTAGCAACAAATGGCTAGGTTTAAATTCCTTTAAGGACATAACTAAATTATTAAACAAATTGGCTTTTAAAATATTTAAACATCACTAAAATAATTTAGAAATAATAAGTGTTTGTGCATCATGATTCGAATGCATGGATTTTGTTTGATTGAAGTTTGAATGTTTGAAAAATGAATTTGAAAAAAAAAGAAAACCTTTCTCCTCTCCTCTCTCTCTTATCCACGACTGGCCCATCTCTCTCTCCCTTTCTTCTCTTTTGGCCCGCAACCATCCCAGGCCAGCAGGCCTTTTCCTTTTTCCTCACCGCGCGAGCAGGCCGGCCCAAGTGGCCCAACTCCGCAACCCCGCCGCCCAAAGACCGCCCCCCTCTCCCTTTTCTTTTTGCACCGGAGGCGACAGGTGGGGCCCGGCCGTCAGGCCCGTCCCCAACCTCCAGCCGAGTCAGCCGCACCCCCTTTTGCGCCGCCTGCCGTTACCGGCCGCTTTCCCCGCGCCCCTCGCCTTCAAGCGCCGTATTTAAGCGGCAGTGAAGCTTCCCCATCACTCACCCCTCTTCAATCGACATTTACCCCTCTTAATCCTCCCCTCCCTTAATCCCCCATCAAGGCCCATGGCCGTTAATGGCTATGCCACCGGGGAACCGCCTCCCGGAGCTCCCCCGGGCCTATTTAAGCGCCCCGAGAGCATCCCGCACTCCCCCCTTCGCTTCACACCAAGCTTACGCGCCTCCCGTGCCCTAGCCGCTTGCGCCATTGTGTTGAACCGCCGGCCGCCGCGCCATTGCCGCTGCCCGTGCTTCCTCGCCGTCGGTGAAGTTCCTTGGTCCTTTCTGTTCGCTTCTCCTTCACATGTGTGAGCTAATTCTTGTGCCCAATCGAACCCGCAGGCTCCCGTGCGCCCCAATCGAAGCTCACCGTCGCCGCCCGTGAGGATCGGCCGCCGGTGTTGAACTCCGCCGCCGCCGCCTTCTCCATCCAATCCTCGCCTACCGTAGCTCCTACACACTGTAAGGACCCTATCCCCGCCCTCCTTTTCACTTGAGCCCGACCGTAGCGCGCGCCGCCGCTCGCCGGCCGCCGGCCGTTCGCCCCCATGGACGCCACGCCTCGGTTGCCGCCCGTTTCACCCGTGTGAGCGCTTGGTTAAGATCGCATCGACCCCGGCTACGCATAGAAACCTTCCCCGCGCTATTTCGTGGCCGGGAGCGTTAGTTTGGTCGTCGCCGGCGACCCGCCGCCGTGCGCCGCCGCGCGCCGCGCGCCCCTCCCGGCCGCGTGCGGGCGTGGCCGGCCGTCGGATCGGCCATCCACGACCCCCGAGCCGTTGGACCCGCGGGTCAAACCCGCCTGGAACGGTCAACACGGGGGCTTTTTCTTAAAGAGACCCCCAGTTCTTTTATTTTCACAGCCGGTCCTTCCACCTTATAAAATCCTTTCAAGTCGATCCCGAAATTTATGTTTAAGCCCCTGTTTTATTAGAAAACCCTACCCGAGGCCCTTAACCCCCTTTTTATAGTTTAAACCTTCTGTTTTTAAGTTTATTTAAATTTACATTTTAGCCCCTGTATTCTTGCTGTTAGGTCCCTGTATAGGTTAGTTTATCGCAGATTAGTCCTTAAATCTTGTTTTTAGCATAACTTCTCCGTTTTAGCTCCGTTTTTAGCGTTCTAGTAGTCCTTGCGATCGTCTCAGCGAGCCCGTTGTTTTAGTAGCATGTTTTCAGTCTTTAGGATTGATTGGTGATCTGTTTTATTTATTGTATGCTTTATGTGTGCATCGTAGATATCGTGCCTGTTTCATCTGAGCCACCTCTCGGGGACGATCAGGAGCAGTTGTTCGAAGAGGAGGAAGTTTTTGCTGTAGTTGAGGAAGGCAAGTGGTCTTCTCCCCCTGCATGTTCTCTTTTGTCCTATATAATTGCATTATAAATAATGTTTACTTTTATGATGTCATTGCATTAATTTGACGGGGAAACCTTTTTAAGGACTTACCTAAATCTTTTACCCCGATCCTTGGCCTAACCCATTTAAATAAAGTTTTGGGTAGAAAACGCTAGTTGCTCAACATGGGTTGGATAAATGGGTCTTTTATGGAAATGATACATGACTTATAGTTAATGTTTTGGGTAATGCAAGAACACCTGTTTTAATCGGAACATGGAGAACCACCCAAGAAAACATGTGCAACCACAGTGTTACATGGCTCTGACCTTAGCCGAATAATTAGGTGTGTGATCGTACTAGTGGCCCATTTCCGAAAGGAGCAGAGGGGGATCCGGGTTGCGGTGGTATAGCCGGGTCCTTTTGAGGTAGTAGCCTTTGCTAAGGTACCGACCACTAGGGAGGGTTATGGTCCGCCCGATCCGTAACTATGCGGGTCGTTAGTCTTTTGCATGCCTTTGTAAAGGCTTCGTAGCGTCCCTATGCAATCACACCTCGGAAGTGTGGTATGGTGCTTGGCCAGCATCGCATGGTTGGGTTTAAAGTTCTTCGAGCTTTTACGCGAACTGTGGGTAAAGTGTGCAAACCTCTGCAGAGTGTAAAACTGATCGATCAGCCGTGCTCACGGTCATGAGCGGCTTGGACCCTCACATGATTAATAAACTTAAAGACGAGATAAATCGTGGTTGGTGAAGCTCGTTGAGCTTGGGCAGTTTTGGTACTTAAGTTTTTCTTAAGTGGGTTGGTACGAACTTACACTTAGTAACTAGGTGTTCTTTAATTAAAACTTGACCAACATTAAAATGCTAAACCGCTGCAAAACCTTAGCCTATCCTTGATAGCCTTGCATTTTTCCCCCACTTGCTGAGCTCCAACCATAAGTGTGCTCAGCCTTGCTTATCGCTGTTCAGAGGAAAACTTTGGAGGGGAGTTCTATGACGACTTCGATGAGCTGTGAGGCTTGCGGACCCCCAGTCAAGTGCCTGTGGGAGCGGAAGACGAGGACTCGACGAGTAGTTATCGTTTTCCGTTGTTAGAGACCTTCGAGTCTCCCGCATGAGTGTAATAAGAGGTTAAACTTTGAAATACGTTTGAATATTGTTTATGATATTTCACTCTTTTTTTGTCTATCATATGTGTGTGAACTGATCCTGGCGCACATATGAGATGCACTTGGTTCCTCTTCGGAAATCAGGTGTGACAATGAGGGACTGGCCCAACTTGAGCAAGTGGTTACGCAGGAAGCTGATAGCCTTCAGATACAACCTGATGATGAGAAAAAGGATGATGAGGAGATTGCTGCACTGCCTCCGGTTCTAAACGTCAGTGAGACCTGTTGGGGGGGAGGGTAGATTCAGAGCTGCACCGATAGCATTGTTAACAATCTCTTTGGGAAGGACTTCAGGGAGGCAGCTAGTCAGAATATGCAGGCACAACATTACAACAAAGACATGAGTGTTGGGATGGTGAATTGTCCTGCAGGAGTTGGGGATAAAGAGCACGAGCGAGGTGCTTTTGATCTCCTAGCATGCCTCCAGGATGAGGGGCTTGTGGAAGAAATCCAAGAGGGAGAACTGTTCGGCCAAACCCAAGATGGCGCTAGTTCCAGAGAAATACTAGAGGCTACTGAAAATCGACTCAATAAGGATCCATTGGATGCTCACTGTCTGAAATCAGGTTCGAGGGGCATGATCCGCTTTGCAGTGCCCCTTAAGAAAGTGTTGCTTTGCAATCCAAGCTCCAGGCCATGGGCATCAATCGCTAAGAAGCAGGCTCCGGCTGAAGGGTCCGCCACTAACAAGCCTGACAAAAAGAAAGGAGTTAAAGCAAGTTGTGTGCTCTCAACGCTGGATGATCAGGCTACAATGCTGCTAATGATGACGTGTGGCATTCTAGGTGAAGGGGAACAACTGAATTAGTCAGCGCAACAACTGCTGGGAGAGCAATTTGTGAACCCACTCCACCTGACTACGATCGACAAGGCAAGAGAGACCTTTGGAATCAAGGATGTTAGAGGCACTGATCCTCTCAGTGTCTTAGTTGGAGATGCTGTAGTTTCTGATGATTAGTGGCAGGGTTTGGGCTCAGCTGGGAGCTGGTGTATCTTTTCTTCTGCAATGCTTTGTTCCTTGTACTGTTGTAGTTTGTGTTCTCTAGTGCTGTGTAAGAGGGGTGGTGTTTTCAAGTGTGGTTACTGGTATTTCGGTGGTTGGCCCGTGGTGGTTTTTGGGTTTGCTCAAAAGTAGTGGTGTGTCCCATACTGTCTGCTTTGTGACTCCCACTTACTTTGTGCCTGTGTGTGTTTGCAAGTTTTAAATGATTGACCAAAGTTGCACCATTTTCAATTGGAATGTAAGGGGATTAAATAACACAGCAAAGAGAAAAGTGGTTAGAGACATGGTAGGAGAGTATAGGGCTACAATTGTGACCCTGTAAGAAACCAAACTTGGCCATGTTGTCGGGGACAGCCATAAGGGTCCCCTAATAACCCGGGAAAACCCCATTTCTTCGCAAAATAATAAAAACACGAACGAACGAACTCACCGACGACAAACTACGCCTCGCACAACCACGGCCCAACTAACACCAATGACCCAGCAGGCAGCCAGCCCCAGCACCACTCGGGCAAAACTCCACCTCGCTCGAGGGGCCCGGCGCCGTAGCACCGAAACTCCGCGCCGCTCGAGGGCTGGACGCCCCCTTGGGCGAAACTCCGCCCCGCTCGAGGGCCGGACGCCCCCTCGGGGCGCAACTCCGCGCCGCTCGAGGGGCCGGATGCCCCCTCGGGCGGGACTCCGCCTCGCTCGAGGCTCGCATGGGTCCCCGCCGCAGGCCCGTGACACCGCACCCACTCCCCCGACCGGAGCATTAAATGCTCTAGCACGCCGCGAGTGCCCGGGTCAAGGGTGAATCCCCGCCACGCCGGCCCTCTGACACCACTTGGGAATCATATCCTGGCGTTGTTCCGCCGACCTCTGGCCCTGTGCGGCCGTCCTCGCCACTGTACGACACTATGCGATAAGGCCAGTGGCAACTCTGTGACACTGTGCCACCCGCTCCCATACGGCCAGCGCGCCGCACCCTCAAAAGAGGACGACGGAACCCTCAAAAAGGGTACGGATGTGACAACCCCACCCGAGATAATTTTGTACTATCGCCTAAACCACTCCTTTTGGTCATTAAGCGATAATAAGGAACCATCCCGTTGAGTGTTGCCGGGTTAACGCCAGAGCATCCGTATGCACCGGAGTGATTAGATTAATGCTAATCACATGATTTACAATAAAACTTGCTAAGATTGATTGGATTTTGAAAATTCGTTGGATCGTTAAGGAATGATCTAGATCGAGAGGCCCTAGAGGGAATTTTGGGTTCTTTAAGGTGGCATAAGAATCTATGGTTTATTTTGCTAACTTCCAGCACTTTACTTTATGTCAGACGTACTTTCTTGCACAACCAAACTAGATGAGCCACGTGTTTCATACGTGTGCTGTTCCGCATCACGGGAATTGCGAGGGTTGATGGAGTGATCCCTTCCACGGATCCCATCTTCGCGTCTAGTTATGAGTTGTGATGTCGCCACGTTTTGCCATACGTGTGCATTCCGCATGTCGATCATGTGACGCAAGGATACACTCCATTCGAACGGAGGGTGGCCGAGGTTGGACGCTGTCCATGCAGCGGCTTGACGCATGGATACCGTTTCTATAAGTGAATGGTAATGTATGTGGACACTTTCGTGACGTGCTGGCACGAAAGGTTCATTTTCTACAGGTACACTAACAACGTTCGTAAGTCGTTAAGTGCGAATCGAGTAGCTCCGACTAGTTATTATAAGGAGAGCCGATTATAAGCTTGCCACCGACACTAACTACGTCCTTTGGATCTAGTTGAGTAAGGTCGTTTAAGGCGTGTGCATGCATAATTAAAATCTTGTGAACCTCAAATTGTCTCCGGTTGCTTGAATAATTTTTCTAAGTAAATTGGATGATCTTAGATAAGGTTTTCCCTCTCTTTCGATTTTAGGAAATTCTGGCAGATTCTGTCTCAGTCATTTCTCAATTTTTGTAGCCAAATCTGTAAGGAATCTGACTAGACATCCTTTAGGAAAGTTGTTTCTTATCAAGTTGAGCATCCACTGTGATTTTTCAGGATTTTAGGAATTTTCTGTAGAGAGTTATACTCAATTTAGTGAGTCTCTGTTCTGCTGTTTTTCAGGGCAGCACCCCTTGGTAGATGAAATTTTTTTGAGCTTGTCCAATCCAATCTAGATCTACCTTTGAATACCAAAAGTGTGCATAATTATGTCTTTGAGTTGCTGCGAAAAATTTGGGAATTTTTGGAGCCCTGGTTTTTATGTTATGAATTTTTGTTCATACCTACCAGATTTTTCCCGTTTACTCATTTGATGTCGATTGATATCTAACGTGTAGTTCCTAATTTTTTAGTACAGATGGCGCAGCCACCGATCTACGAGATCGACGCGGACGGTACCATTCATACCGATGCCTTCACTGGGAGGGTTTTCCCCGCATTTTGTGGGACACCCTCAGTGAGGTGGGCTGCACTACGCCACCGTTGTACGAGGTGATCTCTTTTTGGGACCAGGGTGTTCCCTACGCCCACACGACCGCTACCGTGCTCCCCCACCCCGAGCACCCGGAGTGGGCGGACTTGAGCATGATGTTCTTTGCTCACCACGGTGTCGAGTCGGTTGAGTCTGAGGCCATGCGGATCCTTCACACCTTCTGCGAGCAGCACCCGGACGAGGTGATGCTCACTACACTGGGTTTGTTCCCGGCCATGGACCCACTCGACCCGGCTTGGCGTGAGCGTATCTCGCTCACCGACGTGTTGCTCACGACAGACCCTCCAGAGGTTGTTGTGCGCCAGCTTCTGAGGTTGTTGGAGGCGGTGTACAACATGCAGGTGTTTCATCTTTCCACTCAGGGTATGCTTTCAGTTGTGTTGATGGACTCCACAGCGATGAGGGATATCCTCACACTCGACCTTCGGTACGAGTGACGGACCGTTGCTCACCTCCGGTAGGAGATTGTTACGCTTCGGGACGCCCGAGACCACGCTCTCGAGATGACTCAGGCGCAGCTAGCTCACACGGAGGCCTAGTGTTTTGCCTTGGTGCAGAACGTGGCGGAGATGCAGAACCAGATTGCTGAGATGGAGATAGAGGTGGAGGTGTGGCAGGCAATGCCTAGCAGGGTCAGCAGCCGCCGATCGCACCACCGGCTGCGCCTACCACTCCGGACGAGCTACAGGGAGTTTCGGGCTTGAGCGAGGACAGTGTTGGTGGTCCACCACCCGACTCTCCGGACACTAGCGCTGGCTCTGTTGCGGGCTATTAGTGGTTTTAGCAGTTGTCTTTTGAAGGGTAATCATGTACTCTTAGTTTAGCCTCCTTAGATAGCTTTTGTGTAAGGGTAGAGGCTGCTCAGAGAGTATAATTGATGACCTTTTGTTGTACATAAGTATGTAAGCGATCCAAAGACTCTGCATCATGTAATGCTTAGATGGACATCTCGATGTTGTCATGTGTCAATGAATAATTTAGGGTTGTTGTGATCAAAGTTTCGCCTTGTGTTGAATACCAATCTTGTGTGTTATGTTGTGGAGATTATACTCACCAAAATTCACCACCATTGCATGAGCGTACCGAAAATTATAGCGAAAATGGTGCAGTTCGGCCTACAGCAAAAACAGCTAGGCAGAACCTCGGTGATGGAATTTTTCGGGCATGTTAACATTGGAATTGGACCTCAGGTTGAATACCAATGTTGGAGCTCATGAAATTTTGCACTTGCTGACCAAAAATGGGAGTTTTTGCTATTAAGGACAGAGAGTTATGAATTTTCTAGTAACTCAGCTGTGCTGTCTGGTTTTCACCAAATTGATGCTATGAGTTTCGTTTTGCATATTCTTCTTGTGGATAATGTAAGCAAGCTTGCGAATATGTAACTAATGAAAATCTCATGGATTTCAGATGGTGGGACAAACTCGTGCTTCTCCCAACGGTTTCGGTGCAAGTGGGAGTGATGCTCCGCCTCCTCCTCCTAACATGACCATTCAAGAGCAGTTTATGGTCACCCAAACTGAGGTGATGTGGCAGCTCTTGCAAACGCAGCAGCAGCTTGCTCAGCAGCTGCAGAATAATCCTCGTGGGGAAAACATCGACGGCCAGCCTCGATTCACCAAATATGAGCATTTTTATGCCATGAAGCCCCCGACTTTTGAAGAGGCCAAGGAGCCACTGGCTGCCGATGCGTGGATCAGGGCCATTGAGGCCAAGTTCTCTGTGTTCACCTTGCCCTGCTCCGAGGAGCGTAAGGCTAGCTTCGCTGCCCTCCAGCTCCGTGGTGCAGCGTTGATATGGTGGGAGAATTTCAAGACCATGATTCATGTCGGACATCAAATCACGTGGGCTGAATTCAAGCAGGCCTTCAAGGAACATCACATTCCTAAAGGTCTCATGGATAGAAAGATGAAGGAGTTGCTTGCTCTAAAGCAAGGCTCTGACACGGTGTATGAATATGCTAAGAAATTCAATGCCTTGTGTCAGTATGGTGGGCATCATGTGGACAACGATGCCAAGAAGATAGAGTGTTTCCGTGATGGGCTACATGGGGATCTCTATGAGAGGCTTAATCTGTATGAGCCTAACAATTATCAGGAACTTGTGAACAAGGCCATTTCTCAAGAGGATGCCATGTCCAAAGCCTAGAGGGATAGAAAGAGATAGGCCGGATTCACCGCTACTGGTGGGTCGGGCAAGAAATTCTGCTTTATCAAGAAGGGTAGTTAGGGTCCTTCTCAGTCATCTTCAACTGGACACTGGAGGGTGACCCCATCTCAGAACAAGCCGCCTGGGAACTTCCAGTTCCGTAAGGCACAACAGCAGCCATACAAGCCTAGTGCACCCCCAGCCAACAACAATAACAACAGTGCTACCAAGGACCATTGTTGCTATAATTGTGGGCAACCCGGACATTACATCAATGAGTGCCCTAAGCCCCGGCAGAACAAGCAGGGCGAAAGCTCAGGCTTCCATCATGGGAACCAAGGCAAGAAGCCCATGGTGCAAGTCAAGCAGGGCAAACTCAACTTCACCACCTTGGCTGACGTCCCGGAAGGAGCAGCAGTGCTGACGGGTACATTCTCTATCCGTGACCACCCCATTAGAATTTTATTTGATTCTGGAGCAACTCATAGTTTCATAAGTGAAAGTCTAGTGAGCAAGTTGGGGTTACATTCTTGTCATACCAAAGATTCCTTCTTAGTATCCACGGCAGGAGGAAGAATCCTCTCCAACACTATAACCAAAGATGTACCTTTGCAGCTTGGCAGCAAAACTTTCTTAACCAACCTGATTCATTTGGGGTCGGGAGGTCTAGATGTGATTCTAGGAATGAATTGGTTAGCTGTTGACGGTGAAACTCCGTCAACCTAGCCATGAGTTTACCTTCGGTGTTGGCATGACTTTTGTATCTTATCCATTGGTACTATCCCCCGTGGTATAACAAGTTCACTTGTGCATGTCGGTTTTGGAGTTAAGTGTTTACGCAGGGTTTTTAATGTTGAAAGCAAGACTTCCGGGATAAGTTCATTAAGCACCTCATGACAAGACCTTGAAGCCCGATACAAGTCAAGCAATGAAGTGAACATGACTCCAAGAGCCCAAGGACCAAGCCTGAGAAGATGACAAACTCCGAGGACCTAGCCAGAAAAGTGCTGAATCTTGCAAGACAAGGAGCTTCGTCCAATTCGGAGAGAAACCGACGACAAGGGCCCACATGCAAAAGGGGAGAGGATCTAGAAGACGCGGGAAGCAACACCGGGCGAAGGAGGCCACGGACTGGGCCGGGATGGGCCCAGGCCGGCCGGCCCAGCCTGTTCCGGGGCCCAGTCGGCCTCCCCTTTGACCTAGTTGCATCTCGGGCTATTTATAGCCCCCTGACCAAGAGCCACGCATCAATCAATTCGTCGTCCGCCGCCGAGGAGCAGAGAAGCTTGAGGGACACCATCTCGGAGATGAGGGTCGTGCTAGTTGTCTAGGGTCTCCCTAGCTGACATGGGAACCTTGCATGGAAGACCACGTCGGAGCTCTGGAGCAAGGATCAAGATCGAGGTAGGATCCCGGTGGTGATCTTGTTCATGTAATCATTCATGGTGAAGTTTTTAAGTGAATCCGATTTCTAGCGATCAAGTGCCTTTTCGATGATTTTGTTTTCTTCTTGGTTTTGCTTCTTCTATGATCTAGTCTATAGCTAGATTACATAGGGTGCTCTTGTAGCCGCGGTGGCTAGAGGTGCATGCCGGACCGGCCAAGTGATTTCAACTTGTTCTATCGAACTCGCCCTAAGCTCCCCGCATGAATAGGGATACGTTGTGACAGAACGGGGGTCTCGAAAGGCGGATGTTTTCGGAGTCGGATGGGAAGGCCACGATTTAAAGATGCTTTTAATGAGATTTGCTTTTCTATCTTCATCTATCTTGTTTGGAGCTACAACATAAGCATGATCTAGACTCTCTAGATCGGTTATCTCTTGCTTTCTCTTGCTACCTCTTTAGTAGATTAGATTAGATGTGTTTCCTTTATGAGTTAGTAGATTAGATGCAACTTGTCTTCATAAGATAGCTTACCTTGGGTTCACCACTCGAGGGAAGAAGGGTCCCTTGACTACGACGGGAGACTTGTCCGCTTGCAAGTCTAAACGAACTTTGATACAACTATTAACCGTCAACAAGCCCCTTTTTCTGGCGCCGTTGCCGGGGAACAAGCAATCAAGATCCGATCTAGTATCGCTTATTTTTCAGTTTTTCTTTTGATTTTCTTTTGCATCTCTTATGTTTGATCATCCCCAAAAAGAAAAAAAATCAATCTAATCTAGTTTTGATTAACCCTAATTTTTCTTTTCTTTTTAGATTTTTGTTTTATTGCTAACCCTAACCGGAGATGGTTGGCCACCTCTCCAAGAAACCCAAACTTTTTTGTGGATGATCCAGGAAAACTTTACAGGCAAAGGAGACGTGCAACACAAGCTAAAGGGTTGGAAACCCTAGATCCAAAAGCCAAAGTCAAAGGACCGTAAAATCTCCAAGGGAATCACCACCTCCAAGTCCAAAGGAAGATCAACCTCAACAAACCGGAGCGCGAGATCGAGCTATGCACCCTGGACATCGTTGATCTACCTATCATAAACCTTCAAGACGCCGGAAGGCCGTTCAAATCAAGAGGAGGATGGAGAAGATGGAGATAGAGAAAGAAGCTCAACACCTAAAGGCTGCCAAGGCAAGATCCACATGCGAGGATTGTGAGGAGCACGACCACGTCCAAGACAAGGACGCCGTCACTAAGTTCGAGGCTATGGAGAAAGTATTAGAGAATCTAGATGGCAAGGTGACGGAGGTCGGAAGCTCCATACATGAAGTGTTCATCGTGATGAAGATGTTAGAGACGCAAGTGGGACTTGTCGGGCAACCGATGGGTGACAAAGAAGAATATCCGAGACAACCCCAAGGTCCCAAGACGGAGAAGGCAACTCAAACTCATTCGGGAGAGAAGGAGGATCACACTAGGAGACCACGAAGATCACGACCGAAGGACCGGAGTTTGAGATGCCGAGCCACTACAAGAAGGAAGTTGTTGCATCCGTCAAGACCAAAGAACAATGCCAGCCTGTGAAGACCAAAAATATGACTAAGCCGAAGGAAAAGCCCGTGCCCTAGATGGTGCGGAAGTGAGTATCCAAGATTGCAACACACGCAAAGAGCGTTGATCCGAATTAATCAAGTGAAGAAGTCTAGCCATGGACTATAAACGAAGCGCTAGGCGGGAGGCAACCAATTTCGTCGAGTCAAGAATAAGCTACCGGGAGGACAACCCGATTCCAGGTTTTTTGAGTCTTTTTAATAATTCAGCTTTGAATTTTACTACGCAAAACATTAGACTTAGAATGGTTGAACAATATTAGAGACATAATTCTTGGTTGAATATTTTGTTTTGATCATAAACCCTTTACATGAACCATCCTATGTTGTTTGCTTCTTTTTTGAGAAACCAAAACCAAAACCAAAAATTTCAGAACCTAACTCAACCTTTCATCCTCTCTATGATGTTGTGGTTGACTTGTTTTTCATGCTAAAAACACACGAGTAGAGCCACGACTTGTATCTAGATGTTATTTAAATTTCAGCACGTGGTAGGACTCACGTGGACCTAGAAACTTAATTTTTGGTTGGTTTAAAAATCCATATCCTTGGTTTCTCTAGAGTTAGAATTTTTCTAAGCCTCATTTAATTTTATTTCATTCAAAATCTCTCTTATCTAATCAAAATTAGAACCTAAACCTATGCCCCCATGATCAAGCCGGGAAAAGCTTGCTCTCAACTAATAGAAGCAAACAATACCTGTAAGACCAAGATAAAAGTAGTCGGAAATATTTTTCGACTTACATTTATTTTTAATGCTTTAAAAACCCCTCTAAATTTATATTTAAACTCATTAATAGCTCTGATTTTATTTTTTATTTTCGAAATTAGAGGGGTGCTTAGCATTAAAACATGCTTAGAGGGAGGCAATCTAGTTAACCTAACCATACATGCACCATGATACATCATGGGATGCCCCTCCAACATCTTTTATCACACCATGCAAGGACAAGCATGGGGGGGCAGCCAAGGCTTTGTTTTGTAGGAATATCATGGAGGCATGTGAGGCAAGGGAGTATGAAAGTGAGTCAAAGCGAAAACATCAAGTGGAAGGAGCAATAATGCAAGCGAAGGAGTGGACGAGAACGTTGGGAAGGTGCACGCGGTCACGAAGCAACAAGTGCACTAGAGAAGAACCGAGCCAAGAGGAGGAGAGAGGTAAGTCTCCCATCCAGCTCTTTGTTCGAGTGCTCTAGTTTGTAGGCCGGAACCACCTTAGACTTAGCCATCCACCTCGCTTGTTTCGTGCAACAAATCACATCTTTAATCCACTCAAAGTCCAGACTCCAAAATAATATTTGTGTACCTTATTACCAGTTGAGAACCCCGGATATATATTTGTGAGGGAGAGTGCCGCAATCATGGAAGAAAACTACAAGCCTTTTCACCAAAGAAGAAGGGATCATCGTCATCTAAGCCATCATCAACAACCTCTTCGAGGAGGCACTCGGTTTCCGAGTTTCCTCGGAGTATGGAGGAGGACACGGCACCGCCGAGGAGGAACCACACTCTTCTCCTCGGTGGCATGAGGGCTACACGAAACTCGTTTTTGAGGTTCACCAAACCTCAAGGACATATGGAGGAGCCACTCGTCCAACCTCACCGCTCGACACGATCATCCGCTCCACCTCCACACGCTCCGTGGTATTCCAATGGGTTTATCATCATGACGGAGGAGGAGGAGAAGAAGCTCGCTCGCCTTGAGTAGAGGCTTGTAGCGAACGTCGACTTCGACGACCAAGCTCTCCACATATTGGGTTTTCATACGGGACACCGAGGTTGGGTGCAATTCTCTAACGGAGTGTCGGCAAACACCCACAAGGAATTCGCCTAGGAAATTCTCATGACCATGGCGCATATCCTTGATGAAGGAGTGCTGAGTCTCTCATTCCGTTTGGAGGGAGCCCACAAGTGGAGAAGAAGGAAGACACCGTCGGAAGGGTAACCTTGAGCAACGGTGCTATGTCTAGCACCTTGGAGGGGTAATCTCCTTTCATCCATGGGTTGTAATCGATCTTGAGATGCAATCATACTTTGTTGGATTATCTATCTATCATCTTGTGTTGAATATACTGTATTGCTTAAGGTGAGCTACCATGCCATAAAGGGAGTAGAGCCACAATGATTCCTTGGATCCATTCAACACATCGTGTCCATCATAGGTCTAGTCATGAGTACCTTCGTGTGAGTACGAGAGGAGGGAAAGGGCGAAACCGTGGTCACAACCCCCGATAGATTAGATTGGTTTTCATGTTCAAAACGATTGCATGTTCTAGTATCGTAGACCCATGTGCGAGTGTCTCCTATTTTCAAAAGGGAGCTCCGAAACAAGTGGATGTGCATGAAGGCACATGGGAAGGTTTTTGGAGTATGATCACGGGAGGAGACCATCAACGAAGAAATACTATCCGGAACCCCATCATCCAAGTGTGTCACTTTTGTGCAAGTGGATTTTTGGGAGAATGAGAGAGACAAAGATAACCAACATGGAGTTGAATTGGCTTTTCTCGGCTTTGCCAGGAAGCCAATCGACCCCACTCACCTATGATCAACCGGTGGTGTTGTTAAGCAACATCGAGTTCGGGAGATATTGGTTCGGGGTGTTGCCTCTCCATATTGGCTATCTCTTTAAGACCGGATATTACAAGGAACCCGAAGCATCTCCTGCCCGGACTTCCTTAAGATTTGAAGATGAGAGAGGAGGCTTCAAAGTGGCCAAGGTGAATTTGCCCCTTTCGGAACGAAGGTTAATACTTTTTCTTGAGGGGAAGAAAGATTGGTTAGAGGAAGGACTTCTTGTGCCGGCGAAGAAAATAAAAGAGAAGGATTATAGGAGAAGGATCTTCCACGGCCCAAGAAGGAGGTGTGCAACAAAATCATGTGCCACCATTTGGAGGAATTCCGGCGCCGCCGAGTTACTACGGTGATGTACCAATGCAAGCATGGGGGAGTGGTGCAGCCATGCCCCCACCAAATTTTGCGGTACCTAACGTAGCCTTTGTGGAGCCATATGCACACCTTCTTTAACCACAACAAAGTGGCCACCATTGGAGGATACGCTGCAAGAAACATGCAAATTATTGCAGCCATCCTAAACAATGCAAACCAAATGGGTGAAGGTAATGCAAACATCGCTTATGAGCTTTGACACCTTCACTTAGCACCGTCATACAATTATTAGGAGAAGCGGTGCAATCCTATTATGAGTAAGGGTACAACAACCAAGACTATCAATATCAACCACCGGCAGAAGATTAGAGAGAGGAGGAGCTTTAGTTATCTTTCCTTTACCCCTTTTCTTTAATTTTCAGCTAGTATGCGACTATGTATGCGTAGTATTTTCAGATTTTACTTTAGTTTTTAGTTTTACTTTAATTTTCAACATATGTGTTAGTGTTTATTTTCATCATGAATAAAGTCACCACCTAGTTTTTACCTTTGGTAAAGTTACAAAGTTTGAGCCATGACGATATATGATTATAATTACCGCTTTGTTTATCTTTGTATTTGTTTTATGCATGTTTAAGCTAATGCCCTCTTAAAATACAAATCTGAAATTATCTAAATGCTAGCTTAATCTTTAGCGGAGGTTATGATAAAAATAAAGACCCATAGTGTTTTATGTGCTCTCAAGTTTTAGACGGATTAAAAATAAATTTTTTTGTTCTTAAAAGTAAAGCTAACCTTGTCATAAATACCACTTGCATGTTGCTCTACCTATCCAGAGTCATATAAATATTTGAGTGCAACAACTTAGTATACAAGGTTTATTTTTGGGTGAGTTATTTCAGGCCTTGATTTCTCTGGCCCGAGACTAAGAAGCTGGTCATTCCGTTTTTGCGTATCTATCTTATTGCTAGCCTCTTATCCGTGCATTGTGTATCCCCACATCGGAGATTTCACAAACCTCGCCGGATATCCATCCTTAAAACCAAATATCATCTTTTGTGTTTACCTCCTTGACCACAACCTATCGTTGAGTATGGATCATCAATTCAAGAAAGATAGCAAGACGATGCCATTACTGAAGATTTCAAGTATCTCTCCAAAGGAAAAGTATTTCCGGTACCTACCTTATCTCTATCACCTCTTTGCCCGAGGACGAGCAAACGTTTAAGCATGGGGGAGGAGGTAGGTACAATGCAATTTTAGAGTTCAAAGGGGAGCAAATAAAAAAATTTGATGAGAAAGAAAAAAATGAGAAAGAGAAAGAAAGAAAAAGAAATAAAGAAAAAGTATATGTATGAAAAAAAGAAAAAAAATGTGAGTATGAGTAAAAATAACCTAAGCTCCCCGGTTCTCTAAAGTGCATTAAGAATTTCACGGCTTCAAGATTAAAAGATCCATACTCATTTTCCAACCATGTGCAATCCGATAACGAGGACTTCCTTTGTGCCTCGGGATCACTCTTTGCCATTTGTACATGTCCACCTATCTCAAGTGTGTGTACTTTTCTCTTTCCCCTCCTTGATATAACATTATTTTCCAATGACCTTTTTGACGAGTCTCGGTAAGACCATGAGAAGCTTGTCTTGTTTTGACATCTCATTTATAACATCTTGGTAGGACTAAACTTTCCCAAAAAGCTCCATATAAAGCCTACCACATAAATATGTTATGAGAGGGAAAGGAGTAGAATAAATAGGCTTGAGAGACAAGATGAGATGAGAGTTCATGAGCAAGATGCAAGGCGGTTTAAATTTGTGAACTTGGTTTAGCTCTTTTTCATCTTGCTCTTTATTTCAAAATTTTTGAGATCCATTTGAATTTTGGGAGCATGTTAATACTTGTGGGATAAGCTTAGGCTAGTACATTATGGAACTTTAACGAATTAAACTTTTGAGAGCATTATGTTTTCTTATGTATGATCAAGTGCAAGGTTTAAGCATTGATGGGCAACGATGATATCCATCGAAGGCTTACTCGAGGACGAGCAAAGTTTAAGCATGAAGGAGCTGTTGACGGTGAAATTCCGTCAACCTAGCCATGAGTTTACCTTCGGTGTTGGCATGACTTTTGTATCTTATCCATTGGTACTAACCCCTGTGGTATAACAAGTTCACTTGTGCATGTCGGTTTTGGAGTTAAGTGTTTACGCAGGGTTTTAACGTTGAAAGCAAGACTTCCGGCATAAGTTCATTAAGCACCTCATGACAAGACCTTGAAGCCCGATACAAGTCAAGCAATGAAGTGAACATGACTCCAAGAGCCTAAGGACCAAGCCCGAGAAGATGACAAACTCCGAGGACCTAGCCAGAAAAGTGTTGAATCTTGCAAGACAAGGAGCTTCGTCCAATTCGGAGAGAAACTGACGACAAGGGCCCACATGCAAAAGGGGAGAGGATCTAGAAGATGCGGGAAGCAACACCGGATGAAGGAGGCCACGGACTAGGCCGGGATGGGCCCAGGTCGGCCGACCCAGCCTGTTTCGGGGCCCGGTCGGCCTCCCCTTTGACCTAGTTGCATCTCGGGCTATTTACAGCCCCCTGACCGAGAGCCACGCATCAATCAATTCGTCATCCGCCGCCGAGGAGCAGAGAAGCTTGAGGGACACCATCTCGGAGATGAGGGTCGTGCTAGTTGTCTAGGGTCTCCCTAGCCGACGTGGGAACCTTGCATGGAAGACCACGCGAAGCTCGGAGCAAGGATCAAGATCGAGGTAGGATCCCGGTGGTGATCTTGTTCATGTAATCATTCATGGTGAAGTCTTTAAGTGAATCCGATTTCTAGCGATCAAGTGCCTTCTCGATGATTTTGTTTTCTTCTTGGTTTTGCTTCTTCTACGATCTAGTCTATAGCTAGATTACATAGGGTGCTCTTGTAGCCGCAATGGCTAGAGGTGCAAACCGGACCGGCCAAGTGATTTCAACTTGTTCTTATCGAACTTTCCCTAGACTACCCGCATGAGTAGGGATACGTTGTGACAGAACGGGGGTTCCGAAAGGTGGGCGTTTTCGGAGTTGGACGGGAGGCCACGATTTAAAGATGCTTTTAATGAGGTTCGCTTTTCTATCTTCATCTATCTTGTTTGGAGCTACAACATAAGCATGATCTAGACTCTCTAAATCGGTTATCTCTTTCTTTCTCTTGCTACCTCTTTAGTAGATTAGATTAGATGTGTTTCCTTTATGAGTTAGTAGATTAGATGCAACTTGTCTTCATAAGATAGCTTACCTTGCTTTACTAGATTGAATCCTTGCGTTGCACATTGTTCCACGGATTCGATACCTTGGGTTCACCACTCGAGGGAAGAAGGGTCCCTTGACTACGACGGGAGACTTGTCCGCTTGCAAGTCTAAATGAACTTTGATACAACTATTAACCGTCAACATTAACCCAACATCAAGTTGTTTTGGATATTGCCACTAGAATGATAGAAATCCATTTCCCTACCAGTGGTCACACCACCTTCTACTTACCCAAGGCAGAAGGCATAAATCCTTGTTCCTATGCTGTCGTAACCATCCAACTAGAAGACATTCCAGTAGTGTGCGAATATCCAGATGTCTTTCCTGACGACTTGTCTGGTATGCCACTAGACAGGGACGTCGAATTTGTCATAGAACTTCAGCCAGGCACCGCACCAATATCCAAAAGGCCTTACCGAATGCCACCCAAAGAACTGGCTGAGTTGAAAGTTTAGTTGCAAGAATTGCTTGATGAGGGGTATATCCGCCCAAGTTCTTCTCCTTGGGGAAGCACCGCTCTTTTTGTGAAAAAGAAAAATGGTAGTTTGCGGATGTGTGTTGACTATCGTCCACTCAATGCGGTGACAATTAAGAATAAATATCCATTGCCCCGCATTGATGTGCTCTTTGATCAATTGGCTGGTGCCAAGGTCTTTTCCAAGATTGATCTTCGATCAGGCTATCATCAAATCAAGATTTGGGCAACTGACATTCCAAAGACAGCCTTTTCCACCTGATACGGTCTCTATCAATTCCTAGTGATGTCTTTTGGTCTCACTAATGCACCTGCCTATTTCATGTACCTTATGAACTCAGTCTTCATGAATGAACTGGACAAGTTCGTCGTGGTATTCATTGATGATATCCTCATTTATTCCAGGAGTGAAATCGAGTATACGAAGCATCTTCGTATTGTCTTGCAGTGATTGAGAGATCACAAACTCTATGCCAAATTCTTTAAATGTTAGTTCTGGCTGGATAGTGTGAAGTTTTTGGGGTCACACTATTTCCAAGGATGGTATCTCCGTGGATCCTAGCAAAGTGCAGGAGGTCATGGATTGGAAGCCACCCAAGTCAGTACATCAAATCCGTAGTTTTCTGGGTCTAGCAGGCTATTACCGTCGGTTTATTCTGGATTTCTCCAGAATAGCTAAACCCATGACTGAACTTTTGAAGAAAGGTGTCAAGTTTGTGTGGAGTAAGGAGTGTGACCAAGCTTTCCATACCTTGAGGAAGCACTTAACTTCAGCTCCCGTATTGACACAACCAGATATGTCCAAACCGTTTGAGGTGTTTTGTGATGCTTCGGGCACTGGTCTTGGTTGCGTGCTTATGCAAGAAAACCGAGTCATTGCCTATGCCTCACGGGCACTTCGACCTCATGAGAAGAACTATCCTACTCATGATCTTGAGGTAGCGACGATCGTGCATGCCTTAAAACTTTGGCGGCATTACTTGATGGGTAATCACTGCAATATCTACACCGACCACAAGAGTCTCAAGTATATTTTCACTCAATCTGACTTAAATATGAGACAAAGAAGATGGTTGGAATTAATCAAGGATTATGATTTGGAAGTCCATTATCATCCCGGCAAGGCTAAC
Source organism: Cenchrus americanus (assembly GCA_947561735.1). Classification (NCBI taxonomy): domain Eukaryota; kingdom Viridiplantae; phylum Streptophyta; class Magnoliopsida; order Poales; family Poaceae; genus Cenchrus; species Cenchrus americanus. The sequence continues at coordinate 256,078,913 of OX387241.1, forward strand.
GTGGTTGCAGACGCGCTTAGCCGCAAGCATTGCAACTATGTGACGTTAGAGCCGAAGAATGAAACTTTATGTGAAGAAATGAGGAAGCTTAGCTTGGAAGTGGTCGAGCATGGCAGGCTTCATGCTGTCTCGATCGAATCTCCTCTCCATGAGAGAATTGCTATAGCTCAACTCATTGATGAAGAGGTTCAGAAAATCAAACAGAAGTTAGAAGAAAGAGACCCCAAGTATGATTGTTTCCGAAAGGATGACAAGGGAGTTATTTGGTTCGGACAAAGACTAGTGATACCTCAAGATCAGGACTTAAAGAAGGAGATTTTAGATGAGGCCCATCTCTCTAAGTTCACCATTCACCCCGGAAGTACCAAAATGTACCGAGACCTTAGGGAAAACTTTTGGTGGTCAAATATGAAGGGTGAAATAGCCGAGTATGTGTCCGGATGTGATACATGTCAAAGAATCAAGGCTAGTCACCTAAAGACCGCAGGTCAAATGCAACCATTGTCCATTCCTGCATGGAAGTGGGACGATATCAGCATGGATTTCATTGTCGGGTTACCTCTCACGCCCCGGAAGCATGATTCCATTTGGGTAATAGTGGACCGGCTTACCAAGACCGCTCACTTTATCCCCGTTCACACTACCTATTCAGCTGAGCGCTACGCGGAAATCTATATTGATCTCGTAGTGTGCTTACACGGTGTCCCCAAGACTATCTTATCAGATCGAGGTACTCAGTTTATCGCTCGCTTTTGGGCTCAAGTGCAAGAATCCTTGGGAACCAAGCTAATCCATAGATCCAGCTATCATCCTCAGACTGATGGTCAGACGGAAAGAGTAAATCAAATAGTACAAGATATGTTGAGAGCTTGCGTCATTCATTTTGACAAATCTTGGGACAAATGCCTAGCCCTAGCAAAATTTGCTTATAACAATAGTTATCAAGCTAGTTTGAAGATGGCCCCGTTTGAAGCCTTGTATGGAAAAGGTGTCGTACCCCTTTGAATTGGTCACGGCGGGTGAATGAACCTTATTTGACCCCAAACTAGTACAAGAAGCTGAAGAAAAAGTGAGTGTGATTAGAGAAAATCTGAGAGCAGCTCAGATGAGGCAAAAGAGTTACCATGATAAAGCTAAAGCACCCCGAGAGTTTGAAGTTGGTAATTATGTATACCTAAAGGTATCCCCGACCAAAGGCGTACAACGCTTTGGAGTAAAAGGGAAATTAGCTCCACGCTATATTGGTCCTTATGAAGTCACCGAGAAGTTTGGTACAGGTGCCTACCGTATTCGACTTCCCGACCGATTGGCTGCAGTGCACGACGTGTTTCACGTCTCTCAATTGAAGAAGTGTGAGCAAATCCCAGAGGCACAAATAATTGAAGAGACTAATGCAGAAATAGAACCAGATCTATCCCTAGCAGAGTATCCAATGAGGGTATTGGATCATAAAGAAACACAAACCAGGAGACAAAAGGTGAAGATGTACACGATACAATGGAGTCACCACACCGAAGAAGAAGCTACATGGGAGACCGAGCAATTCCTAAACACCAAGTACCCCGACTTTCTTCCAAGTCAAACTCGTGAGTGAATCTTCTTCACGTACTCTTGATTTCGAATCTCGGGACGAGATTCCCGTTAAGGGGGGTAGGCTGTAACACCTCGTGTTTTTGCTCAGTGGTGATTTGTGCTAATGACCCTCTTAACACCTCCTTAACCACCCATGAAGAGTTCTAGGTTGACCAATGGTCAAAACCCTAACTCAAAAACCCTAATGTTCCTTTGAACCCCTAGTGCCAGTGTAGATTTTGAGCACATTCTCCAAAAATTCCCTAAACACTCCAAAATCACTCAAAAGGAAAAATGTGCAGAATTTCAAGGCACACAACTTTGCTATTGAGTGGCATTGCTAGTTTGGAGTGTAGGGTGGTGAAAATGGCTAATCAAGGCTCTGGTTTACTATTCATCGGCGCCGAGATTTTGGCCAACTTGGCATGATGTTCCTGCTCGATTCCTTGAATAAAACCCCTACCAGCCTTTGCAATTGTTAAAGAGGGATCCTTGATCTTCAACTTTGCTATAGATTGTAAGATGCACTTTAGTTTAAAAATCCAGAGAAAAACCAATTTGAAAACTACATCAGCGAATTGCAAACGCCCGGGAACGCCGAGACGCGCTCTGCCGCGACGTCGTGCGCGGCCACGTAGGCAAGCCGCCGTACGCGTCGTACCCGCGTTGGGCACGCACGCCGAGGTGTTGGAGTGACCGTCGGTCGCCGTGCTGCGCCGGCGGGGAGCTCACCCGTGCCGTCCGTGGCAAGTGGGCCGCGCCGGTGGCGTCGATCCACCGCCGGCCCGCACCGCCCGTGGCGCGCCATTGGCCGTCGGAGCGGCGCACGTCGCCGGGCATGCCGCGACCTCTCCACGCGTGCGTGAGTCACCGTCATGACCTCACCGGCCCCTAACCGACCTCCTCGCGTTTATAAAAACACGCCCCGGTCGCTCCTCGCGCGCACGCGCACCGCCACCGAGCACCGCCGTTCCGCCATTGGCGCCGCCCGGTGCAAACCTCCCTCCCGTCGACGCCTTCACCCCCACAAGCCCCTGAGCCTTTCCTTGTGCACCACAAAAGCTTCCCGAGTCGTTTGTTGATCAAGCCGAGCCGCACGATCGCCGGAGCCCGAGTTCCCGCGGCCGCCGCCGGACCGCCACCGACGAGCTCGCTCCTCCACCGATCCTCCGTGCCCAGTGACCCACCTAGCACCTTCCCTAGGCCACATGGAAGCTGCCCGTGCAACGCGTTGTTGAGCACATCCCCTGTCTTCACCGCCGTTCGAGCTCCCGCGGCCGCGCCGCCTCGCGCCATCACCGCCGCTCGCCGGCGACCTCCCCGGCCAAACCACTGCCATCAATCGATCACGGGTGAGCCCAATCGCAGATCCCCATCGCTTGTTTGCCTGCCCGTGCCCCACCTCGCCGCCGGCGAGCTTGCCATCGCCGTCGGGTCCAAGGGGGAGAAGCCAAGGGCATATCTGTGAGAGATTTAAAACTTCTAGGGTCCTAAGTGTATAAAGATTCTAACCCCTTTGTGTGTTATAGCTGAAACTTGTAAAATCGATTTAAAATCGTAGAAAAATCCAAAAATAACAAACTCAATTTTGTTGTTTTCAGTGTAACAAGAACTACAGCTTTTCAAATATGGATATACTTTTAAGCTATAGTTTTTGCTTGAAAAAATGAAAAGTAAAATACCTAGATTTGTGTTTCTGCACAATCCACAAAAGATCTTGAGCTGGATTTTGGATATGTTGTGGGAACTAGCCTGTTTAGGTTCTGTGCCAAAAATTGCACAAAGTTACTTAAAGGATCTTTTTATATAAATTGTCTTGTGATATTGACAAATCTGCCTAGATGATTTTTGTAGCTTTAAATATAAATATTGTTGAGCCCAACTTCTGTCTATTGTCATGTTATGCCAAAATACACCCTTGGTGAATTTAACATGATTTTGTCTCTGTTATAAATATCATTTCCTAATTTAGGTTTGCTTTTATTCATAAATGCATATATCAAGATCTATAATAGCTCTAGGTGTATTTGTTGGTTACTTAGGCTTGTTTTAGGCCAGAGCATGTGTAGGAGAAATCTTGGGTTCATTTCTGTTATAATTATTTTGCTATGCATTAATCCTCTTTTTACTAGCTAGAAAAGCTTTCATTTATGTGCACTTAAATTCATTGGTGCAAATCAGTTGCTTGATGTCCAGAGGTGTGTGTCTTGGTCATTAGGACCAGTGGGCACTGTTGGATAAGTTTGATATGTGTTTAGTTGATTAAAAGAGTGCAAACTAGATTAATCTAGTAAAGAAAAAATAAGAAAAATACTTTCTCTTGTGCATAAGTTAAGGAAATGAGTTAGGAAAGTAAAATGGTGGCAAAAGTAAATTTCTTGCTGTTTGTATTTAGATTAAATATTCTTTAATAGATGTGCACACAATCACCTTAAAGAGAAGGCCAAATAAGCTTTTTGATTATCTTTAAAAGGAGAAATGTTTAAATACTTTTCTTAAGGTGAATATGACCAGCCTCATACTCCTTGTGGCTGTTTAGTACTGTTTTTTAATTAAATTAAATTAATTAACCTCCTAATCGCTGCATTGCATTCCCCGTGTAGAAGTCCCCGACGGTAGCTATACACTCGTGCCGGCTGACGAGGACGAGGGAGCAGGAGGAGACGTGCACTACGTGACCATAGAGCAAGACCCGGACCAAAGTCCGGAAGTGTGTGGATCTGCTTGTGCTGACGAAGGCAAGCCCCAGTTTATTGATTAACCTATGTGTTTCTTTAAACTTCTGAATTTACCTTTTGTTATCTTATGTGCATTTACGTTCAGGAGTTGAATTGAAACCCTAGTTGCATGATCCTTAAGTACCATGATATTTCACTAGCATGTTAGGTCGCTAGTTGCTATGCTTTAAGGATCCGGTACAAGTCGAGTGATGTTCGTCACTCGCGAGAATAGGATCTGCTTTATGGAATCACCATATGTTTAAATGGATTGCTCATGTGGTAAGAGCATGGGATTTGGGCTCCGGTCTAATGGCTTCGTTGGTTAAGTGTTTGAAAGTACTAAACACTTGTCGGAAATGGGCACGATAAGCCTAGTACCTAAATGAGGCGGTACGGGGTTTTGCTATCACTACTCTTAGGGTTGCGGCCCCGGGCTTGCCACCCGAGTGCATGCGTGAGGCTGGGTGACCTTAGTGGCGTAGCCCAGATAAGCCTTGTACTTAAGACTGTGAGCTATTATCCCCAAACCGAAGAATGACGGGAACCGCCTGGTTGGTGAACTCTTAGTTAGGGCACCTCCCGTGTGTTTAGGTCCACCTTGCAAGGTTATGAATCAATTGATTGTCGGCCTCTCACCGTTATCTGAGACTACTTACCCGACTGGCCATGATATCCCTTTATGATGGAACTTTGTGAAGATTATTACTTTGATTAATTGTTTGTACAACTTTGGTTGCAATAGTTGCTTATCTAGTAATGATGGATTCTACTAGAACTTGAGCTAAAATGTGAAAGTAAGGATTCACTACTTAGTAGCTTCTTGGCAAACAAACCCACTAGCCAAAAGCCTTGCATGATTAGAGGTAAAGTCTTTCTTTTAGACGGGTAAGTCTTGTTGAGTATTAGTATACTCAACCTTGCTTTATAAATGTTGTTTCCAGGTAATGCATGTGATGTGTAGCCCGGAGAACTTCCACCCGGCTGGGAGCTGGAATGGGTGGATGACGAGGAGTGATTGCATCATGGACAGGCATCCTATGATGTGATCGTATCGTTTAGTTATCTTCCGTTATTTTAATAAACTCTGAACCATTTACTTTTATGTCAAAGAACTATGTTTGTAATAATGGACCCTACGGGGACTTTGATGTTAATTTGTAAGGCACTCTGGACTCTCCTTCGTGGGAGTTTTAATGCATACATTCGATCCTCTCTGTGTTGACAAGTGATTTACCGGGCGTTAACCCGGCAACACTCAACAGGATGGTTCCTTATTATCGCTTAATGACCAAAAGGAGTGGTTTAGGCGATAGTACGGAATTATCTCGGGTGGGGTTGTCACAACAGACATCTGCCCTACGCTCACGCGGGACAACGTCGTGACATCAGACCAGTGGAGTGTGTCTCCCCTGTCACCTCCGGCCTTGTGCGGTCATCCCCGCCGCTGTGCAACCATCCCGGGCCCTGTGCGGCCATTCCCGACGTTGTGGGAACCCGGGACGACAAGACATTGCCACGCCCGCAACTGTGCACCTCACGGCCTTCCGTTAGCTGCACCCTCGATTCAGCGTACAGACGGCGACCAAATGGGAAGTTCCCATACAGCCACCCTCGAAGCCGCTCCTAGGCAGGAACAGGACACGCCATGACGCCCGACGGGAGCAAGATTCGCCAGGGCGGCCGTCAACTTCATGGTGTTGTACGTCATACCGCCACACGTAATTAGAATAGTGTGGCACGATTGTAAACCGCCTCCCCTTGGCCTATAAAAGGAGGGAGCGGTCCCCTGGCCGCAGGGGATGACGGAGAGCTGCACACTTGCACATTTCCACCTACACTCACGATATTGGCACTTTGCCTCAATCAAACCTCAGGGACCTGGAGGCTCCTCCTCCTCTCCCGCCTTGCTTGTAGCTCCCCTCTGCAAGCATTACAGTGCAACGCAATACAATGCCTCGAGCACACCTCTGCTGGACGTACGGCCCCGGCCGGAACCAGGATAAACCTCGTGTCACCTAGTTGCTTAGCACTGGCCATCGAGAGATAGATCTCAGCGCTCGTACTAGTTAGTATCAGGACTACTTTCCGCACTGACACATGTGGATAGACAGGTGATTATAGAAACTCTTGGCACAAGATTTGCTAACAACTCTGTTGCTCTGCCTGCTTCATCCAATAGAGGGGGTATCATTTTGGCTGTAGATGAAGATCATTACAACATTGTAAGTTTTGAGTTGGGGATGCATAGTGTCACTGCACATTTAATTGCCAAGGCTGGGCCGGTTGATTGGTGGATCACAACAGTCTATGGGCCTCATTGTGATAATGGCAAGCTGTAATTCTTAGGAGAGTTGAGATGGATCAAGCACTCAATGCCAGACAATTGGCTGCTCATAGGAGATTTCAACATGATTTTGCAAGCATGTGACAAAAACAATAGCAATTTGAACAGGCGGTTGATGGGAGAGTTCAGGAGTGTGGTTCAAGATTTAGACCTTAAAGAGCTAAACCATAAGGGGAGGAAATTCACATGGTCAAATGAGAGAACGCAAACAAGGATTGATAGAGCCTTCTGTTCAGTTTCCTGGGACCTGATGATGCCTGATGTATACCTCCATGCCTTTTCCTCTCGAGTGTCAGACCATTGTCCTTTGCTCATTGCGGGTGATGCCTCAGTCAAGAGATTAAGGGGATTTCATTTTAAAGCCTTTTGGCCCAAGTTGCCAGGCTACCAGGATGTGGTTGCTGCAGCATGGGGAAGATCAACTTATGTCACCAATCCTTTTCTAAGGGTGCACATTAAAATGAGAAGAACGAGCAAAACTTTAAGATCTTGGGCCAGGGGACTTATTGGGCACAACAAGCTCCTTTTGCGAGCCGCCAGCCAACTAATTGCAATCCTTGATGTTGTGCAAGAGCATAGACAGCTTAGTGATCCAGAGATAATTTTGCTACGTGACCTAAAGGCTAGGTTCCTCGGAATTACAGTTGTGGAAAAACTAAGAGCAAAGCAAAAATCCAGATTAATTTCGATCAGAGCTGAGGAAGCTAATGAGAAACTTTTTTTTCTTGCTCGCCAACGGGAGGAGGAGGAAAAATCTCATTCACTCTTTACAGACTGTTGAAGGTATTTGCTACTCGCACCATGGGAAAGCACAGGAGATTTTTCAATCACTTCAGCACACATTTTGGCCCCTCACATCAAAGAGATTTAACACTCAACTGGAATCAGGTGTAATTGGGAAGGGGATACCTATCACACCTTGAGGAGGAATTCACAGAGGAAGAAGTTTATGCGGTGATCAAAGATCTGGCATGGGATAAAGCCCCGGGACCTGACAATTTTATTGGATTTTTTTTCAAAACAACTTGGAATGTAATCAAAGCAGACATCCTTCTTGCAGTGCATTACTTCTTCCAGCAGCATGCGCAACATTTGTCACACTTAAACACAACACATTCATTTGCTAAGCTTATCTCCAAGATCCTGGCAAATAGGATTGCTCCAGAACTGAACTCCTTGATTTCCTGGGCACAAAGTGCTTTCATCAAGCGAAGGAGCATTCATGACAATTTTTTGTTTACACAAAATTTGATCAAGGCATTGCACAGAGCAAAGCAAGCTTGTATTTTCTTAAAGCTGGATATTGTGAAAGCCTTCGACACGGTCACGTGGGATTATCTTTTGGAAGTCATTGCACAGTTCGGCTTCGGGACAAAGTGGAGGGGCTGGGTGTCAGCTCTTCTTTCTTCAGCATCTACAGTTGTGCTTCTAAATGGAACCAGAGGGAATTGGTTCAAGCATTTTGCCGGGTTAGGGCAGGGACACCCCTTATCACCGATGCTCTTCATCTTAGCCATGGAACCTTTACAAAGATTGCTCGATCTTGCTACTGTTGAGCAGCTGCTAACTCCTATAAATAATAGAGCGGCAAAATTGAGGATGAGCATGTATGCAGATGATGCAGCCATTTTTCTAAATCCAATTAAAGAAGACTTGCAGGTGGTGTCTGAAATCCTAGATATCTTTGGAAAGGCTTCAGGACTTGTTATAAACAGAGGCAAGTGTGCAGCCTATCCTGTTAGGTGTGATGAACTAGACTTCAGTGAGGTGATGGAAGGTTTTAATTGCCCAATCAAAGCTTTCCCTTGCTGCTACCTTGGCTTGCCACTCCACTACAGAGCTCTAACCCGAGTTGACGTTCCACCAGTTTTTGACAAATTGGCTTCGAGATTAGCCTCCTGGAAAGGAAAATTCCTTAACAAAGTTGGCAGGCACAAACTGATCAACAACGTCCTTACCTCCATACCTACTTACTTCTTGTAGCATTTGCTTTGAAAAAATGGGAATTTAAAAAACTGGATAAGCTAAGGAGGGGGTTTCTGTGGAAAGGACCAGATGAGGCCAAGGGAGGCCATTGTCTGGTTCGCTGGTCTAAGGTGCAAAGACCAAAGCAGTTGGGAGGCCTAGGAATCCTTGACCTAAAAATCTTCGGTAGAGCTTTGCGCTTAAGATGGTTGTGGTATGAGTGGACTGAGCCAGACCGCCCTTGGGTAGGCACTGAAGTGCCTTGTAATGAAGTGGACAAGCATTTTTTTAGAATGAGCACAACGGTCACAGTAGGTAATGGTGCCAAGGCGAGATTTTGGGAATCAGCCTGGTTGGAGGGAAAGGCACCACGGGATTTGGCCCTAATCTATACAGGTTGGCTTGGCAGAAAAACCAGACTGTTAGAGAATATTTGTGTAACGATAACTGGACGAGGGGGTTGTGGCGCATGTTTGATGCTAAGCAGATGGCTGAACCGGTAACGTTCTGGGCCTTGATCATTGGTGTACAGTTAACTAACGAGGAGGACACTATCTTGTGAAAGTGGACAGGGAATGGGATCTACACAGCTAAATCGGCCTATAAAGCGCATTTTGTTGGATCCTACTATACTTACGACAACATGGCCATTTGGAAATCAAAGACGGAGGGCAAACACCGTTTTTTCGCTTGGTTGCTAGTGCAGCGGAAGATTCTAACGGCGGATAAATTAATTGCTCGTAACTGGCCCTGTCAACTGGTCTGTTCGCTGTGTGACCAAGAGCTGGAGTCAGCAGATCACCTTTGTTTACATTGTGTCTTTGCACAGAAAGTGTGGCTGCTAATGGCACATGTTACAAATAATGGTCTCGTGCATGTCCCGGCAAGGCGGCAAGGAGTGCTTCCACGGAAGCTTGGTGGAACAAGGAAATGGCAGGGGTATCGGGCAAGCAAAAGCAAAAGAGAGCTTCGCCGAAGAATCTTTAATGGAAAATCGGCAACGACGTCAAGAGTTGTGCAGCTGATCAAAGATGAGATGAGTGTCCGGGCGGCAGCGTGTTGTAGGGATGAGGCGTTTGTTGCTCCATAATGCTAGTTTCCACGAGGTGGCTAGAAATTTTCTTTTCTTTATGTAATCACAACTCTGTAACAGACCGCATACTTTCCCTCCTTATATGACATAGCAGTGCTCCAGCTTTTACTTAAAAAAGTTCTGACTGCTCCGTTGCTCCCCAACCCCAAGGTCTGCAGTATTCAAGGCACACAGCCGCAGGCCGCAGTCTTCACATGTTTTCGCCTTGTTGATCAGCTATCAATCAACAGTAATTTTTGTCGGTGCGGAAAGTAGTCTCGACACTAACTAGTAAGAGCGCTGAGATCTATCTCTCGATGGCCGGTGCTAAGCAACTAGTGACACTGGGTTTATCCTGGTTCCGGCCGGGGCCGTACGTCTAGCAGTGGTGTGCTCGGGGTACTATATTGTGTTGCACCGTGGTGCTTGTAGAGGGGCGCTACAAGCAAGGCGGGAGAGGAGGAGGAGCCTCCAGGTCCCTGAGGTGTGATTGAGGCAAAGTGTCAATATCGTGGTGAAGGCAGAAAGCATGCGAGTGAGTGCTCTTTTTCGTCCCCCTGCGGCCAGGGGACTGCCCCTCCTTTTATAGGCCAAGGGGAGGCAGTTTATAGGCGTGCCGCACTGTTCTAGCAACGTGTGATGGCATGGCGTGCAGTGCCGCGGAGTAGACGGCTGTCCTGGCGAATCTTGCTTTTGGCGGAGCGTCATGGCGTGCCCAGTATCCGTCCAGGAGTGGCTTTGAGGGTGGTGGCGTAGGAGCTTCTCGTTCGGTCGTCGTCTGTACGCTGACTCGAGGGTGCAACTGACGGGAGGCCGTAGGGGGCACAGCCGCGGGCGTGGTGGCGTCTTGTCTCCCCGCGCTTGCACAGTGTCGGGGATGGCGCTACAGTGCCCGGGATGGCGTTGTGATGGCGGAGATGGCCACACAGGGCAGATGGTGATGAAGGAGACGCGCCTCACTTGTCCGACGTCACGGCGTGGGCCTGGGCGAGCGCGGAACAGGTGTCTGTCCCCCTTTCGAGGGTTTCGCCATCCTCTTTCGAGGGTGTGGCGCGTCGGCCGTACGAGAGTGGGCGGCACAGTGTCACGGAGTTGACACTGGCCGTACCGCACAGTGCCGTACAATGGCGGGGATGGCCTCACCGGGAGGGTTGGCGAAGCAGCGCCGGGATGTGATTCCCAGGCGTGTCAGAGGGACGGCATGGCGTGGATTCGTCTTTGACCCGGGCGCCTGCAAGTGTCAGAACATTAAATGCTCCGGTCGGGGGAGCAGGTACGGGGGCGGCGAGCCCGTGAGAGCCTCGAGCGAGGCGGAGTCTCACCCGAGGGGGCGACTGGCCCTCGAGCGAGGCGGACCCTCTCCCGAGGGGGCGACTGGCCCTCGAGCGAGGCGGAGTCTCGTCAGTGTGGCGTCGTGCCCCTCGAGCGAAGCGGAGTTTCGCCCGAGGGGGACTGAGGCTGACTGTTTTGGTGGGCCGCTGGGGCCGCCAGGGCCGTGGGCCTCTACGACCGAGTCGTGATTCTTTTTGGGCGTGTTTTATGTTCGTGATTTTGTTTGTGCTTGTTTTTTCGAAAGAAAATGGGTTTCCCCCGGTTCTTTAGGGGACCCTTATGGCTGTCCCCGACAATTTTCTTTTACACCAAATCGATACCCGTTATTAGCAATGAATCAGTTAGCAGTATTTTCCTCTCACAACAAATTAACACTGACCACCAGTCAAATCAACAAACATAGATGAATCAATAAAATAATATATCAATAAATAATATTCTTACCATGATCGGTCATCGTATGTGGACACCACTCGTCTTCAAAAAATTTATGAAAGTATTATTTATTTTTTATGACATGTATTCTCATCGTATATATTTTAAGTATATCATAACTATTTCACCATTTTCACAAATTTTTTAATAAAACAAATGAATAAACGTGTATTACGAAAATCGAAGAATGCTTATATTTAGGAACGGAGGGACTACAGGAATATGGACCGACCCGCCGGACCTCCTTTGTCGGCTCGCTCTGAAGCTGCTTCCATTCTCCGCTCGCCGCCGACCCAGAGCACTGGTGACAGTTGACCAAACGCGCGCCAAGTTGCCTAGCTCTCGCCAACACTACTCGGCACGCACGCATTTCTTAACGACCTGTTCCTTTCCTCGCTCCTCCGATGGACTGCACCTGCACTGCACCGCATTCGACTGCCTGGTGCCTGCCTGCTTGCGCGGGGTACTGTGAAGGTTCTGGAAGAGGAATATAGAGAGAGAGAGAGTGCAATCATGCATGGGAGTTGGGAGGCCCGCATGAATATTATTGTCGCAGTGTCCCTACTACTACTGGTGGGGCACGAGCTGATGACTTGCTGGATACGTAGGATTCTGTATTTTCCAACCTCTATCCATTGCCTCCCTCCGATCCATGGCCTAAAACTGAAACTGAGAGTGCTCGCTCGATCGCTGCCGGGAAGATGAGGAGGGGGCGAGCGCTCGTTCCCGACGCGACCCACACACAGTAGTAGACCAGAGAGATTGGAGACGAGTGGCCGCACATTTTGTCGTAATCGAGCCACTGTTACGATCGAGCACGCTACACCGGCAAACACATTTGCTGGAGACAGCAGCGCGCGTGCAGTGGCTCCGGAACGCGTCAAGGTCATCAAAGATCATTTCGGCTTCAGCCTGTGGTGGGCCGGGCATACAGTCACACACATTGGCTGATTGGCACACATGCATGCATATATCATGCAGCTGTTGCCTCTTGAGACAAGACCTTGCTAATTAGTAAGCTGATCGATCCAGCTCGAGAGCCTATGAACCGATAATGTGGCCGAATATTCCAAGTGCCGTGGCTCCATGTGCCAGCAGGGGCATATATTATATATACATCTATTTGAAGACGCTTATTATATACTCTCTCCGTCCCAAAATATTTGCACTTGTTGACTTATACGCTTCACGTTTGACTATTTGTCTTATTCAAAAAAATTGTCAAAATATTATTTATTTTGTTATGACATGTTTTATCATAATATATATTTTAAGTATACCATAATTATTTTTATATTTTCACAATTTTTTTGAATAAGACAAATGGTTAAATGTGATCTGTAAAAGTGATGCAAATATTTTAGGACGGAGGGAGTAGATACATGCCCACGATCTTCTTTCTTGCGAAGTTGCGAGTTGCGAGCGCGCGTGATGACGTTGGCGGATTATATTCGTGCGTGCACCTCGCCGGAAAGGGGGAAGGAGACTCCCGGTTGGCGTCCCGGCCCGTTGAAACCACGCTCGAGCGGCCGGTGGTTTTCAGGCTACCGGAAACAAACACAAAGACCGGCAAGGCCACTTGGTTTTGACATTCAAGTATTCAACTGACAAGGCATCTTGCAATCACCAATCAACTCTCGTCTCCCACGCTGGACTAGCTTCTGTACCGTGCCAACTCGTCTCCCACGCTGCTGTGCTTCGTGCCAACTTGGCCATTTAAGAAACAGGTGCCGTCCTGTCCCTCAATGCCTTCGCTTCTTCTTCTTTATCTTCTTCTTTTTTCCCCTGTTGGTCAAAACATTTTTGTTTCGACTTCTAAGATTATTTATGGATTAAAGCAGCGTGCTGGAAATAATGTATGTTCTGCATGCATTGCCCATTTTGGTTTCGGGGCATTATGCAAAACGCGGTAGAGCAAAAAATAAGACGAAATGGACTCCAAAATGAACGATCCTAATTGGAAAAATTCCATTTTAATCCAATCCCCTATTTACATAACACACATCATGTTTTGTTTCTGCTCACAGACTTTGAACTCGAAATTCAACTCATGCGCGAAGAAACAAAAAAAAAAGAGAACTAATTATATATGAGGTAGATTGCACCAAGTGAAATAGTCTAGAGGAAATTGAGTTAAATTTTGTCAGAAGGTTTAAGCGGCGGACAAAGAGGATATGTAGGGGAATAAAATTGACGTTTTCCTTTCTAATTTTTTTTTTCTGTTGCGCGGTAGTGTTGAGACCTTCCTTAAATTAACCAAGCAATGCAAGTAGAGAACAGGGTTAGACTTACCGTTGGTAACCGGCCGGTTTACCGCGGTAACCGGCCTTACCGGCCTGGACCGGTTACGGTACCGGCCGGTTACCAACCGTTAGGGTTAGGGTTTTTTGAATTTGAATTTCAAAAAATGAAAATTGTGGAAAAAATCCCTAAAAATACTTCGTGATTTATGGAGTCTAATGGTGTCAAATTTGTTGCAAACTTAGTTCGTTTAGTATAAATTTCAACCAAAAGAAGTTAAACCAAAAAAGAAAAAAGAAAAAAAGCAGGCGGCCCAGCTCGGCCCACATAGGCCCAACCGGGGGGGGGTTCAAAACGACCCCAGACCGATGCTAGGTATCCAGAGAGCCGGTGCCACCCCCTCCCCCCCCCCCCCGCACCGGCGCCGCCGCCGCGCGCGCAACCGCCGCCGGGCGGCCGGTTTACCGCTCGGTTAGCGCGGTAAACCGCGTCGGGCGCGGATCCTAGCCGGCGCGTCGGTAAGCCGAGCGGCGGCGTCGGTTTACCGACCCGGCCGCGCGGTTAACCGCCGCGGATCGACGGCTTACCGAGCGCAGGTAAGTTTATTGCTTGTAGATTAGATTTGTTGTAGGATGTAGGTTGTAGATAGGATTTGTTGTAGGATGTAGATAGGATTTGATTTAGGGTGTAGATAGGGTTTGATTTAGGATGTAGATAGGATTTGATTTAGGGTGTATATAGGGTTTGAATTAGGATGTAGATAGGATTTGATTTAGGATGTAGATAGGGATTGATTGAGGAGGTAGATATGATTTGATTTAGGGTGTAGATTTTAGGTTTGATTTTAGACATGTTGTTTAAAACTTTATATGATTCATGTGGTGTTATTCGTTTCACAGGTATGCATTGAAACCTAATATGCACTCTTGTTTCTGACTATGAGTACTAATTGTGATGTATGCTTCAATGCAGGGGAGACCGATTTCACACATGCTACTCAGGACCAAGACCATGGAGCACCGGAATCGCAGAGGAGAACGGTTGGACCGACAGACTACGACACTCCTCGGTACTCTTCTTCCTCGTACGGCGATACCTCCGGCTCCCGGACTTTTCATTATCACGGGCCGACATTAGCACGCAGCCACCGACAAGATGGGTGTACGAATGGGAAGATCCACATTTCTACAATATGTTACTTCAAGGCAATGGCGGACGACGGCGGCGTGGACGGGGCAAACTTGGCAAGACTACAAGGCGAGCTGCTTAGAGTGCAAGGTTTGAATGTCATGTCCACCGCCGAGTACCAGATGGCGACCCAAATGGGGGTCTTCCCATTTCTACGGCGTTGATCTTTTATTACTATGAGTCTATGACTTTGGTATTGTATTTGTATGCACGATTAGCACTATCATTATGGTATTGTATGCACAATTATTACTATGACATTGTTTGTATGCAAAACTATGTTATTTCTCCTATGGTGGGGTTTTGTGATGTTCTTTACATTAAGTTATGCATAAAACATGCTAATATTTTCATTAATTCATCACCGGAGAAGCACAAATGCATGGTCGGTTTTTCTGTGTTTAGCCGCGGCTTACCGACCTAACCGATCGGTAACCGGTCCAAACCGATCGGTAAACCGGTACCGAACCGATTGAACTGGGCGCGGATTTGAAAATTTGAATTTGTTCGGTAATGAGCGGTAACCGCGGCTTACCGGTCGGTAAACCGTTACCGACGGCCGGCGGTTCGGTCG
This sequence comes from Cenchrus americanus, assembly GCA_947561735.1. Classification (NCBI taxonomy): domain Eukaryota; kingdom Viridiplantae; phylum Streptophyta; class Magnoliopsida; order Poales; family Poaceae; genus Cenchrus; species Cenchrus americanus. The sequence continues at coordinate 256,094,356 of OX387241.1, forward strand.
CCCGGACCGGTAAGGTGAACCCTGGTAGAGAACCGGTTGGTTCGCAGTGGTTGTTGACTTCAGCATTGCTGCATTGGACACAAGAGGAACACACTCACACTCACACTCCCTTAATTGTTGCTTTGCATTTTGCAGGTTGAGAAAAAGACATTATTACCACTCTGTCGTGTGACAACATTTGAATTTAGATTTGACTTTGAATCCACAAGAACCAACTGGCTGCTACTGGAGTACCTCCGTTTAGCCTTCAGTACACTGTACCTTCAAAGTACTCCACTCCCGCACATAGATAGATTGATGATTCGATTGATGAATTGCTCAATCAGATGCCGGTGTGTGATTAGAGGAGCGTGGGGACGTGAGTTGGTGGAGGCGATTAGGAAACTATTTCCACTCCCGCACACACCACTGCCACTGTCCGCTGCTCCACGGATTCGGCCAAACCCCGGCGACCTCGCGGCTCTGTCAACGTCTAATCAGCATCAGCGCAACTAAGGGTGCTGGCATTACTTAACTCCATCCAGCTCTGCAATCCCACTCGCTTGTCGCGTACCTAGTAGCCCCGGCTCCTCCGCGTGACCGAATAGGCAGAGTGTTTGCATCTTCGGCTTAAGCTTAGCACTTGGCACAAATACTCGAAAGTGAATACTCGAATGTTAATTAGAGGACTAAATATGAGTTTTAATTATAAACTAGAAAAGGTTATGAGCTAATTCGCGAGATGTAATTAGACATAATAGATTCGTCGTCTCACGAATTAGCCTCCATCTACGTAATTAATTTTGCAATTAGTCTATGTTTAATATTTCTAATTATAGTAAAATACGTGAGTGGTCTTTAAACTTGTCACGATATATTATGTGGGTCCTAAACTCTCAAAATGCACTCTCAGATTCATGAACTTGTCTGTGGTGCCATTCGGGTCCTACACTCTTAAAACACATTTGAGAGTTTATGGACCTAAGGACACCTTGAAACAAGTTTGGCATCCGAAAATACAATTTGAGAGTTTAGAGATCAAATGACACCAGACCACAAGACAAGTTCAGAAACTGCCGGTGTATTTTACTCTTCCTAATTACCGTCAAACACGACAGTTGATAAAGTTTAGCACCGTGTATAAGCTTTTTTTTAGAACAGCACCGTGTATAAGCTCAGAGTAGTACAGACAGACAGACTGACAGTGCATGCGAGGTAGCTGTTTTCCTCCGATCATCAGCGATCACCAAACATGGTTTAATATATACTACATGGTGACGTGTCCACAAAGTAAATCTGCATGGGCTTACCTGTTTGGTTGCTTCAATTCAGTTGAAGATCGCCATCCACCTGATGCCTGCAGTCACCAACCCCCCCTCCTCCTGCCAAAATATCTGCCAGTATACGACAGACGAAGGATAAGATTAACAACGATCCTCGGCGCTAATACTGTCAAATTGGACATGCTTACCCTGATGAAGAAGAACATGTCGTGCAGAAAGCCTGCCGGCGCCGTGTCACACGCAGAGGACTTGGATGCTATCGAGCAACTGACACTAACGAGGATGACTCGTTGGAGAGGTCACCGAGACTAGTTGCATCCATTGATCGGATCCATCCATCCATAAAAAGCTGAAATACTCTTGGAGGACGAACTGGACGATCGAAGAAGCTGATGATTCAGATTTCAGAAACACGGGCACTGGGACTCTGGGAGGCAAGCAAAATCAAAGCATCCGGAATGGAGAGGAGTGGGGGCATGGCAAGTGGCACGGATGATTAGCTCGTTGAGAAAGGTGACAGGTAGAACCTTATCGGGGTCAAGGCAAGCACAAGGCTAGATCGTCAGTTGATATGCTCACGTCGGCTCCAATCAGCCACGCCACCACAGGGCTGTGAGAGCGACTTCACCTGCCGGCCGATCCATCTCCAGCTCCCCGGCGATCTCTTTACAGCTTCATGCCTTCATGCGTCGCGCCTGCGTGCCCTGCCTGCTGCCCACAGGTAGTGGGATCGATGCAATCATGCTACAGGAATTGTCACCTGGCATCCATTTTTTGGGGTACTTGCTCAAGTACTCTTGGCGATAAAAAGGTCTGGAAAGTTCTTCTGGGCTAGTAGTTGTTGATCTCTGAAAGTTTCTGTACACATATATGATGGGAATTTTACGGATTCATACGGGGAACGGAATGTTTCTAATCAGATTCAGCGAAATTCATGCGTTTTGACCAAAAACCCTAGCCTAGTCAGCCGCCCTCGTCCCTCGAGGTCCAAACTTGAGTGCTTTTTTTATACGGATACGGAGTACTTTCGCATGTCTTTACACCTACATGGTGTTATTTGACACGTATTCTGTCTTTTGACTGATGAAGATGGGAGTCGAATAGTTTTCCTCTTTGCTTTTTTGAAAAGCAGCAATCGATCGACAGCGAGGAACATCGACCTAAACAAGCAACCAGGATGTTCCTGGCTGTCTCGCCCACTTTTGTCCATGAATAGTCGTTTCCAAATCAGTGCAAGAAATCAGAAGGAAAATGTAGAAATTTCTAAACAAATTTGCAATCCAAACACAAATTTGCAAGAACACAAAAAATGTAGCTACACAATCGAATCTCCCCTCTCTCTCTGTATCTACACAAACGTTCGTATCCAAGTTCCAAACTACTCCGTAAAACATACGTATAATAGTGGAGTAAAGAATAGAAAATTACACTGCCCGCCTACGTCAAAAAGATCGCGCCAAATCGCACCTACTACAAGCCCGACGACACCCGCAGCGACCAGACCCGCACCTCGCCGTCGAAGCTCGCGCTGCACACCCGCCACTCCTCCTCGCCGCCGTCTTCCCGCGGCCGCCGCTTCTGCCGTGCGGGCGCGGGCGCCACCGCGACGGACCTGACCGCGGCGCCGTGCCCCTCGATCACGGCGACGCACGCGTACCCCTTTCCGTCCGCGGCGCGCCGCCAGGCTCGCACCGTTTGGTCCGCCGACCCGCTGACGACGAGTCCGCCGGCCGCGCAAGCGATGGAGAGGACGGCCTTGCGGTGGCCCCGCAGAGCCCCGATCGCGATCATGTGGCTCGCGCTGTCCTCCCGCTCCCACACCATGATGGACCGGTCGTTGCCGCCGGAGTAGAGCGCCTGGCCCCCGCACCCGACGGCCAGGGCGTTCACCGCCGCCGTGTGCCGGGACAGGGTGGCGACCAGGTGGTAGGCCGGCCTGTGCTTCTTGCTTCCGCGCGCGCGCCGGGCCTTGTCGTCGGGCGCGGGGCGGGGCGCCCACACGCGGACGCGCTTGTCGGCGGAGGCCGTATACACGGTGCCGTCGGGCGCCGCGGCGACGGCGTTCACGGCATCGTCGTGCGCGGGCAGCGACTGCAGGCAGCGGAGCGACGGGAGGGCCCACACCTTGAGGGTCTTGTCCCAGGAGACGGAGAAGAGGAGGCGGCCGTCGGCGGAGGCCGCGATGCCGGACACGGTGTCGGCGTGCTCGATCCACAGGCGGCGGTGGTGGCGCCGGACGGCCACGTGGTTGGACGGGACGGGGAACCGGCGGAGGCGGTCGGCGACCGTGGGTAGCGCGGCGGCGAGGCGGAGCCTGGCGGGCGTGCGCGAGGAGGCCCTCCACAGCCGCAGCCGCCCGTCCTGGTGGCCCGTGACCGCGGCGCTGCCGCCGTGGAGGTGCACCACGCACTTCACTGAACCCGCGGCCGCGGCGGCGTCCGCCGCGTCGGAGGTGGAGGCGGCCTCGAGCGTGGACATGTCGTGCAGCGCCACGGACTCTGGCCGCGCGACGACGAGGCCATGGAGGGAGTAGTCACCCGCCGCGACGACTGCGGCGGCGGCTGACGTTGTGGGGGCCGCGGATAGGGGAAGGAGCGTGGTGACGTGGACGAACGACGCGGCGAGGCCGGCGGTCGCCGCGGCCAAGGAGAGCGAAGGGAGGGACGTCGACGAGGACGCCTCGGACACGGCCGCGGCGGCGGCGGAGGACGACGTGGACACGGTCGACGAGGACGAGGACACCGCCGCGGCCAGCTTGCCGCTGCTGCTGTCGCCCTTGCCGCTCCCCTCCCCGTCGCCGTCGCCGGTGCCGGTGGCCATGCAGAGCCGCGGGAGAAGCTGCATTCGGAGCGCGACGGGTTACCACTCTGGCTGTGGCTGCTGGCACGGGGCTTGGACTGTGGGAGACCTCGAGTAGAATGACGGGTCGATCAGCTGGAGCCTGGAGGTCGGACGGCAACGGGAGTCTCTCCTATTTGTACAAGGCGCGGGTTTCCCGGTGCGGGGCATCCGACGGCTCGGGACGCAACAGCTCGTGCGGGGGGAGTGCTCGGACGGCCCGGATCGGCCTGATGTGACCCGTCGGCACGCGCTTGTCTGGATTGACAGGCCGGGACAAGGTGTCGGAGGCTGGGACTGGGAGTTGGAGTTGGAGCGGTGTCCGGCGCTGGCGACGGCGACGGCGGAGGCGGAGGCGCTGGCTGTGCGAGCGAGTCGCTGCCGTGTCAACTCGATGCGTGATGTGATGAACGGGTGGGTGTGTGAGGCTTTCCCGGAAGAAGTCCCGATCGAGCTGACCCAGGTGTTGGCGCGCTGTCGGGCCAGAGCGTTGCAGCAGTACGTACAAGCTTTCAATCAGTTCGTTTTGAATTTAATTTGGAATGATCTGCTGTGCTTTACCCGCGCCACGCCGCACAACAAGATCTCTGAAAAATTGCGCGTTGCAAACAAGATACATGCGGTTCATGTACCGGTGGCAACAAGCAACTCCGGCAGCTGGTTTTCATACGTCAATCGCGTGTGCTCGCGGTCGGCGCGCCGGGCATCCCTCCCCTCGTCCCCCGCTGAAAATGGCGAAAGTTTGTGAATCCTCGGTACTTGAAATGTGGCGCATTTCTAGCTACTCCTACCTGGTAGTAGTAGGAACTAGGAAGCTACTCGCAGTTGCAACACACGGCCTCTTCCATGTGTTTTCCTCCTTTTTTCCGGACAACACATTCTTGTTTGGGAGAAAATTGTTATTATAGGACTCCAAACAATGACCTTCGCTATAATAAGACTTTAAACACGGACTACGCTAAAACGACACCCGAAACGTTGTGCTTTTGCTATTATAGGATTTTCCTCATTTTAATCATTTCTCTCATCTAAATACATGTATTTAGACCTGAACGGACTCTTTTGCCCCTTGGGTTGTTCACGTAAGGGTTGCTGGAAGTTGTTTGCCGTGGGGGTTGCTGGCCATTCACGTAATCAATCTGCTGCACATCGTTTCGTTTCGTCCCACAGGAAACACTGCACCACTTCCTCGATCTCCCGCGAAACGCCCGCCGCCATGGAGCTCGATTCGCCGGCGCCACCACCCGTCCATCTCCGCCGGCGCCGCCCGTCCGTCCGCCGGCCACGACCGATCCTCTCCCGCTAGTGCCGGCCCCCGGCCGTTTGCCCCACGACGGCGCACCGGAGTTTCCCACACGGGCCGGCCCGGATGCACGGCGTGCCGGGCCATGGCCGACGACCAAGGCATGCGATCCGTTGTTCCGTATATTTAGTACCGGCATTTAGTAGGCATGCGATCTGTTGTTCTGTATATTTAGTACTGGCATTTAGTATTTTTTCTACAAATGAACTGTTGTTTGACGTTACGTGTTTACAGTAATCTACACTATTATCATCTTTGAGTTAGGTCTTACAACCAATTTTATAAAAAATTGATATCCCCTGGTCATGCATGTAATCATTCTTTAGGAGAACATCGTGCTTCATTATTGTTATTGAATGAGAATGGTGTATGCTATTCCGTATAGACTATAGAGTAATACGAAGATAAATAGTTGACCTGATTCATCCACCAAGAGAGGGGAGAGCATTCAATTTATTTCCAGAGCAGGCATCTGGATTAATTCTACTGTTACCACTATCCTTCAGTTCCACCTGGTGGCCTAGATGCGGCAGCCCGCAACCATGCGTGGACAACCTAGAAAGAATGTTAAAGATGTTCCAGCAGAACCTAATACTCCACGGAGGCCGACTAGAGAAGAATTCCTACCGGATAATCCAGGAAGGATCACCAGAAGGTAAGGAATATTAACACAATCAGTGCATATTAGTTTTTCAAAGCATCTAACTATCGTGTCATTTTTGTGTGCAGCAAGCTTGCGATGTTACTAGGAGAGGGTACGTCTTCACAAACCGACAACAGTAGTCCCGAGAGGATGTCTCTCACCGCACCACCAAAAAAGATGACTCCAAAAAGAAACCTACATATTGGATGATGAATTATTTTAGTTGTGATGAGATGTAAACTCATAATTTATTTTCATATGTCTTGGATCTCGCTTGGAACTAAATTATGATCTCGTTTTATGAGATGAACTCGTTTATGCTACAATCATGGTTTTATGAGATGAACTCATTTGTGCTAAATTCATGGTTGATGTATCAATTGCAATTATATGTACAGATAAATTCCGGTGCTGCATCGTGCGCCGGCCAGCAGCATGCAGCCGCCAGCCAGCCCAGGCACCGGCTAGCAGCATGTAGCGGCCATCCGCCCCCGGCGGCGTGCGGCGGCCGGCAAGAACTGTGCGGCGGCCGGCCCGACCAGTCGGCGGCCGGCGGCCGGAGCCGACGGAGCCGGCACGTGAACGGCCAAAGCAACCCCCACGGCAAACAAGCGCAGGCAACCCTTACGTGAATAGCCCAAGGGGCAAAAGAGTCTGTTCAGGTCTAAATATATGTATTTAGATGAGAAAAATGATTAAAATGAGCAAAAATCCTATAATAGCAAAGTCACAACGTTTTGGATGTCGTTTTAGCGTAGTCCATTGTTTGGAGTCCTGTTACAGCAAAGACCATTCTTTGGAGTCCTATAATAGCAATTTTCTCTTGTTTGGGAGTGTGCTTTTCTCAGTTCTGATGTTCAATTGTTCATCATGATGCAACTCAATGGGGGTATATGGTCAACAGCTACGAAACACCAATTTTCATCGGTTGTCATGATGGAGTTATGATGATCACTGAGCTAATGCTCTCACTTCACATGGTACTATGATTATTGAAGTCAGGTACTAACAACTAGCTTATGTTGTAGTCTAAAATGAAACTACAAAAATACTTAGTGCTCGACCGAAAAGCAGTATTCTCTGATCCAGCATGTTCCGAGAGAAAAAAAATAAAGCAACAGATTTGGAGACGGAATAAAATCTAGCAAAGCGACACTAGCCAAAATGGCGGTGACGAAAGACAAACTTCTCTCGAAAAAGAACAAATTTGCAAAAATTCTTTTGCGTTTACGATGCATGCAAAGAAGACAAGATTGTAGCATACTGGCACTAGATCGTGTTGTGCATTAGACAGATTTCTAAAACGAGAAGAGAACAAGCATTACGACAGCCATTCAGCTGTTCCAAAAAAAGAGCTAGCTAGGACGTGTGCGCCACCAAACAGCACAGTACTTTGTGTTCCAGAAAACAAACGCTTTCTTTGATCCAATCCCAGCACGTTCTGCCCAGAAAAGCGGGTGATCATCAGGGGAAAGATTATGCTCCCACATGCATTGAGCGGAAAAGCTAAGGGGTGGCACGACAAATCTCAGCTAAAATATGTTGTGAGGTGGTGATTACTAGTGATAATTAAATCTCCCTCTCTATGCATGCAGTCTGCATCACAAAAAGGGCACGCAGATGAGATGAGGATCATGTCCCAATCCCTGCGTGGTTGTGTGCTCCCCAACTGCTATGCTAATGGGACTGGGACCTAGCGTGCTTCACTTTACGCAAAAAAAAAGCAAGTTTTGAATTGAACAAGAGCAACCTCCTGGTCTGGTCCCCTGCCAGCGTTTGTATATATAGCCGCCCTAGAATACGATTCTACCACTACGTTAGGTTAGCTCTTGCGCCGCGGTCAGCTCGGATCTCAAGATGTTCGGCAGTTTTTGCATATAATTTTGATCAACTTGTGATGCAAGCAGCCTCGATCGGAAATGGAATGGTGCGTCGAGGGTGCCAGGAATATCATGGCGCCACCGCCATACACGTATGTCGTTTGAGTGGAGCAGCGGCAAAGAATATGTGTTCACTCCCTCGGGCGCTATACCTCCACTGGTTGCCACGGGCTGCGACCTTTTTGCCTTGGACGGACCACCCTCAGCTGTTATGAACTGCGATGCGAGGGGAAGGGGATTGTAAAGATTTGGACTGATTTGTGGAGAATTAGGGTTGAGGGAGAAGCAGCGGTGACCGACGTGCTACAGTACCCGCGGTGCTACAGTACGTGAGTATTGTTCACGTCCAGGATTACGCGGCTGCTAGGGCACTAGGAATGCCAGCGGCGGGGCTTTGCCCACGAACGGCAAGAGAGAAGGGTTTTCCTTCTAATCTCTTACTTGATTTGATTGATATACATCTCCTCTCCTTATATAGAGAGGATTCCTTTACCCCTAATTAAGTAAGGACTTAACCTTATCCCTAGACCTAACCCTAATGGGCCCGCCGAGCCGGTCCATTTGACCCGGCCCAGTAGATCCCCTGCACGTGACAGATATATCTCCTCTCCTTATATAGAGGAGATGTCTTGACCTCTAAGTGAGGACTTAACCTTATCCCTAGACCTAACCCTAATGGGTCTGCCGAGACGGTCCATTTGACCCGGCCCAATAAATCCCCTGCACCTGACATTAGCTTCGTTCAAAAAATATTTGCAATTCTCGATTTCTGAGAATTCAATCAATTTCGAATTTGATTAGTATTAACATTTATCGTGGCAAACGGTGTGGGGGGAAAATAACAAATTTGGGATTTGGATTCTGGACTAGCAGCAACAAGACTGCTCCATTCAGAAGTTTTCCTGGCATTTCTTTCCTTCTTTTGGATTGGTCAAACCAAAAGAGCTTGTGGTGGACACGTTTGACTGGCATTCTGGCAACCGAGTAGCTGAAGAGACCGCTAGACTGTTGTGTGGAGCAAGCTTTTGTGGAGCAGAGCAAACTCGATACTCTTGTTTGCGAGGACGATCGTCGTTGTCAGGCAGTCTACACCTTCGGATCCAAATTAGCAGCCTGTTCGTTCGGCAGAATGATGGTAGTCTTGGTTTGTTCGAAAGAAAAATACTGCTTGTTTGGTTGGTGATGGTGGTTTGTTACGAGAGAAAATCTTCTTTTGGTGGTGATAAGCCAAACGAACAAGTCGTAGGATGGATCCTCTTGTACTCGCATGTGGCGCCCTCTCGCTTGGTCATAGGCTCGTCGTAGCAACGGCGACGGTCGATACCCCAACATTGAAACGTGTGTGCGGTAGCGGTAGCACCCCTGCTGATTGTTGAACGAGTGCTGTTTGTGCAAGGAATTGCATCATGGGCTATACTACCGTACTAATCCCTCTGTCCCAAAATATAAGGATTTGTTGACTTCTGTCGCTCACGTTTGACTGCTCGTCTTATTCAAAAAATTTGTGAAAACATTATTTATTTTGTTACAATATGTTTTTTCATCATATATATTTGAAGTATATCATAATTATTTTCACACTTTAATAAATTTTTTGAATAAGACGACCGGTCAAACGTGACCAGCAAAAGTCAACAAGTTCTTATATTTTGGGAGGGAATAGGTACTTATGAACATATCTTGCGTCAGCGTGACGTGACCTGGAGCAGGGGGCAGATCCGCCCGGCCGCAGAGGAGCACGCATGCAGAGCTGGAAAAGCCAGGGCGGATGCGTCGTTTCCAAGATCTGTTGCTGCTGGTGCTCGCATTGCGTGCGACATGTATGGGTTCCTCAAGTCTTGAGAAACCAGCGCAAAAAGCACCATGGTCCACACTCCACAGAGAGAGAAGGCGATCGATCAGACCATCACCATGATTATTTCGCTGGGTGTTTTGTGTAACAAGTCAATGGCTCGTACGGGGATTATCTCGAGCACGATTCTGGGTGTGATCAACTGACAGGGTAGTATATAATTGCAGCGACATTTGCACTGCGAATCATCCGGGAGCGAGCAGAAAAAGCTGCCTCGTACTCCGGTGCAGGGCGTTGGTGGCCGTCGATATCATTGCGCTGGTGGGTGTGCGCTCGTGTCGTTTGGCTGGTGGCTAATGACTGATAATGATTTATTCTGCGAGAAAAGTGCTACTGACTGATTCCTGATGACTGATTTGTTGTGAGATAAAAGTACTGCTGAGTCGTGGTTGACAAGCCAAACCAACAGGGGGTTTGGTGTTTGGTTTTGCGTGCCTTAGGCAGTGAGCTCGTGTTCATCATCCGTCCTCGGATGTCCAGGTGGCGAGCACGCATGCGCAGTAGGGGTCAAAGGACTGCAATCGAGTAGCGGAGGGGGGCCCTGAATCCGGTCAATCGACAACCAGCACATGTGTGCTGCTAGTGTAGGGCCCTCAGCAGAGAACACTTGGCCCGACCTCGTTGGGGGACGCCCGAAATGGGCATCAGCAGCGCGTCCTTTCTCCGACGTTGTGCCGTCGTGTGTGGCGTCGTGCTTGGCTTCGTCGATCGGATCGTGTCGTGTCGATCGTGCCTGCGCGGTTGATCAGTGGAAAGGTGTTGTGCTCTTATATTGGGTGCCGATGATCATGATTGAACCTGCATCGAAGCGTTTGGTCTCGCACTCTCGCTGTTTGTCTGGAAACTCAGCCTGAAAATGGGATGGAGGAGGATCGGAAGGGAGAGTCGCGTAACACTGAACCTGCTGCTTTTCCGGTCGCGAGACACAGTGAGCGTTTTTAGCCCGACCGACTAGCCAGGCCTAGGAGGGCTAGGACCATGACCGGTGATGACGATGAGCTCCCCGGTCGGTGTGCGGTGTCGCGTGTCCATCCGTCTCAGGTGCGCGCGCTCGGTGCTCCCGTCCCGTCGTCCGGCGGACGGCGGTGCAAAGCGAGAGCTACCACACTACGGGAGAATGGACATTTCCCGAGTGTCCATTGCTTCCCGAGTGCCAAAAATCGGGCACTCGGGGAAGAGCTTCTTCGAGAGTGTTGCGCTCGGGGAAGAAAAACACTCGGGGAAGAGAGGCTTCCCGAGTGCCATAGGGTCCATGGCACTCGGGGGAAGAGGGACACTCGGGGAAGGCCCTCTTCCCCGAGTGCAACACTCGGGGAAGAGGGGCACTCGCGGACAAAAATTGGTAAAAACACTCTTCCCCGAGTGCCATCCCCTAGCACTCGGGGAAGAAAGCCTCTTCCCCGAGTGCCTCATCCAAAGCACTCGGGGAAGTAAGCCTCTTCCCCGAGTGCCTCCCCCTAGCACTCGGGGAAGGGGCTCTTCCCCGAGTGCTAGGGAAAGACACTCAGGGAATAATTTTTCCTTTTTTAGTTTTTTCGCCCCAATTTTTTTTTGAGGCCACCCCACATTATTTTAAACTTCTTGTTCAAATTTGAGGTAATTTTAAATTATTTTGGTATATTTCATTAGTTTTTTTTCTTTTCGTTGAATTTGTTTACATACTTCGAATTTGAACTGCAGGTGCATGAAGTAATGGGATTTCTTCATTCAAAAAATGATATTCATTATAATTGATGTATTTTGAGGTCGTATCTAGGAACTCACATAAAATTTTGAGCGTCTTGTTGCCGTATCATGACCAACAACTTGCGTGAAAAGTATTAGTAAATTATATAAAATCCGAACGAAGTCCGAAAATCATGAAACTTGTCTGGATGTCATGTTATGTCATGTAGAGGTTGTGTAACACAATTGAGAAGATTTCGAGCAAGTGGCAATGTCGGATGTCTAAAACCGAGACATCTCCACATGTGTTATTCGAAGGGAGATGTCTCGGTTTTAGACATCCGACATTGCCACTTGCTCGAAATCTTCTCAATTGTGTTACACAACCTCTACATGACATAACATGACATCCGGACAAGTTTCATGATTTTCGGACTTCGTTCGGATTTTATATAATTTACTAATACTTTTCACGCAAGTTGTTGGTCATGATACGGCAACAAGACGCTCAAAATTTTATGTGAGTTCCTAGATACGACCTCAAAATACATCAATTATAATGAATATCATTTTTTGAATGAAGAAATTCCATTACCTCATGCACTTGCAGTTCAAATTCGAAGTATGTAAACAAATTCAACGAAAAGAAAAAACTAATGAAATATACCCAAATAATTTAGAATTACCTCAAATTTGAACAAGAAGTTTAAAATAATGTGGGATGACCTCACAAAAAAATTGAGGCAAAAAAAACTAAAAAATAAAAATTATTCCCTGAGTGCCTTTTAGTGGCACTCGGGGAATAGCCTCTTCCCTGAGTGCTTGACTTACGGCTCTCGGGGAATTGAAGCCCAAACTTCCTCGCCGGCCCAAATTAACCCCGGCCCACCTCATCCCCACGGCCCATCTGCCGGCCCACCTCCGTGGAACCCTAACTACTTAAGCCCCCTCCCCCCTCCCCCATCCCTACCCGCGCGCGGCCCGGCCCCCCGTCGGTCCCCCCCGCCGCGGCCCGGCCGGCCCCGCCCGCCTCTCCCGGCCACCTCGCCTCCTCCGGCCACCTCACCTCCGGCCGTTCCCTCCGTCTCTCTCTCCGCCCCCCCCCCTCGGCCGCGGATCTACCGGCGCCTCCCTCCCGCCGGCGCGGCGGCGCCGCCCCCCCTCCTCCCCCTCCGTTCGCCCCTCACCTTGTGGCGAGGAGCGCGGCGGGGGCGAGCGGCGGCGGCGGCGGATCCGGCCCGGTGCGCCTCGAACTCCGTCGCGGCATCGTTCTCCTCTAGGCGCGGCACGACCTCGACCGCCTCCCGGCCGCGCGCGGCCCTCGTCCCTCCTCCCGGCCGGCGCGACCTCGTCCTCCTCCCGGCGTGGCGGTGGTGGTGTCGGCACGGCCTCGACCTTCTCCTGGCGCGGCGCGGATCCGGTGGTGGTGCGACATGTGCGGCGGCGGCGGCGGTGGTGGTGCGGTGGCGGCGTTGTGTGGTTACGGTGGTGGTGTCGTGTGGTGGTGGGCGCCGTGCGGTGGTGGTGGTGGATCCGGTGGAGGTTCTCGCCGCGGTGGCGGTGCGGTGGCGTGCGGCGGGCCCCGCGGCGGCGGCGGAGTTTTTTTAAACGAGAAAAAATTTCTTCCCCGAGTGGATAAGAAAACTCTCGGGGAAGGGGAAGGAAACGGCACGACGCCACGAACACCTCTTCCCCGAGTGTGCGATATGTGGCACTCGGGGAAGAGCTCTTCCCCGTGAGTCGCTTCCCAGGAAGCTCTTCCCCGAACAAGGCTTTTGGCCTTCGAGTCTTGAGGCACTCGGGGGAGCAGGTGGCTCCTGTAGTGCCAGCTACCACACCGAGGTCCGAGGACGAGGAGGGGGCCTCCCAACCTCTCTCCATCTCGGGCACACGGCGAGATGGACGGGCTAGTTCCGTTCCGGGGATGGGGATGGGATAAAAGAGGAGCAGGTACGACGGGGCCTTGCCGCGGAAAGAGACGCCCGGCCGCCGGGCGAGGGGGGCCACCCTCGTATTCTTGTACGTATAACCACTCCCTCGCCCAACAACGAGGACACATACATCCTGCGCGGCTGCGCCTAGTACTATGCGTGTATCCTCTATGTCATTGCACGCCGCGCAGCAGCGTGCATCGCGTAACGCTTGAATAGCCTGGCCTATCGCGGACACCGGCGCGCTCAAGTAACTAGTCTTTTCTACACTAACGTCGGTGTTAACGCTGCATCTGCAGATGTGTACGTGCACCGTTGAGGGAAGCGATCAGAACGTACGCCACGGCGCGTGCGTCGTCGTCGTCGCCTCTAATCTGGCCGGCTGGCTACACCGACGCATCACGAATCTTTAATGTAAAAAGAAGCCCCCCAAATTATTGCAGTAGCTGGCTGGTCGTGAGAAAAAAAAAGATGATCGATCGAGCTCCGACCTCCGAGTGCGGCTGATTTTCTCGTACTAGAATCCACATAGCCCGTCGGCATCACTGCATTCGGTGTGATTGCGTTGCCGTCGCCCCGGCGACACCCATGATGCACCACCGTCCACCGGTCCTCGGCGTCTCCAGGTGGCGGCCTCACGGGCGGTAGTTCGCGAGCCCCATCATCCATCAGGTAGGGACCTGAAGGAAACTTGTACGATGAAACCGGCAGCCGGCAGGGAATCAGGAACAAGAAAGCGAGGGAAAAGGCGGAGCTCCATTGTTGGGCGGTGGTGGTGCTACTGCTTCGGGTAGGGGCCGCGCGCGCAGAGCGATCGACCAGCAAGCGCAGGCCACGGTGGAGAAAGGAGAACAACACATGCCCCGACCTCGTTGGACGACGCCCCGAGCTGGCCCGTGATATAACGACGCGTCGCCTTCCCGCGCCATACGCCGTGGTCGTGCGCCCCTGCGACTGCAGGCTGCGGAGTGCGGAGGAATCGGTCTGTGTCAATTGCGAGTAAGATGAGTGCGCCAGCAGCGGTTGGTCTTTATTGGTTGATGACGGGGAAAGCGGCGTGCGTGGTTCTCAAATCTCAGCTGCCCGACAGGGTCGGTGTCGATGGCGGGTATGATGCGGGTGCGGCGACGGACTGGCCGGGTTTTAGCTGAGTCCGGCAGAAGCAGCGTGTGCTTCACTGCTTCGTGCACTTGGTGCCTAGACGCGACGGCAGACGGCAGTCACGGCACACGGTCCAGTCGCGGGCCCGGCTGCCTTGCTGCGGTGCCCGGCCGTCGGAGTATCCCAGCGAGCGACGAAGGCACGACGAGGACAGCGCTTTCCGCGAGCCGCGCGGACACTGTGCCCGGACGAGGGATCCGGACACGGTGGTCGGTGCAAAGAGGCGGGATGGGCCTCCGTTCCTGCTGCCTACGACATCGACCGAGACCGAGATCGAGATCGAGAGTCTCTGTCACTGTCCCAACCCTGCGATCCGACCATGCGCGGCTCCGGTGGGCACATGGCGAGACCGGTGAGTTTTATGCTCCTGGAGGCAGTTCGGCGGACGGTACATGCTTGCCGGCCGGCCGTCGAAGGGGACGGCGGCGGGGCGGCTTTATCCCGCTGCTGATGTTGTGTGGGGGTCAAGAGGCAGGGAGGCTACTTCTCTAAAATGCTAACTAACGAGTCGTTGCCGTGCGCGGCATGCCGGCAGCTGATCAGCTTGGGACCTTTACTGGTACACAGGACCATCCATGGGATCCAAGCCACCGCGCGTAGGTGCTCACCAACGGAGGATAAAATATCCTCGCCGTGGACCGCACAATTGGGTGGAGCAAGCCGACGAAGGGACGCTAAGGCAGTCTCAGTAGGTGCTTCATAGACATTAAATAGGCTGCCATGTGAGCACTTTGGATGATGTAGTAGTGTATTAATGAAGAGAGAGGTAAAATGAGTTTTATGAGGATGGCACTCCTATACACAGTTACCTAGAACTTGTGTCTTGCATGCAACCTAGAAAACAACAATAGATGAAATTATGCATTAAAAGTGAGATGTTTCATTATTGTTTCAAATGTTTTTAGATGATGTGTCACTCTAGGTAATCGTGTTCATGATATCTGCACTAAGACTGGCCTAATAGGCAAGGTTCCATGGTGCCCGTCTGCCCGATGGTACTAGAATTTTGCTGCCAGGTTTTTGCTCGATCAAGTCGTCGTAGCGAAAACCCACAAAGAAGAAAGAAGGTGCACTGCTACATCTTCCAGAAGATATAGAACGTTATGGAACTATAAACCGAACAAGAGCCCATTAATAGCCAAACCCTACCATCTTCCACCTGCCTCCCTCCCCACTTGTGCGGCGATACCCTCTGTTCGCACCTAAAATTGGCACAAAGCCGATCAGGCAGACGCCACCGGTCAGACCGATGTCCCTCAACAGTCTGACCGGTGGGGTGTCCTGTAGCCGATCCAGGAACGACCGCACTGGTCTGACCGGTGGGCCCGACCGATCTAACCGGTGGACCCCGAGTCCGAGTAGAATTGAGGAGTCCTAGCAAATTTCGAGTTGTAAAAGGATTCCTTGCGGGGGCAACACCTCCCCATCCTATAAATATATAGGGCCACGTTTGAGGGTAAATCACCCATTCGATCATTACTTTCTACAACTTTTAGCTTTTCCAACCTTCTCCTTTCCTTGTTTGTCTCGACGACAACCAGAGACGTTCTGAGTGGCCTTGCCGACCTCAGAGCAACCCTAGGCGCGCCACCTCCGACGGGGTCCCTCCTGAGGCGGGGATCTTAGGTTTTCACCGCGCCTCTGTGTACACCGATCAGACCGGTGACCGGTCAGACCGGTCCGGGCAGGAGCTCGGCGAGTTCAGCGTTCGACGTTCTGCGCGATTCAGTGCTTGTGTGTGTTGACCAGAAAAGCGTCAACATACTTTTGGTGACTCCGCTAGGGAAGAAAGATCATGTTGCTCAAACCGTTCATCTGACCTCAGCCAGATGGGTGCTCGGTGTGAACTTGACATGAACAACATTGTTACCGCGTCGCTGGAAGATCTCTCTCTCTCTCGAGGAGCAGCAGAAGTTCAAGGCGCTACAAGAGTACATGCAAGTATAATTCCTAGCTGGCGTCAAGAAGGATCGATCTGGCAAGGTGGTAAGATTGAAAGAGTTCGAGCTGCCGACAATCAGACTAAACGACATCAATATTGAGGTAATTCCCACTGTAAGTAAGAAACCTCCGCCTAAAACTTCTCCTATGAAATCTACAGTGGAAAGTGATGAATTGCTTACTTGTTACATTGCTCGTTTAGAATGGTTAGAGGATCTTGAAAAGGGTAGAACTTTAGGTGTTACAGCTCATTTAAAACAGTGGCACTTTAGGATAGAACGGCGGCTCACCAAGCATATGGTTATAATGTTCGAAAAAAGAAATTTTCAAGAACACCAACCGTTGCTTACAACCGAGTGTTTTGCTCTGGAGGCACCGGTCATGCCGGTGCAGCCAACCAGTCTAACCGGTGACACCGGTCTGACCGATGTCACCAACCGGTCCCTTGGATCTGGGTCAGCTAATGACACCGGTCTGACTGATGCCCATGACCGGTCTGATCGGTTCCCTGGTAAAATTCATCCTCGATTTTTCATGACAAAAAATGAGGTGGAAGATTGGAGAAAGGCTCAGGTTGATTATTTGCATAATCCTAGCAGTTCAGTTGATAGAAAAGTCTGACGATGGGCTCTTAAGTTTGTTCTTGATGATGATGAATTGTATCGTCGAACCGCAGATGATTTGGTCTTAAAGTGTTTGGGTCCTGATCCAGCTAGGTTGGCTATGGCAGAGGTACATGAAGGAATTTGTGGTACTCATCAATCGGCTCCCAAGATGAAGTGACTCCTCAGGCGAGCTTGCTTTTATTGGCCTACCATGATAGCTGATTATTTTACGTACTACAAAGGTTGCAAAGAGTGTAAAAATATGGAGATGTTCAGTTGGTGCCTGCTGCGTTGATGCATCCGATCATTAAGCCTTAGCCTTTCAGAGGATGGAGTTTGAATTTTATTGGCAAGATTCATCATTCGTCGTCAAAGGGGCATTATTTTGTGATTGTGGCTACTGATTACTTTGCCAAGTGGACTGAAGCTATTCCTTTGAAGAACATGACACATAGAGAGGTGATTGAGTTTATTACTGGACATATTATACATAGGTTTGGCATTCCGCAGACTTTAACTACGGATCAAGGGACTTCGTTCATATCCAAAGAGGTGCGTGAATTTATTGATTCCTATGGTATTAAATTGCTAAATTGCTCAAGCCAATGGTCAAGCCGAGTCTAGCAACAAAAATTTGGTGAAGTTCATCAAGAAGGAGATAGAAGACAATCCTAGAAGATGACATGAGGTATTATCTGAAGCTTTATGGGTTCATTGTATTTCTAGACATGGTGCTACTAAGGTTACTCCTTTTGAGCTTGTGTATGGTCAAGAGGCCGTTTTGCCTGTTGAGGTGAATCTTGGCACATATAGACTTGTAAAGCAGAATAATCTTTGACGAGGGCCTGGATTAGGGCCCCCTTTGACGGTGAAAAGATTTTCCTTAAGCATAAGGTAATCCAACACCATTGACAACGTGAAGGTCAAGATTGACGATGCCAAGGCAAAGATTCAGGACGAGGAAGACTGAGAACCCTGGTCGAGACCCACACTAGCAAGACGCCCAGTCCCCGGCCAGCTAGCTGCATCTCCCACCAGTTCCCTACAAAAGGGATTCCCACGACAAGTCTCCGCCTCGCACGAGAAGTCTCCGCGTCGCTCAACCTCCCCCCGGCTCCGACTGGTGCGTAGGCCAAGGCACACGACGCGAGCCCAAGGCGCGAGCACCACCACTGACGCATGCGGGGAACGGTTCCCCACGCCGTTCAAGTACAACAGTTGGTGGCCATGCAAGCAGCTCACCCCAACAAGAGCCTTAATGCTGGCCTGACCGCTGTGCGGCCATCCCATCGCCATCATCTCCCACTCTACCACACGCAAGCTCAGATCGAGGCACTCAAGCAGCCTCTACGACACACACGGGCCTAGACTTAGGCTCGAGCGTGGCGGGCTAGTCAAGTACTCAGGCAGACTAAGGCAAACGTGAACTACTCGGAGGAGAAGCCAAGCGTCCCAAGATGAACAGTCACACCCAGCCACGCAGCGGCTCCCACGACCAAGCATCACGACTCAATTTCAATGTGTCCTGACCGACAGTGGTGTGCGATGGGACGTCCCAGCAACCAAGCACTGTACCTCTTCCTACTCCCCCCTTGTGCCCCTCCCCTTGTGAATATAAAAGGGAGAGGAGGGCAACAGTTACAAGGGTTAGACCTTCGATAGATCGAACACCACTTCAAGGGACTTGGGCTCGACACCCTCTCTCGACAAGCTTGTAACCCCTACTATAAGCACTCCTAGCTCGAGAACACGACAACTCGACACTGGACGTAGGGTATTACTCCTCGGAGGCCCGAACCAGTCTAAATCCCGTTGTCTCCTGTGCTAACCATCCGAGCTTGACGCACGATCGATACAAATTTACTGTTGACGGTAGAGAACCCCTACAGTTGGCGTGCCAGGTAGGGGGCACATTGTGTGTCTCGACGAACTTCAGCGGATCGGATGGACGACCGTAGGATCTCGCTGACTCCTGGGGCCACCCTACGCTTTGGCTCCCTCGGCTTCGTCTACACCGGGCCGGCGGAGTTTGTCATCAGGAGCACCTTCGCCTGGCCACCTCGTCCCAATGTCCTAATAGGGGCTGTGGGACACGAGGCTTTCGTCCAAGGCTTCTCGGATGAGATCATCGTCGGCATGTTGGGGCCGAACCCAATGTAGGAGCGTTTTAGGCTCGCCGCCTACTACCTCACCTACCTTGCCTTCCAGGCTAGCGGAGACGAGCCGCTGGTCTGGGGGGAGTTCATGGAGCGATACACCGTGATGTATCCCCATGGATAACCCGGCCTCCCGGACAACCCGGTGACGGCCTACGTCAACAACCTCCGCGCAACCGGTGCCGCCCCTGGGTCTAAGACGACTCGAAGGGCGCGGACCACGCGATGGCATGATGCCACGTGGGAATGCAATGTCTGCGTGGCCTCCGCATCGAGCAGCTCTGAACCAGAGCCGGCTCCGCGCCACCGCGCAGCGGACGCCCAGCTCGACGAGGAGCTGGGCCTTCTTCACCAAGAGCTAGGAATGGATGCCGAGCCTCGCGACCGACGACCTGCACAGGACATCCCTGTGCAGGAGGAGCCCCATGAGGGGAACGACAAATGGTGCGAGCATCGTCCGACTGCTGACCAGCCGCATGGCCGCGCCCCAATGCCACCGGCACGCGGGTCGGAGCGCGAAAACAACCGACACGCCAACGAGGGTGCGAACGTCGATGCCAACACCGATGCTGACACCCCGCCACTCTTCCGGCAGGCATCGCAGAACCTTGCCGCTGCGGCCATGCTGCTGCGCGGCTGCTCGGAGGTAGCGACCTCCGATGAGCGACGGGTGCGCCAACAACTGAAGGCGTTACTCGAGGCGGCGGTAGCACAACAAGCGGAAAGCTCAGTCTCCCGCTAGCGCTCGGAGTGCGGGCGGGCAGGAGTGCCATCCGCACACGGCCCAAATCCACCTCCTTCCCAGCATCGAAAGCGCGGGGAGGGAGGCGGAGCCGCGGCGTCAGCGGTCAGGAGCCGCCTCGGGCCCAACCATGACGTGTGGAACACCATTGAGGCCCGACGATAGGCCGAGAGTGTCGACAAGCACCGCCTCAACAGTTCGCGCCACCACGACGATCGTGGATGTGGGCGGTGCCATGACAGCGACGACGATCACGACCGCAGCTGGTCGCCGAACCACAGAGGTCCTCGGCCCTTTGGTCAGAGCATCAGCGACGCAAAGTTTCCTTTGCGTTTGCGTGCTCCGACTAACGTGCCAAGGTACGACGGGGACACCAACCCCAGCGTGTGACTCGAGGACTACCGGCTTGCGTGCCATGCCGGGGGAGCGACAGAAGATCTCTTCATCATCAAGAATCTGCCGCTCTACCTCGGCGACTCCGCACAGACATGGCTCGAGCACCTGCCTCGGGACAAGATCAACGACTGGACCGACCTACATCGGGTCTTCATCGGGAACTTCCAAGGCACCTACATGCACCCCGACAAGTAGTGGGAGCTGCGCAACCGCAAGCAGCAGCCGGGGGAGAGCCTCCGCGAGTACATACAATGCTTCTCCAAGCGCTGCACCGAGCTCCCCGGTGCGACCGACAACGACGCCATCTCGGCATTCCAAAACGGCACGACGTGCACGTACCTCATCCACCGGCTTGTGCGCCGCATGCCCTGCACGACTCGC
Organism: Cenchrus americanus; assembly: GCA_947561735.1. Lineage (NCBI taxonomy): Eukaryota > Viridiplantae > Streptophyta > Magnoliopsida > Poales > Poaceae > Cenchrus > Cenchrus americanus. Next base: position 256,115,112 of record OX387241.1, read on the forward strand.
GAGCTCCTTGAAATTGCGAGCAACCACGCCGACGGCGAGGAAGTGGTCGCCGTGACGCTCAACACCCCTCAAGGCAAGGAAAGCAAGTTGTGGACCATGACAAAGGGACGTCCTCGCGCTTCAAGAAGAAGAAGAACGACAAGCACCGCCGTGACGACAACTTCATCGCGACAGTTGAGCGCAAGACATCGCGCCCCAAGGGCAACCCAACCAAGCCCGCGCCGTCCAAGGACCACTTCGAGAGGCTCCTAGACGCGTCGTGTCCACACCACAAGGTCCCCGTCAAGCACACGCTCAGGGAGTGCCGGCTCATGAAGAACTACTTCAACGACATCCTCAAGCCAAGAGCGGCTGACCAACCCAAGAAGGGAGGGCCGTCCCCTGACAACGACGACGGCGCGGGGGCTGCGTACCCAGGGGAAGACGACGCAGTGCACATGATCTTTGGGGGATCTCCGGCAAGACCCTCTAGGCAAAGCGAGAAGCTCATCCGATGAGAAGTCTTCAACGCCGACATCGCGAAGCCGTCCTATCTAAAGTGGTTGGAGGTTCCAATAACCTTCGACCGCGAGGACCATCCCGACAACGTGCCTCAGCCTAGATCCTACCCACTAGTGGTAGCTCCCTATTCAAGTCTGTTGTGGGGTAGCGAAGCTACCTTACACAACAATGAAAGCAAACCAAAAGCTCGAGAACCAAAACCAAAACTATGACTCCCACAAACAGAAAGAAACCCAAAGCTCTTTCTCAATAGTGAATTTCTCAAAAGCCGACCCCCTATACAAGTGTCGTTCCGTCTCCTTTTATAGGGAGGCGAGTGGACTTTTTACATAGCGAGATTACCCTCGTGTAAAACGGATCGAAACAGAATGTGCTAGGCTAATTTTGGGAGGTATCCAATTAGGTCTTCACGTAATCAGCGCTCCGCGACGTCACGCCGCAAATCACAACGCTTTTCTCGTTGTCAGCACGTGCGCCTGTCGAGAGAAGACCCTCAGTTTTTTGAAGGCCCCCCTTTCGCCCAGCACATTCTTTCACCTGAAACACATGCCAAAGCCCAACTTAAGCGTGTTAGACGTTAGGGGCGACGAAACCCACTGAGCGAAACCCAGGCCATAATTGGCCGGGTGGGTAAGATTCGCCCTTGGGGTTTCGTCGCGAAGAAAAACAATCCGCCAGACCGTGACTGTGGATAGGTAAAACTCATATGAAGTTTCGATCCGCAAGCGTACGAATCTCCTATGCCCTTCTTCACCTACGGGAGATCCCAAGGTTCTTGTCAACCCAAGGAGCAAGGGGATTACTAGCGTTTAACCCTACACTAATCTAGTTGATTGAAGACTTATGATAGAAAGATTAATCAATAAAGTAAAGACAAACTAACCCTAGATTATGTTAAAGAGAGATTAAAGGTGCACAAGTATGAAGAACGTATGCCCATGGAGTCTAGGCACTTGAAGATGCAATCACCCAAAACATGGCAAAGCCCCGATCCAATCTATCTAGGTGTGTGATCAAGGATTAGACTTTTCCCTTCCCTCGTACATGTCACTACGCGAAGGTAATAACACGGTATGTTGACGTGATCTACGGGAGCAACCCCGAAAGCATGGTAGCTAGCCTTAAAAGATTAAGCATCATCAACAAAAGATATGATAGACATATGATCCAAACAAGATGTATAGGTGACTACACTTCAAGTTCCATTACAACTCCATGGACAAACGAAAGGTTTACCCCATCATGACGATAGGCATGGCACAGTTGAGATGGTGGATGCCTCCAATGAAGATGAATCTTCGTTGTCCTTCAACTCTGGCGGCGCCGTGGCAAGCTCTCGGTGTCCTTCTTCCTCGTGGCGACCTCCCTTGGGCTTGGCAATGATCTATCTCGAGTGTCCTCCCTATAGATGTCCAAACAGGATGCCCAACCCGGCCCTGGCACGGGCCCGGGGTGGCCCGCTTTTTATCATGCAGTGCCGAGCCCGACCCTTAATTCCACTGTGCCGTGCCGGAACAGCCCACGGGCTGTGCCGACGGCCCAAGCACGGGCCCGTCGTGCCATTTTAGGCCGGGCCGGCCCGTCGTGCCATTTTAGGCCGGGCTGTCCCGCCATAGTCCGGCACTGACCCACAAGCCGGCCCGCCCATGGCCTGCGAAGGGTGCCGCTGTGACGCTACCTCCCCCACGGCCAACCTCGGCTACTCCGCCGCTTGCGCAGCCCCATAGCCCGCAGGTCCTCTTGCCTCCCGCGACGAGCAAATGCAGAGCCGGGGAGATGGAGCCATGGAGGGAGACACCGAGAGGGTGGTGGCGCGGCGGCGCTGACAGAGTGCAAAGGTGAGCGGTGGAGGAAAGGGGGGCGTGGACCGCCGGACTGGAGAGGGAGACGGGACGACGCCGTGGCGAGGAGATCGGGAGAGGGAGACAAATGTGTGGCCTGTGGGGGCAGTGACCGCGCGCGGAGCCGGCGCCCAGCGGTGGAGGTTCTTGAGGAGAGGCTGAGAGGAGGAGCGGCGGCGGCGCCTCGCGAGCCGCGAGGGAGAGGCGGGCAGGCCATCGCCTTGTCACACGCAAGAAAGGGAAGGTGGAAAGGAGGCGGCGGTGTGGTGGAGGTAGAGAAGGATAGGGTTGGGGTTTGTTTGTTTTCTCCTTTATATATGTCGAAAACTGGGGTTAAGCGGGCCTTACTGGGCCGACCTTCTTTATTTCGTGTCGGACCATGCCGCCTGGCATGCTGGGGTGGTGGCCCACGCCCAGGCACGGCTAGCGGGTCGGGCCGCCCGGGCACGGTGGCTAGCGGGCCGTGCCGTGCTTGGGTCGGGCCAAAACTGCGTGCCTTCGGGCGGGCTGTCGTGCTGCGGGCCAAATGGCCATCTATAGTCCTCCCCCAAGGGTCTCTCTCATAGTTGATTCTCTCTTCCTCGGCGGCTCTGAGGGTCTAGACTGCGTTTCTAGTGAATGGCGGCTTGCCCCTGCGATTAGGGTTCCACGCACTTAACACCGAAGAAAGGGCGGCGCGAACCGACGCAAAACCGGGCTGGGCCGGTCCGAATAGGCCGACCGGCCTGGGCCTTTTCTGGGCTGGTTCGGGCCCGTTCTTCTCCCCGCGGATCATCATGACATTTTGCACTTGGCCCCCTTCATTTGTGTCATTTTGAGGTCGTCATCCCCGCGATCAAGACAAAGGGATCTTTATGCACGAACTTCCGGTCTTTTCATCTCGGTCCTCGGGAGTTCTCCACTCAAGCACATTGGTCCTTGCCACCTTTCGGGGCAAGTTCGCACATGGTCGGAGCTCCTTGATTGTCTTGCAAAACGTTCTCCGAACTAGTTGCATCTTCCCTTATTTAACACATGAATTCCTGCAAAAACACTATACTCCAAAATGCACATCCAACGGTGAACTTGTTATATCATTAGTATGCCTAGTGGCAGGTTAGTTCCAAAATGAAGTTCAAACCATAACATAACAAGTGTTCTTGGTTGACGGAAATCGACCGCCAACATCCCCCACGCTTAGATCTTGCTCGTCCTCGAGCAAGTCTCTCACAAGTTGTTCATCCAAGGAGTTGAAACATGCTTCGCCAATTCCTTCCTTACAAGTTAGTCAATCATCCATCTTTAATATAAGAGACATGAAACAAAGATCATAATGTAAACATGGGCATTTAGAAATTTACTAACTCAAGACTTACCCCACAACTCATACCTTTCACTAGAGATCCTCATATCCAACCACACTTTCTTTCTTACTTCCATCAGAGGGTTTTTACAAGCTTTTAGAAATAAAATTCCCGCATAAAGTATTAGACAAAGTTCTCCTCCAAGTTCTCACATGTCACTCATTTAAAATGAATATCCTAGATAATTTCATAAACTCTCACCTCCCATAAGTCTCTCATTTATAATGTAAGGTGGAGCTTTAGGTATGGCTAGTGAAGTTAGCACAAGCTAAGAAAATCCTCTAGTGGTCATTCACCTTCCAAGCCAATGATCATGAGAGTTAAACCATATGTAAGGGTATCAAGGATGAGAAGATTTAGAATGGTGGACATGTGCAAAGGGAAAAAGAATAACGACTTCAAGGCACTAATGATGTCCTCGATGTCGGATTGCACATGGTATGGAATATTGAAGATTCTATCTCAACATCATCGCATCCTTCCTTGCACTTCTCTTGATCATCCCTCATTATATCCTTCTTGCCTTGCCTTGGATCTTTCTCACTTTTTCTTTTTCTCTCTTTTCTTTTCTCTTTTTTTCTTATGTGTGCACACACACACATATATTTTTTTCTTTCCTCACATCTTTATCTTCTCTTTCGAAGCCTTTCGCCCATCCTTTTGACATGAATACCAATCTGAATTTTAAATAAAACCTTACCTAAAAATTGAACGAATCTTCGGACATGGGTTGTGTTCAAGGAATAAGATGATAAAAAGATGTTTATGGTTTCGGGTATGGAATCTGGCGATGTATGGGGCATTCAATGTGAAATTCCCATTACCAAATATATGACGAGGCTAACATCAAGGACATGATCATTGCTTGAAATTAGACCTCCCAAGAGATTAAAGTCCTAACCCAATTCATCATGCTAAACAACACTTATCGTGGAGAGTTTATATATATATATATATATATATATATATATATATATATATATATATATATATATATATATATATATATATATATATATATATATATATATAGTTTAGGCCTTGTATAGGATAGACTTGCCTCTCAACTTGGAGAAAGAAATTGCTAACCTTCATTGAAAGGAGTTTTTCATATTTTTCAGAAATAAACACCTCCAATATTAGTATTACTCAAAGTATAGCCAAAGAAAGGTCCTAGATCAAAGTTGAGCATGGATACTTTCGAAGGTAAACTTCCACTAAGCATCACGGTAAACGATTATTCACAATGCTCATGCTCAAATAATAAGGACGAAAGAAAGACATAACAAGTAAAAGAAGCAAAAGACTTGCATGACACAAAATATATAAGACTCTCTTTATTTCTTTTTCTTAACTCAACACTAAATTAAGACACATCACGAGCTAAAAATTTAAAAACAAGACTCAAACTTGACTCAACTTTAAGACTTGACCTTTCACCACTTGAGCAAATTTTCTAAAAGAGCTAGCTCCCCCCACGCTTAGATCTTACGACGTCCTCGTCGTAATTTTTCAAGAGGTACAAGAGGAAAGCTAGCTACTACACCTAATGAAACTTGCCACAAGAAGAGCACCACTCCTTCAGGAAAAACTCAGCCTAAACTCTACCCTTCCTAATTTCGAAGTTGCTAAAAAGTTCGGCAAAGATAGGAAATAAACCGAGTCGTGTCCCAGAGAAAATCGGGCATGAACCGGTGCACAGGGGTGCTGGGCCGATCAGCATGGACCGGCCGGCCTACCCCATAGTTTTGGCCCCCCATGGCCCATCTTTTGCAGGCCTCTGTGTTTCGTGCATACAAGCCTATGTGGCGAAAAGGTCCAGCTAAAAATCGCGAAAAGGACTCTATAAAAATAAGAAAAGAAAATAAAAATTTATTTACAGAAAAGTTATCTTGTTTTACGTCTTAGGCTTGACGCTCGGACTCGTCCTCCATGGTGTATATGTCAATGTAGTCGATGGGCACGACATCAGGCTCAAGAAAAACCTTCAATCGCTGTCCATTAACCACATATTGGTCTCCTTTTATATCCATAATCATTACCGCTCCGCTTGGTGAGATCGAGTGGACGACATATGGTCCATCCCATTTGCTTTTCAATTTGCCTTTCCCGAATATCTTGAACTTTGAGTTAAAGAGGAGGACCTTGTCTTCTTCTTTGAATTCCTTCGGTTGAAGTCTTTTATCATACCATCGCTTCATTTTTTCCTTGACGATGGTTGCACTCTTATAAGCTTTAAGCCTCATCTCTTCTAATTCACTTATTTGAATTCTCCGTTTGATTCTCGCGGCATCCACATCAAGATTCATCTCCTTGATCGCCCAATATGCTTTGTGCTCTAATTCCAAAGGCAAACAACAAGATTTACCATAGACGAATTGATATGGTGTCATACCTATTGATGTCTTGTGTGCCATCTGATAAGCCCATAATGTTCCGTCCAACTTTTTCGACCAATCTTTTCCTCCCTTTTCAACGGTCTTGTTAAGAATACTCTTGAGTTGCGTATTTGAAGTTTTCGCTTGACCATTGGTTTGTGGGTGGTAAGCCGTGGCCACTCTATGCTCGATCCCTAACTTGGACAAGCACTTTCTAAAACTATTTCCCGTGAAGTGTGTTCCTCCATCACTTATCAAGATTCGCGAGACTCCATAGCGTGGGAATATAACATTCTTGATCATTGATATAGATTCTTCTGTTGAAGCTCTTCGACAAGGGATGGCCTCTACCCACTTGGATACATAATCAACCATTACTAATATGTGCTCATATCCATTTGAATTAGTGAAAGGCCCTAGGAAGTCAATTCCCCATATGTCGATAGATCAATTTGCAAGTTATAATTTAAAGGCATAGCATTCCTTTGTGATATATTCCCCGTTCTTTGAGATTCCGGACAAGAAGCAACATACCTTTTCACATCTTGATGCATCTCCGGCCAATAGAACCCACTAGCCCATACCTTAGCTTGAGTCCTAAAATGTCCATAGTGTCCTCCATACTCGCCCAAGTGACACTTCCTTAATATTTTGAGTGTTTCTTCCCTTGGTACGCACCTTCGCAAGACTCCATCCGCTCCAAGTCTAAAGAGGTAAGGGGCATCCCAATAATATTTTTGGCATTCTACCATCACCTTTCTTTGAGCATTCTTATCTAAGTGATCAAGTGACATCTTTCGTATGGCTCGAATAATGTTGATCATCCAAGTGTCTTTGTCAAGACGCGATATAGATGATCGTCTCTCATCTTGTCTTCGATGGGCTCTTTATCATCCTCACGATTCAGTCTTGATAAATGGTCGGCCACAACATTTTCCGACCCCTTTTTATCTCGAATCTCCACATTGAACTCTTGCAAGAGAAGGATCCACCTAATCAACCTTGGCTTGGAATCCTTTTTAGACAAGAGATACTTGATTGCCGCATGATCGGTGTAGACGATTACTTTAGAATTCACAATATAGGATCTGATTTTTTCAAAGGCAAATACTACCGCAAGCAATTCCTTCTCCGTTGTTGCATAATTTAGTTGAGCTCCATTAAGGGTTTTGCTAGCATAATATATAGCATGTACCTTGCCTTTTCGTTGTCCCAACACGGCTCCAACGGCATAGTCGCTAGCGTCGCACATGATCTCAAATGGTGGACTCCAATCAGGTAGTTGAATGATAAGTGCGGTTATGAGAGCTCTTTTTAGTGTCCGGAATGCTGCCAAGCACTTCTCATCAAAATCAAATGACACATATTTTTGGAAAAGATTAGTCAACGACTTTGTTATCTTTGAGAAATCCTTGATGAATCTCCTATAGAATCCCGCATGGCCCAAGAAACTCCTCAAAGATTTGATATCCGTCGATGGTGAAGCTTCTTAACCGCTTGAACCTTGGCCTTGTCCACCTCAATCCCCCTCTAGGATATCACGTGTCCCAACACTATTCCTTGTTTCACCATGAAGTGTCATTTCTCCCAATTAAGCACCAAGTCAACCTCCCCACACCTTGTAAGAACTTTATCCAAGTTTGCCAAACAATCCGCAAAAGTTTTACCATAGACGGAGAGGTCATCCATAAATACTTCAACAATTTCCTCGATGAACTCCGAGAATACCGCCATCATGCATCGTTGAAAAGAGGCTGGAGCATTACATAAACCAAAAGGCATCCTTCTATATGCAAATGTTCCATAAGGGCAAGTGAATGTTGTCTTGTGTTGATCATCCGGGTGAATGGGAATTTGCATGAACCCCGAGTAGCCATCAAGAAAGCAAAAATATGCATGGTTTGCTAACCTCTCAAGCATCTCGTCGATGAACGGTAAGGGGAAGTGATCCTTCTTCGTTGCTTTGTTCAACTTCCATCCGGTCATGGTTCTTTGTGGCATTAGTTCATTCTTCTCATTCTTCACCACGGTCAAACCTCCTTTCTTCGACACACAATGTACGGGGCTCACCCATTCTCTATGCGGCACCGGGTAGATGATTCCGGCGTCTAACAAATTGATGACCTCCTTCTTCACCACCTCTCACATGGCATGGGTTAAACTCCTTTGATGGTCCACAACGGGCTTGAATTGATCCTTCATAGGTATGCAGTGAGTGCAAAATGCTGGGCTAAGTCCTTTAAGGTCATTTATTGAATATCCGATCACTTTCTTGTGCTTTTCAATAAATTCAGCAACATGTCATTCTTCTCGGGACTCAATTCGTCGTTCACAATCACAAGATAAGTCTTGTCCGGCCCCAAAAATTCATATTTTAATCCTTTGGGCAATGGCTTAAGGTCTACCTCCGGTACTTGTGGTTCTTCATGTTTAATTTCCCCTATGTCTTCAAACTTATCTTCCTCTAAACTTCCGTCTTGTGGTTCTAGTCCTTTTGTTGCTTCTATTAATTCTTCATCTAGCTCATTATTAGTTTCATTCTCCATTGCTCTTTGCAATGGATCCCTAAAGGTTTCAACAAAATGAAGGCTCTCTACCTCTTTGTCATCAAGAGGTAGGGGTGAGGCAATTCTAGAAGCGGGAAGAAAGTTATATGTGTGATTATCACCATCAAGATTAATAGTTACTTTTCCTTTTTTGGCATCTGAAACAACATTAACCAACTTGAAAAAGGTCTACCAAGAATTACATGATCATTTTTATCATAGTAGACATCAACAATAAAGAAATCAGTTGGTATATTTTTCCGGAAATTAAAACTTCTAGATTTCGAGCAATTCCAATAGGTTTGACAATTCTACCATCTCCCATGATTATCTTAGTAGTGGTTTGAACTAGGTCAATGGTATGATCATGAATTTCATCAAAAATTTTAGAAGACAAGACACTTACTTGTGCTCCAATGTCGCATAACGCCTTGCAATCAATGTTGTTGTCCTTGCACTCTATACGTGGCGATGTCTTCTCTTCTTCATCGGATCCTATGGCATAAATTTCAGCGAGGCGAGCAAATGGTGACGCCTCGGGCTTGATTCCCATAATCCTTTTTGCTTCGGCCACATGGTCCGGATCCACTTCTTCTTCGCTAAAGAGTTTTTGAAGGACCTCCCCGGTTGTCTCTATGTTGTATGGTTGTTCCACATGTTTCTCCGGCAGAAAGTCCATCTCCAGGGCTTTCGCCATCCCTTTTTAACTAGAGAATGGTCTTCTCTTGTCAAAGATTTCTCCAAAATCAATCGGGACCCAATCCATTTTCTCGAACTCCCTTAGTGGCTTCGCGCTTGACATAGTCCTTTCACCTGCTTTGCTTTTCTCGACATGATCACTCTCCGGGATAGTCCTAGCTTCTGCATGTTTAACTTCTGCAACATTTTTCAGGATTGTCTCCTATTTCATCTCTTCTGGGACCATATTTCTGAAAATTCCAGCAAGTGGTCTCACACTTATATCACATTCCGGCTTCCCCGAAAGTCGTGTTTCCCAATCTCTTTGCATGGCCGCCGCTTTGCTTATTTTTGTAGAAGTTGGGCAGCTTTCGTGAGTGTTTTCTCCATGAGATCCCCTCCTGCACACATTTGGACGTATCACATGCAACTAGGGGTTAGGGAAAAGAAAAATGTATGCAAAAGTACATCACCGGGAAATCCGAGTCTTGGTCCTTGTTCAACTAGCTCGTTGAATCTATTCCATGCTTGATCAATCCCCTCTTCTTCTCCTTGATTAAAGTTAATCACTTGCATCCTTATATGTTGAATCTTGCTTATAGGGAAAAACTTGGCACAAAATTTCTTTATCAATTGATCCCAATTTCCCTTGACTTCAGAGGACGCAAATGAATACCACTTTATTGCTCCATTGGCAAGTGAGTAGGGGAAGAGATTCCATTTAAACCAATCATCAGGGACTCCCTCTTGACGTATCGTATTGCATAGTGTCGTGAAGTGCTGGATATGTCTATATGGGTTGTCCGTCTCCACCCCTCGGAACGGATTAGTTGCTGCCATCTCAATGATTCGAGGCTTGATTTCGTACCTTGTCGCTTGGAGAACCATGTCTGACTCTTGTACCTTGATGTCCTCACATCGAGGGCTATCATAGTCTCTTAGTGATTTTTTGGCTCCTCCAAAGTATTTTGAACGAACGCCATCTAGACAATCAAAAGAAAACAAATACAAAAAGAGTGTTTTTCTAGAACAAGGGGTTAGATGTTAGAAATCAACAAAATCAATGAAAGATTAAAGGAAGTAAATTAGCTTGCTCCCCGGCAACGACGCCAGAAAAGGGGCTTGTTGATAGGTAAAACTCGTATGAAGTTTCGATCCGCAAGCATACGGATCTCCTATGCCCTTCTTCACCTACGGGAGATCCCAAGGTTCTTGTCAACCCAAGGAGCAAGGGGATTACTAGCTTTTAACCCTACACTAATCTAGTTGATTGAAGACTTATGATAGAAAGATTAATCTATAAAGTAAAGACAAACTAACCCTAGATTGCGTTAAAGAGAGATTAAAGGTGCACAAGTATGAAGAACGTATGCCCATGGAGTCTAGGCAGTTGAAGATGCAATCACCCAAAACATGGTAAAGCCCCGATCCAATCTATCTAGGTGTGTGATCAACGATTATACTTTTCCCTTCCCTATCACTACGTGAAGGTAATCGATACTAATCCTAATGAACATGGTATGTTCACGTGATCTACAGGAGCAACCCCGAAAGCATGGTAGCTAGCCTTAAAACATTAAGCATCATTAACAAAAGATATGATAGACATATGATCCAAACAAGATGTATAGGTGACTACACTTTAAGTTCCATTACAACTCCATGGACAAACGAAAGGTTTACCCCATCATGATGCTAGGCATGGCACCGTTGAGATGGTGGATGCCTCCGATGAAAATGAATCTTCGTTGTCCTTCAACTCTGGCGGTGCCGTGGCAAGCTCTCAACGTCCTCCTTCTTCGTGGCGACCTCCCTTGGGCTTGGCAATGATCTATCTCAAGTGTCCTCCCCCAAGGGTCTCTCTCGTAGTCGATTCTCTCTTCCTTGGCGACTCTGAGGGACTAGACGACGTTTCTGGCAAATGGCGGCTTGCCCCTGCAATTAGGGTTCCACGAACTTAACACCGAAGAAAGGGCGGTGCGAACCGATGCAAAACCGGGCTGGGCCGGTCTGAATGGGCCGACCGGACTGGGCCTTTTCTAGGCCGGTTCGGGCCCGTTCTTCTCCACGCGGCTCATCTTGACATTTTGCACTTGGCCCCCTTCATTTGTGTCATTTTGAGGTCGTCATCCCCGCGATCAAGACAAAGGGATCTTTATGCATGAACTTTTGGTCTTTTCATCTTGGTCCTCGAGAGTTCTCTACTTAAGAACATTGGTCCTTGCCACCTTTGGGGGCAAGTTCGCACATGGTCAGAGCTCCTTGATTGTCTTGCAAAACGTTCTCCGAACTAGTTGCATCTTCCCTTATTTAACACATGAATTCCTGCAAAAACACTATACTCCAAAATGCACATCCATCGGTGAACTTGTTATATCATTAGTATACCTAGTGGAGGGTTAGTGCCAAAATGAAGTTCAAACCATAACATAACTAGTGTTCTTGGTTGATGGAAATCGACCGCCAACAGTGACTCTAATAATTTGAACCAGTGGACCCATTCGATTGCTCTGCTGGTGACGAAAGGTATTGGTCGAAAGATGGTACCTGAAAAGTAAAAAGGGAACTGAAGACCCCTGGGGTTTCACGGTTAAGCCTTTTGAATCGTACTTGTCTAACTGAAATGATCTCGCAATTTAGCGTACGGAAGGCTTGATTCCGAACCCCCCAAGAGAAGCCCCTCGATGGCGAGACATTTGTGTTATTGATAACCTGAGCCATCGAAACCTGGGGATCGAGAATCGAGGCAAAAGAAAATGTCTTCCACAGTGTCGGTTCCCGAAACTTCCGCGCGAATTACCAATTGCCCTCGATTTTTTACCGTTGAGTTCAAAGATTCTGACCGTTGGGTTTCACCGCCTATAAATAGAGGGGGGCGACACCGCTGCGAACCTGCTGTCACTCTCACCCCTTCCTCTCTCGTTTAGATTTGGCGATTGGTCCCCTTGCCTTCGTTCTGTTCAAGTCGCTTTTGCAAAAGTTTTGGTCGTCTTTGAAGGTTAGTTTTTTATCTTGCACAAAAATATGTCTAATCGCTTTTATCTTTTGCGACGTTGCATATGAGGGCTAAGTTTTCATAGACACATGGCTCGTGTCAGGCACACTGCTAAGGCTATGGAGGGCGAAGGGTCGCCATTGAATCGTGAAGTTTAGGACGCTTCGCTAGAGGTTGCAGAAGCTACCACTGCATCTTCCTCTTCGTCATCCATCTCGGAGTTTGGTAAGATTTCTGGCTTGGATTGGTCTGCTAGCTCTCGCGAGAGCGGCATGTAAAACCCCGGATTTTCATAGAAAACCTAAATCCCTGTACCATCGCGATAGCCCCTGGATCAGTGGCTATCGCGTACAGAACGTCTCACAGATAAATACACAAAGTCATACATCGCATCACATGAGAGTAAAAGTAAATAATTTATTACATATCCATTATGGAGTACATCATTACAAGCCTCTTGGCTGAATCAAAGTGAAATTCTACACAACGGTAGCTAGCATCTCAGAAGGGTCTCCATCTTTTATTCTTCTCGCCAGAGGCATCCTTGAGCGAAGCGACACATCCCTCAGTCGTACCATCTATCGGCGTTGTTGTCGTACTCGGACTCGTACCCTGCACACCCAAAGTCTATCCCCAAGGAGTGGGATAGGTCCACGTCACCATCTGTATGCAGCTTTAAGTGGCCTGACATCTAAAGGCAGAAAAAGAGATAAGGAAGAGGCTCGGGTTTCCTATGCAGCAACAGCAGGGTCATATCAAGATATCGCCAACAAGATCCCAAACCCAAAGCTCTCAACACAGCTCGGAACCACCTGGTCACCCAGGGCCCCATCTCCACAACATACTCCTGTCTAGGGTCGATGCGAGAACTTCCTCTCCTCGCACCTCAATGATTGCATTCGGATCAACGAGGTAGATGGAGCCTCTCTCCTCTAACCGACTGCAACCATGGCTCACCATACACTCATCTATAGGGGAAGGTAGAAATCCCAAAACATGAGAACCAACAATCCACTGGGCTCGTCCATGATCGAGGACGCGGCTATAGCTATAGATCAAACGACTCTGCAGAGTGTGTACACCTGTACCTAACCCAGAATGGCACCCGACTAGTGTATGGCCGACTGAGCCCATCCTATCATGTGAACTCTCGGTAGTTACGGTCCCATCCAGCATCCGGCCCTCAAAGCGGTCCCCCTCGCAAAGGGAACTGCACCGGAACTGTGAAATGCCCCCGTGTGGCCACACGGGCGACACACTGAGAGAAGGTGGTCTCTCTCCACCTCTCCCCCACTGACACCCTCTATCCCGCTGGCAAGTATGGTTCGTCACCTGCAGAGCTCAACTCGGCCCTAACCCCACGCTCGGCGAGGTGGTGTGTATGTAAAGTCCCGTGAAGTGGTTGGCCCACTCGGTTTCATACCGGGGCGAGCTCATATCCTCCAAGCGCAAGTAAAACCCCAACACCTAGGCTTCGAAAACCATCAAAGTAGGGATACATTGAGGAGTGTACCCCTATCCCCGATCCCAGATCAGTTGTTTCGAGCTCACCCCCGCCAAAGTACCCAAAAACGCCTTCTCCTGCCGGTTTTATCCCACTCACGCCAAGAACCACTATTCCCATCCCAACACATACATCGTGAAGCTCAACGCATATACAAGCTTATAAACATATATAGTAATAGGACAATCAAGGACAAGACTATTTAAAGTGGGCAGTGCAAGGTTCTTCATCATGCATATAAAGTAAAGCACTAGCAAACTATATTGCAATGTCTATAGGTTTTCAAAGTTAGTCGGGTGTGAACCTGGGGTCGGGTAGTTCTCTGCAGTGAAGTCGTCGGCGTAGTCGTACTCCGGGATCAGCTCCCTAGCCCCAGCTGCTCCTATTAACGCGTAAAAGAAAATAAACAGCGGTCCTAATGCAATTAACTCCAAAAGAACGACAATTTAGAGCCAAAAGAGAGCAAATATTAGCCTAGCACAGAGTTTAAGATTTTAGAGAATTTCTGGAAAAGGTTTTGTATTTTTCGGAGCAAAAATGGATTTATTATGATTTTCCAAAGATAAAATAGTTTTCTGAAAATAAAAATAAAAAAATACGCATATACAATAGCATTAACTTTAGGCTGTCTACTGGCTGGCTCTAAAGGGCTTAAAGCTAGCTGTTAGATGGCTGCAGGCCGGCTCTTGGCGCTAAGGTGGCTGCCACGCAGGCGGCTATAAGCCAGCTATTGCCCATGTGGCTGCTGGTGTGGCCGCCCACACTGGATCCCGGCGGAATCTTTTGCGGCACGGGGCATCGAGGGCTTTGGCGTGCCAATAGTCATGAGTGGCTGCCCGCACCAAATCCGGGGGATTGGGTACAGCCAAAACCACGTGTGGCCCAGCGTGTGCAAGGCAAAAACCCTATGGGTTTTAGAGTCTACCGCCAGGTGTTCGGCGAAATGCCCCAACATGCCCCACGGCGAGGTCTGCGAGGTCCTACTAGGTTGCTAGGGCTCGAAGGAAACAGCCTAGGAGGGGGGAGACCGGTGCGGTGAGGTTGAAGCCATGGTCGGCACGACGGCGGAACGGCGCGGTGCCTCAGGCCTTTGGCCTCTGGTCCAGCGAGGACCTGGCACTGGTGGTTGGTTCGCAACCTCACGGCGTACACGGGTGCGGGAGCGTGTTCAGAAGCACAGGCGCGGGAACGGGTGGAGAGTGCGCGTGGGTGCGCGACGTCCACGGCGAACAAACGCAGAGCAGCTCGGCGGTGCGGCTGGGGTGGCCGACGTCGGCGAGAGGCCACGTGTGCATGCACGAGAACGGGTGCGTGATCTCAAGAACGACCCGACGCTCGCACCACCAGGTGGAAAGACACCACAGAGGGCGGCGTCTTGGCTCGCCACGGCGGAACGCCGGAGAGCTCGGCTCGGTCGAGGAACAGAGAGAACAAGGGTTGGGCTTTTTCCCTTCCCACGCGAACGCGTGCGCGGGTGCACAGGTGCGTGGGTATGAGCGAGGGTGCGTGTGTGCGTGCGTCGAGGCCACAACCATGGCGATGGCCGGGACAATGGTGGCGACGCGATGACCAGGAAAAACAAGCAGTGGAATGAGGAAGAAAGGCCAGCTAGCGGGGCCGCGAGCGCGACGAAGACGACAGTGGCACCTGCAAGAAGTGATTTCCCAGCCTGGCTAGATGGCCGTCATCACACAGCACGTGCGCGACAGCACAGCGGCGTTCCGGGACACGATGGTGAGCTCACAAGGCTTGACGTGTGACCTCAACTCAAAGGTCGGGCGCCACAAGAGGGTAGGACGGAGAGGCACTCACCTACGATCTACGTGACTAGAGGTGAAGGCGGCGGTGGAGAAAGGCTCGACGCGGGAAGAGGAAGGCCGCGACGCTGGTAGAGGAAGCAGAGGTGCAGGTGCGTCGCGGTCCATGGCCCCTCGGTGTCCTGGAGCCCCACGGGCGGCCTCTGGCTCTCGCGGCGGCGTGGATGTCGCTCCCTCGTCCGACTCCTCCTTCTCCTCTTCCCCCCTTACCTCTCCTCCTCCGGTGTACGGCGGTGCGGATGGGGATGAGACCCAGAGGCGGCTAGGGTTGGGAGCTCAAGGAGGCGCGGTGGCAGCCTACTTATAGCGGCGGTCGGCGAAGGATGCGTGGACGATGCGGATGCGAAGGGGGGCGCGCGGCTGCATCGCGTCGGCGCTCCATCCGCGCGCGACGGCGCCTCGGTCCACCGGCGTCACAAAAGGCGAAAGGGAGGAGGGTGACGACTACCACGTCACCCGATGTCAGTGCGGGCCCCAGCTGGCAGAGGCGGTGCGAGCGCGTGGTAGGTGGCTGGCTGGCTGGGCCGTGCTCGGGCCAAAGAAAGGAGTGGGCTGGTTGGTTGGTTGCCGGCCCACGCAAGGGGAAAAGGCTTTCCTATTTCATTTACCCCTATTTCATATTTAATTCAATTTTGAATTCCAATTTAAATTTGAATCCACACAAATAAATCCAAATAAAACCCAAATAAAAGCCCAACTTCTCACACTAGCATTTATAATCCCTAATATTTATGGGTTGAAACAAATACAAGCCTAGGACTTTAGGGAAGGGGAAAAGGAAGACAACCTTAATTATTTCATAAGCATTCAAATTCAAATCAAGTTTTTGAAATCCCACATTTATACAAACAAGCAAAATCGAGGATGTTACAGAACCCCCTCCTCACAAGAATCTCGTCCCCGAGATTAAGAAGTTACCTCTGGTTCGAAGAGGTGAGGGTATTTCTTCCTCATCACTGACTCCTTCTCCCACGTTGCTTTGCGCTCGGAGTGATTACTCCAGAGCACCTTGCAGAAGCGCATGGTGGTGTTCCTGGTTGACTTCTCCGCCTAGTATAGGATCCGGACCATGTACTCCAAGTACTCCAGGGTGTCCTGTACGTCGAGTGCGTGTGCGGGCACTCTCTTCTTGACGACCACACACTTCTAGAGTTGAGACACATGGAACACTGGGTGTACTCTGGCGAGTTCGGGTGGCAGCTCTAGCTTGTAAGCCACCTTCCCGATTCTTTGCACAATCAAGTATGGCCCAATGTACCTTGGAGACAACTTCCCCTTGACATGGAACCTCTTTGTACCTCGGAGAGGTGACACCCTCAAGTAGACGCACTCTCCCACATCGAACGAGACGTCCTTCCTCTTTGGGTCAGTGTAGCTCTTCTGCCTACTCTGAGCTATCTTCAGATTCTCCCTGACCTTCGCAACATTTTCTTCCGCTTCCACAATGGTGGCGGGACTGAAGAAGGTTCGCTCCCCTACCTCGGACCACATCAACGGTGTCCGACACTTTCTGCCATAAAGAGCTTCAATCGGAGCCATCTTCAAACTGGCTTGGTAGTTGTTTTTGTATGAGAACTCAGCATAAGACACACTCTTCTACCAATCAGGCCCGTAAGTCAACACACAAGCTCTCAGAAGATCCTCAAGTACCTGGTTTACTCTTTCTGTCTGTCCATCAGTCTGTGGGTGGAAGGCTGAACAGTAGTGCAAGTCGGTGCCCATGGCCTTATGCAAACTCCTTCAAAACTTGGCGGTAAACTGTGGCCCTCGGTCGGATACTATGCTCTTTGGTTCCCCATGTAACTTAGGAATGTTGTCGATGTATAGCTCTGCTAGCTTGTGTGTCTCAAAGGTCGTCTCACAGGGATGAAGTGTGCCACCTTGGTCAATCGGTCGACGATTACCCAGATTGAGTCATTGCCCTTCTGTGTACGAGGTAGACCCACTATAAAGTCCATGCTGATATCTTCCCATTTCCATGTGGGGATTTCAAGTGGTTGAAGCAACCCTGCAGGCCTCTGGTGTTCTGCCTTCACTCTCTAACACGTGTCGCACCGAGCGACGTACTCAGCAATGTCTTCCCTCATCTTCTCCCACCAGAACCATACTTTCAGATCTTTGTACATCTTTGTGCAACCAGGGTGGATCGAGTATCGAGAGTCGTGAGCTTCCTTCAGAATTGAGTCTCGAATCTCCTTGTTCTGGGGTACGCATATGCGTTCCTTCAACCATAGCGTGCCCTGCTCGTCAAGGTGGTAGTCAGCTGCCTTGCCTCTTGCCATCAGGTTCTTCACCTCCTCAATCTCCGGGCATCCGTTCTGAGCTTGCCGGATCTGGTCCTTGAGCGTGTACTTCACTCTCAACTCGTTCAACTACCCTTCCTCGACTATCTCCAAACTCAGCCTCTCCATTTCCTCATACACTGCTGGTTGTTCTTTCTGCACCATCAGGTTTTTGCAGTAATGCTTGCGACTTAGTGCATCGGCTACAACATTTGCTTTGTCGGGGTGATAGTGAATGTTCAGGTCGTAGTCCTTGATCAACTCTAGCCATCTCCTTTGCCTCAAGTTCAACTCTGACTGCGAGATGTAATTCAGACTCTTGTGGTCCGTATAGATGTCACACTTGTTGCCCATCAGGTGGTGCCTCCATGTCTTCAAGGCATGAACGACAGCAGCTAGCTCGAGGTCATGCGTGGGGTAGTTCTCCTCATGTTTCCGAAGCTGTTGTGAGGCATAGGCAACCACTTTGCCTCCCTGCATCAGTAGACAACCTAGTCCCTGTCTCAATGCGTCACAGTACACCACGAAGTCCTTGATCGCATCGGGAAGAGTCAGGACCGGCGTAGTGGTGAGGCGATTCTTGAGCTCCTGAAAGCTGGCTCTACACTTGTCTGACCACACGTACGGCGTGTTGCTCTTCAACAGTTCTGTCATGAGCTTTGCAATCTTGGAGAAGTTCTCGATAAATCGGAGGTAGTATCTGACTAAACCGAGAAAACTGCGGATCTCTGTCACAGACTTTGGTGACTGCTAATTGGACACTGCTTCTATCTTGCTCGGATCTACTACGGCCACACCTTCAACTGACAACACGTGACCGAGAAAAGCGACTTCCTGAACTTGGCATATAGCTGATGCTGTCTGAGCTTCCCAACACGATCCTTAGGTGCTCTTCATGCTCCTCTGCGGTCTTGGAGAAGACCAGTATGTCGTCAATGAAGACAACAACACACTTGTCCAACTCATCCATGAATACCTTGTTCATCATGTTCATGAAGTACGCCGGGGCGTCCGTAAGACCGAACGATACAATAGTGTACTCGTATTGTCCATACCGGGTCACAAACGCGGTCTTGTGGATGTCCTCCGGTCGAATCTTCATTTGGTGATAGCCTGATCGGAGGTCAATCTTGCTGAAGAACTTGGCTTGCCTTAGCTGATCCATCAGGTCGTCGATCCGGGGTAGCGGGTACTTGTTCTTGATAGTTACTATATTTAGAGCGCGGTAATCAACACACAGACGCTGAGTTCCATCCTTCTTTGGCACGAACAAAGTTGGTGAACCCCATGGTGAAGCACTCAGTCGGATGAACCCCTTCTCGAGTAGTGAGTCTAACTCTACCTTCAACAACTTCAACTCAACTTCTGCCATGTGATACGGACTCTAGGCTATCAGTGCAGTTCCCGACACCAAGTTGATCACAAACTCCACATCACAGTCGGGTGGTAAACCGGGCAGCTCTTCTAGAAACACATCCTCAAACTCACAAACCACGGGTACATCTGAAATGGCTTTCGTGTGAAGACTGTACATGATTGGTATGTCTCGGGACTTCATTGGCTCAAAGGTGACTCTCGTCCCGTCGGGGTGTACCAAGGTCATAAGTCACGGTGAAATGGAGATGACACCCTTGTGAGCAGTGAACCAATCCATCCCCAGTATCACATCGATGCCATTGGAAGGCAACACTGTCAGATCCCCAGAGAACTTGTGGTCCTGAATGACCACATCTACTCCTTTGCACAGCAAGGTGCTTTGGATATCCCCGAGTGGTGAACTTGTGATGATAGGAAACGATCGGGTGGTTGTAGGGAGGGAGAGTTTGTTCACGAATCTCGAGGTAATATACGACCCGGTTGCCCTGGTGTCAAAGAGAACCAAAGCACTAGTACCACAAACTAAAAACTCACTGATCACGACGTCAGGAGCGTGAGCAGCCTCCTCCTCGGTGAGTGTGACAACCCGCCCAGGAAAATACCGTACTATCACCTAAACCAATCCACTTTGGTCATTAAGCGATAATAAAGTATCATCCTGTCATTAGTTGCCGGGTTAACGCCCGGTAAATCACTTGAATAGCAACAAGGATCGGATATATGCATTAAAACTCACTCGAAGTCGAGTCCAGAGATACATCAACATTAATATCCAAATGAGTACCCCGTGGGGTTTAATTATTACAAACCATAGTTTTTTGCCATGATGAAATAGTTCAGAGTTTTTGAAAGTAGCGGAAATAAACTAATGGAAGCGAAGACACCATGGGAGGCCATCCATGATGCTTTCAGTAGTCGTCCTCCACCCACTCTAGCTCCCAGCCGGGCGGGATCTCTCTGGGCCACACATCACCGAAAGCATTACCTGGATCAACATATTATAGCAAGGCTGAGTATACTAATACTCAGCAAGACTTACCTGTCGGTGATAACTACTTCACCAAATCTAGACCATGAAAGACTTTTTGGCTACTGGGTTGCTTTTGCTAAAAAAATAACAAAGAGTAGGTCCTTACTTTCAAGATTTTAGCACAAGTTCTAGTAGCTTTAATCTTTACTACATTAGCCAACTAGTACAAACAAGGTTGTACAATTCAATTAATCAAACATAATATTCATCATCTTCCATCTTTAGGGATCTCATGACTAGTGGAGTAAGCAGTCTCAGATAACGGTGGGAGGCCGACAATCGATTGATTAAACCTTGCAAGGTGGATCTAAACACACGGTAGGCTGCCCCCGAAAGGGCAACTTTCCCAGGCCGTTTCCAAAAATCCTCGAGTCGAGATGAAAGGCCATAGTCTTTGGTGCAGGCTATCCGGCATACCCCGCGAGATACCCAGAGTCACCATACACCACCGGTAGCTAGCCGTGAGAGCGAATCCCAAGAGTAGTGACAGTTCCATCCCTAGCCGTCTCATTAAGATACTAGGCTTACCGGTCCCATTCCCGACAAATGTTTAGTACGTTCAAACATTAACCCACATAACCACTAGACCGGAGCCCAAATCCCATGCTCTTACCACATGAGCAATCCATTTAAGGATATATTGTGATTCCTATCTAGGAACCTATTCTCGCGAGTGAGGTCATCACTCGACTTGTAACGGTCCTATAGCTTAGCAGCTATCGACCTATCATACTAGTAAGGACAAAGGTACCTAGGGATCATGCATCTAGGGTTTCATTCAACTCCTAGACTTAAATGCACAATCATCCATAGATAATTGAATAAAGAATTTGAAAAACTAGGTTAGATGCACCGGAGCTTGCCTTCGTCAGCTAGGTTAGCCTGGGCACCCTCGGTGTCGAGCACTTCCACGTACTGCAGTGAAGCTTCCGCTCATCCTTCCTCAGTTTCCGGGACAAGCGAGTAATCACCGTCCGGAAGATCTACACGGAATGCAATGCAAGGTTCAAGTGATGTGATAGGTTGTTATCTTATCCAACTCTGGTTGGTCATATTCACCTTAACAAGCATCTAGATAGTATTTCTCTTTTAGGAAGGTGTATTTTGACATAACATGCACAAATTAAGAATAAATACTTATATTGCCTCAAAAATCATGATTAATTCACAAGAGGTGTATTTTGACATGACAAGGCAGTGTGCACAAGTTGAGCACAAAAACATAAATATATTTAGCAAGAAAAATCATTTATGCAGATTCTGCAGAAATGGAAAAACATTTTTATAAAAATATTTACATACTAACTTTGTGCAATGTTTGGCACAGGAGCTAGTCATGACCTAACACACAACATATCCACAAATTGGACATAGAGGATGTATGGATTTTTAGTTATTGCAGATCTAGGTTTTTCACATTTGTATTTTTTATTCAAAAACTATCAGGAACTAGCTCAGGCAAGAATAACAAAAGTTGTAGGATATTTCATAGAGAATCCAACAAAATTGGGTTTGAGTTTTTCTAATTTTTCTATGATTTTCTACGCAATTTACAAGAAGCAGGAAAGTAACTTTACTATTTGAGTTATACTTTTGCGCGGAGGCCCCTGGAAAGAATCGGCCCTTTGCAATGTGGCCCCTGGGCGGCCGGCCAGCGGCGGTCCGGCCAAATTCCGGCCAACCCCCCGCCGGGCATGGGCGGGGGAGGGGCCTTGGGTCTGCGGGGGACCGATTCCGTGCTCGCTCGGGGCGGGGAGGAGGGCGGCGAGGGGGCGGCGCGGCGGCCGGCGACGGTGGCCGGGATCGCCCGCCGTACCGGCACGGTGGGGCTCTGCGGGTAGGACGGGCATGCCGGCGAGCTTTGGTGGATGCAAGGGAAGGTGGGGAAATGCTTGGTTCAGTGCACAGCCGGCCAGAGGTGGTAGCTCGCCGCGACGGCTCCGGTAGCGGGCACGGGTGGAGCGCGGGGGCGTGGTTGGGCGCGATGCAGGGGGCAGTGCCCCTTTTATGGGCGACCAAAGATCGACGGCGACGTCCCTAGGTGCACGCGCCGGCCATTACTCCGCAGTACGGCGAACTAGCTCGGGCGGCGTGCACACGCAGGGGAGGGCGGCGACGGACCGGGCAAAGCGCTGTAGTACGGCGGCGCGATGTTCCAGGCATCTCGGGGCGGGGGCGGAGTTGGAAAGGCACGAGGGAGATTCTCGGGAAGGCGCGAACCGGCACAAACGCCTAGGGGGTCCGCGCGCGCGCGCGCGCGCGCGCGGCGCGGCCGGCGCGACGCGGCGCGGTCGGCGCGACACTGCCCAAAACGTGTCGGTGTGCCTGCGTTCGACTGCGTTTTTCCCAAAATTTTTGAATAGAAGTGCAGAAAACAATGAATAGGAAAGTTTTATATCTAACTACCCCCTACAACTTTCACAAAGGCCGTCTAGTGTTTTTGTCAACGGATTTTGCAGGAACGTCGTGCCAACTTGGAATACCGCCTATCTCTGTGCACAGGAGGTACAAGCAGTTGGCCAAGTTTTCACCCTTTTCTGCTCAAAATTTGAAATGCCAATCTACACGAAAGTTGTGTCCCTCAACAAGATGGACAACTTTCATAAAGGTAGATTTTAAAGTGTTTAGGTGAATTTTGGAGAACGCGGCAAAAGTTCCGGACGACATTCGTCGACGTCAACGGTTAAGCCAGTTTGACCGTGTCTTTGACCAAGGGTCGACTACGGGTGTGTGCAAACTTGGTCAAGGGGTTCATTAGGGTTCATTGGAGAGGTTTTCGGGGTGATGACCCAGGTTGACCTAGGTTTGACCGCTGTTCGGCCGGTTTGACTCGGCTGATTCGGCCATTAGCGCTAATGACGCTAATGAAAAACCTGGGGCGTCACAACCTACCCCCCTTAAGAAGAATCTCGTCCCGAGATTCGAAATTCCAAGGACAAGATAGGGAACCAAGGAAGTGGTCCTCTTGGATTTTCTGAAATTACTCTGAGGGAGCAACATGATGGGATTATGGGGCAAAGAGCATAACCACCATCGGTCCAAGATTAGCCCATAGGAGTAGTCAAGGGCGACAAGTAACGGAAAGCTTGTGCACGAAGTTTACTTGCGGATGCAAGTGGAAAGTGTGGAGAGATAAATTGGTATAGGATCTTCCGAGCGATCTTGCTCACGCGTTATTTAGTTTGCAACCTTATGTGGCATGGCCGTGCCACTACGATGCAATGCTTTTCAAAAAGTGATGTGATGCACATGTTTATGGAGACATGATGCATATGCTCATGTAGTAGGTGCCTATGATGCATGTTAGCATGACTCGGTTACCCACAAAACGAGTTAGTGATTGAGAGGACAATCACAGGTTGAGAAGGGGTGTGCATGGCGAGTCGCATTTATCACAACCAAGATACCTAGTGCGCTCCTAGTGGCAATCATGTGGCTGCAGCGCACATGACGCCCTAGGTTCCGTCACGGCACCTTTAGTTATGGAATGACAACATCACCAAACACAAAGGATAGAGTGGGAGATACTGAAAACACTCCATGCGTATGCACGTTAGTTCACCTAAGGTTCCCAATGCACATGCTATGAAAATGCATGCTCAAGAAGAGACATATTTATTTATTATTTATTTTTTTAAAGGTTGTGAGCAAGACCACGGGGAATAAGCTCATGATTGCATGTTCGAAATAACCAGGACAAGGATAACAATACAAAGAATACCTTAGTGTTTCAACACGTTTAAGGACAACAGGGTTGGGGGCAAATATAAGTCGACAGAGATGACATGTTGATAGGAGAATCACCATTGGAGATTGAATTCTAAGATCAAGACATTCCCACTGACATAGTAGAATAGCATAAGTTCTTTCCTCCGGCTGAGCATTGCTGGGTGGTCATGTGCACGAAGGCACAGTTGTATGTTAGAACTCGAAGCGAGCACACATACATAATGACATAAAGTTCTGGCAGTTATGAACAAAAATTCATAACTTTAACCCAGAGCTCCAAAAATTCCCAATTTTGGATGGTAAATCATCAAGGTTAGATATGCATTTTTGGTACTCAAAGGCTGAGCTAGAAGACTAGGAAGGTTGCTCAATTAGGCAAGGTTTTAGATCTGGTTCCGGGAAAGACAGCAGGACAAAGGTTGACTAACCTGAGCATAACTTGAGATAGACAAAGGTTATGACTGTGACTTGCTGTGAGCAGGAACTAGATTATATTCAGAGCACTTTTGTTAACACCCTATTTTAGTTACTCCTAGAACATGGTGTAAGAACAAGACGAACAAACTTTTACAAAATTTTTGACAGCATAACACTTATGCACAAGGGATACCCTAATTTTATAAAAGCACACACTAGCAAAAATCTTCCTTAGAGAGCACATAGAAGTTCGGTTTTGGGTCCATTTTAGTTGTTTCGATTTTTAACATGCATGCAAGATGTCCTATCCGGCCTCACATGGCAATCAAGCCAAAAATCGAAGTTAGTGCCGGTGGCAAGGCTTTTATTCGTCTCTCCCTATAATATCTAGTCGAGAGCTGTACGGTACTCGCTTAACGACTAACGAAGCATCGTTAAGTACGCAGAAACGAACCTTTCGTGCCAGCACGTCACGAAAGCGTCCACATACATTACCGTTCACTATAGAAACGGTATCCATGCGTTAAGCCGCTGCATGGACAGCGTCCAACCTCGGACACCCTCCGTTTGAATGGAGTGTATCCTTGCCTCGCATGAGCGACATGCGGAATGCACACGTATGAAACATGTGGCGACACACAACTCATAAACAGACGCGAAGATGGGATCCATGGAATGGATCACTCCATCGACCCTCGCAATTCCCGTGATGCGGAACAGCACACGTATAAAACACGTGGCTCAACTAGTTTGGTTGTGCAAGAAAGTAAGTCTGACATAAAGTAATGTGCTGGAAGTTAGCAAAATAAACCATAGGTTAAATAAGCCACCTGAAAGAACCCAAAATTCCCTCTAGGGCCTCTCGGTCTAGTTTATCCTTAGCGGACCAACGTATTTTGGAAAATCAGACAATCTTGGCATATTTTATTCAAAAACCGGTGATTAAGTTTATTAGTTAATCGCTGGTGCATATAAGCTCTGATGCCAACTGTGACAACCCGCCTAGGAAAATACCGTACTATCGCCTAAACCAATCCACTTTGGTCATTAAGTGATCATAAAGTATCATCCTGCCGTTAGTTGCTGGGTTAACGCCCGGTAAATCACTTGAATAGCAACAAGGATCAAATATATGCATTAAAACTCACTCGAAGGCGAGTCCAGAGATACATCAACATTAATATCGAAATGAGTACTCCGTGGGGTTTAATTATTACAAACCATAGTTTTTTGCCATGATGAAATAGTTCAGAGTTTTTGAAAGCAGCGGAAATAAACTAACGGAAGCGAAGACACCACGGGAGGCCATCCATGATGCTTTCAGTAGTCGTCCTCCACCCACTCCGGCTCCCGGCCGGCGGGATCTCTCCGGGCCACACATCACCGAAAGCATTACCTGGATCAACATATTATAGCAAGGCTGAGTATACTAATACTCAGCAAGACTTACCCGTCAGTGATAACTACTTCACCAAATCTAGACCATGAAAGGCTTTTTGGCTACTGGGTTGCTTTCGCTAAAAAAAATAACAAAGAGTAGGTCCTTACTTTCAAGATTTTAGCACAAGTTCTAGTAGGTTTAATCTTTACTACATTAGCCAACTAGTACAAACAAGGTTGTACAATTCAATTAATCAAACATAATATCCATCATCTTCCATCATTAGGGATCTCATGACTAGTGGAGTAAGCAGTCTCAGATAACGGTGAGAGGCCGACAATCGATTGATTGAACCTTGCAAGGTGGATCTAAACACACGGTAGGCTGCCCCCGAAAGGACAACTTTCCCAGGCCGTTTCCAAAAATCCTCGGGTCGGGATGAAAGGCCACAGTCTTTGGTGCAGGCTATCCTTCATAGCCCGCGAGATACCCGGAGTCACCATACACCACCGGTAGCTAGCCGTGAGAACGAATCCCAAGAGTAGTGACAGTTCCATCCCTAGCCGTCTCATTAAGGTACTAGGCTTACCGGTCCCATTCCCGACAAATGTTTAGTACGTTCAAACACTTAACTCACATAACCACTGGACCGGAGCCCAAATCCCATGCTCTTACCACATGAGCAATCCATTTAAGGATATATTGTGATTCCTATCTAGGAACCTATTCTCGCGAGTGAGGTCATCACTCGACTTGTAACGGTCCTATAGCTTAGCAGCTATCGACCTATTATACTAGTAAGGACAAAGGTACCTAGGGATCATGCATCTAGGGTTTCATTCAACTCCTAGACTTAAATGCACAATCATCCATAGATAATTGAATAAAGAATTTGAAAAACTAGGTTAGATGCAACGGAGCTTGCCTTCGTCAGCTAGGTTAGCCTGGGCACCCTCGGTGTCGAGCACTTCCACGTACTGCAGCGAAGCTTCCGCTCCTCCTTCCTCAGTTTCCGGGACAAGCGAGTAATCACCGTCCGGAAGATCTACACGGAATGCAATGCAAGGTTCAGGTGATGTTGTAAGTTGTTATCTTATCCAACTCTGGTTGGTCATATTCACCATAACAAGCATCTAGATAGTATTTCTCTTTTAGGAAGGTTATTAGTTGTACATGGGTTCTCCTTTTATTGTACATTTGAATAAAGGTTTTTCTTGTACTTGTTATTTCATGTGAATGTTTTGGTCCTTTTTCCTTTCACAAACAAAGGTATGAATAATATTTTTATTCATGAATTAATTTCTTATCAGTAAGGATAATTAATTATCTTTTAATTATTTTAGGCAATACTTTCAAAAAGGAAAAAGAATTAAATAGGGGTTTCCCTTTATTTAATTTCTCTTTAATATTAAAAAGGCTTTTAAGCTTTTTATTAAGCAATTAAATTACCAAAAATTAAAGAAGTGTTTCTTAAGCATATTAGCACCTATACTGGTCCATTGGACCCACATGTGATGCTTGGAAGCTAGGAAATTAAATATTATAGAAAATAACAAAGAATATCTAGTGATTCCATTTAAATGAATACAAAAATAAATAAGCCTTAAAATGATCCAAACCTTCTCATGCATTCTCTCTGGTCCTAAACAAGCCTAAAAACCAGCATATTCACCTAGAAACCCTACTGATCTTAGTTCATTAATTTACAAAGGAAAACATGCACAAATTTAGAATAAATATTTATGTTGCCTTAAAAATCATGATTAATTCACAAGAGGTGTATTTTGACATAACAAGACAGTGTGCACAAGTTGAGCACAAAAACATAAATATATTTAGCAAGAAAAATCATTTATGCAGATTCTGCAGAAATGGAAAAACATTTTTATAAAAATATTTACATCATAACTTTGTGCAATTTTTGGCACAGGAGCTAGTCATGACCTAACACACAACATATCCAAAAATTGGACACAGAGGATGTATGGATTTTGAGATATTGTAGATCTAGGTTTTTCACATTTGTATTTTTCATACAACAAAATTAGTTTTGCATTTTTCTGATTTTTCTATGATTTTCTACGCAATTTACAAGAAGCAGGAAAGTAACTTTACTATTTGAGTTATACTTTTGCGCGGAGGCCCCTGGAAAGAATCGTCCCTTTGCAATGTGGCCCCGGGGGCGGCGGCCGGCGGCGGTCCGCCAAATTTTGGCCAACCGCCGGCCGGGGCCGGCCGGGCACGGGCGGGGAGGGGCCTTGGGTCCCCGGGGACCGATTCTCGTGCTCGCTCGGGGCGGGGAGGAGGCCGGCGAGGGGCGGCGCCGGCGGCCGGCCGGCCGACGGTGGCCGCGGCCGCCCGCCGTACCGGCGCGGTGGGGCTCTGCGGGTAGGACGGGCATGCCGGCGAGCTTTGGTGGATGCAAGGGAAGGTGGGGAAATGCTTGGTTCAGTGCACAGCCGGCCAGAGGTGGTAGCTCGCCGCGGTGGCTCCGGTGGCGGGCACGGGTGGAGCGGGGGGCGCGGCGGGCACGATGCGGGGGGGCAGTGCCCCTTTTATGGGTGACCAAAGATCGACGGCGACGTCCCTAGGTGCACGCGCCCGCCATTACTCCGTAGTACGGCGAACTAGCTCGGGCGGCGTGCACACGCAGGGGAGGGCGGCGACGGACCGGGCAAAGCGCTGTAGTACGGCGGCGCGACGTTCCAGGCATCTTGGGGCGGGGGCGGCGTTGGAAAGGCGCGAGGGAGGTTCTCGGGACGGCGTGAACCGGACCGGACGCCTAGGGGGGGGGGGGGGGGGGGGCGCGCGCGCGCGCGCGCGGCCGGCGCTTCGCGGCGCGGTCCGGCGCGACGCTGCCCAAGACGTGTCGGTGTGCCTGCGTTCGACTGTGTTTTTCCCAAAATTTTTGAATAGAAGTGCAGAAAATAATGAATAGGAAAGTTGTAGATCTAACTACCCCCTACAATTTTCACAAAGGCCATCTAGTGTTTTTCTCAACGGATTTTGCAGGAACGTCGTGCCAACTTCGAATGCCGCTCTGTCTCTGTGCACAGGAGGTACAGGCAGTTGGCCAAATGTTTCACCCTTTTCTGCTCAAAACTTGAAATGCCAATCTACATGAAAGTTGTGACCCTCAACAAGATGGACAACTTTCATAAAGGTAGATTTTGAAGTGTTTAGGTGAATTTTGGAGAACGCGGCAAAAGTTCCGGACGACATTCGCTGACGTCAACGGTTAAGCCAGTTTGACCGTGTCTTTGACCAAGGGTCGACTACGGGTGTGTGCAAAATTTGCCAAGGGGTTCATTAGGGTTCATTGGCGAGGTTTTTGGGGTGATGACCCAGGTTGACCTAGGTTTGAGCGCTGTTCGGCCGGTTTGACTCGGCTGATTCGGCCATTAGCGCTAATGACGCTAATTAAAAACCTGGGGCGTCATAGTGAGGTGGTTCAGCCTCCCTCTGCCGGCAGCAGGCGGTAGTGCAACCTGAGGAGGTCGGCCTCCTGGAGCAGGTGCTCTCGCGGGTGTAGCAGCGGTCTTCTTGTCAGGGCACTTGAAGGACTTGTGGCCAGGCTTGCCACAGGCGAAGAAGGTGACGGTGAAGCCTCCTGCGGCAGGTCTCGCGGTGCTCGGTGGCGTATGAGTGTAGCCTCCAATCTGCTAGGGGTAGCCGGGGTTCCTCCCTCCGGGGAACGGTCTACGTCCTCCACCTTCGAAGCCACGCCCAGGCTGGTTGTGCCCCGGGTGATAACTCCCCCTCAACATGTTGCTCTGTCCACTCCTTGGCTTCTGGAAGGATCGGTCGTGCTGATCTCGATCTCCCGTCCTCTTCTTGCCCCTCATGCGCTCCTCGTGGCTCCTCCTCTCATCCTCGACCGTGATGGCGCGGTTGACGAGGTGGGGAAGGGACTTGTGCTCGCTTGCCTTCAGTGCCCGGCGAAGGCCTTGGTGAACGCCTCACAGGAACCAGAACTGCTTCTTTTGGTCGGTGTTGGTGTTATCGGGGGCGTACTGCAGCATCTTCATGAAGTGGCGCTCGTACTCCTCGACTCTCATCACACCCTGAGTCATGGTTTGGAACTCCTGTGCCTTCTGGATCAGCAGTTCACTGGGCAGGTACTGCTCGCGGAACGCCTCGCAAAACTCCAGCCAGGTGATGAACGCTGGGTTCGAGTGGGTGGCGGTGTAGTTGTCCCACCAAGCCTTGGCAGGACCCTCCAGTTGGTGCACGGCTATGGCGACGCACTCCTCGTCAGAGCAGACGGTGAGGTCGAGCTTGATCTCGATCACCCTCAGCCAGTCGTCGGCGTCAAGCAGGTCATCCGAGTAGTTGATGGTGGGGGCCTTCAGGTAGATGAACCCCTCGATCTTCCTCGTGAGGTTCTCATCCTGCAAAGCGGCATGGTTTCCACCGTTGCCACGGTGCTCCATGGCTTCTGCCATCCTCTACATCAGCTGAGTCTGGACTGCCATCACACCCATCAATTTAGGTGGGGGTGGTGGAAGCTGGTCCGGCTCAGGCTGGTCTTGCTCCTATTCTTGCTCGGCTCCCCCATGCTCAGCTTCAGCCTCAGGGCCCTCGGGCGGCGGTGGCGGTGCTCCAGCACCCCGACCTCGAGCTCCCAAAGCTCCTCCACGTAGGGGCGGGCGTCCACGGCCACGTCCGCGTCCACGGCCCTGTGGGGCTTCCTCCTCAGTAGTAGCCTCCTCGAGGCGCGCCATCAGCCAGTTGGATCGGCGGATCGACATCCTTCTGGAAACATAAAGGGGAAAGAAAAGCACTTCACACAACGTCACTCACCAACACCCATATGAGTCTTAGACAAGCATGAAAATAAGACTATTTATATAACCTACACACAATGAGAAGAAGCATTAAGACACGAATAACTCCATTAAGATCCAAGCATACATCAAGCATGAGTAGTACATATGCTTCCCCGAGGCTGACTCAAACCTTAGGGATAGCAGCTCTAATCAACGCTCCAATACATCGATACATGCTCAAAAGGGTAGTGCCTACAAGGTGTGACATTACTCTCTTCATGCACCGAAACATGCTCGCGGCTGCATGTAACAACTCATGGAAACTACTAGCATACAACACTACTCTAGGTCATGCCCTCGCTCGGCTCTCTACTCAGTGCGAGCCAGACGGGGTAACGGTCCTCAGTGGGATAGTCCAGCGGAAAGATCCGGGACACCAAGGTGTGAGCCTCTCGAACCTTCTCAGTCTCGACGGGGGTCGGCAGCTGAGCCATCGGGCACAGGTGAAGCTTGAGATGGGACTGGTGCAGCTCGAAGATCTCGGTGCGGATCTCACACTGTGACTCGGGGGTAGCTTTCTGTTGAGCTCGATGAGCTCGTCCACGCGAAGTGAGTCGGCGTCCTCCCAAGTCCCCCTCAGTCTCTCAGCCTTGTCTATTAGGTAGACGGCTGTGCGCGTGAGCCACGCGAGGTTGGCGACGTTCTCTGCCCTGTTCTTCTCCAGCTTCTCCACCTTGATCCGCTCACAGCCAAGCAGGTGGGCGCGCACTGTGAGCATGTCGTCCTTGCACTGAAGTCTGTCCTTCAGCCCGTTCTGACTCGTGGTCAGCCTGCGCAGGTCCTCCTTGACATGCAGCAGCTCCTCACGGGTGTCCACACGCTCCCTTTCGGACTGCAGTAGGACGGTGGTCGAGCGGTTGAGGCTCTGCTCGAGCTGGCAGATACAGTAACATAGCGCGCCATTCTCTCTCTCCAGCTGGATGCAGCGCGGCTGGTACTGGCGAGCGTCGACGGTGGCGTCTCTGATCTGGCTGAAGAGGGTACGTGACTCGTCCTCCAGGCGGCGTGCGTACTTGTCGAGGTCGACCAAGTCGCTGGCCATCTCCACCAAGGTCTCGTCGGTCTCGCGAAAGGGTGCAGCATCAACGTCGTCCTGGATCCCCTCATGCGAAGGAACTCCGTCCACGAGCGGTGCCAGGCGCTAGTAGTCCCGGGGTAGAAGTCGGAGCGTCCTAGACTCGAAGGTGGCGCGGTACTGAGTGAGAAGGCAGCCCAGTGCCTGTCGGCAGGTGGTGTCCAGCGCGGTCGTGACGGTGAGCGCAGTGCTGTAGCAGACCTCTCCTTTGAATCCTGGAAGGCTCGAGTGAGGAAGAACAGTGACAGTGCAGAGCACCATCTGCTCTGTCACGGCGGGTACGTACTCGGCGCGGTACGTGACGTAGGTCGGAGGGACCCCAAGCCTGAGAAGGGCCCTCTCCATCCAGTGGCAGATCGCCCCACACGTCTCGGGGGTGATCTCAGCGACCTGGCGCTCCATCTCCTGTGAAATGTAAGAAATCTTAGTTAGCACAAGTGAGTAAGATGTTTTCAAAAAGGGGTAAGTTTTTATAACATAGCTCAAGGGTATTAATATAGAAGTAGAGCGTATAGAGTTCTAACTCTATCGACCATTTCTAGGGATACGTGCTACGAAATCAGCTCCCCGGCTCCAGCTGCTCCTATTAACGCGTAAAAGAAAATAAACAGCAGTCCTAATACAATTAACTCCAAAAGAACGGCAATTTAGAGCCAAAAGAGAGCAAATATTAGCCTAGCACAGAGTTTAAGATTTTAGAGAATTTCTGGAAAAGGTTTTGTATTTTTCGGAGCAAAAATGGATTTATTATGATTTTCCAAAGATAAAATAGTTTTCTGAAAATAAAAATAAAAAATACGCATATACAATAGCATTAACTTTAGGCTGTCTACTGCTGGCTCTAAAGGGCTTAAAGCTAGCTTTTAGATGGTTGCAGGCCGGCTCTTGGCGCTAAGGTGGCTGCTACGCAGGCGGCTATAAGCCAGCTATTGCCCATGTGGCTGCTGGTGTGGCCGCCCACTCGGGATCCCGGCGGAATCTTTTGCGGCACAGGGCATCGATGGCTTTGGTGTGCCAACAGACTTGAGTGGCCGACCGCACCGAATCCGAGGGATTGGCTACGACCAAAACCACATGTGGCCCAGCGTGTGCAAGGCAAAAACCCTCTGGGTTTTAGAGTCTACCGCCAGGTGTTCGGCGAAACACCCCAAAGGAGCGGCGACACGGGATGGCCTTGCCAGCGGTGCGGTCTCACGGCGCCAGGACAACATGCCCCACGACGAGGTCCGCGGGGTCCTACTGGGTTGCTATGGCTCGAAGGAAACGACCTAGGAGGGGGGAGACCGGCACGATGAGGTTGAAGCCATGGCTGGCACGATGGCGGAACGACGCGGTGCCTCAGGCCTCAGGCCTCTGGTCCGGTGAGGACCTGGCACTGGTGGTTGGTTTTCAACCTCACGACGTACACGGGTGCATGCGCGTGCTCAGAAGCACAAGCGCGGGAACGGGTGGCGAGCGTGCGTGGGTGCACGACGTCCACGGTGGACAAACGCAGAGCGGCTCGGCGGCACGGCTGGGGTGGCCATTGTTGGCGAGAGGCCACGTGTGCGTCCATGAGAACGGGTGTGCGAGCTCAGGAATGACCCGGCACTCACACCACCGGGTGGAAAGACACCACGGAGGGCGGCGCCTCAGCTCGCCGTGGCAGAAGGCCAGCGAGCTCGTCTCGGTCGAGGAACATAGAGAACAAGGGTCGGGCTTTTTCCCTTCCCAGGAGAACGTGTGCGCATGCGGGGGTGCACGGGCATGTGGGTATGAGCGAGGGTGTGTGTGTGCGCGCGCATCGAGGCCTCGACCATGGTGACGGTCGGGACAACAGCGGCGACGCGATGACCAGGAAAAACGAGCGGCGGAACGAGGAAGAAAGGCCGGCTAGCGGGGCTGCGCGCGCGGCGAAGACGACAACGGCACCTGCAAGAAGCGATTTCCCAGCCTGGCTCCATGGCCGGCATCACACAGTGCGTGCGCGGTGGCACGGCGGCGTTCCGGGACACGGTGGCGAGCTCACAAGTCTCGACGTGTGACCTCGACTCGAAGGTCAGGCGTGACAAGAGGGTACGACGGAGAGGCACTCACCTACGGTCTATGCGACCAGAAGGTGAAGGCGGCAGTGGACAATGGCTCGACGCGGGAAGAGGAAGGAGGCAGCACTAGTAGAGGAAGAAGAGGTGCGGGTGCGTCACGGTCCATGGCCCCTCGGCGTCCTGGAGTCCCACGAGTGGCCTCTGTCTCTCGCGGCAGCGTGGATGTCACTCCCTCTGCCGACTCCTCCTTCTCCTCTTCCCCTCCTTACTTCTCCTCCTCTGGTGTGCGGCGCTGCGGATGGGGATGAGACCCCGAGGCGGCTAGGGTTGGGAGCTCAAGGAGGCACGGTGGTGGCCTACTTATAGTGGCGGTCGGCGAAGGACGCGTGGACGGCGCGGATGCGGGGGGGGGGGGGGGGGGGGGGGGGGGGGCGGGCGCATCGCGTCGGCGCTCCATCCGCGCGCGGCGGCGCCCTAGTCCACCGGCGTCACAAAAGGCGAAAGGGGAGGAGGGGTGACGACCGCGATTTCACCCGACGTCGGTGAGAGCCCCGGCCCCGGGAGAGGCGGCGCGGGCGCGCGGTAGGTGGGCGGGCCGGGCCGGGCCGCGCCCGGGCCGAAAGAAAGGAGTGGGCTGGTTGGTTGGTTGCTGGCCCACGGAAGGGGAAAAGGCTTTCTTATTTCATTTACCCCTATTTCCTATTTAATTCAAATTTGAATTCCAATTCAAATTTGAATCCACACAAATAAATCCAAATAAAACCCAAATAAAAGTCCCAACTTCTCACACTAGCATTTATAATCCTAATATTTATGGGTTGAAACAAATACAAGCCTAGGACTTTAGGGAAGGGGGAAAGGAAGACATCCTTAATTATTTCATAAGCATTCAAATTCAAATCAAGTGTTTGAAATCCCACATTTCTACAAACAAGCAAAATCGAGGATGTTACACGGCAGCACCTCGTCCACCTCTAGTAGCGATGAAAGTAATGATTCGGGTAGTGGAGGGTATGTCGAAATAAT
This sequence comes from Cenchrus americanus, assembly GCA_947561735.1. Lineage (NCBI taxonomy): Eukaryota > Viridiplantae > Streptophyta > Magnoliopsida > Poales > Poaceae > Cenchrus > Cenchrus americanus. The sequence continues at coordinate 256,149,885 of OX387241.1, forward strand.
GTTGAGCAACACAGATGCGAAAAAGTGTGCTGTCGACGTGGAGGAGGGCGAGATTGGAGAGGAGAGCGACGTAGCTGGTGCGGAAGAGTCTGGGGAAAGTTTAACAGGAGTTAAAGCTGATCTCCAAGATCTGGTTAGGCAGAAGACTTGCTTTATGGGTCGGTCTTTGATGACCCAAGCCGACCTAGATGCGTTGCAGCTAGAAGGTTGTTTCGAACCTGGAGTCAGCCGTCTACCTGGGAGAGAAACCACACCAAAACCTCGAAAGAATGAAAGTGTCATGTTCCAGGACTTTTTTACAGCGGGGCTTCGGCTGCTAGTGTCCAGGAGGTTTTCTGAGATATTAGCCGCTTACAACGTGCAGATTCATCAACTGATGCCCAATTCAATTCCTCAAATTATGAAATTCTTATGGGCTTGTTGCACCTTCACTGGGGACAATGATGTGGAGACCTTCGTTCGCCACTTTGAGATTCATTGGGCGAAGAGGGTGATAAGTGTTGAGGATGAAGAGATAGAGGCTCAATATGGATGTTGCACATTTCAGACATGACACATCAGCAAAAATCAAGCCCCAGTAGAGGTTGCCCCTGCATACAAGAATAAATGGGCTAACTGATGGACATCCTATTGGTTTTACACCCCTATTCCAGTGATTGGCAGGAATGCAAATCGGGAGGAAGTAACAACTTATGATTTGGCAAGTCGCATGGTTGATTTGGATGTTGACCTGTCCCCTGAACTGACGAAGGCTAGCCGCTCGTCTGCCAGTACCAGTGCCTTCTTTCAAGCTTCCCATGTGATCACAACTCGAGATGCTCTCGAAGAATTTGTGGCTACTGATATTTGGCCATGCCAGCCTCGGTGGGGTTCATGGGCGTTCAAGACCCAAATGCTACTCGGGCTAGATTATGAGGTGAGAAGCGCCAAATTCAATGTGAAGCGTCCTGATGGTAAGACAGATGAAGAAATCGTTGCTGAAGTTGAGAAAAAAGTCGTACATGTGATTGGCATTTACACTCACAAAGAGTGGGAATGCGCGCAAAAAATCTTGAAACACCAAGGCCGCGTCAATCGAGTCTTTGACGAGATGAAAGTTTCATATCCACCACGACCGAAACCAGCGACGGATAGCAAAAAGATGCAGCCCCTAGGCAATATTGGGTTAGAGCATGTCGAGACCTCAAAGAAAAGCAAAACAAACAAGGCAGCTGGTACGACGGAGGGTGCTTCAAAACGCGTGAAAGCCCAAGATGTTTTGGCCAAGCGGAAGGCAGATGCTGCAAAAACTACCCTGCCCCCGCTTGCTGAAAAGACTTCCAAATTGTTGAAGGTTAATGAGAACTTGATTCGGCGTAAAACGAGGCAGCGAAGGTGGCTGCCGCCGAGAGGGAAAAGAAGAAAATTCACGACCCCCTTTGGGTAAAGCCCCCCCGACAACTTAAATTAAAAAGAGGACAAAGTTCTAGAAACTTACAGAGGACAACAAGAAAAGGAAATAGCTCAACCAGCGAAAGAAAAAACTCAGAGCAAAAAAAGAATTACAAGGCTTCTAGCCAGTTAATGACTGATCTATGGAGCTCTTTCTTAATTTTAACTAAATGCTCCCTAACTTCAGACTTGAAGCGAGTCTTCCACGAAGCACAGCTTGGTGGCTTGTGATTGAACACATAATCATTCCTCTCATTCCAAATAGTCCAGGCACCTATCATGAATATTTCCATAAAGAAATGCTAATTGAACTGTTGCTCCGCAAGAATAATTTTGTGATGAATATTGGAGTCCTCATTCCACTGAATACCAAGAGCAAACCAACGATTAGTTGCAGAGAGACAATCAAAGAACAAGTGTTCCATAGTTTCCTCTAAACCATGGGGATAAAGCGGGCAGTTGTAGCCATCCTCCAGAAACTTGTTTCTTCTCCTAAGCATATTTCTGGTGTTCAACTTGTCATTCAGCAAAATCCAAGCAAAGAATTTGATTTTGGGAATACATTTGGATTTCCATATCCAGGAGATAGTCTTTTCGGGGTGAACCACTGCGAAAGAATATTGATAAAACTTGCTAGAAGCATAGCAAGGTGCCACCCCGGATGAAAGACCATGAATCTTCCACACCCATAGGGGGAAGGAAAATTGCCCAACAAATCTTGAACCAGGATGAGTTCATTAAAGGCTGCTCTGGACATGGAAATTCTGAAATGGTCAATGAGATTGGGAGAGCTCATCATCTTCCAGAGGGAAATGTTAGGGTCTTTAGCTTATGCAAATAGAGAAGGGAGCACTAGAGAAAGAATGCTGCCATTGATTAAATCTCCCCAAAAGCTTATGGTGTCACCCTTAACAGGAGAGCAAATTGCAACTCCTCTAAAATGAGTATTAAGCCGATGGATGTCTCTCCACCAGAAAGAACCCTTTTCCTTGGCAAGGTGAGGAACCAAATTAGAATAATACTTATCCCAAATAAGCCTATCCCAAGGAACTTTAATCTTCCTGTAGAATTTGTCAAGATGCTTCAAAAGCAAGGCATCATTTTGCACACTTAGATTGATAACTCCCAGTCCACCTTTGTCTTTAGGTTTTCTGACTAGATCCCAGGCAGCAAGATTGTAACCTTTATTCCTGAAATCATTTCCTCTCCATATAAACAATTTTTCCTGGGTTTGTCAATGATTTCAATGACAGTTGCTGGCAATTTGAGGGAGCACATGTAATAAGTGGGAAGGGAAGAAATGATAGAGTTGATTAATTGAAGTCTACCAGAATAAGAGAGAAATTGAGATGAAGCAAAGACCCTTCTTTCAACTCTACAAATCAAGGGAACATAATCTTTGACAAGGGGTTTGGTAAGCCCCAGAGGCAAGCCGAGGTAGGTGAAAGGAAACGAACCCACAATACATCCAAAGGCAGTGGCTAAGGTGGCAGCATGATTCTGGGAGATGTTGATGGGCACTAGGCAGGATTTGTGATAGTTCACTCGAAGCCCACTGGAAAGAGTGATCTTTTGCAATAGCTCTTTGAGAAAAAGGAGCAGCCCAACCTCAGCTTGCATTATAAGAATAGTATCATCAGCTCCAGCGATTGATCTTGAGAAGAAAACAATCTAAAAGAAAAGGGTTGCGAGTATTTCAGAAGAGGAAAAGCGTGTTGTTGCTGAGGAAAAACGCCCCGACGACGAGGAGTCTGCTGGGAAAAGGGCGTGGATCGATCCGATCGCAGAGACAGATGAGGACATTGATATCCTGTCGACTCCACGAATTGAACCCTCAACGCATTATCCCCCCAAAGGGAAAGCATTGAAAGTGGTCAAAGAATTGCCAGTTACCTCTTCAGCCGACCCGGAAGAATTGGAGGCAGAGAGGCTAGGGGCAAGTGCATGGCTGAAATGATACAAAAACAAATTGCAATGGCCAGTTCGGTCCCCACAGAACACGTCGCTGGTCTCATGGACGTAACTGATGAAACTGAAGAGTTGTGCTATATTGACGACGACACACCCGCAGAAGCCGCAAAGAAAGAGAGCTCTGATTTGAAAGTCCTTGATGATCAGAATGAGTCCGCGATAAGTCCAGGCGAAGGCTCGGGCCTGAAACCGCATGAACCAATTGACTTGGATCCATCGGAAGCTGAGAAACCCGCGGCGGGTCAATCTCGTTCACCGCCGCCGGTGCTGGGAGACGTCGATACGTCGACTACGGAGGCTACTGGAGAGGACGCGGCCCCACTCCTCAAAGAAACCAATGTTCTTCAGCTTGAAAAAGAAGGTGTGTTTTCTTGACTTGTCATCGAGTTTTCTTGTTTTCCTTATGAATCTTGTTTTTTATCGACTGACGCCTTTCGGCTCCGCGTTAATTTTTAGCGGTTAAGGGCGTGTTTGGGAGGGCTCCAAGCAGCTCCAGATTCAATAAAATTGCTCCACTCTATTTTTTCCTGCCAAACACCCCAGCTCCAAAAACTCCAGAGCCACCAAATCCATGGATCTAGCTCCCAACTCCATCAAATCCATGGAGTGCCTCAAGGGGTACTCTGCGAAGGCTGGTTTCGTACTCACTCGTGGAGTTGGGTGGAAATTACCCACCTTTCCCACCCATTACACATCATACCGGTTCGTCTGTTTTTCTTTCCCCCTTTCCCCTCGCGACCTTTCCCGTCGCGCACCACTCACCTCGTCAAACCGCATCGCCGTCGCTGCGTGTAGTCCCCGACGCCTCCTTCTGCCCACTAGGAAACGACGAGATGTCGCGTCCGCCTGCTCATCCCCCGATTCCGCATGGTTCTTTGTGCTGTGTTGGTCCACGCATGGGAAAGGCACGGAATGAGCAGGAGGGCCGCGGCCTGCGGAGCCGAACCGGCGGTCAATAGGTCGCATCATCAATTTGAGAACGATTTGGTTCGTTGTTTCTGCATTGATTCATTCAAGGATATGTGTTGAGCCTATCTACCATGTGAAGAGAATCAATTCCACACGAGCCCGTAGAAATCGACGAATTTCGTTTTGGGGAAAAGTTTGTGTTCTAAGGCGAAATCCGAGTTTCCCGGAGATTGGATTTAAATTGAGCGATGATTTCTTAGAAATAGCTTTCCATCTCCCTTGTGATACTGTGTGCAAAATTTAAGAGCGGATCCTTTTGTTTTTTGTTCGGATTTTAGCACTCTGTGATCGCTCCTTTTCTATTCTTGTCCGTCGCTACTCTATTATTTTCGTCACAGCTTCGTTGCTTTTAAATGGAGATCGTGCTGTGCAAGCTCGAGCGCCCGACGAAGGTGAGCAGGGAGCACTCTGTGTAGTGTACATGAATGGAAAAAACGAAACCAATGCCATGCACTATCACTATGTGCGTACAGGAACGGAAAAAAAGGCCACCGCCTTGAGGATAAAAGAGGGCAATTCATTTAGGGTGAGTTTGGTTCCCTTCTCTGTTTTCCTGGTCAGGCTCCCTCCGGCCAGGCTCCCTCCAGCCAGGCTGTCAGCATGCATAGTGTCATTGTTTGGTTGTATGCACATCCAGAGCCAGGCTAGAGAGATCAGACGTTTGGTTGCTTGTACGAGATAAGTCGCATGAGATAAAAATATTAAAAAATTATGATTATAATTTTTATTTTGTACAAATACAGTTTTAGAGGACTTATTTTATCTAATCATGTCTTATTTATCAATAAGATACATTAATAACACTTGATATTTACTAATTATACATTAATACATCAATAATGGGAGAAACGATTGCATGAGCCGAGCTCGGCTCGCGTAAACGGCCGTTTCTGGGGATGCAGGCAAGAGGAGGGAAATTGCATCTGGAGAGCCTGGCTCTGGGGGCAGTGCAGGCAACCAAACGCCGCTCACCTACACCCCGTGAGCCTGGTTGGCCCAGAAACGCGAACCAAACGCACCCTCAAATCCTGAATTTTCAGGAGGTTTTTACCTGTATGCCATTAAAAAGATGGTACTGACCTATGTGCCACTAAAAAGATATTCGCACCTGTGTGCCATCGACCTAAACTTCTTTGCCCTCTACGCCATTCCGTCCAGTCTCCATCCAATTTTCACCGTTAAGTCACCTGACATGTGAGCCTGGCGACCTAGCGTCACCAAAATGCCCCTACTTCCGACGCCGCCTTGGTGCGAGCCACGCGGGGGCAGGTCGTGCCCCTGTGGGGTGGGGGCGCAGGCACGAGAGGTCGAGAGGAGCCCCTGGCCGTGGCGTCCCTCGGTACAAGCGTCCCCACACGGCCGCACGCGCATCGGCGGCTCATCCGCACGCGCACCGTCACCGCCCGGATCGAGCTCGCCCGCGCCCGCGGAGGTCGTGGTTGAGCACCCTTGCGCGCGCACCGTCCGTCAGCCGGCATTGAGGTCGTCGTCCACCCCACACCCGTCGCGAGTGAGGACTCACGTTGCTGGAAATCACACTTGAAATTCTCATCTACCACGGAAGAACACCACTCACCAGCAAAATTACTCACCCGTAGTGAGTTTGATCCCAATTATTCAGACTTGAAGCTTCTTAGGTATCTTATAAACAAATTTTACTATCCAATTTTAAAAATTAATGGATTGGAAAGATGGGATTTCAATTCCGTCCGCCCGTGTTCATGAAAGTAGTCGTTGGTTTATGGCCACCGGCGGCCGTGCTCTTCGGCCTGCCATCGATGCGGCAGGTAGGGCGGTGCTGGATCAGCTACTAGCCTACTGCTCGACAAGCTCATCAGCGGCGGCAGTCTTTTGCACAGCATCGTAGCTCTAGGTGGCTACGAGATGTTGGAACTGTGCCCGTCCAACGAGATACGTGCATTGCGACCGAGCGCCGACTCTGCCCGGCCCTCGCCGCGTCGACGCGGGCCTCTAGCGCGGATGTGCCCCGCAAAGACGAGCGCCAAGGGCGCGACTGCGAGCACGTGCTCGGGTGAGATCTGCGCCCACCGCCGCAAGCAAGCGCGTGGGCGAGCTCTGCCCCATCGCGGACGCAAGCGAGCTCCTGCCCTTGCCGTCATTCGCGCCCAGGATCTCCACGCCGACGTTCACGCCGTTGCCGCGTCACCCACTCCTGCTCACCGTCCTCCACTCCGTTGTTGAACTCCGCGTGGGGACCGGCGGCCGGCTGACATGTAACACAGGAGAGGAGGGAGATAGGGGCATTTTGGACTTCTTAACTGGCCGGACCCACATATCGGGTTACTTAACGGTGAAAATTGGATGGAGACCGGACGGAATGGCGTAGAGGACAAAGAAGTTTAGGTCGATGGCATATAGGTGCGATATAGGTGCGAACTATCTTTTTAGTGGCACACAGTTCGACACCATCTTTTTTAATGGCATACAGGTAAAAGCCTCAATTTTCAGAGTTGAAGTTATCTCTGCCAAACACATATCTTCACATCCAAAGGGAGAGTCCAACTCCATGGCGGAGCTGCAAATTGGTGAAGCAGCAGCTCCAGAGTGGGTTTGGCGGAGCCGGAGCCCTACAAAACACGCCCTAAAATTTGGTCACATTGAGTGGTAAGGAGAAGGATTCACTTGGGACTGAAGTTGGCCCTTCTTCGCTCGGATTGGGCATTGGCTCTTCGACTCTAGAACCCGGTACGCAACTGTGTTACCTAACTTGCTCGAGGAATTTTCGGTCGGTGTTTCAATTTTGACAACTTAATGAATTCGCATTGCTTTTCTGATGCGTCGCGTCCCCGTGTTGTTTTGTGCTTTCAGATTTTATTCAGTCCTTGGAGAGTTTGAGAGTAGATGAACTGGTGCAGTTGATGCAATCCTTTCTCTCAAATGGCGTTGTCGCCTGCCAAAAAGGCTTCGAATGAGTTGCTAATGAGGCGAAGGCGTCCCTTGAAGAGAAGAAGCTTTTAGAAGACAGGAACCGCAAACTGCGGGAGGAAAACGAGAGATTGAAAGACCAGTCTCGTCAACTGAAGGACCAGAGCGCGAAATAGCAAACCGCTATTGACGCTCTGAAGCGAGAATTGGAAAAGAGCTTGCAATGCTATGAAGAGTGTTGCACTGAATTGAAAGACATGGTCACTCAGTACGATGCCCAACAGATTCAACTAGAAGCTAATGTGAATCTCATTGCAGAGCTGAAAAAGCTGAAAGGCGAACTCGAAGATACTTTGGAGAAGAACGAGACCTATTGTCATCGGGGGGGGGGCATATTTGGCCACAGCCTATCGTCGCGCCCTGGAAAGCTTCAGTGTCGAAACCAAGGAGTTTAAAATCACAGATAATATTTTGAGCTTCGTGGAATGGCGGCACAACGAGCTTAAACTCTTTACAGACACCATGAGCAAGATCAGGGATTATGGGGCAGTGACATGCTCCTATACACTACTGCATCTTCTGGAACAACATGGTTGTGAGCATTTCAAGACCTTCGGAAGTCGCAACTTTGAGTTCCCTACCTCTGAGGATGTGCCAGCCCCAAGCAAGACTATTGATCAAATTACGAAGATCATTCTTCACAACTTTTGGGCTAAAAGTGGGCGAGAGCACGCCCGAAAAAATGTTGTAGACCGATTGACTAAGGTAGGACCTTTTGACTTGTTTCTGTGATTGAGACTACTCTTATACGTTCTTTACTCTAATGTTTGATGCTTTTATCTTTCTCATAGTTCTATTTTGGCCAGGCGAAACAAGCCTTGGAGCTGCGCGAGCATCGGGCGACCCATGGACCCGACGCCACTCTCAGACCTTATGGGCCCTACAGGGATTGGCTGCCAAAGACCGGGGCTGGCGTTGACGATCTGGGGATCCCCAGAGCCCCTGCTCGCGAAACAGCTGACGCCGAAGGTGGCCTCGTGGATCCTGTTACTGGCGAAGCTCTTGCTCCCCTACGACACGAAGGGTCGCCCCGCGATTCCACCGCTGATCCTACCACGGAGGTCTAGGATGATAAGAACTCTTTAGGAAATTGATGTAACACCTGTTCGGGTTCTTGAAAACTATGATGTAAATTTTTGCAAATTGATTTGACAGACACCGGCCGAGGGCGTGTTGTTGGATGTGACACCTAAAACTTTCTATCGTGCCAACACCTGCGTCAGCGGGGCGTCTTGGAAGGTTTTTCAACACCGATACCCCAAGAAGACTTTTGAAGAAATTTGGGAATTTTGTTGTCAATATCAATCGTTACATAGTTACCCTCTTCGTTACTTTATGACTATGAACGATAATAGAAAAATTACTTTGGTGAACCCGAAGACCTGCGAAGGCCCATTAGTGAAAGAGGAACTGCACACAGAGCAGGACACAAAATCATTGCTTTGTGTATGATATGGCCAAGAGTCGTGGGGGGCGATACTCAGATGGCAGTTGCATAGAACTGCCTTTCTCATGAGAATTGTGTACTTAGACTGATATTCTCACTGCTTTCGATTTAAAGTTTCTAAAAGAAAACGTCTTCCCCCCTTCGGAAGCGGGGAGAATGAAGGTTGAAAACATTAATTTGTACCGACCGAATTCTTGTACTTTAAACTTTGCTTGACTATTTGTACTGATCGAATCTTTGCATGAGGATCTCTTTGTTGACAAAAAATATTATGTGAATTTGTTTACTTTCCAATTGTATCTTTTTGCCCCGAAAAGGTTAGCCTGCAATGCGACACCTAGGCGTGAAACACATTGTAGGACTAGGAGCTGTTCAATCCACGTCAAATATTACAACTTTTGAGCTATTTTTTGACAACGAAAGTTTCTCCCTGGTTTAGTATCGGCACCTTGGTGCGACATTGGGTTTCGCTTGTACAATCATCTTTAAAAGACTGAACTTGTACTTGATAACTTTCCACGCCTGTTTCGAATAAACATCGACTTGTTTTTGATATATCCTTATCGGATGTGCTGTTGCAAAAATAGCTCTTCAAAAGCGTTGATTCTTGTGAATCATTTATGCTACTTCGACTCGAAATTGAACAACTTTTATACGCCCTTTACGGACGGGCTGCCACGAAAACAACTCTTTAAAACATTGATTCTTGTGGATCATTTTCATTTCACCACTTGTAGGTGGGCTACCTTTGAGTAGCACTTTGATGCACTCACTTTCGGAGTGGGCTATTCGAAGATAGCACTTCTATTCACCCTCTTTCAGAGTGGGCTATCTTGTGATAGCACTTTAAATCATGCAAGAAAATCAAACAACAATGAACGTAGGGAGGAATTGCTTCATTCATTAGGGAAATAAAATTTTACATCAAGGCTGCCTCGTAAAACCTCACACTCCAGGATGGAGTCCTCCCTATGTGAGGAAAAGAGTACCCGCCTTGTTATTGAATTTAAATTGCATGAAAGTAAAAACTGGAAATGTAAATCTAATTGAGTTCTCCGCACTTATCGTTCCATGCGACGGACTCCTACTTAAATAGGCTACGGAAACATTTACACAAGTTGTCCACATTCCATGAATGCAGCAACTCCACACCTGCCTCGTCCTTCAGACGAAAGGCTCCATCTTGAACGCTGCTTGAGACAATGTAGGGTCCTTCCCAAGCGAACTGAAACTTGCCTACAGTGTCGGCATTCTTCTTTCTATTCAGGACGAAATCTCCCACCTGAATGTTCTTGACGGATACCTTCTTGTTTCTCCATTTTCTGGTTTCTTCTTGGTACTTCAACAAGTTTTGGACTGCATCAAGCCTGTTGATCTCCACCAGGTCCTTGTCGACCTCCTCACTCTTGTGAGAGCTGCCCACCAAAACTCCGGCGCTTTCGTTGGCCAACTCTTCCGGGCACATGGCTTCGGCCCCATAAAGCAGCCTGAATGGTGTGAACTTGGTGGTTCTTGACTCAGTGGTGTTATGTGACCAAATAACCCTTGATAGCTCATCAGCCCATTTTCCTTTCTTCTGCCCAAACAGACATTTCTTTATGGCTGAGAAGATTTGCCCATTGGCTCTTTCGACTGCCCCATTGGATTGAGGATGGTACATAGACGCGAAGCGAAGCTTCGTCCCAATTGGGCGACAATACTCCCTGAAATCCTGGCAATCAAACTATTTTCCATTATCAACTGTGAGCTCTTTAGGCACGCCAAACCTGCAAATGATTTGCTGCCAAAAGAATTTTCTGATAGTGACTGAAGTGATGGTAGCGACGGATCTCGCTTCAATCCACTTGGTGAAATACTCAACCGCTACCATAGCAAATTTGAAATTGCCTTGGGCTGTAGGTAGAGGTCCTACGATGTCCATTCCCCAGCGTTGTAACGGCCAAGTAGGAGTGATGAGCTGTGATAGAGCCCCAAGCCTTCGTTGATGCTTTGCTGTAAATTGGCAGGCTTTGCATGTTTTGACGATCTGCTCGGCGTCTCTTATTGCCATTGGCCAATAGAAATCTTGCCTGAAAGCCTTTCCAGCTAAGGCTCTCGCTGCTATATGGGATCCACACATTCCCCCATGAATCTCCTTCATAAGCTTTATGCCTTGCTCTTGAGTAATGCACTTCAACAATGGTGCACATACCCCTAACTTGAATAGGCTGTCGTCCTTGAGATCATAGCCCCTAGCTTGAGCTTGCATCCTTTTCAAGTCATGGGTTTCGACTGGCTCATAATGCCCGTTGGGGAATTCGGAGAAAACCCGTCACCCTCGAAACGTTGAGCTTAACAAAGTTCTTAAAGTATGTTTTTCAGGAGCAGGGAATTCGCGATTCTCGGGAACCTGGAACCTGTGAAGTCTCGAATTCGCGAATGTGCTGAGTTCGGGAATCTTGATTCGGCAAAGAGGCGGAGTTGCAAGTGTGCGGAAGCCCGGAATCTCATCTGACGATAGCCCGAACTTCGGAGAACTGCCGATTCGGGAATCTGATGAAGACCCTGTTCGGGGATCAGGCGCGTGGACATCCACGAACCGGCGGGGAGTAAGGACCAATTCGGGAATCGTCGAAGACCTAGTTCGGGAGTTTCATGCGAAGATATTCACGAACCGGGGGAGAAGCAAAGTCAAAGTTGTAGTCCCAAAAAGTCGGGTTTAGAGTGTGAACTAGTGGCGATTTGTGAATATGTTAGGTAAAAAAGACAATCCCGTATGTGTTCACACTAGGAATATTCTCTCGAGGCTAAGGGTGTTATCGGTATGTAAAAGTCCCTTCGTCTCCCTATAAAAGGGGGTGCAAGGGCACGTGTAAACGGATTCGGTACTTCTTTGGAACTTGTGCTACTTGCGAGAGAGAATCACGATCTCTTTGCGCTCTAACTTTGTGCTTGAACGTGTTGAGAAGCTGTTACTCGGGTAGGGGTTGTATTCCGAATTTTTCGGGTACCCCCCAACATTGGCGCCCACCGTGTCTCAGCCGAAAAAGAAGCTCACGATGCCACCTCAAAAGAAATCCAAGAAGAATGCTCCAGCACAGGCAAACCAGGATGATCGCCTTCCTACCCAAGGGAATGAAACCTCGTTCATTCCTGAATCCTCGAACATAACAGACCAAGAACGAAGAGAAAAGCTCGAGGCCCTCATGAAGGCAAGAGCAGAAAAGACAGCTCACACCCAAGAACAACCCGCCGAACAAAGCAAGAGTTCGAGAATGTTGATGATGATGATGATGCCATAGACAGACAGCTAGCCATGGTTCACCAAAAGATACAACAGCTACAAAAAGACAAGGAAAAGTTCACAGGCTCGATTACAAGCGAAGAGAAAAATCTCCGAAAAGCTAGAGCATCTCAACAAAGCAAAAGGGCAAATCGAAGCGATACAGAGAGAAATTGACGAGATGAAAGAACAAGAGAACAGCTTCCCCGTGGCGAGAATCACCGCACCGAACTGCGTGCCGGCAAGAGAACTCCCGAAAGAAAACTTTTTCGCGGGAAACGGAGTATCACATTTCGTGGATCCCGAATCACCACTGCTCCGTTGGGCCGCAAACAAGCACCTTGGCCGCCGAAGTTCAAGCCTCGTCTCTCTCCCAAAATACAACGGCTTCGGAAACTCCTGTGCAATTCCTCATGAGATACGAATCGGCCGTGAATTCGGCGGAGAGGAGATGATGTTGCATTGGCCAAATCATTCATCATTGCTTGCGAAGGGCCGGCATCGAATTGGTACTCACTACCGCCTCCTCACTCGTCTACGAGTCGGGTAGACCTCAAGACAAAGTTCATGCAAGCATTTCAGATGTTTCATGACACAACAGCGGAAGCGTCAGATCTGTACAACTGTAAGCAGAAAGACAGAGAGCCACTGCGGAACTTCGTGAGAAGGTTCATGCAACAGAGGTCTCAAATCCCCGAAGCGGATGACAAAACAACAATCAAGGCACTGATCAAAGGTCTCACCCCAGGGCCAACTGCTTCCCATCTCACGAGAAAGAAACCCAAGACGGTTGAGGAACTTTTTCACGAATTGGAGGAGTACATTTTGTCTGATGATGACCATCGCAAGAGGGTAGCTGAGCGAAACGAAGCAAGACAGGGCAACAGAGACATGGCATGGCAGGCACCACCCCAACATCCGCGAAACGTTAACAACGTCGGAAACTCGCTACCGAACAAGGCAACAGTCCAAGCACCAGGGGAGGATTCAATCCCAGAGGAAGGGGGAGAGGCAGAGGCCCCCCAGGACTCACGAACCACAACCCAAAAGATCCTCACTTCTACTGCCAGTATCATGGGAGGGGTCACAGCACCGAAGGGTGTCCAGAAACAAAGAAGAACATGGCAAGAATCCAACAAGAGAAGGCACTAATGAGCATCGCATCCTCAATGCCAGGCCAGTTTCGTCCGAATTTCTGGCAGCCGCAATTCGCGAATCCACAGTCGAGTTCTGTCTCAGTTCAGCAATTCCCGCAACCACGGTCAAGCATGGCGGCCCGTCGCAACAATTTTTCCCTCGCCGCAAGCGATCCGCTCAATCCAAGAACCACAACCCATTCGGGAAATCTTGCCACCACCTCCAGAAAGTTCGTCAAGACCCCAGTCAGGTTCGGGACCTCAGAACTCCAAGGCATTGCCATCGTTCGGGACTATCATGCCAATCACGGGCGGATCTGCTATGGAGTTCGAAACCAAGAAGCAGAGAAGCAATTACTTCAGATCTGTGAACGCTATCATCAATGACGGCCCAGCTGCGCGCCCGGAGTGGGCAAAGGTGCCAATCACCTTCACAGAAGAAGATTTCGGCCGAAATTGCGAAACACAATGACGCCATGGTCATTGAGGTGAATATTGCCGGGTGGGTCATAGGAAAAGTCCTAGTTGACAATGGGAGTTCGACGGACATCCTATTCCCGAAAGCTTTCGAAAAGATGAATCCGAGCCAAGACATGTTAGACCCCCCGAATACCCACCGCAAGGGTTCGGAGGAAAGCCCATCAAGCCGGTCGGAAAAATATCGCTCCCGGTTTCCTTCGGAGATCTCGAGAATGCCGAACGGAGAGTCTCACGTTCGATGTAGTCGACATCTACCATCCATACCTCGCGATTTTTGGCGGAGGGTTCATGAACAAGTTCGACGCGGTCATAAGGCAACAAGCTCCTATGTATGAAAATGCCCGCACCTAAGGGAGTCATCACAGTGTATGGCAATCAACAAGAGGCCGAAACATAGAAAAGGGACATACACCCGGACAAACAAACGTATACCACCGAGAACAAATGGTCGATGACCATAACCAAACTTTGTCCTCCCGAACCAAAATCGCCACTTCGCCGTGGCGTAACATAGCATGCATGTTTGAGGTTCCCAAAGAACTAACGGTTGACAATGGAAAACAATTCGACCGTTACACCTTCAAAGAATACCGCAAAAACTCGGGCACTCAAGCAAAATTTTCGTCAATTTATCACCCACGAGCTCGTGGAATGCCGACGACCTAAAAGGTATTACTCATGAAATCCCGCTTGCATCTAGATGTAATATACGTACTTTTTCTATTTTCGTAAGTTTGAATTCTAAGAACCTAAAATCCGAATCACGTGTCTATAAGTAATTTCGGGAGAAAAAATCAGCTTTCCTTTTTCTAGTCGTATCAGAATAAGAAGGACCGTACTCTTTTCCTTGCAAAGGAGGTTCTAAATCAAAAGGCAAGGTTTTAACGAGGCGGATCCTATGCAAATACTCTTTCTGATATATGTAAAAAGAGTCTTCCCCCAAATTGCGTATCTCGGGAATTCCATCTTGAAAAAAGAAAAAGTTCGTGAAAAAGGCTTCGTGATAGCCAGAATTCCATCTTGAAAAGAAGAAAAAGTTCATGAAAAAGGCTTCGTGATAGCCAGAGTTCCATCTTGAAAAGAGAAAAAGTTCATGAAAAAGGATTCGTGATAGCCAGAATTCCATCGTGAAAAAAGAAAAGTTCATGAGAATGGCTTCGTGATAGCCGGAATTCCATCGTGAAAAGAAGAAAAAGTTCGTGAGAAAGGCTCCGTGATAGCCGAATTCCATCTTGAAAGGAGAAAAAGTTCATGAGAAAGGCTTCATGATAGCCGAAATCCCATCGTGAAAAAAAAGAAGAAAAAAGTTCGTGAGAAAGGCTCCGTGATAGCCGAAATCCCATCGTGAAAAAAGAAAAAAGTTCGTGAGAAAGGCTCCGTGATAGCCGAATTCCATCCCGAAAAGAGAAAAAGTTCATGAGAAAGGCTCCGCAATAGCCGAAATCCCATCGTGAAAAAAAGCAAAAAGTTCGTGAGAAAGGCTCCGTGATAGCCGAAATTCCATCGTGAAAAAAGAAAAAAGTTCGTGAGAAAGGCTTCCTGATAGCCGAAATCCCATCATAAAAAAGAAAAAAGTTTGTGAGAAAGGCTTTGCGATAGCCAGAATTCCGTCAATGAAAAAGAGGCCTGAGACAACAACAAGTTGTGGCCTAGAAAAATCCCATCCATCGAGGGATTCCCACCGAAAAAGGCCCGAGACAACAACAAGTTGTGGCCTAGAAAAATCCCATCCATCGAGGGATTCCCACCGAAAAAGGCCCGAGACAACAACAAGTTGTGGCCTAGAAAAATCCCATGCATCGAGGGATTCCCACCGAAAAAGGTCCGAGACAACAACAAGTTGTGGCCTAGAAAAATCCCATCCATCGAGGAATTCCCATCGAAAAGACTCCGAGACAACAACAAGTTGTGGCCTAGAAAAATCCCATCCACGAAGGGATTCCCACCGTAAAGTTCGCATGATGATTTCGAGAAAGTGAATGTCTAAGGGCTTGCCCGTGTATACTCACTCGGTATAGATTGTTGAAAATTTGTCAAGTATCATCATTGTATGAAAAGGGCAAGGGGCTCCATCGGACGATCGCAGAAAAACCTTGGTTGAAGCAACCGAGGGTTGCTGTATCAACCGAGGCAAGTCGCCGGCTCGGGTCAAGTCCACAAAATTCGAAACAAATTTTGTCGACTTGCGCAGTAGCAATCGAGGTTCACAAAAACTAAGGAAGACTTCTCCTAGAAAGATATGCTAGAAATTCGAGAATAGTAAGATTCGTGAACCTGCCATCTAGTTTTCATGCGAAACGGCAAGGTGGGGGAGGGTGACGTTTTTTCAAGAAAAAACATATTCATTGCCTTATTCGCATAAAAACTTCCGAACAGTTCTTCGATAATTACAACACTTGGCGTAAAATTCAAAACGAAAGCTCAACAACGTGTCCCGGTTTACAAACATTCTCTTCAGCCGTATCGCTGGCATAGGCGAAGTCAGATGCATCGGCTAAGGGGCTAAGGGGCTCCATCTTGGGAACCTTCACGGACGGAGGAGTAGACGGCGCGGAACAAACCCTCTTACGAAGTAAGAAAAACGAGGAGAGATCAAAACAACCTATAGAAAACTTAAGCGAGGCCTCAAGCCAAAAATCGGAAAAATCTTGTTCGGTATGCGCTCGCTTGAACGACCGCCACGCTTCACCACTAACGAACATTTTATCCCGATGAATTCGCGGTGGTAGCACGTCTGCGCGAGCCCGGCTTGCGGGACTGCGCGCAGAGTTAAAATATACAAAACATCTATTCGAAAAGTTTGACGAGTTCACACGAATGTACAACCAATCTCCAATTCAACCAAAAGTTCGAACATGTCGTTTAGTTCGTGACATCCACCTTCGACGAATCCTCCTCCCGTTCGGGGACTTGTTCGTCGTCGCCGCCATCATCGCTACCGCCGCCACCGCCGCTCGCCGTCATCTGAGCCATCTTCGCCGGTTTCGCTTGAACCCCCGCTGGAGGCCGATCCTTCGGGAGACGCAGCGGTGCCCTCTCGGTTCTCCTCTTCCCTCAGCTGAGAAAGGAAGCAGATGGTGAGGAAGGTTTAAGAAACTAGAACATCTGCGACAAACATAAGTCACGAAATCAAGCAAAAGAAACTACCTCGCCGAGCTTCGCTCGCGCAATGGTCTTAACGATATCCGAACCGCCGGCCATCCGTAACTCCTTTGCGAACTTCGTCTTGATAGCCATAACGTCGGGGTTCTCTCGAAGTATCGCGTCGCTAGTAACGTTGGGGAATCGAGAGAGGTTCGCACGAAACTTCGCCAGGTCCACACAATCATAATCATGAAGGATCTTCAGGATACTCTCCAAAGAGAAAGCAACGCCGAAGGTCGCCGGCGCCGCAGATCACCTCGGTAAGAGCCTTGAATTCATCCTCCGACCCAATCCATGAAATCGGGAATATCAATGTCATCCGGGGAGAGGGGCCGGGCGAACACCGTACTCATTCAAGGATTTCGGTACTCAACATAGAGCAGTTTCGCCTTTCCCTGAATTTCCGAAGTATTTTTCTTTGAGGCTTCACCCTTGTTCCGCCGCCTTCTCAAGATCCACGATTTTCCGATCCTTTATGCTCGGTGACTTGGCGAGGCCGGCGTTATTGATGCGAAGATCCTCGGCGATTTTCGCAGCCTCGCTCTTGTTTTTGCCGAAGCTTTTCGATAACGCTCGCATCATCTTCGTGAGATTTCCGAACTTTCTCAAGCTCCTTCTTCGATTCCTCGAGCTTAGCCTCTCGCCACTTTCTTTTCTTCGTGACTTCTTTTCGCAGCCTCCGCCGGCTCGACACCTTCTTCTCGAGTTCCGGGTTCGTGGATTGCGCGAGGGTGAAGTTGCGCTCTAGTTCTTTGGACTTTTGAGAAAGTTCTTCATTAATCTTCTCCTCGTTTAGAAAGCCGGTCTATGGCAACCTTCCCAAGCATTGAGTACTTGAGGGCATAGTCTTCGTGGAAGCGTGCAAGCTTTGAAGGAGAGTACGAGTGCAACGCATTCTTGAATTCTGCGAAGTTCAAGAGTAAGTCTCAGACTAAGCTTCAACAACTGGGAAACGTAGGAAAAAATAGTGAGAAGTAACGAACCTTCTTTAGAAAACTGCTGCATGGTAACTTGTTTGGTCGAACCTGAAGAAGTTTTCTCTCGAGGCGAAGGGGTGGTTTCGGAGACAGAGAGGGGCCTTCTATCGGAGCCTTGAGCGGCCTCTTCGGGTCGTTCGGGCACCTCCTCTCCTGTTTCATCAACAATGGCGGACGATTTCCACAGAGTTAAAAACTTGGACGTCTTGCCCCCGGCGCCACTTGTCTCGAAACCAACACGCAATAGTTTGCCGTGATAAGACGTACCAAAGCTTTTGTTAAAAGCGACTAAGGAAGGAGAAGGCGCCGGTCTTCGGGGACGACCTCCCGAACCTCGACCAAAGGAATATTTTCGGCGGGGGACTCGGTGCGAACAACGACTTCACGAAGAACAACGGACTTCTCGGCGACACGAGGAATGTCTCCTTCCGACTTCGGGGGCAAAGATCCGAAAAGGAATCAACATCCACGAATTCATTTTTGAAACCAAGGTGGGACAATTGTCGCGAAAGTAAGGTACCGACTCGAAGAAAACACCTTTAAGGCTATCTCGTCTCCGTGAGGGTGTCGTCGTCAAAGGCGGATGGAACCCGCCGAACTCCCGGGAAGAAACCTTCTTCGCAGCCTTTCTTCAATTTCTTCCGCTCATCCGGGCAAGCCCCGGCGCCCGGGAGTTCGCCTTTCCGAAGTCCGAGGTTCGTAGGTTTTTCGCTTCCGCTTCGACGATTCAAGCGATCTCGCTCCTTGAAGGCTTCACTCCCGAAGAGGTTCCCTCGGTGGCGGAGACGAGCTTCGCTTCGACAACCCGATTCGGGGAGTGTTGATTGGGGCGGCCGAGCAGCTGGCAACGGCGACGGCGGGAACTTTCAATTTGGGACCGGGGCCTCGAGAATCGAAAAACTTATCACCGCTGATTTCAGAAAAGACGCGGTTGATCTTCTTCTTATGTTTCACCAGGGCTTTATATGCCTTGTACTCGTTCATCGTGTATTCGCCCACCATAACATTCACCCTTTTCTCCACTTCGTCCATGAAGTCTTCGGCGCTCTGGCCTTCGCGGAGTTTGATCCCGAATTTCGGGAAAGGCACTTTACGGTCGGCCCGATTGACGGGTGGTGCACGAGCTCAGCAGGGGACCAACCATTCGAGATAGGCGAGACCCGGCGGCGACGAATTCTTCGATAATGTCACGGCCGCCAAGTATTGTGCTGGCCAGGTAGAATGCATTCTCACGGTTCTCCCGATCCCCACGGCCCGTTGGTTGTATCTCCCTACATTCACCGCGGCGAGAGGTGCGATCGGGCACGACATCTTCGGCTCATCAACTTTCAAGTAAAACCAGTAAGATCTCCAATCATCCGTAAGGTTGGTCTTGCAGCAAGGAGCGATCTGGATTCGAGTGATTCCTTGACGAGTGTTCTGGCGTCGCGTATTGAAGGTACAGCACGCGTGCTGACTGTGGTAGAACTGCCCATTGTCGCCCTTGACAACTTCGGGGATGATCACCAGCTCGTAGAACCGGGTGAAACCGTCGACGATTGGACTGCAGCCGAAGGTCTTCAAGATCCAGATAAACTTCGACACTTCGAGGAAGGATGTCGGAGTAAGTTGGTGGATCTTCACTGAAAATGCATCAAGAATCGCTGGCAGCACGGGGTCACAAGGGAACCTTAATCCACAGATGAAGAAGTCCCGAAACACCACAATTTCTCCCTCCTTGGGAGTGGGAATCAGCTCATCAAGCGGGGCGCGCCCAGCGCCAGGGGAGAAGAATTCGGCCTTCTCGTACTCGCGAATCATGTTGCTTGTGACCTTCGATTCTCCGAAGGCGAGCGAAGGCGGCAGTGGGCCGGAGGTCCTTAACATGATGAGATCGTCGACACCGGCGTCTACATCCCCGACGTCTTCGCCGCCGTCAGACCCAACCTCCCCATCTTCGCGACTTCGGGAGCCGCTGGGCGAACCAGAATCTTCGGCCGGTGTAGCGCGATCCGCGCTTTCGGCAGCTGGGTCAAGTGGGAGACCGGCAGCGATGAGCTCTTCGGTAGTCATGGGCCTAGCTGTACTTTTAACGCGAGCCACCTAACCAACAATTACAAACATTCAGATAGGTAAGAGTAATGTTCGAGAATAATACTCGCAAAATCGCGACATCACTACACTAAAGTTTAACAAACTAACGAATCGACAAAGCAAAGATAAAGGAATACCTTAGAGGAGCGTGAACAAGACCTGGAGTTCGCAAGCTTTCTAGCAGAAAGCCAGATTCCGAGAAGAAAGAGAGATGTGCGAATCGTGAAAAGCTCGAGAGCAGTAAAAAAATTTTTAACGCCGCCAGCCCGCTATTTATAGGGCCGGGGAGGGGTAGTTTCGCGAAGTGCGCCTCGATTTAACCGCCTTTGACTCCCCGGGCGACGCGTGTCCCCTCCGACATTCCGAGGGTGACGTTTTTTACTAAATTTCTGAAAGGTTCGTGGAATCGGATCGTCGGAGTCAACCCGCTTCCCCGAGGGGCTAGTGTTGGGGAATTCAAGAAAACCCGTCACCCTCGAAACGTTGAGCTTAACAAAGTTCTTAAAGTATGTTTTTCGGAGAGCGAGGGAATTCGCGATTCTCGGGAACCTGGAACCTGTGAAGTCTCGAATTCGCGAATGTGCTGAGTTCGGGAATCTTGATTCGGCAAAGAGGCGGAGTCGCAAGTGTGCGGAAGCCCGGAATCTCATCTGACGATAGCCCGAACTTCGGAGAACTGCCGATTCGGGAATCTGATGAAGACCCTGTTCGGGGATCAGGCGCGTGAACATCCACGAACCAGCGGGGGAGTAAGGACCAATTCAGGAATCTGTCGAAGACCTAGTTCGGGGAGTTTCATGTGAAGATATTCACGAACCGGGGGGAGAAGCAAAGTCAAAGTTGTAGTCCCAAAAAGTCCGGGTTTAGAGTGTGAACTGGTGGCAGATTTGTGAATATGTTAGGTAAAAAAGACAATCCTGTATGTGTTCACACTAGGAATATTCTCTCGAGGCTAAGGGTGTTATCGGTATGTAAAAGTCCCTTCGTCTCCCTATAAAAGGGGGCGCAAGGGCACGTGTAAACGGATTCGGACTTCTTTGGAACTTGTGCTACTTGCGGAGAGAAGCACGAGTCTCTTTGCGCTCTAACTTTGTGCTTGAACGTGTTGAGAATCGTTACTCGGGTAGGGGTTGTATTCCGAATTTTTCGGGTACCCCCCAACATTGGCGTCCTAAATCTCGCACCTTTCTAAGGCCCAGCAGAAGTGCCTCATACTTGGTGGTATTGTTGGTGCATCTGTCGGATGGGTCTGAGTAATCTAGCCTTGCAGCATATTTCAGCTTGACACCTGCTGGTGAAGTGATGATGGCTGCAATCCTGACGCCTTTGCGCCCCAGGCTCCATCGCATCTAATCTCCCAGATAGGCACCAATTCTTCATCAACAGCAATATTGCTTAGCGAGGTCCAATCTACCACAAAGTCCGCCAAAACCTGCGACTTGATTGTCGACCTTTTTCCAAAATCAATTGTATGTTCGGATAGCTCAGTTGCCCATTTGGCTATTCTGGATGAAGCCTCCTTGTTGATGAACAAATCATTGAGGGGCTGATCAGTGAGCACGGTGACCTTGTGTGCCTCGAAATAGTGCTTGAGCTTTCGCGTGGCCATAACCACTACATAGGTGATCTTCTCTAGCTCCGAGTACAACAACTTCGGGCCAGACAAAGCTTCTGAAACAAAGTAAACAGGGCTCTGATGCTTCCCTTTTTCACCATCTACCTCTCGCACCAACACAGCACTAACTGCAGCTTTGGAAGCGGCAACATACAAGAACAGTGGATCCAATGGTGAAGGCAGTGAAAGAATCACCATCTTCTCAATGTATTCCTTGAGCTCAGCGAAAGCTTTGCTTTGCTCAGGGCCCACTCAATTTTGCCTTTGCCCTTCAATGCCTTAAAGAATGGGAGGCCTCGCTCAGCGGACCTGGAGATGAATCTATTTAAAGCTGCGACTCGGCCATTCAATTTATGGATATCTTGGTTTGTTTTTGGCTCCTCCATTTCCCTGATAGCCCTTATCTTGTCCGGATTGGCCTCAATTCTCTTTGCAGAGATCAGGTATCCCAATATCTTTCCTTTCGTGACCCCGAATACACATTTCTCCAGGTTTAATTTCAATCCCGCTCTTCT
Organism: Cenchrus americanus; assembly: GCA_947561735.1. NCBI lineage: Eukaryota > Viridiplantae > Streptophyta > Magnoliopsida > Poales > Poaceae > Cenchrus > Cenchrus americanus. Next base: position 256,171,851 of record OX387241.1, read on the forward strand.
CATGTTGGCGAAAGTTTCCGCCAAGTCATTGACATGGCCTGCCCTGTCACCGCTTTTCATGATGAGGTCATCGACATAGGCTTGGATGTTGCTGTTAATCTGTGGCTTGAAAACTTCCCAGGTCATTCTGGTGAAAGTTGGGCTTGCGTTTTTCAAACCCTCCAGCATTCGCATGAAACAGAAGGTTCTGAAAGGGGTGATGAAGCTGGTTTTTTCCTCATCCTCTTTCGCCATCCAGCACTGATGGTAGCCAGAAAAACAATCCAGGAGAGACATAATGGTCGCGCTAACCACTGAATCGATGACCTGATCCATTCTTGGCAACAGATAATTGTCTTTCGGTGTAGCCTTGTTGAGGTCTGTGAAGTTGATGCACATCCTCCACTTCCCATTCTTCTTCTTGACGGGCACGGTGTTTGCTAGCCATTTAGGATACATGACTTCACGGATGACACTGGCATCCAGCAATCTCTGAACCTCAGACTTGACTGCTACCACTTTTTCATCGGACATCTTCCTTAGCTTCTGCCTTCGCAGCTTGACCGAAGGGTCGATGTTCAATCGGTGTTCAATGAAACTTCGATCCACACCTGTGAGATCTTTAGCATACCAAGCGAACACATCTTTGTTCTTTTGAAAGAACTGAACTAACCTCGCCTCTTTGTCTGGTGAAAGGTTAGAACCGATGATGACGATTTGATCCAAAATCATAACATCCAGTAGGACCTTCTTGGTGTCACAATCTGACTGCATGTTGACTTTTCTCTGTCTACTTTCGGATGTTTCTCCACCTCTTTTCCTTGACTGCTTCGTCGAGAGCATGGACATTTCTTTGTCCTGGGGTGCAGCCTCTTTCCAAGTTGCGACCATCGTTTTGGTGACCCCATATTGTGATGACCCCTTGCATCGCTGGAATCTTCACACACAGGTAGGCTTGATGAATTACGGCTTCAAACTTGTTGACGAATCCTCTTCCAAAATGCCATTGTAGGGGTAGTACATCTCCACTACGTCGAAAGATAAGTACTCGATCCTGGCATTTTTGACGGTTCTGAAGCATACCGGAAGGACTACTTTGCCAAGTGCGTGGATAACTCGCCCCCCGAATCCATACAACGACGTGTCAGGAGGTTGCAACAAGTCTTTGCTCAATCCCATTTTGTCGAAAGCATCAGCAAAAATAATATCTGCCGATGAACCATTGTCAACCAAAAGCTTCCCCAAAGTCCAGCTTGCTATGTTTGCTTCTATCACCAAGGCATCATTGTGAGGAAAACCTTGCAATTTTGCATCCTCTTCTAAAAAGGTGATTGGGATGTGGAACCATCTCGTCCTTTCGACTCTCCCTTCCACGCAAATGTTTCGTACTTCACGGAAGTAGTGTTTTCATTCCTTCTTGGATTCGAACTCCAACGCGGAGCCTCCGGAGATTGGCATTATGGTTCTGATGGATGGTAGGGGATCGTTTTGGCCCTCTAGCTTCGCTGGCATTGGCAGAACTAACGGGCCTTTGAATGGAGGAGGTGGGGGAGCGATAGGGTGTTGCTCGATAGGTCTGCGCTCAATGTTTTGAGCCTGAAAAGTTTGGGATTACCAGCGTGGTGTTTGAGTATAGGTTGGGACATGTGGTTGGAATTGAGGTGGTTGGAATGGGTTAGAGAAAGAATTTCTCCCGAAACTGGGGTTTTGCCAAGCCAGAGCGGAATGATTTACGGTACTGGCCCTCTCCTTCTCCTTCCTTTCCTCCTTGAGGATAGCCTCGAATCTTTTCTTGTCTGGGCAATAGTTTGAACTATGATCATCATTCTCCTTGTGGAAGATGCAATACCATTTTCTTTTCTCGTGATGGCCTCGGCCCCTGCCGCGACCTCTGCCTCTGCCACTGCCCCTTCTGCCCCTACGTCTACCCCCTGGTTTGAGTGCGGAGGGCTAGGCAGACTAGGTGTTTGATTTTGAGAGTCGCCCTACGGGGAATTTCCTGGGCATTTTCGTCGTCGAAACCGAAAACGTTTCGGGGGTTGGCGTGCGAGGCGCTTCTGGGATTGGACCATTCCCTTTCGCTGGACTGATTGGCTTTCGCGGATTTATTTTGATGCGATTGTTCTTCCATGCACATCCTGAAGTCATTGTCTGAGCGACAATACTTCTCAAACTCTTCGTATAGGCACTGGATTGTCTTGGGCCTTTCGCGCATGATGTCGGGGACAGCCCTGAGGGTCCCCTAAAACAACCAGGGGAATCCTGCTTAAAACCCGCAAAAAACCAAAGCAAAACACCTCTCACTTAAACACACGCACGAGGCCCGGCCCACACCGCGGTGGTCCCCGCGGTCCACCGGAGTGGCCCAGTCAAGGGCTCCCTCGAGCAGGCTCCGCCCCGCTCGAGGGCTCACGCCCCCCTCAAGCGGGCTCCGCCTCGCTCGAGGGTTCACACCTCCCTCGAGCGGGCTCCGCCTCCCTCGAAAGTTCACGCCTCCCTCGAGCGGGCTCCGCCTCACTCGAGGGTTCATGCCTCCCTCGAGCGGGCTCCACCTCGCTCGAGGGTTCACCTCCACCTCGCTCGAGGCCCCCTCACGAGCACACCCGCCCCCGCACGCGGGTACGGGCATTTAATGCTCTGACACAGCAGAGCCGTGCCATCATGCGCCTGGGAATCACGCCACGGCGCTTTTTCACCAACTCCCTAGGAGGGAACTCATCCCCGCCACTGTGGGAAACTGTGCGACATGGCCAGTGTCAGCTCCGTGACACTGCGCCGCCAACTCCCGTACGCCTAACGTGCCACGCCCTCGAAGGGGGGCCGGCCACACCCTCGAACCACTTTCTTGTGAATCTACAGGGGCAAGCCATGACGTTAGGCCGGCGGGACACCATCCCCACCACTCGTTCGTCCCGTGCGGCCGCCCCCGTGCTTGCGCACCATGTCGGGCACCTTTGTTACAACCACTCCGGCGCTGTCAGGCACACGGGGACGGGACGCCGCCACGCCTGCCACTGTATCCCATACGGATCACCGTCAACGGCTTCCTCGAGCCCGTCTGAAGATGCCACGGTCAACCACTATGCCCATACCCTCGAATCTGCCACTGTTCGGGCACAAGACACGTTATGACGACAAGACCGTGTACGGCCGCCAACTCCGCGGCGCTGCACGCCATACTCCTCCGTGTAGCTAAACAGTGCGGCATGCCTGTAATTCACCCCCTCCTTGGTCTATAAAAGGAAGGTGAAGCCCCTCGCCGCAGGGGACATGGGACATCAGACATCCAGTAGGGAACCACGCACACTCTCCTCAATTCTCCCACAACATCTGAACTCACTTCGATCACTCCACCAGGGACTTGGAGGCCGCGCCTCCTCTCCCGCCTTGCTTGTAGCTGCCCCACTACAGGCACCCCGGTGTAGAGCAATATAGTGCCTTGAGCACACCCCTGCTGGACGTACGGCCCCAGCCGGAACCATGATAAACCCCGTGTCTTTTGTTGCTTAGCACCGACCATTGAGGGATAGACCTTGGCGCTTACTACTAGTTAGTGTTGGGACTACATTCTCGCACCGACGCTGGCGCCCACCGTGGGGCACGCGAGCGCGCGAAGGTGAACCCGTCATCAACTCCCTCCATGGTGATTCGCACCAAGTACCGCGATTCGCGTTACTCCATGGGCGGCTCGGACCCCCTCCCCGCCGGTTCGAAATCCGGTTTGGGGGCCCGAACTTCCGGTGCCACGGGGAACGCGCTACTCGATGCGCCTCACCAACCGTGAGGAACTCCGTGCGCGGCGCCAAGCCGGTCCGCCCCGGTCGACGCCGCACGCGTCGCCGTGACGCCAACGTCCACCGGCACGGACGCCGCGGGCCCATCGGCGCCACGGCGCCGCCGCCGTTCCGGCCGGCGCTCGCGCCGAGGCACGGTCGGAGCGACGACACGCTGAACGCATCGCCTCACAACGAGGCGCGCCCGTCAACACGTCGATAGCCGCCCCGACGGGGGAGCGACCGCACTTCCCCATCGGTCTGCGCAGCGCGGCGACGGCCTATGCTGCCAACGCCAGCGTCAACACGATGATACGCAGGGTTCCCCCCCGGCCGCCACGTTTTGGTTGCCGGGGAGCCCGCCGCCTCGCCGGCGACGAGTCCTCCCCGGGCTCTCTCGACGCGCCGCCACTCGCCACCTCACATGGGTACGCGGGAATGGGATTTCTCCGGCGTGCCGGACCCAGTAATGTTCAGACGGTTCCTCGACGCCGCGGACTACTGGTTCAGCTATTCCGACGACTCTAGCGTGGGGAGCTACGATCCCGCGCGGGAGTGCTGCGTTGTTATCGCCAACGACCCAGCAAACGCCACCGGTGCAACGGGCGCCGGCGACGGGGAACTTCCTCCCGCCTTGGGGACCGGGTCGCGCGTGGCCGCAGGGCCAAGCGCCCCTCCTGCCTCACCACCAACGGGGGCCGATATTAACGCGTAGTTGGCCCAAGCACGTGAGCTCGAGGCCAAGCTGGCGGAAGAGTACCGCACTGTGCGGTTGCTCCGCGCCTCCATGGCGGGGGAAGCCTCCGCGCGCGGCAAACGCGCGCGTGAACTAGGCAGGCAAGCCCGTGACCTCATCAACGCCGACTTCAACATTGACAACCCGGATACGCCCCCGCGAGCGAGCCAGAAGCTCATTGTCGCCGCAACATTGCTGCGGGCCATGCCCGCCCCCTCGACACCTGAGGCACGGAACCTACATCGCGAAGCGCAGGCGCTCATCGAGCAAGCGGCCGTCCAGCAGGCCGAAAGCTCGGCGTCTCGCATCCGCCAGCAGGGGAGCGCAAGGAAAGATGGGGGCGCGCAGGGTGCCGAGCCCTCGGTCCACGCAGGTGGTGCGGCCGAGCCCCCTGCCAACCCGGGCGCACGCCGGCCAAGGAGCGGCTCCTCGACACACGCGGACGGGCGCGGGACGGCGATGCCCGCAACGTCATCAACGCTCGGCGGACGAGCAAAGCGGAGGCGCGGGCGGCGGCACGCTACCACCCCTCGGCGGGGCGGACGCTACGATAGCGATGAGGATCGCTTGCCGACACCGGAGCCCCCGGGAACCCGCGCGTTCGGGCCGGGAGATCCGCATGGCGGCCTTTCCCCGCCGCTTCGCCGGCTCACAACCATCGTCAAGTACAACGGGGAGACGGACCCCCGCGTGTGGCTTAACGACTACCATCTAGCATGCCACCGGGCGGAGCCACCGGCCGACGAGGTCATCATCCGCAACCTCCCCCTGCACCTCGCCGACTCGGCGCGGACGTGGCTCGAGCACCGCCGGCCGGCCCGGATCCACAACTGGGACGACCTGGTCCGCACGTTCGTTGGCAACTTCCAGGGCACGTACGTGCGCCCCGGGATCTCCCCGGGACCCGCGCTCCCGCACCCGCAGGCCCGGCGAGTCGCTCCGGACTTCATACGGCACTTCTCAAAGCACCGCACAGAGCTCCCGAGTGTGGCGCAATCCGAAATCGTGCACGCCTTCCTCGAGGGCACCACGTGCCGGGACCTCGCGCGCGAGCTGGGGCGCAGCCCGCCGGTCGACTCGAACGAACTGTTCGACATCACCACCAGCTTTGCCTCGGGCGAAGAGGCGGTGGGAGCGATCTTCGACGGCAAGAAGGGCAAGCGCACGGACGACGCGCCCGCGGAGGGCAGCAAGTCCAAGGAGCTCCACCAGAAGAACAAGCGGGGCAAGAAGGGGAAGAAGCCGCGCCGCGAGGCGCGCGAGCAGGGACGCGACGGCAACGACGCCGAGGCCCTTGCTGTTGACCCGGCTCGACGGGGCCCTCGACCGGCCCCTCGAGGTCCGGGGGTTTTCGACGACATGCTGAAGAAGCCATGTCCCTACCACAAGACACCGGTCAACCACACCCTCGAGCAATGCGACTTGCTCAAGCGGTTCTATGGCCGCGCCGCCGCGAAGGACGCCGAAGCCAAGAAGGACGGGGGCGATGGTGACGCCGGCGGCTTCCCCACTGTGGAAAACGTTTTCCTCATCTTCGGGGGGTTGACCATCGACATGTCGAGCCACCAGCGCAAGCGGGAGCAGCACGAGGTTCTCGCCGCGGAGAAGGCGCCTCCTTCCTTCCTCGATTGGTCGGAGGATGCCATCACTTTCAGCCGCGAGGATCACCCGAACCGCATCCCCAACCCGGGCCAGTACCCGCTAGTGGTCGACCCGGTCATTGGGAACGCGCAGTTCTCAAAGGTCCTAATGGACGGAGGCAGCAGCCTCAATATCCTCTACGTGCACACGCTGCGCGTGTTGGGGATCGGGTTGGACCAGCTGCGGCCCAGCACGACGCCGTTCCATGGCGTCGCGCCCGGCAAGCGCGTCCAGCCCCTCGGGCGCATCGACCGCTCGTTTGGTTCGGCATGCCGAGCAACTACCGCAAGGAGATGCTCACCTTCGAGGTGGTAGGGTTTAGGGGCGCGTACCACGCCATACTTGGGTGGCCCTACTACGCCAAGTTCATGGCAGTCCCCAACTACACCTACCTCAAGATGAAGATGCCGGGGCCGAACGACGTCATCACCGTGGGCTCGTCCATTGAGCACGCCTTCGACAGCGACGTCGAGTGCATGGAGCACGCGGAAGCACAGGCGCTGGACGAAGCGCTGGTGGCCAACATGGAGAAGATGGTCAACGAGGACCTCAGCTCCACCGCCAAGCATGCCGGTAGCTTCGATGCTGCTGAACACACCAAGGAAGTGCCCCTTGACCCTGCTGCCCTCGAGGGCAAGGCGTTGAGGGTCAGTTCTACCCTCGATCCGAAATAGGAAGTGGTGCTCGTCGACTTTCTCCGAGCCAATGCCGACATCTTCGCGTGGAGCCCCTCGGACATGCCAGGCATCCCGAGGGAGGTCGTCGAGCAGTCCCTTGATATCCTCCCTCACTCCTGCGCCGTGCAGCAACGGCTCCGCCGCTTCGACAAGGAGCGGCGGCGGGCGATCGGAGCGGAGCTGCGAAAGCTCCTCGAGGCTGGGTTCATCAAGGAAGTGTTCCACCCTACGTGGCTAGCCAATCCTGTACTAGTTAAGAAAAAGAATGGGAAGTGGCGGATGTGTGTAGACTACACCAGTCTTAATAAAGCATGTCCAAAAGTTCCTTTTCCTTTGCCATGTATCGATCAAATTGTTGACTCGACCGCCGGGTGCGAACTGCTTTGTTTCCTTGATGCCTATTCCGGGTACCACCAAATAAAAATGAAGGAGTCCGACCAGCTCACGACTTCACTCGTCACGCCATTCGGGATGTATTGCTACGTCACGATGCCGTTCGGCCTCCGAAACGCGGGTGCAACGTACCAGCGGTGCATGCAGCATGTTTTCGGAGACCACATCGGGTGAACCGTCGAGGCATACGTGGACGACATAGTTGTGAAAATTAGGAAGGCGGACGACCTGGTTAGCGACCTCAGCATCGCGTTTGGTTGCCTACGGGTCAACGGGGTAAAATTAAACCCCGAAAAATGTGTCTTTGGTGTGCCGCGGGGCATGCTTCTGGGATACATTGTCTCCCAGCGAGGCATCGAGGCCAACCCCGAAAAGGTTGCGGCCCTCGAACGAATGGGTCCGATTCGGGACCTCAAAGGGGTACAAAGGGTGCTGGGGTGCCTTGCTGCCTTGATCTCGGCGAGAAAGGTTTGCCTCTTTACCGGCTCCTCAAGAAGCACAGGCGCTTCTCCTGGACCGCCGAGGACCAAGAGGCGCTTGACAAGCTAAAGGCGTTGCTAACCCATGCCCCAATCCTTACGCCGCCGCAAGACGGCGAGCCTCTGTACCTCTACGTGGCTGCGACTACCCAGGTGGTCAGCACCGTGATTGTTGTGGAGCGCACGGAGGAAGGACACGCTTTACCGGTCCAGCGGCCGGTGTACTACATCAGTGAAGTCTTGTCCGACACCAAGACGCGCTACCCCCAAGTCCAGAAGCTGCTTTATGCAGTAGTTCTTGCGCGGCGCAAGCTTCGCCACTACTTCGAGGCCCACCCTGTCACGGTGGTTTCCTCCTTTCCATTGGGGGAGATCATTCGCAATCCGGATGCAGCAGGTAGGATCGCCAAGTGGTCGGTGGAGCTGATGGGCGAAACGCTTGCCTACGCGCCGCTCAAGGCCATTAAGTCCCAGATTTTGGCAGATTTCGTCGCCGAGTAGACGGACACGCAATTGCCGCTGCCACAGATCCAAGCAGAATGCTGGACTCTGTACTTCGACGGCTCGGTGATGAAGACAGGGGCGGGCGCGGGCCTGCTCTTCGTGTCACCCCTCGGGGAGCACATGCGGTACACCGTACGCCTCCACTTCCCTGCGTCAAACAACATGGCTGAGTACGAGGCCCTGCTTTGCGGCCTCAAGATCGCCACCGAAATAGGCATCAAACGCCTCGACGTGCGGGGCAACTCGCAGCTCGTGATCGACCAGGTCATGAAAAACGCGAGCTGCCATGACGACAAGATGGAGGCGTACTGCAAGGCCGTGCGGGCCCTCAAGGACAGGTTCTACGGCATCGAGCTCAATCACGTGCCCCGCCGGTACAACGAGGAGGCGGACGAGTTAGCCAAGATTGCGTCGGGGCGGATCACCGTCCCCCCGAACATTTTCGCTCGGGATATCGCCCAACCGTCCGTCGCCCTCGAGCCACACCCCTCGAACCACACGGAACCCTCGGGGGCTCCCTCGAACCCAGCAGGCGCAGAGCCCATGGACGAGGACCCCTCGAACGAGGCATACGTGCGCTCTCTCTTCAGGGGTACGGCGCCAGCGAGGCCGAAGTCATGGATGTCGAGCCAGCTCCCAGCGGGGCGGACTGGCGCGACAAATACATCACCTGGATGGACCGAGGGGAACTCCCCTCGGACCGGTCCGAGGCCAGGCGCATCGCCAGGATGGCCAAGTCTTTTGCCTCGTCGACGGTGAGCTGTACAAGCGCGCCGCCTCAGGTATCCTGTAGCGATGCGTGCCCATCCCCGAGGGGCGCGAGCTTCTCCGAGACATTCACGCAGGCATCTGCGGCCACCATGCCGCGCCCCGCACCCTCGTTGGCAACGCGTTCCGCCAGGGCTTTTTCTGGCCCACCGCGGTCGCTGATGCCAGCGAGATCATGCACACCTGCGAAGGGTGCCCCAGTTTTACGCCCGCAAATCCAACCTCCCTGTGCACGTCCTGCAGACCATCCCCATCACGTGGCCTTTCACCGTGTGGGGGCTGGACATCGTCGGGCCCTTGCGGAAAGCGCCCGGGGGCTTCACTCACCTATTGGTCGCGATTGACAAATTTTCCAAGTGGGTGGAGGTGTGCCCCATTACGAATCTCAGGGCAGAGTAGACGGTGACATTTTTCACAGACATTGTCCATCGCTTTGGAGTGCCAAATTCCATCATCACCGACAACGGGTCCCAGTTCACGGGCAGGAAATTCCTGGAGTTCTGCGACAAGTTCCACATCCGTGTGGACTGGGTAGCTGTGGCACACCCACAGACCAACGACCAAGTAGAGCGTGCCAACAGCATGATTCTACAAGGCCTCAAGACCAGAATTTTTGACCAGCTGAACAAATCTGGTCGAAAATGGCTCCAGGAACTACCTGCAGTCGTGTGGAGCCTCAGGACAACCCCGAGCACAGCCACCGAGTTCACCCCATTTTTTCTAGTCCATGGCGCGGAGGCCGTCCTCCCCACGGATTTAGAAATGGGTCACCCAGAGTACGATGTTACGATGAAGACGCCAACCAGCGAGCCCGCGAGGACTCGCTGGACCAGTTGGATGAAGCGCACCTCGTGGCCCTGATGCACTCCGCCAGATATCAGCAGTCCCTAAGGCGCTACCAGGCTCGGAAGTTACGCCGGTGGGACTTCAACGAAGGGGATTTGGTCCTAAGGCTACGCCAAGACAACTGAGGACGCCACAAGCTATCACCTCCGTGGGAGGGACCCTACGTCGTGGTGAAGGTGCTCAAGCCCGGCACGTACAAGCTAGCCAACGAGGACGGCGAAGAACTCACCAACGCTTGGAACATCCAGCAGCTACGTCGCTTTTACCCCTAGCTAGAATTTCCAAGTCCGTGCTTGTAAATTACGTGCCCAACACCCCAGTTGGCAATGAAAATGTAAATAGCGGCAGTTCAATAAAAAGGGCAACTCGGCTTTCCCCTGAAACCCAAGTCACCCTCGGGGGCTACTGAGGGGGGCATCCCCCCCCAAAAATGGTCCCATTTTTTCGCAAAAAAACCCACACGCGCTAAGTATGACTCGACCGAAGCCTCGAGCAAAATTCAGACAGGGCACGGATGGCCTAGCGATAAGGGTGCGCAAGCCAGAGATAGGCTATGACAACACGAGGATACGACCCTTCTCTCTTGCCTCCGGCCCAGCAGGCTGCTCGCAAAAATCGAACTCCCCAAACTCGAATTTACTCAGGCAAAGGAAGAAACAAAACAGCGTGATAAAAACAACAAGCACCATTTGCTTCCACAAGTGTTTGAAACAAAATGTTGTTTATTTACATGGCCACGTGGCCTATATACTAACATACAAATAAAAAAGGGCCTGGCGCCCAGCAATCTTCAGGCCTGAAGAGCGTCAGCGTCAGCAGCGTCCGGAAACAAGAACTCCTCGAAGGCCTCGGCGAGCATCCCGGCAGCATCAGCGGCTAGCGCGTCCATGTGCTCCATTGCCGCTTCATCCTCGACGCCCTCCTGGACGATGTAGCCTTCAGCCACGGCATCGAAGTTGACCTCGTAGTGGGACCGTACCACGCCGAGGGCCTTCTGGACGCCAAGGCGCAGAGCGCGGCTCATGCGCCCAGAGACGTGCCCGCCAAGGGCGCGCAGGCGGCTGGCCAACGAGCTTACAGCTTGCGCCTGGCCCTCTTCGACGGCCGGCAGTCTCGAGGGCCGCGACACGCAGCTCCACCCGCTCCCCACTCGGAGGAGTTGTAGGAGGCCTGCAGCGCCTCGGCCCGGTCGGTTGCGTGCCCCAGCGCGGTGCTCAGGCCTGAACGTTACCAGCAAAAGAAATCAGAAAGGGAACGAACCCTCGAAGGAAAGATCAGCAAAACAAAAAATGAAACGTCGACCTACCTTCAACCTGCTTCTTCTCCTCCTCGAGGGCGCGGCGCTCAGCCTCGACCGCTTGCTGCAGACTGGTGACGGTAGCGCCCTGCTCCTTGAGGGACAGCTCCCGATCCGCATTCGCGATACTGAGGGCTATTAGCTCCCCGTCGAGCCTTGAGACATCAGCTTCCCGCTCCGCTAGCGACTTCTGCGCTGTCTCGCGAGCGGCGCGCTCCCGCTCGAGCGCCGACCGGGCATCGGCAAGAGCGGTCCGCTCCCCGCCGAAGCCGCCCCTCGGCCCCTCGGCGGGCGGTACGCTCTTGCCGGAGCCGGTCCTCCGCCGTGGTGAGCGCAGGCGATCTTGGCGTCGAGGGCGGTCTTCGCCCGTCGGCCTCCTTGGCCTTCCTCGCTCGGCCGTCCGCGCCCTCTCCTCGGCCCGGCTCCACCGGGCCTCGCGCCCCCCGGAGCCAGGTACGGAGCTCCTGGTTGTCGGACCGGGGACTGTCCGCACCTCCGCCTCCCAGTCCGACGCCACGGCGCGCACCTTCTCCACACCCCCCGCGCCTGCTGCAGCGCCTCATCCCGATCGATGAGGGCTGTGCAAATTCGCTCAAGGGCGGGGGGCGCGCCACGACCTGCCCCTCGTGCTCCAAGAGCTGGTCGCGCAAGGCCTCCGCCCGCATGACGGCCCGACCGTCTTGGGTTCCCAAGGCCTCAGCGAGCGTGTTGAAGGCGTCACGCTGCTCCCGGAGCTGGCAGCTCGGCACTCATCCGGTCGAAGGCGCCATACTTGCCGCGGGCGCGATGCTCGAGCTCCTGCCGCCAACGGATCAAAACCAGTAAACATCACACCGCGAGGAACAAGCACGAAAACGACGAAATCAAAGAAAATAGACAACAACGCCTCACCTGGAAGACGCACCACGCCGGGCCGCCATGAATCCGCAGCGCCTCGTTCAACGCTCGGTTGAGCGCGGCGCCGTGGTCACGGAGCTCCTCCCACAGCTGCTGCTCCTCCTGGGCATCGGCGAAGGCAGGCGGCTCGTCGACGCGCCCCTCTCCTGAAGCAGAGCGGCCGGCGCGGGAAGAAGAAGCCTCGGTGCCGTACCCTCGGCCCCCGGCCACCATGTGGCCGTCCCACCGCCTCACGAGCGCCCCCTCCTGGTGCTCGGGGGATGGCATGGGCGGTGTTCACCCACCGGTCCCACCCGGCGGCGGGTCGTCGTCGTCCGGGATCTCCACCGCCATCGCCGGGAGCCGCCGCAAGCGCGGGATCGTGCGCGCGCGCCGCGGCCGCCGCCTCGGCCGCGTCTCGCCGACCGCGGGCGCCGGGTGGCCGTCCACGGCCGACGCCGCCGGCAATGCCGCCGCAACGCCGGCGCCACCGGCCGTGCCTCCGCCTCCGCCCCGGCCTCCGCCTCGGCCACCGCCCGCCGCGCCTCCACCACAACCCGCGCCCGTCGCTCCTCGGCCGACCGCCGGCCGTGGCTCGACGAGCGTGACCACCGGCCGTGGCCTCGAGGCCTCGGCCGCGCATTGCGAGCTCGCGCTCGCCGTTGCCGCCTCGCTCGCCCCCGCCCGCGACGCCCTTGACGAACGCCGCCGGGTGGGGATGGACGCATCCGCCCTCAGCACCTTGGCCGGTGCGAGGGGATGCACAGTTGGCACCGCCCTGCGGAAATGCAAACAAACTGTCAAATTCTTGTCCATCAGGCACGCAACCCCTCGAAAGACGATCCCTTACCTCGAGGAGGAGAAGGCGCGCTTCCTCTTCCTCGAGGTCCCCGCTGACGTTGCGGGTGCGGCCGGCGCGACCGCCGCCGCACCTCCGGCCATCCCCACCGCGCGCGCGGGCTCCTCCGCCGCGCGCGCGGACGCCTCCGAGGCGTGCGCCGGTGCCTCCGCGGCCCGCGCCGCCCCCGTCGTCGATTTCTCGCGGTGGGCGCCTCCGCGCCCACCCCAGGCGATGCCTCTCTTCCCACCGAGCCGGCTCCGTGCGGGGGGGGGGGGGGGGGGGGGGGGGGCTCCCACCTATCGGGGAGGGCCTCGCCCCCTAACCTCTTCCTCCTCTTCCTCCTTCTCGTCCGATGACGAGTATTCCTCGGTCCCCGGCCGAGGAGAGCCCCCGCCGCTCGCGCGGCCCGCAACTCCTCACTCCTCCGTTCGCAACGCTTCCGATGTTGCGTCGCACGCTCCTTCTTGCGGGCCACCCGCTCCCGCTCTCGCCGCCGCGCGCGCGTGCGAGCGCGCGGGAGCGGGGGGTGGGCGGCTCGGACTTCGCGGTGCTCACACTCACCATCTGCGGGTAAAGCATTAAAATGTGTCAACAACTCGGAAAACTGGCGGAACTGGAAACGAAATCAAGAACTCCGCTCACCAGTTGGCCAGTGGGCAGCATCTCAAGATCCCACATGGCCTTGTCGTTGTAGCGCCCGGACTTGGGGTCGATGGCGCGCCGCGCCCGGGTGGCCGCGTACTCCCGCGGGAAGGGACCCGGCAGCAGCCGCGATTTCGCCAACGCGACGGGGTCCGCGATCTCGGTCATCTCGTAGATGCGGAGCGGCCTCTCCATCAAGGGGACGACCCGCCGGTGGTGGAGGTGGGCGAGAACAACTTCCGCGTTCAGCCCGCGGCCCGCCAGGTTCCGCAGCGCAGCCAGGAGCGAGTCCAACCGCGCCTGGTGCTGGGGCGGGGACACCCCGTGGTACCAGGAGGCGGGCCTCTCCCGGAGCACCTTGCCGGTGTAGGAGGGGAGGCCGGGCTCGGCGTTGTGGAGATAGAACCACCCGCGCTCCCAATCCGTGTTGTTGGTCGTCATGGTGCTGGGGATGTAGTCGTCCTTGCGTTGGCTCCGCACGGTGAGCGACATGCCGCCGGCACGCACCGCGCGGCGGGCCCTCGTCTCCGTCGTCGACAGCGTGTACAGCTCCGCGCGGAAAAGATGAACCCAGAGATCCTTGTTCACCGGGATCCCCAGGAAGCCCTCGCAGACGCCAACAAATGTGGCCGCCTATGAGATCGCGTTCGGCGCGAAGTTGTGAAGCTCCACGCCGTAGTGGTGGCAGAGGGCCCGCATGAAGCGGCTCGCCGATGCCGTGAAGCCGCGCTCATGGAAGCGGACGAAGCTGACCACGTAGCCGTATGGAGGGTTGGGCGCTCGCTCTCTTTCCAACGGAATGATCCACTCGGTCGGTTGTCCGTCCTCGTTCGCCTCTAGCCGGCCACCGCCACCACCGGTTCGGGGGCAATGATGAGAGGCTGCTGGGGAGCCATGCGAGCGGGCGAAGAAGCGAAGAGCAAGGAGCAAGAAGAGCTCTGAGAGCAGAGGCGCAACGGCGAGAGCGGCTCGGGGGCTAGAGCGCAAGAAGCAAGAATGGCAAGTGCTAAACGCAAAGGTAAAAAACGCCTATTCCCCTCCCATTGGATTTATAGGCCGCAGGCGTGCTCTCCGGAGCGTACGCCCCACGCGCATTAACTGCAGGTATAATATCCCCTCGCTAACGAACGGGGCCCGCCATGACCACGGCGGCCACACAACCACACGCATGCCATCATCACAGCGCGGTAACCGGGGGGCAGTGGCAGGCGGTCACGTCCGCCTGCCCACTCCGCCAACTACGCGCGCGCCGCGGCGCCCGAAAAGGCGCACCCGCGGCGCGAGATTACGAGGGCCGCGACCGCGAGTATTAAATGGTCCCGGTCCCTTACTGCGTAAGGAAGACCCTTGAGCGACCCGAGCCCCTGGCTCAAATAAATACGACCCTCGAAGGGTGCAAATATCGACCCGTGGCCTCGAAGGCCGTTTGAAATAAACGGGCGCCACAGGTGCCCTCGATTCACAAAAAACTACTGATCAGCGGCTCGAGAACTGGCACGTACAGGGACCCTCGAAACCTGCAGATGCGGAAGACGGGGGCACTTGGCTGTTACCCCGCACGGCCCTACTGATCAGAGGTTCGAAGCCTGACCCTCGACGGGTTCGAACAGGCACCCCGCATCACTCGCAGTCGTGGACGACGAGGGCACGCGCGTTCGAGCCTTTCCTTGAGTCCACCGGCTCGAGGGTGCCCCACATGTCGTGTTCAAGAGCCAGCAAGGGCAGCTAGCCGGGGGGATCCCACCGAGGGAGAGCTTCCGCACCCTCGGTCCCTAGAGAATGGGACCGAGCCCCACCTAGCAAACCCATGTAAGCGCTTTAATGGACAAGTCTCCGGACTGCGCAGCCTACCCTTATCGAACGGGGCATGGGCGTCCACTTGAACCACCCGCTAATAGCTCGACGAGGAATCCGCAATCCGCGACCCGATCGACGGGGGTTGCGGAAACCTCACCCTCCGTCCCGCGGAGGGACGGCGAGGGCGCGTTTAAATAAGACGAAGAGCTCGCCCCGATCGCCTTGAATGGGCCCAGGCTCGGGGGCTCGACGCACGGCTACACCTCCTGGGTTGCACCGGCCGCAGATAGTGCCAGTTGCGCGTGCGTCACCGAAGCCGGCTGAAACATCGCCGACGCCGGTTGGAATATGCACCACGCCCACTGACCAGATTCCGCGGTAAAACCCCTACAGGAGCACTCACGCTCCTGCAGGGCTTCGGGGGCTAGACCCGCGGGTCCGCTGACGCGGCCCCACGGAAAGCGTTAGCAACCAGGGGGAAGGATGTCCTATCAGTAGGCTTCAGCATCTGCGGGAGCCTGGCCGGCATACCCGCAGATGCTCGGGGGCTACTGTCGGGGACAGCCCTGAGGGTCCCCTAAAACAACCAGGGGAATCCTGCTTAAAACCTGCAAAAAACCAAAACAAAACACCTCTCACTTAAACACACGCACGAGGCCCGCCCACACCGCGGTGGTCCCCGCGGTCCACCGGAGTGGCCCAGTCAAGGGCTCCCTCGAGCAGGCTCCGCCCCGCTCGAGGGCTCACGCCCCCCTCAAGCGGGCTCCGCCTCGCTCGAGGGTTCACGCCTCCCTCGAGCGGGCTCCGCCTCACTCGAGGGTTCACGCCTCCCTCGAGCGGGCTCCGCCTCGCTCGAGGGTTCACCTCTGCCTCGCTCGAGGCCCCCTCACGAGCACACCCGCCCCCGCACGCGGGTACGAGCATTTAATGCTCTAACACAACAGAGCCATGCCATCATGCGCCTGGGAATCACGCCCCGGCGCTGTTTCGCCAACTCCCTAGGAGGGAACCCATCCCCGCCACAAGGGGGGGGACCGTGCGACATGGCCGTGTCGCTCCGTGACACCGCGCCGCCTACCCCCGTACGGCCAACGTGCCGCGCCCTCTAAGGGGGCCGGCCACACCCTCGAACCACTTTCTTGTGAATCTACAGGGGGCAAGCCATGACGTTAGGCCGGCGGGACACCATCCCCGCCACCGTTGGTCCCCGCGCGGCCGCCCCCGTGCTTGCGCACCACACCGGCACCGTTACAACCACTCCGCGCCGTCGTGCACGCGGGGATGGGACGCCGCCACGCCCGCCACCGTATCCCATACGGATCGCCGTCAACGGCTTCCTCGAGCCCGTCTGAAGACGCCACGGTCAACCAGTACGCCCCTACCCTCGAATCAGCCACTGTTCGGGCACAGGACACGTTATGACGACAAGACCGTGGACGGCCGCCAACTCCACGGCGCTGCACGCCATACTTCCCCGTGTAGCTAAACAGTGCGGCATGCCTGTAATTCACCCCTTCCTTGGTATATAAAAGGAAGGTGAACCCCCTCGCCGCAGGGGACATGGGACATCAGACATCCAGTAGGGAACCACACACACTCTCCTCAATTCTCCCACAACATATGAACTCACTTCGATCACTCCACCAGGGACTTGGAGGCCACGCCTCCTCTCCCGCCTTGCTTGTAGCTGCCCCATTACAGGCACCCCGGTGTAGAGCAATATAGTGCCTTGAGCACACCCCTGCTGTACGTACGGCCCCGGCCGGAACCAGGATAAACCCCGTGTCTTTTGTAGCTTAGCACCGACCATTGAGGGATAGACCTTGGCGCTTACTACTAGTTAGTGTCGGGACTACATTCCGCACCGACACATGAGATGCGAGCCAAACTGGCCGGCCCTCAAACCCACAATTGCAGCATTGATGGCGACAGCGTCCAACACATTTGGCGCTTGGGCCCTGATATGAACGAATCTCCTGAAGTAGTTTTGGAGAGGTTCCTTGTCCTTTTGCTTACACGAGAAAAGGTCGCTCTCTGTAAGCTCCAGATGTTGAAAACCCTGGAAGTTGGAGAGGATCTGCTGCTTCAAGTCGTCCCATTCGTGAATCACACGAGGACTCAGGAGTGAATACCACTGCGCTGCCGCTTCGTGGGCAGCAATGATGAAGGACTTTACCAGTGTTGACGGTGAATTTCCGTCAACCTAGAGTACTTGTTATACATTGGTTTCGATTATGATTTGCAACTAACCCGCCACTAGGCATACTAATGATGTAACAAGTTCACTTGGGAATGTGATATTTGGAGTATGCTGTTTACGCAGGATTTAGGCACTAAAAGGAGCACTTCCGGGAGAAGTTCAATGAACACTTTGTGAGAAGATCATGGAGCCCGGCACAAGTCAACACTCAAGGTGAACATGAGTCCAAATGACCCTAGGACCACATCGTGAAGGCACAAAACTCCGGGGACCTAAACGGAAGATGTTGAAGCTTGCGCGACAAGGAGCTCCATCTAAACTGTGGGAATGACGACGTCAAGGGCCCACATGCAGAAGGAGCAAGTCAACAATTGACCGATAAGCATCGGGGAGCGAAACGGGGCCGAACCGGGCTGAAACGGGCCCGAGCCGGGCCGGCCGGTGCCGATCGGCCCGGCTCGTTTCGAGCCCGGTTCGCGACCCCCTTTGACCTAGGTGTTTGTCTATAAATTGCCTCCGCCTCCGTCGGCCGCCACATCCATCCATCCACAGGAACTCGGCGAAACCTAGGAGAGAGCTGTTAACACCAAAAAATGGTACAGGAAAGGGACTGACTTGTGGGCCGAGCTTGGTGATGAAATACCATTCGGCTAGGAAAAATCTCCTCAAAGGAATCGGTAAAGGATGCTTGCGGTCGGCAATGCGCCATCGTTCGGCAAAAGGACTGTTTGCGCCTTTAAAGGGAAGTTTTCGGGAATGCGTGGTGACAATATAAGGAAAGAACGAGTTGATGGCGTATACGAGATGGACATTGGCGTCGGAGCATTAATTTAAACATTAAATGTTGTACTCGTAGTTGACCAGGAGTCGTGTTAGGACAAGGGTATAAATATAAACCCTTGATGTCTGTAATAGGAATCGAACATCTTCACAACAAAAACTGGCCTCGTGCCAACATCGAGTCCTTTAGTCGAGTCGTCGAGTTCTTCTAGAGGAGCCATCGATCCGTCGACCTCCGTAAGTACCGACAACCTTGTATCATGTCTAGTATCATGCGGTGGATTTAGACCGTGATGCAAGTATTCTTGTTACCTTGCTTAGTATCATGCGGTGGATTTAAGCTTGGTTCAAGAGGGTTTCTTGTTGGATCATGGGTCATGCGGTAGGCTAAGGTCTAGCTCGAAGCTAGTTATCGTCTCTATTAGATTTGGCAAGATCTAATAGATTCATTAAGTTACCACATGTTGCTTTGAGTTTTTGCTTTATGTTTAAATTCATGTAACACTCTTTTGCCCAATCTAGATCGATTGGTTTTGGCTTTATCTTTGAGATCCGAGAGGTGTACTTTCAAGTCTTTGTTTATTATAAAGGATCAAATGCTCCCAATAGCAGAATTTAGATCAATGTAGATTGTCACGAATTGTGGGTTCAAGCTTCAAATTTTCAAATGTTTGTTCCTTCTCCACGGAACCCGAATTGGCTGTACAGCCGAATTCGGCAATGCCTTCATGAGTAAAATGTGTTCATAAGTTTGTTTTAAATAATGTGTGCTTTTAACCTTCTACATTCAGATCGTATCATGCGATGGATTAATCTCTTTGTGGTTGGTGGTGTGTTTTCAAACAAGTCGTATCATGCGGTGGATTAACTTATTTGTTATCATGCTTGACGGGTTTGAAAGTATCTAGACATGCGGTAGACTAGTGCTTTTGGCCTATGCATGCTTGTTTATCTCATATTTATAATCATGCTTCTACCTTATTTATTTTATTTGTTATTTACTCTCAAAAATCGGTCATGATCATGTGCGAGCAATGCTATTTAAATAAAGACCGATCTTTTGTTATGCTTACGTCATCCATTCGGCTATATCTTGTTTTCATGTTTTAAAGCTCCCGAATGATATTTAAACTGCTGGCAGATAGCTTGCTGTTGACGGTGAAAATCCATCAACCTAGTCATGAGTTTACCTTCGGTGTTGGCATAAGTTTTATACCTTATCCAATGGTACTAACCCCCGTGGTATAACAAGTTCACGTGTGCATGTCGGTTTTGGAGTTTAGTGTTTATGCAGGGTTTTAGCGTTGAAAGCAAGACTTTCGGGATAAGTTCATCAAGCACCTTATGACAAGACCTTGAAGCCCGTACAAGTCATGCAATGAAGCAAACTTGACTCCAAGAAGCCAGGGACTCAACCCGAGAAGATGACAAACTCCGAGGACCTAACCAGAAAAGTGTCGAATCTTTCAAGACAAGGAGTTATGTCCAATTCGGAGAGAAACTAACGTCAAGGGCCTACATGCAGAAGGAGGAATGATCCATGAAGCAAGGGAACCGACATAGAGCAAAGGAGGCCTCGGGATGGGCCTGGATGGGCCCAGGCCGGCCGGCCCAGGCCGACCGGCCCAGCCCTGTCCAGGGCCCAGTGATGCTACCCTTTGCCCTAGCCACCAATCGTGCTATTTATAGCCTCGTGGCCGAGAGCCATGGAGGATTGAATTCGTCATCGGCCGCCGAGGAGCAGAGAAGAGAGGGACACCATCTAGGAGAGGAGAGGGTCAAGCTAGTTGACTAGGGTCTCCCTAGCCGACGTGGGAACCTTGCACGGAAGACCACATCGGAGTTCCCGGAGCTAGAAGCAAGATCAAGGAAGGATCCCGGTGGTGATCTTGTGTATGTATCATTGTCATAATTGAATTATCAAGTTGAATCTATTCTTAGCAATCAAGTGTTTCCTTGAAGATTTCGTTTTTCGATCGGTTTGCTTATTCTAGATCTATTCGCGAGATAGATCACATAGGGTGTTCTTGTAGCCGCGGTAGCTAGAGGTACACGCCAGATCTTCCGAAAGAATCTTGACTTGTGTTTTGACTCGCCCTAGACTCCCCGCATGAGTAGGGATACGTTGTGACAGAATGGGGGTTCCGAAAGGCGGATGTTTTCGGATTTGGACGGGAAACCACAGTTTAAAGAGGCTTCTAATAAGATTCGATTTGCTACTTCTTCTCTTGCTTGGAACTTCAACAAAAGGCTTATCCCGATCTCTCTAGATCGGTTTATCTACCCAATCTTACTTTGTTATCTCCGGTCTTTAGTAGATTAGATTAGTTTCGTGACTTTACCTAGATGCATCAGGGTTTTTCTTTTCCGAAGATTGAAGTTACTTGGCTTTACTAGATCAACTTTTGCGTCACACATTTGTTCCACGGATTCGATACCTTGGGTTCACCACTCGAGGGAAGAAGGGTCCCTTGACTACGACAGAGACTTGTCCGCTTTCAAGTCTAAACGAAATTCGATACAACTATTAACCGTCGACAAGCCCTTTTTTCCGGCGCCGTTGCCGGGGAACAAGTGATCAAGATTTGATTTTTTATTGCCTTTTTGTGATTTTCAGTTTTCTTTTAGTTTTTCTTTTTTTGCATCTACTAAACTTTGATCATCCTCAAAATAAATCTAATCTATTTTGTCTAACCCTAGTTTTCATAGATTTATTTTTACTTTCTAGTTTTTGCATACTTTGTTTATTGCTAACCCTAACCGGAGATGGTTGGCTACCTCTCCAAGAAACCCAAACTTTTTTTGTGGATGATCCAAGAAAACTTTACAGGCAAAGGAGACATGCAACACAAGCTAAAGGGTTGGAAACCCTAGATTCAAAAGCCGAAGTTGAAGGACCGCCGGAATCTCCACGGGAATCACCACCTCCAAGTCCAAAGGAAGATCAACCTAAACCGACGTCGTTGATCTGCCTATCATAAACCTTCAAGATGCTGGAAGGTCATTCAAGATCAAGGTCTCAACTATCCGCATGACGATTGCGGGAGATTTGGAGCGTTTCAATGAATACATACGATCCGGATTCCTTGAGTGGCAAATCGGTTTACTTAGAGGAGGATGGAGAAGATGGAGATAGAGCAAGAAGCTCAACACCTAAAGGTTGCCAAGGCAAGATCCACATGCGAGGATTGAAGTGTTCATCGTGATGAAGATGCTAGAGACGCAAGTGGGACAACTTGCCGGCGCCCGATGGGTAACAAAGAAGAATATCCGAGACAACTCAAAGGTCCCAAGACGGTGAAGGCTACTCAAACTCATTCCGGAGAGAAGGAGGATCACACTAAGGAGACCATGAAGATCACAACCGAAGGACCGGAGTTCGAGATGTCGAGCCACTACATGATGGAAGTTGTTGCATCCGTCAAGACCAAAAGACAAAGCAAACCCGTGAAGACCAAAAAAATTGACTAAGCCGAAGAAGAAGCCCATGCCCAAAATGGTGCGGAAGTGGGTACCCAAGATTGCAACGCCCGCAAAGAGCGTTGATCCGAGGTAATCAAGTGAAGAAGTCTAGCCATGGACTATAAACGAAGCGCTAGGCGGGAGGCAACCCGTTTCGTCGAGTCAAGAATAAGCTACCGGGAGGACAACCCGATTCCAGGTTTTTTGAGTCTTTTTAATAATAAGTTAGTTTTGAATTTTATTACGCAAAGACATTAGACTTAGAAGTGGTTGAACAATATTAGAGGCATAATTCTTGGTTGAATGTTCTGCTTTATCATAAAACCCTTTGCATGAACCCTCCTATGTGTTTGTTTGATTCTTTTCGAGAAACCACAACCAAATAATTTCAGAACCTAACTCAACCTTTCACCCTCATTATGGTGCTGTGGTTGATTATTTTTCATGCTAAAAACACACGAGTAGAGCCACGACTTTTACCTAGGTGTTAATTAAATTTCAGCACGTGGTAGGAGTCGCGTAAACCTAGAAACTAAACTTTTGGCTGGTTTAAAAATTTATATCCTTGGTTTCTCCAAGATTAGAATTTTTCTAAGCATCATTTAATTTTGTTTTATTAAAAATCTCTCTCATTTGGCAAAAATTAGAACCTAAACCTATGCCCCCATGGTCAAGCCGGGAAAAGTTTCCTCTCAACCAATGAAGGCAAACTATACCGGTGAGACAGATATCAACGTAGTCGGGAAATATTTTCGACTTACATTTGTTTTTAATGGTTTCAAAACTTCTCTAAATTTATGCTTGAGCTCTTGCATGGCTCTGGAAAATATTTTTAAATTTCAAATTAGAGGAGTGCTTAACCTTAAACACACTTAAAGGGAGGCAATCTAGTTTGAATTAATCATGCATGCACCATTGGATACTCTTTCATCAACTTTCACCAAGTCCACATGCAAAGGACAAGCATGGTGGGCAGCAAGCATGAACTTTGCAGGAATTTCATGGTGGCATGTGAAGCAAGTGGAGCAAGGGAGCATGGACATGACTCAAAGCATGAAGCATCAAGTGGAAGGACCAATAATGCAAGAAAAGGAGTGGACGAGAGCGTTTGGGCGGTGCAACTCGTGGAGCACGCGGGCGGGGAAAGTTGTAGAGGCGAAATGATCGTGCCGGAAGAAAGCCGAGGCGGGGAGGAGCACCAGGCCACCTGTGCCGGTCGGCCCAGCCGGTCGGCCTCCCCTACTTAAGGAGCCCCCCGGCTCCCGTTTTCGCAGCAAGCTTCCCTCTCCTTCCTCAATTTGTGTGTTCAAGTTTGTGTGCCCGTAACCTCCGTAGACATAACCAACCTTCCCAAGCTTGATAGCTCAAAAAAATCCACAACCTTAATCCACTCAAAGTCCACATCCCGAAGTAAGATTTTAAGTGCCTAGTTACCGGTTGCAACCCGGAGTTTTAGTGGAGAGAAGAGTGCAGCAACCATGTGGAAGAAAACCACAAGTCTCTTCTCCAAGAAGAAGGGTTCATCGTCATCCAAGCTGTCGTCGACGACGTCTTCGAGGAGGCACTCGGTTTCCGAGTCTCCTCGGAGCATGAAGACGGATACGACACCACCAAGGAGGAACAATGCTCTCCTCCTTGGTGGCATGAGGGCAACAAGGAGCACGTCCATGAGGTTTACCGAACCTCAAGGGCACACGGAGGAGCCTCCTGTGCCACCACGACGATCGACCCGTTCGACCGCGCCACCTCCATACACTCCGATATATTCCTCTTATGGCTTCATCATATTGTCGGAGGAGGAGGAGAAGAGGCCCTCTCGTCTGGAGAAGAGGCTTGTGCCCAACGTCGAGTTCGACGACCAAGCACTCTACTACTTGGGTTTCGGCACTGACATATACTACATGTTGGGGCACCTTAGATGGGTGCAATTCTTCAACGGAGTGTCGGCAGACACCCACAAGGAGTTCTACTTGGCAATCTTGATGACCATTGCACCTATCCTTGATGATGGGGTGCAGAGCTTATCATTCCGTTTGGAGGGAGTCCAACAAGTGGTTCCCTACGAGCATGTTAGGGAGCTACTTGGGTTCCATAAGGGAGCTTTGGAGAAAGTTGACGTGCCACCCGACATGTTAGATGGATTTTGGAATTTGATCTCCGGAGAAGCCCACCAACAACGCAATTGCATCAACAACCCCATTATCCGAGTATTCCACTCTTGGATGTGCAAGAGGGTATTGGGGAGGATGAGGGAGACGAAGGTGACCGACACGGAGTTGAATTGGCTCTACTCGGCCTTAATTGCCAAGCAGCCAATAGACCCCTCATACCTTATGATCAATCGTTGGTGTTGCGAGGCAACATCGGGAGCGGGACATATTGTTTCGGGGTGCTACCTCTCTATGTTGGCCATCTCCCTACGGCCGGGGATCACAAGAAACCCCGAATATCTTTTGCGTGGGACCTCTCTCGGCATTGAGTATTTGCGACATGGCAAATATATTAGTGGAGATGAGAGAGGAGGTTTTCGTTTGGCCACGGTGAACCTACCCCTTCCGGATGCGAGGCTTAGGCTTTTCATCCAAGGGAGGGAAGATTGGTTGGAAGAGGGACTCCTTGTCCCGGCAAGGAAAAATAAAAGAGGAAGAATCGTAGAGGAGGGATCCACCTCCTCTCAAGCGGGTAGTGCACAACCCAATGTTGCGCCACCTTTCGGCAGGATTCCTCCTCCGCCAAGTTATTACGGAGGGCCACAAGAGCAAGCATGGGGGGTGGTGCACCGGTACCCCCACCAAATTATGTGGTGCCCAACGTAAACTTCGCGGAGCCCTACGCACAGTATCCCCAACCACAACAAAGCGTGGCCATAATTGGAGGGTATGTTGCGAGAAACACCCAAAACGTCGCAGCCATCCAATCCAACGCAGCTCAACTTGGTGAGGGCAATGCAAATATTGCCTATGAGCTTGGACGCCTTCACCTAGTGGAGCCAGATCAATTCGTTGGAGGGGATGTCCAACCTTACTACGAGCAAGGGTACTACTGTCAAGATTATCAACACCAACCACCGGCGGAGGACTAGGAACATTAAGGAACTTTAGTTTTCTTTTGTTTTCCCTTTCTCTGTAATTTTTAGCTTTTGTTTGTGTGTGTTTGCGTAATATTTTCTATTTTTATTTAAATTTCAGCAAGTGTGTTTGTTTATTTTCAGTTTGTATTTCAACTTGATTTCATCATTAATAAAGATACCACCTTGTTTATATCATTGGAAAAGTTACAAAAAATTGTGCCATGATGATATATGATTATAATTGCCGCTTTGTTTATCTTTGTAATTGATTTATGCATGTTAAAGCTAGTGCTCTCTTAAAATACGAATCTGAATTTATTTAAATGCTAGCTTAATCTTTAGCGGAGGTTATGATTAATATAAAGACCCATAGTGTTTTATGTGCTTTCAAGTTATAGATAGATTGAAGATGGTTTTTATGCTCAAAAAATATCGCTAACCTTGTCACGAATATCACTTGTGTGTTGCTCAACCTATCCAGAGCCTAATATATATATTTGAGTGCATAAACCTTAGTGTACAAGATTTATTTTTGAGTGAGTTATTGGAGGCCATGATTTCTCTGGCCCGAGACTAAGAAGCTGGTCATTCCGTTTTTGCGTATCTATCTTTTTGCTAGCTTTTTATCCGTGCATTGTGTATCCCCACATCGGATATCTCACAAACCTCGCCGGATATCCACCCTTAAAACCAAATATCATCTTTTTTGTTTACCTCCTTGACCACAACCTATCGTTGAGAATGGATCATCAATTCAAGGAAGATCGCAAGACGGTGCTAACATTGAAGAATTCAAGTATCTCTCCAAGGAAAAATATTTCTAGTACCTACCTTATTTATCGTTTTTTTGCTCGAGGATGAGCAAGGTCTAAGAATGGGGGAGGAGGTAGGTACGATGCAATTTTTAGAGTTCAAAGGGGAGAAATTAAAAAAAAAGTTCAAAGGGGTGCAAATAAAGAAATCAAAACTCCGATGTGAAAGTCTCGTTACCGAATGTATGACAAAAAGTAAGAGAAAAAATGATGAATGAGGAAAAGAAAGAAAGAAAGAAAGAGATATATGAGAAAGAGAGAAAAAAATATGAGTATGTGTAAAAATAAGGTGAACTCCCCGGTTCTCTAAAGTGCATTAGGAAATTCAAGGCTTCAAGATTAAAAGATCCATACTCATTTTCCAACCATGTGCAATCCGATACCGAGGACTTCCTTTGTGCCTCGGGATCACTTTTGCCATTTGCACATGTCCACTCATTTCAAGTGTGTGTATTTTTCTCTTTCCCCTCCTTGATATAACATCATTTTCCAATGACCTTTTTGACGAGTCTCGGTAAGACCATGAGAAGCTTGTCTTGTTTTTTGACAACATCTCATTTATAAAATCTTGGTAGGACTAAACTTTCCCAAAGCTCCATATAAAGCCTACCACATATATGTGAGAGGGAAAGGAGTAGAATATATAGGCTTGAGGGACAAGCGAGTTGAGAGTTCATGAGCAATATGCAAAATGATTTAAATTTGTGAACTTGGTTTAGCTTTTCTTCATCTCGTTCTTTATTTCAAAAATTCTGAGATCTATTTAAACTTTGTGAGCATGTTAATACTTGGTGGGATAAGCTTAATTAAGAATCTACCCTCCGTAGATATGAAGGCTAGTACATTATTGAACTTTAACGAATTAAAATTTCGAGAGCATTATGTTTTCTCATGTATGATCAAGTGCAAGGTTTAAACATTGATGGGCAACGATGATATCCATCGAAGGCTTACTCGAGGACGAGCAAGGTTTAAGCATGGGGGAGATGTTGACGGTGAAAATTCGTCAACCTAGCCATGAGTTTACCTTCGGTGTTGGCATAAGTTTTATACCTTATCCATTGGTACTAACCCCCGTGGTATAACAAGTTCACGTGTGCATGTCGGTTTTGGAGTTTAGTGTTTATGCAGGGGTTTTAGCGTTGAAAGCAAGACTTTCGGGATAAGTTCATCAAGCACCTTATGACAAGACCTTGAAGCCCGTACAAGTCATGCAATGAAGCAAACTTGACTCCAAGAAGCCGGGGACTCAACCCGAGAAGATGACAAACTCCGAGGAACTAACCGGAACAAGTGTCGAATCTTGCAAGACAAGGAGTTATGTCCAATTCGGAGAGAAGCGACGTCAAGGGCCTACATGTAGAAGGAGGAAGGATCCGGGAAGCAAGGGAACCGACATAGAGCAAAGGAGGCCTCGAGCCGGGCTCGGATGGGCCCGGGCCGGCCGGCCGGCCCGGACCGACCGCCGGCCCCGCCCGTCCGGGGCCCAGTGATGCTCCCCTTTGCCCTAGCCGCCAATCGTGCTATTTATAGCCTCGTGGCCGAGAGCCATGGAGGATCGAATTCGTCATCGGCCGCCGAGGAGCAGAGAAGAGAGGGACACCATCTAGGAGAGGAGAGGGTCAAGCTAGTTGACTAGGGTCTCCCTAGCCGACGTGGGAACCTTGCACGGAAGACCACGTCGGAGTTCCCGGAGCTAGAAGCAAGATCACGGAAGGATCCCGGTGGTGATCTTGTGTATGTATCATTGTCATAGTTGAATTATCAAGTTGAATCTATTCTTAGCGATCAAGTGTTTCCTTGAAGATTTCGTTTTTCGATCGGTTTGCTTATTCTAGATCTATTCGCGAGATAGATCACATAGGGTGTTCTTGTAGCCGTGGTGGCTAGAGGTACACGTCGGATCTTCCGAAAGAATCTCGACTTGTCTTTTGACTCGCCCTAGACTCCCCGCATGAGTAGGGATACGTTGTGACAGAATGGTGGTTCCGAAAGGCGGATGTTTTCGGATTTGGATGGGAAACCACGGTTTAAAGAGGCTTCTAATAAGATTCGATTTGCTACTTCTTCTCTTGCTTGGAACTTCAACAAAAGGCTTATCCCGATCTCTCTAGATCGGTTTATCTACCTAATCTTACTTTGTTATCTCTGGTCTTTAGTAGATTAGATTAGTTTCGTGTCTTTTATCTAGATGCATTAGGGTTTCTCTTTTACCGAAGATTGAAGTTACTTGGCTTTACTAGATCAACTTTTGCGTCACACATTTGTTCCACGGATTCGATACCTTGGGTTCACCACTCGAGGGAAGAAGGGTCCCTTGACTACGATGGGAGACTTGTCCGGTTGCAAGTCTAAACGAAATTCGACACAACTATTAACCGTCAACACTTGCTGTAGCTATATGTCATTTTAATTGGCTTTCTAGCCGTAAATACGGAACTGTCTGGTACCACCCGGCAAGTTCCATGTTTTATCTAACTATTTTCATCCTTTGTCAGTTTCAGGAAAATTGACTGGCACACTTTCGGATCGGGCACGTGATTTAAGCCAGCTTCGTTCGGCTTGCTATGTGTTTGGCGTGAGGTGCAAATTTTGCGTCAACACACTTTTTGGCACGCCCGGTGGGACCCTTTAGCTGATTCAAGATGCCTGACATTCACGATGTCAAGGATGTCACCATTAATGACCTGTCTCCAGAGCAACAAAGACAGTTGAAGGATGTCGTTGACCAGTTTCAACAGAAATGCTTGATGTCATTTGGCAAGAACAGAAGTGGTGTACCATATCTCAAATCTGACATGCCAAGGGTTTTGTTACCAGGGGAACCTGATACCACGTCTGCTCAAGAGAAACAGGAGGCCTTGAATGCTTTTCGGGAGACTATAGAAACCGTAATGGTCAAACATCATACTTCTTTCTTGAATATGTTCAAGCAGATGATTATTGGAGTCTTTGGCCTAGGCATGGAAAGGATGCTCAGTCGAGTATCTCGTCACACGTCTACTGCGGAGGTTGGAGAAACTAGCACTGCTCAACCAGTGTGAAACGCGAGTGCTCAGCTGCCTCTACAGAGTATGGGAGGCCAACCAATCCAACCACCTCCGCAAAGCGTGGGAAGTCAGCCGATCCAGCCGCCTCTACAAAGCAATGGAGGTCGCCCAGTCTAACAACCGAACCCGTATCAGGCAAATGGGCCTACATATGGAGATCTGGCGTTTGGTTCATCTGGAGTTCCACCTAACTCTACTTACAGGATAGCCCCGGCCAACAACAGGCTGCAGAAGAATATGTATGGTGGGGGATATTCAGAAGTCATGGACTATGGTGCCATTGATGCTTTCCCAAACCCTGGATATGGTACAGCTGCAGGAATCCAAGATGTTAATGATGATCTCATGGTGCAGAAAATGGCCGATGTTTTGCAAAATCAATTCGGCCTTAAACCTAAAATGCAGGGACAAGCTTACATGTCTCCTTTCCCAGAGTGGTACCACAGGGTGGTTTTGCCACCAAGGGTGAAACCTCCTACAGATTTCACAAAGTTCTCTGGGCAGGATGATACAAGTACTGTGGAGCACATTGCCCGATACTTGATGCAGCTTGGGGAAGCTTCAGCGGATGAGGCGTTCAGGGTCAGATACTTTCCCTTGTCACTGACAGGCCCAGCCTTCACATGGTTTGCTTCTTTGCCTGCTCAATCGATCAGTACTTGGAAGGATTTGGAACAGAAGTTCCATGCTCATTACTTCAGTGGTAGTACTGAGAAAAAGCTAATTGACCTGGCTACCCTAAGATAGAGGCATAATGAAACACCCTTAGAATTTCTCAGAAGGTTCAGAGAGGTCAAAGGCATGTGCTTCTCTTTGAACTTGCCAGATGACCAATTGGCTGACATGGCTGTTGCGGGTATGTTGCCAGCTATTCGAGAGAAGCTGTTTGGCATGGAGTTTGACGATCTTGGTCAACTGTCCCAAAGGTTGTCATTAATGAGCAATCAAGCCTACGGGTTCAAGAAAGACTCCAGGTTTGCCAAGCACAATGATATAGCTGATATCTACAACCAGTTCCACAAAAGAGCTGATCTGGTGGAAGAGTTTGATGATGATGAGGAAGTAGCAGCAGCTGAGATCATGTGGGGCAAAGAGCCGTTAACTATGAACCAAAGGTGGATAAAACAAGCTAAGGGCACATACGATTTTGATGTGACCAAAGCTGACAAGCTCTTTGAGTTCCTTGTGAAAGAAGGCCGAATCAAGTTGCCAGAAGGGCATTCTATGCTTCAGCCTGATGGAGTTAAAGAGAAACGTTACTGTGGATTTCACGACAGGAACTCTCACTCCATTAATGATTGCAGGGTTTTCAGGATGAGGATCCAAAAGGCTATCCAGGAGGGTCATTTGAAATTTGACAACAAAATGAAGCTGGATGGCAACCCTTTCCCTCAGAACATGGTTGGTTTCTCCGTGAACATGGTAACCGCTGAGGAGAAGGGAAAGGTAAAGGTCTTAACTTCAGCCAGGGCAAAGCAAGATGGATCAGTTGACCCTGCTCGACAAGTGACAGTGGAACAGGTCCACAAGGAAGCACCTCGCATCCTGAAAAGTCAGTTTGAAGTAGGGGAATCTTCTAGAACCAAACCCAGGGTGACCACACGCATTCTCCTCAACAAGTGGCAGCGTCAACAAGAGAAGGAACGCTACCAAAAACCTAAATACGAGGAGGAAGCATGGAGGTTTGAGGAAGAAGAGCATAGAAGACAGCTAGAAGAACATGCACGAGAGCAGGAGCGTGCGCATTGGGGATGTGCGTTCTTCAGGCATTGCTGGAATGAGTGCTTGAAGCTTCCTACATTGAACAACTGCCCTGAATGCAGTGATAAATACACTGAGTATAGGCAAGATACTGTCAATTGCCGATCCGTCCATGAAAGAATTGGAAGGATTCATCCTAGTGATGGTCGGTGCATAAAAATAAATGAAGTCAATGATCACCCAAGAAAAAGATATGCTGATCAGAAATGGGTTGATCAGGAAGAACATGAGCGTGAATACATCTGGCAAGAAGGACAGTGGTGCCCACCTGGCTTAAGGAGAAGCCAAAAGAGAAGGGTTCAACTCTTGAGGAACCAAGAGTTGAAACAAGCCGGAATCAAGAGGAAGCAGGTGTGGCGGCCAAAAGATACCTGATGGATCGGGTCGTTCGGCTCCAACATGCATGGTATACTTTTTGCCGAATGAGTTCATGGCTCCAACTGACC
This sequence comes from Cenchrus americanus, assembly GCA_947561735.1. Lineage (NCBI taxonomy): Eukaryota > Viridiplantae > Streptophyta > Magnoliopsida > Poales > Poaceae > Cenchrus > Cenchrus americanus. Next base: position 256,202,681 of record OX387241.1, read on the forward strand.
AAGTTGTGTAGGAAGAAACATCTCCAGACATCAATGAGGATGACCAACTTGGGGGATTAATGGCACAGCTGGTGTTGGCTAAGCAGGCTACCTTCGATAAACCGGCCAAGAATCGATACATGAGGCCGTTGTACTTGAGAGGATACGTCAATGGCAAGCCATTGACCAAGATGTTTGTTGATGGTGGAGCTGCAGTCAACGTGATGCCATACACCACGTTCAGGAAGCTTGGCATGGGCCCCGGAGATTTAACGCCGACAAGCATAGTTCTGAATGACTTTGCTGGGAATCCTTCAGATACCAAGGGCTGTGTGCATGTGGACTTGATGATCGGGTCCAAGACTTGCTCACGACCTTCTTTGTCATTGAGGGCAAAGGGGCTTATAGCTTGTTGCTTGGACTGGACTGGATCCATGCAAATTGTTGCATCCCATCTACCATGCACCAACAACTTGTTCAATGGGTAGATGATGATATAGAATTAGTCCAAGCAGATGATTCAGTGAGCGTGGCTAACGTCGAACCAGCCTTCTGGGAGTATCAAGGCATAGATTGCTTCTCAGGAAAGGACTGGGGTGAAGGTCCTGTTGAGCCAGTCAGCAGTGATCAACAGCCGATTCAAGCAGTCGGCTCTTATAGCAATTTTTAATGGATAATCCAATTGATGGAACTGATGGGAAGTTAGAGCGTGGATTCATGTCGGCTGACAAGTTGGAAGAGATTGACATTGGAGATGGTGATAAGCCAAGGACGATATTTATCAGTGCTAACTTAGATTCAAGTTTCAGAGGGGGATTAATCAAGTTATTGAAAGAATATAAAGATTGCTTCGCTTGGGATTATTCGGAGATGCCTGGTTTGGATCGTTCCATCGTTGAGCATCGGTTGCCAATCAAGCTTGGTTTTAAACCTTACAAGCAACCTCCCCAAAAAATCTACAAGGATGAAGTATTGGCCGACGTGAAGAAAGAGGTTGAGAGATTGATTGATGCAAATTTCATTCGGCCGTGCAGATATGCGGAGTGGATTTTGAACATCGTCCCTGTTTATAAGAAAAATGGGAAGATGAGGGTTTGCATAGACTTTAGATATTTGAATAGAGCTACTCCCATGGATGGATACCCGATGCCCGTTGCCGATCTATTGGTTAATGCTGCCGGTAGACATAAAGTTATCAGTTTTATGGATGGTAATTCAGGGTACAATCAAATTTTTATGGCAATAGAAGACATATCTAAGACAGCCTTCAGATGTCCTGGACATATAGGCCTTTTTGAGTGGATTGTCATGACATAAGGGTTGAAAAATGCCGGTGCAACCTATTAAAGAGCAATGAATTATATTTTTCATGAGTTGATCGGCAAAATTGTTGAGATATACATTGATGATGTTGTGATTAAATCTTTGAATCATGACTCACACTTGAAGGATGTGAAGAGAACTCTAGAGTGCACCCGAAAGCATGGGTTGAAGATGAATCCAAACAAGTGTGCCTTTGGAGTTTCAAGGTGAAGAATTCTTGAGATTTCGGTGCATGAAGGGGGATAGAAGTTGGCAAGAAAAGCATGAAAGCTATCGATGAAGTTGTTCCTCCAACCAATCTCAAGGAGTTGCAATCATCGCTTGGCAAAATCAATTTTGTGAGAAGATTCATTTCAAATTTGTCACGGAAGGTTTTGCCTTTTTCTCCGCCGTTGAGGATCAAGAAAGATAAGAAGTTTGTATGGGGTGACGAACAACAAAGGCTTTTGATGAGATTAAGCAAGTACATGAAGGAACCACCGGTGTTGGTGCCTCCACGGTTGAACAAGCCTTTCAAGTTATACGTGGCGGCCGATACCCAAACTATTGGTCGGCCCTTATACAAGAATTTGAAGGGAAGGAACGAATAGTAGCGTACCTTAGCCGAAAAGCGCTTGATCCCGAAACCGGATATTCGGTACGCGGAGAAGCTTTGCTTGTGTGTTTATTACTCATGTACAAAGTTTCGGCACTACCGTTAAATGCCGAATGCGCCGTATATTCAAAGTTTGATGCAATTAAACACATGTTATCTATGCCAATTTTGAATGGAAGGGTTGGCAAATGGATTTTTGCTTTATCCGAGTTTGAGTTGAAGTTTGAATCGGCAAAAGCTATTAAAGGTCGGGTTATTGCTGATTTCATTACCGAACATCATGATCCATCAATTAATTTGCTTGAAGTTACTCCTTGGGCTTTATTCTTTGATGGATCTTCATGTGACAAAGGTGGTGGAGTAGGAATTTTATTAATTTCACCCGAAGTGAGATGTTTGAGTTTGCTATCCCTATTTAGCCTACTGTCACAAACAATCAAGCTGAATATGAAGCATTTCTTAGAGGGCTTCAATATCTGAGAGAAGCCAAGGCCGTTTCAGTTGAAATTTATGGAGATTCAGAGTTAGTTATAAAACAATTGAATGGCCAATACGAATGTAAAAGTGATATCCTGAGGAATTACTATGAAGAGTGCAAGGAAATCTTGAAAAGTTTTCAGTTAGTAATTCTACAACATATTCCTAGAGAACACAATGAAGAGGTGAGCAGGTTGGCTCAAAGTGCTTCGGGTTATAGACAAAATCAAGAATTGTTTGCCATGGAGGTGTGTGCTTTCGGGAGTGACCTAGAGGAGGATGATTGGAGAAAGGAGATTGTTGATTATCTAGAGAATCCATCCCGAAAGGTTTCGAGGAAGCTCAGGTACAAAGCTATAAAATTTGTTCTTCTTGATGGATGTTTGTTTTACAAATCACTAGATGGGGTGTTGCTACAATGCCTTGGTCCAGAAGAAGCAAAGAAAATGATGAGTGAAGTGCACGATGGGCTATGTGAAGCGCATCAATCGGCTTATCAAATGAAATGGGTCATCAGACACACTTGATGTTTTTGGCCGACGATACTGGAGGATTGCTTTGAATATTACAAGAGTTGTCAAAGATTTGGGAATATTCAAAGGGTCCCAGCATCAGCTCTGAATCCAATTATCACATGGCCATTCAGAGGATGGGGTATAGATTTGATTGGCCAAATAAATCCTCCATCTAGCAAGGGGCATAAATTCGTGCTTTTGGCAACAGATTATTTCACCAAATGGGTTGAGACAATTTTCATTGAAGAAAGTAACACCAGAAAACATGGTTAAATTTGTTAAAGAACACATCATCTACCGATTTGGGATTCCTTAAACAATTACAACTGATCAAGGAGCTCAAGTTGTATCTTTAGAGTTCACGAGTTTGCTTGAAAGCATGGGAATCAAGTTATTGAATTCTTCTCCTTACTATGCCCAAGCTAATGGTCAAGTAGAGGCTTCTAATAAGATTATGATCAAGCTTATACAAAAGAAAATTGATCGAAGCCAAAGAGGTGGCATTCGGTACTCAACGAGGCTTTATGGGCTTACCGAATGGCTCCTCATGGAGCTATAAAAACTTCTCCTTACGAGTTGGTTTATGGGCATCATGTTGTTTTGCTCGGGAAATACAATCAGATTCTAGGAGGGTGGTTTTGCAAAAGGATTTAAGCTCCAAAGATTACAGTGGTTTAATGATGGACGAGTTAGAGGATTTGCATATGATTCGTCTTAAGGCCCTGGAAAATATTGAAAAGAACAAAATGCGAGTTGCTAAATATCACAACAAGAAAGTAAAGGTCAGGCAATTTGTAGGAGATTTGGTTTGGAAAGCATTACTGCCGATTGGGACTAAGTACAGTGCGTTCGGCAAATGGTCCCCGAATTGGGAAGGTCCTTTTCGGGTAGTCAGGTGTGTGCCTGGTAATGCTTACATATTGAAAACTTTACTAGGAGAGGAATCTACTGCTGCTATAAATGGAAGATATTTGAAGAAAATATTATCCTAGTATTGAAATTGATCATTGATTACAAGCACCAGGATTACAGGCATTTGATACACAGAAACAGCAGGCGTTCGGGAAAGAAGCCGCCTCTAGAACAAAAAAAATCCTAACGGAGGAAACAGCCAATAATGATGTGTATTGCCCTTATCACAAAAATACTTCACATTACAGATGTTTCTTGCAGGTTTTTATTTGACAATTCAGCTACCTAAAATTACAAGAGGGTGGGAAGCATAAGGCCTGGAGAAAGAAGCGAAAGTATGCTTCATTCCTTTGATTCCCTATTTTTCCTCTTCATCTCCTCCCTCTTCAACTGTTCTAGGACCACCGTAACAGCAACCTAGAAGCTTCGGGAGTTGCCATGACTTGCAGCTTTCATTAGGCTGTCCCAAGAAGCCTTCAAGTTACCGTATCTGTCAGAGACATCTGAGGAAGGGAACAATTGTCAAATGAGGAGATCTGAGATTAAGTACGGGAGTCAAATAGAGATGGTGATCTTACCCCCTACCAACGCTTCCAAGCGCATGCGGCGTTCGCGTTCGGCATTGCAGCAGGCGGTAATGTCCCACAGGTTGTGCTCTAGATGCCGAATGCGGTGGCGCAGTTTGTGGTTAATCCTTTGTTCCAGCGTGGCGTTTTCTTCTTCAGAGGGGGAGTCAGAGAGGATGTACTCGGGCACTTCTTCAGTCCCAAAGATTTCTCCAGGAAGCAAGTCAAGGTTGGAGAAAACAGAGAGGGGTAAAACATATGAGATTGCAAACTAGAGCAAGAAACAGATTGATAGAAAACTCACTCTCGAATGGTACGCTTCTTTGGCAGAGTGCTGTCCTCCTTGATGGATTGTTTTCCCTTGTCTGCCATGGCTTTGGGGTTTTCTCCTCTGGAGCAGGAGGAGAAGACGTGAGGTGATGGAAGAGTATGCGAGTGGATTTGCAGTCTACCAAGGGGGCTATTTTATTAACTGTGAGAGTGCATTAGGAGTGATGACTGGTTGGCGTGTGTTTTTGGAATACCAAGCGGCAGGGTTTTCTTCCTGAATGCGAAGGGTTTTCATTGAACAGTGTTTGTGGTTCCCGAATTAAAGATTTTCTGCGGATTTTGTGCCAAGGGGCAGGAGTTTTTGCGTGTTCGGCTAAGAGAAAGTTCTCGAATTCGTTCAAAAACAGTAAAATTTGCATTCACAAGCAAAAGGGGATCATCGTAACACAGACACAAAAGTTGAAATTTCATTATTTATTGCCGAAGATTCAAACATCCCTAGTACAAACTAATCAAAAAGCCTGTTTAGCACAGACTGAGGATGGATGATTTCGGCGATGGCGTCGCCGTGGCCGTCAAGGCGCTCCAAGATGACTTCGATCTCGTCGATGTCATCTGGTGCGCCGCGCTGGAAGCCGCGCGGCTGTATGGAGTAGTCGACGCCAGTGTGCGTCGCCATGGTGGCCAGGCCCAGGGTGGTGCCCAGGCGGATGCCGTGAACAGCCACCTCGTCGACACGGTCTTCCACCGCAGCGAGGCGGTCCGCCGGCGTGTCTCCAGGGGTGTTCACCTTTTCCGCCAGTTGCTTTACCAGCATCTTCAACTGGTCAAGCTCAGCGTCGCGGGCTGCAACATTACAAAGCAATGGCGGTTAGTTGAAAGTTGAACTGGATCAAAGTCAATCAAGGGATTTACCGTCAATGGTCTCCAACAGCTGCTTGCGCTAATGCTCCCATTCGAGCTCGGAGATTCCAGCCTTTTTGGAAACATCCTCCAGCTCGCACTGGGTTTCCTCGAGCTCCGCCTTGAAGCGGAGGGCGTCACGCTCGCCAAATGGCACAAGAGAATAGTGCGACTCCGAGGAGTCGTCCGGCAAGGCTGGGTTCACAGCCAGCGCAGGGACCGGATTCCACTGGATAAGCCTGGAGAGGCAAAGAGAATCATCAGAAACAGAAAGAAATCTGGAAGGGATCGTGAAAAAAGGGGGTTAATGATCACCACCTCCGACGAGAGCCGGCGCGGCTTCCTTCCGCCTCGTCGCTGGCGCGGCGCCTGTTGCCGCTCCCCGCCATCAGGTTTCTGGTGTGCTAGTGCTGAAGAAAGAAAGTTTGGATTGGCAAAGGCTCGAAGGCAGAAGACTTGGTGAAAGGCTGGGGGGCACCTGCGGTTTTATTTATGGGGATGACAAGGAGATTGTTGCCCTGGATCGTGGTGCATATCCCGAGAAATTTGGGAGGTGGAATGGCTTCCTTAACCGAATCGCCGTCGGGTCGTTTGGAATTCAGGCTGAGTCAAATTCGGTTGACTGGCTCGGCTGAGTTGCGATCGGAGTGCTATTCGGGTATGGCACTGATTGGCCAACATTACTGAATGGATCGTCTAAATTGCAAACAAAAAGAGACAGAGAATGGAAAGTGAAGTTTGTGGTAAACAAAATTACAAAGACGATCGATCATTCAATTACAAATTGTTTGGTGCAGTCAAATGTTCAAATACTTTGCAATTACACTAGAGGCATCTGATATTGTTTTCCTGATACTCTCCAGTAGCTTTTGGTCAGCTTCTTGAGTGTTGGACAGAGCGGAAATCTTTGTCTTGAGCTGGTTTGACTCAATCATGGCAGCTGAAGTTTCCTTTTGGATTTTTTCTGTTAATCCAGGAAGTTCGGCTATCCTTTTCCTGTCAGCTTCAATCTCAGCTGATAAATTCTTCAACTCAGCCTCTAATGCAGCTTTCTGGCAATCTTCAATTCAAGTGCAGGTAGCAGTGCAGTCAACAATTCCTTGTTGCTCTGGATTTGAGCTTGTGATTCCATCACGAACTGCTTGACTTTGGCTCTCTTTTGCTCAAGAATTGGTAGGGAGGATTGGTTCTTTAAAGCTCGCCTCACTGCTGCATAGTGATTGTCCAGATGAGAGATGGGCTACAGGGAAGCCTTGATATTACTGGGGAGCTCTTGATTAATGGATTCAAGTACTTCCTCCAGACGATCAACATCTCTAACTTGTTCCTGGATATCCCTTTGCAACAAAGAAAAGACCTCTTTCAGTTTTGCCTGATTTTCCTCTGATAAAGCTTGATTTGAAGATGCCTCGTCTCCTTTTTCGGCAGTTGGGTCATTCACAACAAATGGAGTGCTTGATGGTGATGCAGCCTGGTTTTGAAAAGTAAAATTGCCGAATTAGGGATGATTTATTGAATGAAAATAAAAGTGCAGGTATTTACACTTACTTCATTTCTGGCTTCCTGAATTGGAGGGGAGGTTTGTTCAGACTCAGGAGGGATTTCCTGAGTGATCAGCTGAGGAGGAGCTTGAGGAGTTCCTGGTAGAGCTGAAGCTTCTAGTTGAGGGGAAGCTGGTGGAGTTCCTGGCGGATTTGAGGCTTCTGGCTGAGGTAGAGGTGGATTCATCCCTGGTGAAACTGGAGCTTATACTTGAGAAGGGGATGATTGAATCCTTGGTGAAGCTAAGGTTTCTGCTTGGGGAGAGGATGTTTGGGCCCTTGGTGAACTTGGGTTTGAAGCATGTTGAGGAGAAGAAACCTCCACAGTTTGATTCACCAATGTTTCTTCTACAAATGCCAAATGAAGGGTAAATGCCAATGTAAATAATGGCCTTTGAAAGAAAATAAGGTAGTAAGGGCTATACCAACAGATGGAGCACTGGCAGATTCTGAAGCTGTTGATGGTTGCTGGGTTCTGGTCTGAAATTACACAAGATAAGACTTGTCAGATAAAGAATGGTCTTGTGTTCAGGGAGGAAGAGATATTACCTCAAGAAGAGCTTTTTTGGTAGTTCTTTTCTTTTTGGTAGCTGGAGGGGCAACCAAAGATGGAGCTTTTCTTTTATCAGAAGTTGAACTGATAAGGGTTGGGTCCATTGCAGCATATCTGGACATCAGCTGAGCCAGAGTTGTGGATTTGAATCCCAAAGCAGAGATTGGGCTTGCTGTATTGTAAGCAATTACCCTAGCTCCAGGGGCTGGCACTATATTCTGCAAAAAGTGGCAAAGATCATGGTCAGCAAAGAAGGGCATGCTTGGTAAAAATGATAAGTGCATTACCTCTGAGGTTGGTTGGTAGCCAGGCATCAGCTCGAGACAAAAACGAGGTAATCGGTTCACTGAAGATATGATCATGAAGCTCTTGCCACCAGGAGGTGAAAAGAGCATGAACTATTGATGTTGGTACAAAAGACCAAGGATAAATAGTTGGGCTGCATTGATATTCAAAGACCCTTCTGGCTTGCAGGTTTTCTTTTATTTCCTCTCTGGGCTTGAAGAATTTATGAAGGAAAAGCCTTGGAGGCACTTGGCCACATCCCAACTGTCGAGCCACCATGTTTGGCTGATAATATTCATAGGTACTATCATTTTGCCTTCCTCCACAAAATTCTGCTTGCAGGATGCATGGGTGGATGAAGATGTTGAAAATTTCTATGGATTTTGCATCATGGCACCCATTCTCAAAAGTGAATTCATAAGGGAGGGTCAGGTTATCATTGTTCAAATAAGGAAGCCAAAGGGGATTGGTGAAACCTCCGAAGAAGAGTTCAAAGAGTTGACTGATGTTTTGGTCAATGGATATAGTTGAGGCAGCTTCACCATAGGTTTGGCATCCTTTTGTGATCTGAATTTCTCCTTCCTTATAGCCAGATGAAGGAAAAAGCCGATTGTTGAGATTAATGCCAACAATCTGTTGCATATATAGCTGCAGCCACATCTGTACAAACCACCAAGGACCATTGACACAAGAGATTTTTTGACTGATGTGCATCAGGTGAATGGTTTGATGAAGCATATGGTATACACTGCCTAAGGGATATTTTCCGAGGGGGATGCGATGTCCAGTAGCCAGATCTTCAGCCATTGCAATGTGGTTCAGGGTCGGCTCATTGGCTTTGCCACAAAAGATAAATCTGCATAGCCACATGTTCAGGAAGGCTCTGTATTCAACATCAGTCAGAGGACCATCATGCATATGGTTCTGGATATATTGTTTATATCCAGATCCTGTTTTTACCCCTCTTTGCCTGATGGAGCTTTTGTACTTGTAAGGATACATGGATCCTGTGACATCAAGGCCGGTCATCATATATACATCGGCCAAAGTGGGGGACATTGGTCCATGACCAAAAAGGAAAGCATTGACGCCGTTTGACCAGAAATGACAGGCTGCAATTAGAAGATTCTCATTCTTGGGTGTTTCGGCCAAAGATAGCTCCAAACACTGGGCAATACGAAGGCTGTCCCAATTTCTGGTTTTTACGCTTTTATCTTCGAGTATCCTCTTATACCAGTTTCCCCAACAAAGTCCAAAAGGGTCCACAAGGTCCTGATGGATGGGGGAAGCGGGATCAACGTGCTCTATGCGTCAACGCTTGACGACATGGACATCCCGCGGTCCACATTGAGGCCGTCGACTGCACCATTCCACGGGGTCGTACCCGGGATGGAGGCACTCCCCATCGGGCAGATCGATTTGCCCATCACGTTTGGGGACATGCGGAACTTCCGCACAGAAACCCTCACCTTTGAAGTGGGGACGTACCTTGCGATCCTCGGGAGGCCGGCATACATGAAGTTTATGGTTGTGCCAAACTATACGTACCTGAAACTGAAGATTCCCAGCCCGAATGGGATCATCACAGTAGGGCCAATGTATCAGCGTGCATACGAGTGCGACGGTGAGTGCTTTCAGTTCGCTGAAGCAATCATCCGGTCCGAGAGGCTTCACGCTGATCCTCGATCCGAGGACCAGGATGTCCCCGAGTCGTCCAAGCGAGCGGCCTGCTCTTTCGAGCCTAGCAAGGACGTCAAGGATGCGGTCGTCTCCAACGACTGCTGTACACTCCGTATCGGGACGGCGCTCGATCCTAAATAGGAAAGCGCGCTCATCGACTTCCTCAAAGCAAACCTCGATGTGTTTGCATGGAAACCCTCTGACATGAAGGGGATCCCGAGAGAGGTTGCCGAGCACAAGCTAAACATCAAGCCGGGATCAAAACCGGTGAAACAACGCCTTCGCCGCTTCAACGATGAGAAGTGCAAGGCGATTGGTGAGGAGATCATGAAGCTCCTTAGTGCAGGGTTCATTCGAGAAGTCTTCCACCCCGAGTGGCTAGCAAACCCTGTACTTGTAAAGAAGAAGAATAAGAAATGGAGGATGTGTGTTGACTACACGAGCCTTAACAAGGCATGTCCCAAGGATCCGTTTCCTTTGCCTCGCAAAGATCAGGTAGTCGATTCAACGGCCGGGTGCGAAACCCTCTGTTTTCTCGATGCGTACTCCGGGTACCACCAGATAGAGATGTGCATAGCAGACCAACTTGCGACTTCATTCATCACTCCGTTCGGCGTGTACCTGCTACCCGACGATGCCCTTCCGGCTCAAGAACGCGGGTACCACTTTCCAATGATGCATGCCAGTGTCTTTGGAGAGTTGATAAGACGCATCATATAAGCGTACATCGATGACATTGTCGTCAAGTCTAAAAAGACAGGGGACCTGGTCCCCGACCTCACCGAGGTCTTCGCGAAGCTACGACAACACGGGGTAAAGTTAAACCCCGAGAAATGCGTCTTCGAGGTTCCGAGGGCCATGCTCCTCGGATTTGTCATGTCGGAACACGGCATTGAGGCTAATCCCGAGAAGATCATGACCATCATGGACATGGGGCCGATTAAGAACCTGAAGGGCGTGCAGCATGTCACGGGCTCCTCGCGCCTCTAAGTCACTTCATAGCGCGACTCGAAGAGCGCAGTCTGCCGTTGTACAAGCTTATGAAGAAGTCCGACCACTTCACGTGGACCCCTGAGGTGCAAGAGGCACTCGATTCTCTCAAGAATATGCTCAAGAGTCCTCCAATTCTAACCGCTCTGACACATGAGGAGCCAATGCTCCTGTACATCTCAGCGACAACCCAAGTGGTCAGTGCGGCATTGGTGGTCGAGCGAGAAGAGCCCGGGAGGTCGCAGAAGGTGCAACGACCTGTGTACTTCATCAGCGAGGTGCTCTCCGACTCCAAGACACGCTACTCCAAGATACAGAAGCTCGTGTACGTGATCTTGATGACCAAGCACAAGCTACGACACTACTTCGCGCACACCCCATCACGGTGGTGTCCAAGTACCCACTCGGGGAGGTCATCAAGATCCCCGAGGCCGAAGGGTTGAAGATCCTTCGGGTGCAAGGAAAGGGGGGCCGAACCAACCCCAGAACTGGGCCAGGCCGGCCGGCTTGGGCCGATCGGCCCAGGCCCATCCCGGCCCGGCTCGGTCGCCCCATCGCTCCCGTGGGTCCTCATGGATTTATGAATTTTGCCCCCTCCACTTGTATTATTTTGACGATGTCATCCTTGCGTCCAAGATGGAGGTTCTCCTTGCATGAAGTCCGGTCTTTGACACTTCAATCCTTGGGGGTGTTCCTTCGTAACACTTCGATCCTTGCCACCATTGGAAGTGATTTCATCAAGCTCATGAACACGAACAAAACTCCATAATTGCTCCTTTGAACTCGTTGTGAATCTGTCCTTTATGTCCATGTTTTCCTACATGAACACAACACTTCCAAATGCATGCACAAAGATGAACTTATTATACGATTAGTGTGCCTAGTGGCGGGTTAGTTCCATAAACAAATCCAAACCAAAGTGTAATGAACATGTTTGGTGTACCAAAATTCACCGTCAACATGGACCCAAAGATGGCGGCATACTGTCAAGCCATACGAGATATGGAGGGCAAGTTCCACGGCCTCGAGCTCCATCATGTGCTGCGCGACTACAACAAAGCAGCCGACGTACTCGCAAAGACCGCATCCAGTCCCAGCCCGGTGTCTCACGGGGTCTTCGCAAGTGATCAACATGCATCATCCGTACGAGCAGAGGGCGAGAAGCCACTTGAGGAGTTGGAACCCGAGATCATGTCGGTCGACCAGCCACTCGAGATGAACCTTGAGGATCCCGATTGGCGGTTTCCAATCCTCAGGTGGTTAGTCGAGGGGAAACTCCCCTCCGACCAGATGGAGGCTCGACGCATCCCCCTCCAAGCAAAAGTGTTTGTCCTCATCGACGACGAACTCTACAAGCGTGGGGCAGCTGGTATACTCATGCGGTGCATCCTCGGGGATCAAGGCCGCGAGCTGTTGCAAGAGATACATGTCGGCACCTGCGGTCACCATGTTGGTCCGAGAACACTTGTCAGGAAGGCTTTCCGACAAGGTTCCTACTGACCCACGGCAGTCGCAGACTCCAAGGACATCGTGCGGCGCTGTGAGGGGTGCCAATTCTACGCTCGACAAACTCACCTCCCGGTGCAGGCGCTTCAGACCATCCCCATCACGTGGCCTTTAGCCGTCTGGCACCTCGACATGGTGGGACCGCTCCGACAAGCGCCTGGGGGCTTCACCCACTTTCTCGTGGCGGTCGACAAGTTCTCCAAATGAATCGAGGCTCGACCCATCGTCAACGTCCGCTCCGAGGAGGCGGTATCATTCTTCATCGACATCATCTATCGCTTCGGCATACCCAACACAATCATTACCGACAATGACACCCAGATCACGGGCAAGAAATTCCTCAACTTCTGCGATGGCAACAACATCCGTGTGGACTGGTCCGCTGTTGCTCACCTAAAGACGAACGGGCAAGTCGAGAGGGCGAACGACATGATCCTACAAGGTTTGAAACCACAAATCTTCAAGCGGCTCGACAAGTTCCGAGCAAGATGGGTAGCTGAGCTACCGTCTGTGTTGTGGAGTCTACGCACCACACCGTGCCGATCCACAGGGTTCACGCCCTTCTTCATGGTGCATGGGTCCGAAGCGGTCTTGCCCATAGACATCGACTACGACAGCCCATGAGTACGGGCTTACACCGAAGAAGGAAATCAAGTCGCGCTCGAGGACGCGATCGATCAACTCGACGAGGCGCGTGACGTGGCGCTACTTCGGTGCGCCAAGTACCAGCAGGCCCTGCTATGCTACCACGAGCGTAACGTGCGCCCCCACGAGTTCCACGTCGGAGATCTCGTGCTCCGATGAGTTCAAGGCAGCAAGGACAGGCACAAGCTATCGCCACCTTGGGAGGGGCCATTCATCATCCACGAGGTGCTCCGACCAAGGACATACAAGACCAGTATGAGGACAGGAGGATCGTCTCCAATGCATGGAATATTGAACACCTGCACCCATTTTATCCTTGAGTAAATCTTCAAACCTCGTACATCAATAAATAGATGTTGCATACCTTTTTCACATGTCTTTGAGTTCAGAAACTTATCGTTGGTTGTGTTCATGTGTTAACGACAATGCTTGGGGCTGAGCAGCGAGCATCTTTGCACCAGTGCAAAGACGCTCCCTACTCGGGGGCTACCCAGGGCACGATGCCCTCCTCTATTTTTGCAAAAATTTTCAAAAAAAACTCGACAACAAGTGTCGAGGCGTTGACGGTGAAAATCCGTCAACCTAGCCATGAGTTTACCTTCTATGTTGGCATAACTTTTGTATCTTATTCATTGGTACTAACCCCCGTGGTATAACAAGTTCACTTGTGCATGTCGGTTTTGGAGTTATGTGTTTATGCGGGGTTTTAACGTTGAAAGAAAGACTTCGGGATAAGTTCATTAAGCACCTCATGACAAGACCTTGAAGCCCGATACAAGTCAAGCAATGAAGTGAACATGACTCCAAGAGCCCAAGGACCAAGCCCGAGAAGATGATAAACTCCGAGGAATGAACCGAGAAAAGTCTTTGAATCTTGCAAGACAAGGAGTTGAGTCCAATTTGGAGAGAAACCGATGTTAAGGGCCCACATGCAAAAGGGGAGAACATCTAGAAGACGTGGGAAGCAACACCGGCGAAGCGAGGCCGCGGGATGGGCCGAATTGGGCCCAGGCCGGCCGGCCCGGCCCCAATTCGGGGCCCAATCGGCCTCCCCTTTGACCTAATTGCTTCTCGGGCTATAAATAGCCCCCCGACCGAGAGCCACGCGGAACCGAAGTCGTAATCCGCCGCCGAGGAGCGAGAGAAGCTTGAGGGACACCATCTTGGAGATGAGGGTCGTGCTAGTTGCCTAGGGTTTCCCTAGCCGACGTGGGAACCTTGCATGGAAGACCACGTCGGAGCTCCGAGCGAGGATCAAGATCGAGGGAGGGCCCCGGTGGTGATCTTGTTCATGTAATCATTCATGGTGAAGTTTGTAAGTGAATCCGATTTCTAGCGATTAAGTGCCTTCTCGATGATTTTGATTTCTTCTTGGTTTTGCTTCTTCTACGATCTAGTCTATAGCTAGATTACATAGGGTGCTCTTGTAGCCGTGGTGGCTAGAGGTGCATGCCGGACCGGCCAAGTGATTTCAACTTGTTCTATCGAACTCGCCCTAAGCTCCCCGCATGAATAGGGATACGTTGTGACAGAACGGGGGTCTCGAAAGGCGGATGTTTTCGGAGTCGGATGGGAAGGCCACAATTTAAAGATGCTTTTAATGAGATTCGCTTTTCTATCTTCATCTATCTTGTTTGGAGCTACAACATAAGCATGATCTAGATTCTCTAGATTGGTTATCTCTTGCTTTCTCTTGCTACCTCTTTAGTAGATTAGATTAGATGTGTTTTCTTTATGAGTTAGTAGTTTAGATGCAATTTGCCTCTTCAATAGATAGCTTTACCTTGCTTTACTAGATTGAATCCTTGCGTTGCACATTGTTCCACGGATTCGATACCTTGGGTTCACCACTCGAGGGAAGAAGGGTCCCTTGACTACGACGGAAGACTTGTCCGCTTGCAAGTCACAAACGAACTTTGATACAAATATTAACCGTCAACAAGCCCCTTTTTCTGGCGCCGTTGCCGGGGAACAAGCAATCAAGATCCGATCTAGTATCGCTTATCTTTCAGTTTTTCTTTTGATTTTCTTTTGCATCTCTTATGTTTGATCATCCTCAAAAGAAAAAAAATCAATCTAATCTAGTTTTGATTAACCCTAATTTTTCTTTTCTTTTTAGATTTTTGTTTTATTACTAACCCTAACCGGAGATGGTTGGCTACCTCTCCAAGAAACCCAAACTTTTTTGTGGATGATCCAGGAAAACTTTACAGGCAAAGGTGACGTGCAACACAAGCTAAAGGGTTGGAAACCCTAGATCCAAAGTCGAAGGACCGTCAAAATCTCCAAGGGAATCACCACCTCCAAGTCCAAAGGAAGATCAACCTCAACCACCGGAGCGCTACGCACCCCGGACATCGTTGATCTACCTATCATAAACCTTCAAGACGCCGGGAGGCCGTTCAAGATCAAAGTCTCAACTATCCGCATGACGATTGCGAGAGCTGAATGCATACGAGCCGAATTCCTTGAGTGGCATATCGGTTTACTCAAGAGGAGGATGGAGAAGATGGAGATGGAGAAAGAAGCTCAACACCTAAAGGCCGCCGAAGCAAGATCCACATGCAAAGAGTGTGTGGAATACGACCATGTCCAAGGTAACCCCGATTTAATGCAAGTTCGTCGATTCAAGTTTTGGTTCCTCTTTGTGCACAATTCAAGGACTTGATGGATGAGCAAGCTAAGATCAACAAGGACGCCGTCACTAAGTTCGAGGCTATGGAGAAAATATTGAAGAATTTAGATGGCAAGGTGACGGAGGTCGGAAGCTCTATATGTGAAGTGTTCATCGTGATGAAGATGCTAGACGCAAGTGGGACAACTTGCCGGGCGCCCGATGGGTAACAAAGAAGAATATCCGAGACAACTCCAAGGTCCCAAGACGGCAAAGGCTACTCAAGCTCACTCGGGATATGAAGGATGACCATGAAGATCACGACCGAAGGACCGGAGTTCGAGATGCCGAGCCACAAGGAAGTTGTTGCATCCGTCAAGACCAAAGGGCAAAGCCACCGTGAAGACCAAAAAAATTGACTAAGCCAAAGTGGGTACCCAAGATTGCAACGCCCGCAAAGAGCGTTGATCCGGAGTAATCAAGTGAAGAAGTCTAGCCATGGACTATAAACGAAGCGCTAAGCGGGAGGCAACCCGTTTCGTCGAGTCAAGAATAAGCTACGGGAGGACAACCCGATTCCAGGTTTTTCGAGTCCTTTTAATTCAGTTCTGAATTTTACTACGCAAAACATTAGACTTAGAATGGTTGAACAATATTAGAGACATAATTCTTGGTTGAATATTTTGCTTGATCATAAACCCTTTACGTGAACCATCCTATGTGATTGTTTGCTTCTTTTTTTGAGAAACCACAACCAAAAAGAAAAAAATTTCAGAACCTAACTCAACCCTTCACCCTCATTATGGTGTTGTGGTTGACTTGTTTTTCATGCTAAAAAACACACGAGTAGAGCCACGACTTGTATCTAGATGTTATTTAAATTTCAGCACGTGGTAGGACTCGCGTGAACCTAGAAACTTGATTTTTGGTTGGTTTAAAAATCCATATCCTTGGTTTCTCTAAGATTAGAATTTTTCTAAGCCTCACTTAATTTTATTTCATTCAAAATCTCTCTCATCTAATCAAAATTAGGACCTAAACCTATGCCCCCATGATCAAGCCGGGAAAAGCTTGCTCTCAACTAATGAAGGCAAACTATACCGGTGAGACCGAAATCGACGTAGTCGAAAAATATTTTCGACTTACATTTGTTTTTAATGGGTTAAAAACTTCTCTAAATTTATGCTTGAGCTCTTGCATGGCTCTGAAAAATAATTTTAAATTTCAAAATAAGAGGAGTGCTTAGCCTTAAACACACTTAAAGGGAGGCAATCTAGTTAACCTAACCATGCATGCACCATGATACATCACGGGATGCCCCTCCAACATATTTAAACCACATGCAAGGTACAAGCATGGGGGGCAGCCAAGGCTTTGTTTTGTAGGAATATCATGGATGCATGTGAGGCAATGGAGTATGGAAGTGAATCAAGCGAAAACATCAAGTGGAAGGAGCAATAATGCAAGCGAAGGAGTGGACGGGAACGTTTGGAAGGTGTACGCGATCACGAAGCAACATGAATGCACTAGAGAAGAACCGAGCCAAGAGGAGGAGAGAGGTAAGTCTTTCATCCAACTCTTTGTTCGTGTGCTCTAGTTTGTAGGCCGGAACCACCTTAGACTTAGCCATCCACCGCGTTTGTTTCGTGCAACAAATCACATCCTTAATCCACTCAAAGTCCAGACTCCAAAATAATATTTGTGTACCTTGTTACCGGGTGAAAACCCCGGATATATATTTGTGAGGGAGAGTGCTGCAATCATGGAGGAAAACTACAAGCCTTTTCACCGAAGAAGAAGGGATCATCGTCGTTTAAGCCATCATCGACAACCTCTTCGAGGAGGCGCTCGGTTTCCGAGTCACCTTGGAGTATGGGGGAGGACACGGCACCACTGAGGAGGAACCACTCTTCTCCTTGGTGGCATGAGGGCCACACAAAACTCATTTATTAGGTTTACCAAACTTCAATAACATATGGAGGAGCCGCCTGTCCAACCTCACCACTTGACACGATCATCCGCTCCACCTCCATATGCTCCGCGGTATTCCGAGGGGTATGTCATCATGACGGAGGAGGAGAAGAAGCTCGCTCGCCTTAAGTAGAGGCTTGTAGCGAACGTCGACATCGACGACCAAGCTCTCCACATATTGGGTTTCACACGGGACACCGGTGCAATTCTCTAACGGAGTGTCGGCAAACACCCACAAGGAATTCGCCTAGGAAATTTTCATGACCATGGCGCATACCCTTGATGAAGGAGTGCCGAGTCTCTCATTCCGTTGGAGGGAGCCCACAAGAGGAGAAGAAGGAAGATACCGTCGGAAGGGTAACCTTGATCAATGATGCTATTTCTAGCACCTTGATGGGGTAATCTCCTTTCATCCATGGGTTGCAATCGATCTTGAGATGTGATCATACTTTGTTGGATTATCTATCTATCATCTTACGCCGTGACCATCATAGGTCTAGTCATGAATACCTTCGCGTAGTGAGAGTACGAGAGGAGGGAAAGGGCGAAACCGTGGTCACAACCCCCGATAGTTTAGATTGGTTTTCATGTTCGAAACGATTGCATGTCTAGTATCGTAGACCCATGGGCGAGTGTCTCCTACTTTCAAAAGGGAGCTCTGGAACAAGTATGTGCATGAAGGCACATGGGAAGGCTTTTGGAGTATGATCACGGGAAGAGACCATCAACGAAAAAAATACTATCCGGAACCCATTATCCAAGTGTGTCACTTTTGTGCAAGTGGATTTTTGGGAGAACAAGAGAGACAAAGATAACCAACACGGAGTTGAATTGGCTTTACTCGGCTTTGATTGCCAAGTGGCCAATAGACCCCACTCACCTATGATCAACCGGTGGTGTTGTTGCAACATCGAGTTCGGAAGATATTGGTTCGGGGTGTTACCTCTCCATGTTGACTATCTCTTTAAAACCGGATACTACAAGGAACTCGAATCATCTCCTACCCGGGACTTCCCTAGGAATATATGAAGAAAGGAAAATATAAGAAGATGAGAGAGGAGGCTTCCAAGTGGCCTAGGTGAATTTGCCCCTTCCGGATTGAAGATTAAGACTTTTCTTGAGGGGAAGAAGATCGATTAGAGGAAGGACTTCTTGTGCCAGAAAAAAGAATAATAGAGAAGGATTAGGGGAAAGTTTTTCCACGACCCAAAAAGGAGGTGCACAACAAAATTATGTCCCACCATTGGGAGGAACCCCGGCGCCGCCGAGTTACTACGGTGGTGTACCAATGCAAGCATGGGGGAGTGGTGCGGCCATACCCCCACCATTTTTTTGCGGTGCCCAACGTAGCCTTTGCGGAGCCCTATGCACACCTTCCTCAACCACAACAAAATGTGGCCACCATTGGAGGATACACTGCAAGGAACATGCAAATTATTGCAGCCATCCAAACCAATGCAAACCAAATGGGTGAAGGAAATGCAAACGTCGCTTATGTGCTTGGACACCTTCACCTAGCACCGTCGACAATTCATGGGAGGAGTGGTGCATTCCTATTGCAAGTAAGGGTACAACAATCAAGACTATCAATATCAACCACCGGCGGAAGATTAGAGAGAGGGGGAGCTTTAGCTATCTTTCCTTTACCCCCTTTTCTTTAATTTTCAGCTTGTTTGCACCTATGTTTGCGTAGTATTTTCAGCTTTGCTTTAATTTTCAGTTTTTAGTTTAATTTTCAGCGTGTATCTTAGTGTTTATTTTCATCATGAATAATGTCGCCACCAAGTTTTTACCTTTGGTAAAGTTACAAAGTTTGTGCCATGATGATATATGATTATAATTGCCGCTTTGTTTATCCTTGTAATTGGTTTATGCATGTTTAACCTAGTGCTCTCTTAAAAATACAAATCTGAAATTATCTAAATGCTAGCTTAATCCTCAGCGGAGGTTATGATTAAAATAAAGACCCATAGTGTTTTATGTGCTCTCAAGTTATGAATAGATTAAAGATGTCTTTTATGCTCAAAAATATTGCTAACCTTGTCACAAATATCACTTGTGTGCTGCTCAACCTATCCAGAGCCTTATATATATTTGAGTGCACAAACCTTAGTGTGCAAGATTTATTTTTGAGTGAGTTATTGCAGGCCATGATTTCTCTGGCCCGAGACTAAGAAGCTGGTCATTCCGTTTTTGCGTATCTATCTTTTTGCTAGCCTTTTTATCCGTGCATTGTGTATCCCCGCATTGGAGATCTCACAAACTTCGCCGGATATCCACCCTTAAACCAAATATCATCTTTTGTGATTACCTCCTTGACCACAACCTATCGTTGAGAATGGATCATCAATTCAAGGAAGATCGCAAGACGGTGCCAACATTGAAGATTTCAAGTATCTCTCCAAGGAAAAATATTTCCGGTACCTACCTTATTTTTTGCCTCTTTGCTCGAGGACGAGCAACGTCTAAGCATGGGGGAGGAGGTAGGTACGGTGCAGTTTTAGAGTTCAAAGGGGAGTATTTTAAAAAAATGATGAATGAAAAAAAATTCGGCGATATACGTGACTTCCAAGGTGAAGGTCTCACAAGAAGAAAGAAAAATAAATAAATATAATGAAAGAAAGAAAGAAAGAATGAATGAAAGAAAAGAAGGAGAAATATGAGAAAGAGAAAAAAATATATGCGTAAAGTGAACTCCCCGGTTCTCTAGGAGTGCATTCAAGGCTTCAAGTTAAAAAGATCCATTCTCATTTTTCCAACCATGTGCAATCCGATAACGAGGACTTCCTTTATGCCTCGGGATCACTCTTTGCCATTTGCACATGTCCACTCATCTAAAGTGTGTGTATTTTTCTCTTTCCCCTCCTTGACTTAACATTATTTTCCAATGACCTTTTTGACGAGTCTCGGTAAGACCATGAGAAGCTTGTCTTGTTTTGACAACACCTCATTTATAAAATCTTGTTAGGACTAAACTTTCCCAAAGCTCCATATAAAGCCTACCACACATATATGTTATGAGAGGGAAAGGAGTAGAATATATAGGCTTGAGAGACAAGTGAGATGAGAGTTCATGAGCAATATACAAGATTATTTAAATTTGTGAACTTGGTTTAGCTTTTCTTTATCTCGTTCTTTATTTCAAAAATTCTGAGGTCTATTTAAACTTTGTGAGCATGTTAATACTTGTGGGATAAGCTTAATAAGAATCTACCCTCCGTAGAGGTGAAGGCTAGTACATTATGGAACTTAAACGAATTAAACTTTTGAGAGCATTATGTTTTTTTTCGTGTATGATCAAGTGCAAGGTTTAAACATTGTTTGGCAACGATGATATCCATCGAAGGCTTACTCGAGGACGAGCAAGGTTTAAGCATGGGGGAGATGTTGACGGTGAAAATCCGTCAACCTAGCCATGAGTTTACCTTCTATGTTGGCATAACTTTTGTATCTTATTCATTGGTACTAACCCCCGTGGTATAACAAGTTCACTTGTGCATGTCGGTTTTGGAGTTATGTGTTTATGCAGGGTTTTAACGTTGAAAGCAAGACTTCGGGATAAGTTCATTAAGCACCTCATGACAAGACCTTGAAGCCCGATACAAGTCAAGCAATGAAGTGAACATGACTCCAAGAGCCCAAGGACCAAGCCCGAGAAGATGATAAACTCCGAGGACCGAACCGAGAAAAGTGCTCGAATCTTGCAAGACAAGGAGTTGAGTTCAATTCGGAGAGAAACCGACGTCAAGGGCCCACATGCAAAAGGGGAGAACATCTAGAAGACGTGGGAAGCAACACGGGCGAAGCGAGGCCGCGGGATGGGCCGGGTGGGCCCGGGCCGGCCGGCCCGGCCGGCCGGCCCGGCCCAATTCGGGGCCCAATCGGCCTCCCCCTTTGACCTAATTGCTTCTCGGGCTATAAATAGCCCCCCGACCGAGAGCCACGCGGAACCGAAGTCGTAATCCGCCGCCGAGGAGCATAGAAGCTTGAGGGACACCATCTTGGAGATGAGGGTCGTGCTAGTTGCCTAGGGTTTCCCTAGCCGACGTGGGAACCTTGCATGGAAGACCACGTCGGAGCTCGGAGCGAAGATCAAGATCGAGGGAGGGCCCCGGTGGTGATCCTGTTCATGTAATCATTCATGGTGAAGTTTGTAAGTGAATCCGATTTCTAGCGATTAAGTGCCTTCTCGATGATTTTGATTTCTTCTTGGTTTTGCTTCTTCTACGATCTAGTCTATAGCTAGATTACATAGGGTGCTCTTGTAGCCGCGGTGGCTAGAGGTGCATGCGGACCGGCCAAGTGATTTCAACTTGTTCTATCGAACTCGCCCTAAGCTCCCCGCATGAATAGGGATACGTTGTGACAGAACGGGGGTCTCGAAAGGCGGATGTTTTCGGAGTCGGATGGGAAGGCCACGATTTAAAGATGCTTTTAATGAGATTCGCTTTTCTATCTTCATCTATCTTGTTTGGAGCTATAACATAAGCATGATCTAGATTCTCTAGATTGGTTATCTCTTGCTTTCTCTTGCTACCTCTTTAGTAGATTAGATTAGATGTGTTTTCTTTATGAGTTAGTAGTTTAGATGCAATTTGCCTCTTCAATAGATAGCTTTACCTTGCTTTACTAGATTGAATCCTTGCGTTGCACATTGTTCCACGGATTCGATACCTTGGGTTCACCACTCGAGGGAAGAAGGGTCCCTTGACTACGACGGAAGACTTGTCCGCTTGCAAGTCACAAACGAACTTTGATACAAATATTAACCGTCAACGCGAGACCAATCGCACGAGCGAAAGGTTTTTTGACGGAAACTCGATCTCGCGAAAAGTGAAGACGACGGCCTACGTGGGATAAGGGGCTGTTGTTCGTTCAAAGCTCCTAGTGCTTACGCCTCCGCGGCTATAGCACAAAGACTTGCGAGCACTCTCTGAGTCCCCAGGTCTTCGTCCGACCTGTTTTCAAAAAGCATTCGAGTGACCACCAGGACTCCGGTCTGAAAAATGATTTTAGAAGCAAAACCTCGTCAAGTTACCACCCGAACCTTCCGAGTTCTCAGGGGCTACGAACGAGTGGTTGCACTTAGCAGATTGAGGAGGCCAGGCCTTCCGACTCCTATGCCTCCATGGCTCCAGAGTAAGGCTCGATCACTTCAGTTTTCTAAGATCGACTGCGCATTGCTGCAGTTGTCCTCGGGCGCTCGGAAGCAGTCGGGATGTAACACAATTCGAATGAAGTACTTATCTACACGGCTTGTAGCCTTACGACTTGTTCGGGTTATTACATGAAACAAATTATGGTACAATTAATTTGAGGGCCCAGGGGCTTCTGGGTCCGCTGATGCATCATGTGGCAACAGCTCCAGGTCCTTCAAGGCGGCGTCGACCATGTCATGGGCGAAGGAGGCACAGTCTTCTTCCAGCTCGTCGCATTGCACGTCGGAGATACCAGGGGCCCAGCCGCCGCTCTGCGCCATGCGTTCCAGCCCTTGGTAGTGCAACTCGAACATGGTGACAACCCGATGCACCGCCCACCGGGCCGTCATCGGCTCAAGCTCTTGGACCACGCCAGGGAGGCACCTGACTTCTTCAATCAGCATCTCAAGCGTCACCGGCCCAAGCGACACGCCGAGCCCGACCATAGCCGTGTTCATTGCCCTTCCAAGCTTGGCTATGTCCCCGATAACCTTCTGGCTGATGGCCTCCGACTTGCACTAGGCATCTCGGGCTTGGTTTAGGGTGGTCGCGTCCTGTTCTCGAGCCATCTGCGACTGCTCCAGCTCGATCTTGACCTCTGAAAGACAAATAGAACGACAAGTCATGGCGGTTCCACGAAAAAGGCGAAGATAGAGCTAAGGTTTGACACTTGCTCTGAAGCTGCTCTGACAAGCGCCCAATTGCGACATCCTTCTCGATGACCTTGAGGAGGGCGGCGTTCAACTCCTCTTCTGCTCGCCAGCTTCGCAGTCATTCCGGTGTGAATCATGCGCGCCCCTACGACCACGGCCAGCAAGTCAGAGCGTGACAAGACATGGGCAGTGAGAAAAGAAAGAGAAAGAAAGTAACCACGTGGCTCACCCTCAAGGTCCTGCGACAGCTTGGTGTTGTGAAGGACCGATACGGCGAACCGAGAGGAGGGGGGAGTGAATGGGAGCCGATAAAAATTCTTCTCTAAGGAGATGGAAACTCCAACAATATGAACACGGCTTCCAACACACGTCTCCGACTCACTACCAAGGTTGGTCAAGCCCACGTAGCCACTGGAGTGCCACTGGACCTAGGAACCAACACACCACCTTCCGACTCGAGAAACGCAGCGGAAAAACCAAACCTCGAGCCTACAGACCCACACCGGTCAGACCGGTGAGCACCACCGGTCGACCGGTCCCCGCCGGTGAACCGAGCAACTTCCACTAAGTGGCTCTACACCGGTCGGACCGGTGAGACACACACGGTCGGACCGATGGCGACTCGAAAGCCCCCAAGGCACCAAACAAGGCCAACCGACCACCAAACGAGCCCAAACTCGAAATAGCACCAACAAGGGACAACAACGAACACACCAAGACGTTCACCCGAGGAAAAACCCACAAGGGCACACACCGGTCGGACCGGTCAAGAGCACCGGTCCGACCGGTGTAGCACGGCGACTCGGGATGAACAAAGCACCCGCGGGACAACTCCCTCAAATCCAAATCTCGATCTCCCGAATCACTCCACGGACTTGAACAAGACTTTGGGGATATCAGGAACACCTCATGAGGAGTCCATAGCCAAGTTTAATCCCACCAAAACTCGTCCAAAAAGGAGGAATCGAAGAAATCCCGCCGAAAGCACTTCCAACCCAAGAACTCAAGAAACCCCAAAATTGAGCACCTTTTCTCACGGATTTGGGAGGGGAATCACAGCCCAAAGAACCACGAAGGGTTCCCACAAATTTCCCCCATCAAATCCCCAAGAGAAAAATCACGAAAACAACCCAAAGAAATCACCGAGAGAGGGCTCCGAAAATCACCACCAAGAACAACCGGGGAAAACACATCCAAACCTTGAGGAACCACACCGAATCATCTATACATGAAACAAAGGTTCGTACAAGGTCTAGCAAGCCGCCCGATCATCCATCCCTCTCAACAAGATCTCTCCGTGAAGCTCTCTTGCTAGTCCTAAGGAAAACCTAAGGAAAATAGGTGGAAAATAGGAAAACTAATGAGCTAGGGTTCCAAGAGATGGCTGCCATCCTCTCACCTCTTGGGTTATATGGAGGCAACCGAATGTCTAAAACGCCCTTCTCTACTAACTAGGGATACAAGCCCCTCAAGGGCGGATTTGGGATTCTTGATGTCTTCACCATCGGACGGATGCCGGCGACCGCACCCGCGTAGCCTCGACGCAAGCCATGCGATCCCGACGCGTGTCCTCCGCTTCGAAGATTCCGGACTACGTCGTCGCACACCGGTCGACCGATGCTCCTCACCGGTCGGACCGGTCCCCACCGGTCGACCGGTGCGGCGCGCTTTGCGGCTCCGTCTTCGGTTCTCCGGTCTTGGCTTTGTGGATCAACCAAGGAACCCAGTGGTTTTCTGGTGAACCACCGGAAACCCCGCGAACTCGGTGTAGCCTCCGCCAATCTCCACTCATGACTCGGCTCCCACGTAGTCCCGGCTCGACCTTGGTTTTGAGGCTCAACCAAGAAACCGTCCATGACTTCATCTTGCTGTTCATGCCACCATGCGGCCCGCACTTGACCCCGCTGGCCACCGGGTCCCTCGAACGAAGCCTACTTGTGTTCTCCACACCTGGAGGCCTCACCGGCGACGACCTTTCGCGCTTGTTCTTCACCCGCACCAACACCGGTCAAGCCGCAACCCGCACCCGCAATACTTAGCCCGAGAATCGGTCCACACAACGTTGTCAATCACTCATCACACAAGGAAGCGATCGTCCACCGGTCCTCGAACCCGGACATGGTCCTCAATCTCCCCCTTGATGAGTGCATTGACAACACCCACACGAAAGTAACGAGAGAGAAAAGAAAAAGAAAAGAAACGAACAAAAAGAAACTTCAACAAGCGATCGAAAGCCAAACAAAGGCAAAGAGCAAGATCACTTGAAGAAGACAAGTCTCGGACCCCTTAGGCAAGGGCAACGGCTCGACACATCCGAGACAAAGCAAAGCTCAAACAAAGAGCGCAAACCACTAAATCAAAGCTTGAACAACCACAAAGAGCTCCCCCCGCACACATGCAAGCTCCCCCGAACCAATGCACCTCCCCCGGACGAATGCATGCAAACCACTTGAAAACGGGACAGTACCGCAAAGCACTTTCGGCTCACACCGGTCGACCGGTCATCACCACCGGTCGACCGGTGCCTAACATGTGTACAGGACCAGCACTCACACCGGTCGGACCGGTGACCCCGACCGGTCGACCGGTGCACAACGAAGAGCCCGTGAAATGGCTCGAAACCACCTAAAAACCTTCTAAACACGTCCGACAAGCCATTTCAAGCTCAAACTTCTCCCCCTTGTTGGCAATGCATGAATCAAGCCAAAAATGCAAAACTAACAACCTAGAGCTTCTCAAATAGACAAAATTCAACAAAGAATGCTACACATGTCCAAATGAGTAAGTTAGATACTATACGGCTTCGTATCGATCTCAACTACATGATCACCAAGTTTCACAACCATTAGACGAAGCTAAGATGGATTTTGGCAATTTTGCGAAAAACTTGCCTCTCATGAGCAAAGTCCTTAACATGATCAAAGCATATCAAAATGGCAAAGCCACACAAACTTCATGCTAGGACAGCCATTCTAATCATAAGACCATCACAAACACCCACAAGCACCTCATGTCATGTCAAAGCCACCGAGTCATATGCCTACTTCTATGTATGAGACTTCTCATTGGTAGGCATCATGCAACGGTTTAGCACCCAAAGCAAATTAAATTCAGCACATATGACATGGGAGCATATTTCCAAGCATTTTTCATTTCATTTTCAGATTGGTAAATGGTACATGAAATGTCTTTGCGACAAAAAGGAACTTATGCTCCTCCACAAGATAAATCAAGAGGGCTAAACATTCATGATGGCAAATGAGCCTTTGGCCCCATATGATCAATAAACTAGCTATCCAACCACAAATTAAGCATAGCAAGACCACAAAAACATGTCAAGAGCATGTAAAGGCATTTACACATGAGAGAGCATACATGTGACATTTTTCAAAAACATAGCTATCAACCATGGATTATTCATCAAGATCATCAAGAGCTAAGCCAAACTAACCATATCATACCAAACAAGCTCACAAAGACATATATCTCATTCCATGGTGAACAATGTATATGAGAGAAGCTTTTCCTAACCAATGCATATGATACAAAATGCATGCAATCTAAGATACAAGGATGCCTATACATCATGTTACATATGCCATGCCAAATGCAAGAAATGCACAAAGAAAAGCTATACATATGCTACCACCGGCTCCTTGAGGGGAGGCAAAATGGGCTCGACACCACCGGCAAAAGAGAGCTCCCACACACCCAACTCAAGAAATTAAACACACACCTAGTTCCCCCGCAAACGAGTGAAAGTTGCTTGATCGAGGGGTTTGGTGAAAATATCGGCTAGTTGGTCATGTGTGGGTACATGGATCAAAGCTATCTTCCCTTTCTCTACGTTGTCTCTCGGGAAATGATACCTCACTTCTATGTGCTTGGTTTTGGAATGGAGCATCGGGTTCTTTGCAATGCTTATGGCACCGGTGCTATCACATTGAAGTGGGACATGGGTATACTCCTCACCAAAGTCACTCATGGTGTAGGTGATCCAAAGAAGCTGAGAGCAACAACTAGCAGCGGCAACATACTCGGCCTCGGTCGTGGATTGAGCAACACTCGACTGCTTGCGGGAAGACCAAGACACCAAAGAAGAACCCAAAAACTTGCAAGTCCCAGAAGTGGACTTCCTATCCAACCAACACCCGGCAAAATCCTCGTCTGAAAAACCATGAAGCGCCAAAGAAGAGGACGCAGTACCAAAGGCCGAAGTCGGGAGTGTGACGCAAGTACCCGAAAATTCGCTTCACCGCTTGCCGATGCGAAGTCCTCGAGACGCTTGAAAACGAGCGCACAAACACACCGAGAATCGTATGTCCGGCCTCGTCGCCGTCAAGTAGAGGAGTGATCCGATCATGCTCCGGTACTCCTTCTCGGTCCACGTGTTCACCTTCCTCGTCCGCATCAAGAGACGTAGTCGTACTCATCGGCGTCGTCATAGCCTTGGAGTCCTCCATCTTGAACTTCCGCACAATGTCCTTAGTGTACTTAGCTCCGGTGCACAAAAGTTCCTTCCTTTGATTGCTTGATTTGTAGCCCGAGGAAGAACCGCAACTCGCCCATCATGCTCATCTCAAACTCCCTCGCTCATATCATCTCGCAAACCTTGCAACAAGAGAGTTAGACGAGCCACCAAAGACAATATCATCCACGTACACGTGCACAATCGAGATATCTCCCTCCCCGCCTCGGCAAAAACAAGGTCCGATCGACCTTTCCCATCTCAAAACCTCTCTCAAACAAGAACCCCCTCAACTCCGCCATACCAAGCTCTAGGCGCCCGCTTCAACCCATACGGCTCCTTCCTCAACTTGTACACCCGTGGGGGTACTTCTCACTCTCAAACCCCGGAGGTCGCCTCACATACACTTCTTCCTCCAACACACCGTACCATTCGGAAAGCACTCTTCACATCCATTTGGTGCAACTTGAACCGTTTAGCCACGGAAAAAGCTAGAAGGATCCTAATCGCCTCCAAACGGGCTAAGGGAGCAAATGTCTCCTCGTAGTCGATCCCCTCCTTCTAATCGAACCCCTGAGCAACAAGTCTCGACTTGTTCCTCACAACCTCACCCTTCTCTCCCTCTTTATTTTTCCACACCCACTTTGTACCAATCGGCTTACACCCTGGGGGAGGGTCAACCAACTCCCACACCTGATTCCTCTCAAAGTTCTCCAACTCCTCATGCATCGAGTTAACCCAATTGTGATCGGATAGTGCGTGTCCAATGTCTTTAGGCTCAAAAGAAGCAACAAACGCAGCATGAGCGAAATGGGAATTGTTTCGAACCCTCGACCGTGTAGTGCGTTCATTCATGTCGCCGATGATCCTCGAAGCCGGGTGATCCACTTGAACTCGCCGGGGAGGTTCTCGCCTCGAAGCTACCTCCCCCTCAACATCGCCTTCTCCTCGTTCTTGATTTGTCGTCGTAGGTGTAGCAGAGGGTCCATCCATCATCGTAGTCGAAGTAGTGGGTACATGTTCGGCCGGGGCACCGCACCGCCATCCTCATCATCACCATGTTCATGCTCCTCCTCCCGAAAGATCTCCTCGCCAAGCTCATCATCACCGCACACTCAAAGACAAGCCGACTACGTGGCTCGTCTCGTCGAAGGTTACCTCGCAAGTCTCCATGATTTGGTTAGTTTCAAGATTGAGCACACGATATGCTCTAGAATGAGATGCATAAACAAAGAAAATGCCATCGACAGTACCTAGCCTCAAACTTATCCAACTTCCTCGCCTTTCTTCGAATGAAACACTTGCAACCAAAGACATGGAAGTGACTCACCTTGGGTGTGCGACCATGCATCAACTCATAGCATGTCTTCTTCTTGTGCACTCGAGGTATATCCGTTCGACACATAGCACGCGGTATTCACCGCCCTCACCCCAATACCTCCTCGAGTCCTATGCTCATCAAGCATCGTCCGAGCCATCTCGCACAAGGTCCCGTTCTTCCTTTCCACAACACCATTCCGGGGAGGCGTATACGGACTCGAAAGCGGTGCTCAAGACCCAAGTCATGGCAAAAGGTTTCAAAACGAGAGTTCCTGAATTCCGAGCCATTATCACTGCGGATAGCTCGTATGGCATCTTCGTGCCTCTCGTTCCTCAACCTCAAGACTAGATCTCGAACAAAACCAAACGTCTCCCCCTTATCCTCGAGAAAGAACACCCACGCATACCGAGAATAGTCGTCCACCACAACAAGGACATACCACTTCCCACCCGCAGATCGCACACGAGCTGGGCCAACAAGGTCCATATGGAGCAACTCGCATGGACACTCAGTCATCACATCGGTGAGAGGCGGGTGAGAAGAGGCCACCATCTTGGCATGCCTACACGGCGCACAAACCAACTCTTTCTCAAGCCTCAACCGTGGCAATCCTCGGACCAAATTGAGTTTACTCAAGCGAGACAAAAGGTCAAAGCTCAAGTGACCCAACTTCCTATGCCACTTCCACAACTCACTCGAAGAACCGACCAAGAAACAACGCTCCACACCCGAAGACCGAGAAAAATCAGCACGAAACACCCGACCCTCGGGAACGACCATACGTACAAGGTACCCTCGAGAGTCCACAATCCGAGAACCACCTAGCCGAAACAACACCTCAAAGCCCTCATCCAACAACCGGGACACGAAAGCAAATTGTACCCCGGCGATTGAACAAGAGCAACACGCCTCGCAGTGATCTTGTCACTCACTTTGATCTCACCTTCCGAAAGCACACGCCCACGCCCATTGTCCCCAAAGGTGATGTACCTCCTTGTCACCACGGGACGAGACTTGAGAACCACCCCCTGTCTCCGGCCATATGCCTCGAGCAACCGGAGTCAATCAACCAAATGTTCTTCAAGTCTCCCACCCGAAATTCAAAAATGAGCACGTGAGCGAACAAACGACTCAAAGACCGGGGTTAGTACCAAAAGAGTAAAACCAAGTGTCGAGCCATTGGCTCGAAAGTGGGGTTAGCACCAACCAAAGCATCTCTCCTACCAAAGCTACCTCCACGAACACCACCACGGTAACCACCCCCGAGGGAACCACCTCTCTGCCCGGAGGAGGACCAAATCCACGCAAGAAAGCCCGTGGAACGTCTTTCCTCTCCAACTCAAAGCTACGACTCCTCCCATCCCCGTAGTGAACTCGAGGGGGAGAATGCCTAGCAACCGACCACCGCACCCTTTCCCGGCCCAACCACCAAAACCACGACCACCGAAACAACCCTCGCACCCGTACGAGCACGAAACCCAAACAGGTTGTCCGTCCAGCCCGCACCGGTCCGACCGTGCTCCACACCGTCCGACCGGTGTGACCGGGCAAGAAGCACCTCCAGCCGGCCTTCCGCTCTCCCCAAGCCCGAACTCGTCCTCACACTCGCCTTGCCCCCGGGCATCCGCATACGAGGCTCAAGCACACCATCGGAAGGGTGGTACTTGTCTTTGTTAGCCCACTCCTTTGCCATTCTCTCCTCTCGCTTCCTCTTGAAGCAAAACTCCTCCTTATGTCCATCTCTCCCACAATAGCCACAATGGAACCTCACAAGCTTAGGCTTAGGCTTGGGATGTGGCCGCTCACCTGGTTTCTCTCCACTCAAACCCTCCACCGGTTTCTCACCACTAGCCTTCTCACTCTCCTTCCCAAAGAACACTTTCCCCGAAGTGCTCACAAACTTGATAGGCTTTTGTAGGTCATTTGTGGGTGTAGGAAACAAGGGTGGAGCTGGGGTTGTGTCTAGTCGGTTCCTTAGATGGTTAGGTTTTGGAGGGAAATCATTTTTGTGGTGGGTTTTTGGTGGCTCCGGATATTCTCTCCACTTCCCTCACCAACCTTGTTTGCCCCAAACCCCTCACCATCTTGCCTCTTGAAGGCCTCGATCATCATCCTCAACCGAGGCTCATGACCGGACAACCAACCCATCAACTTCCTCAAGTCATCATTCTCATCCCGCAAACGATCAACATAATGTGCAAGCTCCAAATTTTTCAATGCATGCATTTCACGGGTAGAGCAAGATGTAGGCATGGGTTCCTTCAATTTAGCCTCGAGCGAACTAGTGTAAGCATGCATCTCATCAATCTTAGCATGCAAAACAGGCAAGAAGTGCAAGCACCTAGCAAAGCGAGTCTAGACATAAGCTCGACCACTTCAACCCTAAGCACATCTAGTTCCTCACACTTGGAGGCATGCTTCTCCTTAAACAAAGCAAGATCAGCAAGGAATATGGAGCAATCAGCATAGTCATTCTCATTCGAAACAACAAAGGCTAGCCTTAAGGGAATCAATCTCAAGCTTTCTATGAAGCACCCGTGTCTCTAGCTCGGCCACTCTAGTCCTAGCATCCTCGAGTGAAGCCCTAAGCTCTTTCCTCATTTTCTTGGCCTCTCTAAGCATGTCATCACGGTTATCAAGCAAAGAGCCAAGCCCTCATTCTCCCCGGCGCAAGAAGGGAAGTTCATCACGCACCTCGTCGTCGGACTCGCAGTCCGAGTCGCTCCGTGTGCTCTTCTTGCCGCCGGAGCTCAACGCCATGGTGCGAAGCCATCTCTCACGAAGCGGCCTCACCCCCGCTCGTGTTCTTGGACGACTTCTTGTTCTTGCGGTGATCTCCCTCATCTTCACTCCTTGCTCGAGCTCAAGGTGGAGTACGCGGAAGCCGGAGTCGACGTCGCTCGCTCCCACCATCGCTCGGGTCTTGCCTCGCTCTCCTTCTTCCTCGATCATCGCTCATCCTTGTACTTGTTCTTGTGCTTGCTCTTGTGGTCGCGCCTCGAACGGTACTTGTCGTCCATCCTCGGCTTGTGCTTGTAGCCGTCCTTGTTCTCGGCCTTCTCGGGCGGTCGGCGACGAAGTGTCCCGCTTGCCGCACCGGAAGCACGTCCTCGTGTTCCTCCTCATGTTCACGCGGTTCTCGTGCGGCCTCTCGAACCGCCTCGTCACCGCCGGCTCGTCCTCTCCAAGGTCATCAAACTCCTCATCCGGCATAGACATCAAAGAGAAAAAGGAGAACATCCTGGTGGATGGGTTAGAGTTAGCCTTTACTTTGGAACCACCAACGAGGGCAAGACTATGGGAATCAGTCGGTCCCTCGAGCTTGGCAGTCATGCCCCTATCCACCTCAGCCGACTTGAGCTTCGAGAACAGCTCGTTCACCGTCGGAGTGTCATACTTCTCCGACTCGACAATGGCCTCGAACTTTCCACCCCATATCGTACGATCCAAAGAGTGTAAGAGTTTGACCGCTCTATCATGATCATCGTACGGGAGCACATCCACATTGGCCCTCATGTTGTTCACCACCACCGTGAACCTCTGAAACAAGGCATTGATGGACTCACCTAGGGGAGATGAGTGAAGTTCTCATACTCTCTCCGCATGTCGCATACATCCGTGCTTGAACCTGGGCGTTCCCAACATGAGCCTCCTTCAACACCGCCCAAATCCTACAAGCCAAGTGCTCGGTGTGCACCGATCGAACTTAGGCTAACACAAAGCATGAAACAAGTAGTCGACCGCCTTATTGTTGGCGTCAAATCTGTCCCTCGATCCTGGAGCGAGTAAGTCCATCGGCTGGACATAGCCTGTGTCCACCATGACATCCCAAAGAATCTGACCCTTTCCGCGGAGGAACGCACCCATCCGCTTGCTCCACATTTGGTAGTTCTTGCCATCGAAGTGTGGAGGACCCGAACCCCGTTCTCGGTATGCCATCCTTGGATCTTAGACCGGTTAGAGTCAACAAAGACCCGAATCGGCTCGATACCACTTGAAGGATCGATACGGCGAACCGGAGAGGGGGGGGGGAGTGAATGGGAGCCGATAAAAATTCTTCTCGACGGAGATGGAAACTCCAACAAGATGAACACGACTTCCAACACACGTCTCCGACTCACTACCAAGGTTGGTCAAGCCCACGTAGCCACCGGAGTGCCACCGGACCTAGGAACCAACACACCACCTTCCGACTCGAGAAACGCGGCGGAAAAACCAAACCTCGAGCCTACGAGAACCACACCGGTCGGACCGGTGAGCACCACCTGGTTAGACCGGTCCCCGCCGGTGAAACCGAGCAACTTCCACTAAGTGGCTCTACACCGCCGGACCGGTGAGACACACCGGTCGGACCGATGGCGGCACCGAAAGCCCCCAAGGCACCAAACAGAGCCAACCGACCACCAAACGGACCCAAACTCGAAACAAGACCAACACGGGACAACAACGAACACACCAAGACGTTCACCCGAGCAAAAACCCACAAGGGCACGCACCGTCGAGCGGTCAAGAGCACCTGACCGAGCAGGTGTAGCCGGGCGCTCGGGATGAACAAGCACCCGCGGGACAACTCCCTCAAATCCAAATCTCGATCTCCCGAATCACTCCACGGACTTGAACAAGACTTTGGGGATATCGAGAACACCTCATGAGGAGTCCATAGCCAAGTTTAATCCCACCAAATCTCGTCCAAAAAGGAGGAATCGAAGAAATTCCACCGAAAGCACTTCCAACCCAAGAACTCAAGAAACCCCAAAATCGAGCACCTTTTCTCACGGATTTGGGAGGGGAATCACAGCCCAAAGAACCATGAAGGGTTCCCACAAATTTCCCCCATCAAATCCCCAAGAGAAAAGTCCCGAAAACAACCCAAAAAATCACCGAGAGAGGGCTCCGAAAATCACCACCAAGAACAACCGGGGAAAACACATCCAAACCTTGAGGAACCATACCGAATCATCTATACATGAAAC
This sequence comes from Cenchrus americanus, assembly GCA_947561735.1. Lineage (NCBI taxonomy): Eukaryota > Viridiplantae > Streptophyta > Magnoliopsida > Poales > Poaceae > Cenchrus > Cenchrus americanus. The sequence goes on from OX387241.1 coordinate 256,236,619, forward strand.
AAAGGTTCGTATAAGGTCTAGCAAGCCGCCCGATCATCCATCCCTCTAAACAAGATCTCACCGTGAAGCTCTCTTGCTAGTCCTAAGGAAAACCTAAGGAAAATAGGTGGAAAATAGGAAAACTAATGAGCTAGGGTTCCAAGAGTTGGCTGCCATCCTCTAACCTCTTGGGTTATATGGAGGCAACCGAATGTCTAAAACGCCCTTCTCTACTAACTAGGGATACAAGCCCCTCAAGGGCGGGTTTGGAATTCTTGATGTCTTCACCATCGGACGGATGCCCGGCGACCGCACCCTGCGTAGCCTCGACGCAAGCCATGCGATCCCGACGCGTGTCCTCGGCTTTGAAGATTCCGGACTACGTCGTCGCACACCGGTCAGACCGGTGCTCCTCACCGGTCGACCGGTCCCCACCGCCGTCGGACCGGCGCGGCGCCTTCGCGGCTCCGTCTTCGGTTCTCCGGTCTTGGCTTTGTGGATCAACCAAGGAACCCGGTGGTTTACGGTGAACCACCGGAAACCCCGCGAACTCGGTGTAGCCTCCGCCAATCTCCACTCATGACTCGGCTCCCACGTAGTCCCGGCTCGACCTTGGTTTTGAGGCTCAACTAAGAAACCGTCCATGACTTCATCTTGCTATTCATGCCACCATGCGGCCCGCACTTGACCCCGCTGGCCACCGGGTCCCTCAAACGAAGCCTACTTGTCTTCTCCACACCCGGAGGCCTCACCGACGACGACCTTTCGCGCTTGTTCTTCACCCGCACCAACACCGGTCAAGCCGCAACCCGCACCCGCAATACTTAGCCAAGAATCGGTCCACACAACGTTGTCAATCACTCATCACACAAGGAAGCGACCATCCACCGGTCCTCGAACCACACATGGTCCTCATGTTGTTCTCGCGCAGCCGCGACGCCTCCTCCGAAACCACCTGAAGCTGTTTGGTGACCTGAGTGAACTGGCAGCCGGCCGTCGCCAGGTCAGTCGTGGCAGTGCCCAGGTCGCGCTCCAGCTCCGAAACCCTCGCCTCGAGCGTCATCTTCTCGCGAGCAGCAACCTGGGCGGCATCTCGGGCAGCTGCTTCGGTGGAAGCGGCGTCGGTCCTGGCCCTCTCAGTAGCCTCTTCGGTGGACGCCGCAGCCGCACGGAGCTTCTGGACCTTGGCCTCGGCGAGAGCCAGCCTCAACGCCAGCGAGTCCTTCTCGGTGGCAGCCGCTGCAGCGGCGATCTAGGCGGTGGTGGCATGGTCCTCCGTAGATTGTCAGGCAGCTTCAAGGGACGTCCGCGCCGACGCCTCGCTCGTCACCGCTGCGGCCACCGCCACCCGAGCCACGACAAGCTGCATCTCCAGCTGGGCCCGCTCCGCGCGAAGCTCACGTGCTGATGCTGTAAGGCTCGCCTCCAACCTGATGCTGTAAGGGTCTGCCCCGAGCAAGACAAGAATAAGCCACACTCCCCAGAAGAATCGGAAAATCGAAGAAACAAATTGTCTAAGCAAGAGAACTTACCGAAGTTGCGGGGAGGATCAACTCGTCGAATGCACGGCGCACCCACTCCAACCTGCGCTCGAGGGTGTTGCGCGCCGCCACCTCATTGTCATCCTAAGTGTCGTCGCCGGCTGTCGGTGTTTTAGACTGGCAACCTACCAAGGGGAGTGCCCGAGGTAGATGAATGTGGCCTCGCCGAGATCGGTAACTCGAAGGAAGAGACACGTGGCACACAATTTAGACAGGTTTGGGCCGCGAGGTGTGTAATACCCTACATCCTGTATGCTGCGTAGCTCTGGATTGATTGGATGAGTTTTACAAGATGATGCATATATGAGAGAGAGGGGTCCCTGCCCCGCCTTATATAGTCCGGGAGGCAGGGTTACAAGTCGGTTAGGGAGAGAGTACTAGTCGGGTACGTCTAGGAGTTCTCTACACAGTACAGGACATGTATAGCTTACTATCCAAGTACTTATCCACCGTAGTCCTTGCGCCTCACGTCATCAGGTGCCGTGTGGCACAAGCCAAATAGTCCCAAGGGCCCACCGAGTAGTCGGTCCTGGTACCCACCGAGGTAGTGGGCCCAGGGAGGTCCATACGACAAGCCCATGAGTACTTTGTAGTCGAGCAGGATAGTTTCAAGTAGTCTTGATGGCCTTGACAAGTAGTCCTCAGGCGTCCCCGAGTACTACAAGCCAAAAGTCCTCAAGAATACTTGAAGCATCCCAAGGATGGAAGGTACTCCAGCTGATCCTCGAGTAGTCTTGAAGTCTTCTCGAGTAGTTCCCAAGCATCCTCGAGTTATTCTCTTGAAGGTCTTCAATAATACTCGTGTTGTCTTGAAGCCGAAATTTATATGGAAGTGCGATTGCAAAATTGCACTCCATATGGAGTAGCCCCCAAGCCTTAGGTTGAGTTGTAGACTCTGGCTGAGGGTCAATCTGAAATTCTGGCAAGATTATCCCATAAAATCCGGATAAAAAACCGAAGGTCACGTGGCACGGAGCCCCCGAGCCTTGAGTCGAGTACTTCCTCTCGAATTCAAGGGTCATCTTGAATGTAGAATGTGTCCTGAGTTGCTCTTGAATCTTGTCGCCACCCAGAGAGTTGAGTAGACGTAGCCGAGCCCCCGAGAATAGAGCGCGTCGACTACTGGAAGTTGAAAGGTCAGGCGGCCGCAGCTGAGTCAGTCGCTGATACATATCCATCTGGCCGTTATGGAGCCGCCAGTTGACTTATAAATAAAAGCCGAAACCTTTAGGGTTTTTCATCCCTCGCATTTGCAGCCATTCGAAACAGATCTAGCCAAGAGTCAGCTGCCTGTGCACACTACCACCGCGCCTTAGGTTGCAGATCCACGCGCGCCGCCGCTACTGGCCTCTGGAGCAGCCCCCGAGCGAATGCGCGTGAAGACCCGCTGCATTTGGAGAATGAAGCCGTCCCTGTCGAAAACCATGAAGACCGGCACCGGAAAAAAGAGGTCCCATGAAGAGGCATCTGGTTCCGCCGAGGGGTCAATGCCGCCGACGTCTCCCCCACGTCCGAATCCAAATAAGGAATGGAAGAAATCCAAGGCAAAGACTGAGGACTTGTTGGCGCTGTTGAATAGCAATTTCCTGCGGGAGAAAGAGGTGGACATGTGGCGCGCCACCACAGGAGATCCGTATCCGATGGAAAAGAACCCCGACGAGATCCCGATGTTCACCCGGATCGTGGAACGCGGGTTGGCCCTCCCGGCGAGCGACTTCTTCAAAGGCCTTCTCGACTATTACGGTATCGAGTACCTAAACTTGAACCCCAATGGAATCTTTCACGTCTCCATCTTCGTCCACTTCTGCGAAGCCTTCTTGGGGATCAAGCCACACTGGGTGTTGTTTTGAAAGTTCTTCCGCGTGAAGCCCCAGCCGAGCGCCAACGACCCAAGAGTAGTCGGAGGGGCCGGCATCCAGATGCGCGAAGACGCCGCCGAGCAGTACTTGGTGTATAAGCTGATTTACTCCAATCAAGATTGGAAAGCGAAGTGGTTCTATATCACCAACCACCACCCGGAGCTGCCGAAGCCAAGCAAGAAGCATCCGAAGCATCGGCCCTGGTGGAACATGGAGCCGACGATGCAGGAGGGTATTTAACTAACCGAGCTTCTACAGAAGATCAAGGCTTTGAGAGAAGCCGGGCTGAGGGCCGAACACGTGGCCTTCAGCTTCATGAAGAGGAGGGTGCAGCCACTGATGGCTCGCGACACCCTCGGGTATCAGTACACCGGCAAGGACGACATGTCGCGGATGCCTGGCGGTGAGATCGATGATGACGACCGTAACATCCCTAGTTTTGACTTGCTTTCAAATGTCGAATTTCAAAAACAAACTTGGATTGAATTGGAGTGCATGTCAATCTAACTTAAGGATGTCTTCTTCTTCTCTTCCTTAATTCCTAGATCTATTTTGAGCTAAATGAAAATTCCTAGGAAATATAAAAAAATGTTAGTGTGAGAAACTTGGAGATTCTATTGGTTTTATTTGGAATTTGTTTGAGTGGGGTTTCAAACTTGAATCTGCATTCAAATTTGAATCTAATTTAGAAAAGGGTTTGAAGGGAAATAGAAAAGGGGAAGGGGGACTGTTTCTGGGCCGCGAGCCCAAGCTCCCGAAGTCTGTCGGGCCACCCCCATCTATTTTTCTCCGCACGCCGCGCCACCCGCGCTCCTTCCTCATTTCAGCCCACCGCGGCCCGGCCCAACGCCGGCCCGCCTCCCACCTACCGCGGCCGCCCCGGACACCGACGGGCGGGGCCCGGTGTGACGTCGCCCCCGGCGTCGCCCGTCTTCCTCCCGTCACCCTTCCTTTTGCTTTCCCCCTTTTGCACTTTGCGACGTCGCCCGAGCTCGGCGCCGCCCCCGCTCGCCGCCGGCCGTTCACGCCCCCCCGGAGTGATCCGCGCCGTCCACGCGTCCCGCATTCCCGCCCGCGCTATAAGATGGCCGCCGCCGCACCGCGGCGTAGCCGCAACCCTAGCCGCCGCGGGGAAGAACACCCGCTCCACACCGCCTGCGCCCGCCGGGAGGAGAAGGAGGAGGAGGAGGAGAGGAGGAACCCGGAGCTCGCCGCCGGCTCGCCGTCGACCGCGCGGAGCGGGAGGCCCACTCGAGGAAGCCCGAGGACGCCGCGAAGCCAAGAACCGCGACGCCCTCGCTTCCTCTCGCCCGCGCCGCCGTGCCACGCCGCCACCTCTACCAGCGCCGCCTCCGTCCTCATCTCTGCGCCACCAATCTTCACCGCCGTCTGCACGTCGGCCCGTGGCCACCAAGGTGAGGCAAACCCCCTCGCCCTCTGTGGTTGACCCGGCCTTCGAGCCGCGGCCCTCTTACACACGCCGTGCCGACCTCGCCGCCGCGCGCCGCCGCCGGTGATGCCGGCCATCGTGCCAGCCGGGAAGCGTGTCTCTTCGGGTGCCACCGCCGCCGTCGCCGCAAGCGCGCGCTCTCGCCGCCGTCCCTTTTCTTTCCGTACCGCACCGTCCTCGCGTAGCCGACGCGCGTCGCGCCGCCGTCGAGCTCCCGAACGCCGCGTCGCCGGCCCGCTCGGTTACGTTCGCCCGCACCCGTGCATGTTCCACTCACCGCAGCCCGGCGCCGCGATCGCCTCGATGCACCGTCCACCGTGCGCACGCACGCGGGGCCACCCCGGCCGGAGCCGTGCCCGCACCGTACCGCGCCGCCGGCCAGGGCTCTGCCGCGGAGGGCAAGAGCCGTTCCGGACAACCCAGGGGGAGGAAAAACCCAGCTTTAAGCGTTTGCGCACCCATAGGACCCGTATCGACCACCAACCGAGCGCTGGACTTCGGTATGGCGCCGTCGCCGGCGACCCTCGCCGCGCCGCCACCCACACCGTCGCCGCCGCTCCTTGCCATGCCGCGCCGCCGCCCATCCTTGGCCAAAGCGACGCACGGCTAAGGGGTATCCCAAATCCCGCTATGCCTCACCCTCACCGCGGTCTCATGTGGGTCCGGCCGGCGCACCTCGCCGCCGGCAAGCCGCCGCCCGCGCCGCCGCCGTCTCGGGCATTCCGTCGAGCACTTCACGCGCGGGGGGGGGGGGGGGGAAAAGGCCCTAGGCTCGCGCGCACGAGCGCCTACACACGCGCGCGGCCGCGGGTGGATCCGTGGGATCCGGTGCGGCCCGCCTCTCACGGCCACGGCCGCACGAAGCCCACACCGCGGCCGGCCGCACCGGCGGCCGCCGGACCGGCCGCGGCCGGCCGGTGGGGAGCCAAGCCCCACCGCGGACCACGGGGGACCCCGGCCGCAGTCGGGATCCGGGGGATCCCGTGCGGCCGGTCGATGGGAAGGGTTTTCTTTTAAATAAAAATTCCGTAAAATTCCTTTTCCCTTTTAAAAATCCTAGAAAATCCATTTTATCTCCGAAAATTATGAAACCTTTTCCAGTAAATTTCTAAAAACTTAAACCACGGGTTGGGATACTGTTTGCTCCCGTTTTGGATCTTAATTGCTCTTAATTTGGATTTAAGTTGCCATAGGACCGCTGTTTATTTTCCTTTTTCGCGCTACTAGGAGCAGGGGGAGCCGGAGAGCTGAGTCAGGAGTACGACTACGCCGACGACTTCGCCGCGGAGGACTACCCGACCCCAGGTTCACGCCCGACCGACTCTGAATTACCCATTAGGCATTGCTGAGTAGTATTGCTAGCGCTTTACTTTATGTATGCATGATGAGGAACCTTGCACCGCCTCCTTATTTACCCCCGTCCTTGATTGTCCTACTACTACTATATGTTTATATGGGCGTGTATGTGCGCCGAGCTTCGCGATGCATGTGTTGGGATGGGAATAGTGGTTCTTGGCGTGAGTGGGGTAAAAACCGGCAGGAGAAGGCGTTTTTGGGTACTTTGGCGGGGGTGAGCTCGAAACAACCGATCTGGGATCGGGGATAGGGGTGCACTCCTCAGTGCATCCCTCCTGTTACGGTTTTCGGAGCCTAGGTGTTGGGGTTTTCGTGCGCTTGGAGGACATGAGCTCGCCCCGGTCTGAAATCGAGTGGATCAACTTGTTTATAGGACATCGTACACACCCCCCCGCCGAGAGTGGGGATAGGGCCGTGTTGAGCTCGGCAAGTGCGAATCCATACCGCTTAGGATGGATAGCGGGGTATCAGTGGGGGAGCGGTGGAGGTGAGACCACCCTCTCAGAGCGACTCCCGTGTGGCCACACGGGAGCATTTCACAGTTCCGGTGTAGTCCCTTCCGAGGGGGGGGCAACTTTGAGGGCCGGATGCAGGATGGGTTCGTAACTACCGAGAGTTCGCCGGTAGGATGGGCTCGGTCGGCCGTACACCGGTCGGGTACCATTCCGGGATGGGTACAGGTGTACACGCTCTGCAGAGTTGTTCGATCTATAGCTATAGCCGCGTCCTCGGTCATGGACACTCGCCAGAAGACGTACTTGATCCTCATGTTTTGGGATTTCTACCTCCCCCCTATAGATGAGAGTGTGGTGAGCCGTGGTTATAGCCGGCTAGAGGAGAGAGGCTCCATCTACCTCGTTGATCCGGTTGTAATCATTGAGGTGCGAGGAGAGGAAGTTCTCGCATCGCCCCTAGACAGGAGTAGGAGTTGGGACGGGTCTTCTGGGTGACCAGTTGGATCCGGGATGTGTTGAGAGACTTGGGTTTTGGGATATTGAAGGAGATACCTTGTTTATACTCCGCTGCTGCTGCTTAGGAAACCACAGCCGATTCCTTGTTTACTCTCTTTTCCCTTAGATATTAGGCCACTTAAAGCTGCATACGGTTGGTGACGTGGACCTATCCCGCTCCTTGGGGATAGACTTTGGGTGTGCAGGGTACGAGTCCGACTTCGACTGCAACGCCGACGGATGGTACGACTGAGGGATACGTCGCTTCGCTCGAGTTGCCTGTGGCGGGAAGAATAAAGATGGAGACCCTTCTGAGAAGATAGCTACCGTTGCGTAGAATTTTTCACTCTGATTCAGCCAAGAGGCTTGTAATGCTGTACTCCATTATGGACATGTAATAAATTAATGTACTATTAACATTATGTGATGCGATGTATGACTTTGTGTATCTGTCTGTGAGACGTTCTGTACGCGATAGCCACTGATCCAGGGACTATCGCGATGGTACAGGGATTCGGGTTTTCTATGAAAATCCGGGGTTTTACAGGTGGTACCAGAGCCATGCTTGACCGTAGCACGTATCCCTAGGAAAGGTCGATAGAAATAGGACTCTATACGCTCTATCTTTATAGTTATACCCTTGAGCTATATTATAAAACTCGTTCCCTCTTTGAAAATTTCTTACTCACCTGCGCTGACAGAAATTTCTTGCGTTTCACAGGAGATGGAGCACCGGGTCGCGGAGATCACCCCCGAGACCGCGGGGGCGATCTGCCACTGGATGGAGAGGGCCCTTCTCGGGCTTGGAGTCCCTCCGACCTACGTCACGTACCGCGCCGAGTACGTCCCCGCCGTGACCGGGCGGATGGTGCTCGCACGGTCGGCCGTGCTCCCTCACCCGAGTCTCCCCGGGTTTAAGGGAGAGGTCGCCGCGCGCCGCCGCACTCACCGTCGCGACCGCGCTCGACGTCGCCCGCCGCCGTGCCCCGGGCTGCCTACTCGCACGCACCGCGCCTCCTTCGAGGCCGGGACTCTTCGGCCGCTACCCCCGGACTACCGGCGCCTCGCACCGCTCGTGGACGGAGTTCCTTCGTACGAGGGGATCCGGGGACGACGTCGACGCTGCTCCCTTCCGCGAGACCGACGAGACTCTGGTGGAGACCGCCAGCTACTTGGTCGACCTCGACAAGTACACGCGCCGACTGGAGGACGAGTCACGTACCCTCTACGGCCGGTGTCGGGGACACCACCATCGACGCGCTCCGGTACGCAGCCACGCTGCGCCGAGCTGGAGAGGGAGAACACCGCTCTACGCCACCGTGTTCGCCAGCTCGAGTTGAGCCTCGACCGCACGACCGCCGTCCTGCTGCAGTCCGAGAGGGAGAGGGTGGACACCAGGGAGGAGATGTTGCACGCCAAGGAGGACCTACGCAGGCTGACCGCGAGTCAGAACAGGCTGAAGGACAAGCTCGAGCGCAAGGACGACCTGCTCACGGTGCGCGCTCACCTGCTCGGGTGTGAGCGGCTCAAGGTGGAGAAGCTGGAGAAGAGCCGAGCGGACAACGTCGCCAACATCGCGTGGCTCACGCGCACGGCCGTCTACCTGAGGGACAAGGCCGAGAGACTGAGGAGGACTTGGGAGGACGCCGACTCGCTTCGCGTGGACGAGCTCTTCGAGCTCAACGGAGAGCTACCCCCCGAGTCCCAGCGTGAGATCCGCACTGAGACCTTCGAGCTGCACCAGTCTCGCCTCAAGCTCCACCTGTGCCCGATGGCCCGTCTGCCGACTCCCGTCGAGACCGAGGAGGTTCGAGAGGCTCACGCCTTGGTGTCCCGGATCTTCCCGCCGGACTACCCCACCGAGGACCGCTACCCCGTCACGTACCAGCGGGCACGCACGGAGTAGAGAGTTGCGCAGGAGGCATGACCTAGAGTAGTGTTCCATGCTAGTAGTTTCCATGAGTTGTTCCATGCAGCCGCGAGCATGTTCCGGTGCATGAAGAGGGTCATGCCACACCATGTAGACACTGCCCTTTTGAGATTGTACCGATGTATTAGATCGTTGACTTGTTGCTGCTACCCCAAGGTCTGAGTCAGCCTCAGGGGAGCAAGTGTACTAATCATGTTTGATGTGTGCTTGGATCTTAATGGTGTTATTTGTGTCTTAATGCTTCTTCTGCTTGAGTGTAGGTTATATTTAGAACTATTTTCTTGAATGCCTAAGACTCATGTGTGAGTTGGTGAAGTGACGTGCGTAAACACCTTTCTTTTCCCTTATGTTTTCGTAAGGATGTCGATCCGCCGCTCCAACCGGCCGATAGCTCGCCTCGAGGAGGCGCCCGCCGAGGAAGAAGCCCACCGGGGCGTGGACGCGGCCGTGGCCGTGGCCGTCCACCCCTGCGTGGAGGAGCCTTGGGGGCTAGGGCCCGAGGTGACGGGGCACCGCCACCGCCGCCCGAGAACCCTGAGGCCGAGGTGGGGCAAGGAGCAGCCGCACAAGGCCAGCCTGAGCCGGAGCAGCCACCACCACCCCCGCCTAACTTGGTGGAAGTGATGGCGCTCCAGACTCAGCTGATGCAGAGGATGGCAGAGGCCATGGAGCACCGTGGCAACGGTGGGAACCGCGTCGCTCCGCAGGACGAGGACCTCACGCGGAAGATCGAGAGGTTCATCCGCCTGAAGGCCCCCACCTTCAGCTACTCGGATGATCCCCTCGAGGCCGACGACCGGCCGAGGGTGATCGAGACCAAGCTCGACCTCACCGTCTCGCTCCGACGAGGAGTGTGTCGCTATCGCCGCGCACCGCCCGGAGGGTCCCGCCAAGGCGTGGTGGGACAACTACACCGCCACCCACCCGAACCCGGCGTTCATCACCCGGGCCGGAGTTCGCGAGGCGTTCCGCGAGCGCACCTTCCCCGACGAGCCGCCGGTCCCGGAAGGCGCAGGAGTTCCGCACCATGACTCAGGGTGCGATGAGGGTCGAGGAGTACGAGCGTCACTTCATGAAGATGATGCGGTACGCCCCCGACGACACCAACACTGACCAGAAGAAGCAGTTCTGGTTCCTGCGAGGCCTTCACCACGGCCTTCGCCAGGCGCTGAAGGCTAGTGAGCACAAGTCCCCCGCGCCATCTCGTCAACCGCGCCATCGCGGTCGAGGACGAGAGGAGGGGCCACGAGGAACGCATGAGGGGCAAGAAGAGAATGGGAGATCGGGATCGCCCCGACCGATCTTTCCGAAGCCGAGAAGCGGACGAGCAACATGCCGAGGGGGGAGCTACCGCCCGGGCACAACCGACTCGGGCGTGGCTTCGGAGGTAGTGGACGTAGCCCGTTCCCGGAGGGAGGAACCCCGGCTACCCCCGGCAGACCGGAGGCTACACCCGTGCTCCACCGAGCACCGCGCGACCCGCCGCGAGAGGCTTCACCGTCACCGCTTCGCGTGTGGCAAGCCGGGCCACAAGTCCTACGACCGCCCCGACAAGAAGACCGCCGCCACTCCCGCGAGGGCACCTCGCTCCGGGGAGCCGACCTCCTCGAGCCGCACCGCCCCCGCCGCCGGCCGTGGGGAGGCCGAACCACCTCACCGAGGAGGAGGCCGCCGATGCCCCCGACGTCGTGATCGGTAAGTTTTTGGTTTGTGGTACTTCGCTCCGGTTCTCTTTGACACCGGTGCAACCGGGTCTTACATCACCTCCCGGTTCGTGAGTAAACTTTCCCTCCCTACAACCACCCGATCGATGCCCATCATCACGAGCTCTCCGCTCGGGGATATCCGATGCACCCTGCTGTGCAAAGGAGTAGAAGTGGTCATCCAAGGACACACCTTCTATGGGGATCTCACCGTGCTGCCTTCCCACGGTATCGACGTGATACTGGGAATGGATTGGATCACTGCCCACAAAGGTGTCATCTCCACTTCCCCGAGACTGGTGACACTACTGCACCCTGACGGGACAAGGGTGACCTTCGAGCCAATGAAGTCTCGAGACATACCGGCCGTATACAGCCTTCACACGAAGGCCATCTCGGACGTGCCGGTGGTATGTGAGTATGAGGATGTGTTTCCAGAGGAGTTGCCCGGGTTGCCTCCTGATCGTGACGTGGAGTTCGTGATTAACCTGGTGCCGGGAACGGCGCCGATAGCCCAGAGTCCGTACCGTATGGCAGAGGTTGAGCTGAAACTGCTGAAGGCAGAGCTGGACTCGTTACTCGAGAAAGGGTTCATTCGGCCGAGTGCCTCACCCTGGGGTTCACCGGCACTGTTCGTACCAAAGAAGGATGGAACGCAACGTCTGTGCGTCGACTACCGCGCCTTGAACGCGGTGACCATCAAGAACAAGTATCCACTGCCCAGGATTGACGATTTGATGGACCAGCTGAGGCAAGCCAAGTACTTCAGCAAGATCGATCTCCGGTCGGGTTATCACCAGATGAAGATCCGCCCGGAGGACATCCACAAGACGGCATTCGTGACCAGATATGGGCAGTATGAGTACACAGTCGTGTCGTTTGGCCTCACAAATGCCCCGGCATACTTCATGAACATGATGAACAAGGTCTTCATGGACGAGTTGGACAAGTGTGTCGTCGTCTTCATAGACGATATACTGGTCTACTCCCGCGACGAGAAGAACACGAGGGGCACCCGAGGATCGTACCGGGGAAAGCTCGGGCAAAGCATCAGTTGTACGCCAAGTTCAGCAAGTGTGAGTTCTGGATGGAGGAAGTCGCGTTTCTGGGTCATGTGTTGTCAGCTAAGGGAGTTGCTGTAGATCCGAGCAAAATTGAGGCTGTATCGAAGTGGCAGTCACCGAAGTCCGTGACAGAGATCCGCAGTTTTCTCGGTTTGGCCGGGTACTACCGCCGGTTTATCGAGAACTTCTCCAAGATCGCCAAGCCTATGACTGAGCTGTTGAAAAGCAACACGCCGTATGTGTGGTCGGACAAGTGTGAAGCCAGTTTCCAGGAGCTCAAAACTCGTCTCACCACTACCCCGGTCCTGACCCTGCCCGACGCTAGCAAGGATTTCGTGGTGTACTGTGACGCATCAAGGCAAGGACTTGGCTGTGTGTTGATGCAAGGAGGCAAGGTAGTGGCATACGCTTCACGGCAGTTAAGGAAGCATGAGGAGAACTACCCGACACACGATCTCGAGCTAGCCGCTGTCATTCACGCGTTGAAGATATGGAGACACTACCTGATGGGGAACAGGTGCGACATCTACACGGATCACAAGAGTCTGAAGTATATCTTCACCCAGTCGGAGTTGAATCTGAGGCAAAGGAGATGGCTAGAGCTGATCAAGGACTACGACTTGAGCATTCACTACCACCCTGGTAAGGCAAACGTTGTGGCCGACGCTCTGAGCCGCAAGCATTACTGCAGCAACCTGATGGTGCGAGAGGAACAACCCGCCTTACATGAAGAGCTAGAAAAGCTGAGCTTAGAGATTGTGGAGGAGGGGCAGTTGAACCAGTTGAGGGTAAAATACACACTCGAAGACCAGATCCGCCAAGCACAGAAGGAGTGTCCAGAGATCCAAGAGGTGAAGCGCCTGATGGAGAATGGCAAAGCAGCTGACTATCGCCTCGACGAGCAGGGTACACTGTGGCTGAAGGACCGCATCTGCGTGCCTCAGGACAAGGAGATTCGGGGCTCGATCCTTAAAGAGGCCCACGATTCTCGATACTCGATCCACCCTGGCTGTACCAAGATGTACAAAGACCTGAAAGTACGATTTTGGTGGGAAAGGATGAGAGAGGACATCGCTGAATATGTCGCCCGATGCGACACGTGCCAGCGAGTAAAGGCCGAACACCAGAGGCCTGCCGGACTGCTGCAACCGCTCGAGATACCCACGTGGAAGTGGGATGATATCAGTATGGACTTCATCGTGGGGTTGCCGCGCACGCAGAAAGGGCATGACTCCATATGGGTGATTGTTGACCGGCTGACCAAGGTAGCACATTCCTTACCAGTTAGGGCGGACTACCGCGTGAGCCGACTTGCGGAACTGTATGTAGACAACATCCTGAAGCTTCATGGGGCTCCGAGGAGTATTGTGTCGGACCGAGGGCCCCAGTTCACCGCTCGCCCGGGAAGAGCTTACACGCTTCTATGGGCACCCAAGCCGAACTACGGCACGGCGTTCCACCCACGGACCGACGGACGGACGGAGAGGGTAAATCGGGTGCTAGAAGACTTGCTGAGAGCTTGTGTGTTGACCTACGGATCGGATTGGGAAAAGAGCCCGTCATATGCCGAGTTCTCTTACAACAACGGCTACCAGGCCAGCTTGAAGATGGCTCCGTTCGAAGCCCTGTATGGCAGAAAGTGTCGGACACCGCTGATGTGGTCCGAGGTGGGGGAGCGAACCTTTTTCGGTCCCGCCACTATTGTTGAGGCCGAGGAAAATGTCGCCAAGGTACGAGAGAACCTGAAGATAGCTCAGAGCAGGCAGAAGAGCTATGCCGACGCAAAACGGAAGGACGTCTCCTTCGAGGTAGGGGATCACGTCTACTTGAAGGTGTCGCCCCTCCGAGGTACGAAGAGGTTCCACATCAGGGGGAAACTATCCCCTAGATACGTTGGTCCCTACCCTATTGTGAGTAAGGTCGGAAAGGTGGCTTACAAACTCGAGCTACCTCCGGAGCTCGCGGGAGTTCACCCGGTGTTCCATGTTTCCCAACTTCGGAAGTGTGTGGTCGTCGAGAAGAGAGTTCCTGCTCAGGCGCTCGACGTCCAGGAAACCCTGGAGTACTTGGAGTACCCGGTTCGGATCCCGGACCGGGCGGAGAAGTCGACCGGGGGAACACCACCACGCGCTTCGCAAGGTGCTGCGGAGTAATCACTCCGAGCGCGAAGCCACGTGGGAGAAGGAGTCAGCATTGAGGGAAAAATACCCTCATCTCTTCGAAACGGAGGTAACTTTCTAATCTCGGGGACGAGATTCTTGTGAGGGGGGGAGTTCTGTAACATCCCTAGTTTTGACTTGCTTTCAAATGTCGAATTTCAAAAACAAACTTGGATTGAATTGGAGTGCATGTCAACTTACTTAAGGATGTCTTCCATTTCTCTCCCTTAATTCCTAGATCTATTTTGAGCTAAATGAAAATTCCTAGGAAATATAAAAAAATGTTAGTGTGAGAAACTTGGAGTTCTATTGGTTTTATTTGGAATTTGTTTGAGTGGGGTTTCAAACTTGAATCTGCATTCAAATTTGAATCTAATTTAGAAAAGGGGAAGGGGGACTGTTTCTGGGCCGCGAGCCCAAGCTCCCGAAGTCTGTCGGGCCACCCCCATCTATTTTTCTCCGCACGCTGCGCCACCCGCGCTCCTTCCTCATTTCAGCCCACCGCGGCCCAGCCAACGCCGGCCCGCCTCCCACCTACCGCGGCCGCCCCGGGACACTGACAGGCGGGGCCCAGGTGACGTCGCCCCCGGCGTCAGCCGTCTTCCTCCCGTCACCCTTCCTTTTGCTTTCCCCCTTTTGCACTTTGCGACGTCGCCCGAGCTCAGCGCCGCCCCGCTCGCCGCCAGCCGTTCACGCCCACCGGAGTGATCCGCGCCGTCCACGCGTCCCGCATCCCGCCCTGCGCTATAAGATGGCCGCCGCCGCACCGCGGCGTAGCCGCAACCCTAGCCGCCGCGGGGAAGAACACCCGCTCCACACCGCCTCTGCCCGCCGGAGGAGAAGGAGGAGGAGGAGGAGAGGAGGAACCCCGGAGCTCGCCGCCGGCTCGCCATCGACCGCGCGGAGCCGGAGACCCACTCGAGGAAGCCCGAGGACGCCGCGAAGCCAAGAACCGCGACGCCCCCGCTTCCTGCGCCCGCGCCGCCGTGCCACGCCGCCACCTCTACCAGCGCCGCCTCCGTCCTCATCTCTGCGCCACCAATCTTCACCGCCGCCTGCACGTCGGCCCGTGGCCACCAAGGTGAGGCAAACCCCCTCGCCCTCTGTGGTTGACCCGGCCTTCGAGCCGCGGCCCTCTTACACACGCCGTGCCGACCTCGCCGCCGCGCCGCCGCCGCTGGTGATGCCGGCCATCGTGCCGGGGCCGGGAAGCGTGTCTCTGCGGTGCCACCGCCGCCGCCGCCGCAAGCGCGCGCTCTCGCCGCCGTCCCTTTTCTTTCCGTACCGCACCGTCCTCGCACGGCCCGACGCGCGTCGCGCCGCCGTCGAGCTCCCGAACGCCGCGTCGCCGGCCCGCTCGGTTACGTTCCGCCCGCACCCGTGCACGTTCCACTCACCGCAGCCCGGCGCCGCGATCGCCTCGATGCACCGTCCACCGTGCGCACGCACGCGGGGCCACCCCAGCCGGAGCCGTGCCCGCACCGTACCGCGCCGCCGGCCGGGCTCTGCCGCGGAGGGCAAGAGCCGTTCCGGACAACCCAGGGGGAGGAAAAAACCGAGCTTTAAGCGTTTGCGCACCCATAGGACCCGTATCGACCACCAACCGAGCGCCGGACTTCGGTATGGCGCCGTCGCCGGCGACCCTCGCCGCGCCGCCACCCATACCGTCGCCGCCGCTCCTTGCCATGCCGCGCCGCCGCCCATCCTTGGCCAAAGCGACGCACGGCTAAGGGGGTATCCCAAATCCCGCTATGCCTCACCCTCACCGCGGTCTCTTGTGGGTCCGGCCCGGCGCACCTCGCCGCCGGCAAGCCGCCGCCGCGCCGCCGCCGTCTCGGGCATTCCGTCGAGCACTTCACGCGGGGCGGGGGGGGGGGGGGGGGGAAGGCCCTAGGCTCGCACGCACGAGCGCCTACACACGCGCGCGGCCGCGGGCAGATCCGTGGGATCCGGTGCGGCCCGCCTCTCGCGGCCACGGCCGCACGAAGCCCACACCGCGGCCGGCCCGCACCGGCGGCCCGCCGGACGGGCGGGGGCGGCCGCCGTTGGGGGAGCCAAGCCCCACCGCGGACCACGGGGGACCCCGGCCGCAGCTGGGATCCGGGGATCCCGTGCGGCCGGTCAGATGGGAAGAGTTTTCTTTTAAATGAAAATTCCAGAAAATTCCTTTTCCCTTCTAAAAATCCTAGAAAATCCATTTTATCTCCGAAAATTATGAAACCTTTTCCAGTAAATTTCTAAAAACTTAAACCACGGGTTGGGATACTGTTTGCTCCCGTTTTGGATCTTAATTGCTCTTATTTGGATTTAAGTTGCCATAGGACCGCTGTTTATTTCCTTTTTCGCGCTACTAGGAGCAGGGGGGAGCGGAGAGCCGAGTCGGGGAGTACGACTACGCCGACGACTTCGCCGCGGAGGACTACCCGACCCCGGTGTTCACGCCCGACCGATTCTGAATTACCCATTAGGCATTGCTGAGTAGTATTGCTAGCGCTTTACTTTATGTATGCATGATGAGGAACCTTGCACTGCCTCTTTATTTACCCTGTCCTTGATTGTCCTACTACTACTATATGTTTATATGGGCGTGTATGTGCGCCGAGCTTCGCGATGCATGTGTTGGGATGGGAATAGTGGTTCTTGGCGTGAGTGGGGTAAAAACCGGCAGGAGAAGGCGTTTTGGGTACTTTGGCGGGGGTGAGCTCGAAACAACCGATCTGGGATCGAGGATAGGGGTGCACTCCTCAGTGCATCCCTCCTTTTACGGTTTTCGGAGCCTAGGTGTTGGGGTTTTCGTGCGCTTGGAGGACATGAGCTCGCCCCGGTCTGAAACCGAGTGGATCAACTTGTTTATAGGACATCGTACACACCACCCCGCCGAGAGTGGGGATAGGGCCGTGTTGAGCTCGGCAAGTGCGGATCCATACCTGCTTAGGATGGATAGCGGGGTATCGGTGGGGGAGCGGTGGAGGTGAGACCACCCTCTCGGAGCGACTCCCGTGTGGCCACACGGGAGCATTTCACGGTTCGGTGTAGTCCCTTCCGAGGGGGGGACAACTTTGAGGGCCGGATGCGGGGATGGGATCGTAACTACCGAGAGTTCGCGGTCGGTAGGATGGGTCGGTGTAACGGATAGGGGGGGGTTGTTCGATCTATAGCTATAGCCGCGTCCTCGGTCATGGACACTGCTAAGAAGCGTACTTGATCCTCATGTTTTGGGATTTCTACCTCCCCCTATAGGTGAGAGTGTGGTAAGCGTGGTTACGACTAGAGGAGAGAGGCTCCATCTACCTCGTCGATCCGGTTGTAATCATTGAGATGCGAGGAGAGGAAGTTCTCGCAGTCGCCCGATCTATAGCTAGTAGGGGCCGCGATCGGGTTGTGTTGAGAGACTTGGGTTTTGGGATATTGATGGAGATACTTGTTTATACCGCCTAGAAGACGTACTTGATCCTCATGTTTTTGGGATTTCTACCTCCCCCCTTGGTATAGATTTGAGAGTGTGGTCGAGCCGTTCCGCAACGCCGACGGATGGGAGGGGGGGGTTCGTTGGTTATAGCCGGTGGGCGGGAAGAATAAAGATGGAGAGAGGCTCCATCTACCTCGTTGATCATTATGGGCATGTAATAAATTAATGTACTATTAACATTATGTAATGCGATGTGTGCGAGGAGAGGAAGTTCTCGCATCGCCACCGATCCGGGGACTATCGCGAGAGTAGGAGATTCGGGTTTTCTATGAAAATCCGGGGTTTTACAACGACATCGTCGAGGGGACGGGATCTTCAAGGACATGCCGCCGTCACACCCCTGCCCGGTCCCGAGTACTCCGCAACTCATCCGCCAAAAGAGGCGCAACTCGGTGTCCGAGTACCGATTGTTGGTAGTAGTCATTCTCACCCAAGGATGTGTTGAGAGACTTGGGTTTTGGGATATTGAAGGAGATACCTTGTTTAGTACTCGCCCAACGTGCCGCTCATCAATGATCCTCCAACTAGCACGGAGGCTAGACTGCGCCGGAAGGAGGAGGGCGCAATGTGGCACGAAGGCGCGCCAAAAAGTTGAAAGCCACCGCGACTACGTCTCGAGGTAAACTCCTCGAGGTGGTGTGTACTGTCTTGCAATATTGTGTTCCCTTAGATAACGGATTCCGAGTGCTTGCGGGGGTTTGTGGACCCGGAGAAGGGGGGGGAGGAGGCCACTTGGGAGAGCCGACTAAAAAAAACGAGCCCGGCCCCATACGTAGAAGAAATTGTGGGGTGGGGACACGTGGACCTATGGGCGGGGGCCCGCTCCTTGGGGATAGACGCTTCAAGCCAAGGAGGATGGGCGTGTCGACATTGCCGGTAGCGCTCCAAGTCCGACTTCGTCCGGTCAACGCTTTTAAGTGAAGATCTTTCCCGAGAAGTACATGTAGCTTGGTAGTCATACTTGATTGACCATCGATTATGAGAAATCGACGGACTTGTCCTGGGAGGAGATGAACCCGCACGTCGCTTCGCTCGAGGAGTTGCTCCCCTTCCTCGGCCGAGCCGTGGCGGGCCAGAAGAATAAAGATGGAGATGCGCCTTCCTCGAGAAGTAGTCGTAGCCCCCGAAACCGATCCCATGTGTTTTGTGGGGCGTGATGAGGGAAGCACCATGTTGACGGATAAAACTCGTATCCACCTACGATCCGCAAGTGTACGGACCTACACCTTTTTCCACCGGGGATTCCCAAGATTCTTGTCAATGCGGAGCAAGCGGATTACTAGCGCTTAACTAAGTACTAATCTAGTTGAATGGACAACCTTTAAAAGAGTATTAATCTAAAGGTTAACAATAGAACCTAAGTTAATCTAAGATAAGTTGATCAAACAATTGGGTTATAGAGGGGTGAACACAAGAGAGTGATTAAGAAAGATAGTGTTCCTTCCTTGGGATTAGGATAACATAGTATGCATCTACTACACGAGAGTGGTAAACCAATCTACCGGGGTCGTGACCACGGTTTCGCCCTTTCCCTCCTCTCGTACGTCACTACGCGAAGGTAATCGTGACTAGACTTATGATGGACACGGTATGTTGATAGAATCTATGGGAATAGCGGATATAATACGCAAAAACACGTACTAACCTTAATCATCAAAGCATCATCAATATGAAAACAATACATTGAAACCACGAATCAAGTAGAGATCACATAGCATGAATCCATCTAACCCTAGAGATGAACGGAGACATTACCCCATCATCTTACACGTATTGAAGCACATAGGGGTGGTGGGGGCGGGGTGGGCTCCGGGTCGATGAAGATGGAGGTGATGGAGCTTGGGAACCCCGGCGGCTTGGACTCCTCTTGCTTCCTTCTCTCCGGGCGTTGATCCTTGCGACGAGCTCATCTAACTCTCTCCCTCATCTTGCGGCGGCGTGTTCGTGTCAATGGGGGGGTAGGATGATTTGTTCGATGTGGCAGCCGACGGCGGCGGAGGCAATAAATAGACGAACACCTAGGGCAAAGGGGGCACCGAACCGACCCCGGAGTGGGCTGGGCCGGTCGGCCCAGGCCGGCCGGCCCAAGCCCATTTCGGCCCGGTTCGGCCCCGGTTTCCTCCCCGGTTGCTTCTCGCGTGATCCCTTATTTGTGTGCACTTGCATGTGGGCCTTTGACGTCGTTTCCTTCACGGTTAAGGCTTGAATCCTTGCTATGCAAGCTTTGCTGTTTTCTGGTTGAGTCCCTGAAGACTTACACGTTGACACTTCGGTCCTCGGGTCATTTGGAGTCATGTTCATCGCGTGTCTTGACTCTTGTCGGGCTTCAGGATCTTCTTCCAAACTGCTTGGTGAACTTATCCCGAAAGTCTCCTCTTTAGTGTAGATTTCCTACGTAAACAACAAACTCCATAATCCACATGCAAGTGTGAACTTGTTACATCATTAGTATGCCTAGTGGCGGGTTAGTTGCAAATCATAATCGAAACCAATGTATAACAAGTACTCTAGGTTGACGAAAATTCACCGTCAACATCTCCCCCATGCTTAAACCTTGCTCGTCCTCGAGTAAGTAATCCTTGCTTAAAAGGGAAATCGGTGTTGCCTTCCAATGCTATCACTGCACTTAGTCATTCATGACGAGACAAATTGCTCTCTCTTAAGAATTTATTTTTAAAGTTCAAGTTGTGACCGGCTTCTTTTTAATTATGGAAGATAGACTAACAATAAAGAACAAGCCACATGTAACACGATGCTCTCAAACTTGAGTGAACTTCAAACCATTACCTTGTCACATGGAAGATTTTCAAAAAGATGCATATCCAACATAAGTGAAAATCTCTTGCAAAAGCTCATGGAAACACCCATCTCACAAAGTCACTCAAGCCTATACTAGATTATTTTCAACCTACTCTACTCATATGTGATAGTGGAAGGCTTATGTGGAGCTTGGAAGGTTAAAAACAATCCTAGCAAAACATACATCCGAAATATTGTCAAATTAAGAGAGAGATCTATTGGAATTACCGAGACTCGTCAAATAGGCCATGGAAAATAAATGTTGGAAAGAGAGAGGGATGAAACACACACATTTAGATAAGTGGACATGTGCAAGTGGCAAATGGATGATTCCGAGGCACGAGTGAAGTCCTCGTTATCAGATTGCACATGGTTGAAACATTTGGGTATGGATGTGTCATCAAGGCACTTGAGAACTTATGAAGCAAAAAGAACCGAGGAGCATCTTTATTTTTTCTTTATTTTATTTCGTTCTCATTTTTCTCTCTTTCTTTTTTTTCACTTTATTCTTCCTATTTTCCTTACTTTTCTTTTCTTCTCTCATCATAATTTTTTTCTTTTTCTTCTTTTTTTTCTTTTGCTCCTCAAAACTTTTTGCAACATAATACTAATACTTACATAGCATTTGTGTCAGAGAATGACTCCTCTCCCATGCTTGAACGATGCTCGCCCTCGAGCATAAAAGAGAGGGGAAATGACTGCTAAAGTAAGTACAAATTCCATAATATTGCGGAATATTTGAATCTCCATCGAGAATTTTACTCCATACTCAAATTGGGTTGTGGACAAGGAGGTGATCACAAAAAGATGTTTTTGGTTTAGGGTGGATGCCCAACGAAGTTTTTGAAATTTTCGATGTGAAAACCCACAATGCATGGACAAAAAGGCTAGCATGAAAAAGTTACACAAAGGAATGACCAGCTTCTTAGTCTCAAACCATAGAAATCAATCCTAATCCAACTCATCAAAACATATGTTTGCAATCTACGGGTTTTGTTATCATAAAACATATATTTATATGGCTTTGGTAGGTAGAATTTTGGAAGTTCATCACAAACATGTAGATAGCATAAAAGTTAAGTTTTCATAAAAACAACAAGTTATCCGGCTATCCATAAACTTAAATCGAAGAGCAAAGATATGTATGTTGGTCTAGAGCATAGTCATTTTACCTCCACAAATAAAAGAGCTGGTATTTAAATTAATTTCAGATCATATTATAGAGAGAAATTAGCCAAGGCATGTATAACTTCATGTAGGCAAAACCAAGCGGCAACTTTCATCATCTTTCCTTAAGCATAGGCAATATAAAACATCGAGGTGAACACATGGTCATGCCTATCTATTGAAAGCAAAAAGAAGCCTAGGTTGTCCTCCTTGTAGCCATGTTATTGTTGGAAGAGAAAAACAAAAGGTTGGACCTAGTTGAGGTTGAAGGCATACTTACAAGCATTTGTCTTTGGAAAATAGAAGGTCCATGGAGATGTTACCATCCTTTGTAACTCTTCGTTGCCTTCTTCCAACATCTCCATGTATCGATGTAGCTTTTGCTTTTGTCTTGATTTCTCAACGCTTCCTAAACTTTTGAATTTAATCTTGTATGCTTAACGGAGTCATTGGTCGCCCTTCTCTTCAATGTTGTCATCACCATCTCCTCTTTTTTGTTCTCATCATCTCCTTGCTGTCTCTTTTTCATGGATTCCCCCTTTGTCCAGAACAGAACATATATCGAAATATAGCTCTATTGAAATGTTTATGAAATTACCTGTCCAACGTGTGGTCATTCATCGAAAACGGAGTTCAAACAAGGGAGCTATGTCCATTTTACTTCAGCGTTGCGTGCTGTCCAAAACTGATTTCAGGACGTGTTGCACTCGATGATACGGGCATAACCGCTTGTAGGAACCTCCGATTGTCTTGATTCTTGATTTGTTGGAATCGTAACTTCATGGGGCTTTAAATATCCAAAAATATCCAGTATTTTCCCTTTTAGACCATGCAGAATTTTGATGAGATCGGTGGCTTCTTGCGCAGTGATCCGGAGACGTTGATGATCTTGATCATTCTATCTTCTAGAGTGTCATGTTGCACTTCCGTGTTGAAGATTCAGGGTCTCCACCATGCTTAGCATTTTGCTAGACATGGAAGAAGAAGACAAAGCATTTTTATCTTAGCCATCCTTCAATTTCCTTGTAGTGAGAGTTTTTATCTTGCTTGCAAGACGTTTTAAACGCACATTCTACCTCAAAGGTGATGGTTGGGAGTAGATAGAATTGCCAACAATCCAACAATGTCTCATAAGATTCTTAACTTGTGGCATAATTAGCCTAATGAGGAATAAAAACCTAATGAGTGTACGTGGTGCAAGGTGTGTATGCACATGATAGGAAAGCATATAAACAAAGAGAATGTTTTCACCTAGTTCTAAACACCATGTTTACAACTAGGTTGCCGAATTTCACCATAGCCATAAAGGTTTATTTATCAAGGGTTAAAACATCATGTCTATCCCTAAATAAATAACTCTTATAGAACAAGAAAAATTAAGCGCATTGCAAAGCTTATAAACTAACCAAAGCAACATGAAAACATATGAAAAGCTAGCTAGGTTTATCGAACTTAGCGATGATGGTCCGCAATCTTATTTAAACACCACGTTTACACAAGATCACAAAAGGAAAATACTCATAATGCCTTATGAAGTATTAACATGGAAAAAGAAGCATACATCATTAAGTATATAAAACAACCAAGCCAACTATGTGCAAAACATGTATACACAAAGAAACATCACATTGATAACAAAATGCAATGCATGCAAATAAATATGATCATGAACATGATGGTGGTTCTAAAAAGGAAAACTGAACTTAAATTAATAACCACAAGTTGATCATCATAAGATAGTTCCATTCTTTTATTTTCTCTAAGAAAGTAGTAAAAATATAAAGAAACGGGTTGCCTCCCGAAAGCGCTTCATTTGAAGTCATAGAGCTCGACTTTCTCACATACCTTCTTTTTGTTGCATAGCCATGGCCCTTCATGCAAGAAGAAAAGGTACCAATGCAGCTTTAATTTACTTCCCATGTTGTGCTTGATCACTTATAGAAGACTTGCCCAAAGCATCCTTTTGTTTCATCGTTATCTCCTTCTTTATCATCCTTCGGTGCTGCCTTCACTCTATGATTTTTTTAATGTCCAGAAAAGAAAGTATACCCAAGCTCTACTCCATTGCACAGTGCACAAATTTCCTTTCGAATGAGTCTTTATTTGCCCAAATCGGACTCCGGACAAGAGAGTTACGTCTGTTTTACTTTGGCGATGAAATCTGTCCTGAAATTTCAGAACGCGCAACGCTCAATGTTTCCTCCATAACTCCTTGCACGGGTCTTCAAACTTGTTGGTTCTTGATGCGTTGGAATGGTAACTTGCTGGAGCTTCTGGATATCTCATTTTCTCCATTTGTACACCTCTGAACAAGCTCTCAAATTGATGAAGACAGCAGCATCCATTGCGGGATTTGGAGAGGTTGATGATTTATCTTGCAACTTTTTAAGCATGACTTCTCTTTTCATTATTCAAGCCTTGTCTACATGGTTAGTGAAAATCGGGGCTTCTCCCGACATGTGCTTCTTTAAGGTCATTAGCTTGACCAAGCACAAAACATGATCGAGATTTACAAAACTTATTGTAAACATATGCATCCATAATTAACACCACATGTGAATTGTAGCAACAAGTCAAGGTGTAAATAAAAGAAGCATATGTTTCATGCATAGCACTTAGCTCATCATTAGGCAAAGGTTCTTTAGGTGTGAGATTAATTGGATCAACCATAAATGTTTCCTCTTTTTCATTCTCAAGAAAATCTAGCCTATCAACATGATCACTATTGGAACAAGGCATATACATTAAACTATCATTCATACTATTGGTTGAGCATGAGTATTTAAATTTATCAACATCAATACCGATAATATCTTGAGATTTCAGCACGTACCTTGGCCTTAGAGCCTTTTCAACAAGAGTGATATTTGGTTCATCTAGCGGTGTTGAAGGCGAATCAATCTCAACGAGTGAAGGTGTCTCTTTGTTACCTTTTTGCATCCCCTCCATCTCCTCATGTGGAACGTGTAATCCATCAACTACATTTGCATTTGTCTCTTCTTTGAAGTCTTCATTGTCATCCCAATCTTCGTCTTCAAAGTCTTGTATGTTGCTTTCTTTATCTTCCATGTACCACATGTCGTCAAGATCGCTCATTGTTGATTCACTCTTTCGTCATCCTTGAGTACTTCCATGTCTCGATTTGCTAGTGTGTAGGCTTCAATAGCACACAAGCTATCACCTTGTGGGGAGGGGCCTTCTTGGAGTACTTGATCTATGTCAACCCCTTCCCATTCATCTTCTAGCTTGAGTCCTATCTCCTCCCATTTATCCTTTAAGTCACTAGGCTCATCACGGTTGTGCTCTTCTCTTCCTTTATTGCAAATCTTTGAGTTGTCAAACCGGTCGATCCATCCTTCATCTCCTTCTTCTCTTTCTTCTTCAAACATCTTTTGGATCGACTCTCCACTCATCTCTTGATCAAATATATCTTCAACTAGTTTGGCAATGTGTCAGCGTCCCTCCTTCCTTCGGTAGTTGATTAGTGGGGCGAAATCAACTTGAACCCAACCGGATTGCTTGAACTCCACCAATGGTCTAGCATTCCACATACTTCGGCCTACATTCATGTTAGTTTCAACATTTTTAACATCCGAAATGACTTCTCTTACCTTGGGAAGTGGATCTTCAATTTCTTGTATGGTCGGTTCATCTTCCTTGACCTCTGGTTCATCTTTTTCAGAAATTTCAGCAAGCACCTTGGGCTTGCTTTTGTCATTTTGCTCCTCCCGACAACGTCTTTGCCAATCTTGTTGCATTCTTTGTCCATTGCTTATCCTTTGTAAGATTTGTGCGGCTTCACTAATTGTTTTATCCATTATATCACCACCTGCACACATGCTTACAAAACGAGACGAGTTAGGGGTTAGTGAAAAATAAAAGGTATGCAACATCAAGTCACCGGAAAATCCCAAGTTCGGACCTCGCTCAAGTAGTTCATTAAAATGGTCCCATGCTTCATCAATTCCTTCATCCTCTCCTTGCTTGAAAGTGAGCACTTGCCTCCTTAAGTCTTGGACCTTGCTTATGGGAAAGAACTTCAAAAGAAACTTCTTCACTAACCCATCCCAATTTCCTTTTGCTTCAACGGACGCAAGTGTGTACCATCTTCGCGCTTCATCTTCGAGAGAGAACGGAAAAAGATTCCACTTGAACCAAGCGGCCGGAACTCCTTTTTGTTGCACCGTGTTGCATATCATCATGAATTCCTTAATGTGTCTATATGGGTTGTCATCCTCCAATCCTCTAAATGGTTTTGTCGCCACTAACTTGATGATACTAGGCTTCACTTCGTAGTGGGTTGTAGCAAGCATCAAATCTGATTTTTGTATCTCAATGTCCTCCATTGACGGCATTGCTAGCTCCCTTAGTGACATCTCTTCGTCTTCCAATGGTGAGTTGAACAAATCCATCTAGGCACAAGAAAAGTTGAAAGAAAACAAAAAAAACAAAAAAAAAGATTTTTTTCTAGAAAATAAGGGTTAGATGTTAGTAATCAACAAAATTAATACTAGATTAAACGTAGCAAGCGGCTTGCTCCCCGGCAACGGCGCCAGAAAGAGGGGCTTGTTGACGGATAAAACTCGTATCCACCTACGATCTGCAAGCGTACGGACCTACACCTTTTTCACCATGGGATTCCCAAGGTTCTTGTCAATCCGCGGAGCAAGGGGATTACTAGCGCTTAACTAAGTACTAATCTAGTTGAATGGAAAACCTTTAAAAGAGTATTAATCTAAAGGTAAAACAATATAACCTAAGTTAATCTAAGTTAAGTTGATCAAACAAATCTAGGGTTAAACTAGACAGTAAAGGGTGAACACAAGAGAGTGATTAAGAAAGATAAGCGTTCCCTCCCTAGGATCTAGGATAAGTGGATAACATAGTATGCATCTACTACACGAGAGTGGTAAACCAATCTACCGGGGGTTGTGACCACAGTTTCGCCCTTTCCCTTCTCTCGTACTGTCACTACGCGAAGGTAATCATGACTAGACCTATGATGGACACGGTATGTTGATGGAATCTATGGGAGTAGCGGATATCATACGCCTGAAAAACATGGTAGCTAACCTTAATCATCCAAGCATCATCAACATGAAAACAATAGATTGAAACCACGAATCAAGTAGAGATCACATAGCATGAATTCATCTAACCCTAGGGATCTTACACGGATTGAAGCACATAGGGGTGATGGAGACTCCGGAGAACGTCGTCAATGAAGATGGCAGTGATGGAGCTTGGGAACACACCTAGGCCAGCGGCTTGGAGTCCTCCTCTTGCTTCCTTCTCTCCGCCAGCGTTGATCCTGGCGATGAGCTCATCTAACTCTTTCCCTCATCTTGCGGGGCGGGTGGGTGGTAGGATGATTTGTTTGATGTGGCGGCCGACGGCGGCGGAGGCAATAAATAGACGAACACCTACGGCAAAGGGGGAACCAAACCGACCCCGAGTGGGTTGGGCCGGTCGGCCCGGGCCGGCCGACCCGAGCCCATTTCGGCTCGGTTCGGCCCCGGTTTCCTCCCGGGTGCTTCTCGCGTGATCCCTTATTTGTGTGCACTTGCATGTGGGCCTTTGACGTCGTTTCCTTCACGGTTAAGGCTTGAATCCTTGCTATGCAAGCTTCGCTCGTTTTCCGGTTGAGTCTGCGAAGACTTGCACGTTGACGCTTCGATCCTCGGGCCATTTGGAGTCATGTTCATCGCGTGTCTTGACTCTTGTCGGGCTTCATGATCTTCTTCCAAAGTGCTTGGTGAACTTATCCCGAAAGTCTCCTCTTTAGCGTAGATTTCCTGCGTAAACAACAAACTCCAAAATCGACATGCAAGTGTGAACTTATTACATCATTAGTATGCCTAGTGGCGGGTTAGTTTCAAATCATAATCGAAACCAATGTATAACAAGTACTCTAGGTTGAAGGAAATTCACCGTCAACACACCATCCCCGAGGTTGTGCCCGTTGAAGGCATTGTGCCAGAAGCCGAAGTAGCCGCCGGAGCAGCAACTGAGCCGGTGGAGACAGCCAGCAGAGTAGCCTCTGGGGTGGCCGAAGAAGTGCGTGACGATGTACTGCCGGAGTTAAGCCTGGAAGTAGTCGTCCGTTCGCCAGAAATCCAAGATGCGGAGCCGATCCGTTCGACGCCGATGTCCGAGGCCGCCGCGACTAGTCGTGGTAGACTCGAGCTTCTGGAGGACGATCTTGTTGACCCGGTGACAGTGGCACGCAACTTGGAGGCGATGCGATAGGCCGAGCAATGGATGAAGGTATGTATCAGTACCCTTGGATAGTCGATCTGCCGCAAGTGCTGAGTACCCGAGTAACAAACATTGTAATTCGCATGATGTCGTGGAGAGATCCCGGCAAAAGTTTGAAATGCTCTAGGGGTATGGCGATGCGGTGCTCCGGGTAGAATCACTAGAGAATGAGCTCGCGAAGGCCAGGAAGCACTCTGCCATGCTCCAGTCTAAGCTTGATGGTGCCTTCACCCAGTACCACAACGAAGTGCAAGATATGCAGGCGAAGAGCGATGAGCTCGTGCGCAAGAACAAGTCGCTGCGCCAGAAGAGCAAAGGTATGTCGATGTCACCTTGTCAGGTACTTATTTCGGGTACCCTGTAGTAGTCTGACATCTCCCTTTGAGTTGTTTGCAGATCTTGAGGCTCGGGTAGAACATCTGAAGGCATCAAAAGTCGATATGAAGAATCTCTTCTACCGAGAGAAGGATGCCCGCGAGGTACTTGAGTACGAATATAAGCAGCTAGCCCATGAGTGTAATACGCACAAGGAGCTTCGGATTGCCTTGGATCGTGATCTTGTCAACTGCTATAAATCTTTGCAGAAGCTTGGCAAAGACTATGAGAAGTTGCAGGGACAGCTCAAGGAACTTGAAGAAGCTGCATTTCCCATTTCAAGGCTGCTGGTGCCTCATCCGGGCGGGCCGAAGATTGCTCTGTTGGTTGACCGGTTGAGGGAAGCTCCCGGCCGTCTGGTGACTTATGTCAAGCATCTGGCGAAGTCCATCCCAAACCAAGTCTTGGCGTACATGAAGTCGTACTTCCTCAAGGCTCCGGTAGACGTAGTCGTGGGTGGACTAGCCGCTAATTACACTGATGAGCAGTACGCGGAGCTTCTGGAGCAGATGGCGCCGATAGCTGAAGAAGTCGCCGAGAAGCTGAACCTCCAGTAGGTAGCCTGTAGGGTTAGCTTGTAGCAGCAGTTGTACATAAACAAAGCTGTAATGAACTTGTTTAAGTATGTGATGAAAAGACTTCCATGAAATGTGTACTCGTTGTCGCAATGTATGTATGCGGAGTTCCCATGTTGTGGAGTTGTGTGCGAGTAGTAGTACTCGGCAGTAGACTCGTTGAGAGAGACATAGTAAATGATTTGATTGATAATCAAACTTTATTACTGAAAGAGTACACCTGGATGGCTAGGGCCGTTTACAAGTGTAGTCACCAGGACACGGAGGCCGCCTACGGCTGAGTAGTGCTAGGGCGCGTGACCGCTTACAGCAGTAGATCCGTTAGTAGCCGTATAGACTGGATCTTGAAGTACATGGTCTCTTGATAGACCGCTGCTAGAGTACTTGACGCTCGAAGCAGCCCGAGTTCCGTTAGTAGTCGTTAACGCTGGATCTCGGAGTAGAGTAGTCCGGAGACTAGTGCCTAGACCCGGAAGCCGCTTACAGCGAAGGATTTGGGAGTAGTCGTGTAGACTTGAGCCCCAGAGTAGTCGAGAGACTACGCGTAGAACCGATGGAGCTGGTCGACGTTCCATGAGTTGCTGATGTCTTCGCCTTCAAGTGTCTGGAGGCGGTAGGAGCCTGGTCCGATCACCTTTGTAACAGTAAAGGGACCTTCCCATGGCGAGCTGAGCTTGTGTAGTCCTTCCGTGTTCTGGATGCGGTGGAGGACGAGATCACCAACGTTGAAGGAGCGTTCCTTGACGTCTAAGGTACCTTGCTGATTGGACGAGGGCAGCACAGCAAGCTTCTTCGAGTCCGTCGATATCAACTCGCCTGCTATCTTCAGATATGCCTTCGTCGTATTGCACTACTGCCGCCGAATCCACATGACGTCGGCAGGCAGAATAGCTTCGGAGCCGTAGACCAGGAAATATGGTGACTATCCCGTTGGCTTGGAGGGTTGAGTACGCAGCCCCCAGAGTGCATTGGGTAGTTCCTTGATCCACTTGCCTCCTTTGTTATTAGCAGCATCATGCAGCCGCTTTTTGAGAGCGTCGAGTACCATCCCATTGGCGCGCTTGACTTGTCCATTGGCCCGTGGATGGGAACTGAGACATATCGGACGTCGATCCCGCTGTTCTCGCACTACTCCCAGAACTGGTGATTGTTGAAGTTGGAGCCCAGTCTGTGATGATGCGATGGGGTAGTTCGTAGCGATGCACGAGTTCATCCAAGAAGTCGAGTACCCTGTCAGCCTTTGGGCAGGTAACCGGCTTGACTTCGATCCACTTGGTGAACTTGTCGATGGCTACCAGAACTCTGTTGAATCCTCCTGGCGCAGTTGGAAGAGGCCCAATCAGGTCAAGCCCCCAACAGCGCGAAAGGCCAGGTTGGTGGTATGGTAACTAGTTTGTAGGCCGGGACGTGCTGTTGTTTGGCGTAGTATTGGCACCCTTGGCACCTTCTGATGAGTTCCTCAGCATCGCCCAGAGCCGTGGGCTAGTAGAAAGCTCGTCGGAAAGCCTTGCTGACCAGCGTGCGTGAAGACTCGTGGTTGCCGTAGACGCCTTTGTGGATCTCCTCCAAGATGCCCTTGCCTTCTTCTCGGGGGACACACTTCATGAGTACTCTAGAAGATGCGCCCCGCCTGTAGAGCTTGTTTCCGACTAGGACGTAGGACTTGGCGCGGCGTACGAGTTGCTCGGCCAAGTTCTTGTCCGTGGGAACCTCCTGCTCGCGGATGTAGTCGATGAAGGGTTGTCGCCAGTCCACATCTATCATCATGACCTCCTGGCCAGCTGGAAAGGGTGCTGGGTCAGTGGTCGTCGGCGCTGGCTCCGAGATGGATGGCGCGTGAAGCTCGTGGATGAAGACATCTGCTGGTACTTGAGCGCGAGTAGAACCAAGCTTCGATAGGACGTCCGCTGCAACATTGTTGTCACGAACGACGTGATGGAACTCGAGACCGTAGAACTTGTTCTCGAGCTTGCGGACTTCTAGGCAGTAGGCGTCCATGTTCTCCTTGTTGCGGTCCTAGGACTTGTTGACTTGGTTGATGACCACTGCGGAGTCACCGTAGACTAGTAGTCGCTTGATGCCTAGTGAAGCTGCGAGGCGGAGCCCGTGTAGCAGAGCTTCGTACTCGGCTTCGTTGTTTGAGACCTTCCGAGAACATCGCGGGACGTACTTGAGTTGTTCGCCCGGTGGGGAAATCAAGAGTACCCCGCACTCGCGCCTTCGAGCTTGAGCGAGCCGTCGAAGTACATCACCCAATGCTGCGGGCGCTCGGTTGGAGTTGGTAGCTGATTTTCCCGCCACTCTACCATGAAGTCGACTAGTGCCTGCGACTTGATGGTTGTTCGTGGCTTGAAGTCGATGTTGAGGGCGCCGAGTTTGACTGCTCACTTGGAGATTCTTCCAGTAGCATCTTGGTTCTGCAGGATGTCACCGAGCGGGTAGTTGGTGATGACGGAGACTGAGTACTCCTGGAAGTAGTGTCGTAACTTCCGCGAGGTAATGAGCACTGCATACAGTAGCTTTTGTACTGGTTGATAGCGTGCTTTAGATTCCGATAGGACCTCACTGACGAAGTAGAGTGGTCGCTGGACTGGGTAGGCGTGGCCGTCTTCTTGTCGCTCGACAACGATGGCACAGCTGACCACGTGAGTAGTTGCAGCGAGGTAGAGCAGTAGCTGCTCCTTTTTGCGAGGAGTCATGAGGACTGGCGGCTTGGATAGGAAATTCTTGAGCTGAGCAAGAGCTTGATCTACCTCTGTAGTCCACACAAACTTCTCTTGATGCTTGAGTAGTTTAAAGAAAGGTAGCCCCTGTTCTCCAAGCTTCGAGATAAATCTGTTCAAGGCCGCCATGCACCCGGTGAGCTTCTGGACATTCTTGATGCAGTTGGGGGCTCTCATGTTGGTGATGGCGAAGATCTTCTCGGGATTGGCTTCGATGCCACGATGGCTGATGATGAAGCCGAGTAGTTTACCCGACGGTACGCCGAAGACGCACTTGTTCGGGTTGATCTTCCAGCGGTACTCTCGCAGGGATGCGAAAGTCTCTTCAAGATCGGCGATGAGCGTTTCGGAATTTCTGGTCTTGACGACCACGTCATCCACGTAGGCTTCAACATTCTTGTTGTGCTGTCTATTGAAACAGGCATGGATAGCTCGCTGGTAGGTGGCACCAGCGTTCTTCAACCCGAACGACATTGTCGTGTAGCTGTAGGTGCCGAACGGGGTGATGAATGCGGTCTTCTCCTAGTCTTCTTCCTTGATAGCGATCTGGTGGTACCCGGAGTAGCACTCAAGGAAGCGGAGAGCGAGTCGCAGTCGCCGTGGAGTCAATGACTTGGTCTATCGCGCAAGAACACGAAGGGGTCCTTGGGGCGGTGCTTGTTGAGGTCGGTGTAGTCGACGCACATCCTCCACTCGTTCGAGTTCTTCTTGCGGACGAGGACGGGGTTGGCGAGCCACTCAGGATGGAAGACTTCTCTGATGAAGCCAGCCGCGAGTAGTTTGCCGAGTTCCTTCTTGATGGCATCCCTTCTGTCGTCGGCGAAACGGTGGAGGTGTTGTCGCTTTGGGTAGCTTTAGGGTCGACGTTGAGTGAGTGCTCGATCAGATTCCTGGGCACCCCTGGCAAGTCCGCTGGTTTCCACGCGAAGATGTCTCGGTTAGCCCGGATGAAGCTGACGAGCGCGCCTTCCTATTTCGGGTCGAGGCCCGCCCCGATGGTAGTAGTCTTGCTGCTGTCGCCTGTCCCGAGGTCAATCGTCTTGACTTGCACTTCCTCGGATGGCTGAGGTTCGTTGCCCTTGTCCGACTTCTCTGGGATGTCGAGCTCACTTGGGGCAAGCTTCTTTGATGCAGCGTAGATCTCCATCATGGCATTGGGTACTTGTGTTGACGGTGAAAATCCGTCAACCTAGCCATGAGTTTACCTTCGGTGTTGGCATAAGTTTTATACCTTATCCATTGTACTAACCCCCGTGGTATAACAAGTTCACTTGTGCATGTCGGTTTTGGAGTTTAGTGTTTATGCAGGATTTTAGCGTTGAATGCAAGACTTTAGGGATAAGTTCATCAAGCACCTTTTGACAAGACCTTGAAGCCCGTACAAGTCATGCAATGAAGCAAACTTGACTCCAAGAAGCCAGGGACTCAACCCGAGAAGATGACAAACTCTGAGGACCAAACTAGAAAAGTGCCGAATCTTGCAAGACAAGGAGCTATGTCGAATTCAGAGAGAAACTGACGACATGGACCTACATGCAGAAGGGGGAAGCATCTAGAAGACACGGGAACCGACATCAAGCAAAGGAGGCCGCGGGCTGGGCCTCGGATGGGCCCGGCCGGCCCGCCCGCCCCCGTCCAGGTGCCGTTCGCCCCCTCCTTTGCTCTAGCCGCCATTCAGGCTATTTATAGCCCGGGGTTGAGAGCCACACAGGATCCAATATGTCATCGGCCACCGAGGAGCAGAGAAGAGAGGTTCACCATCCCAGAGAGGAGAGGGTCGAGCTAGTTGACTAGGGTTTCCCTAGCCGACGTGGGAACCTTTCACGGAAGACCACGTCGGAGTTCCCGGAGCTAGAAGCAAGATCAAGGAAGGATCCCGGTGGTGATCTTGTGTATGTATCATTGTCATAGTTGAATTATCAAGCTGAATCTATTCCTAGCGATCGAGTGTTTCCTCGAAGATTTCGTTTTTCGATCGGCTTTGCTTATTCTAAATCTATTCTCGAGATAGATTACATAGGGTGTTCTTGTAGCCGCGGTGGCTAGAGGTACACGCCGGATCTTCCGAAAGAATCTCGACTTGTCTTTTGACTCGCTCTAGACTCCCCGATGAGTAGGGATACGTTGTGACGAACGGGGGTTCCGAAACGCGGATGTTTTCGGATTTGGACGGGAAACCACGATTTAAAGAGGCTTCTAATAAGATCGATTTGCTACTTCTTCTCTTGCTTGGAACTTCAACAAAAGGCTTAACCCGATCTCTCTAGATCGGTTTATCTACCATATCTTTCTTTGTTATCTCTGGTCTTTAGTAGATTAGATTAGTTTTGTGTTCTTTATCTAGATGCATTAGGGTTTCTCTTACCGAAGATTGAAGTTACTTGGCTTTACTAGATCATCTTTTGCGTCACACATTTGTTCCACGAATTCGATACCTTGGGTTCACCACTCGAGGGAAGAAGGGTCCCTTGACTACGACGGGAGACTTGTCCGCTTGCAAGTCTAAACGAACTTTGATACAACTATTAACCGTCAACAAGCCCCTTTTTTACGGCGCCGTTGCCGGGGAACAAGTGATCAAGATTTGATTTTTTATTGCCTTTTTGTGATTTTCAGTTTTCTTTTTGTTTTTCTTTTTGCATCTACTAAACTTTGATCATCCTCAAAATACATCTAATCTAGTTTGTCTAACCCTAGTTTTCATAGATTTATTTTTACTTTCTAGTTTTTGCATATTTTGTTTATTGCTAACCCTAACAGGAGATGGACGGCTACCTCTCCAACAAACTCGATAATTTTGTGGATGATCCAGAAAAACTTTACAGGCTAAGGAGACGCGAAGCACATCAAGCTAAAAAGCTGGATTTTGTAGATTCGAAGTCGGAAGACAAAGGATCGAAGGAATCTCCGGAGAATTCACCACCTCAAAGTCCTCGGGAGAATCGACTTCCACCGATGGGTGACCAACCGCAAGAGTGCAAGATTGGGGAGCTATGCACCCCGGATATCATCGACCTACCAATCTTGAACCTTGAGGAGATCGGAAGACCGTTCGAGATCAAGACCTCAACAATCTGCATGGTGCAACATTCACCCTTCACCGGTAAAGAGGATCCGAACCTTCACCTCCAAGCGTTCATTCAACTATGTCAGACTTTCAACATGGATGGGGTGACTCAAGATCAAATGAGGGCAAGGCCTTTTCCGTTCTCACTACTCGGAAAGGCTTTGCAATGGTTCCACTCTCAACCGGCGGAGACGGTACAAAATCGGAACACGTTGATGAAGGCTTTCATGAAGGAATACTACTCGCCGGGTAAAACTCAAAGCTTGCATAATAAGATTGCCACCTTTGTTCAATATCCTATGGAAACTATCTCGGAGGCATTCGAGCGCTTCAACGAGTACACTCGGGCGGTTCCACATCACAAGTTCCCAAAGGAAGGCCTCGTGCAAAAGTTCTATCAAGGACTCACCATGGCGTCAAGGACGATCATCGATGCATCGGCGGGAGGATCTATCATCGAACTTACGCCGACGGAAGCTTTCACTCTATTCAAGAAGGTCGCGGATAATGACACATGGGCGTCATCCGGGCGCCTACATCCGGTTCAACCCACGGGGAATGTCAAGAGAGTCTTGCAAGTGGAGAAGGAGAACATACTTGAAGGCAAGATCGACTCGCTCATGATGAGGTTGGAGAAGATGGAGATGGAAAAGAAAGAGGCTCAAGACTTGAAGGCCGCCGAAGCAAGGTCCGCATGCGAAGAATGTGGAGAGTATGGCCATGTCCGCAAAGATTGTCCGGAGGAAGCCAAAGTGCTCGACTACATGAGGAAGGGAGAGTTGCCGAACATCCGCTATGGGCAAGGTAGACCTCAATTTAATGCAAGCTCATCTATTCCTAATGCGGTTCCTCTTCGTATACAATTGAAGGAATTCATGGACGAGCAAGCTAAGATCAACAAGGACACCATCACCAAGTTTAAGACCATAGAAAAGGTGTTGGAGAACATCGATGGCAAAGTGATGGAGGTCGGAAGTTCCAATCATCAAGTGCTCAACATGATGAAGATGCTCGAGACGCAAGTTGGACAACTTGCGGGGCGCCTTACTAATGATGAAGGGAAGCTTCCGAACAACCCAAAGGTCCCGAATCGGCGAAGGCTATTCAAACACGTTCGGGAAAGGAAACCGAAGATCAGGAACGTTCCGCGGGAGCAATGAAGTTTAAACCATCCGCCGAGGCGGAGGAAATTGCGAAGGACAAGGTTACAGGGATCGTCACTGAAGAACCCGAATTTGAGATGCCGGAAGAAGACACGAGGATACCACAACTCAAGCCACGCTACTTCCGAGGTAAACTTGACAACCACTTTGAGAAGTTTGTGGAGGTTGTGCATAGACTTAGCATCAACATGCCATTACTAGATGCCCTACAAGTACCTACATATTCTCATTACTTTAAAGACATACTTGGAAATAAATGTGAGATGGCAACACTCGGGGTAGATCACGTCAAGATGTCCGAGGAGTGTAGTGCCGCTATTGCTAATGGGCTAGAGAAGCAAAAGGATCCCGGATGCCCTACAATTCCATGTTCCGTTGGTTCTTTCAATTTCAAGAAGGCGTTATGCGACCTTGGAGCGATTGTGAGCGTCATGCCAAGGGATGTGTTTGAGAAGCTACGCCTACCATTGGAGCCTACGGGTATGTGTTTGGAGTTGGGAGATAACTCCATTCGCTATCCCTTGGGCATTGCCGAAGATGTACCCGTGAAGGTCGGACACCACTTCATCCCCGTCGACTTCGTGGTGCTTGAGATGGGAGAGAGGGAGAAGCCGCCGCTCATCCTTGGGAGGCCTTTCCTCAAGACTCGTGGGAGCTACTATTGATGTTGGCAAGGGGGAGATCATGTTCGATATCAACGGAGAAAGGAGTTTCTTCAAGTTTCGACCACGACTCGAGGCATGCAACATGATTGGAGTGAAGGAAGAACCAAAGAAGAAGGAGAGGCTGAAAAAGAAGAAAGAGCCGAAAAAATGAACGTAAAGAAAATCAAGGAAGGTGTTGCATCCGTCAAGACAAAAGAAGAAAAGCCGCCCGTGAAGACCAAAAAAATGACTAAGCCGGAAGAAAAGCCCGTGCCCAAGATGGTGCGGAAGTGGGTACCCAAGATTGCAACGCCCAAAAAGAGTGTTGATCCGAAGTAATCAAGTGAAGAAGTCTAGCCATGGACTATAAACGAAGCGCTAGGCGAGGAGGCAACCCGTTTCGTCGAGTCAAGAATAAGCTACGGGAGGACAACCCGATTCCAGGTTTTTCTAGTCTTTTTAATAATTTAGTTTTGAGTTTTATTACGCAAAGACATTAGACTTAGAAGTGGTTGAACAATATTAGAGACATACTTCTTGGTTGAATATTTTGCTTTATCATAAACCCTTTGCATGAACCCTCCTATGTGTTTGTTTGATTCTTTTCGAGAAACCACAACCAAATAATTTCAGAACCTAACTCAACCCTTCACCCTTATTATGGTGTTGTGGTTGACTTATTTTTCATGCTAAAAACACACGAGTAGAGCCACGACTTATACCTAGGTGTTAATTAAATTTCAGCACGTGGTAGGACTCGCGTGAACCTAGAAACTAAACTTTTGGTTGGTTTAAAAATCCTTATCCTTGGTTTCTCTAAGATTAGAATTTTTCTAAGCCTCATTTAATTTTGTTTTATTCAAAATCTCTCTCATTTAGCCACAATTAGAACCTAACCTATGCGCCCATGATCAAGCCGGGAAAAGTTCGCTCTCAACCGATGAAGGCAAACTATACCTGTGAGATCGATATCAACGTAGTCGGAAAATATTTTCGACTTACATTTGTTTTTAATGGTTTAAAAACTTCTCTAAATTTATGCTTGAGCTCTTCCATAGCTCTGAAAATATTTTTAATTTTCGAATTAGAAGAGTGCTTAACCTTAAACATACCTAAATGGAGACAATCTAGTTTAAATTAATCATGCATGCACCATTGGATACTCTTTCATCAACTTTCATCAAGACCACATGCAAAGGACAAGCATGGGTGGGCAACAAGCATGCCTTTGCAGGAATGTCATGGTGGCATGTGAAGCAAGTGGAGCAAGGGAGCATGGACATGACTCAAAGCATGAAGCATCAAGTGGAAGGATCAATAAGAAAAGGAGTGGACGAGAGCGTTTGGGCGGTGCAACTCGTGGAGCACGCGGGCAAGGAAGTCATGGAGGAGAAATGATCGTGCTGGAAGAAAGCCGAGGCGGGGAGGAGCACCAGGCCACCGGGCCGGTCGGCCCGAGCCGGCCGGCCTCCCCTACTTAAGGAGCCCCCCGGCTCCCGTCTTCTCGCAGCAAGCTTCCCTCTCCTTCCTCAGTTTGTGTGTTCAAGTTTGTGTGCCCAGAACCTCCGTAGACATAGCCAACCTTCCCAAGCTTGATAGCTCAAAAAAATCCACAACCTTAATCCACTCAAAGTCCACATCCCGAAGTAAGTTCTTAAGTGCCTAGTTACCGGTTGCAACCCGGAGTTTTAGTGGAGAGAAGAGTGCTGCAACCATGTGGAAGAAAACCACAAGTCTCTTCTCCAAGAAGAAGGGTTCATCGTCATCCAAGCCGTCGTCGACGACGTCTTCGAGGAGGCACTTGGTTTCCGAGTCTCCTCGGAGCATGGAGGACGATACGGCACCACCAAGGAGGAACGACGCTCTCCTCCTCGGTGGCATGAGGGCAACAAGGAGCACGTCCATGAGGTTTACCGAACTTCAAGGGCACACGGAGGAGCCGCCCGTTCCACCTCGACGATCAACCCGTTCAACCGCGCCACCTCCATACACTCCGATATGTTCCTCATATGGCTTCATCATATTGTTGGAGGAGGAGGAGAAGAAACTCTCTCGTCTTGAGAAGAGGCTTATGCCCAACGTTGACTTCGACGACCAAGCACTCAACTACTTGGGTTTCGGCACCGACATATATCACATGTTGGGGCACCTTGGATGGGTGCAATTCTCCAACGGAGTGCCGGCGGACGCCCACAAGGAGTTCGCCTTGGAAATCTTGATGACCATTGCACCTATCCTTGATGATGGGTTCCAACAAGTGGTTCCCTACGAGCATGTTAGGGAGCTACTTGGGTTCCATAAGGGAGCTCCGGAGAAAGTTGACGTGCCACCTGGCATGTTAGATGGATTTTGGAATTTGATCTCCGGAGAAGCCCACCAACAACTCAATTGCATCTGTAACCCCATTATCTGAGTATTCCACTCTTGGATGTGCAAGAGGGTATTGGGGAGGATGAGGGAGACGAAGGAGACCGACATGGAGTTGAATTGGCTCTACTCGGCTTTAATTGCCAAGCAGCCAATAGACCCCTCATACCTTATGATCAATCGTTGGTGTTGCGAGGCAACATCGGGCGCGGAAGATATTGGTTCGGGGTGCTACCTCTCTATGTTGGCCATCTCCCTACGGCCGGGGATCACAAGAAACCCCGAACATCTTTTGCGTGGGACCTCTCTCGGCATTGAGTATTTGCGACAAGGCAAATATATTAGTGGAGATGAGAGAGGAGGTTTTCGTTTGGCCACGGTGAACCTACCCCTTCCGGATGCAAGGCTTAGGCTTTTCATTCAAGGGAGGGAAGATTGGTTGGAAGAGGGACTCCTTGTCCCGGCGAAGAAAAATAAAAGAGGAAGAATCGTAGAGGAGGGATCCTCCTCCGCACAAGCGGGTAGTGCACAACCCAATGTTGTGCCACCTTTCGGTGGGATCCCTCCGCCAAGTAATTACGGAGGGCCACAAGAGCAAGCATGGGGGGTGGTGCACCGGTACCCCCACCAAATTATGTGGTGCCCAACGTAAACTTCGCGGAGCCCTACGCACAATATCCCCAACCACAACAAAGCGTGGCCATAATTGGAGGGTATGTTGCGAGAAATGCGCAAAACGTCGCAGCCATCCAAGCCAACGCGGCTCAACTTGGTGAGGGCAATGCAAATATTGCCTATGAGCTTGGACGCCTTCACCTAGTGGAGCCGGATCAATTCGTTGGAGGGGATGTCCAACCTTACTACGAGCAAGGGTACTACTATCAAGATTATCAACACCAACCACCGGCGGAGGACTAGGAGGAAGAAGGAACTTTAGTTTTCTTTTCTTTTCCCTTTCTCTGTAATTTTCAGCTTTTTTTGTTTGTGTTTGCGTAATATTCTCTGTTTTTATTTAAATTTCAGCAAGTGTGTTTGTTTTCAGTTTGTATTTCAGCTTGATTTCATCATTAATAAAGACACCACCTTGTTTATATCTTTGGAAAAGTTACAAAAATTTGTGCCATGATGATATATGATTATAATTGCCGCTTTGTTTATCTTTGTAATTGATTTATGCATGTTGAAACTAGTGCTCTCTTAAAATACGAATCTGAATTTATCTAAATGCTAGCTTAATCTTTAGCGGAGGTTATGATTAAAATAAAGACCCATAGTGTTTTATGTGCTCTCAAGTTATGAATAGATTGAAGATGGTTTTTATGATCAAAATATCGCTAACCTTGTCATAAATATCACTTGTGTGTTGCTCAACCTATACAGAGCCTAATATTTATTTGAGTGCATAAACCTTAGTGTACAAGATCTATTTTTGAGTGAGTTATTGCAGGCCATGATTTCTCTGGCCCGAGACTAAGAAGCTGGTCATTCCATTTTTGCATATCTATCTTTTTGCTAGCCTTTTATCCGTGCATTGTGTATCCCCACATCGGAGATCTCACAAACCTCGCCGGATATCCACCCTTAAAACCAAATATCATATTTTGTGATTACTTCCTTGACCACAACCCATTGTTGAGAATGGATCATCAATTCAAGGAAGATCGCAAGACGGTGCCAACATTGAAGAATTCAAGTATCTCTCCAAGGAAAAATATTTCTGGTACCCACCTTATTTATCGCCTCTTTGCTCGAGGACGAGCAACGTCTAAGCATGGGGGAGGAGGTAGGTACGATGCAATTTTAGAGTTCAAAGGGGAGCAAATAAAAAATTTTATGAGAAAGAAAGAGAAGAAAAAATGAATGAGAAAAAGAAAGAAAGAAAGAAAGAAAGAAGAAAAAAATAAGAAAAAAATATGAGTATGTGTAAAAGTAAAAATAAAGTGAACTCCCCGGTTCTCTAAAGTGCATTAGGAAATTCAAGGCTTCAAGATTAAAAGATCCATACTCAGTTTTCCAACCATGTGCAATCCGATAACGAGGACTTCCTTTGTGCCTCGGGATCATTCTCTGCCATTTGCACATGTCCACTCATCTCAAGTGTGTGTATTTTTCTCTTTCCCCTCCTTGATATAACATCATTTTCCAATGACCTTTTTGACGAGTCTCAGTAAGACCATGAGAAGCTTGTCTTGTTTTGACAACACCTCATTTATAAAATCTTGGTAGGACTAAACTTTCCCAAAGCTCCATATAAAGCCTACCACATATATGTTAAGAGAGGGAAAGGAGTAGAATAAATAGGCTTGAGGGACAAGATGAGATGAGAGTTTATGAGCAATATACAAGATGATTTAAATTTGTGAACTTGGTTTAGCTTTTCTTCATCTCGTTCTTGATTTCAAAAATTTTGAGATCTATTTAAACTTTGGGAGCATGTTGATACTCGTGGGATAAGCTTAATTAAGAATCTACCCTCCGTAGAGATGAAGGCTAGTACATTATGGAACTTTAACGAATTAAAATTTTGAGAGCATTATGTTTTCTCATGTATGATCAAGTGCAAGGTTAAACATTGATAGGCAACGATGATATCCATCGAAGGATTACTCGAGGACGAGAAAGGTTTAAGCATGGGGGAGATGTTGACGGTGAAAATCCGTCAACCTAGCCATGAGTTTACCTTCGGTGTTGGCATAAGTTTTATACCTTATCCATTGGTACTAACCCCCGTGGTATAACAAGTTCACTTGTGCATGTCGGTTTTGGAGTTTAGTGTTTATGCAGGATTTTAGCGTTGAATGCAAGACTTTAGGGATAAGTTCATCAAGCACCTTGTGACAAGACCTTGAAGCCCGTACAAGTCATGCAATGAAGCAAACTTGACTCCAAGAAGCCAGGGACTCAACCCGAGAAGATGACAAACTCCGAGGACCAAACCAGAAAAGTGCCGAATCTTGCAAGACAAGGAGCTATGTCCAATTCAGAGAGAAACTGACGACATGGACATACATGCAGAAGGGGGAAGCATCTAGAAGACACGGGAACCGACATCAAACAAAGGAGGCAGCAGGCTGGGCCTGGATGGGCCCGGGCCGGCCGCCCACCGGCCGTCCAAGGTGCCCGTTCGCCCCCTCCTTTTCCCTAGCCGCCATTCGGGCTATTTATAGCCCCGGGGTCGAGAGCCACGCAGGACCAATTCGTCATCGGCCGCCGAGGAGCAGAGAAGAGAGGGACACCATCCCGGAGAGGAGAGGGTCGAGCTAGGTGACTAGGGTTTCCCTAGACGACGTGGAAACTTTGCACGGAAGACCGCGTCAGAGTTCCCGGAGCTACAAGCAAGATCAAGGAAGGATCCCGGTGGTGATCTTGTGTATGTATCATTGTCATAGTTGAATTATCAAGTTGAATCTATTCCTAGCGATCGAGTGTTTCCTCGAAGATTTCGTTTTTCGATCGGGTTTGCTTATTCTAAATCTATTCTCGAGATAGATTACATAGGGTGTTCTTGTAGCCGCGGTGGCTAGAGGTACACGCCGGATCTTCCGAAAGAAGCTCGACTTGTCTTTTGACTCGCCCTAGACTCCCCGCATGAGTAAGGATACGTTGTGACAGAACGGGGGTTCCGAAAGGCGGATGTTTTCAGATTTGGACGGGAAACCACGGTTTAA
The DNA here is from genome assembly GCA_947561735.1 of Cenchrus americanus. Taxonomy (NCBI): domain Eukaryota; kingdom Viridiplantae; phylum Streptophyta; class Magnoliopsida; order Poales; family Poaceae; genus Cenchrus; species Cenchrus americanus. Next base: position 256,278,885 of record OX387241.1, read on the forward strand.
AGAGTCTTCTTATAAGATTCAATTTGCTACTTCTTCTCTTGCTTTGAACTTCAACAAAAGGCTTAACCCGATCTCTGTAGATCGTTTTATCTACCCAATCTTTCTTTGTTATCTCCGATCTTTAGTAGATTAGATTAGTTTCGTGTTCTTCATCTAGATGCATTAGGGTTTCTTTTACCGAAGATTGAAGTTACTTGGCTTTAGTAGATCATCTGTTGCGTCACACATTTGTTCCACGGATTCGATACCTTGGGTTCACCACTCGAGGGAAGAAGGGTCCCTTGACTATGATGGGAGACTTGTCCGCTTGCAAGTCTAAACGAACTTTGATACAACTATTAACCGTCAACAACTTGGTTGGTGGCTGCGAGTTCCACAGCTTCTGTGTCGCAGTCGAAGGATATCTTCAAGTCCCCTTGTAGCGAGAGTACACCGGCCAGACTTGGCATCTTGAGTACCAAGTATGTGTAGTGAGGTACCACCATGAACTTGGTGATAGCTGGTCTGCCGAGGATGGCATGGTAGGAAGTCTCGAAGTCCGCGACTTCGAACTTGATGTACTCGGTGCAGTAGTTTTCTCTGGTTTCCCCGAAGGTAACTGGCAGGACCACTGAATCCAGTGGAATAGCCGTGTTCCCGAGGACGATGGCGTAGAAGGGCGATGTGCTCTTGGTGAGCATGTGAGTGATGTCGAGCTTCATCTTCTTCAGGGTCTTGGTGAAAAGGATGTTGAGCCCGCTTCCACCGTCGATGAGTACCTTGTTGAGTCTGGAGCCCGTGACTACCGGCTTCAGGACGAGAGGAAAACGCCCTGGTTCAGAGAAGCTTGTCCATTGATCCGCGCGGGAGAAGGAGATGGGTACCTCCAACCACCGGAGAGGGGTCGGAACCGTTGGTTCAATGTTTAAGACTTCTCGTCGAGTGGCCTTCTGAGACCGTTTGGTGGTAGTCCACCGAAAAGGACCTTCACCGTCTTGTCGGGTTCTTGGAAGTCGTTGTTGCCTTCGTCGGCTTTTTATTTTCCTTTCTTGTCATGAGGATGCCGTGGTTCTGGAGTGTCCTTGAGTGCTCGCCGGAGTTGGTAGCACTGTTTGTAGTGTGGTTGCCCTCCAGGTGCCACGGGCACTTCTCTTTCAGCAAGTCTTTGAAGCCGCCGGAGGTTTTCTTCGGGTTGTCTTTCGCAAGGCGCTGGATAGCCGCGACTGTGTTGTCTGGCTTGTGCTTGCAATTAGGACCCGAGTAGTTGTTGCTGCGACTACCTTGATCCCTGTTGCTATTGTTGTTGTCGCCCGTGTTTTGCTTGCTCTTGCCACGAATGGCGTCGTACTTGGCGTTAGCCTTGTCTTCTTCATCACCCCAGGAGGTGAACATATCCTTGAGGTGGGTGATGGAGCTCGGACGGTGACGACCGAAGTCTTCAAAGGTGCGATGGTGGTAGAGACCGTCCTGGAAGAGGTCGATGACCTCCTTTTCGGTGACGTCGACTACGGTGGCGCGCTTGTCAAAGAAGTGCCGCATGTACTTGCGCAGAGTTTCGCCCTGTTCCTGCTTCACCATGGCTAGGTCCATGTGAGTACCCGAGTGTCCCATGGCGCCTGCGAAGTTGCTGGTGAACTGCTCCTTGAGCTAGTCCCACTTGTTGATCGAGTACTTCTCGAGTGACTCAAGCCATGTAAGTGGAGCTTGGTCCAGGCAGAAGGGGAAGTAGAGACACTTTGTCTCATTGTTGCCACCAGCGTTCTCGATGGAGAGGGCGTAGCACCTAAGACACTGTATTGGGTCTTGCTTTGCGTCGTACTTGGTGATCCCTAGAGGCTTGAATTTCTCTGGGAGCAGCAGATTGCGAAGTCGAGCAGAGAAGGCGGGGAACCATCATTTTCGCCTACGGATTTATTGCATTGAATTTCCTCGATTTTGCGACGGGCATCGTAGCCGCCGCATGAGACACCGGTGACGTGGCTGTCTGTGTGGCCTCGCCTCCGCGATCGCCCCCGCCACCGGCTCTCCTTCCGGCCCCGTGTGAGGAGCTCCTGCCACCGCTGCCTCCGCCACCAGGATCGCGATGAGGAACGACATCACGGTTACCGCCGGCGCTGTTACCACCCTGAGAAGGTCCACCAGCCGATGCCTGAGTACGGTTGGGTTAGCCGGTAGTTCTCCTCGAGTATGGTTGCGTCCTTTGTCAGCTGGACTGCGACTTGTGGCTTTGTTGTCGGGTTGGCGAGTTCGGACGGGAGGCACTTGAGCAACTCTATTGTCAACTCTCATGAAGTGGGCGTCCTCCGCGAGCTTGGCGATGACTTCTCCCGCGCGCATCCCCTGAGCCTGACGTGCTATCGTGGTGATAGACATGAGGCACTGCTCTGGGGTGGTGTGCACCCGATTTTCGACTTGGTCAAGAGCCTCTGCGAGATTCCGTATGGGTAGGGTCTCACGGAGACGTCAGCGCCGTTCGTTCCGATTTCTGTTGCGTTCACGTCGGGCATTCTTGTTGTCGTCGTTTTTGTCTGCGGGTGCATTGGCAGACAACTCGTCTGCTAAGATATCCTCGAGATATCGGTCAGGGCGTGTCCCTGAGGGTCCCGGCATCTCGCCAGCAGCCATGAATACTTGGCGATCGGGGGTGCCGAGACTGGAGTCGGAAGTCACCAGCTCTGTTGGAGTGTGCTCCTCAGCTGGAGCTAGCGCTGTTCCCTCCTGGAAGGGAAGTGAGTCGAGGTAGGTGATGCATCGTGAGTTCCCACCTGTCAAGTCTCCGGGCTTGCGGTCTAGCCAGTAGATGAATCTCCCGGTGGGTGTAGAAGTTATAACCAGGCCGGAAGCTGGTCCTGACAGCGGTTGCTCAGTCGTGTGGTTCTCGGACTCGGGCTCGTCAGGGTCCAACCCAAAGTCGAACTCGTAGGATGAGTCTGAGTAGTAGTCGGGGACGGTGTTGGAGTCCGAGTTGTATTCGAAGACGATCTCCTTCCCGTCCCGGCGAGCAGAGAGAGCCTTCGCGTGGGCCTTGCTGGTGTTGCAGAGGCTGTATGGGAAGTGCTCATGGAGTGGGGAGTCCGCACACGATGGCTGAGTAGCCGGCTCACATACGATGGCCCACGGGGACGTCGAGTTCGAGTTGGAGGCGGATCCAAACTCGAAGTCGGCGTGTTAGTTGTAGAGCGAAATTTCGCCGAATTTTCCGTCGAGATCGCTCGTGACTACTTCGGGAAGCGTCACGAACCCAGTCTTCGGGTTGGGCGTCATGGTGAGGAGGCATTGGACGGATCCGGCGCCATCAGCAGTGCAAACCCAGGAGCCGAAGACGAAGGTGTCGCCGTGGTTGAAGGCGACGGTTGGCTTGATGAAGATTGAAGCCGTCGAGTTTGCCATGAGATCTTCGACGAGAGCCCCTACCTAGCGCGCCAGCTGTCGGTGTTTTAGACCGGCAACCTACCAAGGGGAGTACCCGAGGTAGATGAATGTGGCCTCGCCGAGATCGGTAACTCAAAGGAAGAGACACGTGGCACACAATTTAGACAGGTTCAGGCCGCGAGGTGCGTAATACTCTACGTCCTGTATGCTGAGTCGCTCTGGATTGATTGGATGAGTTTTACAAGATGATGCGTATATGAGAGAGAGGGGTCCCTGCCCCACCTTATATAGTCCGGGAAGCAGGGTTACAAGTCGGTTTAGGGAGAGAGTACTAGTCGAGTACGTCTAGGAGTTCACTACACAGTACAGGACATGTACAGCTTCCTATCTGAGTACTTCTCCACCGTAGTCCTTGTGCCTCACGTCATCAGGTGCCGTGTGGCACAAGCCGAATAGTAGGGGCCCACCGAGTAGTCGGTCCTGGTACCCACCGAGGTAGTGGGCCCAGGGAGGTCCATACGACAATGGCCTCGAAGGCGGCCGCCCACGGGGCGCAGGTGAGTTCAAGGGCCTGGACTCCACCGCTAGCATCACCTTGCGACAAGGCGGCGCCCGAGTCCTCCTCGGCCTCCTGGATCTCGGGGCAGGCGACCCTTGTCGTGCCCTCGGGGGCAACGTGCTCTTGAGGGACCGCGGCGGGCTCGCCTGGCACAAGAACCTCCTCCGCGGAAGCGGCAGCTGCGACCGGAAGGGGCGACGAAGGCCGCGCCTCTCCGACAACACCCTACGCCACGTCGGCCACCGTAGCAGCGGCTGCGGATGTGACTGCTTCTGTGGACTGGGGCAGGGATGCGTCCTGGCCCTCGCTAGTCGGCGATGGCACGTGCACGACCATGGCCGACTCTGCACCGGTCGCGGACTCCTTAGGAACCGTCTCTACCTCCTCCGGCACAGCGGGGGGCGCCAAGCCGCCGGCACCCTCATACTGACGCAACGTCGACGCGACCAACGCGATGGTGTCCAGGATCGACGGCTCAGCGAACATCCACTCCATCGCCACCTCCAGCATCTCCCAGTCGTTGCTGGGGGTTCAGGGGCTCGAGGTCGACGGTCCCGATGCCGGGGAAGTCCACGTACCGACACGTCGCTAGGTCCATCACATCTTCGACGGACACAGTGCCCGCGACCGGTGAAGGCTCCGCGCCATTGACAACACGACATCACGATTCCCCGCCGGTGGGGGCGGTGCCGAGTCTTCGTCCGTGGGTACCATCACCACGTCCGCGCCACTCGAGCCAGCCCCGGCGGTGGCTCCAATGCCGCTTGGAGGGCGGTTGTCTCCGCGACCATCCGTTCCTCCTCAACGGCGGCAGCGGTCACTGGCGGGGGCGGCGCACCCGACTCCTCCACCGTGGTGGCCACGGCCGACCCCTCCTCAACCTGCACCGGGAGCAGCTCGGCGCACGGAGGTTGGGGACAGGGCTTGGAGGGCACGACCCGCGCACTCTGGGCCAAGCGCTTCAGGGGCGCAAAGCTGAGCACGTTGGTGTCGGCATGCCTACGAGAAGACATAATTGAGGTTAGCAAGCAAAGCAAGTAAAAGAATTCATGATAGAGGCTCTGAAGACGAGAACTTACATTTTGGAGTGCACCCGGGACTTCTTCGTTAGGAGGCCCAACGAGCCCTGCTTGGGGGCTGCACACTTGGAGCCCGCCAACTCGGGTGCTGCTCCGCTTTGATCCACCGCCTCAACGGTGGCAATGCACTCCCCCGACCGCTTTGGGTTGATCCTCCGGCCTTTGCGACGGCCGGGGTTGGTCCTTGGCCCCCGCCGGCGACGAGGGAAACGTGAACGTCCGGGGCTCCGCCGCCCCAGATAAGTAACGACTGTAGGCGCCGCGGGGCAGCACCAGAATCCACCACCTGCGGCGCACTCGGCATCAACACCGAGTCAGTTGACTTCGCTCGCGACTAACGCCTCTACAAGGAGTCTGAGTTGGGGCGGTCAAAACCGTCGAAAAGTTGGCGAACGGGAGCCAGTCGCTCCTCCGACCGCCTTGGGGGGTCAGCTTGGCGGGGCGCAGCTCTCTGTAACTCCGAGGCGCCCGTACTGCTCGGCGCCAAGCGAGGGCGAACCGTCCGCTGGTCCTCTCGGGTAGGGCGAGCTGTTTGTCGCGAGATCGAGCCCACATTCTTGTCGCGTGCGGCCGTCGGCGGCCGACGCGATGATGACACTTCGGTGGCGTGGGGAGGCGACGACGAGGACGACCCCGACATATTGCTCCAGTCCACCGTCGCACTGGGTACGTCGCCGCTCCACGACGACTCCGGTGACGGATATTCATCGGAGGAGACGCCACGCTCCCCCACCTTCCGCCTCTTGATGCGGTTGTCGTTTCAATCGTTCTTGGCGATCTCACGTTCTTTGTGATGCGCCTTGCATGCAGCACGCCGCCTATCCACTACCGCCTTGTTCTGATTGAATATCGCCTCCTCCGGGAGAGGTGCCTTGGCCGGAACGAGGTAGGCGCACTTCAACTGCAATGACAAGAAGGCATAAAAGTCAGCCGAAGTAGGAGGCCTCCGAGAAGATTGACATCATAACAAAAACACACGAGAAGCATCGAGAAGATAATAACTCACAAATTTTTTTGTCCCCTTATGGGGGAGCATCGGAAGCAGCCGTGACGGCGGCCACGAGTAGGTCGACCTCCCGATCACCTGCGCCACGCAGCACTGGACCTCAAGCGGCGACGGGAAGGACGGTATGGTCACGGTCCCCATCCAGGGGGCCCAGTCGGCCGTCATCTCGCAAAGACGAAGCGGCCACCTCCGGAGTGGCACGACTCCTTGGGTGTGGTATTGCCCGAGCACTTTCGCCAGGGTGACCCCGGCTCCTCGGAGACGTCGCAAAGCCTCGCCCGGTGATCCTTGAGGATCTTCTCCTATTCCGTCTTCATGGGGCCGTCCGACCAGTTCCTCCATGACTCCGCGATGGAGTTCCTGGTGTATGCCAGGAGCGCGAACTCGGGATCGTTTCGCAGATAGAACCACCCCTTGTGCCAGCCACTGTTCGAGCTGGTCAATGACCCCGGGAAATAGTCGTCGCCCCGGCCCTGCTTCTTCCAGAGGTTGGTACAACCGATCGTCGCCGCCCGGGAACCTTCCTTCAAGGACGCGAACTTGAAGAAGTACCGGAAAAGGTGCCAATGGGCACTGATTCCGAAGTACCCTTCGCACATCTCTGTTGACGGTGTAAAACCGTGCTCAAGTTCACCGCAAGCCTATGGGTGACTTGGTGCCTTTTTCACTAATGAGGGTTCTCCCTAGATTTGTCAATCCAAGGATCAGAAGCAAACCACTAAGGTTCTCTATCTAACCTACCGGTCTAACCCTATGTGAAGAGTTGATTGCATAAAGTTAATCATACAAACACGAAAGGATGTATGGATCACATCCACCTAGCCATAAAGGTAAGCAAACCAAAGGTAAACCTATCCTATCGTCTTCTTGTTGCTGTTCCAGCCAAGGTGACAAACCAATCTAAACCTATACTATGATAAGGATTACACTCGATATGGAGTAACTTGATACGGAGTGGTCTGATGCATGTTCACTCGCCGCTTTCTCCTCAACCGTACTGTCACTGTGCAAAGATATTCAACACCGAGCGATAAACCTCGGTTCGTGCACTACTACGGTGTATCCACAAGACAAGACTAATCACCATGATTCGATCTAGTCCTACTAAAGGCATATGGTAGCTACACATATGAATAACCATAACTCGTAGTAGATCAAAGTATGACAAGATATGGTTACATCACCGAATGTTGAAGGTACAAACGACTTGACGAATTCAAGTCGCGGCTCCGGAACTCCACCATGGCTTTAACGCGCAGGGCCAACCATGGCAGCTAGGGCATGGCCTAGGCCATCTCCTAGGCAACTCGAGGACTTGTGGCGGGCGTCGGCTTCCACCCGGTGCTTCTCCTTCGTCTCGGCGGCTCTCTGATGAATGGATGGATGTGGCGGCTGGCGGAGGCAGAGGCAATAAATAGACAAGCACCTAGGGCAAAAAGGGGCGCCGAACCGGGCCTGAAGTGGGCTGGGCCGGTCAGCCCAGGCCCATTTCAGCTCGGTTCGGCCCCGGTTTCCTCCCCGGTTGCTTCTTGCATGATTCCTTATTTGTGTGCACTTGCATGTGGGCCTTTGACGTCGTTTCCTTCACGGTTAAGGCTTGAATCATTGCTATGCAATCTTCGCTATTTTCTGGTTGAGTCCCTGAAGACTTGCACGTTGACGCTTCGGTCCTCGGGTCATTTGGAGTCATGTTCATCGCGTGTATTGACTCTTGTCAGGCGTCATGATCTTCTTCCAAAGTGTTTGGTGAACTTATCCCGAAAGTCTCCTCTTTAGCATAGATTTTCTGCGTAAACAATGAACTCCCAAATCGACATGCATGAGTGAACTTGTTATATACGGGGGGTTAGTTCCAGTGATTAGAATAATAAATCAATGTCAACATTAAAGGTAAACTCATAGCTAGGTTGATGGAAATACACCGTCAACATCTCCTGCATGCTACCTTGCTCGTCCTCGAGTAAGTTTTCAATGGATATCAACATTGCCTTTCATTGTTCATACTCTGCACTTGATCACACATGAGAAAGCATAATGCTCTCCAAGTTTATATTTGTTAAAATTCCATAATGTAACTAGCTTTCATCTCTATGGAGGGTAGATATAATTGAAGCTCTTTCCACAAGTAATCAATCATGCTCCATAAAATTCGAATGGGTCTTAGAAACTTTTGAAGTGAAGAGCGAGGTGAATAAAAGAGCTAAACCAAGTACAAAAATTTAAACCTTCTTGCATCTTGCTCATGAACTCTCTCATCTCACAACACTCTCAAGCCTACTTGATCTATATCCTTTCCCTGTCATGTTTGTTGGTGGAAGGGTTTTATTTGGAGCTTATAGGAAAGTTTTTATCCTACCAAGATGCTAAAGTTGAGACTATTATCAAAACAAGGCAAGCTTATCATGGACTTATCATGACTCGTCAAAAAGGTCATTGGAAAAATAATGTCCACAAGAAGGGGGAAGAGAAAGAACTCACACTTTTAGATAGGTGGACATGTGCAAATGGCAAAGAATGATCCCGAGGCCCCAACGAAGTCCTCGTTATCGGATTGCACATGGTTGGAAAAATGAGTATGGGTCTTGATCTTGAAGTCCTTGGAAAATCCTTAAGCAACTAGAGAAACGGGGGAGATTATTATTACTCTATTTTTTCTTTTTCTTTTTCTTGTTTTCTTCCTTTTTTTCTTTTTTTTCTTTTTGACATGTGAGGTACATTGGATTTTTTTATTATGTCCTCTTATCTTATTCATTTTTTATCTCCCCTAGAACTCTAATTTGCATAGTACCTACCTCCTCCTCCATGCTTAGACATTTGTTCGTCCTCGAGCAAAGAGGAAGTGGTGTTAAGGTAGGTACCGGATGTCTTGATGAGAGGAAACTTGAATCTTCCCTTTGAAGCCCCTTCTTGTGACGTGTCCTCTCCATACTCAAGTGATAGGTAGGTAGGTAGGTCAAGGAGGTTAACAGAAAAGATGATGTTGGTTTAAAGGGTGGATATCCAGCGAGATTTGCAAAGCTTCCGATGTGGGAGGTCACAATGCACGGATAGAATAGGCTAGCAAAAGATAAGTTACGCAAAAAAAACGGAATGACCAGCTTCTTAGTCATGAGCCAAAGAATCGAGCCTTGAATCGATTCACCCAACAATAACTCTTGTAATCTATGGTTGCTCTCAATATATAAGGCTTTCGATAGGTAGAGCAAAATGCAAGAGGTATTAATGACAAGGTTAGCATGAATTTTAAAAGCAAAAAGTAATATGTCCTTCGACCCATCCAAAGTTGAGAGCATAAAAGAAACCATGGGTCTTTATTTTATCATGACCTCCACAAAAGATTAAGCTAACATTTAATCAATTTTAGATTTGTATTGGAGAGAGCAATAGCTTAATCATGCATAAATAAGCACAAAGTTTAAACAAAGCGGCAACGGTCATCATATATCAACGAGCAAGATCAAGCCAAAATTATTTCATCATGGTGAGCATAAGGTGATGACAATAAACAAAAACTAAAACTAGGTTGTACTCCTAAAAGCCATGTTATTTAACGAGACAGACATACAAAAGTTGCATCTAAGGTTGTTGAAGGCATATACATATATACAAGCATTTAGAAAGACAAGGACAAAGAGAGGGTTGAGGAATTGTTACCGTCCTTTGATGCTTGTGATGTAGCGCGCCCTCCCCCATGCTTAAGCATTGTGCCTAGCATGGAAGAAGGAAGATCGGCATCCGTAGCAACCGTGATCCTTGAACTCCATGCGGTCTTCTTTCGTCCACCAAGTCTTCCCCCATGCTTAGCATGTTGCTAGGCACGGAAGATGATGAACCATCTTAAAATTCTTGAAGTCCCACCGTCATGCAAGGAGGTCATCATCACATTGTTTCCTTTGTTCATCCTTCAATGTTCACCCTTTGCCACGAGCCTTGATCCCAAATGTTTCTCATCCCATCTTATCCTCCTTCCATGTTGTTCTTTATTGCTGGTTCATCTTCCACGAGTTTTTCTTCTACTTGAAGAACTGAGTTTGTACTGAATAATAGCTCCATTGCAGAGTGCTTGAAATTATCTTTCGAACGAGTGGTCATTCATCCCGATCGGACTCCGAACAAGAGAGTTACGCCCTTTTTACTTTGTTGGTGCAAGCTGTCCTAGGCTGATTTCAGAATGTGTGACGCCCAAAGATTTGGTTGTAACTTCTTGCACAGGTCTCCTAAAATGTTGATTCTTGATGCATTGGAAAGTAGACTTAATGGAGCACTTGAATATCCAATTTTTACTTTTTTTACATCTCTGAATATGTTCTCAATCTTGATGAAAACAGCAGTGCTCCTTTCAGGATTTTGGAGGTGTTGATGATCTTGATTTCAGCTTTTATCACGAACTCACGGGAGTGATTCACCATGCCTGCAAAATAACTATAATGCACAAAGTACCTCTGAGGTGACGGTCGGGAATACTCACCCTATGCCACCAAACCATGACATCCCTACGATCTTCACTTGTGGCATAGTTAATCTAGCGAAAATACTAATGGGTGTACGTGAGTGCAAGTGTGTATGCAAATGAGAGGATGGTATAAAAACAAAACAATGTTTATGCCAAATTCTAAGCTCCATGCTTACAAAGTGGATGCCAAACTTCTCCCTCGCCATAAAGATTTATTAACCATGGTCAAAACACCATGCTTATCCCAAAATTAACAACTCTTCGTGGTGTAAGATAAGTAGGGCACATTGCAAAGTTTATAAATAATCCAATGCAATATGATATCAAGGTATATAAAACTGGATGATGTGGGTCTCTAATCATGTCTAAACACCATGTTTACACAAGATTACGAAAAAAATTCCCATATCGTCATATGAAGCATTAACATAGGTATGAAATCATTCATCATAAAGCTTCACAAAAGATCCCAAGCTAACATAAAGTGTATGATGACAAAGAGAAGGATACAAAATGCAAATGCAAAAAGTTAGCAAAAACAAGCATTAGCAAGGTTTGAAAAACACTTTTGATGTGGTCTACAAAGGACAAAGCTTAATCTCACACTTCATACGAAGTAAGCATTGTCAAGTCACCCATCGAAAAGAATCAATCAACAAAACTAATAAGGTTTAAGGGTAGATTATGGGTATCCTATATTTTTGGCTCAAACAAGGATTTTGAAGAGAGGAAGTCAAGTATAGAGATTCTAACTAAGGCGGCGCTAGTCTTTTAATGAAAAACAAACCTACGATTTTAGGATAGCTAAAGGTGTGAAAGGTTTTCCTAAGGATTTTATGGGGAGGCTAGTCAAAGTTTTTAGTTAGAAGAGAGGAAAGAGATAAACTTCTTCAATCCAGAAACGGTCAACACAATCAATCCTACCTCTATTTGGCTTTGGTTTTTGGTGGGGGCTATGGGAAGGCTTAGGTTGGTTGGACAAAGAGTTAGATCAAATCAAACATGCAATGTGATGCAAGGTGGATGAACAAAACAACATGATATGGAGGTTGTCTAAAGCAAAAACAAAAGTTAGCCTAAATTAAATAGCCACAAGTTTAGAATCAAAGGATGGTGCCAACTTTATATATCTCCCAAAAAAGAAACAAAAGAAAAAGAATCTAAACTCTAATAGGCACACAAAAAGGTCTACAAGTTTTCCAAGATCAAATAACAAAGCGCTCCCTCAATAGCAATTAGATCATACAACATGGTGTTGTGGTTTTTATTAGAGCAATGATACATATTACGGTTCGATTAAAGAGCACAATGAGATGGTCATGTATATATATAAATAAAAACCGGGTTGCCTCCCGCAAAGTGCTTCATTTAAAGTCATAGAGCTCGACTTTCTCACATACCTTCTTATTGTTGCAGAGCCATGATCCTTCATGCAATATTTGAAGGTGTTCATGCAGCATTGATCCACTCTCCATGCTGGACATGATCACTTATGCTCGATGAGAGGCTTGCCCAATCGTCTCATTGCATCATCATCACCTTCTCCATCGCACTTTATCGCTGCCTCTTCTTTCACAAATTTTCCTCTCTGTCCAGATCAGACCATGTAGAAAACAATAGCTTCCATGCGTGGAGCATGAAATTGTATTTCCATCAAATATTTATTCACCCCCAATGGACTCCAATCGAGTGAGTTATGCTCGTTCTTCTCCGGCGCTGCAATCTGTCCAAAGTTGATTTCAGACTGCACATCGCTCAATGTTTTTGCCATATCTCCTTGTACGGGTCTTCAAATTCATCGATCTTGTATGCATTGGAACCGACACTTGATGGAGCTTCTGATTTTCAACTTTTTCTTCCTTGAACATGTCTGACCAGGTCCTCAAAATTGATGAAAACAGCGACGTCCGTTTTTTGAGGTTCGATGACGGTGATGCACGGGTTTACAATTCTTTTGGGTATGACTTCTCTCCTCTTAATTTATGTTTAATGCCCTGCATGGTTAGTTAAACTTGGGATTTCTTCCACAATTATCTCTTTTAAGGTCACTAGCTTGATCGAGCACAAAGCAAGTCCAAGATTTACAAATCATATTGCAAACAAACGCTTCCATAACCACAATTTATGACAAAATAAGTTGTGATTAATTATAGCATAAGTTTTCTTGCTCAGCACTAAGCTCTCATTAGGCAAAGTTCATTAGGCATGTAACAAATTTTAAGCACAACAAAGCCTCTTTATCACTCCCAAGAAAGTCTAGCCTATCATGATTATCATAAGAACAAGGCATAGAATTGAATCAACCTCACTATTGGATATGAATTATAGATATATCAAAAGAATATTATCAGCTCCAAAAGTGTCTTGAGAGGTTAATTTGTACCTTGGCCTTCAAGCTTTTCATCGTGAGTGGTCTCTCGGAGTTGAAAGCAAACAATCTTCAATGATCGGTGGCTTGTATCGTCTTTTCGCAATTCCTTCGTTCGTGCCACACATCATCAAGGTTGCCTTGTGTGGACTCACTCTTCTTATTCATTTGTGGGACTTCACACATGTCTCAAATATCTTCATGTAACTCCATGATCCTTCGTGTGAGAGCCCAGAGTATCCGCGCCATTGGATGCCATCATTTGTGTGTAATCCATCGTGATTTTCTTCTAACATCTCCTAGTGTCGGATGTTGCCAACTTGTGCCTTCTTTTGCCAATGCCCTTGGGGTCTTTGTTTTGTTCCAAATTTCTGAATTTCATCTCGTGTGGTCCAATGGAAGCGTTGCCCAAGCTTCTCTTCATTGTCGTCGTCCTCATCTCCACTATCTTGTTCTCATCATGTTGCTGCTGCCTCTTTTTCATGGATTTTCCCCTGTGTACATAACAGAACATATACCAAAATATGGTTCCATTGAAAACTTTATAAAATTATCTTTCCAACGGGTACTCATTCATCTTAATCGGAGCCCAAATGAGGGAGCTATGGCCGTTTTGTTTTCGCTCTTGCATGTTGTCCAGAAAATTTCAAAACGCGCAACCTTCGGTAATTCGGCCATACTCGCTTGTAGGAACCTCTGATTGACTTGATTCTTGATTCGTTGGAAGCGTAACTTCTTGGGGCTTCTAAATATCTAAAGATATCTTGTTGTTCTCCCTTGAGGTTGTGCAGAAATTGATGGGAACAGAAACTTCTTGTGAATTGATCCGAATATGTTGACGACCTTGATCTTGTGGTCTTCGGGGCGTTACATCGCGTCTCCTTTGGCTTTAAGTCGTCACCATTGCTGGACCAGCGAGTAGCATGATGGCAATGGTGTGTCTTCTTCATGGTTTTGCTTTAGCCAAAGTGACGAGTACTCCTTCCACAACGTGATTGCTTCCAACACCTATTGCTTGGACAAACAAACCTCCACAAAACATTAGTCTTAAAACTTTAATTGACACATTGACATACCTTGTTTATCATCACTCATGATGGCCCAAAAGTTAGCACCTACCACTGAAGAGTGAATCTTGATGTAGTCATCATCTTGTCTGAGTGGATTGTGAATTTCTCGAACGTCTTGTGTCAAGCTTTTCACCTACTTTCAAGGACACAAACAAGAAGGAAGCATGTATGCAATAATAAAAATTAGGGTTAGTCAAAGAGATAGATGGACCACCCTAGGGTTCAAGTTGCCGATCCCCGGCAACGGCGCCAGAAAAAAGGGCTTGTTGACGGTGTAAAACCGTGCTAAAGTTCACCGCAAGCCTACGGGTGACTTGGTGCCTTTTTCACCAAGGAGGGTTCTCCCTAGATTTGTCAATCTAAGGATCGGAAGAAAACCACTAAGGTTCTCTATCAAACCTACTGGTCTAACCCTATGTGAAGTGTTGATTGCATAAAGGTAATCATATAAACACGAAGGGATGTATGGATCACATCCACCTAGCCATAAAGGTAAGCAAACCAAAGGTAAACCTAGCCTATCGTCTTCTTGTTGTCATTCCGGCCAAGGTGACAAACCAATCTAAACCTATATTATGATAAGGATTACACTCGATATGGAGTAACCCGATACGGAGTGGTTCGATGCACATTCACTCGCCGCTTTCTCCTCCACCGTACTGTCACTACGCAAGGATATTCAACACCGAGCGATAAACCTCGGTCTGTGCACTACTACGGTGTATTCGCAAGAGAAGACTAATCACCATGATTCGATCTAGTCCTACTAAAGGCATATGGTAGCTACACATATGAATAACCATAACTCGTAGTAGATCAAAGTATGACAAGATATGGTTACATCACTGAATGTTGAAGGTACAAACGACTTGACGAATTCAAGTCGCGACTCTGGAACTCCACCATGGCTTTACCACGCAGGGCCAACCATGGAGGCTAGGGCATGGCCTAGGCCATCTCCTAGGCAACACGAGGACTTGTGGCAGCTGTCGGCTTCCTCCCGGTGCTTCTCCTTCGTCTCGACGACTCTCTGATGAATGGATGGATGTGGCGTCCGGCGGAGGCAGAGGCAATAAATAGACAAGCACCTAGGGCAAAAAGGGGCGCCGAACCGGGCCCGGAGTGGGCTAGGCTGGTCGGCCCAGGCCTGTCGGCCCAGGCCCATTTCGGCCTGGTTCGGCCCCGGTTTCCTCCCCGGTTGCTTCTTGCATGATTCCTTATTTGTGTGCACTTGCATGTGGGCCTTTGACGTCGTTTCCTTCACGGTTAAGGCTTGAATCCTTGCTATGCAAGCTTCGCTGTTTTCAGGTTGAGTCCCTGAAGACTTGCACATTGACGCTTGTTGACAGATAAAAGACGTATCCACCTACGATCCACAAGCGTACAGACCTACACCTTTTTCACCACGGGATTCCCAAGGTTCTTGTCAATCTGCGGAGCAAGGGGATTACAAGCGTTTGATCTACCTTTACACACTAGCTACTCAGACCCTAACTATGATTAAACTAGAAAACGACTAAACTACACTAGAGAGAATGATTAAGCAATCAAGATAAAAGACACTCGCCCCTGGGTCTACGATATTAGAGCATGCAAACGCTTTAAACAAGAAAACCAATCTAATCTATCGAGGGTTGTGACCACGGTTTCACCCTTTCCCTCCTCTCGTACTGTCACTACGCGAAGGTATTCGTGACTAGACCTATCATGTACATGGCGTATTGAATGGATCCAAGGGAGCATTGGAGCTCTACTCCCTTTACGGCATGGTAGCTAACCTTAAGCAATAAAGTATATTCAACACAAGATGATAGATAGATAATCCAACAAAGTACGATTACATCTCAAGATCGATTACAACCCATGGACGAATAAGGAGATTACCCCATCAAGGTGCTAGACATAGCACCGTTGATCATGGTTACCCTTCCGACGGTGTCTTCCTTCTTCTCCACTTGTGGGTGCTTCCTTCGAGGTGGTTGATCTCCCTCCGGAGATCTCCCACCTCTCTCTAGCTTGTGGATGGCCTCTTGGTACGAATAGCTCTCCCCCGGCGAATGGCGGCGCCTCCAGGGCTTTAGGGTTGGAAATCCTTCGGGTGCAAGGAAAGGGGGGCCGAACCGACCACCGGAGTGGGCTGGGCCGGCCGGCCTGGGCCGACCGGCCCGGGCCCACCTCATCCCGGTTCGGTCGCCCCTTCGCTCCCGTGGGTCTTCATGTATTTATGCACTTTGCCCCTTCCACTTGCATGATTTTGACGATGTCATCCTTGTGTCCAAGATGGAGGTTCTCCGTGCATGAAGTTCGGTCTTTTACACTTCAATCCCCAGGGCTGTTCCTTCGTAACACTTCGGTCCTCGCCACCATTGGAAGTGATTTCATCAAGCTCATGAACACGAACAAGACTCCGTAAATGCTCCTTTGAACTTGTTGAGAATCCGTCCTTTATGTCCATGTTTTCCTACATAAACACAACACTTCCAAATGCATGCACAAAGATGAACTTGTTATATGATTAGTGTGCCTAGTGGCGGGTTAGTTCCATAATCAAATCCAAACCAAAGTGTAATGAACATGTTTGGTGTACCAAAATACACCGTCAACATCTCCCCCATGCTTAGTGTTAACGGTGAAAATCCGTCAACCTAGCCATGAGTTTACCTTCGGTGTTGGCATAAATTTTATACCTTATCCATTGGTACTAACCCCCGTGGTATAACAAGTTCACATGCGCATGTCGGATTTGGAGTTTAGTGTTTATGTAGGGATTTAGTATTGAAAGCAAGACTTTCGGGATAAGTTCATCAAGCACCTTGTGACAAGACCTTGAAGCCCCGTACAAGTCATGCAATGAAGCAAACTTAACTCCAAGAAGTCAGGGACTTGATCCGAGAAGATGACAAACTCCGAGGACCTAACCAGAAAATTGTCGAATCTTGCAAAACAAGGAGCTATGTCCAATTTGGAGAGAAACTGATGACAAAGGCCTACATGCAGAAGGAGGAAGGATCCAGGAAGCTCGGGACCCGACATCACACAAAGGAGGCCGCGGGGCCGGGGCTCGGATGGGCCCGGGCCGGCGCCGGCCCGGGCCGGCCGGCCCGGCCCGATCCGAGCCTAATAGTCCCCCCCCTTTGACCTAGCTGCTAATCAGGCTATTTATAGCCCCGGGGTCGAGAGCCATGCATCATCCAATTCGTCATCGGCCGCCGAGGAGCAGAGAAGAGAGGGACACCATCCCGGAGAGGAGAGGGTCGAGCTAGTTGACTAGGGTCTCCCTAGCCGACGTGGGAACCTTGCACGGAAGACCACGTCGGAGTTCTCGAAGCTAGAAGAAAGATCAAGGTAGGATCCTGGTTGTGATCTTGTGTATGTATCATTGTAATGGTTGAATTATCAAGTTGAATCTGATTTCTAGCGATCAAGTGTTTCTTTGAAGATTTCGTTTTTTCGATCGGCTTTGCTTATTCTAGATCTATTCTCGAGATAGATCACATATGGTGTTCTTGTAGCCGCGGTGGCTAGAGGTACCGTTGACGGTGAATTTCCGTCAACCTAGAGTACTTGTTATACATTGGTTTCAATTATGATTTGCAACTAACCCGCCACTAGGCATACTAATGATATAACAAGTTCACACTTGCATGTCGATTTTGGAGTTTGTTGTTTACGCGAGAAATCTACGCTAATGAGGAGACTTTCGGGATAAGTTCACCAAGCACTTTGGAAGAAGATCATGAAGCCCGACAAGAGTCAAGACACGCGATGAACATGACTCCAAATGACCCGAGGACCGAAGCGTCAACGTGCAAGTCTTCGGGGACTCAACCGGAAAACGGCGAAGCTTGCATAGCAAGGATTCAAGCCTAAACCGTGAAGGAAACGACATCAAAGGCCCACATGCAAGTGCACACGAATAAGGGATCACACGAGAAGCAACCGGGGAGAAAACCGGGGCCGAACCGGGCCGAAGTGGGCTCCGAGCCGGCCGGCCGGTCCGACCGGCCCGGCCCACTCCGGGGTCGGTTCGGTCCCCCTTTTGCCCTAGGTGTTCGTCTATTTATTCCCTCCGCCGCCGTCGACCGACACATCGAACAAATCATCCTACCGCCGCCAATCACCGGAAAACCGCCGCCGCAAGATGAGGGAGAGAGTTAGATGAGCTTGTCGCAAGGATCAACACCGGCGGAGAGAAGGAAGCAAGAGGAGGACTCCAAGCCGCCGGCCTAGGGGTGTTCCCAAGCTCCATCGCCGCCATCTTCATCGACGACGTTCTCCGAGTCTCCATCACCCCTATGTGCTTCAATCCGTGTAAGATGATGGGGTAATGTCTCCGTTCATCCCTAGGATTAGATGGATACATGCTATGTGATCGCTACTTGATTCGTGGTTTCAATCTATTGTTTTCATGTTGATGATGCTTTGATGATTAAGGTAGGCCACCGTGTTTTTCGGGCGTATGATATCCGCTACTCCCATAGATTCTATCAACATACCGTGTCCATCATAGGTCTAGTCACGAATACCTTCGCGTAGTGACGATACGAGAGGAGGGAAAGGGCGAAACCGTGGTCACAACCCCCCGGTAGATTGGTTTACCGCTTTCGTGTAGTAGATGCATACCATGTTATCCTAGATCCTAGGGAGGGAACGCTTATCTTTCTTGCTCACTCTCTTGTGTTCACCCGTTACCATCTAGTTTAACCCTAGATTTGTTTGATCAACTTAACTTAGATTAACTTAGGTTAGATTGTCTTTACCTTTAGATTAATACTCTCTATCAAAGGTTTTCCATTCAACTAGATTAGTACTTGGTTAAGCGTTAGTAATCCCCTTGCTCCGCGGATTGACAAGAACCTTGGGAATCCCGTGGTGAAAAAGGTGTAGGTCCGTACGCTTGCGGATCGTAGGTGGATACAAGTTTTATCCGTCAACAAGCCCCTTTTTCCGGCGCCGTTGCCGGGGAGCAAGCCGATTTGCTACGTTTAATCTAGTATTAGTTTTGTTGATTACTAACACCTAACCCTTATTTTCTAAAAAAAGGAAAAAAAATCTTTTTTGTTTTTCTTTCAACTTTTCTTGTGCCTAGATGGATTTGTTCACCTCACCATTGGAAGACGAAGAGATGTCGCTAAGGGAGCTAGCAATGCCGTCAATGGAAGACATTGAGATGCAAAAATCAGATTTGACGTTTGCTACAATCCACTACGAAGTGAAGCTTGGAATCATCAAGTTAGTGGCGACAAAACCATTTAGAGGATTGGAGGATGACAACCCATATAGACACATTAAGGAATTCACGATGTTATGCAACACGGTGCAACAAAAAGGAGTTCCGCCGCTTGGTTCAAGTGGAATCTTTTTCCATTCTCTCTCGAAGATGAAGCGCGAAGATGGTACACACTTGCGTCCGTTGAAGCAAAAGGAAATTGGGATGAGCTAGTGAAGAAGTTTCTTTTGAAGTTCTTTCCCATAAGCAAGGTTCAAGACTTAAGGAGGCAAGTGCTCAATTTCAAGCAAGGAGAGGATGAAGGAATTGATGAAGCATGGGACCGATTTAATGAACTACTTGAGCGAGGCCCGAACTTGGGATTTTCCGGTGACTTGATGTTGCATACCTTTTATTTTTCACTAACCCCTAACTCGTCTCGTTTTGTAAGCATGTGTGCGGGCGGTGATATAATGGATAAAACAATTAGTGAAGCCGCACAAATCTTACAAAGGATAAGCAATGGACAAAGAACAATACGAGATTGGCAAAGATGTTGTCAAGAGGAGCAAAATGACAAAAGCAAGCCCAAGGTGCTTGCTGAAATTTCTGAAAAAGATGAACCGAAGGTCAAGGAAGACGAACCGACCATACAAGAAAGTGAAGATCCACTTCCCAAGGTAAGAGAAGTCATTTCGGATGTTAAAAATGTTGAAACTAACATGAATGTAGGCCGAAGTATGTGGAATGCTAGACCATTGGCGGAGTTCAAGCAATCCGGTTGGGTTCAAGTTGATTTCGCCCCACTAATCAACTACCAAAGGAAGGAGGAATGCCGACACGTTGCCAAACTAGTTGAAGATATATTTGATCAAGAGATGAGTGGAGAGTCGATCCAAAAGATGTTTGAAGAAGAAAGAGAAGAAGGAGATGAAGGATGGATCGACCGGTTTGACAACTCAAATATTTATGATGAAGGAAGAGAAGAGTACAACCGTGATGAGCCTAGTGACTCAAAGGATAAATGGGAGGAGATAGGACTCAAGCTAGATGATAGCTTATGTGCTATTGAAGCCTACACACTAGCAAATCAAGACATGGAAGTACTCAAAAATGAAGAAAAGAGTGAATCAACAATGAGCGATCTTGACGACATGTGGTACATGGAAGATAAAGAAAGCAACATACAAGTCTTTGAAGATGAAGATCTGGTTGATAAAGAAGACTTCAAAGAAGAGATGAATGCGTACATAGTTGAAGGATTACATGTTCCACATGATGAGTTGAATAAATTGCAAGATGGTGATGAAGAGGCAACTACACTTGTTGAGATCGATTCGCCTTCAACACCGCTTGATGAACCAAATATCACTCTTGTTGAAAAATCTCTAAGCCCAAGGTACGCGCTGAAATCTCAAGATATTATTGGTATTGATGTTGATAAATTCAAATACTCATGCTCAACCAATAGTATGAATGATAGTTTAATGTCTATGCCTTGTTCCAATAGTGATCATGTTGATAGGCTAGATTTTCTTGAGAATGAAAAAGAGGAAACATTTAAGTTTGATCCAATTAATCTCACACCTATACAACCTTTGCCTAATGATGAGCTAAGTGCTATGCATGAAACATATGCTTCTTTTATTTACACCTTGACTTGTTGCTACAATTCACATGTGGTGTTAATTATGGACGCGTATGTTTACAATAAGTTTTGTAAATCTCGATCATGCTTTGCGCTTGGTCAAGCTAGTGACCTTAAAGAATCATATGTCGGGAAAGGCCCGATTTTCACTAACCATGTAGACAAGGCTTGAATAATGAAAAAAAAAAAAGAAGTCATGCCTGAAAGAGTTGCAAGATAAATCATCAACCTCTCCGAATCCCGCGATGGATGCTGCTGTCTTCATCAATTTGAGAGCTTGTTCAGAGGTGTACAAATGAAGAAAATGAGATATCCAGAAGCTCCATCAAGTTACCATTCCAACGCATCAAGAACCAACAAGTTTGAAGACCCGTGCAAGGAGTTATGGAGAAAACATTGAGCGTTGCGCGTTCTGAAATTTCAGGACAGATTTCATCGCCGAAGTAAAACCGACGTAACTCTCTTGTCCGGAGTCCGATTTGAGCAAATGAAGACTCGTTGGAAAGGAAATTTTGTGCACTGTGCAATGGAGTAGAGCTTGAGTATACTTTCTGTTCTGGACATTAAAAAAAATAATAGAGTGAAGGCAGCACCGAAGGATGATAAAGAAGGAGATAACGATGAAACAAAAGGATGCTTTGGGCAAGTCTTCTATAAGTGATCAAGCACAACATGGGAAGTAAATTAAAGCTGCATTGGTACCTTTTCTTCTTGCATGAAGGGCCATGGCTATGCAACGAAAAGAAGGTATGTGAGAAAGTCGAGCTCTATGACTTTAAATGAAGCGCTTTTCGGGAGGCAACCCGTTTCTTTATATTTTTACTACTTTCTTAGAGAAAATAAAAGAATGGCACTATCTTATGATGATCAACTTGTGGTTATTAATCTAAGTTCAGTTTTCCTTTTTTTAGAACCACCATCATGTTCATGATCTTATTTATTTGCATGCATTGCATTTTGTTATCCTCGTGATGTTCCTTTGTGTATACATGTTTTGCACATAGTTGGCTTGGTTGTTTTATATACTTAATGATGTATGCTTCAGTTTCCATGTTAATGCTTCATATGGCCCTATGGGTATTTTCCTTTTGTGATCTTGTGTAAACGTGGTGTTTAAACAAGATTGCGGACCATCATCGTTAAGTTCGATAAACCTTGCTAGCTTTTCATATGTTTTCATATTGCATTGGTTAGTTTATAAGCTCTGCAATGCGCTTAATTTTTATTGTGCTATAAGGGTTATTGATTTAGGGATAGACGTGGTGTTTTAACTCTTGATAAATAAACCTTTATGGCTATGGAGAAATTCGGCAACCTAGTTGTAAACATGGTGTTTAGAACTAGGTGAAAACATTGTCTTTGTTTATATGCTTTCCTATCATGTGCATACACACCTTGCACCACGTACACTCATTAGGTTTTTATTCCTCATTAAACTAATTATGCCGCAAGTTAAGAATCTTAGGAGACATTGTTGGATTATTGGCAATTCTATCTACTCCCAACCGTCACCTTGGGGGTAGAATGTGCGTTTAAAATGTCTTACGAGGGCAAGATAAAGACTCTCACTACAAGGAAATTGAAGGATGGCTAAGAAGTGCGTTGTCTTATTCTTCCATGGCTAGCAAAATGCTAAGCATGGGGGAGACCCTGAATCTTCAACACGGAAGTGCAACATGACACTCTAGAAGATAGAATGATAAAGATCGTTAACATCTCCGGATCAATGCGCAAGAAGTCACCAATCTCATCAAAATTCTGCATGGTCTCAAAGGGAAAACACTAGGTATTTTTGGATATTTAGAAGCCCCATGAAGTTACGATTCCAACAAATCAAGAATCAAGACAATCGGAGGTTCCTACAAGCGGTTATGCCCGAATCACCGAGTGCAACACGTCCTGAAATCAGTTTTGGACAGCACGCAGCGCTGAAGTAAAACGGACATAGCTCCCTTGTTTGAACTCCGTTTTCGATGAATGACCACACGTTGGAAAGGTAATTTCGTAAACTTTTCAATAGAGCTATATTTCGATATATTTTCTGTTCTGGACAGAGGGGGAAATCCATGAAAAAGAGACAGCAAGGAGATGATGAGAACAAGAAAGAGGAGATGGTGATGACAACATTGAAGAGAAGGGTGACCAATGACTCCATTAAGCATACAAGATCAAATTCAAAAGTTTAGGAGCATTAATAAATCAAGACAAAAGCAAAAGCCACATCGATACATGGAGATGTCGGAAGAAGGCAACGAAGAATTACAAAGGATGGTAACATCTCCATGGACCTTCTCTTTTCCAAACACAAATGCTTGTAAGTATACCTTCAATATCAACTAGGTGCAACCTTTTGTTTTTCTCTTCAAACAATAACATGGCTACTAGGAGGACAACCTAGGTTTCTTTTTACTTTCAATAGATAAGCATGACCATGTGTCCACCTCGATGTTCTACATTGCCTATGCTTACGGAAAGATGATGAAAGTTGCCGCTTTGTTTTACCTACATGAAGTTATACATGTCTTGGCTAATTGCTCTATATAATATGATCTGAAATTAATTTAAATACCGGCTCTTTTATTTGTGGAGGTGAAATGACCATGCTCTAGACCCACATACATATCTTTGCTCTTTGATTTAAGTTTATGGATAGCCGGATAACTTGTTGCTTTTATGAAAACTTAACTTTTATGCTATCTACATATTTGTGATGCTCTTGCAAAGTTCTACCTACCAAAGCCATATACATATATGTTTTATGATAACAAAACCCGTAGATTGCAAACATATGTTTTGATGAGTTGGATTAGGATTGATTTCTATGGTTCGAGACTAAGAAGTGGTCATTCCTTTGTGTAACGTTTTCATGCTAGCCTTTTTGTCCAAGCATTGTGGGTTTTCACATCGAAAATTTCACAAACTTCGCTGGGCATCCACCCTAAACCAAAAACATCTTTTTGTGATCACCTCCTTGTCCACAACCCAATTTGAGTATGGAGTAAAATTCTCGATGGAGATTCAAATATTCCGCAAGATTATGGAATTTATACTTACTTTAGCGAGTCATTTCCCCTCTCTTTTATGCTCGAGGACGAGCATCGTTCAAGCATGGGGGAGGAGTCATTCTCTGACACAAATGCTATGTAAGTATTATGTTGCAAAAAGTTTTGAGGAGCAAAAGAAAAAAAAAGAATAGAAATGAAAAATGAAAAAAAATATGATAAGAATAAAAGAAAAGTAAGAAAAATAGGAAGAATAAAGTGAAAAAAGAAAGAGTGAAAATGAGAAGGAAATAAAATAAAGAAAAAAAAAATAAAGATGCTCCTCGGTTCTTTTTGCTTCATAAGTTCTCAAGTGCCTTGATGACACATCCATACTCAAATCTTCCAACCATGTGCAATCCGATAACGAGGACTTCACTCGTGCCTCGGGATCATCCATTTGCCACTTGCACATGTCCACTTATCTAAATGTGTGTGTTTCATCCCTCTCTCTTTCCAACATTTATTTTCCATGGCCTTTTTGACGAGTCTCGGTAATTCCAATAGATCTCTCTCTTAATTTGACAATATTTCGAATGTATGTTTTGCTAGGATTGTTTTTAACCTTCCAAGCTCCACATAAGCCTTCCACTATCACATATGAGTAGAGTAGGTTGAAAATAATCTAGTATAGGCTTGAGTGACTTGATGAGATGAGTGTTCCATGAGCTTTTGCAAGAGATTTTCACTTATGTTGGATATGCATCTTTTTGAAAATCTTCCATGTGACAAGGTAATGGTTTGAAGTTCACTTAAGTTTGAGAGCATCATGTTTATTAAATGTGGCTTGTTCTTTATTGTTAGTCTATCTTCCATAATGAAAAAGAAGCCGGTCACAACTTCAACTTTAAAAATAAATTCTTAAGAGAGAGCAATTTGTCTCGTCATGAATGACTAAGTGCGGGGATAACATTGGAAGGCAACGCTGATTTCCCTTTTAAGCGAGGACCACTTACTCGAGGACGAGCAAGGTTTAAGCATGGGGGAGATGTTGACGGTGAATTTCCGTCAACCTAGAGTACTTGTTATACATTGGTTTCAATTATGATTTGCAACTAACCCACCACTAGGCATACTAATGATATAACAAGTTCACACTTGCATGTCGATTTTGGAGTTTGTTGTTTACGCAGGAAATCTACGCTAATGAGGAGACTTTCGGGATAAGTTCACCAAGCACTTTGGAAGAAGATCATGAAGCCCGACAAGAGTCAAGACACGCGATGAACATGACTCCAAATGACCCGAGGACCGAAGCGTCAACGTGCAAGTCTTCGGGGACTCAACCGGAAAACGGCGAAGCTTGCATAGCAAGGATTCAAGCCTAAACCGTGAAGGAAACGACGTCAAAGGCCCACATGCAAGTGCACACGAATAAGGGATCACGCGAGAAGCAACGGGGGAGAAAACCGGGGCCGAACCGGGCCGGAGTGGGCACGGGCCGGCCGGCCCGGTCCGGCCGGCCCGGCCCACTCCGGGGTCGGTTCGGTCCCCCTTTTGCCCTAGGTGTTCGTCTATTTATTCCCTCCGCCGCCGTCGACCGACACATCGAACAAATCATCCTACCGCCGCCAATCACCGAGAAAACCGCCGCCGCAAGATGAGGGAGAGAGTTAGATGAGCTTGTCGCAAGGATCAACACGGCGGAGAGAAGGAAGCAAGAGGAGGACTCCAAGCCGCCGGCCTAGGGGTGTTCCCAAGCTCCATCGCCGCCATCTTCATCGACGACGTTCTCGGAGTCTCCATCACCCCTATGTGCTTCAATCCGTGTAAGATGATGGGGTAATGTCTCCGTTCATCCCTAGGATTAGATGGATACATGCTATGTGATCGCTACTTGATTCGTGGTTTCAATCTATTGTTTTCATGTTGATGATGCTTTGATGATTAAGGTAGGCCACCGTGTTTTTCGGGCGTATGATATCCGCTACTCCCATAGATTCTATCAACATACCGTGTCCATCATAGGTCTAGTCACGAATACCTTCGCGTAGTGACAATACGAGAGGAGGGAAAGGGCGAAACCGTGGTCACAACCCCCGGTAGATTGGTTTACCGCTTTCGTGTAGTAGATGCATACCATGTTATCCTAGATCCTAGGGAGGGAACGCTTATCTTTCTTGCTCACTCTCTTGTGTTCACCCGTTACCATCTAGTTTAACCCTAGATTTGTTTGATCAACTTAACTTAGATTAACTTAGGTTAGATTGTCTTTACCTTTAGATTAATACTCTCTATCAAAGGTTTTCCATTCAACTAGATTAGTACTTGGTTAAGCGTTAGTAATCCCCTTGCTCCGCGGATTGACAAGAACCTTGGGAATCCCGTGGTGAAAAAGGTGTAGGTCCGTACGCTTGCGGATCGTAGGTGGATACAAGTTTTATCCGTCAACGGTACACGCCGGATCTTCCGAAAGAACTCGACTTGTCCTTGGACTCGCCCTAGACTACTCGCATGAATAGGGATATGTTGTGACAGAATGGGGGTTCCGAAAGGCGGGCGTTTTCGGAGTTGGAGGGGAAACCACGGTTTAAAGAGGCTTTTAATGAGATTCAATTTGCTACTTCTTTTTTGTTTGGAACTTCAACAAAAGGCTTAACCCGATCTCTCTAGATCGGTTTATCTACCCAATCTATCTTTGTTACCTCCGGTCTTTAGTAGATTAGATTTATACTTGTTTTGTGTTCTTTATCTAGATGCATTAGGGTTTCTCTCTACCGAAGATTGAAGTTACTTGGCTTTACTAGATCATCTTTTGCGTCACACATTTGTTCCACGGATTCGATACCTTGGGTTCACCACTCGAGGGAAGAAGGGTCCCTTGACTACGACGGGAGACTTGTCCGCTTGCAAGTCTAAACGAACTTTGATACAACTATTAACCGTCAACACTTAGATCTTGCTCGTCCTCGAGCAAGTACTCGTAAAAGAACTTCGTCCAAAGTGTTGTAATCGTGTACCACTAAATCTTTCTTCACAAGTTAGTCAATCTTTCATCTTTAATACATAAACATAAAGTAATGATCATCATACATAAACGTGGGCGTTTAGAATCTTTACCACGTCAAGATTTACCCCACAACTCAAACTCTTCACTCAAAGCCTTCAATCTCAACCATGCTTACTTCTTTGCTTCCATTGGAGGGTTTTTATGATTTTCAAAAACAAAATTCCTGCAACAAGTATTAGACAAAAAAACTTTCTCCAAGATTTCTCAAGTCGCTCATATAAAGTGGCTATCCTAAACAAGTTTTATAAAACTCTCACCTCCCATAAGTCTCTCATATGACATGTAAAGTGGAGCTATAGGTAGGGCTAGCGCAATCAACACAAGTATTGTGAAACTAAGAACTTCCTCTAATGGTTGTTTACCTTTCAAAGCCAATGATCATGAGAATTAATCCATATGTAGGGATATCAAGTATGAGAAGATTTTGAATGGTGGACATGTGCAAGGGCAAAAGAAAATATGACTACGAGGCACCGATGACGTCCTCGTTGTCGGATTACACATGGTTGGAAAAAGAGTGAAAGTTTCGTCTCTCAACAACGTGACATCCTTCCTTGCACTTTTATTTTTTTCTTTTCACTTGATTCATCCTTCTCATCTCTTTCTTGCCACTCATCTTCTTTTTTTTTATTCTTCTCATACACATATATTTTTTATTTTCTTTACTTTTCTATTTTTCCTTCTTTCTTTCTTTTCCATACTCATACTTATCTCTTTATTTTTTCCTCTCTTGACATCTTTTTCTCTCTTTTCAAAGCTCGAACTCCTCTCTTTCTTGCATGCACACAATCTGAAATTTTAAATAAACCATGCTAGAGACGAGACGAAACTTTGAGAGTAGGTGTGTTCAAGGAATGTGATGTACAAAATTGATGTATAGGTTCGGGTATAGAATTCGGCGATGTACGGGACTTTCGATGTGAAAGTCACGTTACCGAATACATGACGAGGCTAGCAACAAAACATAAGCACAAGAACATGATCATTGCTTGAAATTAAAACTCCCAAGAGAGAAGGATGCTAGCCCAACTCATCGTGCTAATCACACTTATGGTGGAGCAAAAAATAAATTGGCTTTGTATAGGATTTTTTCGTTACTCTCAACTTGGAAAAAGAGGTTTTGCTAACCTTTATTACAAGGGTTTTTAGATAATTTTCAGAACTGAATTCCTCCAACTTTTAGCATCGAACATAGCACAACCAACATGTGAAGCTCAAGATCGAAGTGTGGTATGGGTACTTTTAGAGGTAGCAACTCCACTAAGAACCACGGTAAACATTTTTCAAACCACACACTTATGTTCATATATCAAGAATTACGGATAAACAAACAAGTGAATAAAGAAAAGCATCACACAAGACACAAAATTTAAAAGACTCTTTTTATTTGTTTTTCTTTGACTCAACACTAAATTAAGACACTTCAAACTTGCAAAAATTTAAAAACACACTCAAAAACTAAAGACTCTTAAACTCTAAAACTCTCTCGAAAACTAAACCGAACCAATCTAAACTTGAAGCTCAAAAGCTAAAAGGCTAGCTAGCTAGCTCTCCCCCACGCTAAAGTCATACGACGTCCTCGTCGTATCTTACAAAAATCCTAAGGGGGAAAACTAAACCTAGTGGTACTTTCCGCAACTATTGCACCACTTGCCCCTCATGTTCCCGACCATGCCAAAAAGTTTGCGCACGTTGCCATTTAGGAACTTGTAGTCATCTTCGACCACGTGCTCCAAATACTCCACACGCTGCCTCAACGCCACCATGGACTGGAAACATTCGTCGACCGATGCGTAGAGCTCCGAGATGGAGTGAGGGCAAGTCGCACAACACATCGGATGCATCCCGAAAGGGTCGTCATTGCCAGGGTCTCCGCCATCGTTGCCGCCACCGTCGCCATCACCATTGCCGTTCTTGCCATCGTTGTTGCCGCCGCCGTTGGGGCCTTCGGGGAGTTTTCTCCTCGGGCACCTCTTCCCAAATGTAAAGATCGTTATCATCTCTTCCGGCGGCCGCCCACGAGCTCGGGCTACGATCATCGGAGTAGTCACCGTCCCCATAGTCCTTAGGCTCGGGCGACACCTCCTTGTAGTTCTTCCGCTTCATGCCTCGGATGCGCGCCGACCTTCTAATGGGAGTAGGAACCTTCTCCTCTTCGACGGGGTTGCGAGAAGTGATAGCTCCGGTCGGGACTCGCCCTCCGCAACGGATGCGGGCGGTCCTCTTGATCTCAATAGGTAGCTTGAGCTCGCATCGCTTCGCCTCCTCCATCGATGGCTACTTGGTGCCTTGCTTCAACTCTACGCTCCTCGGAGACACCATGGGCTCGCGTGGGTGCAAAAGATTGCTTGATGGGATGGATTCACGAGCTCCCAATTCGGCCAAATAAATAGTCCGAAAAGGAAAACCCTAGGAACCTTAATTTCCTTATTCAAACTTCCCTTAAAATTGTCGACCAAAGAAGGAAGTTGAAAAGGAGCAATCCGGGGAAAAACCGGGGCAAAATGCTATCGGGGCCCCACGGGCCCGGCCGCCCACCCGTTCTAGGGGCCGGTCCGGTCCGGTTTCCCGTGTACCGCCCTTTTTTCGCTTTCTCGGCCCATGGGAAAAAGTTGGCCCGGTAAATCTTCGCGAGAAACTCCCGGAAAATTAAAAGAAAAACTATTTACGTAAATCCATGCCTCGTTTTTCGTCCTAGACCGAACATTTGGGCTCTTCTTCCATGGTGAAGACATCAATGTGGTGAAGGGGCACAACGTCGGGTTCATAGTAAACCTTACGCCGTTGACCATTCACCATGAATTGATCACCTTTCACATCCATAATGGTTACCGCTCCGTTGGAGAGCACCGAATGCACAACATAAGGTCCGTCCCACTTGCTTTGCAATTTCCCCTTTCCGAAGGTTTTAAACCTCAAATTGTAGAGGAGGACCTTATCTCCCTCTTTAAACTCTTTCTTTTTCAACCTTTTATCATACCACCTTTTAATTCTCTTTTTGTATATGCTTGCATTTTCATATGCTTTCAACCTCATCTCCTCTAGCTCGCTTATTTGAATTCTCCGTTTCACCACCGCGGCATTGAGATCAAGGTTCATCTCTTTGATCGCCCAATAGGCTTTATGTTCCAACTCAACCGGAAGGTGGCAAGCTTTTCCATAGACGAATTGATAAGGGGTCATACCTATCGGTGTCTTGAACGTCGTTTGATAAGCCCACAAAGCTCCGTCTAATTTCTTTGACCAATCCTTGCCTCCCTTCTCTATGGTTTTGTTGAGGATGCTTTTTAATTGCCTATTCGACATTTCCACTTGTCCGTTGGTTTGTGGATGATAGGCCATAGAGACCCTATGTTCAATTCCCAACTTGGACAAGCACTTTCTAAAATTGTTCCCGGTGAAGTGAGTTCCTCCATCGCTTATTAAGATTCTTGGTGTACCGAAACGAGGAAAAATCACGTTCTTGATCATAGTAATGGACTCCTCCGTGGAAGCTTTACGACATGGCATGGCCTCTACCCACTTGGATACATAATCAACCATGACTAGAATATACTCATATTCGTGTGAGTTGTTGAAAGGCCCCATGAAGTCTATATCCCACACATCGAATAAATCGATTTGTAGATTGTATTTCAAAGGCATAGAATTTCTTTGAGAGATGTTTCCGGTTCTTTGGCATTCGGGGCATGATGCAACATATCTTTTAGTATCTTCATGCATCTCCGGCCAATAGAATCCTCTAGACCACACTTTTGCTTGGGTCCTAAAATGGCTATTGTGTCCACCGTACTCCGCCGAGTGACACTTTCTCAAGATTTCTAGCCTCTCTTCTCTTGGCACAAATCTTCTCATGACTCCATCATTGCCAAGTTTGAAGAGGTATGGTGCATCCCAAAAGTACTTCTTGCTTTCGAAGATTATCTTCCTTTGAGAGTTTCTATCTAGATGGTCAAGAGGCTTCTTCCGAATTGCTCGAATGATATCAATCATCCAAGTGTCTTTATCGAGCACTCGATAGAGGTGGTCATCTCTCATCTTATCTTCTATGGGCTCTTTATCATCTTGTCCACGATTCATCCTAGACAAATGATCAGCCACAACATTCTCCACCCCCTTCTTATCACGAATTTCAACATCAAACTCTTGGAGAAGAGGGATCCAACGGATCAAACGTGGTTTAGCATCCTTCTTAGCCAAGAGATACTTAATGGTTGTGTGATCGGTGTAAACAATGACCTTCGAGTTCACGATGTAAGATCTGAATTTTTCGAAAGAGAATACCACCGCTAGCAACTCCTTTTCCGTAGTGGCATAGTTTAATTGTGCCCCATTAAGAGTTTTGCTAGTGTAGTAAACGGCGTGAACTCGGCCTTCCTTTCTTTGACCCAAAACCGCGCCTACGGCGTAGTCACTTGCATCGCACATGATCTCGAAAGGTTGGCTCCAGTCCGGAGGTTGAAAAATGGGAGCACTCACCAACGCACTTTTCAAGGTCCGGAATGCCGCTAGGCACTTCTCATCAAAGTCGAAAGCCACATCCTTTCGAAGGAGATGCGTTAAAGGCTTAGTGATCTTTGAGAAATCCTTAATAAATCTTCTATAAAATCTGGCATGACCTAGAAAGCTCCTCAAGGACTTAACATCCGTCGGAGGTGGGAGCTGCTCAACCGTCTCTACCTTAGCCTTGTCCACTTCAATGCCTCTCTCGGATATAACATGTCCGAGCACTATGCCTTGCTTAACCATGAAGTGGCACTTTTCCCAATTTAACACCAAGTCCACCTCCGCACACCTCGTGAGGACCTTATCCAAGTTTGCCAAGTAATCCATGAACGTCTTCCCATAAACGGAAAAATCATCCATGAACACCTCGACAATTTCTTCGATGAATTCCGAGAATACGACCATCATGCAACGTTGAAAAGAGGCCAGAGCATTGCATAGACCGAAGGGCATCCTTCTATATGCAAACGTTCCATAAGGGCATGTAAACGTTGTTTTGTGTTGATCGTCCAGGTGAATGGGAATTTGCATGAACCCCGAGTATCCATCGAGAAAGCAAAAATAAGTGTGGTTTGCTAATCTCTCGAGCATCTCATCAATGAACGGTAGGGGGAAGTGATCTTTCTTTGTTGCCTTGTTAAGCTTACGATAGTCGATACACATCCACCACCCGGTCACGGTTATTTGCGGTATCAACTCGTCCTTCTCATTCTTCACCACGGTTAAACCTCCTTTCTTTGGTACACAGTGTACTGTGCTAACCCATTCGCTATGCGGAACCAAGTAGATGATTCCGGCATCAAGTAACTTGATGGCCTCTTTCTTTACTACCTGTCGCATGGCATGAGTTAGCCTCCTTTGGTGGTCCACTACGGGCTTACATTGGTCTTCCATTGGTATACGATGAGTGCAAAAGGCTGGGCTAAGACCTTTGAGATCATTAATCGAATATCCAATCACCTTCCTATGTTTTTTCAATAAAATCAGCAACTTCTCATTTTCTTCGGAACTCAACTCGTCGCTCACAATGACTAGATAAGTCTTGTCTAGGCCCAAAAATTCGTACTTTAATCCTTTGGGCAAAGGTTTAAGGTCTACCTCGGGCACTTGTGGCTCCTCGGGTTTAATCTCTCCTATGTCCTCGAATTTTTCTTCCTCCATGCTTCCATCTTGTGGTTCTAAGCCTTTTGTTGCTTCTTCTAGCTCTTCGTCTTGTTGATCATTAATTTGATTTTCTATTGCTCTTTGCAGTGGGTCTCTAAAGGTTTCAACAAAACAAATACTATCTACCTCCTCTACTTCGTCTTTGGGAAAAAAGGGTGTAGGGTGTTTAGAAACGCGAAGAAAGTTATATGTGTACTTCTTTCCATTAAGGTTCATTGTTACTTTGCCTTTTCCGGCATCCAACACGGCATCAACCAACTTAAGAAAGGGCCTACATAGAATTATATGATCATGATTACTATGGTAAGCATCAATAACAAAGAAATCGGTTGGTATACATTTTCTAGAGATTTTTACATTCATGTTATGTCACACCCGGTTTTCCGAAGGAAACCAAGTGCACACCTATATGTATGCCAGGATCTAGTTTCATACATATAGTGGACAAAAGTGAATAACAGTAACAGTATCCGTATAAAAAACATAAACAAACTTACTATTTTATCAGAGTTATACAGCTCAATCCTGGAAACGGAGGCGCCAACTCCACAAGCAATCGACTGGGGGCTATGTACGCCTAGCACCATCATCTTCAACAGCTTCACACCTTTTGCTTCTGAGCAGCAGTAAGCAAGGATGAGTACACTTATGGTTGGTACTCAGCAAGGCCACAAGAACTAACCAAAAATGATTTAAAGTCCATCTTTAAGTTTAATTAATCATGTGAGGGTCCAGGCCTCTCTTGACCGTGAGCACGACTAATCGATTAGTTTTACACTCTGCAGAGGTTGTACATCTTTACCCACAAGTCGCGTAAAAGTCCCGAAGAATTTTAGACCCAACCATGCAGTGTTTGCAAGACACCATACCACACTACTGAGGTGTGATTGCATAGGGACGCTACGAGGCCTTTACAAAGATCCCCCGGTGCGGTGCATCGCTCGCTAGGTTACTTGACGGCGCAATGCATAAACCTCTCTCGACTGCGAAGCTACCATAGAGCAGATCGGTCGAGGGCGGGCTATACACCAACTACCGGCAACCCCCAACCCCTATCGGGTAAAGCATACCTAACACCAGGTTTTCTAATTAATTGGCCAAGACAGAGCCATATGTCTTGTGGTAGTACTGTTTTCCTAGGTGGTTCTCCATGTTCTGATTAATGCAAAAGTAATCTTGTAAATAAAGCATAGGAAGAAGGTGGTTAGGGACACTTGCCTTTCCCCAACGAAAAGCTACTCTTACTGCTCTCTCTTCATTTCTTGCTTCCTTGGAACTCTTCATCTCCAAAGCAACGAACAGCGATCCTTCTTCTACTCGAAGCAAACATCGGGCACAACATACAAAGCAACAAGTATAACTAAGAACAAAGCACCAATCAAAAGAAAACTTTAAAAGAACGCACTAAAGGATAGGTTTGATTCTATGTTTACGCAACGACGAAAGAACGTTGAAAACAAAACTAAGGTCGAAGCTATCGAAAGATTATTATCAAACAACAAGAGACTACATGCTTCATATGTTTTAATTAGAAAATCATGTGGCAAGAATGTTACAAAGCAGGTTATGTCTAGTTAAGAAAACACGGTAAACCTAATCATATTTATTAGCAGATATTTAAGTACAAGTTATATCCAATTAACAATTAATATTAAAAGACAAAGCATGTGAAAGAATCTAATCGAATAACTTTATATTTCGTGTTCAACTAAGCATATTAATATTGAAAAGATAATTATAATACCATTAAGCATATTAAATTTATTATGAAAACCGATATGTAGCACTAAGCATCTTTTATTTATAAAAGCTAGTTATAAATAAGCATTAACCAATTTACATCATGATTAAAGAAAACCGGAATAGAACCTAATCACTTTTATTTAGAAAAGTAATGGAATAAATATTAGTCAAGATTAACATGCAAGTTTGATGTTTAAAACAAGTAACAAGTGATACACATGCTAACACATGAGTTATGGTGAAACGAACTAGAACGATAGCAACAAACTATCAAGCACACAAGAAACCTTAAGCGAGGGTTAGGAGAACTAGTCTACAAAGAGAACTAGGCTGAAGGGAGAACACTAAACAAAGGTAAGCTATGGTAAAGGAACCGATAACAAGATTAGCTCTAAAGAAAGGTATAGCTACGAAAGATTGGGCATAAGAACATAGCTGATTTATAAAAAGACAACCTAATAGAGATGGGATAGACATCAACTAGCTAGATGCTGATAAACAAGATTCTAAGATAGACACGAGTGATAAGATTACTTGATAGGCAAATGAGCAGTGCAACTACTCACACGGATAAAGCTACTAAGCTAAGCAGAAAATCTAAGGCTTGATTAGATGCACACGGTTTAGCTCGGGCTAACACTAAGGTTTAGAGCTTCTAATAAACTTGATCAAAAGAGATACTAAGATAACGCTGACACAGAACGTCTAACGAATTATTTCATTAATGAGAACAAGATTATGAGCTAGGTTCATTTTAATTGACAAAACAAATGTAAAGGATATTTCAGAAATAAAACACCATATGTTGACATTAATGCAATATTAAACTTTATTTACGAAACCGATGTAAAGAACTAGTCAAGTTTTATTAATAAAGATTCATATATGAATTAATCAATTAAACATTTAATTTAGAAAAACTAAACTATATGAACAATCTAAACGAAACTTTGTAATTCGTGTAGATCATATTATTATTAAAAACATTATGGTATTGGCATTAATCAAATTAATATTTATTATAAAAGTCGATGTAAAAGCCATTCAAAATTTAATTAGAAAAGATTAATTAACTACTAAACAAATTAGCATTTGGTTTACGAAAACCGAGATAAAGATCTAATTAACTTTTATGTACAAAAACATGTGATAGAAACATTAATCAAATTAAATTTGCTTATGAAAAACGATGTATAGATCTATATTACTTTTATTTATAAAAGGCATGACTAGATACTAATCAAAATTAATATTAATTTTATTTTCAGAAAACAAACATGATGAAAACTCATCACTAACGCGTGCTTTACATTATTATGAATCTAACGCAACTTGAACGGATTAAAACAGAGCTAAAACATAAAAGATATGGGGAAAACAAGATGAAAAGGACATGTTCGCGATTAACTATAGATTTCAGGCAGTAGCTGAAAAGATTCCCGAGACACAGTAAACAGTGCTCGCGAAACTGGTAAAACTCAGGATTAGATCTATAAAAGATGCAAGTGGGGTTTATGTGCGAAGGGTGGGATCTTCTTAGGGGGTTCTCTGGAAAACGAGCAAGACACATGAAAAGATCTAAAAAATTACTAGGAAAGATAGGGGTCTATCTGCAAACCGGCCACCCTCATCTCCTTCCTCTGGACAGAGGCAACCGGCGGCGGACAGGGAGGGGGAGGCAGCCGGTCCGGCCCAAATCGCCGGTGCTACGGCAGTCTAGGAGTTCAAGTGAGTCACGGAATTGAAAGAGGGGGATGAGAGGATCACGTGTATGTGCTCACCGGCGGCAGATGCGAACAGAGGCGGCGCCGGAACCGAGGTCAACGCCGGCGAGCTCGGTTCGGGCTTCCGGGCGGCGGCGGCGGCGGCTGCGGGCGGTGGCGCGAGGGCGGGGCACTCCGGCGGCGCGCGGGGAGCGGGGCACGGCACGGGCGCGGCCTAGGGTTCGCGGGGGCTCGGCCGCCTTTATAGGGGTGCGCGGGACGCGTCCCCGCCCGGGGCGGCGGCGCCATGGCTACCTCGGCCGATGGGCCTTGGCGGCCGGCCGGCGCGGGCGCGGGCGGGCCGGAACAGGTCGGGCCTTCGGGCTCGGCCCGTTCCAGTAGGATAGGATTTGTTTATTTTTTTGAATTTATTTTTAATGTGAAAACAATTCCAGAAAAGTCTAGAAATTGTTTAAAGGCACGAAAAATACTCCGAAAATCACAAAAATTCCAGGAAAATACCTAGAGATAGATTAAGACATGAACAATCCAAATAAAGCATTTGGAGCTCATGAAAAGGATTTTAGAGACTTCTAATAAATAGAAGTAGCTCAAGGAAAATGAGAATAAATCCCAGAAAAATCCGGAAAATTCTCGGAAGGTTTTGGACAGCTCCTAAACGCATTTTTGAAACCTTTTGCACTCATGAACCACTAGATGCATCGGCATGAATGCAACACTCACAACTTTTTATTTAATTTAGAAAATCAAACAAAAGATTTTTCCTATACTATATTTCCTGTAAAGAAAAAATAAATGTTGGAAAAAATTTTAAAATTATGATAAAATCGTTATTTAATTATTCTTTCTATTCACATCCTGAAATTGGAAATTTCAGGGTGTGACATGTTGCAAGCAATACCTAGAGGTCTAATAGTTTTACCATCTCCCATGATTAATTTCGTTGATGTTGGAGCTAAGTCTAGGTTGTGGTCTTGAACTTTATTGTAAATTTTAGAAGATAGGACACTTACTTGGGCTTCGATGTCGCATAAAGCTTTGCATTGAACACCATTGATCTCGCAACTCAAGTGTGGTGCCATCCTCTCTTCTTCTTCGGATCCTATCGCATAAACTTCAGCGAGGCGAGCATATGGTGATGCTTCGGGCTTGATCCCCATGATTCTCTTCACCTCGGCTATGTGTTCCGGATCCACTTCATCATCTCCAAAGAGCTTTTGAAAGATCACACCGGTGGTTTCAAGGTCGTATGAATCTTCCGCTTTCTTCTCTGGTGGGAAATCCACTTCCAATGCTCTTGCCATCCCCTTTTGATTAGGGAACGGTCTTCTCTTATCGAATACTTCTCCGTAATTGATTGGAACCCAATCCATTGGTTCGAACTCCCTTAGTGGCTTCGCGCTTGACATACTTCTCTTGTTTGTTTCATTTCATGCGGTGAAGTCAACGCTCGGGGTAGCTCTTGACTTGATGTGTTTTTCTTCAAGCTTTTCCGAGATTGGCTCCTATTTTGTGACTTCCGGGGTTGTCTCTTTAGAAAATTCAGCACACTTCTTCTTCCTTGAATTATATTCTGGTTCTTCCGCAAGTATTGTTTCCCAATCTCTTCGCATGGCAGCCTCTTTACTAATTTTTTGTAGAATTTGAGCGGCTTTTGTGAGTGTTTTCTCTATGAGATCCCCACCTGCACACATTTGGACGGGTTGCATGCAACTAGGGGTTAGGGAGAAGAAAAAATGTATGCAAGAGTACGTCACCAGAGAAGCCGAGTCTCGGTCCTTGTTCGATCAACTCATTAAACCTATTCCAAGCTTGGTCTATCCCTTCCTCTTCTCCTTGCGTGAAAGTGATCACTTGTCTCCTTAGATGTTGAACCTTGGTAATTGGAAAGAACTTCTTGCAAAACTTCTTTGTCAACTTGTTCCAATTGCCTTCAACTTCAAAGGATGCAAACGAGTACCATGTCTTTGCTTCGCCGGAAAGTGAGTAGGGAAAGAGATTTCATTTTAACCATTCATCGGGAACTCCTTCTTGATGCACCGTGTTGCATAGCGTCGGGAAATGCCTTATGTGTCTATATGGGTTCTCCGCAACCATCCCTTCAAACGGGTTTGCTGCCACCATCTCGATGATCTTCAATTTAATCTCATACTTGGTCGCTTCGAGCTTTGAATCCGACTCTTGTACTTTTATGTCTTCACATCGAGGGCTAGCGTAATCCCTTATTGATTTCTCCGGTTCTTCCACGGGTTGATTGATGAACGCCATCTAGACAACAAGATAAACACAAAACAAAAACAAACAAAGTAGTTTTCTAGGCAATATGTGTTAGATATAGCAAATAAAAGATAAACTAAATATAAACTAAGTTAGATCCAAAACAAACGATGTAAACTAGCTTACTCCCCGGCAACGGCGCCAGAAAAAGGGGCTTGTTGACGGATAAAAGACGTATCCACCTACGATCCGCAAGCGTACGAACCTACACTTTTTCACCACAAGATTCCCAAGGTTCTTGTCAATCCGCGGAGCAAGGGGATTACAAGCGTTTGATCTACCTTTACACACTAGCTACTCAAACCCTAATTATGATTAAACTAGAAAACGACTAAACTACACTAGATAGAATGATTAAGCACTCAAGATAAAAGACACTCACCCATGGGTCTACGATATTAGAGCATGCAATCGCTTTAAACAAGAAAACCAATCTAATCTATCGGGGGTTGTAACCACGGTTTCGCCCTTTCCCTCCTCTCGTACTGTCACTACACTAGACCTTTGATGGACATGGCGTATTGAATGGACCTAAGGGAGCATTGGAGCTCTACTCCCTTTACGGCATGGTAGCTAACCTTAAGCAATAAAGTATATTCAACACAAGATGATAGATAGATAATCCAACAAAGTACGATTACATCTCAAGATCGGTTACAACCCATGGACGAATAAGGAGATTACCCCATCAAGGTGCTAGACATAGCACCATTGATCATGGTCACCCTTCCGACGCTGTCTTCCTTCTTCTCCACTTGTGGGTGCTTCCTTCGAGGTGGTTGATCTCCCTCCGGAGATCTCCCTCCTCTCTCTCTCTAGCTTGTGGATGGCCTCCTGGTAGGAATGGCTCTCCCCCCTGCGAATGGCGGCGCCTCCAGGGCTTTAGGGTTGGAAATCCTTCGGGTGCAAGGAAAGGGGGGTCGAACCAACCCCCGGAGAGGGCGGGGCCGGCCGGGTTAGGCCGACCGGCCTGGGCCCACCTCGGCCCGGTTCGGTCGCCCCTTCTCTCCCGTGGGTCTTCATGTGTTTATGCACTTTTCCCCTTCAACTTGCATGATTTTGATGATGTCATCCTCGCATCCAAGATGGAGGTTCTCCGTGCATGAAGTTCGGTCTTTTACACTTGAAAGGACCTTGTGATGCCTAGAGGGGGGGTGAATAGGATCACTTCAAATTTCTGAAACAAAAGCAGCGGATTAAATATCCTGTCGGTACTACCGACGTGGTGCCGGTTCTACCGACGGGGTCGGTACTACCGGTACCAGGTCGGTACTACCGACAGGCAGAAGAAACTTAAAACGAAATTTGAATTCGTGCGGTTTCTAGCAATTCCACTTGAATCAAAGTTTAAGTTTAGATGCTAAGAACCACCCGCAATCACGAAACAAGTTGGATAGCAACCAAATGATAGATCGGGCTAAAAACAAGTTCTAGGGTTAGTTAGAAATGAAGAAATGCAAGCAAGCAATGGAGACACGAGAATTTAATCCGAAGTTCACACCCACAAAGGATGCTACGTCTCCGTTGAGGATCCCACAAAGGGAGGGCTATCACCAAGAGCCTCTTTTCCTCTTCCAACCCCCACAAAGGAAGATTGGTGCTCACTAAGATTTCTCCACGAAGGAGAGGGCAATACAAACGATCCCGGGTGCACCACACCAAGAGGGCACTCGCGAGCGACGCCTAACCGTCTAGAAGCAAGCTTCAAGAGTAACAAATGCAACACAACAACCCGAGAGATGCTTCAAGTGCTCTTGAGAAGGGGAAGAATGATGGGGCTCTCAAAGCATGGTCACACTTCACTAGAATTCACCTCACTTCTCAAGTCCTAGCTCAAGAGAACCAAGGATAAGCTCTAGAGGAGGTGAGGGAGGTGGAGTGAATGCTCAAGGAAGTGTTTGTCCCGTGGTTGGTCGCAATGAGTGAGGAGGGAGAAGAGGGGTTAAATACTAGGGGCCGAAAACTAGCCGTTATCGTGCAAAGTCGTATAACCTCGGTACTACCGACATGGTGTCGGTACTACCGAGGGGGTGTTTTTTCCGAAGAAAACAAGATGCGGCACCGGTAGTACCGACCCCGTGTCGGTACTACCGCCCCCCCGGCTAAAATGTGCCGTAGAACGCATATCGGTATACCGGCCCGCGCCGGCACTACCGAGGGGCTCGGTCGGTAGTACCGACGTGGGGTCGGTACAACCGGCCAGTGCCCGAGAATTTTAGAAAAGATAAGCATAAGTGTACGTGTCAACTCTCAACTCTTCTCACTCACTTAGAATACCTTCTAGAGCACTTTTAGCATCTCTTGGCTATTGAATTGCATCCCCCTTTATAGTACGGTGTTTCCTATACTCAAATTCAAAAGAAAAAGTAAATTAAGCCTTGATTTGAATAGGAGACATCGTCTTGAAATTGGGGGGCTTCCTTTGATCATCTATAAGGATTTTATTCGTTTAAGCCCTGCACACATCTTGTCGAAGCATTAAATACCTCAAATCGTGCTTGTCATTATCACCAAAATAATTAGGGGCCAAGATGCACTTTCAATCTCCCCCTTTTTGGTGATTGATGACAACCACAATTTGTTTATAAAAAGATGTGTGTATTCAACGAATTTGAAATTGAAACTCCCCCTAAATGTGTGCTTCAACTTCTATGAAGGCTTCAAATGCCCATCACACATTTAGAAGATTTTTCATTCTCAAATTACATACACAAGTGCATGAGTGTGATATACAAGCCGTGATGCATATGTCATGATATACAAAACAATAAAAGAGAGAAATAACAAGCATCACAAATAGATAACCAAGGTTCCTCACATCACAAGCACAACTTAAGTCTTACAAATTTAAACGAGTTCTAAGATCTTAAGTTCTTCGACAAGCATTACACCACACACATGAAACCACACATAGTCCTTACATGTCCACAAACACAAGGATAGATAGATAGATAAATGAAGGTGCAAGCCCACACCACACATGAGTAAATTGTGAGCTCACTCCCCCTTTGGCATCAAGCGCCAAAAAGAGGAGGCCCTTCAATCATCGTAGTCATGTGGAGAGTGGGCAGCCGGAGGGGAGTCGCCGTCATCGTCGTCGTCCTCTCGCACCACCAAAGTCCTCGTCGTCGATGTCGGGCCGGAGGAACTCCATACATCATGGAGGCGTCGCCGTAGATCTCCCAAGGGTTGTAGAAGTTTGGCGGAGGAGGAAAGTCCATGGGCTCGCGAACCGGAGAGTGCTCAATGTTGTGTTGAGCGAGCAAGGACTTTTGGCGCGTCTCAAGCTTGAGGAGTCGCTCATCAACGTGCCGCCTATGGGCACGAATTTCTTGTGCATTGTGTCGTCCCACATTGAAGCAAGCAAAAAGGCCTTGAGAGAGGAAGTTGAAGATGCTCTTTTTCTTGCTCGAGGGAACGGTGCCTCTAGATGCGGATGGCCCACGAGAGGAGGAGGGTGGCTCAAAAGAAGATGGGCCACCGGAGGAGGAGCCACCTGCGGTAGAAGGACGAGGAGGGGCATGCTTGCCCAACTTGAGGAGCCGCTCGATGTTTCCTTTGTTGGGCTTGTACCAAGAGTGAGTCTTGTCGGGAAGGATGTCAACTCCCGCCACCTCACAAATCATCTGAAATATCCAAGGGGCATATTGGCAGCTCTTGTTAGCGGACACGGAGCACACAATGATCTCTTCCCAAATGAAGTTGAAGATACTAAAGCTTTCCTTGCCCGGTGCCATCCTCACTAGGATCTCTTTTGCCACATTGGAGATATTGGTGTTGTCACCTATCTTTGGAGTGAGAGTGTAGCGAAAGAGTTGGTTTAACATCCGATAGACTGGCTTCATCCCGTGAGTGGTGCCAAATTCCACCTTGCCATAAGCTGAGTCATACATGAATGCCATCTCGCTGTCAAGGGGAAATTCACCACCATGTAACTTTGGAAGTGCGAGATCCTCCTCACCAAAGCCAAGAATCTGAGCGAAGCGCTCATAGGAGACGGAAAGAGGCTTGCCTTGAAGGAGCCAATGGAAAGTCCGGGTCTCACGACGGATATAGAGATTTGCATAGAATTGGGCAACCACCTCCTCATTCCAATCACAGTTGATGGACATGACATTGGTCATCCCCTTGGCATGGCATATATCAATAGCTTCATTGACGGCCGGAATGTCAAGTGACCGAAGGAGATCCCAGTTGATTGATTTCATATCGATAGTCATGTGGTCCTTGCTTAGAATGACGGACTCATACCAATCGGCATTGAACTTGAGCCAAAACCGGATATCGGAATCAAACTCCTTTTGCCAAAGAGCGGGGTCATAGTACCTCTCTTTGTAGACATTGTGGGAGCCTCTAGTGTAGTCCACCATCCTTACAACCCCCATTTGAGTGGCAGGACGAGGAGGCCTTGATGGTCGAAGGACGAACGAGGAAAGGGTTTCCAAGGAGATATCCTCATAGTCGTCATAATGGTCATCGGGTTGGTGTGCTTGCTTGGTACGGGCACGATGACCTTGTCCCGTGGACTGGCGAGGGGCAGCAGGAGGGTTGGTACGTCCACGACCACGAGGAGCTTGAGAGCTAGCTCCCCCTTTCCTCTTCCTTTGAGCGAGAGGAACGTCGTCTTCATCGGAGCCTTCACGCACAATTTGCTTGCCAGCTCGACCCATCTGGAGGATAAGCAATGATGCATAAGATTGAGGTTTTGAATATGAGGAGGAATACCTCAACCTAAGATGGGAAGCGAGGTTTAACCGCCCCTCATCGGTACTACCGACACGGGGTCGGTACTACCGATGAGGGTCGGGTTTTGGTGACAAAGCTTGAATCCGAGGTTTTGGCCAACAAGAAGCTACCAAATCATGAGCACGAGTTCTATGGAGGTAAAGATGATGATTCCCTAAAGCATTTCCTCTAGAAACAACTACATTGTGAGATCGATCCACGGAGATTTTGAATGAGTACCTTGAGAAGCTTCCCGCGCGAATCGACGGTCTTCCGGCGAGGAGCGGATGTTCCGGAGGATGGAGAATCAAGGGATATGGGCTAGGAGCACTTTCCACGGATGGGTGTTGAGATCCCCGGCGGATTTGGAGAGGATGAAGTTGGGGGCGGTTCAACGGTTTGGAAGAGGGGTCTGAACCCTAGCCCCCGGTCGCGGCGGTTATATAGGCCCGCGGGTTTTATCGGTAGTACCGACGGGGCGTCGGTACTACCGGGGTCCCCTCAAAATTGAAACAGAGAGTTCTTATCGGTATACCGCCCCTGGGTCGGTTCTACCGGGGGGGTCCGGTAGTACCGACACGGGGTCGGTTGTACCGGGGATCGCTGGAAATTCAAATAGAGAGTTCTTATCGGTACTTCCGACCTAGTGTCGGTTGTACCGGTGGATTTAGCAGATTTTGGGAATATTTGGGACCTAAAGAGAGATCTTGGGTAGAAAGGAGTATGGACATGTAGAGAACTCATAGGAGTTGGTGACTAGTTCACAAGCAATCATTCAAAGCTATAGTCACCACCCGCTATGTGAAAATCCAATGTTTTGTAAAACTCACACAAAGAAGTTAAGAAAGAAAGGTTTTGCTTCCTATCTAGGCAACAAGCAATTTTATGTGCAAAAGATCAAGCCAAGTTACGAGAATCTAAGATGTTTAGCTCACTCCTCAAAGCACAGAACCTTTGCTCGTCTAGAGGCTTAGTGAAAATGTCGGCAAGTTGCTTTTCGGTGCAAACATGCCGTAAAGCAATGTCACCCTTAGCCTCATGATCCCGTAAGAAGTGATGTCTAAT
This sequence comes from Cenchrus americanus, assembly GCA_947561735.1. NCBI lineage: Eukaryota > Viridiplantae > Streptophyta > Magnoliopsida > Poales > Poaceae > Cenchrus > Cenchrus americanus. The sequence continues at coordinate 256,322,883 of OX387241.1, forward strand.
GTCTATGTGCTTTGTTCTAGAGTGTTGGACAGGATTGTTCGCTAGCTTGATAGCACTCTCGTTATCACACAAGAGTGGAATCTTACTAAACTTGCAACCATAATCACTCAACGTTTGCTTCATCCACAAGAGTTGTGCGCAACAAGCACCGGCCGCCACATATTCAGCTTCGGCCGTGGACAAAGCAACCGAATTTTGCTTCTTAGAGCTCCACGACACCAAAGACCTACCAAGAAATTGGCAAGTCCCGGTAGTGCTCTTCCGATCTACCTTGCAACCGGCATAATCCGAATCGGAGTAGCCAAGTAGATCAAAAGTGGAACCTTTGGGATACAACAAGCCTAGGTTAGGAGTATGAACTAAATATCTAAAGATCCTCTTAACAGCCATTAGATGGCACTCCTTAGGATTGGCTTGAAACCTTGCACACATGCACACACTAAGCATTATATCGGGCCTAGATGCACAAAGGTAAAGGAGGGAGCCAATCATGGAACGGAATACCTTTTGGTCGACCGACTTCCCTTCTTCATTGAGATCAAGATGTCCATTTAGTGCCATGGGGGTCTTGATGGGCTTGGAATCGGCCATGTCAAACCTCTTGAGCATATCCTTCACATACTTGGTTTGACATAAGAAAGTCCCTTCCTTCATTTGCTTGATTTGAAACCCAAGAAAGAACTTCAATTCTACCATCATAGACATCTCAAATCTCTTGGTCATGATCCTACTAAACTCTTCACAAAATTTATCATTAGTAGACCCAAAAATGATATCATTAACATAGATTTGACAAACGAAAATATCTTTTCCATTTCTTTGAATAAAGAGAGTAGAATCGGCTTTGCCTATCTCAAAGCCGTTCTTGAGAAGAAAATCCTTAAGGCATTCATACCATGCTCTAGGAGCTTGCTTAAGCCCGTAGAGTGCCTTATGGAGCTTGTACACATGGTTTGGAAACCTTGAGTCTTCAAAGCCCGGTGGTTGATCCACATACACTTCTTCTTGGAGAGGTCCATTCAAGAACGCACTCTTCACATCCATTTGATGAAGCTTGAAATCATGATGAGTAGCATAGGCTAAAAGAATACGAATTGACTCGAGCCTTGCTACCGGAGCATACGTCTCTCCAAAATCCAAGCCTTCAACTTGCGTGTAACCCTTGCCAACAAGCCTTGCCTTGTTCTTTGTGACGACACCAAATTCATCTTGCTTGTTCCTAAAAACCCATTTGGTGCCGATCACGTTTTGCTTGGGTCTTGGTACCAACTCCCAAACTTCATTTCTCTTGAAGTTGTTCAATTCTTCCTCCATGGCAATAATCCAATCCGGATCTTCAAGAGCTTGTTCCACACTAAGAGGTTCCAAAGAGGAAACAAACGAGTAAAATGCACAAAAATTTGACAATCTAGATCGAGTTGTTACCCCTCTTTGAATACTTCCGAAAATGTTGTCGACGGGATGATCCCGTTGAACCATTTGATGTACTCTTGGATGTGGCTCTTGAGATTGACGTTGAATAGGTCCATCATCATCTTCACCTTGCGGTGTATCCTCTTGGGCTTCATCACTTCGTTCTCCCCCTTGATCAAAGCCCCGTTCATGATCGTCACCATGAACTTGACTCTTATCTTGTTGAACTTGAGAACTAGGTGGCTCCGCTCGTGTTGATGATGATGGATCATGAGTGCTTGTGTCAACGGGAGCTTGTGCTTGAACTTCCCGAGGCATCACTTCACCGGTCCCCATCCTAAAGATGGATATGCTTGGGGGCTCTTCATCTTCTACAAGGTTTTCACTAACTTGCTCTCGTTGAGAGCCGTTGGATTCATCAAATTTCACGTCTACCGTGGTCTCAACACAACCGGTGGTTTTGTTGAAAACACGATAGGCATGCTCGTTAGTTCCATAACCAAGTAGAAAACCTTCATCAACCTTGGATGCAAACTTTGAGGCTTTGGGTTTCTTGTTAAGTATGAAACACTTACACCCAAAGACCCTAAAGTAATGCACACTCGGTTTCTTACCGGTGATGATTTCGTAGGGAGTCTTGTTCAAGTACTTGTGGAGGTAGAGGCGGTTGGCGGCGTGGCATGCGGTGTTGATGGCTTCCGCCCAAAATGAGTCCGAGTCTTGTATTCATCAAGCATTGTCCTTGCCGCTTCTATCAACGTGCGGTTCTTCCTCTCAACGATGCCATTTTGTTGAGGTGTATATGGAGCGGAGAGTTCATGCTTGATGCCTTCTTCATCTAGAAACTCTTCGACTTGTGTATTCCTAAACTCCGAGTCGTTGTCACTTCTTATGTTCTTGACCTTGAGCTCGAACTCATTTTGAACTCTTCTAATGAACTTCTTCACAATTCCCTTTGCCTCACTTTTATCTTGCAAAAAGAATACCCAAGTGAAACGGGAAAAGTCATCAACAATTACTAAACCATATTTATTACCACCGATGCTTATGTAGGCAATTGGTCCAAATAAATCCATGTGTAGCAACTTCAAGGGTCTTGATGAGGATAGAATGTTCTTGGCGGGATGGTGAGCTCCAACTTACTTCCCGGCTTGACATGCGCTACACAACCTATCTTTCTCAAAAACAACATTTGTTAGACCTAGGATGTGCTCGTCTTTTTGAAGTTTGGCCAAGTTCCTCATGCCAACATGGGCTAGTCGGCGATGCCATAGCCAACCCAAGTCGGATTTTGCCACTAAGCAAGCCTTAGGATCCACCTTTACTTTTGTGAAGTCCACATAGTAAAGTTTTCCCCGTAAGTGACCCGCAAAGACAATAGAGGAATCCTCCCTTCTAGAGACGGTCACACCCTCATGAGTGAAGAGACAATTGTAGCCTTTCTCACAAAGTTGTGAAACCGACAACAAGTTGTATCCCAACCCTTGCACATGATAAACATCTTCAATTGAATTTGTTGTTGAGATAGCAATTTTACCTAGACCAATGACATCTCCTTGACCATTATCTCCATAAATGATAGTTTCCGTAGGGTTGTCATAACGGTCAAGGGATGCAAACAAGCCTTCATCTCCGGTCATGTGATTAGTGGCACCACTATCAATTAACCATGCACTTCCACCGGAGGAGTAGGCCTACAAAACAAGTTTAAGCTCTTGGTTTAGGTACCCAAAGGGATTTGGGTCCTTGGAGGTTAGATGCAAAAACTTTTGGAACCCACACACTCTTCCTCATGGCCTTCATGGCATAGGCCCCAACATACTTGACCACTATTTTACCATTATGGTCCAAGGTTACAATGTAATCACAAGTGTAGTTGGGTGTTGGTTTATGCTCAACCACATTCTTCGATGCCTTAGGTGGAGTGTTACTCCTACCAATTTCCTTTGTGGTTTGCACAATCTTTGGGGCCTCCTTGGTTGTGGTGGACGTGGTGACTCCATGAGCAATATCCATAATTGTGTTGAGGTAGCCTCCCTTGTTCCATAAGGGAATCTCATGCCCTTTCACGGCCACCCTACCATTTGCCTTGTTGTTCTTGCGGTGTCCAAGTCCTTGCTTGTCCACCACCTTGGGTATTGACTTGGCACTAATGTTGCCTTGTGTAAACAACATGTTCAATCGGAAAATTTCCTTGTCCTTGCTCTTAACTTTCTCTTCAAGCTTTGCAAGGTTAGTCTTGATAGCATTCATATCAATATTAACACACGAAGAGCAAGTTTTGCTAGTGGAGGCACTAGAGTCCAAGTTTGCCGATGGAGTTGCTTTGGTGCTTTCCCAAAGACTATTAAAGTTGGCTTCAAGAGATTTGTATTTCTCCGTCAAGCATGAGAAGCTTGATTGAAGCTCACTATGAGTAGTTTTTAGGGAAGCTAGAGATTCATTTGCCAAGGTAAGATCTTTTGACATCTTCTTATTAGAGTCGCCAACCAAGGATAAGTCCATGGTCAACTTCTCCACCTTAGCCTTCTCTTCGGCAAGAGATCTTTCTAAAGCAAGGTTTCTTTCCTTTTCAAGGATAAGCAAGTCTTCTTGCTCATGAAGGATCTCTTTCTTTTTCTCTAGTTTGTCCAATAGCCTTTTAATTTCCTTGTGGCCCTTTTTACCAAATTTCTTTATCATGTTGTTCTCTAGTTCCTTTTCCTCATCTAGGTTTTCTATGTCGCTACAAGAGGTGGAAGAAGAGGATGTTAGAGAGGATGAGATGGTTGATTCTTGTACCTTGCTCCCCCTTGCCATGAGGCAAAAATGAGAGTGGTCTTCATCATCGGAGAGGTTGTTGAAGAGGCGTGTTGAGGATGAACCTTGTGCCATGGCAATTGTTGCCATCCCTTGCTTCTTTGGTTCTTCATCTTCATCACTTGAGTCCCATTGTTGACCCACGTGCGCACACCCTTGGTACTTGTTCTTGTACTCTTTGCTTCTCTCCTTGAACCTCTTTTCTTCCTCATTCTTGTTCTTGTTCTTGGGGCACTCGGCAATGAAATGTCCATACTCTCCACACTCATAACACTTCCTTTGTGACTTCTTCCTTCTATCATCCCCACCTTTTCTTGAGTTTCTTCACTTCAAGAATTTCTTGTACTTCCGTATGGCAAAGGCGGTTTCTTCATCCGTGCTCTCTTCATCGCTAGTGTCTTCCTTCTTGCTTTTGGATGCCTTGGGCTTTTCTTCAACTACTTCATTGGAGCTAGCTTTGAGAGCTAGACTCTTGCCCATCTTCAAGGTTAGAGACTTCTCCACATCTTGATCAACAAGTTCTTGGTGCAATATCTCTCCAAGGAGTTGAGTGGGTGTCATTGTTGGATATCTTGGATCTCTTCTTATCATTTGAGTCAAGTTCTTGTCCTTGGGGGCAAAAGCTCTTAGCAACTTCTTTGTGACCTTCGAGTCATCCCAATCTTTGCTCCCAAGGGCTCTAATGTCCGAGACAAGCACCATGAGCCTATCATACATCTCTTGAACGGTCTCTCCATCCTTCATGAAGAAAAGCTCAAGTTCTCCATTGATTAGATCCATCTTGCCTTGTCTCACATGCTCGGTTCCTTCATGTGCTTCCTTGAGTGTGTCCCAAATCACCTTGGCAATTTAGATGTTCCGAACCTTGTTGAATTCTTGTGCACACAAGGATCCCGTGATAACTCTTGTGGCTTGTACATTGCGGTGAAGATCTTGTTCATGCTCAATGGTGAGAGCTTCTCCTTCGGCGGGAATCGTTACACCTACAACCACAATCTTCCAAAGAGAGGGGTGAAGCCCGTAAAGGTGCAATTGCATATCATAAGCCCATTTAGGATAGTCCTTCCCATCGAAATGAGGAGGCCTTCCCAAATGCACGGAATAGAATTTATCGTTAGAGTTGTTGCCGGAATTTGCCCGTAGTGATGGGGCACTTCGTAGAAGCCGGAGTGAGAGTACTTGGCTTGCTCCTTCTTGATCATCTTCTTGAGGAGCTTCTTGGCCATCTTCTTGGCCTTCTTCTTCTTCTTAGCCTTTCTTCTCTTCTTGGCCGCCTTCTTTGCCACAAGATCGTCGTCCTTGGCATCCTCATCACTTGAGTCGGAGTCCGAGTCGGAGTCGGAATCCGATGAGGAGTCATCGGAGCCGTCCACGTTGGATGGAGTACGGCTTGGTGCCCTGCCGACGAGGTCGCCGACTTGAGCTGCTGTGAGCTCTCTCTCTTGAGCTTCTTTTGCGGCAATTTCTTCGGTGGTTGGGTTGCTTCCAATCCCCGACATCTTGATCCCTTAGCGGTTAAGCCTAAGTCAAGGGATTAGGCTCTGATACCAATTGAAAGGACCTTGTGATGCCTAGAGGGGGGGTGAATAGGATCACTTCAAATTTCTGAAACAAAAGCAGCGGATTAAATATCCTGTCGGTACTACCGACGTGGTGTCGGTTCTACCGACGGGGTCGGTACTACCGGTACCAGGTCGGTACTACCGACAGGCAGAAGAAACTTAAGATGAAATTTGAATTCTGTGCGGTTTCTAGCAATTCTACTTGAATCAAAGTTTAAGTTTAGATGCTAAGAACCACCTGCAATCACAGAAACAAGTTGGATAGCAACCAAATGATAGATCGGGCTAAAACAAGTTCTAGGGTTAGATAGAAATGAAGAAATACAAGCAAGCAATGGAGACACAGAATTTAATGCGAAGTTCACACCCACAAAGGATGCTACGTCTCCGTTGAGGATCCCACAAAGGGAGGGCTATCACCAAGAGCCTCTTTTCCTCTTCCAACCCCCACAAAGGAAGATTGGTGCTCACTAAGATTTCTCCACGAAGGAGAGGGCAATACAAACGATCCCGGGTGCACCACACCAAGAGGGCACTCGCGGGCGACGCCTAACCGTCTAGAAGCAAGCTTCAAGAGTAACAAATGCAACACAACAACCGGAGATGCTTCAAGTGCTCTTGAGAAGGGGAAGAACGATGGGGCTCTCAAAGCTTGGTCACACTTCACTAGAATTCACCTCACTTCTCAAGTCCTAGCTCAAGAGAACCAAGGATTAGCTCTAGAGGAGGTGAGGGAGGTGGAGTGAATGCTCAAGGAAGTGTTTGTCCCGTGGTTGGTCAGCAATGAGTGAGGAGGGAGAAGAAGGGTTAAATACTAGGGGCTGAAAACTAGCCGTTACTGTGCAAAGTCGTATAACCTCGGTACTACCGACATGGTGTCGGTACTACCGAGGGGGTGTTTTTCCGAAGAAAACAAGACGGCACCGTAGTACCGACACGGGGTCGGTAGTACCGGCCCCCTGGCTAAAATGTGCCAGAGAACGCATATCGGTATACCGGCCCTGCGCCGGTACTACCGAGGGGCTCTGGTCGGTAGTACCGACGTGGGGTCGGTACAACCGGCCGGGCCTGAGAATTTTAGAGAAGATAAGCAAAAGTGTTCGTGTCAACTCTCAACTCTTCTCACTCACTTAGAATACCTTCTAGAGCACTTTTAGCATCTCTTGGCTATTGAATTGCATCCCCCTTTATAGTACGGTGTTTCCTATACTCAAATTCAAAAGAAAAGTAAATTAAGCCTTGATTTGAATAGGAGACAACGTCTTGAAATTGGGGGGGCTTCCTTTGATCATCTATAAGGATTTTATTCGTTTAAGCCCTGCACACATCTTGTCGAAGCATTAAATACCTCAAATCGTGCTTGTCATTATCACCAAAATAATTAGGGGCCAAGATGCACTTTCAACACTTCAATCCTCAGGGGTGTTCCTTCGTAACACTTCGGTCCTCGTCACCATTGGAAGTGATTTCATCAAGCTCATGAACACGAACAAGACTCCGTAAATGCTCCTTTGAACTTGTTGCGAATCCATCCTTTATGTCCATGTTTTCCTACATAAACACAACACTTCTAAATGCATGCACAAAGATGAACTTGTTATATGATTAGTGTGCCTAGTGGCGGGTTAGTTCCATAATCAAATCCAAACCAAAGTGTAATGAACATGTTTGGTGTACCAAAATACACCGTCAACAACGCTTCGGTCCTCAGGTCATTTGGAATCATGTTCATCGCCTGTCTTGACTCTTGTCGGGCTTCATGATCTTCTTCCAAAGTGCTTGGTGAACTTATCCCGAAAGTCTCTTCATTAGCGTAGATTTCCTGCGTAAACAATGAACTCCCAAATCGACATGCAAGAGTGAACTTGTTATATACGGGGGGTTAGTTCCAGTGGTTAGAATAATAAATCAATATCAACATTAAAGGTAAACTCATAGCTAGGTTGATGGAAATTCACCGTCAACAATCTCCTCGAATGCCGCCATCTGCTGGATGTTGTTCGGGTTGAGGTGCTGCAGCTGAAGCCCGTACTCGAAGAGGACTCCGTGGATGAACCGCCCGGCGGGGACGGAGAAGCCGCGCTCGTGGAAAGCCACGAATGAGACCACGAACCCCTTGGGGGGTGCGGCACGGACTCGTCACCGGGGACCTTCCACTCCACGACGGCGGTGAGCAGAGGAAGTTGGCCCGTCTCGACGAGACGGAGGAGCTGCTCGCGAGACACGTTGGAGCGCGTCCAGTTCGACATCGCAGCGGTGGAGTCTCAGGCGGGCTGAAAGCGCAAGAAGAGGTGGCGCTTCAGGTGCGAAATGGCACGGAGAGCAGGATGCGAGCGCGGAGGAAGAAGATAATGGGAAGCAAAGTCCTGAACTTGTGCCCGGCGCACGGTTTTAAAGGGGCAAGCGCGGCCCCTCGCCTTTGACGCCGAGCCCGCTGTGTCAGCGGAACATTCGCCCACAAGCGCGCACCCCCCGGCGAAACAAGCGCCCACTTGCACGATGCCTCGATCCCCGCGGAATACGGACCTGCAACGTCCGCGCACGGTCATGATGGAACGGTCACGTCCTTCACGTCGGCCGAAATGCCCGCTCCCACTACTACACCCACATTTACCACGACGGCAATGGCTGCCCTGACGAAGCGTCCCCAAGCTACAACAGCTACAATCACACATAAAAGCTCGCGAGCGAGTCTCCAACTCACTCACGAGTTCGGGGGCTACATCCTGCGGATGCGCTCACGCGCACCCACCGGGAACACAAAGAATACCATCAACACCAGGATCGTCCAGCTGAGCCTGAGCGCGACTCCTTGACTCCCTCTCAGGCTCGGGGGCTACTGACGAGGACCCGGATTAGGGCCCCCTTTGGCAGCGAATAGATTTACCTTGAACATAAGGTAATCCAACACCATTGACAACGTGAAGGCCAAGATTGACGATGTCAAGGAAAAGATTCAGGACGAGGAAGACTGAGGACCCTGGTCAACACCCACACTGGCAAGACGCCCAGTCCCCGACCAGCTGGCTGCATCGCCAACCAGTTCCCTACAAAAGGGATCCCCACGACAAGTCTCTGCCTCGCACGAGAAGTCTCTGGCTCGCACGAGAAGTCTCCGCCTGCACGAGAAGTCTCTGCATCGCTCAACCTCCCCCGGCTCCGACTGGAGCGTGGGCCAGGGCACACGACGTGAGCCCAAGGGGCGAGCACCACCACCGACGCATGCGGGGGAACGGTTCCCCATGCCATGCAAGTACAACAGCTGGCGGCCATGCAAGCAGCTCACCCCGGCAAGAGCCTTAATGTTGGCATGACCGGCTGCGCGGCCATCCTATCGCCATCATCTCCCACTATGCCACACGCAAGCTCAACCCGAGGCACTCAAGCACCCTCTACGGTGCGCACAGGCCTAGACTTAGGCTCGAGTGTGGCGGGCTAGTCAAGTACTCGGGCAGGCTAAGGCAAACGCGAACTACTCGGAGGAGAAGCAGGCGTCCTGGGATGAATAGTCACACCCGGCCACGCGGCGGCACCCATGACCAAGCATCACGACTCAGCTTCAATGCGTCCTGACCGACAGCGACGTGCGACGGGACGTCCCAGCAACCAAGCATTGTACCTCTTCCTACTTCCCCCTTGTGCCCCTCCCCTTGTGACTATAAAACAGAGAGGAGCGCAACGATTACAAGAGTTAGACCTTCAATAGATCGAACACCACTTCAAGGTACTTGGGCTCGACACCCTCTCCCGACCAGCTTGTAACCCCTACTATAAGCACTCCTAGCTTGGGAACACGGCAGCTTGACACTGGACGTAGAATATTACTCCTCGGAGGCCCGAACCAGTCTAAATCTCGTTGTCTCCTATGCTAACCATCCAAGCCCGACACACGATCGATACAAATTTACTGCCGGCGGTAGAGAACCACGACAATCATGATGTTGAATCATATTATGCTTTGATGATGGACAGATGAAGTGACCGACAAGCGTATGGAGGCCTTGGAAGAAATTGAAAAAGACAAGAGGCGAATTGCTAGAGAATACAATAAAAAGGTAAAAACCAAATCTTTTCAGGTAGGTGACTTGATTTGAAAGACGATTTTACCTATTGGATCTAAGAGTAACAAGTTCGACAAGTGGTCTCCAAGTTGGGAAGGTCCGTACAAGGTTGTCAAGATTTGTTCTGGAAATTCATATATGGTGGAAACATTGCAAGGACAACGACTTCCAAGGGCTCTGAACTAGAGATACTTGAAGAAATTTCATCCAAGTGTTTGGCAAGACACTTGATAGGATATGGCTGATTTATAGAAAAAAATCGCCTTTAGACCAAAAAATGGCCGGTGAAGTATCACATCGACCTTAGAATTATTTTTTAGACAGCAAGCTTTACTAAAAAATAGGGGGGCATATGTTCGCACTAAAATTGGCACAAAGCCGATCAGGCTGGCGTCACCGGTCAGACCGGTGTCCCTCAACGGTATGACCGGTGAGGCGTCCTGTAGCCGATCCGACAACGGCCACACTGGTCTAACCGGTGGCCTGACCGGTCTAACCGGTGGACCCAGAGTCTGAGTAGAATTGAGGAGTCCTAGCAAATTTCGAGTTGTAAAAGGATTCCTTGCGGGGCAAGACCTTCCCACCCTATAAATATAAAGGGCCACTGTCGTTTGAGGGGAATTGCCCAATAGAACATTACTTTCTATAACTTTTATCTTTCAAACCCTAGCTTTTTCAACCTTGTGCTTTCCTTGTTTGTCTCGACGATGATCAGGGACGCTCTGAGTGGCCTTGCCGACCTTAGAGCAACCCTAGGCGCGCCACCTCCGACGGGGTCCCTCTCGAGGCGGCGATCTTAGGTCTTCACTGTGCCTCTGCAGCCACCGGTCAGACTGGTGCCCCTGACCGATCAGACCGGTCCGGGCAGGAGCTCAGCGAGTTCAGCGTTTCGACGTTCCGCGCGATCTAGCGCTCGTGTGTGTTGACCAGAAAAGCGTCAACACCCTCCTTGGTCGCCGCCATTGTTGTCGTCCACGTGCTCCACAGCCCGCCATGGCCGTCGCTGCCATCCCCGTGCTTCGCGGCGCCGCCCGCCATGGCCGTCGTCTTCCATTCCTGTGCATCGCGGTACAGTCCGTCATGGCCATTGTAACCGTCCTCCTGCTCCGCGCCGCCGTCATGGCCGCCTCCGTCGTCCTCCATGCTCCGCCCCACCATGGCTACGAGTCCCCGTGCACCTAGGTGTCGCTCACTATGGCCACCGCCTGCTAGCCCCGCGCAGGCCTCGGGACTCGCCGGAGCTGGACATTGATGTTGATTTTTTTAAAAAAATATGTTGATCAACATTTCCACGAAATGTTGTGTATTGGAAAAGTTGGATGTAATGTTTTCTCTGAACAAATGTTAGTGCAAAGAAAATGTTGACGATGCTCCAAAAACATGTTGATGAAAAATGCTGCCGGGAAAAATGTTGGTCAACATTTAATAAATGTTGATCAACATTTTTAAATTTGTTGAATATATTGAGTTAATTACTAATGATTGAATATTGAAGTGCTAGTGGTATTGCTGGGCTGGCTTTGATGGGCTTTGGTTGTTAGAAGTTTAATATTTTTCTACCTTCCAGTAGCTATATAGGAGCCCCGGGCGGTTGGGGTTTAAATCTATCAACATTTGTTGGTATTCATCAACAAATGTTATAGAAACTATGACCTAGTCTACACTATAAGGATAAAAAATAATTACAAATGTTTCTCACTTAATTTGAACCTGTCTTACCCGTAAACTGGACCCACCCGTCAAGTAATTGAATTGAGTCTGCACCGATCACGCCACACCACCCCCATCCTTCCTGCTTTCCTTCCTTGACTCCAACAGAAGCCACCTCGCATATGCACACGCAGCAAATCCCCTCGGAATCCCGACCCGTGCCGTCCTCACCATGGCTGCGGTGGGCGATCCCATTGTTAGAAATTAGCCCTCCGTGGCGTTGAGCCGCCTGCTAATCTCCACGTAGCGGAATGACGATTAAATCTACAGAGACGAACTTGCACGATCACATATGACAATAGAGACACGATCTTTGTTAACGAGATTCAGCCGAAGCCTACAACCCCGGGGCATGACTACGGGCGCTCCTCCCCAATCGCAACACCGGCCGCTTTAGGATTCCCGCATCACGCCGCCTTCCCCTGCGACCCAGTCGCTATGTCGTCATGGTTATAACAGCAACCCCCGTCTCATATTTATGAGCAGTGGCAGAGCTGGCGGATTTTGACGCCTAGGGCCATTTTGTAAACACTTGTACTATTTAGTCTCTGTGTAGTCCACATGATAGCGGTAAAAACCATAGTTATTAGACATTGAACCGGTGAGGGGCTGGTTGAACCGTCAGTTTCATATATAGTTATACTAGATCGTTGAAGTGTGAACCCGCCACAAATACTTTGAACCGTTGCATATAATGGTGATAAACTGATAATTAAGTACATATTTAGTTATCATAGGAAGAATATGCTCATAATATAAATAGTGACTGATGAATCCACTGAATGAGAAAAATAAATTCAATAGTGTGAGTAAGACAGTACCAGCATACAACTCTAATATGTGCAAGTTAATTCCGTGGAGCAGCAAGCAACTAAAAATTCATATATTAAAATAAGCTCAAGCCACCTATTGAATCTATGTTGTGACATTTCAAATATTTAGTAGCATATTAACTGGTATAAGTACTGACTAATTGACAGATGACACTACAAATCGAATCATTTGAGATAGGATGCTGAGTTACTGACCGACAGTCATGCATGTACTCGGCACTTTTGCTGCTCTGATCTGTGCTTCCTGTGCGCATGCTGGACAACAGGCACAGGCAGGGGCACAGCGCCGCAGCTACGCTGGTGTAGCCGCGTAGGGCAGCAACCGCAGGTGGGGATGTGGTGGACTGCCAAAGAGGCCGTCGCCGTCGGCCCGCCGGTGAAGAACATCCACGGGCGCAAAGAATGGGAGGAGAGGCGGTGGCCGCCGCCCGCCGGCGTCCTCGCTTCCTGATGCGCCCTGCTCGAGATGAGGCGGACAGAAGAGGCTGAGTGATTTGCTGGGCCACCAAATAACTTGGGCTAGTGAAGACCAAATATTTGTTGGGTTGTGTAGAAGAAATACAAGGGGGCATACGACATTTTCGGCCCACGTCTAGGGCGATGGCCCTAGTGGCTCCGCCCCTGATTACGAGGAGGCTCGTGTTACAAAGTATGACACGGACTCAACTCTATACTGCTAAATACAACTCAAGTCTTATCGTAATCGGACTGTACAAATATTCGACACGATATCTAACAAACTCCACCTTAGCGAATATTTCGCCACCTTGAAGTTGTCTTGTGCGAATCTCCATGTACACAGACTTGAGTCACCTTTGTCGCTCTATCAAGAGCTGCCCGAAGAAACACTGCTATCCCTGCAATTTCCGACTTCATGACTCCACATGCAACTGTGCTCCCTTCTCTTCTATCACCACAATCTCTGCCAATTTAGATTCATATCCAGCTAAACAATAATTGAATCTAACACCATACTCTACCATACTGCATCCATGATACTGAGAACATCACAATCGCTACCGAGTCACATATCAGAATTATCACCTTAGCATTGTCCTTCCATTACTGCTGCCATGCTACGTCAGACGTCTTATACCGTAGTCTCCTGCAGCCATGCCCAACCAGATTACTCCAGTTGCAAGTACAAACATCACTGTCTATACTTCATTCCAATTCAGACTTTTGGTACCACCACGCCTTTTGATTCATACTTCAGGAACCGCGCGTGCAACTTGAATCGATCTGCGCCCTTACTGATTTGGAAGAACGCAAACTCCTCCTATGCAAACCTGCATCTTGAGTTCGCGCCACGCCACAAAGAATGACAACCGTTGGCCGCCACGCTCCCATGTCGTTATCGTTGATCCCATCGTCGCCTCTAACCACGGTCTAACTAGCCTGTTGCTTCCAGTCTCTCCGCCATGCACTACGGTATATTCACCCTCCAAGTGAACTATCCGCCAGCCATCCTGAAGTATCTGCTATGTGCCCCGCGAACTGTTCGGCCCAGTCTATCCATCACAGGTAGACCCCAGTGAGCTGATCCAACTCTCGACCCTATCAGCTTGCCACCTGACTCCGTCGATCTTGAGCTCCCACTAAACCACCATCAAACTCCTGTCAGTCGCCATGTGTACCACGACTGAACACCGTCGACAGCATCCACTCGTTGCCAACGAGCCCGCAACATCGTCCTGAGGTCTGGTAACTAACTGCTACCTCTCCTCCCTCGCCTGTTGCATTTTCCATCAGCTTTCCGGACATCCTATCATGGTCTTGCAGCTTCATTGTGTTCATAACCCTGCTACACCTTCGCACGACACACCATGTTACCATATGCTGCTCCGATCGACTTGGCTTGTTGATCACTGGACTACCCGCCCCTGCTGTCGTTGGGTTGCCAAACTTCCATGCGACACTAAGCATGATTGACGCCGTAGTTGCTTGTCTCCTGTGGAACAGTAAAACTCCATCACCGCAGTGCTTCCCGCCAATCCTCATGTGCCTAGCACGAGTCACCTGCCTTCACACTCAAACTGTTGTGCACCATCATTGAAAACAAACAAAAAATACATACATACTGCATAACGAACATGCACGTATTTGTGCACCAAACTCCCATATGCAGCGTATATTGTTTTTCTTTATTTCCTTAAGTCGGTGCCCAAAACTCCCAGGTCTCTTTGGCCTTGCTCCATGCTGACTTCACGCTGAACGGAACTGGGTCCGAGTCATGTGCCGGGGATGTAGACTTCGACTAAACCTCGTTAACAAAGATCGTGTCTCCGTTGTTGTTCGTGATCGTGCAAATTTGTCTCGGTAGATTCAATCGTCGTTCCGTTGCGTGGAGATTAGCAGGCGGCTCGTCGCCGCGAAGGACTAATTTCTAACACCCATGGTTGCGAATCTGATAGCGGAAACACCTCACCTCGGTTTCTTCCCTTCACTGGATCGAACGCATGCCCACGACAAGAAGTGCGGCTCAAGACGTGGAGGATGAGGATCTGTCTCCTTGCTGCACCACAACACCAGTGGTCAAGTGGTCATGACCGAGGGCTGAGCACTGCTAACTTCGTTCCATCAGCTCCACGCGACCATGACCAAACACCGCCTAGCTCAAGCTTGGCAGCCCGAGCTCAACCGCTGGCCGCCATCCTCGACCTGACCTTCCGCACGTGCCACCACAGGTAAGGCCGAGCTGGGCCTGGCTTCTTGCCCGTAGTCCTCAAGTCCACGACTGTCACGGCGGTCGATCTCCCCCTCTCGCTCTCCCGCCCACGAACATCGCACGGCCTGCATGCACTCACCATCGCGTCCCCACAATCCCTGCCGCTTTCCTCACCATGATGTATGTGTTGTCCTTCGTTAGTGACTTCATTATCAAGCTCTAGCATTGGTAAGCTCCCGCCAAAACCCAAGCATTCCCCGACCATCCGCGCTGCATGTGCTTTCCGTCCCACTTCCCGCGGCCATGGCCGAGTGCCATCCACCGAGGCCCTAACAAGCGACATTCGACGGAGGCCACAAGCTAGAGCAATGCTCTCTTCACAATCCACTATTCCCTGTGCTTGTTAGTAAACAATCCAGGCCCACTATGCTTTGTCTGCTTTTGTTGACGTTTTTTCTGGTCGAACACATGACTGCGCTACATCATGTGGTCGTCGGAAATCCACTCGCCGAAACTCCCAGCACGGGTCGATCTAACCACGTGGGGGGCTGTCTAACCGCCTTAGACAGGAGAATCACTAAAAACCTAGATTCGCTGCTCCAAGAGGGACTCCATCGGGAACAGTGCGCCTATGGTTGTCTTGAGATCGGCAGACCACTCAGAACTCCTTCAATCACCATGGAGATGAAGGAGGAGAGCAATAGGGGTTGTAAAAGTTAGGGTTTAGAGCAAAAATAGTAAAATTAATAATGACGATTCGATGATAGCTCTCAATCGGCCACAACCCTTTATATTTATAGGGTGGGAGGCCTTGGCCTACAAGGAACGCTTTACATCTCGTAATCAAGCCAAACTCCTAGTTCTACTCAGACTTGGGGTGATCTTGTCTGAACGCCCCTTGGGGGCGGTTAGACCGCCTGGCGGCACTACAAGAAAAACACCGACTAGTGACGCAAAAAAGGTTGTTTCTCGTCGTAAACCGCGATTAATGATGTCGGTTGTCACAAAAACGCTTCATCATTAATCGAGTGTCACAAACCGCGATTAATGACGAGGCCTTATTTCCCAGCGTCATGAGTTTAATGATGTGTATAAATTTGTAACACTAAGGCGCCATAAGCTACCTACCACGTCGGACCGAGATCCATCGTGGCTCCGACGTGGCAGGGGGTTATGACGATTTCAGTTCGTCACAAATTGAGGCCCGGTCCATGTAAGAGCCTTTATTAGCCTAATATTGTTGGGCCAATTTTAGCCTGTTTCAGGTTTTCGTGTTATTTTTTTGGCCATTCCCGAAATGTTTGTTGTATAGTATATTGGGCTATTTTATTTTGGGCCCTAGCAATCTAACGAACTTGGCCCATATTGCATTATGCTTGGACATTTGATTTTGGGCATTATCCACAGGGCCTTTTCTGGGCCTTGGCCCATATTGCTTTTTTTAGATCAACCCATATTGCATTTCGCAGGATACTGTATATTGTTTTGGCTGCTGCTAATCGCCAACACATAATCAGACAACAAAACAAAACATTTCTCACTTCCATATAATTCACACCACATTCAGGGAATAGTTCAACCAGTACAATTGTGCAATATACATCAAGTTAGCATCAAACCGAATCAGCATGCAACAAGTCGTCAGCAACACAAGTTCACCTGGACCACACTTCAGTTGAGAGGAGGATAAACCTGGCTGAAATTTATCAAGCCTTGGATCAGATTATGCATGTCAGTTGTGCTCTTCTTCAAAACTTCAAGCACTTGTATTTGAGACTTCAATGTTGTCTCTTGTTATTGAGCCTTCAATCTCAGTTCGCTCATCTCGGTCTCTTGTTTAACAATCTTCTGCCACTGTTATGCCCCCTCTTGCTTCTCATTGTTAAGTCCAACTCGTATTTCTTGAACCTGAAGTGCAGTTGTAACCCTAGTCTTTTTCATGGAGGGCGGGCAAATGCCAGCAACCTCCCGAAAAGTCCTAGATCGGACAACTTCCACCACTGCTTCAGTAGCAGTCTTTCTTGGTTGGTTGGCTTGAGGTTCAGCGACAATTTATTCCATGCGAGCCTAAAAAAGGAAATAAAATGAAAGGTTTAAAATAAAATAGTCACACATGTTTCTAGTATTGTTGCAAAGAAAAATGCAAAAGTAGACACGTACTTACAATGGCTGCTTGTACTGGAGCGGTGAAGCCATTCTTGTTGCAGTGGAAGGACTTGAAATAATCAAGTGGACTTAGCCCTTCTCCTTCAGTAGTATACTTCTGCCTCTAAATATGTTTCAAAAATAGGCAAAATTATCAAAGTGCTAGCATTGTAAATGGTTCATGAAATGAACTACACAGCAAAAACATGATTTGTTCATCTGCTTACAATATTAGCTTGTACAATGTAGCTTCAAGATTCCGTGCACTGATGGTACTTGACCTTTCCTCGATTACAGGTGTTTGTACTACACCTCGCCTTTACAATAATAAGAACTCGCGTAAGATATAAGATTAAGAACAATATATAAGTACATGAAAACGTTGCAGTGGCAAGTTGAAGTTTTATCATACCAGTGCTCAGGGGAAGACCACATGTTAACCAGTGCCTTCCATTGGACGTCGGTTAGATTGGGCACAGGAGATTTAGTTGGGACTGCATTTGTTGGAACATCATTGAAGTACTTTTGCTTCAGGAAATACCTCGCCTGTCTCTGTATCGACTTCAGCATGTCAGTGCATGCCACCCTTACAGGCTCACTGGTGGTGTCAATGTCGAATTGTCCCTAGCACAAGACAATTATCATAAAAATTGATGACAAGAATGCATGCAAAGAACTATGGTAGTAGATGAGTGGACATATGCACACCGCTAGTTTGCCCATGTAGTTCTTGAGATGGTCTTTAGTCTTAGAACCATCTTGCTGGTTCTTCTTTGGCTTGTAGTCCTTCCAGCTAGGAAGGATCGGTATGTGCCCACGCACTATGATCCCACCTTCTGATGCAAACTTTGTAGCTTGCATTGGTGTCATTGGGCGTTTAAGCCCTTCTTGAATCTGTATAGGGATCTTTCCATTTAAGCCTCGGCTAATTCAGTCTAGATCTCTGCCCAATCTTCTTGAATCCCGCAGCCCCCATTGTGCTCTGGAAGGGCGTGCATCACCTAACAAGTTTGTTACAGCCATACAAGTTTATAATTATTCGGTTGGTAATTAGGACATTCGAATATGAGATCAAATGACTTGCCTTCTGCAGTCATCATGTCGATGATGTTCTCATCATGGGTTGTTGTTGCTTGGCCTTCAGTGGGAAATTCTTGTGTATCAAGAGTTGTCCCACTCCCATCAGCTAAAGCCAATTCCCTTGCTTTGGTCCCTGTCAGTCTAGGAGGCATTCTGGTAGGGTCATCCGGTGCCCGAATTCTCTTGGTCCCTCTTCCTCCACTGACAGGTATGCTATGATTGACATAATTACACAAAATTCAACAAATAAAGAGAAGATCAGAATCAATCCTCCATAACTAGTACATGAAATGAGTTCATGATAAGACTACCTCTTGTTGACATGTCTCTGGGTTAGATTCATGTTCATCAGAAGGGTTGTACTCCGGATCCGAATCGTGTATTGTTGTATCATTGGTACCCTTTTTGCTTGGTCGGTCAGCTGCTAAAAGTGCTTTCATTTTCTCGTGCCAACACTAGAGAAGAAATTGTGATTCTTCAAAACATTCATGTCACTCTACCGCTCGTTATTGATGCGCTCGTCTACTTCTGTTAGGAAAGCTGACAAACTTATGTAAGGTTGGCCTACCACTGTAAATAAAACTAGATCTAAACACTTCTATAAGAACCAGTAGGATGTTCCTAGCTGAAACAAGATCTTGAAAAATATGTTCCTAGTCAAAACAAGATCCTGAGAAGTAGTGTAGACATGGGATCTATCAGATCTAAAAACTTCTATAAGAACCAGTAGGATGTTCCTAGCCGAACAAGATCATGAAAGGGTGTTCCTAGTCAAAACAAGATCCTAAAAAGAACTAGTGTAGACATGGGATCTACCTGATAAAAAAACTAGTGCACACATGGGATCTGCCACATGGGAAAACATGTAAGTACGAATCCTCCAGGGAAGCTGAACCGAGGAGGAAAACATTGTACCTTGTTCTGGATATTTCCTTCGTACGACCTTCCTTCCAGGTGCTATTGTGTCGTCGCTGCTGCTACTACAGAGGCAGATGGGAAAGAGGCTGAAGCTATGAGTGGTAGATTTGAGATGATGGAGGAGAGGAGGTGAAGATTTGGGCTACCGGCAAGGAGGGAAGGTAAAATGGGGGCGGAAAAATTTGAGATGGCGAGGAGAGGAGTAGAAGGGAGGGAAGGGATGAGAGCGGGGGTAATTTATCCATTTCAGTGGAGGGCCTTGTCAGATTACCAATATACCCTTTCATTATGGTGGTGACTGAAACGAGGTGCATTGGGAAGGGGGAAGCAAAAAGGACATTTAACATCTACTTTGCCCGGGCGTTCGAATTTCAAAATATTTGAATTGCACACCAGTTTGTTCTGAGGGCTAGTCAGCGCTATATACTGCAGCAAAGGATGTTCCTCTAATCAAGATACTACTAGATAGGATATTCCTTGACTAGGAACTACTCATTTCATTTATATCCTACTAGATAGGACATAAACGAAATAGGACACGTCACGTTGATCATGAGCACATCCCCTTATATTAGAGGAACGTCACGTTGTATTGATCAACACATCCCTTCCTTCGTCGATTCGATTTGCCTAGTACTACATGATCATGAGCACATCATGTTGCATACTCCTCGATTATGCCCACATTGGAGATCAACACATCCCTTCCTTCGTCGATTCGATTCTTAGTACTACAAGATTATGAGCAAGTCGTTGCATACTCCTCGATCATGCACACATTGGAGATCAACACATCCCTTACTTCGTCGATTCGATTGGCTTAGTACTACACGATTATGAGCATGTAACGTTGCATACTCCTCGATCATGCCCACATTGGAGATCAACATAACCCTTCCTTTGTCGATTCGATTGGCTTAGTACTACAAGATTATGAGCACGTCACTTGCATACTCCTCGATCATGCCCACATTGGAGATCAACACAACCCTTCCTTCATCGATTCGATTGGCTTAGTACTACAAGATTATGAGCACATCACGTTGCAAACTCCACGATCATGCCCACATTGGAGATCAACACATCCCTTCCTTCGTCGATTCGATTCTTAGTACTACAAGATTATGAGCACGTCACGTTGCATACTCCTCGATCATGCCACATTGGAGATTAACACAACCCTTCCTTCGTCGATTCAATTCTTAGTACTACAAGATTATGAGCATGTCACATTGCATACTCCTTGATCATAACCACATTGGAGATCAACACATCCCTTCCTTCGTCTATTCAATTTGCTTCGTACTACAAGATTATGAGCACGTCACGTTGCATACTCCTCGATCATGCCCACATTGGAGATCAACAAATCCCTTCCTCTCATCAAACATCGGTATTGTGACATGATTTAAGGATTACATTAAAAATTACAAACAAAAGCATGCATAGGGAGTGTTGGGTTCATTTTATGCATAGCACGACTCATGCATTGCGTGATGTAGAGGTCATAGAACTCTCTGTTTTGGTTGTAGGAATCCCACATTGATCCAAGCCATTAATCCAATCGGAGGATTTAATCGTATGGAAGTCACAGTCTTCAACGTCATGACACAAGTATGATGTTCTATTCTAGAAACGAAGTGCTGGTACCTGCATCTCATTTGCAACCCGGTACAATAGTATTGGGAGTCTTCTGACTCCGGTACAATTTCATCTTAGTCAGCAATTGTGAAGACCTGAGTACAAAGCCCAGGCAAAACAATTATTTATGGCTAGTTCGCACACATGAAGAAAAATGTATTGTTCAACTCGAATACAACAATCAAATGGAATCAATGACAATAAAAGGAATGTTTAACATTCTACCTCTTTTTTGTCGGTGTTCGAAGGAGTCGATGTAACAGTATTGTGAAAAGGGTTATCAGGAGCCAGAGCTGGAGCTGGAGCAGGAGCAGGAGAGCCTTCTTCGATAGTAGGAGTAGGAGTTGGAGTAGGAGAGCCTTCTGAGGTAGCAGGAGTTGGAGCAGGAGAGCCTTCTGAGGTAGCAGGAGCAGGAGCAGGAGAGCCTTCTGAGGTAGCAGGAGCAGGAGTAGGAGAGCCTTCTGAGGTACAAGAGCTGGAGCAGGAGAGCCTTCCGAGATAGCAAGAGAAGGAGTAGGAGAGCCTTCTGAGATAGCAGAAGCAGGAGCAGGAAAGCCTTCTAATGTAGCAGGAGCTAGGGCAGGATCAGCTGCACAAGAGCCTTCTGAGGTAGCTGGAGCAGGATCTATCGAACAATTTGCTGTTGCCGCCAAAGGATCTTCCTTATTCGTTTCCTCTGCTGCAATATTAGATAGAACCTTGAGTATTGTTGCATCTGCTTCCTTTTCTTCTTTGGAATCCTTTTGTCATCCATTGTGAACCAATTGCTGAACTGTGAGGCAGCTCATACACTATAGATGATTTACCCAAGTTAGCAAGAGGCATGAGTTGCAAGGGAGTCTGACCAATATGTGCAAGTAGAGTGAGAGGTGGCGGTAAGCTGTCAACTTGGTGAAGGTGACAGAGTGAAACATTCACAAAATTCTCCATAGTGCGCTGGTGCTATGTTACCATTTGTGCTATCTGCTCCGAGTGTGCGTGGTTTAACTCCTCCTGCTGTGCCATCCTCATCTCCATCATTGACTGGACCTTTCTCTGGTCGTGCTGATTTTCAAGGATCAGTTTCAGAAAAAAGGAAGAGTCCATTGGCTCACTGGTTGTTGCTGGAGTGACTGGAACTGTTTCTGTTTTTTCAGTGGGTAGCAATGCACTATCATGTACTCGGAGATTGTTGACGGTGTATTTTGGTGCACCTAGCATGTTCATTACACTTTGGTTTGGATTTGATTATGGAACTAACCCGCCACTAGGCACACTAATCATATAACAAGTTCATCTATGTGCATGCATTTGGAAGTGTTGTGTTTATGTAGGAGAACATGGACATAAAGGACGGATTCGCAACAAGTTCAAAGGAGCATTACGGAGTCTTGTTCGTGTTCATGAGCTTGATGAAATCACTTCCAATGGTGGCAAGGACCGAAGTGCTACGAGGAACACCCCCGGGGATTGAAGCGTAAAAGACCGAACTTCATGCGAAGAGAACCTCCATCTTGGACGCAAGGATGACATCGTCAAAATCATGCAAGTGGAGGGGGCAAAGTGCATAATTACATGAGGACCCATGGGAGCGAAGGGGCGACAGAACCGGGTCGAGGTGGGCCCAGGCCGGTCGGCCCAGGCCGGCCGGCCCGGCCCACTTCGGTGGCCGGTTCGCCCCCCCCCCCCTTCTTTGCACCCGAAGGATTTTCAACCCGAAGGACCGATTAGGCGACCGAGAGGGGGGGAGTGAATGGGAGCCGATAAAAATTCTTCTCGAGGGAGATTGAAACTCCGACAAGACGAACTAGCTCGGTCGAACCCCCGAAATCACACGCTCCGCACTTCTACCTTCCGTTTGCCAAAACCACGTAGCCACCGGAGTGCTACCGGTCCTAGGAACAAACTCTACCAAAGAACCACAACACACACACAAAGAATGACGGCGGAAACAACTCGAAAGCCGGCTAACCGGAGGGGCGGTTAGACCGGTATAGGGGGCGGTTAGACCGCTTCCACCCGGTAACCAAGAAATCCTCCGAAACGCCTCTTCCGAGCACCAAAACTCACCCCGGTTTCACCAACAAAGATCTCGGTCAAGGCCATGCTAGCTACCGGAAAATCTTGGCGAAAACCAAAACTCCACCCGTGGGCCTAGGGGGGCGGTTAGACCGGCTACTAGGGGCGGTCTAACCTCCCGTACCCAGCAACGAACTCCAACCAAGAACACCTAGCAAACCGCACGAGAATGACCCCAAATTTCACCCGACGCTCCTCTCGATCAAGGCGAACAAACTCACGAGAGGAAAATCCGGTGAAACAAAACTTCGACACCGGAAACACCCGGGGCGGTTAGACCGCCCCCCGCATGCGGTTAGACCACCCCTTCCGGAAAACGAACCCGCGGGTCAAACCTCAACTTCCTCGCGCCCGATCTTCCGAATCACTCCATGGATTGCAGCAAAACTTCGGGAATAGGCCGGGTTACCTCCCGGGCAACCTCTACCTCAAAGGAATCGACCCGAAACGCTCACAATCAAGAGGAATCGAAGAAATCGCTTCTCTAGGTCAAGAACTTGCCCAACTCGAGAAACCACCAAATCGAGTCCGACTCAAAAGATATTTGGGGGCAAAGTCACCAGCCAAAACGGCACAAGAACCTCATACATGACACCCACCAAAAACCCCAAGAAATCGTCCTCAAAACACCGCCAACAAAGAGCTCCGAAAATCAACACAAAAGAGACGGGAAAACCACCATGATGAACAACGCCGAACCATCTATACATGCCATGAAAGGTTCGTACATGGTCTAGCTTGCCACCCAAACATCCATCCCTCTCTCTAGATCTCACATGAAGCTCTCAAGCTAGTCCTCTAAAAACCTAAGGAAAATGGAGAACGAAAATGGAAAAACAAATGAGCTAGGGTTCCAAGAGTTGGCTACCATCCACCCATTCAATGAGTATATATGGAGGCACCCAAAAGACTATACTACCCTTCACTAATAACTAGGGATACATGCCCCTCGAGGGCGGATTTGGAAGTCTTCATGTCTTCACCATCGGACGGATGCCGGCGACCGCAACTTGCTTAGCCTCGACGCAAGCCTTGCGATCCCGACGCGTGTCCTCCGCTTCGAAGCTTCTCGACGCCGGCGGCCAGGGCGGTCGGACTGCCCCCCCCCCCCCCCCCGGCGGTTAGGACCGGCCCGGGAGATCCGACCGGCCCCCGGGCGGTCCGACCGCCCCTCCCGGGCGGTTGAACCGGCCCGGGTGGCCGCACCCCCTCGTCGAGTCTTCGGCCTCGGTTTTGTGGCTCAACCGAGTAACCCGGTGGTTTACGGTGAACCACCGCAAACCCCGCGAACTCGGTGTAGCCTCCGCCAATCTCCACTCATGACTCGGCTCCCACGTAGTCCCGGCTCGACCTTGGTTTTGAGGCTCTACCAAGAAACCGTCCACGACTTCATCTTGTTGTTCATGCCACCATGCGGCCCGCACTTGACCCTGCTGGCCACCGGGTCCCTCGAACGAAGCCTACTTGTCTTCTCCACACCTGGAGGCCTCACCGGCAACGACCTTTCGCGCTTGTTCTTCACCCGCACCAACACGAGTCAAGCCGCAACCCGCACTCGCAATACTTAGCCAAGAATCGGTCCACACAACGTTGTCAATCACTCATCACACAAGGGAGCGACCATCCACCGGTCCTCGAACCACACATGGTCCTCAATCTCCCCCTTGATGAGTGCATTGACAACACCCACACGGAAGTAACAAGAGAGAAAAGAAAAAGAAAAAGAACAAACAAAAAGAAACTCCAACAAGCGATCGAATGCCAAACAAAGGCAAAGAGCAAGATCACTTGAAGAAGACAAGTCTCGGACCCCTTAGGCAAGGGCAACGGCTCGACACATCCGAGACAAAACACGGCTCAAGCAAAGAGCGCAAACCACCGAAACAGAGCTCGAACACCACAAAGAGCTCCCCCTGCACACATGCAAGCTCCCCCTGAGCCAAAGCACACTCCCCACGAACAAATGCAAGCAATGCGGCGCGGGAAAGCAACAAAGAGCAAAAACCCGCTCACTCGCCGCGGGCGGTTAGACCGCCTATACGGGGGCGGTTAGACCGTCCGTGCCACATCCGACCGCCCGGGGGCGGTTAGACCGCCCCAAGAGACCGGCCCCCGCACCAAACTGCTCAAAATTTTCCCGAACCAATTGGAACACCTTCCAAACACTCCCGAGTGCCCAAAGCATGCACAAACTTCTCCCCCTTGTTGACAATGCATGAATCAAGGCAAAATGCGAAACTTTACAACATATAGCTTCTCAAATATACAAAATTCATCATAAGGAGCTACACGAGTCCAAATGAGCAAGTTAGATACTCGACGGGTTCGTAATGACCTTAACTACGTGATCACCAAGTTTCACAACCATTGGACAAGGCTAAAAAGAATTTGAGTAATTTTGCGAAAAGTTACTCTCTCATAAGCAAATACCTAAACATGAGAAAAACATATCAAAATGGCAAAGCCACTCAAACTTCATGCTAGGACGACCATTCTAATCATAAGACCATCATAAACACCCACAAGCACCTCATGTCATGTCAAAGCCACCGCGCCATGTGCCTACTTCTATATATGAGACTTCTCATTGGTAGGCATCATGCAACGGTTTATCACCCAAAGCAAATTAATTTCAGCACATATGACATGGGAGCATATTTTCCAAGCATTTTTTCATTTCATTTTCGGATTGATAAATGGTACATGAAATGTCTTTGCGACAAAAAGGAACTTATGCCCCTCCACAAGATGAAGCAAGAGGGCTAAACATTCATGATGGCAAATGAGCCTTTGGCCCCATATGATCAATAAACTAGCTATCCGAACACAAATTAAGCATAGCAAAGCCACTAAAACATATCAAGATCATATAAAGGCATTTACACATGAGAGAGCATATATGTGACATTTTTCAAAAAATTTAGCCATCAACCATGGATCATTCATCAAGATCATCAAGAGCTAAGCCAAACTAACCGTAGCATACCAAACAATGTCACAAGAACATATATAGCAACCCATGGTGAACAATGTATATAGGAGAAGCTTTTCCTATCCAATGCATATGATACAAAATGCATGCAATCTAAGATACAAGGATGCCTATACATCATGTTACATATGCAATGCCAAATGCAAGAAATGCACAAAAGAAAGCTATACATATGCTACAAAGGAGCTCCCACACACCCAACTCAAGAAAACAAACACACACCAAGTTCCCCCGCAAACGAGTGAAAGTTGCTTGATCTAGGGGTTTGGTGAAAATATCGGCTAGTTGGTCATGTGTGGGTACATGGATCAAAGCTATCTTTCCTTTCTCTACGTTGTCTCTCGAAAGTGGTACCTCACTTCTATGTGCTTGGTTTTGGAATGGAGCACCGGGTTCTTTGCAACGCTTATGGCACCGGTGCTATCACATTGAAGTGGGACATGGGTATACTCCTCACCAAAGTCACTCATGGTGTAGGTGATCCAAAGGAGCCGAGAGCAACAACTAGCGACGGCAACATACTCGGCCTCGGTCGTGGATTGAGCAACACTCGACGCTTACGGGAAGACCAAGACACCAAAGAGGAACCCAAAAAAGCGGCAAGTCCCAGAAGTGGACTTCCTATCCAACCGACACCCGGCAAAATCCGCGTCTGAAAAGCCATGAAGCGCCAAGGAAGAGGACGCGGAGTACCAAAGGCCAAAGTCGGGAGTGTGACGCAAGTACTTGAAAATTCTCTTCACCGCTTGCCGTTGTGAAGTCCTCAGAGACACTTGAAAACGAGCGCACAGACACACCGAGAACTGTATGTCCGGCCTCGTCGCCGTCAAGTAGAGGAGTGACCCGATCATGCTCCGGTACTCCTTCTGGTCCACGTGTTCACCTTCCTCGTCCACATCAAGAGCCGTAGTCGTACTCATCGACGTCGCCATAGCCTTGGAGTCCTCCATCTTGAACTTCCTCACAATGTCCTTGGTGTACTTAGCCCGGTGCACAAATGTTCCTTCCTTTGATTGCTTGATTTGTAGCCCGAGAAGAACCGCAACTCACCCATCATGCTCATCTCAAACTCCCTCGCTCATATCATCCGCAAACCTTGCAACAAGAGAGTTAGACGAGCCACCAAAGACAATATCATCCACGTACACCCGCACAATCGGGGATATCTCGCCTCGCCTCAAGCAAAAACAAGGTCTCGATCGACCTTCCCCATCTCAAAACCTCTCTCAAACAAGAACCCCCTCAACCTCGCCATACCAAGCTCTAGGCGCGCCGCTTCAACCCATACGGCGCCTTCCTCAACTTGTACACCGGTGGGGGTACTTCTCACTCTCAAACCCCGGAGGTCGCCTCACATACACCTCTTCCTCCAGGCACACCATTCGGAAAGCACTCTTCACATCCATTTGGTGCAACTTGAACCCTTTAGCCACGGAAAAGGCTAGAAGGATCCTAATCGCCTCCAAACGGGCTACGGGAGCAAAGGTCTCCTCGTAGTCGATCCCCTCCTTCCGATCGAAACCCCGAGCAACAAGCCTCGACTTGTTCCTCACAACTTCTCCTTTCTCTCCCTCTTTGTTTTTCCACACCCACTTTGTACCAATCGGCTTACACCCTGGGGGAGGGTCAACCAACTCCCACACCTGATTCCTCTCAAAGTTCTCCAACTCCTCATGCATTGAATTAACCCAATTGTGATCAGATAGTGCGTGTCCAATGTCTTTGGGCTCAAAAGTAGCGACAAATGCAGCATGAGCGAAATGGGAGTTGTTTCGAACCCTCGACCGTGTAGTGCGTTCATTCATGTCGCCGATGATCCTCGAAGCTGGGTGATCCACTTGTACTCGCCGGGGAGGTTCTCGCCTCGATGCTACCTCCCCCTCAACATCAGCTTCACCTCGTTCTTGATTTGTCGTAGTAGGTGTAGCAGAGGGTCCATCCATCATCGTAGTCGAAGTAGTGGGTACATGTTCAGCCGGGGGCACCGCACCACCATCTTCATCATCTCCATGTTCATGCTCCTCCTCCTGAAAGATCTCCTCGCCAAGCTCATCATCACTCGCACACTCAACGACAAGCCGACTATGTGGCTCGTCTCGTCGAAGGTTACCTCGCAAGTCTCCACGATTTGGTTAGTTTCAAGATTGAGCACACGATATGCTCTAGAATGAGATGCATAACCAAAGAAAATGCCATCGACAAACCTAGCCTCAAACTTATCCAACTTCCCCGCCTTTCTTCGAATGAAACACTTGCAACCAAAGACATGGAAGTGACTCACCTTAGGTGTGCGGCCATGCATCAACTCATAGCATGTCTTCTTCTTGTGCACTCGAGGTATATCCTGTTCGACACATAGCACGCGGTATTCACCGCCTCGGCCCAATACCTCCTCGGAGTCCTATGCTCATCAAGCATCGTCCGAGCCATCTCGCACAAGGTCCCGTTCTTCCTTTCCACAACACCATTCTCGGGGAGGCGTATACGGACTCGAAAACGCGGTGCTCAAGACCCAAGTCATGGCAAAAGGTTTCAAAACGAGAGTTCCTGAATTCCGAGCCATTATCACTGCGGATAGCTCGTATGGCATCTCCGTGCCTCTCGTTCCTCAACCTCAAGACTATATCTCGAACAAAACCAAACGTCTCCCCCTTATCCTCAAGAAAGAACACCCAAGCATACCGAGAATAGTCGTCCACCACAACGAGGACATACCACTTCCCACCCGCAGATCGCACACGAGCTGGGCCAACAAGGTCCATATGGAGCAGCTCGCATGGACGCTCAGTCATCACATCGGTGAGAGGCGGGTGAAAAGAGGCCACCATCTTGGCATGCCTACACGGAGCACAAACCAACTCTTTCTCAAGCCTCAACCGTGGCAATCCTCGGACCAAATTGAGTTTACTCAAGCATGACAAAAGGTCAAAGCTCAAGTGACCCAACTTCCTATGCCACTTCCACAACTCACTCGAAGAACCGACCAAGAAACAACGCTCCACACCCGAAGACTGAGAAAAATCAGCACGAAACACCCGACCCTCGGGAACGACCATACGGACAAGGTCCCCTCGAGAGTCCACAATTTGAGAACCACCGGCCGAAACAACACCTCAAAGCCCTCATGCAACAACCGGGACACAGAAAGCAAATTGTACCCCAGCGATTGAACAAGAGCAACACGCCTCAGAGTGATCTTGTCACTCACTTTGATCTCACCTTCTGAAAGCACACGCCCACGCCCATTGTCCCCAAAAGTGATGTACCTCTTCGTCACCACCGGGACGAGACTTGAGAACCACCCCCTATCTCCGGTCATATGCCTCGAGCAACCGGAGTCAATCAACCAAATGTTCTTCAAGTCTCCCACCTCGTCGTCGGACTCGCAGTCCGAGTCGCTCCGTGTGCTCTTCTTGCCGCCGGAGCTCGGCGCCATGGTGCGAAGCCGTCTCTCGCGAAGCGGCCTCGGCCCGCTCGGGTTTTGGACGACTTCTTGTTCTTGCGACGATCACCTTCGCCTTCACCGCTACTCGAGCTCGAGGTGGAGTACGAGGAACCGGAGTCGACGTCGCTCGCTCCCACCATCGCTCGGGCCTTGCCTCGGCCTTTCCTTCTTTCTCGATCGTCGCTCGTCCTTGTACTTGTTCTTGTGCTTGCTCTTGTGGTCGCGCCTCGAACGGTACTTGCCGTCCATCCTCGGCTTGTAGGCGTCCTTGTTCTCGGCCTTCTCCGGCACTCGGCGACGAAGTGTCCCGGCTTGCCACACCGGAAGCATGTTCTCGTGTTCCTCCTCATGTTCACGCGGTTCTCGTGCGGCCTCTCGAACCGCCTCGTCGGGAGCGCCGGCTCGTCCTCTCCAAGCTCGTCGAACTCATCATCCGCCATGGACATCAAAGAGGAAAAGGAGAACATCCCGGTGGATGGGTTAGAGTTAGCCTTTCCTTTGGAACCACCGGCGAGGGCAAGACTATGGGAATCGGTCGGTCCCTCGAGCTTGGCGATCATGCCCCTATCCACCTCGGCCCGACTTGAGCTTCGAGAACGGCTCGTTCACCGTCGTAGTGTCATACTTCTCCGACTCCACAATGGCCTCGAACTTTCCGCCCCATATCGTACGATCCAAAGAGTGTAAGAGCTTGACCGCTCTATCATGATCATCGTACGGGAGCACGTCCACATTGGCCCTCATGTTGTTCACAACCACCGTGAACCTCTGAAACAAGGTATCGATGGATTCACCGGGGAGATGAGTGAAGTTCTCGTACTCTCTCCGTAGGTCGCATACATCCGTGCCTCGAACTCCGGGCGTTCCCAACATGAGCCTCCTTCAAGCACCATCCAAATCCTACAAGCCAAGTGCTCGGTGTGCACCCGATCGAACTCAGGCTGACACAAAGCACGAAACAAGTAGTCGACCGCCTTGTTGTTGGCGTCGAATTTGTCCCTCGATCCTGGAGCGAGGAAGTCCATCGGCTGGACATAGCCTGTGTCCACCGTGACATCCCAAAGGATCTGACCCTTTCCGCGGAGGAACGCACCCATCCGCTTGCTCCACATCTGGTAGTTCTTGCCATCGAAGTGTGGAGGACCCGAACCCCGTTCCTGGTACGCCATCCTTGGATCTTAGACTGGTTAGAGTCAACGAAGACCCGAACCGGCTCGATACCACTTGAAGGATCGATTAGGCAACCGAGAGAGGGGGGGGAGTGAATGGGAGCCGATAAAAATTCTTCTCGAGGGAGATTGAAACTCCGACAAGACGAACTAGCTCGGTCGAACCCCCGAAATCACACGCTCCGCACTTCTACCTTCCGTTTGCCAAAACCACGTAGCCACCGGAGTGCTACCGGTCCTAGGAACAAACTCTACCAAAGAACCACAACACACATGCAAGCAATGACGGCGGAAACAACTCGAAAGCCGGCTAACCGCAGGGGGCGGTTAGACCGGGTATAGGGGGCGGTTAGACCGCCTCCACCCGGTAACCAAGAAATCCTCCAAAACGCCTCTTCCGAGCACCAAAACTCACCCCGGTTTCACCAACAAAGATCTCTCGGTCAAGGCCATGCTAGCTACCGGAAAATCTTGGCGAAAACCAAAACTCCACCCGGGGGCCTAGGGGCGGTTCGACCGGCTACTTGGGGCGGTCTAACCTCCTATGCCCAAGCAACGAACTCCAACCAAGAACACCTAGCAAACAAAGCACGAGAACGACCCCAAATTTCACCCGGACGCTCCTCCGATCAAGGCGAACAAACTCACAGAGGAAAATCCGGCGAAACAAAACTTCGACACGGAAACACCCGTGGCGGTTAGACCGCCCCCTCGCATGCGGTTAGACCGTCCCTTCCGGTAAAACGAACCCGCGGGTCAAACCTCGGCTTCCTCGCGCCCGATCTCCCGAATCACTTCATGGATTGCAGCAAAACTTCGAGAATAGCCGGGTTACCTCCGGGCAACCTCTACCTCAAAGGAATCGACCCGAAATGCTCACAATCAAGAGGAATTGAAGAAATCGCTTCTCTAGGTCAAGAACTTGCCCAACTCGAGAAACCACCAAATCGAGTCCGATTCAAAAGAGATTTGGGGGCAAAGTCACCAGCCAAAGAGGCACAAGAACCTCATACGTGACACCCACCAAAAACCCCAAGAAATCGTCCTCAAAACACCGCCAACAAAGAGCTCCGAAAATCAACACAAAAGAGACGGGAAAACCACCATGATGAACAACGCCGAACCATCTATACATGCCATGAAAGGTTCGTACATGGTCTAGCTTGCCACCCAAACATCCATCCCTCTCTCTAGATCTCACATGAAGCTCTCAAGCTAGTCCTCTAAAAACCTAAGGAAAAAAGGAGAACGAAAATGGAAAAAACAAATGAGCTAGGGTTCCAAGAGTTGGCTGCCATCCACCCATCCAATGAGTATATATGGAGGCACCCAAAAGACTAAACTACCCTTCACTAATAACTAGGGATACATGCCCCTCGAGGGCAGATTTGGAAGTCTTCATGTCTTCACCATCGGACGGATGCCCGGCGACCGCAACTTGCTTAGCCTCGACGCAAGCCTTGCGATCCCGACGTGTGTCCTCTACTTCGAAGCTTCTCGGCGCCGGCGGCCGGGCGGTCGGACCGCCCCCCCCCCCCCTCGGGTGGTTAGACCGGCCGGGAGATCGACCGGCCCCGGGCGGTCCGACCGCCCCCTCTGGGCGGTTGAACCGGCTCCGGGTGGCCGCACCCCCTCGTCGAGTCTTCGGCCTCGGTTTTGTGGCTCAACAAAGTAACCCGGTGGTTTTACGGTGAACCACCGCAAACCCCGCGAACTCGGTGTAGCCTCCACCAATCTCCACTCATGACTCGGCTCCCACGTAGTCCCGGCTCGACCTTGGTTTTGAGGCTCTACCATGAAACCGTCCACGACTTCATCTTCTTGTTCATGCCACCATGCGGCCCGCACTTGACCCTACCGGCCACCGGGTCCCTCGAACGAAGCCTACTTCTCCACACCCGGAGGCCTCACCGGCAACGACCTTTCGCGCTTGTTCTTCACCCGCACCAACACGAGTCAAGCCGCAACCTCGCACCGCAATACTTAGCCAAGAATCGGTCCACACAACATTGTCAATCACTCATCACACAAGGGAGCGACCATCCACCGGTCCTCGAACCACACATGGTCCTCACAACCCTAAAACCCTGGAGGCGCCGCCATCGACAGAGGAGAGAGCCATTCGCACCAGGAGGCCATCCACAAGCTAGAGAGAGAGGAGGGAGATCTCCGGAGGGAGATTGTCCACCTCGAAGGAAGCACCCTCACGTGGAGAAGAAGGAAGACACCGTCGGAAGGGAAACCATGATCAACGGTGCTATGTCCGGCACCTTGATGGGGTAATCTCCTTATTCGTCCATGGGTTGTAATCGATCTTGAGATGTAATTGCACTTTGTCGGATTATCTATCTATCATCTTGTGTTGAATATGTTTTAATGCTTAAGGTTAGCTACCATGCCGTAAAGAGAGTAAGGCCTCAATGCTTCCTTGGATCCATTCAATACGTCGTGTCCATCATAGGTCTAGTCATGAATACCTTCGCGTAGTGACAGTTCGAGAGGAGGGAAAGGGCGAAACCGTGGTCACAACCCCCGATAGATTAGATTGGTTTAATGTCTTTAATTGATTACATGCTCTAGTATCTTAGACCCGTGGGCGAGTGTCTTTTATCTTGATATCTTAATCATTCTCTCTAGTGTAGTTTAGTTGTTTTCTAACATAATAGTAGTTAGAGTTTTAGTAGCTAGTGCGTAGAAGTAGATTGAACGCTTGTAATCCCCTTGCTCCGCGGATTGACAAGAACCTTGGGAATCCCGTGGTTAAAAAGGTGTGGGGTCCGTACGCTTGCGGATCGTAGAGGGATACGTCTTTTATCCGTCAACAAGCTCCTTTTTCTGGCGCCGTTGTCGGGGAGCAAGTTAGTTTACATCGTTTAATTTGCATTTAACTTAGTTTTATATTTAGTTTATCTTTTATTTGTTTTATCTAGCACCTATTATCTATAAAAATGCTTTGTTTTGTTTTTGTTTTTGTTTTATCTTATTGTCTAGATGGCGTTCGTTAATCAACCCGTGGAAGAACCGGAGAAATCACTAAGGGATTACGCTAGCCCTCGATGTGAATACATAAAAGTACAAGAGTCGGCTTCGAAGCTCGAAGCGACCAAGTATGAGATTAAATCCAAGATCATCTAGATGGTGGCGGCAAACCCATTCGAAGGGATGGTTACGGAGAACCCATATAGACACATAAGTGATTTCACGACGATATGCAACACAGTGTGTCAAGAAGGAGTCCCCGATGAATGGTTCAAATGGAATCTCTTTTCCTACTCACTTGCCGGCAATGCAAAGACATGGTACTCGTTTGCGTCCTTTGGTGAAGGCAATTGGAACAAGTTGACAAAGAAGTTCTGCGAGAAGTTCTTTCCAATTAGCAAGGTCCAACATCTAAGGAGGCAAGTGATCAATTTCATGCAAGGAGAAGAGGAAGGGATAGACCAAGCCTGGGATAGGTTTAATGGGTTGATCGAACAAGGACCAAGACTCGGCTCTCGTGTGACGTACTCTTGCATACATTTTTCTTTTCCCTAACCCCTAGTTGCATGCAACACGTCGAAATGTGTGCAGGTGGGGATCTCATGGAGAAAACACTCACGGAAGCCGCCCAACTTCTACAAAAAGTTAGTAAAGCGGCTGCCATGCGAAGAGATTGGGAAACAAGACTTGCGGAAGAGCCGGAATATAATTCGAGGAAGAAGAAGTGTGCTGATTTTTCTAAAGAGGCAACCCCGGAAGTCACAAAAGAGGAACCAATCATGGAAAAGCTTGAACAAGAACACATCAAGTCAAGAACTACACCAAACGTCGACTTCGCCGTACCAAAGGAGATGAACAAGAGAAGCATGTCAAGTGCGAAGCCACTAAGGGAGTTCGAACCAATGGATTGGGTTCCTATCGATTACGGAGAAGTATTCGACAAAAGAAGACCGTTCCCTAATCAAAAGGGAATGGCGAGAGCATTGGAAGTGGATTTCCCACCGGAGAAGAAAGCGGAAAAATCATACGACCTTGAAACCACCAGGGAGATCTTTCAAAAGCTCTTTGGAGATGATATAGTGGATCCAGAACATATTGCCGAGGTGAAGAGAATCATGGGGATCAAGCCCGAAGCATCACCATACGCTCGCCTCGCTGAAATCTACTCGATAGGATCCGAAGAAGAAGAGAAGATGACACCGCACTTGAGTTGCGAAATCAACGGAGTTCAATGCAAAGCTTTATGCGACATCGGAGCCCAAGTAAGTGTCCTATCTTCTAAAATTTACGATAAAGTTCAAGACCACAACCTAGACTTAGCTCCAACATCAACGAAATTAATTATGGGTGATGGTAGAACTATCAAACTTCTAGGTATTGCTTGCAACATGAAAGTAAAAATCTCTAGAAATTATATACCAACCGATTTCTTTGTTATCGATGCTTACCATAGTAATCATGATCACCTAATCCTAGGTAGGCCCTTTCTTAAGTTGGTTGATGCCGTGTTAGATGCCGGAGAAGGCAAAGTAACAATGAACCTTAATGGAACAAAGTACACATATAACTTTCTTCGTGCTTCTAAACACCTTACACCCTTTCCTCCCGAAGACGAAGAAGTAGAAGAGATAGATAGCCTTTGTTTTGTTGAAACCCTTGGAGACCCACTACAAAGAGCGATGGAAAATCAAACCAGTGATCAACAAGATGAAGAACTAGAAGAAGCAACAAAAGGCTTAGAGCCACATGATGGAAGCGTGGAGGAAGGAAAATTCGAAGACATAGGAGAGATTAAACCCGAGGATCCACAAGCGCCCGAA
Source organism: Cenchrus americanus (assembly GCA_947561735.1). NCBI lineage: Eukaryota > Viridiplantae > Streptophyta > Magnoliopsida > Poales > Poaceae > Cenchrus > Cenchrus americanus. The sequence continues at coordinate 256,358,176 of OX387241.1, forward strand.
GTAGACCTTAAACCTTTGCCCAAAGGATTAAAGTATAAATTTTTGGGCCCCGACAAGACCTATCCAGTCATCGTGAGTGACGAGTTGAGTCCCGAAGAAAATGAAGCGTTGCTGATTTTATTAAAAAAACATAGGAAGGTGATTGGATATTCGATTAATGATCTCAAAGGTATTAGCCCAGCCTTTTGCACTCATCGTATACCAATGGAAGACCAATGTAAGCCCGTAGTGGACCACCAAAAGAGTCTAACTCATGCCATGCGAGAGGTAGTAAAGAAAGAGGTCATCAAGTTACTTGATGCCGGAATCATCTACCCGGTTCCGCATAGCGAATGCGTGAGCCCGGTACATTGTGTACCAAAGAAAGGAGGTTTGACCGTGGTGAAGAATGAGAAAAACGAATTGATACCGCAAAGGACCATGACCGGGTGGCAGATGTGTATCGATTATCGTAAGCTTAACAAAGCGATGAAGAAAGATCACTTCCCCCTACCATTCATCAACGAGATGCTCGAGAGGTTAGAAAATCACGCTTATTTTTGCTTTCTCGATGGGTACTCGGGGTTCATGCAAATTCCCATTCACCCGGAAGACCAACACAAGACAACATTTACATGCCCTTACAGAACGTTTGCATATAGAAGGATGCGCTTCGGTCTATGCAACGCTCCGGCCTCTTTTCAACGTTGCATGATGGCCGTATTTTCGGAATTCATTGAAGAAATTGTCAAGGTGTTCATGGATGATTTTTCTGTTTATGGGAAGACGTTCATGGATTGCTTGGCAAACTTGGAAAAGGTCCTCACGAAGTGTGCAGAGGTAGACTTGGTGTTAAATTGGGAAAAGTGCCACTTCATGGTTAAGCAAGGCATAGTGCTCGGACATGTTATATCCGAGAGAGGAATTGAAGTGGACAAGGCTAAGGTAGAGACGGTTGAGCAACTCCCACCTCCTACGGATGTTAAGTCCTTAAGGAGCTTTCTAGTCCATGCCGGATTTTATAGAAGATTTATTAAGGACTTCTCAAAGATCACTAAGCCTTTAACGCATCTTCTTCAAAATGATGTGGCTTTCGACTTTGATGAGAAGTGCTTAGCGGCATTCTGGACCTTGAAAAATGCATTGGTGAGTGCTCCCATCATCCAACCTCCGCATTGGAGCCAACCTTTCGAGATCATGTGTGACGCAAGTGACTACGCCGTAGGCGCGGTTTTGGGTCAAAGAAAGGAAGGCCGAGTTCACGCCATTTACTATGCTAGCAAAACTCTTAGTGGGGCGCAATTAAATTATGCCACTACGGAAAAGGAGTTGCTAGCGGTGGTTTTCACTTTCTAAAAATTCAGATCTTACATCGTGAACTCGAAGGTCATTGTTTACACCGATCACGTAGCCATCAAGTATCTCTTGGCTAAGAAGGAAGCTAAACCACGTTTGATTCGTTGGATCCTTCTTCTCCAAGAATTTGATGTTGAAATTCGTGATAAAAAGGGGGTGGAGAATGTTGTGGCCGATCATTTGTCTAGGATGAATCGAGGACAAGATGATAAAGAGCCCATAGACGATAAGATGAGAAATGACCACCTCTATCGAGTGCTTGATAAAGATACTTGTATGATCGATATCATTCGAGCGATTCGGAAGATGACTCTCGATCATCTAGACAAAAATTCTCAAAAGAAGATAATCTCCGAAAGTAGGAAATACTTTTGGGATGCACCATACCTCTTCAAACTTGGCAATGATGGAGTAATGAGAAGGTGTGTGCCAAGAGAAGAAAGGGTAGAGATTTTGAGGAAGTGCCACTCGGTGGAGTACGGTGGGCACTATAGCCATTTTCGAACCCAAGCAAAAGTGTGGTCAAGCGGATTCCTTTGGCCGGAGATGCAAGAAGATACTAAAAGATATGTTGCATCATGCCCCGAATGCCAAAGAACCGGAAACATCTCTCAAAGAAATTATATGACTTTGAAATACAACTTACAAATCGACATATTCGATGTATGGGGTATAGACTTCATGGGGCCTTTTAAAAACTCATTTGGATTTGAGTATATCCTAGTCATGGTTGATTATGTATCCAAGTGGGTAGAGGCTATACCTTGTCGTAAAGCTTCCACGGAGGAGTCCATTACTATGATCAAGAACGTGATTTTTCCTCGTTTCGGTACACCGAGAATCTTGATAAGTGATGGAGGAACTCACTTCACCGGGAAGAATTTCAAAAGGTGCTTGTCCAAGTTGGGAATTGAGCATAGGGTCTCTACGGCCTATCGCCCACAAACCAACGGACAAGCGGAAACGTCAAATAGGCAATTAAAAAGCATCCTCAACAAAACCATAGAGAAGGGAGGCAGAGATTGGTCAAGAAATTAGACAGAGCTTTATGGGCTTATCGAACGGCGTTCAAAACACCGATAGGTATGACCCCTTATCAATTCGTCTATGGAAAAGCTTGCCACCTTCCGGTTGAGTTGGAACATAAAGCCTATTGGGCGATTAAAGAGATGAACCTCGATCTCGATGCCACGGTGGTAAAACGAAGGATCCAAATAAGCGAGCTAGAGGAGTTGAGGTTGAAAGCATATGAAAATGCAAGCATATACAAAGAGAGAATCAAAAGGTGGTATGATAAAAGATTGAAAAAGAAAGAATTTAAAGAAGGAGATAAGGTCCTCCTCTACAATTCGAGGTTTAAAACCTTCGGAAAGGGGAAATTGCAAAGCAAGTGGGACGGACTCGATGTTGTGCATTCGGTGCTCTCCAACGGAGCGGTAACCATTATGGATATAAAAGGCGATCAATTTATGGTGAATGGTCGGTGGATTAAGGTTTATTACGAACCCTACGTTGTGCCCCTTCACCATGTTGATGTATTCACCATGGAAGAAGAGCCCGAACGTCCCGCCTAGGACAAAAAACAAGGCATGAATTTACGTAAATAGTTTTTCTTTTAGTTTTCCGGAGTTTCTCGCGAAGATTTCCTGGGCCAACTTTTTCCCATGGGGCTAAGGAGGTGAAAAAAGGGCGGTGCACGAAAAATTGGACTAGCCCGGCCCCCGAGACGGGGTGGGTCGGCCGGCCCGGGCCGACCGGCCCAGGTGGGTCCCGGTGGCCGTCGTCCCTGATTTTTGCCCGAATTGCTCCTTTTCGACTTCCTTCTTCGGTCAGAAAATTATAAGGGAAGTTTAAAAAAGGAAAATGAGGTTCCTAGGGTTTTCCTTTTCGGACTATTTATTTGGCCGAAATGGGAGCTCGGGAATAAACCCCTTCAAGCAATAATTTGCACCATTGCAGCAGCCATTGAAGCTAGAAGCCAAGGAGCCATCAATGGAGGAGGCGATACGATGCGAGCTCAAGCTACCCGTCAAGAGGACCGCCCGCATCCATTGCGAAGGGCGTGTCCCGACTAGAGCTCTTGCATCTCGCAACCCCGTCGAAGGAGAGAAGGTCCCTACGCCCGTTCGAAGGTCGGCACGCATCCAAGGCATGAAGCGCAAAGGCTACAAGGAGGCGTCGCCCGAGCCTAAGGATTATGGGGGTAGTGACTACTCCGACGATCGTAGCCCGAGCTCGTGGGCGGCCACCGGAAGAGATGATAACGACCTCTACATTTGGGATGAGCAGCCCAAAGAGAGGACTCCCAAAGGCCCCAACAGCGACGGCAACGAAGGCGGCGACAACGGTGGTGACGACGGTGGAGACAATGGCGATGAAGACCCCTTTGGATTGCATCCGATGTGTTGTCGAACTTGCCGTCAATCCATCGGGCATCTCTATGCGTCGATCGATGAATGTCTCCAAGCCATGGAAGCGATGAAGCAGCATATGGAGGACTTGGAGCGCGTAGTCGAAGACGACTACAAGTTCCATAACCGCAACGTGCGCAAACTTTTTGGCATGGTTGGAAACATGAGAGGCCAGTGGTGCAATACTTGCTCAAAGTACCACTAGGTCTAGTTTTCCCTTAGGATTGTAAGATATGACGAGGACGTCGTATGTTTTTAGCGTGGGGGAGAGCTAGCTAGCTAGCCTTAGCTTTTGAGTTTCAAAGTTTAGGTTCGGTTTAGTCTTCGAGAGAGGAGAGTCTTAGAGTTTAAAGAGTCTTAGTTTTCGAGTGTGTTTTTAATTTTTTGCAAGTTTGAAGTGTCTTAAATTAGTGTTGAGTCAAAGAAAATCAAATAAAAAGAGTCTTTATATATTTTTGTGTCTCATGTATTGCTTATCTTTATTCACTTGTTTGTTTATCTTTGATTCTTGGTATATGAACATAAGTGTGTGGTTTGAAAAATGTTTACCGTGGTGCTTAGTGGAGTTGCTACTACTTAAAGTACCCTTACCACACTTCGATCTTGAGCTTCACATGTTAGTTGTGCTATGTTCAATGCTAAAAGTTGGAGGATTTCAGTTCTGAAAATTATCTTAAAACCCTTGTAATAAAGGTTAGCAAAACCTGTTTTTCCAAGTTGAGAGTAAGAAAAAATCATATACAAGGCCAATTTATTTTTTTTTGCTCCACCATAAGTGTGATTAGCACGATGAGTTAGGCTAGGATCCTTCTCTCTTGGGAGTTTTAATTTCGAGCAATGATCATGTCCTTGTGCTTATCTTTTGTTGCTAGCCTCGTCATACATTTGGTAACGTGACTTTCACATTGGAAGTCCCGTACATCGCCGAATTCCATACCCAACCCTATACATCTCTTTTGTACATCGCATTCCTTGAACACAACCTACTTTCAAAAGTTTCGTCTCGTCTCTAGCATGATTTATTTAAAATTTCAGATTGTACGCATGCGAGAAAGAGAGGAGTTGAGAGCTTTGAAAAGTTGTCAAGAGAGGGAAAAATAAAGAGAAAAGTATGAGTATGGAAAAGAAAGAAAGAAAGAAAGAAAGAAAATATATATATATGAAAGAGAAAAATATATATATGAATGAAAGAAAGAAGAATGAATGAAAAAGAAAAAGAAAAAAAGGGGAGAGGAGGTAGCAATAAAGATATGAGAGGGATGAATCAAGTGAAAGAAAAGAAAAATTAAAAGTGTAAGGAAGGTTGTCACGTTGTTGAGAGACGAAACTTTCATTCTTTTCCAACCATGTGCAATCCGACAACGAGGACGTCATCGGTGCCTCGTAGTCATAATTTTCTTTTGCCCTTGCACATGTCCACCATTCTAAATCTTCTCATCCTTGATATGCCTACATATGGTTAATTCTCATGATCATTGGCTTTGAAAGGTAAACAACCATTAGAGGAAGTTCTTAGTTTGACAATACTTGTGTTAATTGCGCTAGCCCTACCTATAGCTCCACTTTACATGTTATATGAGAGACTTATGGGAGGTGAGAGTTTTATAAAATTGGTTTAGGATAGCCACATCACATGAGTGACTTGAGAGAACTTGGAGAAAGGTTTTTGTCTAATACTTGTTGCAAAAATTTTGTTTTTAAAAATAATAAAAACCCTCCGATGGAAGAAAAGAAGTAAGCATGGCTGAAATTGAAGACTTCGAGTGAAGAGTTTGAGTTGTGGGGTAAATCTTAACGTGGTAAAAATTTTAAACGCCCATGTTTATGTTTGATGATCACTACTTTGTGTTTATGTATTAAAGATGAAAGGATTGACTAATTTGTGAAGAAGGATTAGCGGTACACGATTACAACGCTTTGGACGAAGTTCTTTTACAAGTACTTGCTCGAGGACGAGCAAGAGCTAAGCGTGGGGGAGATGTTGACGGTGTATTTTGGTGCACCTAGAATGTTCATTACACTTTGGTTTGGATTTGATTATGGAACTAACCCGCCACTAGGCACACTAATCATATAACAAGTTCATCTATGTGCATGCATTTGGAAGTGTTGTGTTTATGTAGGAGAACATGGACATAAAGGACGGATTCGCAACAAGTTCAAAGGAGCATTACGGAGTCTTGTTCGTGTTCATGAGCTTGATGAAATCACTTCCAATGGTGGCAAGGACCGAAGTGCTACGAGGAACACCCCCGGGGATTGAAGCGTAAAAGACCGAACTTCATGCGAAAAGAACCTCCATCTTGGACGCGAGGATGACATTGTCAAAATCATGCAAGTGGAGGGGGCAAAGTCCATAATTACATGAGGACCCACGGGAGCGAAGGGGCAACCGAACTGGGCTGAGGTGGGCCCAGGCCGGTCGGCCCAGGCCGGCCGGCCCAGCCCACTTCGGTGGCCGGTTCGGCCCCCCTTCCTTGCACCTGAAGGATTTTCAACCCTAAAACCCTGGAAGCGTCGCCATCGACAGAGGAGAGAGCCATTCGCACCAGGAGGCCATCCACAAGCTAGAGAGAGAGGAGGGAGATCTCCGGAGGGAGATCGTCCACCTCGAAGGAAGCACCCTCACATGGAGAAGAAGGAAGACACCGTCGGAAGGGAAACCATGATCAACGGTGCTATGTCCAGCACCTTGATGGGGTAATCTCCTTATTCGTCCATGGGTTGTAATCGATCTTGAGATGTAATTGCACTTTGTCGGATTATCTATCTATCATCTTGTGTTGAATATGTTTTAATGCTTAAGGTTAGCTACCATGCCGTAAAGGGAGTAAGGCCTCAATGCTTCCTTGGATCCATTCAATACGCCGTGTCCATCATAGGTCTAGTCATGAATACCTTCGCGTAGTGACAGTACGAGAGGAGGGAAAGGGCGAAACCATGGTCACAACCCCCGATAGATTAGATTGGTTTAATGTCTTTAATTGATTACATGCTCTAGTATCGTAGACCCGTGGGTGAGTGTCTTTTATCTTGATATCTTAATCGTTCTCTCTAGTGTAGTTTAGTTGTTTTCTAGCATAATAGTAGTTAGGGTTTTAGTAGCTAGTGCGTAGAAGTAGATTGAATGCTTGTAATCCCCTTGCTCCGCGGATTGACAAGAACCTTGGGAATCCCGTGGTGAAAAAGGTGTGGGGTCCGTACGCTTGCGGATCGTAGAGGGATACATCTTTTATCTGTCAACAGAGATGTCTCACTGGAGACGCCTCATTGCCTTCACTGTCTGAGGAACAAATGTCATCAGGAGATGGCTCAATTGTAGCCCTTTGGCCACGACGTCTGTCTCCTAGTCTCACTGGCCTGTATTCCTTGAAATGTGTCTCAAACATCATGTACTCGGGACCCCAATCTTTGGGTTCAGTTCGCACCCTTTCCCCGTCTTCATGTACTCTAGTAACACTACTCAGCATGAAGGAGATCCAGTGAGCATACACCATATTTCGGGCCATGGTCAACCCATCAAAGATAACATCTTCAATCTCGGCTAAAATGAAGTCCACGATGTCGAAGGGTCGGCCAGTCATGACGTGAAGGAGAAGCCACTGCTGAAGACTAGTGATCGACTCTGCATTACCAATCCGTGGTAACAGTGTCTTCTGTAGTACCCGGTGAACCACATTTGCCACAGGGGTAAGCATGTCAGGCGTGCGATATGCTCGCCTACCTATGAACGACTCAATAAAAAGTCTGACCATCTCCTCGTCGGATGGGAACGACCCACCGAGCAAACTACGCCGAGGTGGTTCACGATCCTCGTAACAATATTATGTAGGGATGTCTTATGGTTGTACTTTCCTATTTCAAAATCCCTCAATCCAAGTTTGTCAGCAATATGGTGTCAGAAAAGAGTAACTTGTCATCCCTGAAACATGAACATGGTGTACTCCCTAGTATCAGCAATGTACACAGTACCATAAAAAACTGTCACCCAATCCTCAACATACTTATGATGCATTGAGACCAAATCAACCAATATGGGATGATCATCGAAGTATGCCATAACATCCCGTCCTACGACCAACGTCATATGATCCCAATTTATAACCCTGTGCTGGTACAGTTTCATGGGCATGTATTTGTAGTTGTAATAGAAAGTTTGCTGAAGGACATCCCTAAATCTTGGTTCGACCCGTTTGTCCTTGGTTTTGTCCCACCACTGCTTCTCAGGCACCCATCTAAGACCTTTAATCATTTGGTAGGTCTAGTTGCGTAGGTCCATCATCTTAAGCGGCTCTTCCGGTGAAGGGTGAAGTTGTACATGTTTCTCCTTCCTGGGATTTGGTGCAGGAAACTCTGAAGGGCGGGGTGGGTGATGGCCCGCGGTTGACCCACCCCGTGTGTGGCAGGAAGGCGCCGAGGTTGACCCACCCCATGTGCGGTAGGAAGGCGCCAAGCTTGACCCACCCCGTGTGCGGCAGAAAGGCACCGAGGTTGACCCACCCCGTGTGCGACGTGTAGGGGCAGAGGAAGAATCCCGTGCCGCAGGCCTGCACCTTAGAGTCATCTGAGAACCAGATGTGCCTACAGAAGTCAGCTGTGACTTTTACTATCACTTCAACAGAGGATCAAGCGCCTTTCCATCTCTCTTGCCACCATCTCGGCCCATCTGCAATGAATTTCTCAAATTAGTGCCATTCCAAGAATTCGGCGGTGGATTGTGGTATCCGCTGGAGCCTGGAGGCAGATGCATACCTCTGATTTCACCGACGGATTGAGGTAACTGTTGGAGGCTATTGCAGGCGGCGGTTGTTGACGCTCCTTAGCCTCACTACTAAGTTTGTACCTAGTAATGGAGCTAGGAACGTCTATGTGGTAAAACACGCGATTACAGAAAGGTCCGCAAGCACACAGATTACCGTTGTAGCACTTCACCCGGTGGTATTCGGGTTTCATATTTATATTTTCCCAAGGGAGGCACTACAACAAAGATGATCGAGTAAACGGTGGAGAATAACCAAGACTTCGTAAAGAGCTATAGCGGGGGATAACGAATAAATATATTCGGAGATAACTTGACACACGCAAGGAGATCTAGATAGAGGACTAGAGAGGATCTAGCGAGCTGGGAGGACAACGAGACGAGAATGGATACTAACACAATCTATCTATTCTTGTCAACTCTAGGCAAAGGACTAAAGCAAAGGATAACCAAGGCAAGCTAACTCAACAAGCTCTTCTAGTGTTGCAGGGGCATGCAAAGCCGTGCCCTCAAACGGGGATGAGAAGGGAGGACGACGACACGCTGAATCCTACTAGTCTGAACTAACGTGGTGGACTATAAAGCCCGTCTGGAGCTGTCACCTCCTTAGGGTACCACAACTATTTCATTGCGCGGGACACCAATCTAGGACTAAGGTAAGCTCTGAGCACCGTGCTCACAACGAAACAAAGAAACTTTTCCCGGGTACCGCGAAGGAAGGTCTTCCTCTCCCGTGAAACACCGGAGATCAAGCGAAGAACGACCACAACACTATAGGGTTCAAGAGAGCTATGCTAACCAAGACTAAACTAACTTTAGTCTAAACCAAGAATAAAGCTTTTAGAGCAAAGTAAAAGCTGAATGTAATTGACTCGAAAAGTAAGATAGAAAGATAACTTGAATTGTACTTGGGTCTAAACAAAGAAAGCATACAAGAGTAGTACTGGAACTCTGAAGAAGACTCCTTTGGAACCCCGAGACTAGCTCGACTCGACTCTAACTCCCAAGTGTTGACGGTGAAAATCCGTCAACCTAGCCATGAGTTTACCTTCGGTGTTGGCATGACTTTTGTATCTTATCCATTGGTACTAACCCCCGTGGTATAACAAGTTCACTTGTGCATGTCGGTTTTGGAGTTAAGTGTTTACGCAGGGTTTTAACGTTGAAAGCAAGACTTCCGGGATAAGTTCATTAAGCACCTCATGACAAGACCTTGAAAGCCCGGTACAAGTCAAGCAATGAAGTGAACATGACTCCAAGAGCCCAAGGACCAAGCCGAGAAGATGATAAACTCCGAGGACCTAGCCAGAAAAGTGTTGAATCTTGCAAGACAAAGAGCTTCGTCCAATTCGGAGAGAAACTGACGTCAAGGGCCCACATGCAAAAAGGGAGAGCATTTAGAAGACGCGGGAAGCAACACCGGGCGAAGCAGGCCACGAGCTGGGTCGAATTGGGCCCAGGCCGGCCGGCCCAGCCCGTTTCGGGGCCCAATCGGCCTCCCCTTTGACCTAGTTGCATCTCTGGCTATTTATAGCCCCCTGACCGAGAGCCACGGAGGAATCAATTCGTAATCCGGCGCCGAGGAGCAGAGAAGCTTGAGGGACACCATCTCGGAGATGAGGGTCATGCTAGTTATCTAGGGTTTCCCTAGCCAACGTGGGAACCTTGCATGGAAGACCACGTCGGAGCTCCGGAGCGAGGATCAAGATTGAGGGAGGGCCCCGGTGGTGATCTTGTTCATATAATCATTCATGGTGATGTTTGTAAGTGAATTCGATTTCTAGCAATCAAGTTCCTTCTCGATGATTTTGTTTTCTTTTTGGTTTTGCTTCTTCTACGATCTAGTTTGCAGCCACATTACTTAGGGTGTTCTTGTAGCCGCGGTGGCTAGAATGCATACCGGACCGGCCAAGTGATTTCAACTTGTTCTATCGAACTCGCCCTAGACTACCCGCATGAGTAGGGATACGTTGTGACAGAACGGGGGTTCCGAAAGGCGGGCGTTTTCGGAGTCGGATGGAAGGCCACGATTCAAAGATGCTTTTAATGAGATTCGCTTTTCTATCTTCATCTATCTTGTTTGGAGCTACAACATAAGCATGATCTAGACTCTCTAGATCGGTTATCTCTTGCTTTCTCTTGCTACCTTTTTAGTAGATTAGATTAGATTCGTTTTCTTTATGAGTTAGTAGATTAGATGCAACTTTTCTTCATAAGATAGCTTACCTTGCTTTACTAGATTGTATCCTTGCGTTGCACATTGTTCCACGGATTCGATGGGAAGAAGGGTCCCTTGACTACGACGGGAGACTTGTCCGCTTGCAAGTCTAAACGAACTTTGATACAACTATTAACCGTCAACAAGCCCCTTTTTTCGGCGCCGTTGCGGGGGAGCAAGCAATCAAGATCCGATCTAGTATCGCTTATCTTTCGCTTTTTCTTTTGATTTTCTTTTGCATCTCTTAAGTTTGATCATCCTCAAAAAGAAAAAAAAATCAATCTAATCTAGTTTTGATTAACCCTAATTTTTCTTTTGTTAGATTTTTGTTTTATTGCTAACCCTAACCGGAGATGGTTGGCTACCTCTCCAAGAAACCCAAAACTTTTTTTTGTGGATGATCGGGGAAAACTTTACGAGTGCAAAGGAGACGTGCAACACAAGCTAAAGGGGTGGAAACCCTAGACTCAAAAGTCAAACTCGAAGGATCGTCGAAATCTCCAAGGGAATCACCACCTCCAAGTCCAAAGGAAGATCAACCTCAACCACCGGAGCGCGAGATCGAGCTATGCACCCGAACATTGTTGATCTACCTATCATAAACCTTCAAGACGCCGGGAGGCCGTTCAAGATCAAGGTCTCAACTATCCACCTGACGATTGCGAGAGCTGAATGCATACAAGCCGGATTCCTTGAGTGGCATATCGGTTTACTTAAGAGGAGGATGGAGAAGATGGAGATGGAGAAAGAAGCTCAACACCTAAAGGCCGCTGAAGCAAGATCCACATGCAAGGAGTGTGTGGAGCACGACCATGTCCAAGGACGCCGTCACTAAGTTCGAGGCATGGAGAAAATATTGAAGAATTTAGATGGCAAGGTGATGGAGGTTGGAAGCTCTATACGTGAAGTGTTCATCAAGATGCTAGAGACGCAAGTGGGACAACTTGCCGGGCGCCCGATGGGTAACAAAGAAGAATATCCGAGACAACTCCAAGGTCCCAAGACGGCGAAGGCTACTCAAACTCATTTGGGAGAGATGAAGGATCACACTAGAGACCATGAAGATCACGACCGAAGGACCGGAGTTCGAGATACTGAGCCACTACATGAAGGAAGTTGTTGCATCCGTCAAGACCGAAGGACAAAGCCAGCCGGTGAAGACCAAAAAAATTGACTAAGCCAAAGAAGAAGCCCGTGCCCAAGATGGTGCGGAAGTGGGTACCCAAGATTGCAACGCCCACAAAGAGCGTTGATCCGAAGTAATCAAGTGAAGAAGTCTGGCCATGGACTATAAACGAAGCGCTAGGCGGGAGGCAACCCATTTCGTCGAGTCAAGAATAAGCTGCCGGGAGGACAACCCGATTCCAGGTTTTTCGAGTCTTTTCAAGTAATTCAGTTTTGAATTTTACTACGCAAAACATTAGACTTAGAATGGTTGAACAATATTAGAGACATAATTCTTGGTTGAATATTTTGCTTTGTCATAAACCCCTTGCATGAACCCTCCTATGTGTTTGTTCGTTCTTTTTCGAGAAATCACAACCAAATAATTTCAGAACCTAACTCAACCCTTCACCCTCATTATGGTGCTGTGGTTGACTTACTTTTTCATGCTAAAAACACACGAGTAGAGCCACGACTTATACCTAGGTGTTAATTAAATTTCAGCACGTGGTAGGACTCGCGTGAACCTAGAAACTAAAACTTTTGGTTGGTTTAAAAATCCTTATCCTTGGTTTCTCTAAGATTAGAATTTTTCTAAGCCTCATTTAATTTTATTTTATTCAAAATCTCTCTTATCTAATCAAAATTACAACCTAAACCTATGCCCCCATGATCAAGCCGGGAAAAGTTTGCTCTCAACCAATGAAGGTAAACTATACCGGTGAGACCGATATCAACGTAGTCGGAAAATATTTTCGACTTACATTTGTTTTTTATGGTTTAAAAACTTCTCTAAATTTATGCTTGAGTTCTTGCATGGCTCTGAAAAATATTTTTAAATTTCGAAATTAGAGGAGTGCTCAACATGCTTAGAGGGAGGCAATCTAGTTAACCTAACCATACATGCACCATGATACATCACGGGATGCCCCTCCAACATATTTTATCAAACCACATGCAAAGTACAAGCATGGGGGGCAGCCAAGGCCTTGTTTTGTAGGAATATCATGGATGCATGTGAGGCAAGGGAGTATGGAAGTGAATCAAGCGAAAACATCAAGTGGAAGGAGCAATAATGCAAGCGAAGGAGTGGACGGGAACGTTTGGAAGGTGTACGCGGTCACGAAGCAACATGAATGCACTAGAGAAGAACCGAGCCAAGAGGAGGAGAGAGGTAAGTCTTTCATACAACTCTTTGTTCGTGTGCTCTAGTTTGTAGGCCGGAACCACCTTAGACTTAGCCATCCACCGCGTTTGTTTCGTGCAAAAAATCACATCCTTAATCCACTCAAAGTCCAGACTCCAAAATAATATTTGTGTACCTTGTTACCGGGTGAAAACCCCGGATATATATTTGTGAGGGAGAGCGCTGCAATCGTGGAAGAAAACTACGAGCCTTTTCACCAAAAAAGGAAGGGATCATCGTTGTCTAAGCCATCATCGCCACTTGACACGATCATCCGCTCCACCTCCATACGCTCCGCGGTATTCCGAGGGGTATGTCATCATGACGGAGGAGGAGGAGAAGAAGCTCGCTCACCTTAAGTAGAGGCTTGTAGCGAACGTCGACATCGACGACCAAGCTCTCCACATATTGGGTTTCACACGGGACACCGGTGCAATTCTCTAACGGAGTGTCGGCAAACACCCACAAGGAATTTGCCTAGGAAATTTTCATGACCATGGCGCATACCCTTGATGAAGGAGTGTTGAGTCTCTCATTCCGTTTGGAGGGAGCCCACAAGTGGAGAAGAAGGAAGACACCGTTGGAAGGGTAACCTTGATCAACGGTGCTATTTCTAGCACCTTGATGGGGTAATCTCCTTTCATCCATGGGTTGCAATCGATCTTGAGATGTAATCACACTTTGTTGGATTATCTATCTATCATCTTGTGTTGAAAATACTTTAATGCTTAAGGTTAGCTACCATGCCGTAAAGGGAGTAAGGGCTCAATGCTTCCTTGTATCCATTCAACACAATCCCTGATAGATTAAATTGGCTTTCATGTTCGAAACGATTACATGCTCTAGTATCGTAGACCCATGGGCGAGTGTCTCCTATCTTCAAAAGTGGGTGTGCATGAAGGCACATGAGAAGGATTTTGGAGTATGATCACGGGAGGAGACCATCAACGAAGAAATACTATCCGGAACCCCATCGTCCAAGTGTGTCACTTTTGTGCAAGTGGATTTTTGGGAGAATGAGAGAAACAAAGATAACCAACACGGAGTTGAATTGGCTTTACTCGGCTTTGCCAGGCAGACAATCAACCCCACTCACCTATGTCAACCGGTGGTGTTGTGAGCAACATCGGATTCGGGAGATCGGGTTGTTACCTCTCCATGTTGAATATCTCTTTAAAACCAGGTATTACAAGGAACCTGAATCATCTCCTACCCGGGACTTCCCTAGGAATATATAAAGAAAGGAAAATATATAAGTGAAGATGAGAGAGGAGGCTTCAAAGTGGCCTAGGTGAATTTACCCCTTTCGGAAGGAAGGTTAAGACTTTTTCTTGAGGGGAAGAAGATAGGTTAGAGGAAGGACTTCTTGTGCCGGCGGAGAAAAAAATAATAAATAAAGGATTATAGGAGAAGGTTCTCCCACGGCCCAAGAAGGAGGTGCGCAGCAAAATTATGTGCCACCATTTGGAGGAACCCCGGCGCCGCCGAGTTACTACGGTGGTGTACCAATGCAAGCATGGGGGAGTGGTGCAGCCATACCCCCACCATTTTTGCGGTGCCCAACGTAGCCCTTGCGGAGCCATATGCATACCTTCCTCAACCACAACAAAATGTGGCCACCATTGGAGGATACGCTGCAAGGAACATGCAAATTATTGCAGCCATCCAAACCAATGCAAACCAAATGGGTGAAGGAAATGCAAACATTGCTTATGTGCTTGGACACCTTCACCTAGCACCGTCGGACAATTCATAGGAGGAGAGGCGCAATCCTATTATGAGTAAGGGTACAACAACCAAGACTATCAATATCAACCACCGGTGGAAGATTAGAGAGAGGAGGAGCTTTAGTTATCTTTCCTTTCCCCCCTTTTCTTTAATTTTCAGCTTGTTTGCACCTATGTATGCGTAGTATTTTCAGCTTTACTTTAATATTTAGTTTTTATTTTAATTTTCAGCGTATGTGTTAGTTTTTATTTTCATCATGAATAATGTCACCACCAAGTTTTTACCATTAGTAAAGTTACAAAGTTTGTGCCATGATGATATATGATTAAAATTGCCGCTTTGTTTATCTTTGTAATTGATTTATGCATGTTTAAGCTAGTGCTCTGTTAAAAATACAAATCTGAAATTATCTAAATGCTAGCTTAATCTTTAGCGGAGGTTACGATAAAAATAAAGACCCATAGTGTTTCATGTGATCTCAAGTTTTAGATGGATTAAAGATGATTTATTTTTGTTTTTAAATGTAAAGCTAACCTTGTCATAAATACCTCTTGCTTGTTGCTCTACCTATCCAGAGCCTTATAAATATTTGAGTGCAAAAACTTAGTATACAAGATTTATTTTTGGGTGAGTTATTTCAGGCCTTGATTTTTCTAGCCCGGGACTAAGAAGCTGGTCATTTCGCTTTTGCGTATCTATCTTTTTGCTAGCCTTTTATCCGTGCATTGTGTATCCTCGCATCGGAGATCTCACAAACCTCGCCGGATATCCACCCTTAAAACCAAATATCATCTTTTGTGTTTACCTCCTTGACCACAACCTATCATTGAGAATGGATCATCAATTCAAGGAAGATCGCAAGACGGTGCCAACATTGAAGAATTCAAGTATCTCTCCAAGGAATAATATTTCCGGTACCTACCTTATTTATCGCCTCTTTGCTCGAGACGAGCAACGTCTAAGCATGGGGGAGGAGGTAGGTACGGTGCAATTTTAGAGTTCAAAGGGGAGTAATTAAAAAAAGAAGAGAAGAAAGTTCAAAGGTGATGCACGGGACTTCCAAGGTGAAAGTCTCACAAAAAAAATGAATGAATGAGAAAATGAATGAAAGAAAGAAACAAAGAAAAGAAGGAGAAATATGAGAAAGAAAAAAAATAGGAGTATGCGTAAAGTGAACTCCCCGGTTCTCCAAAGTGCATTAGGAAATTCAAAGCTTCAAGTTTAAAAGATCCATTCTCATTTTCCAACCATGTGCAATCCGATAACGAGGACTTCCTTTGTGCCTCGGGATCACCCTTTGCCCTTTGCACATGTCCATTCATCTCAAGCGTGTGTATTTTTCTCTTTCCCCTCCTTGATTTAACATCATTTTCCAATGACCTTTTTGACGAGTCTCGGTAAGACCATGAGAAGCTTGTCTTGTTTTGACAACATCTCATTTATAATATCTTGGTAGGACTAAACTTTCCCAAAAAGCTCCATATAAAGCCTACCACATATATATGTGTTATGAGAGGGAAAGGAGTAGAATAAATAGGCTTGAGAGACATGATGAGATGAGAGTTCATGAGCAAGATGCAAGGTGGTTTAAATTTGTGAACTTGGTTTAGCTCATGTTCATCATGTTCTTTATTTCACAATTTACGAGATCCATTTGAATTTTGGGAGCATGTTAATACTTGTGGGATAAGCTTAATTAAATATCTACCCTCCGTAGGGATGAAGGCTAGTACATTATGGAACTTTAACGAATTAAACTTTTGAGAGCATTATGTTTTTTTCATGTATGATCAAGTGCAAGGTTTAAACAATGAAGGGCAACGATGATATCCACCGAAGGCTTAATTGAGGACGAGCAAGGTTTAAGCATGGGGGAGCTGTTGACGGTGAAAATCCGTCAACCTAGCCATGAGTTTACCTTCGGTGTTGGCATGACTTTTGTATCTTATCCATTGGTACTAACCCCCGTGGTATAACAAGTTCACTTGTGCATGTCGGTTTTGGAGTTAAGTGTTTACGCAGGGTTTTAACGTTGAAAGCAAGACTTCCGGGATAAGTTCATTAAGCACCTCATGACAAGACCTTGAAAGCCCGGTACAAGTCAAGCAATGAAGTGAACATGACTCCAAGAGCCCAAGGACCAAGCCCGAGAAGATGATAAACTCCGAGGACCTAGCCAGAAAAGTGCTGAATCTTGCAAGACAAGGAGCTTCGTCCAATTCGGAGAGAAACTGACGTCAAGGGCCCACATGCAAAAGGGTAGAGCATCTAGAAGACGCGGGAAGCAACACGGGCGAAGGAGGCCACGAGCCGGGCCGGGTGGGCCCGGAGCCGGTCGGCCCGGCCGGCCGGCCCGGCCGTTTCGGGGCCCAATTGGCCTCCCCCTTTGACCTAGTTGCATCTCCGGCTATTTATAGCCCCCCCGACCGAGAGCCACGGAGGAATCAATTCGTAATCCGCCGCCAAGGAGCGAGAGAAGCTTGAGGGACACCATCTCGGAGATGAGGGTCGTGCTAGTTGTCTAGGGTTTCCCTAGCCGACGTGGGAACCTTGCATGGAAGACCACGCCGGAGCTGCGGGAGCGAGGATCAAGATCGAGGGAGGGCCCGGTGGTGATCTTGTTCATGTAATCATTCATGGTGAAGTTTGTAAGTGAATTCAATTTCTAGCGATCAAGTGCCTTCTCAATGATTTTGTTTTCTTCTTGGTTTTGCTTCTTCTACGATCTAGTTTGCAGCTAGATTACTTAGGGTCCTCTTGTAGCCGCGGTGGCTAGAGGTGCATACCGGACCGGCCAAGTGATTTCAACTTGTTCTATCGAACTCGCCCTAGACTACCCGCATGAGTAGGGATACGTTGTGACAGAACGGGGGTTCCGAAAGGCGGGCGTTTTCGGAGTTGGATGGAAGGCCACGATTCAAAGATGCTTTTAATGAGATTCGCTTTTCTATCTTCATCTATCTTGTTTGGAGCTACAACATAAGCATGATCTAGACTCTCTAGATCGGTTATCTCTTGCTTTCTCTTGCTACCTTTTTAGTAGATTAGATTAGATTAAATTAGATTCGTTTTCTTTATGAGTTAGTAGATTAGATGCAACTTGTCTTCATAAGATAGCTTACGTTGCTTTACTAGATTGAATCCTTGCGTTGCACATTGTTCTACGGATTCGATACCTTGGGTTCACCACTCGAGGGAAGAAGGGTCCCTTGACTACGACGGGAAACTTGTCCGCTTGCAAGTCTAAACGAACTTTGATACAACTATTAACTGTCAACACCAAGCTGCACTAATCCTACTCCAAGTAAACAAAAGAATGGAAATGAGATACTCCAGCTCTGTGTGTCCGTTCCAGCGGGTGTGAGGTTCCTTTTATAGGCAAGTGAGGTCGATTGAGCGTGTGGGCCCATTTTCATAGGTGCGGCCGGATGAGGAGGTGCGGTCGGCCCTATGATCCACAGCCTCTCGACTTGGACGCTCCTGATCCTTGCTCCTGAGGCGATTGAAGGTCGGTATCTTGTGTCGGTTTCGATCGGCACAACGGTTTGGAGGTGCGTCCAACCGTCTAGGTGCGGCCGGCCCACCTCTTTGCCGTGGGATGAACCACCTTCGCTCAGGGATGCCTAGGATGGCCTTGGAATGACGGTTGTGGCGGTTGATCGGCCGGACAAGTGGACCCATTGATCCATGTGATCCCAACCTCATCCATTTGATCAAATCGACATTTCATTGGTCGATCTCATTCATCCAAGTTGTGACCGCGGGAGAGGAGGTGATTTGGACTGGAGACGTGGCACAGGGTAGGTGCGGCCGCATCTAGCAGGGCCGGCCGCACCAGGACCGGCCATGCTTAGATCGTGTGGCACGTTGGTTCCATTTTCCCCCTAAATGTGTACCTGCCCATAAAAATCACAACACAACTAGTGGAACTTTAGTAGTACCAAAAATGTGCATGAAACTTGTTGTATACTCCTCTCGAACCCGAGGTTTTGACGATCAAATCTTTGTTGTAAGGACCGTCAACAGCGGCGGTGGTGGAACCCTACCAAGGGGTTGTACCTAAGGTGAAGAGACAATAAACAAGGGGATGGCGGTTCAGCACGGGTGACATGCCGTTGGATAAAGCCATAAAGGTGTGTGTAGCGCGATGTTGGCACCCTGTGACCAGGAAATGGGAAGCGCTTTTCGTACTTGTAGTTTACAAGGAAGTTCCTCTGTTACGATGTATACCAGACCAGACCATCCTCCAGACATATGTAGATGAGTATGAAAGTCATAACAGGATGGTCCTGTCGTACA
Source organism: Cenchrus americanus (assembly GCA_947561735.1). NCBI lineage: Eukaryota > Viridiplantae > Streptophyta > Magnoliopsida > Poales > Poaceae > Cenchrus > Cenchrus americanus. Next base: position 256,377,276 of record OX387241.1, read on the forward strand.
TAATACAAAGAACCGGACAATCCATTCGCATAATTAGTTGATCATGCCCACATTGGAGATCAACACATCTCTTCCTTCGTCGATTCGTTCGCCTAGTACTACATGATCATGAGTACATCATGTTGCATACTACTCGATCATGGCCACATTGGAGATCAACACATTCACGTAGCCCAACAAGATGTTCTGTTGTTTTATAATACAACGTATCGGATAATCAACATCCCCATGCGCGATTGTATATTCTGTAAAGACGCAACATGAAGTTCCGATGCTACACAATACAGTGAACCGAATAGTAGGCACCTATGACAGGTTTAATATTCAGGAAAGTGCACTTCAACTACATATAAATTACATATAAATCATAAGGTCCACATGATTTCAGGTCGGATCGACTTAAACATTTACTGATTTGATATCCTAGTCGTCGTCACTTTCATCGGCAGCATTTTCATCTTCATCGACGTACTGCCATAGAGTGTCGTCGTCCTCATCTTCCGAATTGAATCCATCCACATCAGACAACTCCTACTGGCGAATTGTGTCAACTTCAGTGGCTGCAACAACAGTCTCCTTGCCAGTAATAGGCACTGGAACCTCCGAACCATCACCGAGACCATCATCAAGTATAACATCATGCAAGGTTTGGTCAATTTCATCATCTTGATTTGCAAGTACCATGCCAGTGGGAGCTATGTCCTCCTCATTTTCATTATAGCTCCACAAATGTTTGTGCTCAAATTTTTGCACAACTCTCCATGGGTGTTGTAGTAGGGTGTATGGCAAGTAAAAGACCTTCGTTACTTGTTCAGCAAGAATGTAGGGATCATCTTGGTACCAGTAATCTCCAGTATCGACGCTTGTGAAGTAACCATCATTTGTAATCTTCAGTTCCTTCTTGGTCCCTTCCAGATCATACCAGTCAACCTGGATCAAAACAACAGTTCGATCTCCGTCAAGCCCTGAATTGTACCGCAGCTCAATAATGTCTATTAGTGAACCATAAAACTCAATTTCTGCAATGTCTTTATGTGATCCTGTAATCATGATTCCACTGTTCTGTGTCTTCCTATTTGCCTCTCAGGCCTTGGTGTGGTACCGGACACTGCCTACAATACATGTTGTATAAGTTTTTGCTCGCCAGTCTGGTTCAGCTGATAATGCGGCGTCCTAACCGCCGTGGCCCACGACGGTTGTAGGGTAATCGCCGTGGTGTACGACGGTTAGCCTCAGCCGCCATACGCCACGGCGGTTTCCCTGCAACCGCCGTGACCCATGCCGGTGGTCGTATAGTTTTGATAAATTTTCAAAATAATCATATAATTTAAAAAATATATATATATATAGTATGTATATTATGCACCTCGGTGCATTTTTGAATGTAAAGAATGCACCCAGCCCGACCTACGTGGTAACCTGATCCAACCACGCGCGGCAACCGGCACTCCCTGTGTTTACCAGGTGCCTCGGGCGGGCTTCCTTTCCTACCCCCACGCAAAAAGGTAACCGCAGTCAATCCCCACCACAGTTCCGTCTCCACTCCTTTATGCTCCCCGTTTCGCATCGGCTCCCCGTTCGAGCGCTCCGCCACCGTCGCGGGTGCTTAATCTGTCGCGCCATCGAGGGAGGTTCCCGCCCACGTCAGTCGCTGGAGTTTCTTCGTGACCCCTACATGGAGAAGTGGTGCAGCGGTCACCAGCACACCGCGGTGCTCAGGATTCGGTCGCGAGCAAGCTGGAGTAGAGCGTCGCCGCATTGCCGAGCTCCGTTGTTTCAACCGTTGCGAGATCAGTCGTCACCAACCCCTAGCATTCCATCGCCCCCAATCATCCATCTCGCTTTCCCCAATTTGTGATATGTTTTTTCTGGTTAGACCTAGGGTTTGATTCATGGGGATTTTTCACAGCCGAACGCTGTTGTGGATTTCCCCCTGAAGTCACAGTGGAGGAAGGGAAATTTGTTTCCTCACATCCCAACAAAATCACGATTGCGTGCTCCAGATGGGGGTATGCGGTGCCTAGAAGCTCCCAGGTCCAGTGTCCGACGCCGCCAGCCCCTTGCTCTCTCTGTGGATTTGGGTGGAGAATATCGAGGGATGTGGATTTGATTGGTTCGTTATTGTGCTGGTGAGTAGTCTAGCCTGCTTCAGACTTTCAGTTGGGTGGATTCAATTTGTTCTAGAAGTTGGCGATTGAATCCATTTCTTTTTCCAAGCTTGGTTGACCCGTCGATTCATGCTTGTGAGTATAGCAGTAGTATAAACATGCGCATAATTAAATCATGTGTCCACTACTGGCAGCACCTACTTTTTCATTGGCTTTTTTAGTGAGCTACTTGATATTATTTTAGTTCAATTCCCAATGTTTAGTTAGGCTGAAAGTACTCTTATGAATTGTTAAAACATTATGTTATTACGCTCAGATGCACACAGTCATTGTTAAGGGCAGGTGGTTCAGTTATCACTCCCAAATAAGCCAACTAAAATAGTTCTCGAATCACAAATTGTAGTGCTGGCAAGTTGGCAGCAGCTTCGTTTTCCTTCTAACATGCAACAAAAGTAGTAATTGAAAACACCATTATATGTTATTTTCAACATGTGTTAACCCCTAGAAAAAGTAGGAGAGAAGGCAAGAAAATACTAGTAGCAACCCGTTCACTGCTGCTGGGGAATTCAGGAAAACCCGTCACCCTCGAAACGTCGAGTTTAACGAAATTCTTAAGATGTGTTTTTCAGGGGCAAAGCATTCGCGATTTTCAGGAATCTTGGACCTGCGAAGCCTCGGAATCGCGAACATGCGATTTTCGGGAATCTAGAACACGCGAAGTCTCGGAGTCGCGAACATGCGATTTTCGGGAATCTTGAATCTGCGAAGACTCGGAATCGCGAACATGCGACTTTCGGGAATCTTGAACCTGTGAAGCCTCGGAGTCGCGAATATGCGGAAGTCTGGAATCTCGAACGGGCGAAGTCATGAACTTCAGGAGACGGGAAATTCAAGAATATGTTGGAAGTCTGGTTCGGAAGTCACGAACGGGGAAATTCACGAACCAGTGAGAAGCAAAGTCAAAGTTGTTGTCCCAAAAAGTCCGGGTTTAGTGTGTGAACTGATGGCAAGCTTGTAAATGTATGAGATGTAAATGACATTCATGTATGTGTTCACATTAGGAATATTCTTCGGGCACAAGGGTGTTTTCGGAATGTAAAAGTCCCTTCGTCTCCCTATAAAAGGGGGGTGCGAGGGCACGTGTAAACGGATTCATTACTTTTGGAATTTTGTGCCTTTAGCGGGAGATTCTCAGTCTCTCACGACTTTGCTACTGCTTCGTTACTGCTCTTGAACGTGCTTACTGTTCCGTCTCTCTCTCTCGTGTTCAGGGAACCCGTCCGGTTTTTCGGATACCCCCCAACATTGGCGCCCACCGTGTTTCAGCCGAAGAACAACTCACGATGCCACCACAGAAGAAGTCCAAGAAGAACGTTCCAGCTGAGACAAATCGAGAAGATCACCATCCTCCTCAAGGGAATGAAATCTCTTTCGTCCCTGAAACTTCCAACACCACAGATCAAGAGCGGAGAGCAAGGCTTGAAGCTCTGATGAAGGCAAGAGCTGAGAAGACAACACACACTCAAGAACAACCTGCTGAACAGCAAACACATGAGAACATTGATGATGATGATGATGATGACACCATAGATAGGGAACTAGAAAGAGTTCAGCAGAAGATACAGCAGCTTCAGAAAGACAAGGAAAAATTCGCAAGTTAGTTGCAAACGAAAAGAAAAATCTTTGAAAAGTTAGAACAACTAAACAAAGCAAAAGAACAAATCGAAACAATACAGAGAGAAATAGATGAAATGAAAGAACAAGAAAACAGTTCCCTGTGGCAAGAATCGCCACATCAGAACTCTGGGCCAACAAGGGGACCCCCGAAAGAAAACTTCTTCACGGGAAACGGAATCTCACACTTCGTAGATTCTGAATCGCCACTGTACATTGGGCTGCAAACTGTACCGTGGCCACCAAAGTTGAAGCCGGTTTCTCTCCCGAAATATAACGGCTTCGGAAACTCCAGACAGTTCCTTATAAGGTACGAATCGGCTGCGAATTCAGCAGGAGGAGATGATGTTGCACTGGCCAAATCCTTCATCATTGCTTGAGAACACTGGTACAAATGCTATCATTTATGACCATTACCTAGTGACGATATCTTGTTTGGTCATAGAAGTTCTCTTTGCAGTGACGAAAAAAATATTTGGTCATAGAAGATTATTCTTTCTATGACGATATCCAAATTTGGTCATAGTAGTTAATTCAAAAGTGACGGATTGTTGAATTTGGTCACAGTTGACGAGTGAGGGGTGAGACGAATCAGCTGCATGCGGTCGGGCCCCGATGGGCTTGGCGGGCGGGCCTAGCGGGCCGGAGCGGGTCGGGCCTTCGGGCTCGGCCCGTTCCGATAGGATAGGTTTTTTTGAATTTATTTTTCAATGCGAAAACAATTCCAGTAAACACCAGAAAATGTTTTTAGAGCACGAAAAATACTCGAAAAATTACAAAAATTCCAGGAAAATTCCTAGAGATAGATTAAGACATGAACAATCCAAATAAAACATTTGGATCTCATGAAAAAGATTTTAGAGCCTTCTAATAAATAGAAATAGCTCAAGGAAAATGAGAATAAGTTCTAGAAAAATCCGGAAAATTCTCGGGAAAATTAGGACAGCTCCTAAACGCATTTTTTTAAACCTTTTGCACTCAAAAACCACTAGATGCATCGGCATGAATGCAACACACATAACTTAGAAAATCAAACAATGGATTTTTCCTATACTATATTCCCTAAAAAGAAAAATAAATGTTGGAAATTTTTTTAAAATTATGAGAAAATCATTATTTAATTATTCTTTCTATTCACATCCTGAAATTGGAGGTCTCTGCATAATTATAGAGTTTTCAATGTATAATTCACCATATTTTGTCTCACACAACACGAAAAAATTATAAAAATTAAAATAATTGTCAAAAAATGTAAGTTCTTGTGAGGGACCGTATTTTTGCTACAAATGACTACCAAAAAAAGTTCAAGTCATTTCAAAAAAGTTGAGTGTTATGTAGTCCAATTATAAGAAGTCACTCAAATAGTTCCTTAAACTATGTGAGTGGCTTGTTATATTTGAACTACATAATATCACCACCTCCTCAAATGGAAATTTGACCTACACGAAGTTTGCTGGTCTCGACAAGTTATGAAACTTTTGTGTTCCAAAGATTTTCATCCGAGTTCATTTCGTGTTTCGTTTGACTGAGTTTTGACCGAGTCAAACTTGGATTTTAAAATTTAAATTGCTCATGTTTTGTTGCTTGAAGAAATGATTGAATCCAACACCATAACTTGATAGATCATGATTTTAAAAAAATTTTGGGAACAAGAATCACCCCATTTCGAGTTCGTATGAGGGAGAATGACTAGTTACAAGTTTTAATCCGAGGAAAAAAAGAAAAATCGATCAGTTCATTCCAGTTCGTCACGTGTTCATGAAGAAGAACCAATTTCTCTTTTTTTCCTCGGATTAAAACTTGTAAACAGTTTTTCTTTCTCATACGAACTCCAAATCGGTTGATTCTTTTTTCTAATTTTTTTCTAAAATATAGATGTTTTACTCAGTGCCATTTGTTTTATCTTAATTACTATTTCTTGATTGCTTTTCATACAACATATCTTTTCCAACTAAAAAGAGAATATAACAAACATGTTTTTTCATAATAATTGCTAATATAACTTAATATTCTCTAATGTTATGGTCAACACAAGGTTGCTTGCAAATTTGAGGCGCCCATGAGTAAGAAAGTATTTGAGTGTGTACAAACTTTGAAGTTTAAGTTCAGTTGTATGAAACAATGTGATGATCTAGCTAGTTTATGAACAATGTATACTCCAATTCTCACAAAATCTTATGAAACTTTTTTGTCAAGCTTGTACATTGATAAAATGATCATATGTCAATTTACATAATTTTTTTGATAAGTTTTATTTATTATTATCATTATTTTATAACAAGGTGACTAGTAGAAGTTTGAAATTTCCTACAAGCCAATTGAATTTTTCGTCAATCTCCTAGCTGTGGCCTAGAATGGACCATAGGCGCCTAAATATAATTTTTTTGAATTTTTTAAACTTATTAGATGCACATATAGGTCAATTTTGAATTACTTTCGGTAAACACGTAGAAATTCATTTAAATGATAGAAAATAGCAAATCCACTCGAAAAATCTTGAAACTCCTAGATGAAAACTTGTATCCATACTGTTATATATAAAAATTATATTTGTACATATAACATAATTATTTTTTAGTGTTACTTCACAATGGTGCAATAAAATGAAAAAAAGAAAAAGAAAAACAATAAAGAGAGGAGCCCATGTCGGCTCAAATAGCCCAACGATTTGCAGCCATCGATCGTCGATCCAATGGTTCTCATCGTATTTCCTTGGTATATAAGGCAGCATCCAACGCTAACCCTAACCCCATCCCCCTCCTCCCGCAGTCCCTCCTCCCCTCTCTCTCCCCTCCCTAGATCCGCCGCCCCGCCCCGCCCGCCGATCGACGACTCCGCTCGTTTCCTTCCGCATTGAATTGGATTGAGTGCGCCGCCGGCGGCGGCCCGCGAGCGCGCGCTCCTCCTTCCTTTCCCGCGATGCTCCGAATCTGTGCGCGCTGCTCCTTCCCTTTTCCCAAACTGCTACCGCCGACGCCTTGCAACTTCCCGCGCGCCAGCCCGCTGCCACTCCCTTCCCTTTCCTTTTTGGTCCCCGCCGTCGCCGGCCCGCTCCCGCGCTGTATCTCCACGAGGCCGCGAGCGCACACTCGGATTCTGGTTCTCCCACGCTCTTCGGTGCCTTCCTGCACGTGCGAAGCTCCTTCTCTTTTCCCCGAAGCTGCTCCCTCCTGCCCCATTCCGTCCAGAATCCAAGACCTAGCCAATTTGAAGACCTAGAATCTTCCTGCCCCAATCCATCTCAAATCAACACTATACACTTCGGCGGCAGTCATTAAGTTCCAGCTAAGGCAGGACAGGGCGAGGCAGGGGTGCTCTAGCTGCCCTCGCTGCACGATCTGCTTCGGTCGCTGGGAAGTATTGAGCCGCCGGCATTATCTCACTGCATTTTTTCTTTTGCTGATATGATATTTTCCACTAATGGCTTCTAGAGTTATGCGACCTGATGGCTTCTACAGAATAGAGATCATGTTATTTTGTTATGGAGTGCTCTCCAAGCTGTTGTTAATATTCCATATGGAAGATGCCAATTATTTTGCTATATGCATGCCATGAACTTTAGTTCTTTTGTTATCAACTTTATCTGCCTCCTAGCTGTATCGCACGGTCAGTGCTAAATGTGTATGCTCTGACTTATTTCCCTTTAATCCACTTAATTAGCAAAAGTTTTGGTATTTTTACGATTATTTATTAAATTGTTAATATGCTCCATTCTTGTCTGGTTATCCTTAGAGTCTAGTAAAGCTAGGTTTATAATTGAAATCAATGTGCTACAGTCTCATCTCTTACCAAGGAATTTTGCTACCCTTTTTTTAATGTTGTGGGTCCTTGAATCTGATTGGAGATGCCTAGGAATTTTGAATCTCTATTAGAAATGTTATGGATGGATGATGAGATTTTGACAATTGATCTAAATTGAATCTGTGCTAGTAATTTGTCCACCAAACCCAAGAAAGACAGATACCTAGGTTTATTATAATCTGTGCTTTATTCTGAGCACTGCAATAATTGAGAATATTGTTACTTTATGCTGAGAACTGAATGTACATATTGTAATATTCACTCTGTTTCTCTTTTCTGCAGATCTTCGTCAGTATGTATCAGCTTCTCCATAAATGGATGAGTCCTAAGCAAGAAGTAAGTTGTAATTGTTTTAATTTTGTCCTGATCATGAACGATGAATGTATTCTAGCCTTTGTTGGAGCTTTTGTTCAGTTCATGTTTAACAAGGTCTCTTGGGAATGATGCTATATATTGGATATGTGCTTGCTTTCCTGAAAAACTACTAGTTCTGTTTGAGTTTGATATGACCAAAATTGCCACATTACTTCAACCTTTTATGACACACCTTTGGAACCTTATGGTTCAGCTGTAGTAAACAAGTTTGCCTGCTAGTAGACAGTAGTAGATGATGTTATATTGGATATGTGCTTGCTTTTCTGAAAATGGCTCTAGTTCAGTACTTCAGTTTAAGTTTGATATGAGCACTGCCACAGTTCTTCAACATTTGATGAAACACCTTCAGAACCTAATTTTTCCTGGTAGTAGTAGCGGGGTCCATGTTCGCATTTCTGCAATACATGTTTTGGGATGTCTTTGGTGACTTGGGATGTGAGCTTATGCTGTAACTTATTTATTCCTTTTCTCTTTGAGTTCTTGAATATTTTTCCTTCCTCTCCAGAAAGGATTTACCTTGTACACCCCTTTCTATAATTAAACAGCCTTGTTAGACTTGAAGTGTTCTTAGATAAAGCTATAATATTTCTTTCTCAGAAGTACCAACGCCACAACACATCTGAGGATACCTGGCAGCAGCTACTAGCTTTCAGCAGGTGTGTAAATGAAGATCTGGAGGGCTATGACCCACGAGGTACAGATTCTTTTTATATGATTAGTTCTTTGATTTCCGATTCTGTTTTTGCAGCTATCTTCATAGACTTAACACCATGATAGTCTAGATAATTTCTTAATCCTGTTGCTCATGCCTATTTTCGGGTGCTTGGCCTGTTCTGATTGATGATTTTGTGGAGCAAATGCATAGGTCTCACTTCTGCAATATGCTTGTGCTCTCTTGCAGTTCAATTTTGTTAACCTTAATCTTGTTGCATGAACATGAATATAAAGCATAGTCATTGCTCTGCAGTCCAAGTTAGTAATACTTACAATCAATAATAGAACAATACCTTGGAAATCTTAACGCCCAAGAAGGTAAGAACTTTATTGCCTTTGAGCTTTGTGGTATATTTGTTACATTGAATTATTGAAATGGTTTCCTTTCCATATATGAATAAGTCCGTTAGTTTGAATCGAAATGCTATTTCCTTTAAGCTAATTGTTGCATTACACTTTGATGATGGCGAGGGTGCCATGGAATCTTTGAAGGATCGGCCTCTTCCCGGAAGTTTTGTTTCTTTGGAACCGGAAGACTTGTGTTCTTTGTCGGATCCGAACTTGTCTTGTGTTCGCTTAGTCGTATGTGTCTTCTGTGAACATGATTATGTCGTCTGTGAACATGGTTGTGTCGTCTGTGAACATGGTTGTCTTGCGAGTCCAAAACATGTTTGTGTTGTCTGTTATATGCCTTGTGTCATATGAATATGTTATATATGCAGAAATTCCTGTCTCCTGTGAATTGTATGTGTATTTACAGTGAAACTGGAAAGAGACACGTGGTGCATTTAGAAGCAACCACGTGTCTCAACCTGAATCAAACGCGTGGCCCAACCAAAAATGACACGTGGACAAACCGCAGCGCGACACGTGGACAAACCTGAGTGCGACACGTGGACCATTCAGAGCTCGACACGTGGACAAACCGCAGCGCGACACGTGGCGCTGTGTCAAAGAGCCACGTCATCATATCCATATCAGCACGCGCCTTGCCAGGTCAGCAGCCAGCATGGGCCATGCCACGTGGCATCCCCTTCCGTGACCAATTTCGTGACCATTTGGCTTGGTCATAGAAGAAATACACTTCTATGACGAAAACGTGTTGGTCATGAAAAAGTTCCACTTCTATGACCAAAATGACCGATTGGTCATGGTAGACCAAATGTGACGGAGCTTCTGTGACCAATTCAATTTGGTCATAAGTTGGTCATAAAAAAATGTTCTGTGACCAAATTTGCATGTACCGTGACCAAACCGTTTGGTCATTGATGTTGAGTACTGTACTAGTGGAAGGACCAGTACTGAATTGGTACTCTTTGCTACCGCCACACTCAGTATGCAGCTGGGTAGATCTCAAGACAAAGTTCATGCAAGCATTTCAGATGTTCCATGACACAACAGCTGAAGCATCAGATTTGTACAACTGCAAGCAGAAAGACAGAGAGCCACTGCGGAACTTCGTGAGAAGATTCATGCAGCAGAGATCTCAAATCCCAGAAGCTGATGAAAGAACAACGATCAATGCGCTAATCAAGGGCCTGACTCCAGGGCCAACAGCTTCGCATCTGACTAGAAAGAAACCCAAGACGGTTGAGGAACTTTTTCATGGACTGGAGGAATACATCTTGTCTGATGATGATCATCGCAAGAGAGTAGCCAAACGAAATGAAGCAAGGAAGGACAACAGAGAAATGACCTGGAGAGCTCAATCCCAGAATCCACGAAATGTCAACAATGTCGAAAATCCACAACCTGACCAAAATAGCAGGCCAAGCACCAAAGGAGGGTTCGTGCCCAGAGGAAGGGGAAGAGGAAGAGGACCCCCGAGGCTCACGAATCATAACCCGAAAGACCCATACTTCTATTATCAGTATCATGGGAGGGGACACAACACCGAAGGGTGCCCAGAAACAAAGAAAAACATGGCAAGAATACAGCAAGAAAAAGCGCTGATGAGCATCGCATCCTCAATGCCAGGCCAGTTTCGCCTGAATTTTTGGCAGCCGCAATTCATGAACTCTCAATCAAGTTCAGTCCCAGTTCAGCAGTTCTCACAACCACAGTCATCGTGGCAACCATCGCAGCAGTTTTTTCCCAGTCACAGGCAATCCAATCAATCCAGCAACCACAACCAATTCGGGAAATCTTGCCACCACCCCCAGAAAGTTCGTCAAGGCCTCAGTCAAGTACAGGACCTCAGAATTCCAAAGCATTGCCGTCTTTCGGGACTATCATGCCAATCACAGGAGGGTCAGCCATGGAGTTCGAGACTAAGAAGCAAAGAAGCAACTACTTCGGGTCTGTGAACACCATCATCAATGACGGTCCAGCTGCACGTCCGAATGGGCAAAGGTGCCAATCACCTTCACGAAGAGGATTTCAGGCTGAAATCGCGATTCATAATGATGCCATGGTCATCGAGGTAAACATAGCTGGGTGGGTCATCGGAAAAGTCCTAGTTGACAACGGAAGTTCAGCAGATATCTTGTTCCTGAAGACTTTCGAAAAGATGAATCTGAGCCAGCACATGTTGGACCCGCCAGAGTACCCATTACAAGGGTTCGGAGGAAAACCAATCAAGCCGGTTGGAAAAATATCACTCCATGTTTCCTTCGGAAATCTTGACAATGCCAGAACAGAGAATCTCACCTTCGATGTGGTCAACATCTATCACCCGTATCTCGCGATTTCGACAGAGGCTTCATGAACAAATTCGACGCAGTCATAAGGCAACAGTTCTTATGCATGAAGATGCCTGCACCCAAGGGGGTTATCACAGTATTCGGCAATCAACAAGAGGCCAGAAACATAGAAAAAGGCCATACGCCCGGCCAGACGAACGTGTACCAGTTGAAAACAGCTGACGAGAAGAAGGAAACTTACGAAGAGGCCAAGCGGGATAAAGAAAAAATTGAAATAGCCGCAGATGGTGAAACCAAGAAAGTGTATCTGGATGACATGCCCGATAGAGCAGTCACAATAGGGGCTCACCTCAGTGCCGAAGAGGACAGAGACCTCGTACAATTCCTGAACAAAAACAAAGATGTTTTCGCATGGTCAGCTAAGGACCTGCAAGGTGTTGACAGGGACATCATTGAACATGCCCTGGAAACAGATGAAAAAATACCTCCCAAGAAACAGGAACTTCGGAAGATGTCCGAGGAAAAAGTGAAAGCAGTGGAAGCCGAAGTTCAGAGACTGCAAGATGCACAAGTAATCAGAGAAGTAAAGTATCCAGTCTGGCTAGCCAACACTGTACCAGTCAAGAAGAAAAATGGAAAGTGGATAATGTGTGTGGATTTCACATATTTGAACAAGGCATGCAAGAAAGACGATTTCCCCTGGAAAGGGTAGACAAAATCGTAGATGATGCAGCCAACAACGAGATGCTCTCGCTCCTGGACATGTTCTCTGGGTATCATCAGATCAGGGTTCGCAAAGAGGACGAAGAAAAAACAAGCTTCATCACTCCCCTCGGAACATTCTGTTTCGTGAGAATGCTAGAAGGGCTGAAGAACGCAGGATGTACATTTTCAAGAATGATAGCAATAGTACTCCATCTCCAGATACGGAGGAACATCTTGGCATATGTGGACGATATAGTCGTCAAAAGTGTTCAGAGGAAAGACCACATCAGTGACCTGGCAGAAACATTCGTGAACATGAGAGCGGCAAATCTGAAGCTAAATCCGGAGAAATGTGTATTCGGCATTCACAAGGGGAAGGTACTCAGATGTCTAGTTTCAACAAAGGGCATAGAGGCAAATCCCGACAAAATTAGGGCGTTAGTGGAAATGCAAGATCCAGTTTCAGTGAAGGACGTGCAAAAGTTAACGGGGAGAGTCGCTGCCCTCAATAGATTCATTCCCAGAGCTGCAGAAAGAAGCCTACCATTCTTCCAAGTCCTCAGAAGTGCCAAGAACTTGCAGTGGTCTGAACCTCAGAAACGAGCTTTCCAAGAATTGAAAGATTACTTGTCCAGTATGACCAAGTTGTGCCCTCCTGAACCGAAATCGCCACTTCTGCTATATGTGTCTGCATCAAATTCAGTAGTAAGTGTGGTGCTAGTGCAAGAAAAGGAGGAAGAAGGGAAGCTCAAACAAATTCCAGTATATTTTGCTTCTGAAGCTTTGTCTGACTCGAAAATCTTCTATTCCGAACTGGAAAAAATCGCATATGCAGTCATCATGGCAGCAAGTAAGCTAAGGCACTATTTCGAGGGTCACAGAATAAGGGTCATCACCAATCAGCCGTTAAGCGATTTGTTCGCAAATAGAGAGGCATCTACCCGAATAATCAAGTGGGGTGCTGAACTCTCAGAATATGTGGTGGACTTCGAGAGGAGAAGTGCAATAAAGTCGCAAGTTCTGGCGGATTTTGTCGTGGATTGGACCTCACCAACTCAGAACCTCGATGAAAAGATACCTGAGCCTTGGATAGTGTATTGTGACGGGGCTTGGTGTTACAAGGGGGTTGGAATTTCAGCTGTCGTAACATCCCCGGCGGGGTAGTGATAAGATATGCAGCTCGGCTCATATTCGCGAACAATGAACATTCCACGAACAACACAACAGAATATGAAGCTCTACTTCTGGCATTAAGAAAAATGAAAGCCTTGGGGCAGTAGACCTTCATAATCAGAACGGATTCGAAAGTCATTCAAGAACATGTCGAAAAAGAAAGTGAAGCAAGAAATCCTGTTCTCATGAAGTACCTAGATAAAGTCAGGGAAATGGAAAGGCACTTCAAAGGTTACTTAGTCCAGCATATCCCAAGAGATGACAACAATGAGGCAGACAAGCTGGCGAAAGCAGCAGCCAGAAATCAAAAACTACCCCCTGATGTGTTCTTTGAAATCATCAGAGAACCGTCCATCAAAGATTCGAGGCCAAAAATCGTGAATGCAGTGGAGACTCCCGATTGGAGAGCAGAAATCATGGCTTATTTAGAGAGGCCACTATGAACCAGAAGATGAGTTGGAAGAGAAAAGATTGAAACAAAGGGCACGGGGCTATACAGTAGTAAACGAAGAACTATACAAATCAGGAGTCACTGAGCCTTGGCTACGGTGCATCACCTCCGAAAAAGGCCTGGAGCTTCTCAAGGAAATTCACAGTGGATTTTGTGGTGCGCACATAGGCACCAGGGCTTTAGCTGCAAAGGCAATAAAGCAGGGATTCTATTGGCCCACCATAAATATAGATGCCAAGGCATTAGTTCGGCAATGTGAAGCATGCCAGAAAACAGCGAACCAACAGAATTTACCTTCAATGCCAGTTCATTTAATTCCACCATCGTGGTCATTGCAAAGGTGGGGGATGGATCTAGTAGGGCCATTGCCAACGGCTCAGGGGAATTGCCGATTCGCAGCTGTTGCAGTTGATTATTTCACAAAGTGGGTGGAGGCAAAACCACTTGCGAATATCAAAGCACCAACAATTCAGAAGTTCTTTTGGCAGAACATAGTCTACAGGTTTGGGGTTCCTAGAGAACTGACTGTTGACAATGGGAAACAGTTACACTTTCAAAGAATATTGCAAGACCTTGGGTACTCGTGTGAAATTTTCGTCAGTGTACCACCCAAAGTCCAATGGAGCAGTTGAAAGGGCAAATGGCCTGATTTTTTCGGGAATCAAAAAATTCTTGTTCGACCAAAAGAAGGGTAAATGGGTGGATGAATTACCAAAAGTGATCTGGTCTCACAACACTACAGTGTCAAGAGCAACGGGTTTCACGCCCTTTCGCCTACTTTTCGGTACTGAGGCAATGACACCAGAGGAAATCAAAAACGAAAGCATGAGAGTCCTGATAGCAAAAGAGATTGAAGAAATTGACGAGAAAGTGGAAAAGGACATGATCGAGCTAACAATCCTTGAAGCTGCTGAAAACATCGAGAAGTACCAAAAAGAGACTAAAGCTTGGAGGGACAAGAAAGTGGTCCGAAAGGACATCAAAACTGGCGATCTTGTATTGAAAAGGAAGAAAAATTGGGAGAACCCGGGAAAACTTCATGAGTCTTGGGAAGGGCCTTATATCGCAAAGGAAACAGACATGCCAGAGGCTTTTCGTCTGATGGAGCAAACTGGCGAAGAGTTGCCATATTCATGGAACGCCGATAGTCTGAAAAGGTATTACCCTTGAAAATTCCAGTTGTAGTTAGGTGTAATTTAGAGAATTTTTTTCCTATTTTCGCAAATTTGTATTCTAAAAAATCAAAAAATCCGAATCACGTGTCTATAAGTGATTTCAGGAAAAAAACATTAGTCTTTACTTTCTTAGTTGCATTAGAATAAGGAGGACCGTACTCTTTTCCTTGCAGAGGGGGTTCTAAATCAAGAGGCAAGGTTTTTAACGAGGCGGATCCTATGTAAATACTCTTTGTGATATATATATGAAAAGAGTCTTCCCCCAAATTGCGTATTTACAGATTTCCATCGTGAAAAAAGAAAAGTTCGTGAGAAAGGCTTCCTGATAGACACAATTCTATCGTGAAAAAAGAAAAGTTCGTGAGAAAGGCTTCTTGATAGCCAGAATTCCATCATGAAAAAAGAAAAGTTCGTGAGAAAGGCTTCCTGGTAATCAGAATTCCACCGTGAAAAAAGAAAAGTTCGTGAGAAAGGCTTCTTGATAGCCAGAATTCCATCGTGAAAAAAGAAAAGTTCGTGAGAAAGGCTTCCTGATAGCTAGAATTCCATCGTGAAAAAAGAAAAGTTTGTGAGAAAGGCTTCTTGATAGCCAGAATTCCATCGTGAAAAAATAAAAGTTCGTGAGAAAGGCTTCCTGATAGTCAAAATTCCATCGTGAAAAATGAAAAAGTTCGTGAAAAAGGCTTCTTGATAGCCAGAATTCCATCGTGAAAAGAAGTAGAGGTTGTGAAGAAAGGCCCGAGACAACAATAAGTTGTGGCCTAAAATCCCATCCACGAAGGGATTCCCACCGAAAAGGCCCGAGACAACAATAAGTTGTTGCCTAAAATCCCATCCACAAAGGGATTCCCACCGAAAAGGCCCGAAACAACAATAAGTTGTGGCCTAAAATCCCATCCACAAAGGGATTCCCACCGAAAAGGCCCGAAACAACAATAAGTTGTGGCCTAACATCCCATCCACGAAGGGATTCCCACCGAAAAGGCTCGAGACAATGATGAGTTGCAGCATCAGTTTCCATTATGATAAGCAATGACGATTGCGGTTAAGTGAATGTGTGTGGAATTGTTCCAAAATACTTTTTCCTTAATGAAAACTACCAAAAAAAATTTTCACGAAAAAATCGTTCTGACAAAAGGGCAAGGGGCTCGTGTAGAAATTCGTAGAAAATCATGGTTGAAGCAACTGAGGGTTGCAATATCAACCAGGGCAAGAATGCCAAGAGGGTCAAGTCCACAAAATTCGGGAACAAATTTTGTCGACTTGCCTAACAACATTTGAAGTTTTAAAGAATTTGCGAAGATTTCTCCAAAAGCGCATCTGATCAAAAATTTCGAGGAACAGTAGAGCTTCGGTAATTTGTCTAGAAATTTTCATGCAAAATGGCAAGGTGGGGGAGGGTGACATTTTTTCAAAAGAAAACATCTTTATTGCCTTAATTGCATAAAAATTTTGAAACAGTTCAGCACCAGTTACATTGATAAGCACAAAATCTAAAACGAAAGTTCGATGACATGTCCAGGTTCGCAACTATCGTCTTCGGCAATATCGCTAGCATAAGCAAAGGGGCAATTGGGCTAAGGGGCTCCGTCTTCGGACTCTTCGCGGAACTTGAACTTGCACCTGTAGAACCCCCCTTCTTACAAAGCAGAAAAAAGGAAGAAAGATCGAAGCATCCAATAGAAAACTTGAGCGAAGTCTCGAGCCAAAAATTGGAGAAATCCTGTTCGGGATGAGCTCTTTTGAACAAGTGCCACGCGTCGCCACTAACAAACATCTTATCGTGATGAATCCGTAATGGTGTCACGTCCTGCGCAGGCCTAGCTCGCAGGACCTGCGCAGGATAAAATTTACAAAACAACTTGTTTAGGCGAAAGTTACAAATCCCATGAATATAAAAATGTACGCGAATAGCCTCGAAGGGCGAATGTTTCGGAAATTTCTATTCCGCAATATCAACCTTCGGAGAGTTTTCTTCATGCCCGGGACCTTGGTCATCATCACTCCCACTATCGCTGCTGTCGCTCGAGCCCTCTTCTCCTGAGTCGCTAGAGTCTTCGTCGCCAGTAGAGGGTTCAGGAGACGCAGCGCCCTTTCCGCGATTTTCTCCCCCAATCAGCTAAGAGAGGTAAAGAAACAAATGTAAGGAAAATCAAAGAACAAAAATTTCATGAACTAGCAGTAGCGACGAAATCGTCCAAAAACTAACCTGGGCAAGCTTCGCGCGCGCGATGCTCTTGACAGCCTCCTTCCCTCTAGCAAGCCAGAACTCCCTCGCGAATCTGGATTTGATAACTTGCACATCCTCGTTTGGCCGAATTAATGGAGGTGCTCAGGGTGTCGGGGAACTACGAGAGTTTTTCGCGAAACGTCGCGAGATCAGCGCAGTCGAAGTTATGAAGGAGCTTAAGGATGCTCTCAACTGAGACGGGTGCCGTGAAATCGTTAGCGCTAGAAATAACTTCGGGAAGTGCCTTGAACTCAGCTTCGATCCACTCCATGAATTCAAAAACACCTAGGTCAGCAGGGAGCGGTGCAGGGCGAACGCCAAACTCGTTCAGAGATTTCTCGTACTCTTCAAATAAGAGCATCAACTTATTCAAAAGATCGGAGATGTTTTTTCTTGAAGCCCCCTTCTGTTCAGTCAGCTCCTTCTCAAGATCCTGGATTCTTCGGTCCTTGACGCTCAAAGACTTAGCCAAATCGGAATTGTTGGTGTGAAGATTTTCCGCAGTCTTTAAGGACTTGTCATAATCTTTGCGAAGATTTTCGATCATCCGCAGATCATCATCATGAGTTTTCCGAAGCCTCTCAAGCTCTTTTCGGGAGTTCTCAGCAGCCTCCTCAGAAACCTTCTTCTCGTCCTGGCAGCGCTTCAGGACTTCCGCCAATTCGGCAACCTTTTTCTCCAAGTCAAGATTCGTAGAATGGGCAAGGGAGAAGTTGCGCTTAAGCTCCTTACATTCTTGAGAAAGCTGCCTATTCAGTTTCTCCTGATCAATGAGCCGTTCAGCGGCAACTTTCCCAAGCATTGAAGACTTAAGTGCATAAGTTTCTTGACATCTAGCAAGCTTCGACGGGGGATACGAGCGAAGAAGATCTTTGAACTCTGAAAAATTTCATAAGTAAAGTCATAAAACAAGAAAACGTGAATCCGTGAGAGTCAAGAATTATCGAGAGGGACGAACCTTGTCTGCTGTAGTTTTTCATGATGACCTTCTTCCCCGAACTCGAAGAAGATTTACCCGCAGAAGCAGAAGCTTTCTTCTGGGAAGAATCAGCCACCTTCCTGGAGCCGCAGGCAATTCCTTCAAGCGAATCGTCTGAACCTTCCTCCCCTGTTTCATCAATAAGTGCAGGCGATTCCCAAAGCGTTAAAATCCGGGGGGTGTCGTCTCTATTTTTAGTCACTTCGCAGCCAACACTTAGCAATTCACCGCGATGTGACGTACCGAAGCTTTTGTTGAATGCGGCAATGGAGGGAGAAGGATCTTGACCTTCAGGCAAAGATTCACGAACTTCAACCAAGGGAACGTTGGCGACAGGGTCTTCATCTTTATGAATGGTAAGTTCAAGTTCCCTAATGAATTCGGCAGATGCCTCTCCCACCGGATCAGCAGGCTGAGAAATGATAGTTTCGGGGGAAACAGTAGAAGGCTCAGCGGCGGCATCGGGAATAACCTCCTTCCGAACTTCGGGCGCAGCATCTGAAAAGGAGTCAATATCCACGAACTCACTCTCAGAACCCGATGGACAATGTTCATGAAATTCAAATCTCAACTAGGGCCAAAAGAAGGAACCTTTCAGCTCAGGTTCCATGAAGACGTCGTCAAATGCGGAGGGAACTCGCTGAACACCTGAAGAGACAACTTTCTTGACAACTTTCTTGGATTTTTTGCGACTCATTTGAGCGAGGCCGAAGGCTGCTTGGAGTCCGGCGTCCGAAATTTGTTCGAAATTCCTGCACTTGCGTTTCGTCGATTCTAGAGATCTTGTCTTGGAAGGCTGGACACCAGAGGAAGTGCTCTCGTTGATAACTGACGGACCCCGTTTCGAAGATCTTCTTCTCGGGGCACTAATAGGAGCCGCTGAGCAACTGGCGACAGCGACAGCGGGAACCTTCAATTTGCAACCAGGGCGTCGAGAATTAAAGGACTTGTCCCCGCAAACCTCAGTAAACACACGATTAATTCTTCTCTTGTGCTTCATCAGCGCCTTGTATGCCTTGTATTCGTTCATGGTGTACTCGCCTATCATTAGAGTAACTCTTTTCTCGACCTCAACCATGAAAGCATCAGCACTCTGGCCTTCCCTCAGTTTAATACCGAATTTCGAGAAAGGTACTTCTTGAGTCGCCCAGTTGACATTGAAATACACGATCTCATTGGGGGCCCAGCCACAAGAAATCGGCCAAATTCTTGCAGCAACGAACTCCTCAATAATGTCGCAGCCCCCAAGTATAGTGCTGGCGAGGTGAAAAGAACTTTCGCAATTTCTAATCCCTACCACTCGATGATTGAACTCGGCAACATTCATAGCAGTCAGGGGTGCGATAGGGCAGGACAAAGGGTAAGCTGGTCCTTCATAGCCAGGAACTTCCGACATGTTGACCTTCACGTAGAACCAGTACGAAGTCCAATCATCGGTCAAGTTGGTCTTGCAGCAGGGAGCGATCCGAAATCGCGTAATCCCTTTTCGGGTGTTCTGGCGTCGGGTGTTGAAAGTGCAGGATGCATGCTGAGCTTCGTAATATTGCCCGTCGTCGACTTTGATGACGTCGGGAACGATGACCAGTTCGAAAAATCTGGTGAAAGCGTCGACGCTGAGATTACGGCCGAAGGTTTTCATGATCCAAATAAACTTTGACACCTCAAGAAAAGACGTCGGTGAGAGCTGGTGAATCTTCATCGAAAAGGCATTCAAGATAGCGGGCAAAATTGGATCACAAGGAAATCTAAGACCGCAGGTGAAGAAATCCCGAAACACGACAACTTCTCCATCTTCGGGAGTAGGGATTTGTTCGTCCAGTGGAGCTCGCCCGGTGCCCGAGGGGAAGAAGCCAGCTGCTTCATATTCTCGAATCATGTTGGTAGTGACCTTCGATTCTCCGAAAACGAGAGAAGGAGGCAGAGGTCCCCCTGCCCTTCCCTGACCAAATCTCCGACGCCAGCATCCACGTCTCCGACGTCCTCGTCGTCTATTCTGAGCTCACCATCTTTGTGACTCCTGGAGCCACTGACGGCGGGAGAGCCTCCCTCTTCGGGAGGAGGAGCATTCTCATGACCCTCGACAATCGGCTCAGCTGGAAGACCGGCTGCGGCAAGTTCTCCGGCCGTCATAGGTCTTGCGGTGCTTTTGACTCGAGCCACCTATTCGACAATTTTACAGAGAAGAAGAAATAAGGAAAATATTCGCGAACAAAGTTCACAGACTAAAGGAAACTATTACAATAAAAATAACAAATAAGAGTTAAAGAACGAAAAGAACAATACCTTAGAAAGGTTCGAAGAAAGTTGAAAGGTCGCGAACTCCGAAGCACAAGACGAGTTTCCACGAAGTAGAAGAGTCACGAATCGCAACAAAAGCAAGGGAGCAGTGAAAAATTTTCACAGCGAAAGCCTTCTATTTATAGGGGCGAGGGGGGTAGTTCCGCGAAACCTGCCTCGATTAGACCGTTATGGGGATTCCGGTGACGCGTGTCCCCTCCGACATTCCGGGGGGTGACGTTTTTTACCAAAATTCTGGTTTTCGTGGAATCGGATCGTCGGAGTCAACCCACTTCCCCGAGGGGCTAGTGTTGGGGAATTCAGAAAAAACCCGTCACCCTCGAAACGTCGAGTTTAACGAAATTCTTAAGATGTGTTTTTCAGGGGCAAAGCATTCGCGATTTTCAGGAATCTTGGACCTGCGAAGCCTCGGAATCGCGAACATGCGATTTTCGGGAATCTAGAACACGCGAAGCCTCGGAGTCGCGAACATGCGATTTTCGGGAATCTTGAATCTGCGAAGCCTCGGAATCGCGAACATGCGACTTTCGGGAATCTTGAACCTGTGGAGCCTCGGAGTCGCGAACATGCGGAAGTCTGGAATCTCGAACGGGCGAAGTCATGAACTTCAGGAGACGGGAAATTCAAGAATATGTTGGAAGTCTGGTTCGGAAGTCACGAACGGGGAAATTCACGAACCAGTGAGAAGCAAAGTCAAAGTTGTTGTCCCAAAAAGTCCGGGTTTAGTGTGTGAACTGATGGCAAGCTTGTAAATGTATGAGATGTAAATGACATTCATGTATGTGTTCACATTAGGAATATTCTTCGGGCGCAAGGGTGTTTTCAGAATGTAAAAGTCCCTTTGTCTCCCTATAAAAGGGGGGTGTGAGGGCACGTTTAAACAGATTCATTACTTTGGAAATTTGTGCCTTTAGCGGGAGATTCTCAGTCTCTCACGACTTTGCTACTGCTTCGTTACTACTCTTGAACGTGCTTACTGTTCCGTCTCTCTCGTGTTCGGGGAACCCGTCCGGTTTTTCGGATACCCCCCAACATCTGCCATGATAGGGAGGCAACTACTTACAGTAATCACAAGAAAAAAAGAACTGGTGTGTGTACAAGAATGATTGCAAGTCCACACACATGCACGTCGTGCCTCATGTCAATGTCTGAATGTTACATGATTTACTATCCATCAAGAACAGAGTGAGATAAAGTGGTCTTGAGGGCTTGAGGCCCCTGACTGATGAATTACCTACCTGCTCTTTCCTACTCTACTTACCATGGTTGTACTTGCGTTCATGCACTTCTTTTTTTTAATATTTTGTTTTTCTGTAACTGTGCCATAATGACAGTAGTAATTGGTCTTCACACCCGGTTGCAAATAGTTTCATATTCGATCTTTATCTAGCATCATTGTTCTCTTTTTCGTATGGCTTAGTTAATTCAGTATTTTGACCAGTTAACTAAGTAACTAAGCATGCCATTTTCAGTAATTTATTATTGGAAATAATGCAGTAAAACAAAGCAGCATTTGGTTCAGCTTATTTTTTATTTGCAACTGGCTCATGGTGGCAGTTGCAATTTTGGGTTTCAGTTTGACTAGTAATTTTGTAGTAGTACTGTTGCATTTTTGCTACATGACACTAGTAGTAATCGCGGTTGCAATTTTATTATTGTCTGCAACATCAATTGTTTATGGCATGAGTTGTAAATTGGTCTCAGTTGATTATTAACTGTGTAGTAGTTTTGTTGCAACTAGGTCATGGCACCAGTAGTAATTTGGTCCCGTTTTTGCCCTTTTTCAACTGGCTGGCTGTCGAAAATGTTCCTAATGGTTAGTCCCTCCCTTGTTATGTCACACCAGATTTTCCGTAGAAAACCGAATGCATCTCATATGTGTGCCAGGATCATAATTTCACACATATGATAGACTCATGAGTGTAATATCACAAGACATTGCTCAAAACGTACAGAAAAGGTTTATTAACTTTTATTACACTCACGATGGTAGACACGAAGGTCTTTACACGAACAACGATAACTATGAAGACGCGACTCCATCTTCATCTTCCACGAGCTTCGACCGGTTGATCGCATCCTCGAACTCCTCGTAGTCGGTGAAGTACTCCACTCCGGGATTCTTCTCTCGAACGGCGTAAGCAAGGATGAGTACACTTATGGTTGGTACTCGGCAAGGCCACGAGAATAACCGGAAAGCAATATTAATCCATCTTTAAGTTCAATTAATCATGTGAGGGTCCGGGCCGCTCTTGACCGTGAGCACGGCCGATCGATCGGTTTTACACTCGCAGAGGTTGCACACTTTTCCCACGAGTTCACGTAAAAGTTCCAAAGAACTTTGAACCCAACCACGCATGTGCCGATCGTGCACAATACCACACTTCCGAGGTGTGATTGCATAGGGACGCTACGAAGCCTTTACAAAGATATGCAAAAGCATCAACAACCCACGATCGTTACGACTCGGGGCGGACCATAACCCTCCCTAGTGGTCGGCACCTTAGCAAAGGCTGCTACCCCAAAAGAACCGGGCTATACCCCCGCAACCCGGAGCCCCCCGTGTTCCTTTCGGATAGGGTCGTCAATACAATCGCACACCTAATTAATTGGCTAAGCCGAGCCATATGGACCGTGGTTGCACTTGTTTTCCGGGTGGTTCTCCATGTTCCGATTAATTTATAGTAATCTTGATTAAAGCATAGGTAGAAGGGTGGTTAGGGTCACTTGCCTTTCTCCAACGATAAGCTACTTTCCTTATCTGCAAAGCTCTGCACTTGAACTTCCTCGAACGGCGTGTTGGCTACGATCATGCAAGAAAACATACAATAAATAAAACAATACATCAAACATTACCAAAAGGCTAAAACAAGCTTTTAGAAATGACGGGCTCGGAGAGACGATCGCGTGGACACCAAGAACGCGTAAAACGGAGCTAGGATGGAAAAGATATGGCTGAAACAAGGTTCAGGGACTAAATTGTAAAAAAACTGGAAGTTTAGGGGGTTTTCTGCAAGATTTCAGGGACCTAAACATAAATATGTGTGAAACTAGGAGGTCTAATATGTAAAAGATTAAGGATGGACTAAAGAACATAGAAACTAAGGACTGCAGGGGCCTAAGCATAAAAGAAAGGACCTGATTGAAAGGCTTTTATATAGGTGGAAGGGTATATTTGTAATTATGGAAAATGCAGGGTTCTTTTTGCAAAAAGGCCTGGGCGGCCGGCGGGTGAGCTTATGGGAGCGCCATGTGGCGGGCTGTGGTTGGACGACGCTGACGCAAGCGGTGATGCAGCGCTGACGCAAGCGGTGGACCGGCCCTGTGGACTCGGTCCACCGGTCCACCGTGGACCGATCCAAAGGGGTGCGCCCCCTTTTAATCTGGGTCGTCCGCGCCGATCGGACGGCCCTGGTCGCGTCTGAGCAGCAGGCGGCGGCGGACGGCCGGCCGCGGCGGCGCCGGCAGACGGGGGCGGCGGCGGCTCGCCGGCCGGCGGCCGGAAGGAGCTCCGGTGCACCAAATTCAAAGGCGAGCGCATGGGGGAGGAAGAGGAGGAGGCGGGGGAAGCTTACCCAGGGGTCAGAGGGGAGGGAACCGCGGCGGAGGAGGAGATCGGGCGGCGCGGTGGAGCTCCGGCGGTGAGCTCCGGCGGCGGCGCTGTAAAGGAGTGGAGAAGGGAGGAGGAGTGGCGCGGGGTGTAGAGGAGGTTCTGCTGCCCCTTTATAGGGCGGAGGGGGAAGTGGAGAGGGCGCGGTGAGGCGGTGGCGGCGAGGTCGGTGGGCGGCCGCCATTAATGGCGTGCGGGTGCGGTGGCGGCGGGTAGGGGAAGGGGAAGGGGTAGAGGCGGTGGAGTGGGGGCGGCGTGAATGCGGCGGCGTCATCACGGCGCGGTGGAGGAGGCGGAGGGGCGCGGGGCGGTCGGGAACGGCGGGAGGCCGGCGGCGGTGCGGGGAAGAAGGGGGGCGCGGTGCCGGAGGTTGAAGACGGCCCGACGGGGTGGACCCCACCTGTCGGCGAGAGGGAGAGAGAGGAGAGGGGAGGCGGCGGAGCGGGCCGCGTGGGCCGGAAGCGGAGCTGGGCCGCGGGGTTGGATTGGGTTGGGTTGATTTTTTTTCTTTTTCTTTTCCTTTTCTTTTCAAATCCTTTTCAAACCAATTTCAAACCTTTTAAATTCAAATCTTTTACATCTTTTCAAATTGAAATTTTTAACACAAATTTCTCCACTATTTTAAGGACTTTTCACAAACCATTTTTACAACTTTTCAACCATTTTTGTAAATTCAAACTTTTACACCAATTTCACAATTATTTTTAAGGACTTTTTCACAAATATTTTAAGACTTTTAAAATCACACCACAACCAAAACTCATGCATTTCGACATGATGCACAAACACTTGATTGATTCTAATTATTAAATGATGTTTAATTTAATTAAAGGCAAATTTATTTATTCCAAATTTATTAAATCCTTAGAAAATAAAACTAAACCATGTTGCTAACAATATTTTATTGTGATGGAATTTTCGGGTGTTACATGTTACTGGCACCAAATTTATCCAGAATCTTTTGTTATATCACTGCGATTGTGCCTATACACATACTAGAAATTTGTTTTTCCTTTTTTGCAACCGGCCCATGGAACTAGTGACAATTTGGTTTAACTTTGCTGATGAGGCATGCTTCAAGAGCAGGACGTAATGAGCTATGTTTCATTAAGACATGTGCATCCGGTAGGTGAACTCACTAACACCCAAAAGACTACCTAGCAGCAAGGTGGTGCAAAAACTGAATGGGATGATATTCATGTCAGAAACATCACGATACATCATGAATGTTGCTGTTTTTTACCAGTGCAAATTTTTTATTCACACACCTTTTTTTAATTGTTGCAACGTTGCACATTCTTATGGTAGCAATTGTTAGAAAACTAGGCAATTTTCGGTACATTTTAATTCCAGAAATTATTAACATGTTCATGACAAATATGAGTGATCCCGTGAGAGCAAAGCATGTGCTTGTGTTCAAGTTAAATCTCAAATAAAACTCGAACAAAATTGCACAGAAAAGGTTTAGTGTGTACCCAAATGCGGGACGGTTGACGGAGTCAACCGGTGCGCCGTTATCCCTTGGACTAGACATGCTAGTCGTGGAGGGACCTTGTTCGGTGTAGTCGTACTGAGTTGATGCAGTGGCGAGTCGTTGCAGTGAAGTCCCACGAACGGCCTTCGGGAAGTAGTCGTTCACGTCGATGTAGTCGTTCTCGCGGAGGACGTAGTCGTACTGGAAGTAGTCGTTCTCGCAGAGGACGTAGTCGTACTGGAAGTAGTCGTTCTCGCGGACAGGGACGTAGATGTACAGAAGAGCGAGCAGGCGCGTACGGGTACGCTCCCCAAAAACCTTATCGCCCCCTTATCCCGAGCAAGATCGCTAGGTGGACGAGGTTCGGAGGCAACTGCTCACGCAAGCAGCTGTATTCAACGTCATTAGTTACCAGTCCCTTATCCCGAGCAAGATCGCTAGGTGGACGAGGTTCGGAGGCAACTGCTCACGCAAGCAGCTGTATTCAACGTCATAAGTTACCAGTAACGGTCGTTTTAATACAGAGGATTATGGCTGACATGAATGACCGACATGAATGACAAAAACTGTGCATACGCGTCATGGTCACGGTCACTGTCTCGGTCTCGTCTCGACTCGACTCGACTCGACACGACACGGCGTCATGGTCACGGTCACGGTCTCGTCTCGTCTCGACTCGACTCGACACGACACGCCACGCCCACGCCCACGCCCACGCCCACGCCCACGCCCACGGCCCGGCCGGCCCGGCGCGGCGAGGCGAGCGAGCGCGCGCGCGTGTGGCACGCCCTTCTCCTTTTACCAACTTCACAAGTGGTCCACCATTGGTCCACCCTTTAAGTTAGTTAAGATTCTCATTGGCTTTCAATGCGGGATTAAATCCCTAGCATTTATTTTGTGGACCTTTTAATTCTTATGATTAATTGAGACTAAATGGCCCAAGGCCCAATTAATCCAACAATCCCCACCAAGAATTTCAAGGTACACAAAGAAAAGTCCTCTTCTCAACTATTGTTTTGATATACTCGACTTTATGGTGGAGCCGTTAAGTTGAACATCCACCGAGACAAAAGCTACACTCATTCACAACCGACCAATGGACTATGCCTTGAATTGGCGGTTTCGTGCAAACAAGTTTGACTAGAGCCCCTTGCCGTACTAGGGTCGCTATAAGCATCCCCTCGGGTTGGAGCGTATAAGTCATACTCCGTGCCTTTCATGGGTATCTAGAGATCACCCTATCTCATAGATTGTGACTAGCAATCGGACCCATATAGGTGCAATCCTTTAAGATGTTCCGTAGGCCAACATCTTTGCTCCTCTTTGAGCCACTCGGATCACATTAAGGTTTTTCACCAACTTTGCCATACAGATTTTAGAAGAGAAATGCATCTCTCCGGAATGAGCCCTTTACAAAGGTTCTCTTCTCTCTCGTTAAACGAGTAGTTTGTTGCACTATCCTAATTCACGGGATCTCCGATCACATAGGACAGAGTTACCTCTGCGAATAACGGCGACGGGTCTCAAGCCCAATTCCCTGGATGCATTGTCTATCACATTACGTGAAAGACCCTTTGTGAATTGATGCGCGATTCTTAGCCGTTTGGATGTAGTCCAAGGCTATCACTCCGGAGTTTCTCATTTTCCGACGATTTCAGCCGCCTCTTTACATGCCTAGATGACTTCATGTTATCCTTTGAACTATTCACCTTGACAATCACCGTTTGATTATCACAGTTCATGAGGATTGCCCGGTATCGGTTTTCCAACTACCGGTAAATCCATAAGGAGTTCACGAAGCCATTCGGCCTCAGCGTGGCGGTTTTCGATGCGGTGAGTTACGCCTCCATAGTTGACCTCGTTAAGATGGTGCGCTTGCAAGACTTCCAGGAGACGGCGCCACCTCCAAGTGTAAACACATATCCACTTGTGGCTTTAATCTCATCTGCATCAGAGATCCAATTCGAATCACTATAACCCTCTAGTACCCTAGGATACCCAGTATAGTGAATCGCGTAGTTCATTGTTCCTTTCGGATAGCGCATTACCCGTTCAAGAGCTTCCCAATGAGCATCTCCGGGTTAGACACGAATCGACTCGGTTTGCTCACGGCATATGCGATATCGGGTCTAGTAGCGCTAGCTAGGTACATTAGTGAACCAATGATTTGGGAGTATCTCAGGTGATCTCTCATTATTCTTATGTTTTTCCTTAACATTTTACTAGCATCATAAGGTGTTGGAGCTGGCTTGCGTCATTGTAACCAAAACGACTCAAGATTTTCTCCACATAATGAGATTGTGTAAGAACAACCCCACCATCACCTTCTCTCACTAGTTTAATGTTTAGAATCACATCGACCTCCCCCAAATCTTTCATCTCGAAGCTTTGAGACAAGAATTCTTTCACTTCCTTAATCGCATTAAGGCTTGTCCCAAATATCGGTATGTCATCTACATACAAACATAGGATCACTCCTTCGCCCCCACCATAGCGATAGTACACACATTTGTCGGCTTCGTTCACAACAAAGCCAAGCGACGTTAAAGTTTTGTCAAACTTCTCATGCCATTGCTTAGGAGCTTGCTTAAGACCATACAAAGATTTTACCAATTTACACACCATCCCTTCTTGACCTTTTACTACGAATCCATCCGGCCGATCCATATAGATCTCCTCCTCCAACTCTCCATTTAGGAAAGCTGTCTTAACGTCCATCTGGTGAACGATAAGACCATGGGAAGCCGCCAAGGAAAGTAGTACTCGAATAGTGGTCAATCGGGCAACCGGTGAGTAAGTATCGAAAAAATCTTCTCCTTCTTTACGAGTATAGCCTTTAGCCACCGGCCTTGCCTTGTACTTATCAATAGTACCATCGGGCCTAAGCTTTTTCTTGAACACCCACTTGCATCCTACGGGTTTGCACCCATAGGGACGCTCCACAACCTCCCAAGTACCATTAGACATAATAGAGTCCATCTCACTCCGAACTCGCTTCCTTCCAATAGTCGGCATCCGGAGAGGAATATGCCTCTTCAATGGTTCTAGGAGTGTCATCCACGAGGTACACAATGAAATCATCACCAAAGGACTTTGCAATCCTCTCGTCTCTTGCTCTTTCTAAGAGCTTCATTGCCATCCTCCTCAAGATTTTCCTCATGTGGTTGTTCATTGTGTTCTATCAAAACAGCAGGTTCTTTGAGTTCATTATTAATAGACAATTCATGACTAAATGTGCTATCTATCTCTTTCATAGGAAAAATGTCCTCAAAAAATGTAGCGTCTGCGGATTCCATGATGGTGCCAACATGCATATCGGGTACTCGGACTTCAATATTAAAAACCTATAACCCACACTTTGTGTAGAGCATAACCAAGAAAGATACAATCGACGAGTTTTAGGTCCTAGTTTACGTTTCTTGGTTATAGGCGCATTCACTTTGGCCAAACATCCCCAAGTCCGTAAGTATGAAAGTGTTAGCCTTTTCTTTTCCCATTCCTCGAATGGTGTTATCTCTTTGTTCTTTACGGGAACACGATTCGGGACATGACATGCGGTCAATATAGCCTCACCCCACCATTCCTTGGAAAGTCCCGCTGTGTCTAACATGGCGTTAACCAAATCAGTTAGAGTGCGGTTCTTTCTTTCTGCTACCCCGTTTGATTGAGGTGAATAGGGAGGCGTCCTCTCATGAATTATTCCGTGTTCCTCACAGAATGCGGTGAAAACATTAGAAAAATACTCTCCACCACGATCGACCTAATTCTTTTGATCTTTCTCTCAAGTTGGTTTTCTACTTCGACTTTATAGATTTTAAAGTATTGTAATGCTTCATCTTTAGACTTCAACAAATAGATATAGCAAAATCTAGTACAATCGTCTATCGAGTCATGAAAAACTTTTTACCACCTTTTGTCAACACACCATTCATCTCGCATAAGTCGAATGAATTAGTTCTAGAGGTGCCAAGTCTCTCGCCTCGGCCCGAAAAATGAGGCTTGCGAGGTTGTTTTGATTCAACGCACACATGGCACTTAGAATTTTTGACTAAGGTAAATTTTGGAATTAAACTCAAGTTTGCAAGACGCATCATACAACCAAAATTAACATGACAAAGTCGCGAATGCCAACATTTGACTCATCATTAACATTCGAGACATGGTTCACAACTTTATTACAATCATATGACAAAGAAAAGCGGAACAGGCCTCCGCTATCATAACCTTTTCCAATAAAACTTCCAAACTTAGAAATTACACATTTATTGGATTCAAAGACTAATTTAAAACCGTCTCTACACGGGAGAGACCCGCCGACTAAGTTCTTCTTGATAGTAGGGACATGTCGCACGTTCTTCAATCGAACGATCTTTCCGAAGTAAGCTTCGGATCGACCGAACCAACACCAAGAACACGCGCATGTGATCCGTTTCCCATCAACAAGGAGGAAATTCCGCCCTTTGGTAAGAGGAAAACAAGGAAATGTCGGGACAAACATGAATATTAGCACCCGTATCAATCCACCAATCGGGTGAGTGACATATCGAAAGAATTGTAGGTAATAGATTACCGTACCCCGACGTTCCACCAGTTTCACTAATAACCATGTTGGCACTTTTGCCATCTTTCTTATCCTTGCGATCCGGACACTTTGCAGCAAAGTGTTCCGTGCTACCACAACAGTAGCATTTTCCAGTTGGCGGCTTTTTCGCGGGCGAGCCGTCTGCTTAGCCTTTGGTTGATTTTGATGTGGCTTGTTCTTCTTTTTGAATGCATTGTTGTTCTTCTTACGCACCAAATTAGCACTAGAAGACCCAACAATCCCTTTACCATGTGTTTTGTCCTTTGCTCTCGCCTTCTCTTCAACATCAAGAGTGCCGATAAGATCGACAACTGCAAACTCTTGCCTCTTGTGTTTTAGAGAGGTTCCAAAGTCCTTCCAAGAAGGTGGTAACTTGGAGATAATACCTCCGGCCACAAACTTGTCGGGCAACTTACATGGTGCATCCTTGCTATAATTCTCAAGATCTCTAGCTAGCGCCGAATCTCATGGGCTCCGCTCTACCACGAACGGTCTTCAACCATTTTGTAGTCATAGAGCTGTTCCATGACATACGACTCACCACCGCATCGAAACCCCAAACTTAGCCTCAAGCGCATCCCAAATATCTTTGCCACTTGACGGCAGAAGGTACGTGTCCACAAGGTTTTCGGCGAGAACACTCAAGATGGCACCGCGAAACAGGGTTATCGGCCGCCTCGAAAGCCTTCTCCTCCTCCGGAGAAAGCTGTTCGGGCTTCCCCGTATGACATGCATGATGCTCATCGCTGTCAACCAATACGTAACCCTTTGCTTCCAACGCTTGTAATTTGAACCATCGAAAACATTTGGTTTGAGCGTTGCAGCGAAACTAGTTACCGAAAGCCTATCAACAACATAAGGTTTTTGGATTGTTAGATAACTAGGCAATTTTCGGTACATTTTAATTCCAGAAATTATTAACATGTTCATGACAAATATGAGTGATCCCGTGAGAGCAAAGCATGTGCTTGTGTTCAAGTTAAATCTCAAATAAAACTCGAACAAAATTGCACAGAAAAGGTTTAGTGTGTACCCAAAGGCGGGACGGTTGACGGAGTCAACCGGTGCGCCGTTATCCCTTGGACTAGACATGCTAGTCGTGGAGGGACCTTGTTCGGTGTAGTCGTACTGAGTTGATGCAGTGGCGAGTCGTTGCAGTGAAGTCCCACGAACGGCCTTCGGGAAGTAGTCGTTCACGTCGATGTAGTCGTTCTCGCGGAGGACGTAGTCGTACTGGAAGTAGTTGTTCTCGCAGAGGACGTAGTCGTACTGGAAGTAGTCGTTCTCGCGGACAGGGACGTAGATGTACAGAAGAGCGAGCAGGCGCGTACGGGTACGCTCCCCGAAAACCTTATCGCCCCCTTATCCCGAGCAAGATCGCTAGGTGGACGAGGTTCGGAGGCAACTGCTCACGCAAGCAGAGTGCGCGCAAAGCTTGCGTTGGGAATGGCAGAGAGCAGCAACACAGAGGGAGAAGAGAGAGGTCTCCTAAGCAGGAGTACCTGAGTGTGAGAGTGTGTGTCTGTGCCAGAGGAAGGAGTCCTCTTATATAGGCGCAGAGGAGAGGAGGAGGGAATGAACCTGGACGCTTCTGACCACCATAATTCTCATTAAACGACGGTTACCAGTAACTGCTGTATTCAACGTCATCAGTTAC
The DNA here is from genome assembly GCA_947561735.1 of Cenchrus americanus. Classification (NCBI taxonomy): domain Eukaryota; kingdom Viridiplantae; phylum Streptophyta; class Magnoliopsida; order Poales; family Poaceae; genus Cenchrus; species Cenchrus americanus. The sequence goes on from OX387241.1 coordinate 256,408,924, forward strand.
CAGTAACGGTCGTTTTAATACAGAGGATTATGGCTGACATGAATGACCGACATGAATGACAAAAACTCTCGGTCTCGGTCTCGTCTCGTCTCGTCTCGTCTCGACACGCCACGCCCACGGCCGGCGCGGCGAGGCGAGCGAGCGCGCGCGCGCGTGTGGCACGCCCTTCTCCTTTTACCAACTTCACAAGTGGTCCACCATTGGTCCACCCTTTAAGTTAGTTAAGATTCTCATTGGCTTTCAATGCGGGATTAAATCCCTAGCATTTATTTTGTGGACCTTTTAATTCTTAAGATTAATTGAGACTAAATGGCCCAAGGCCCAATTAATCCAACAGCAATTCATATTTTTTTTGTTGCAACTAGCCCATGGCACCGGTTGCAATTTGTTATAATTTGACTTATTTTTTACCGAGTTCAATCCACACATTCATAAGCGTTGCAACTGAACATAGTAGTAATGTTTGAGTAGCTTTTTTGTTGCAATTGGCTTTTGGTACCCGTTGCAATTGGATCATGACATCAGCGGCAATTCGGTTCAGTTTTACCTATTTTTTAATCAAAGCTTAACCAACACATTCATGCCGTTTGGAACTTTGCAGATATACATAGTAGTAATTGGCTTATATTTATTGTTGCCATTGTACCACGCATGAGTGGTAATTTGTTTCTGTTCATTATGAGGACAACCTTTATTTTCATCTGAAATGAGAGTTGAGGCAACCTTTATTTTCAGGGCGAGATGGCATTGTTGTCATGTTGTTATAGTTGTCCTGCACAATAATACTAATTTTAACTCTCAAGCTCATTGACAAGCAACTCATCATCCTTGCACATTGTACTGTTTCAAGACGACTTGTTGAAATCATGTACTGTCCCTAGTTGTAATTGGGCTGCTATTCATGTTGCAATTTGGTTTATTTTATCAAAATTTTAGCAAAACACACCAATTTCTCATGTTGGAACTTATCGCCCAATTACTAGTAAGTGTTTTTAAGGTTGTGTTGCAACTGCCACTGCAACACATTGTAATTGTTGTAGCATTTTTAAGGTTGTGTTGCAAACAACCCTATGCAGTATTTTTTCTTTTTTAATAACTGATAGAAATGCATGTGCTACCAGTTATATGTTGATTCTTTTATATATGCAAATGTTATGTGTTGATAACCTACAGATGGAACTAGTCGCAACTGGCCAATACTCTTGTTGCAATCAGTTAAGGGCCCTGGTTGCAACTGGTACTAATTGCAATCAGATAAGAGCCCTTGTTGCAATTAGATTTAGTTGCAGTTGATCAGTAAATGATCAATTAGCACTAATTGCTTGGACTGTAAGCTGGTAAATAATCCCAATTGCAATCAACAAAGAGCAATGGTTGCAATTGACACTAGTTGCAATCTGTTAAGTGTCCCAAGTCATAATTAGGTTAGTATCCTAGTTGCAACTCACTGGTGAGCACACTGGTGAGCACCAAATCCATAACTATGCTTGAGGACCATGTGTGGTTCGAGGACCGGTGGATGGTCGCTTCCTTGTGTGATGAGTGATTGATAACGTTGTGTGGACTGATTCTTGGCTAAGTATTGCAAGTGCAGGTTGCCGCTTGACTGGTGTTGGTGCAGGTGAAGAACAAGCGCGAAAAGGTCGTCGACGGTGAGGCCTCCAGGTGTGGAGAAGACAAGTAGGCTTCGTTCGAGGGACCCGGTGGCCAGCGGGGTCAAGTGCGGGCCGCATGGTGGCATGAACAGCAAGATGAAGTCATGGACGGTTTCTTGGTTGAGCCTCAAAACCAAGGTCGAGCCGGGACTATGTTGGAGCCGAGTCATGAGTGGCGATTGGCGGAGGCTACACCGAGTTCGCGGGGTTTCCAGTGGTTCACCAGAAAACCACTGGGTTCCTTTGTTGATCCACAAAGCCAAGACCGAAGAACCGAAGACGGAGATGCAGCAGCTCCAAACCGGTCTGACCGGTGGGTCTGACCGGTGGGTACCGGTCTGACCGGTGAGGAGCACCGGTCTGACCGGTGTGCGACGACGCAGTCCGGAATCTTCGAAGCGAAGGACATGCGTCGGGATCGCATGGCTTGCATCGAGGCTAAGCAGGGTGCGGTCGCCGGGCATCCGTCCGATGGAGAAAATCTGAAGACTTCCAAAACTGCCCTTGAGGGGCTTCTATCCCTAGTTATTAAGTAAGGGTATTTTAGACTTTCGGTTGCCTCCATATAACCGATGAGGTGAGAGGATGGCAGCCATCTCTTGGAACCTTAGTTCATTTGCTTTCCTATTTTCCCTTCCTATTTTTAGGATTTCCATAGGACTAGCTGGAGAGCTTCATGGTGAGATCTTGTGAGAGGGTTGGATGATCGGGCGGCAAGCTAGACCTTGTATGAACCTCCTTAGTATGTATAGGTGATTCGGAGTGGTTCCTCAAGGCTTTGTTGTGTTATTCCTGGTTGTTTTTGGTGGTGATTTTCGGAGCCCTCTCTTGGTGGTTTTCTCGGTGTGTTTTCGGGACCTTGCTCTTGGGGATTTGATGGGGGAAATTCGTGTGAACTCTTCGTGGTTCTTTTGCCTTTGATTCCCCTCCCAAATCCGTGAGTTAAGGGGTTCGATTTTGGGGTTTTCGGTGTCCTAGGGTTAGAGGAGTTCTTGGCGGGATTTTTTCGATTCCTCTTGATTTGGCAAGTTTTGGTGGACAAAAACTTGGCTATGAACTCCTCATGAGGTGTTCCTACTATCCCCAAAGTCTTCCACAAGTTCGTGGAGCGATTCGGGAGATCAAGGTTTGGATTTGGGGGAGTTGACCCGCGGGTGCTGTTCATCCCAAGCTGCCCAGGTCTGACCGGTGTGAACCACTTGTGGGATTGGCCTCGGGTGATCTGCTGGACTCGTGTGTTTTTGGACCGTGGTGTTGCTCGTCAGTTCTCGTTCAGTTTGGAGTTGTCTAGATAGGTTTTGAGTAGGGTTTTCCTTCCGTGCAGGTTGTGTTTTGGGGTGTTTTTGTTCCAGGGCCTAGAGAAGTCACTGAGGCTCTCTGGAACGCTTGTTGTGCGGCTACTGTAGCCACCAGCCTGACCGGTGCTGTCCACCGGTCTGACCGGCGCAGGCCATCGGTCGGCGGTGCGGCACGAGCGAAAGCAAGCCGTGCAAGTTTCCGCTGTGTGTGTTGGTGTGTTTTGGCTCGGAAAGTTGTTTGTTGGTTCCTAGGTCCAGTAGCACTTCAGTGGCTGCGTGGGCTTGGCCAACTTGGGTAGTGAGTCAGAGACGTGTGTTGGAAGTCGTGTTCGCCTTGTTGGAGTCTCCATCTCTTTCGAGAAGAATTTTTATCGGCTCCCATTCACTCCCCCCCTCTGGTTCGCCTTATCGGTCTTTCAATGCTCCCATCTTCAGTAACTTTGCTGATTTTGGGCCGGCTCGTGACCCCACATCTTGTCCTTGAGGCCATGGTGGACATGTGCAAGGCTAGGTCCAGGCTGACCTATTTCCCATCTATTTCTCCTAATGGTTAGTCCCCCATTATCGGTGCCAATTTTTATTCAGTCAACTTTGACTGAACATTTTTGCTGATCTGAATGGACTAAAAATGCACGTATATGTATTCTATAATCTTTAGCATCCTGAAACCATTCTTTGGATATGGGTAATACTGTATCAAATGCTTTACATTATATCTGTTTGTGTATCCATTCATGTGTTGCAACTCTACCTATATATACAGTAGTAATTGTTTTAGTAGCTTTGTTGCAACTGGACGATGGCACCAGTAGCAATTCGGTTCACTTTGACTTATTTTTTTATGAAGCTCAACCAATACATTTTATGTGTGTTGAACTATGTCCACATACACAGTAGTAATTGGTTTATATTTATCATTGCAACTGGCCCATAACATCAGTGGCAATTTAGCTTTCATTAGAGCTCAACCCACACACATATATGTGTTGCAATTGTGCTCATACACACAGTAGTAATTGATTTAGATTTATGGTTGCAACTGGGCCATTGCATCAGTGGTAATTCGTTTTATTTTTTATATAATTTTAACAAAAACACCCTTTCTCTGTTGCAACTTATCCACCCCATTAATAGTAATTTTGTAATAATCTAAAAAATGTAAATATAGATGTACCATTATGTAATTTTCAGCAATTAGACGGTAGCTTTGCTAAATTATGCAAATGCAAAATCGCCAAACTAGATATACAATGTTGGTGTTGTAGCAACAAAATAAATTAAGAGAAGTGAAGGAGATAAGAAGGAGATGTAACTTGCAGCAGTGAAGATAATAAAAGAAAACCCTGGACCTCCAACCTTCCTTGCCTTCCACGTATCCTAGTAGATAGAGATCAGAAACTCCACCATGGTAAAAACTAGCCCAACCATGGTATATATACAGCCCTCTCCTCTGCTCACAGAACACACCAAAACTTTCCAAGAACATAGAACAGTAGGGTTGGGAGAGATCAAGGGAAATCTGAGGTTCGGAAGTAGTCTAGCTGCTAAGGTATGCACCTCCGGCAGATTTACTTTCTTTCTGCTCCTGATTTCTGTCTTTCTCCCTGTTACCGCTAGTTCTCTCAACTCCCGTACGTTCCTACTAGTGCTAGCACTACTGTTTGTTTGTGTGTAGCCTTTGCTTTGCTTCCTGTAACAATGCTATGTCCTGAAACTGAATCACATGCTTGTTTCTCTAGAGCTTATACACTCTAATCTGTCATGCAAAGATAGTAGTAATTGGTTTTGATCAATCGTTGCAACTAGACCATTGCATCAGTAGTAATTCATTTCTTTTTTCATCTGAAATGGGAGTCGAGACCACCTACCTTTTTTCCTCCAAAAAGCTAGCCAGTAGCATCTAATGCATATCTGGTATGATTTTTAACATATCAGTAGCAACGGTGGACTCGATATGATTGTATTTGGGGTATGATTTTGTTTAATCTATATGACATGGCATCAGCTATATGTTGATTTTTAATGCATACAAATGCTATATGCTGGAAATGGGTTCGAGCAAGGCAGATCTGTGTTTGGAAAACTGATGTAGGTAGAAAAGAAATTTATATCTTGATATAGACGATTTTGTATTGTGCATCCCTAACAATGAACCTTCACATGTTGACGATTCATTGGTTTTACATCCTTTGTTTATGCTAATTTCCTAGTTCTTAATTGTGCCCATACAAATCATAGCAATTGGTTTAGTTTTTTTTGTTGCAACTGACCCATGGCATCAGTTGCAATTATTTTCAATTTGAATTTTTAATTGAAACCCTACCCACACATTCACATGTGTTGCAACTATGACCAAATACCTAGTAGTAATTGTTAGTAGTTTTGGTGCAACTAACCTATTTGGTACAAGTGGTAATTCGGTTCACTTTCACTTCGGCATCAGTTGCAATTAGAGTTAATTTGACTTGTTTTTTATCGAAGCTCAACTCAAACATGCATACATGTCGCAAGTTTTTCTTTTACAACTTTTACTATTGGACTCTGTAATCTATTCTCCTGATATATATACTTCTTAATTTGTGTGAATTTTTATGCATAAAAATTCTAACATCATTTGTGACCATGGCCTGATCTACCAGGATGGGAATATGCAATTAGGAGGCGATTGGCATGCTTCAGATAGCAGATCAAAGACCTGGTGGACTTGATGACTGATTTGGATGATGCTAGCTTCTAATGCTGACTCCCCTCTGTGACTTCCTTGTAGGATTGTTACCAGGCCTCCAAGGCTCCAAAATGACGGATACCTGTGACTCGTGGTCGTGGTAGAAATAAAACAAGTACCGAAGTGCAGGTTGAAGAATTTAGCATATACATCTCCAAACTGCAGTTTTCATCATCTTTTTTTAGTCCTCAGTGAAGTCAAGCCAAAGGCCCTGATTGATTTTGAGTAGAAAACAAGTCCTAGACATAACCTAATCTTGTGCAGACATTTTATAAAGATTTCAGAGTTACAATAGTGATGTTGCGTCATGGTCCATAAACGAATTAATCTCGTGAAATCCGTCTTGAGAACTATTTGGTTGTAAAGACTAAAGGCAATAAAGTTGTCCCGGAAGCGTCAGGACAAAAGTTCAATGCAAAATTTTGGCCGGAAATTTTGACAAGAACTAATAAATTCTTCAAGTCTTGTGTATGCCTTCCTAGTGCACTTGCAACTGAGTAAGTGTTCTTGTTGCAATTGGATGACCAGACATGTTGTAATTGGTTCCATTGCAACTAGATTAGCACCTCACTGACTGGGTTAAAAAAACTGAAAGGCTGATTTGTTGATTTTGCCTTGCTAAGCGAAGCAACGCAAGACTCTGTTTGCTTCTCCGCTCTCCTTTGTTTGCTTCTCATTCCCAACGAGGCCACGAGCAGCCCCTGCAACGAACAACTATGACTCCTCACCCAAATCAAAAACCAAATTTCCGTCCTCCCAATCCTAGCTCCCATCGCCCTACACCACCGCCATGACCTTATTGTGCAGATTATTCTTGTTGCGCGGATAAGGTCATGGCGAAATCCACACCGCCCGCGGGAGGGAACAGCGAGATCCACGCCGCTCGAGCTCCTCCACCCCGCGCATCCTTCCACGACGACCCCGCAGCCTCCTCTGCTGCAAATCGAGCTCTCCCCGTCACGCCCGGATCAGGGGCTCCGGCGGCGGCGAACCGAGCTCCCCATCAGGCCCGCATCCGGCGGCGCTGCGGCCGCCTTCTCCGCTCGCTGCCTCGGGTCCTCCGCGCCTTCCCGGCGCTAGCCGCGCTGCAGCTCGATCTGGGCGAGCGGTGGGTGCGGCTGGCGCGGGCTGGACACGCTGGCGGCGGCGTGCCGGAGGCTAGAGGCCATCGACCACTTCCTCCTCCGCTCATCACCCTCGAGCACAGACGACGACGGCGTGGCTCGCGGTTCGATCCGAGCGGCGGCGGGAGCACAATTGCTTCGTCCTTGCGCGAAGGGAACGGCGACATTGCTGGACGCCATCCATTTTTTGCAGCACGGGAGTCTTCTCTCTCTTGCTGCCTTGCTGCATATCAACCTGTGACTAGACTGTCCAAAGACCAAGCACCAGAGGAAGGCAATGGGCCGGTAAGAAGAAGCAATCGGCCTTCGAAGCCCAGTACGCGCATGATGGGCCCAGAATGGGTTGTGGGGTGATCGGACCCTTGTAACGCTGAATTCGTAGACTAATTATATATACTGTGGAGAGCAGAGGGGAGAGGCATCGATATGTAAACATTCATCTGATCTTGCAAGTATTCTTTCCTTTGTTCTCCTATCCCTGCTGTGCTTCCTATCCTTGTTCCAATTCTTCTCGATTCCTATCCCCACTACCCTGCTGCTAACAAATTGGTATCAGATTCATTCGGTCTTGGCCACATTACCCACCTGGTTCCATCGATTGGATTGGTACTCGGATCTGGTAGGGTTCATCGTATTCCACAGTTCTGTGCGATTCGATTCCCGTAATTCCAATCCACGTCAATCCGATCTGGAGCTTCCATCTCCACATCCTCACTACACTCGTATCCAGAAACGCCAGGGAGCCATGAATCCTGAGTTCAAATTGATCTTGGACGAACTCAAGAAGAACAACGCCATGTGGGAGCAGTGCTTCAATGACTTGGACGCCAAGTGGGATCGCCAGATCTCATAGACCAGCGTCAAGTTGGAGGCGTAAGTCAGTGCCCTGGAGAAGATCTCGGAGAAGGAGGATCGAGTGGAGGAGCGCCTCAACACCCTCGAGAAGATTGCCACTTCATACGAAGATTGGCAGCCCGCAGCTGAAGGTTCGCTGGACGATGTCAAACTCGCAGTGCGCAAGCTCAACAAGCACTTGGAGCGAGTCATCATCGACCATGCCCCGTCCAAATCTGACGGCATCTTCAAGCTGCCGGAGTCGGCGTCCGCATGCCCATCTGTCGGATTCAGCGCCGACGGGCCTTATGGCCACCACGATGATAAGCGTAACCAGGAGGATGGTTATGGGTCCGTCACGGCCATGATCCATCCCCCGGTCAAGGGCACGTCATATGTTCCTTTACCACTTCAGAGTAATTTGTCCTACAGTTTACCTAGCAATGGTACTCGCTCAGGGTCTCACATGTATGATGGTTATGGGACTGGGAAATTACCTAAATACCTTTTCCAGTTTTTGATGGGGATAATCCTAGACATTGGATTAGGAGGGTGGAAGATTACTTTGATTTGTATGGTGTAGAGCAGCTTAGATGGATTAAGTTGGCCACAATGAACTTCTCGCCTGCTGCGGCACGATGGTTGCCCTCAGTCGAGAAGAGGCTTCAAACCTGTTCCTGGGAAGAGTTTCGTCGACTGTTATTGGATCGGTTTGGTAGGGAACACCATGAGTTGTTAGTTCGTCAGTTGTTAAGTATTAAGCAAACTAGTGCAGTGTCAGAGTACATTGATCGCTTCTCTGTGTTGGTCGATCAACTATCGGCCTATAACTCTCAAGCTGATCCATTGTACTATATCATGTGTTTTATTGATGGCTTGACTGAAGAACTTAGAGCTCCTGTTCTTATTCAACGTCCTTCAAGTTTGGATACTGCTTTTGTTTTGGCGCAATTGCAGGAAGAAGTGGCTCCCCCTCCAAGGAAGAAGGAGTTCAGGAAGCCTGATTATGCTCCAACCGCTCGCTCTTCCAGCTATTGGCCATTACCACCTCCTCCTCGGCTAGAAAAGGCAAGCAACACACCTGCTGACGAGCGTCACAACACTGATCATGCTCGAGCCAGATCAACTGATGAGCGTCTGGCCGCCTTACGGGCTTATCTTCGAGCACAAGGTCTCTGTCAACACTGTGCAGAGAAATGGGTCAGAAGGCATAAGTGTGCTGAGAAGATCCAGCTTCACGCTCTGCAGGAGATCCTAGACATTTTTCAGTTAGTGGATGATCCTGAGGAAGTCTCTGACAATGCTGAAGCTGGAAATCAGTTGTTTGCTACAATTTCAGTGGCTGCTGTCTCAGGGTTACCTACTCCAAAAACTGTGTGTCTCAAAGGCTCTATTCAGAACATTCAGATCCGAATTCTGGTAGATTCAGGTAGCTCTCATACATTCATCAGCACCCAGTTAGCATCCCAGCTGTGAGGGGCATCAGAGTTGTCCACTCCTGTGGCTGTGCAAGTAGCCAATGGTCATAAACTACAGTGCACTTCTCAATTCCCTCAAGCTCCTTGGTCAATTGATGGTTATATTTTTCACTCTGACCTAAAAGTGCTCTCACTCAGTTCTTATGATATGATCTTGGGTTTTGATTGGCTTGAGTCATTTAGCCTGATGAAGGTTGATTGGAGGCACAAATGGCTTTCTATATGTGACAACCCGCCCAGGAAAATACCGTACTATCGCCTAAGACCGATCCACTTTGGTCATTAAGCAACAATAAAGTATCATCCTGTCGTAAGTTGCCGGGTTAACGCCCGGTAAATCACTTGAAAAGCAACAAGGATCGAATATATGCATTAAAACTCACTCGAAGGCGAGTCCAGAGATACAACAACATTGATATCCAAATTCGTACCCCGAAGGGTTTAATTATTACAAACCATAGTTTTTGCCATGATGAGATAGTTCAGAGTTTTTCGAAAACAGCGGAAAATTAAACTAACAGAAGCGAAGACACCACGGGAGGCCATCCATGATGCTTTCAGTAGTCGTCCTCCACCCACTCCAGCTCCCAGCCGGGCGGGATCTCTCCGGGCCACACATCACTGAAGGCATTACCTGGACCAACATATTATAGCAAGGCTGAGTATACTAATACTCAGCAAGACTTACCCGTCGGTGATAACTACTTCACCAAACTTAGACCATGAAAGGCTATTTGGCTACTGGGTTGCTTTTGCTAAAAAGTAACAAGGAGTAGGTCCTTACTTTCAAGATTTTAGCACAAGTTCTAGTAGGTTTAATCTTTACTACATTAGCCAACTAGTACAAACAAAGTTGTACAATACAATTAATCAAGCATAATATTCATCAACTTCCATCATTAGGGATCTCATGACTAGTGGAGTAAGCAGTCTCGGATAACGGTGAGAGGCTGACAATCGATTGATTTAAACCTTGCAAGGTAGACCCAAACACACGGTAGGCTGCCCACAGAGGGACAACTTTCCCAGGCCGTTTCCAAAAATCCCCGGGTCAGGATGAAAGGCCACAGTCTTTGGTGCAGGCTATCCGACATACCCCGCGAGATAGCCGGAGTCACCATACACCACCGGTAGCTAGCCGTGAGAGCGAATCCCAAGAGTAGTGACAGTTCCATCCCTAGCCGTCTCATTAAGGTACTAGGCTTACCGATCCCATACCCGACATGTGCTTAGTACGTTCAAAAACTTAACCCACATAACCACTGGACCGGAGCCCAGATCCCATGCTCTTACCACGTGAGCAATCCATTTAGGATAATTGTGATTCCTATCTAGGAACCTAATCTCGCGAGTGAGGTCATCACTCGACTTGTAACGGTCCTATAGCTTAGCAGCTATCAACCTATCATACTAGTAAGGACAAGGTACCTATGGATCATGCATCTAGGGTTTCATTCAACTCCTGAACGTAAATGCACAATCATTCATAGATGATTGAATAAAGAATTTGAAAAAAACTGGGTTAGATGCACCGGAGCTTGCCTTCGTCAGCTAAGTTAGCCTGGGCACCCTCGGTGTCGAGCACTTCCACGTACTGCAGTGAAGCTTCCGCTCCTCCTTCCTCGGTTTCCGGGACAAGGGAGTAATCTCCGTCCGGAAGATCTACACGGAATACAATGCAAGTTTAGGTGATGTGATAGTTTGTTGTCTTATCCAACTCGGGGTTGGTCATATTCACCTTAACAAGCATCTAGATAGTGTTTCTCTTTTAGGGAAGTTATTAGTTGTACATAGGCTATTCTTTTATTGTACCTTTGAATAAAGATTTTTATTATACTTGTTATTTCATGTGAATGCTTTAACTCCTTTTACTTTCACAAGCAAGGGTATAATAATATTTTTACTCATGAATTAATTTCTTATCAGCCAGGATAATCGATTATCTTTTAATTATGTTAAATAATACTTTTAAAAAGAAAAAATAATTAAATAGGGGCTTTTCTTTATTTAACTTCTCTTTAATATTAAAAGGGCTTTTAAGCTTTTTATTAAGTAATTAAATTACCAAAAATTAAGGAAATGTTTCTTAAGCATATTAGCACCTATACTGGTCCATGGGACCCACATGTAAGTGTTGGATGCTAGGAAATTAAATATTATAGAAAATAACAAAGACTAGCTAGTGATTCAATTTAAATGGATACAAAAATAAATAAGCCTCAAAATGATCCAAACTTTCTCATGCATGCTCTCTGGTCTTAAACAAGCCTAAAGAACTAGTATGTCCACATAGAATCTCTACTGATCTTCCCCCATTAATTTACAAAGGAATCCATGCCCGAATTGAGAATAAATATTTCTGGTAAGCCAAAAATTATGATTAATTCACAAGATGTGTATTTTGATATTACAAGACAGTGTGCACAAGTTGAGCTCAAAAACATAAATATATTTAGCAAGAAAAACCCTCTAGGCAGTTTCTGCAGGAATGGAAAAGAATTTATTTAACAAGATCTACAGCATAACTTTGTGCAACTTTTGGCAAAGCATCTAGTCATGACCTAACACACAACATATCCAAAATTGGGATACAGAGGAGTTATGGATTTAAAGTTATACCAGATCTAGGTTTTTCACCTTTGTATTTTTCAAGCTAACAATATTTAGAATCCAGCCATGTGCAAATAACAAAAGTGGTGGATTTCTCTTCCTGAACCCAACAAAATTGGTTTGGTATTTTTCTGATTTTTCTACGAATTTCTAGGAATTTTCTAAGGCGCTGGACTAAACTGTAAAGAAACTTAGATAGGGTTCTTAACAACTATGCCCTGAACTTTTACGCAAAACACCCTAGAAAGATTTAAATCGAAGCAATCCGGCCCTTGGCCGGCGGGCGCGCGGGCACGGCCGGCGCCGGTGAGTCGGCGGCGGCCGCCGACCGGCAAGCGGCTCGGCACGACCACACGCTCACCTAAGGCCGTGGGGTGCGGGGGTTTGGGCGGATAGGTGGCCGGTGACGGGGGTTCGGCGGCGGCCGGCGGCGGTGGCCGCGGCGGCTCGGGGAATTCCGGCGAGGGGGCGAAATTGGTGGCAACAAGCGAACGCGTGAGCTTCACCGGGGCCTAGGGGAGCTAATAGGGCGGTTGGACGGCGGCGAGCACGGGAGGTGAGCTCCGGCCGGGCGGCGGCGGCAATGGCGGCGGGCGGCTCGGGCCGGCGCGCGGAGGGGCGATGGGGGCGCTTTTATACGAGGCTTGGCGCGTCCGGGGTGACGAGGGGGTGACGGTGAAGATGCCCCCGCCGTGCTACGGCGCTCGGGCGGCGCGCGTACGGCGGCGACGTGGCCGACGGACCGACGGTCCGCGCGCGCGCGCGCGCGTACGGCGGCGCGGACTCGAGGCGCCTCGGGTGGGGGTGCGTCGGGGCGCGGGACCTCGGGTGGCGCGTGCCTCGGCCGACGCTTGGCCTCGGGCGGCGTGGGCGCGGACGCCGGGCGGCGGCCGGCGGCGGGCCGGCGACGGGCGGCGCGCGGGCGCGCGACGTCGCGGCGCGACGGCGTTCGGCCTGCTTTTGTTGTGCTGGAACGGTTTTGGAAATTGCAAAACTCAAAATTTTTGTACAGAAGTCGACCAAGTGATGAATACCAAAGTTGTAGATCTAGTTACCCTCAACATTTTCTACAAAGGCTATATAGGGTTTTTCTGCCCAGATTTGAAGTTATTTGAATGCCAAAAGTGAATGTCAGCCTGTTTTGGCAAACAGTAAAATTTGCCTTGCAACTTATTTTCCAAGCTTTTCCCCTCAAAATTTGAAATGCCAATCTACATGAAAGTTGTGTCCCTCATCAAGATGGACACATAAAGGTAGAATTTTAAGTGTTTAGGTGAATTTTGGAGAACGCGGCAAAAGTTCCGGCAGACACCTGTGGACACTAGAGTGGCAAGGGGTTTGACCAAACCCTTGACCATGGGTTGGCCCCACAAGTGTGTTTACTAGTCAAATAGGGTCACTAGGGTGGGTTAGTGAGTTTTTCGATGTGAGGGCCCAGGTTGACCGTGGTTTGACCACTGTTGGCCATTTGACCGGCTATTATGTCCAATTAAAAACCTGGGGCGTCACACTATACCTTATGGAGGTACTTAGATTCTATTACAAGGAGAGGAGGCTCAATGTCCAGTGGGGACTGTGCTGCAAGTGTGCTCTGTGGAAATTGTCGCTACTGACTCAGTGGAGGTATCTATTCCACCAGAAGTACAACATCTCATTGAGGAATTTGCCGCGTTGTTTGAGACGCCTACTGAACTTCCTCCATCCAGAGCCTGTGATCACTTTATACCATTGCTGGAAGGTGCTGCACCAATACACGTCAGGCCATATAGATATGCCCCAGCCCTGAAAACTGAAATTGAGAGGCAGGTGCAGGAGATGCTTGATAATGGTATTATCCAGAAAAGCAACAGCCCCTTCTCTTCTCAGTAATATTGGTCAAGAAGAAGGACAATACTTGGCGTTTCTGTGTCGATTACAGGCATTTAAATGCTATTACCATCAAAGGAAAGTATCCAGTGCCAGTGATAGATGAATTCTTAGATGAGTTAGCACAAGCCAATTGGTTCACTAAACTGGATTTGAGGGTTGGATTCCACCCGATCAGACTCAAACCAGGAGAGGAGTTCAAAACGGCATTCCAAACACATTTTGGACACTTTGAGTTCAGGGTCATGGCATTTGGCTTGACAGGGGCCCCAGGTACCTTCCAGGCGGCTATGAATTCTACACTTGCTCCATACTTAAGGAAATTTGTACTTGTTTTCTTTGATGATATTCTTATATATAGCAAATCTTTGGAGGAGCACCTGGTGCATATCAGATTGGTTTTTGAGTTGCTTGTCAAGGACCAGTGGAAGATCAAATTGTCCAAGTTTTCCTTTGTCCAGAGAGAGATCAATTATCTGGGACATGTAATCAGTGAGAAAGGTGTGTCTACTGACCCCAAGAAGATTGAAGCTATTGCTCAATGGACAACTCCCCAGAATGTTAAAGAGCTGAGATCATTCCTGGGTTTAGCTGGGTATTACCGAAAATTTGTGAGGCACTTTGGGCTTCTTGCCAAACCTCTGACAGATCTTTTGAAGAAGCATTCAATGTTTGTGTGGACTTCTATCCATCAGAATTCCTTTCAGTCCTTACAGAATGCTCTGTGCAATTCTCCTGTTTTGTCCCTGCCTGACTTCAACAAGACATTCAATATAGAGACAGATGCCAGTGGATCAGGAGTAGGTGATGTGCTTCTCCAAGATAATCATCCTTTGGCTTTCCTTAGCAAGGCATTGGGACCAAAGTCCAGAGGTCTGTATGCTTATGAGAAGGAGTACATGGCTATTCTCTTGGCAGTACAGCAGTGGCGGCAGTACTTGCAGCATGGCGAGTTCCATATATATACTGATCAGCGAAGTCTATGCCAACTCAATGAACAACGTTTGCACACTCAGTGGCAGCAGAAAGTGTTCACCAAGCTCTTGGGTTTGCAGTACAAGATCATTTATAAACAAGGCACAGATAACAGAGTGGCTGATGCCTTGCCTCGGAAATCATCACATGTCTCCCAATGTGCTAACATATCTGTAATCACTCCAAAATGGATTGAGGAAGTGGTGGCTGGTTGTGCTCATGATGAGGCCACCCAGGCCATTATAGCCAAGTTATCAGTTGATCCTATAGCTGTGGCCAATTTTGTCCTATCCAAAGGGTTGCTCAGATTTAAGGATAGAGTCTGGATTCGTGAAAATCCCGCCCTCCACCTTAAATTGCTGCAAGCATGCCACACTAGTGCCTTGGGAGGCCATTCTGGTATCCCTGTGACATATATGAGGATGAAGAAACTATTTGCTTGGAAGGGCTTGAGGAAATCTGTTCAAGACTTTGTGCAATCTTGTCTTATCTGCCAACAGGCTAAACCAGATAGAACCAAGTTACCTGGTCTCCTTCAGCCTCTACCTGTGCCTTCTGGGGCCTGGCAGATCATCTCTCTAGATTTTGTGGAAGGTCTTCCCAAGTTAGGCAATGCTGATTGCATACTGGTGGTGGTGGATTCTTTCACCAAGTATGGCCATTTTCTTCCTCTTAAGCATCCTTTCACAGCATTCAGTGTGGCTAAAGCATTTTTAGATTGTGTCTACAAGCTCCATGGCCCCCCATCGGTCATCATCTCAGACAGAGACAAAGTTTTTACAAGTAATCTGTGGCAGGAACTGTTTAAGCTAGCCGGTGTCGCCTTGCATATGTCCTCAGCTTACCATCCACAATCTGATGGTCAAACAGAACGTCTCAATCAAACTATGGAAACTTATCTTCGCTGCTTTGTCAACGCTTGCCCTTCTCAATGGCTCCAATGGCTTCCATTAGCCGAGTTCTGGTACAATACTTCAGTGCATTCAGCTACGGGTGTGGCACCATTCATTGCATTGTATGGCTATGAGCCTAAACACTTTGGCCTGTCTGCATTGGATACAATTCAGTCATCTGATTTGCACTCATGGATGGAGGAAAAGCAAGTGATGACTGATCTCATTCAACAGCATCTTCAGCGTGCCAAGCAACGCATGAAGAAGCAAGCTGACAAGCACAGATCAGAAAGACAGTTCAATATGGGGGATTTAGTCCTTGTCAAACTTCAACCTTACATTCAGTCCTCTTTGGCTCGTCGCTCTAATCAGAAACTCTCCTTTAAGTACTTTGGTCCCTTTCCGGTAATTCAACGAATTGGACAGGTGGCCTACAAGTTACAATTACCTGAATACTTTGCTATTCATCCGGTGTTTCATGTGTCCCAACTGAAACCCACCAAGCTGGGCTGTGACAAGGTATCTGCTACTCTTCCTTCTGATATTGAATCTCACAGTGTGCCAGAACTGGTGTTGCAGCAGCGCGTGGGCTCAACAACTACTCGCCAGATTCGCCAAGTCCTGATCAAATGGTCGAATTGGCCACCTGAGATGGCCACGTGGGAGAACCTGGAAGACATTCGTCGCCGTTTTCCAGCAGCACCCGCTTGGGGTCAAGCGGGATTTCAAGGAGGGGAGACTGTGACTACACTGTCCAAAGACCACACACCAGAGGAAGGCAATGGGCCGGTAAGAAGAAGCAATCGGCCTTCGAAGCCCAGTACGCGCATGATGGGCCCAGAATGGGTTGTGGGGTGATCGGACCCTTGTAATGCTGAATTCGTAGACTAATTATATATACTGTGGAGAGGAGAGGGGAGAGGCATCGATATGTAAACATTGATCTGATCTTGCAAGTAATCTTTCCTCTGTTCTCCTATCCCTGCTGTGCTTCCTATCCTTGTTCCAATTCTTCTCGAGTCCTATCCCCACTACCCTGCTGCTAACACAACCCCTTTTGCAGATGGGCGCGGTAACCTGCTGCGGATAGTCTAAGAACCCTGTGAGAGTGCTTGCTAGTCGTTGTGACTGAGGTGTTCATCATGGGTGTGTTGAGCGAGTTGCTCATGTAATCAGCGCTGTAACCTGAATCCGTATGTTTTTAAGTAAGGCTGGGGCACTTAGTCCTTGAACTTAAAAAAAAAAGTACCACACTACTAGTACAGCTAGACGTGCGCGTCATCCAGTGTGGAATGAACCTGCCTATCCCGGCTCTGACCTATTGAGGAAAACACCATCAGGCCCCATGAACATTCCGATGAGCAAGACAGGTACTACTAGTTTAGTGCCACCAAATTCTCTGACAAAGTCGCGAGCAGGGTCGCATATTTTCTCGTCTATTCTTCCATGCGCTCGGTTTGGCCGTATCGCCGGCGACAAGCCCCGCGCGCACGAAAATGTCCTCTCCAAGCCCCAGGAATAAAGCGGAGAGCCGCGCAACCTTGGTCATCATCGTCCGATGTCTCCTTCGGCAGCAGCATATTCCTCCCTTCAAAACCTCCGCGAAACACTGGGGTACATGACAAGAAGCTCCCCGGATCAATCCATCCGATTGGAGCAGACACGGCCTGCAGTGGCAGTGGCAGGCAGTCGATCACTAGCTGTCTCTGTTCCGTCTCCTAACTCCCAAGGCTAGCCCAACGAGCTCTTCCTGATCCGTTCAGTTCGAGCAAGCTACTAGGTGAGTGAAAGCTAGTGTGTCGTTTGGCCTGCGCTGTTCGGGAAAACGTCGTCGTCGTTAGGTCCGTCCGATGGCAGCCGCCGGGGGCAGCAGGGAGAAGGCGTCGTTCCGGGAGCTGGTGCGCTACGCCGACGCGCGCGACCGCTGCCTCATGGCGCTCGGGGCGCTGGGCAGCTTCGGCGACGGCATGATGCAGCCGCTCTCTATGCTCGTCCTCGGCGACATCGTCAACAGCTACGGCGGCGCCGGGACCGCCGGCGGCGGCGCGGTCAGCTCCGGTTCCGTCGACAAGGTAACAAACTCGTGGCACGTGCGCGTACCTTGTCACGTTCCTGGCAAAGTGTAATATGGCGCGCACTCGCAGTTCGCGCTCCGGCTGCTGTACGTCGCGGTTGCGGTGGGCGCCTGCGCGTTCCTAGGTGAGCACAGCCGAGCACCAACCGGATAACAAGTTTTAATTTTGCTTTTACCCCCACGGTCACGTTGTGATTTGTGAAAATGTTGCTCGATCTGCGTGCGCAGAGGGGCTGTGCTGGACGCAGACGGCGGAGCGGCAGGCGTCGAGGATGCGGCGGCTGTACCTGGAGGCCGTCCTGCGGCAGCCGGTGGAGTTCTACGACGCGCCCGCGGCGTCCTCGCAGGCCACCACGTTCCGGGTCATCTCCACTATCTCCGACGACGCCGACACCATCCAAGACTTCCTCGCGGAGAAGGTCTTCGCTCACTCGCTCCTTGTTCTAACATCTTATCGCCGTGCAGTCGGTACTGAGAATCACATTTCGATGTTCTAGCTGCCAAACGTTTTAGCGAACATGACACTCTTCTTCGGCGCATTGGTCGTGGCTTTCGTCTTCGCGTGGCGTCTGGCGCTGGCGGGCCTCCCGTTCACGCTCCTCTTCGTGGTCCCTAGTGTGGTCCTCGGCAAGCGCCTGGCTGCCGCAGCTGGGGAGGCCCGTGCGGCGTACGAGGAGGCTGGTGGCGTCGCCCAGCAGGCCGTGTCGTCCATCCGCACCGTGGCGTCCTATCGTGGGGAGCGGCGGACGTTGGAGCGGTTCCGGAGCGCACTGGCACGGGGCACGACGCTCGGCATCAAGCAAGGGTTCATCAAGGGCGCCGTCATCGGGAGCATGGGCATCATTTACGCCGTCTGGTCCTTCATGTCGTGGATCGGCAGTGTCCTCGTCATTCGCTTCCACGCCCAGGGCGGCCACGTCTTTGTCGCCTCCATCTGCATCGTCTTGGCCGGAATGTAAGTAAACATGTCACAACTCATTGTCCTCGGTTGTTCGGCTCAACAAAGATTTAGAGCTAATGCGCAATTGCTCCTGAACATTCAGGTCCATCATGATGGCGCTGCCAAACCTGCGGTACTTCGTCGACGCGGCGACAGCGGCGGCTCGGATGCGTGAAACAATCGACAAGCTCCAACCCCTTGGAACGGAGGGCAAGAAGGGCGCCACCATGGAGAATATCAGGGGACAGATCGTGTTCAGGGACGTGCGCTTCTCATATCCGTTGAGGCCGGACACGTGTGTGCTCGATGGCGTGAACCTGACCATCTCTGAGGGCGCCACCGTCGGCCTCGTCGGTGGGAGTGGGTCTGGCAAGTCCACCGTGATCTCCTTGCTGCAGAGGTTCTACAGCCCCTACTCTGGCGAGATACTCCTAGATGGCCGTGACATTGGAGGGCTCAATGCGGAGTGGCTCAGGAGCCAGATCGGCTTGGTGAGCCAGGAGCCCGTGCTGTTCGCCACGTCCATCAGAGAGAACATATTGTTCGGCAACGAGGCGGCGTCGCTGAAGCAAGTCGTTGCGGCGGCCAAGATGTCCAATGCACACGACTTCATCATCAAACTACCCCATGGATACGAAACAAACGTAAGTAGCATCCTGAAATCAAATTCCAGCCGCAAAGTGGACAGTTAGCAAGATCATGTTTTGGCGCAGGTCGGACAATTCGGGACGCAGCTGTCGGGAGGGCAGAAGCAGCGCATCGCCATCGCCCGCGCGCTCATCCGGGACCCCAGGATCCTGCTCCTGGACGAGGCGACCAGCGCTCTGGACTCGGAGTCGGAGCGCGCGGTGCAGGACGCGCTGGACCGAGCGTCCGTGGGCCGGACGACCATCGTCGTGGCGCACCGCCTGTCGACGATCCGCAAGGCTGACATGATCGCGGTGCTCGACGCGGGCCGGGTAGTTGAGTGCGGCACACACGAAGAGCTCGTCGGCGCGGACGCCGGCGAGGGCGGCGGCGTCTACGCCCAGATGGCGCACCTGCAGAAATCGTCCGGGGCGAGGGAGGAGCGCCAGCGCGTGGTGGAAGTGGAGTCGGGGAGCAGCCGGGTGTCGTTCCGAAGCGTCGAGATCATGTCCTTGCCCAGCGACTTCCATCCAAGCCCGGTGCCGTCGTTTCGGTCGGTCGAGCGCTCCGTGGACGTGGAAGATGACGAGAAGCTCGCCGGCCACGACATGGCGACGCGCGGCCGCAAGCCTTCCCAGCTCCGCCTGCTCAAGATGAATCGGCCGGAGTGGAGGCAGGCTCTTCTCGGGTGCGCCGGCGCAGTCGTATTCGGTGCCGTCCTGCCGCTGTACTCGTTCAGCCTCGGTTCGTTGCCGGAAGTGTATTTCCTCGGTGACAACGACCTCATCCGGTCAAAGACCAGGTACATTACAATGTGTTCATCAGTGCTCGCTGATACAAATGGAATTGCCAATCACGTTTGTTTGAACTCCGAACAGGCTGTACTCTCTCGTCTTCTTCGGCATTGCCATCGTCTGCATCACGGCGAACATCGTGCAACACTACAACTTCGCCGTGATGGGTGAGCGCCTGACAGAGCGCGTCCGGGGACAGATGCTCGCCAAGATCCTGTCCTTCGAGGTCGGGTGGTTCGACGAGGACGAGAACTCGAGCGCGGCGGTCAGTGCGCGTTTGGCGACGCAGGCAACGAAGGTCCGCTCCCTCGTCGGCGACCGCATGTGCCTGCTGGTGCAGGCGGCGGCCAACACGACGCTGGGCTTCTCCCTAGCGCTCGCCGTGTCGTGGCGGCTCGCCCTCGTCATGATGGCCATGCAGCCGCTGATCATCGCGAGCTTCTACTTCAAGAAGGTGCTCATGACGGCCATGTCCAAGAAGGCTAAGAAGGCGCAGGTGCAGGGGAGCCAGCTCGCCGGCGAGGCCGTGGTGAACCACCGGACGATCACCGCGTTCTCGTCGCAGCGGAGGATGCTCCGACTGTACGAGGCCTCGCAGGAGAGGCCCCGGAAGGACAACAGGGTGCAGTCTTGGATCTCCGGCTTCTGCCTATCCCTATGCCAGTTCAGCAACACGGGCAGCATGGCGCTCGCCCTGTGGTACGGGGGCAGGCTCATGGCCAGGGGCCTCATCACGCCCACGCACCTGTTCCAGGTGTTCTTCATGCTCATGACCATGGGCAGGGTGATCGCCGACGCCGGGAGCTTGACTTCCGACCTGGCCAAGGGCGGCGACGCCGTGCGGTCTGTCCTCGACACGTTGGACCGTGAACCAACGATCAAGGACGACGACGACGGTGACGAAGTCAAGGAGCCGAAGAAGATCAAAGGCGCCATCGAGTTCAGGAACGTGCAGTTCAGCTACCCGACGCGGCCAGAGGTGACCGTGCTCGACGGTTTCAGCCTCGACATAGGCGCGGGGAAGACGGTGGCGCTCGTCGGGCCGAGCGGGTCCGGCAAGTCCACGGTCATCGCCCTGATCGAGCGCTTCTACGACGCGCAGAAAGGCTCGGTCCTGATCGACGGCCGGGACATCAGGAGCTACAGCCTGGCGCACCTCCGGTCGCACATCGCGCTCGTGAGCCAGGAGCCGACGCTGTTCTCCGGCACGATCCGCGACAACATCATGTACGGCGACGAGCGCGCCACCGAGGACGAGGTGACCAGCGCCGCCATGCTTGCCAACGCCCACGAGTTCATCAGGTACAAATTCTGCTGGATTTTGCCCTGCACGTCCGCACCGTTTCGTTCTTTCAGCTAAGCTTTTTTTCTGAATTCCGGCGTGCAACAGCGGAATGGAGGGTGGCTACGATGCGCGCGTCGGCGAGCGAGGGGCGCAGCTGTCGGGCGGGCAGAGGCAGCGGATCGCGCTAGCGCGGGCGATCCTGAAGAACGCGAGAATACTGCTGCTGGACGAGGCGACGAGCGCGCTGGACACCGTGTCGGAGAGGCTGGTTCAGGACGCCGTGGACCGGATGCTGCGCGGGACGAGGACGTGCGTGGTCGTGGCGCACCGCCTCTCCACGGTGCAGAAGTCCGACGTGATCGCGGTGGTGAAGAGCGGCAAGGTGGTGGAGAGAGGGCGGCACGACGAGCTTGTCGCCACCGGACGCGGAGGGATGTACTACAATCTGATCAAGTTGCAACACGGCAGGTCACCTGGTCTTAGTCCTATGTGACAAGTTAGAGAAGGGACTTATAACTAGAACATCACTATGCATTTTTCTTTTCTTTTCAGTAACACCTCCACTTGAAAAATGCAAATTTTGTTTTTTTCCGCGTGCTTAGTGACAGACAGCTTGTAAAAGAAAGTATGAGATGTTTACGATATTGTAAAGGAGCTGCTTAGTTGTTTCAGCTCGTGTTTGTGTACATCGAAGCAACATCTCGTTGCCTCGTGTTGAGATCTCAAACGAGTTGTGAATATTAATCTAGTATACTAGGACATCAACTCACGTGGACTACTTCCTCCGTCTCAAATTACTTGTGGTTTTGTGTTTTTAGATATATTCCTTTTGGTATATATCTAGGCACAAATATATACCGAGATGCATAGCAAAATGAATATATTTAGAAAAAACAAAACGACAAGTAATTTGAAACGGGGAGTAATATTTTAAAATCTATTGTAATTAAAAATTATTTAGAAATTAAACACTTAACTAATACGTAAAATTGTTTGGCCACTACTCTCTCATATTTTCAATGCTCAACATAATAGTCATATATGTGTACTTTAGCTTTGTCCCGTTGTGATTAGTTTTGAATTAGTAAAATGACTCTATACCTTTTTTTCATCCACAATCACATTTTTTTCATTCTAGCCACACATCTATTCATTGTGTTTAGCACAGATTTTCCACCACTTCCTCAAATATACATGTATAAATGGTCTATAAGGTGACACTCATCATGTTTATATACAATTACTTCCTGATTGCATACAAGAAACATGAATGGTGTTTTTTATTAGTTTTTTTTCAGATTAAAACTTAGTGGAAGCTAAGAGTTGGACATACTATTCAGGGACAGACTTAGCTTATGACATGGATCAGGTCATAAGATTTCAGTATGGGGCTTTGCATTGGCAGTTGTTGGCACACAAGAAAATAGCACCAGAAGAAGCAACTCATGTCAAGCCCTATTGCGAGAAATTATGAAGCATTGGTAAGCACAATTTATACCAAAAATCTGCTGTTCTCATCCTATAAGCTGCACATTCATCAGTATATCTTGGGGAATTTTACGGTGGACCATACCACCCTATACCACTGTTGGAAAAGGACCAGTATAAAATGATCTGACGGCTGAGATTAATTGTATACCACCATGACTTAAACTGTGGTATGGGGTGATATGCATAGGTGGTATAGGGTGGTATAGGGTATTATTGGTAGTTTTTCGGTGGCATAAATGTAATATATGTTATCTTTCATTTTATTTTTTTTCATTTTTTACGTTTCCCTCTTATACAGTACAGTTGACCATTCATTCGAGTGGCGGCGAGTTCCAGGGCGGACCCTCGCGGGGTGGGCAAGGGTCGGCGCGGGCGGCTAGGGTCGGCGTGGGCGGCCGGATCCGGGGGGTGACCCCGCGGCGGCTTGGGCGGACGGCGCATGGCGGGCGGGGTCGGTGTGGGCGGCCGGATCCGGGGGTGACCCCACGGCGTCGCGGGCCGCCGGATGCGGGGGTGACCCCGCGGCGGCGCAAGCGGCCTAATCCGGGGGGACCCCGGCGGCGGCGAGGACGGCCGGATCCGGGGGGGACCCTCGGCTTCGCGGACGGCCGGATCGGGGGGGCCCCGCGACGGCGCGGACGGCGGCGGCGCCGACGGGACAGCGCACCGTCCCAACCCGCGCACCCGCGGCCGGCGGGATCCGTGGGGACCCCCGCGGCGGCGCGGACGGCGGCACCGCCGGCGTAGTGCGCATGCTGACACACGCGACCAATTGCGGCACGGCGCGCGCGGCGGCCTCCAGCGGATGTTGCCGTGGAAGCTCGATGGGTTGGTGGCAGCGGCTAACTACCTCATCGAGGAGGAGAAGGAGGGCCTCAACGACCACAACGTCGTCGGCAAGTGCGCCGAAATCCAGAACGCCATCTCCGAAGGTGAGGAGCACGTCTCTCAGATATGGTGCCGCCTCTTGGTTCCCTTTGATCTGCACATTTCGTGCTAGAAGCCACGTTTTCTTAATCTGATGTTCAATTGTTTCCACCCCCCAATTGCAAGAAAGGCAGCATAAATATTGATTGAGGGGTATATAGTTGCTTCTCCACATTTGTATATTACCTACTACTAGCAGTGGATGATATAGTAGAATCAATTTGGTTGAATGACACCATATATTCAGATTCATTCATGCATGCATCATGTAGTGCATGGAACTGAAAATAGTTTACCTTTGTGCTAGTTGATGTATATGAAGCTTTACTCGAATTGGCTAGCAGAACTGGTAACTATTTTGTCTCAGCTAGCTGTGCTATTTTTTGTCTCAGTTAGCTGTGCTACCAATTAAAAGATGTCTGTAGAAAGCCCTCTTTATTATATGTTCATCAGTAACAGTTTCAATTAAAATTTTGATTTTTTAGTGGCATTGCTTGTGTTGTCGTTATGGTCAGGATTTCTGCTGCGTGAAGGGCATAAAGAGGCAGCAGTCATGCCACCACCTGCTGTTTTGTTTGTAGCCGCTGGTAGTTGTAATTTAGAAGCACGACCGTATGCTGATGTATCTCTGCACTTGGTGCATGCTACGTATGTCTGGCACCCACGATCTCGACTCCACCTTCTCGTTCTTTGAGAAATTCTAAGAAGAATTGTTTTGGTGCCTTTATTTCAAACATAATATGTGCAAGCTGATGGGTATGAATCGGAACCCCTGATTCTCCATTGAAATAGAGGATAGGGACGTGCTTTTAAATCAATGAATAGATGACGAGTTTCTGATATAGCGAAATAAAAGTGAAAAGTAAAAATGTATGGGAAACAATAGCTCATCGATGCCGTTGAAGCCAGGGGTCTGTCATGAGACGTGTTTGGGTACGGTTTGCAGTAAATATGCTATCATAGAAAGCACCTTCTAGTTTTGGTGCATTATTAAGTAATTGCGTATTCTTTTGAGCAGCTCGAATAAAAGTAATTGCGTTCTCTTTATTTTTCTTTTCACAATAGCCACCTAGAACACTGCAAGTTGACAGGTGCAGTACCAGATCTTACAGCAATAAGTGCACTCAGCTTTGTGTAAGTGAGATGCCCAAATTTCGCTTTCTGACTTCCGGACATGGGTTTCTATCCAGCAGATGCATCAGATGCAGCATCCTGGTTCCCTACTTTGCCACTGTAACCCGCTTTGCTTTGCTCAAATCCCTTATGCTACTTCATTTGCAGCCAAAAAAAAGAAAAAATCTGAATTTTTATTGAATGCAGATTCCTTGATGTTTTTACCAGCTTGTCATTGCACCCTTGATGTTTTTACCTTTTGGAGATTTTGGTGATGCAAAACAGTCCAGAACTCAGCCATGCGCCTGAGTTCTTACTGAAAACTAACTGGAATGTTGATAGAGTTGCACTAGAATCATTGAACATGAAGTATTCAAATATTTGTTGACGTACAAAAAATAATCAAACACAACTAAATGAAATCAAATATTTTTCTTTTCAGTCTCTTCCAACTTATAGGGCTCCTCGACGTCACTAAGTTTGAATCCTGGACTTGCTTTGATTTTGTTCCAAGCATAATTAACTAGTATGACGACTAGCTTCAGCTCGAAACTCGTCCATATCCTTCTGCGCATGACAAACAAAAATAGTGTTAGTTGTAACGGTCTAATACATTCGTTTGCAAATTTCCTATTATTGAAGTTACCTGTGTGAATAAGTGAGATAACTTGTTTCCGGTCCAATACTCCATGAATTTTAACATGAACATTCCACATGATGTGCTGCGAGTTTGTTTTGTATTTAGACAAATTAGGAAATAGTAATGAGTGAGACCATATATGAAAAAGTGTTGTTGTGCATTGTACCCGTCAAATTGCATTCTATTTTTGATGCATTCGATGACTCACCATTCTTTAACATGGATGTCCTTCCGCTTGTGCTGTGTGATTTTCTTCAGGTCCTCAAGGCGCTTAAGACGGTTGTGCAACCCTTGCAACTAAGGTCAGTCAAATATTTAGTGATTCTGAAATTCATGTATATGTTGAAATGAAGTTGTTGCTAGTCTTTTTAGGCAGATCAGATGTTTTAGCTGAGGTCGCTGCTTGGCTTCGCCCATTGAGTCAAGGACCTGTATGACACCTTTACCACCATTGATGATGACCAAATACCAATGACTATTTTTTATGTTTACAGGTAGGAATACTTGCAAAAACTAGCTCCGTTAGATTTTGGCATGTGTTAACTGAAGTATATATAGATTGATAGCATGGAATTTGTACCATTTGATGCTTGAGGTAAGTTAATGTCCGATATAGATGTATGTTGCGCTCATTCTTATCTCGTAATGTAGCAATGGTATCCCCACATATCTGTGTGGCATTGTATGTTGTTTCTAGGTAGCAATCTCCATCTTCCCTCACCTGGATACTAGGATGGGCTTTTAGCACTCTGATGTAACAATTTAAAGCCTGCATATAGAAGCGAAACACAGTTAGATGATAATGTTGAAATGGGACTTTGTATGTGTCGTTGTAGTTACATGATCATTTAGGAACATTGTAGGTTTAAGAAGGCAGTCTAGTTGTTCTATTGTTGCACTGTACAAACCAATATCAACCAAAGTTGTTTCCTTTGAAGCAGAATTGATGTACTCGATAGTGGGCCAGTCATTTGCAGTAGCCAAATACTCTGCATGGAAAACTAAAATTCAGATAACTAATATAATATAATATATGGAGGCATAAATAAACTATTGCACCGTATTTTCGTATCGGTTGATGTGAGTTCATCTCGTCGTGGCTCATAATTTGGTCGTGGGTCCCAGACTGGTTGTGGATCAGTACATACCCCAACTTCTGGGATGTCTTGTTTTTTCTTGGATCTTGTTAGGTCGCGCACGTTTCATGCCAATAGTATAATCGAAGTCAGAGTTTGATTGGTGTATGGGTTTTTTTTGTCGACTTGATGGATTCCTCATTGCTGGTTCCTCCTTTTTTTTTTCAAAAATATGCTCATTCTTGTTACCAGGTTTGGCTCCCACTTGTGTCGACATATCTGACACGCCAGTCCCAGGTTGTTTCGCTCGCTTTGATTCATGCAGGTATGTGAACCGATGGAATTGGAACTAAAATGAATTTTAGGGATGTCAAAATAGATGATACAAGACTTACCGGATGTTGCGCTACGAAATCATCAAAACGCTTGCTTAGTGTAGTTAACCTATCATCACAACGCTTCAACCCATAATCAATTTGCATGTTTAGTGTAGTGAATCCATTATCTATTTTATTTGATAATGAGATTAACTGGTTGGTAACAAAGACTTGAAAATCATGCATATCTGTCGAATTCGTAGCATATTGTTCCTTGCCAGTGTGTATTTCCTTGCCAGTATCGCATTGTTGATTTGAGCCAAAGTTCATAGGTGCAGGAGTTGTAATGTCTCCTACAATCTTGCATTAGTTGGAAAAAATAGCATGTTAGTGTTTGCAGGGGGTATGTGTAGATAAATGAGATGATTGATTAAGTGTAACATAAGTATACCTGCCCTTCCCCAAATGGATGATTGCGTGCTACTCTGCATCGTTCTTTTGCTCTTTTTTCGTCCCAATATTGCATAAGTGGAGTCTCCTCTCCAGAGTGCTGTAATGTAGGGTATAGATGTTACATAGACACCTTCTCCCCAGTACCATACCTGTAGTTGGATAATTTGATAATGTCATTTTACAGAATACAAAGATTCTGAATTCAGATTTAGAATACATAGACATACCTACAAAAGAGCTAAATTCCCTTTAATATTGGCTGCCTTGACCTCCTTGTATTCCCTTAGGCTTGAGAGCAACACATTAAGAACCAGGCTGCTCCAGTTGATGTTTTTGATATTTTTTACATCTTCAATGAGCCCAAGGTAATCTGATTTTACGCGTGGCTGTAGTGTAGGGCATAAATAAAAACCTATGGTGTACAACACAAATATCTGAATAAAATCCTAACCATGTGTCTTGTTTTTTCCAAATAGTTCCTCAGTTCTGAGGAAGTTATCTTGTTAGTACCCTTCCATTTGAACTTCTCGAACAGATTAGGTACATGTTTTTTTGGAGGCGCCTTTATTTCATCCCGTTGTGATGGAAGTCCTAGTATATGTGCAACCTCTTTGATGCGCATTGGGACCATGGTTCCGTTAAAATTAAATTGTTCGGTGTCTAGGTCGAACCTGTCCACAACCTGACTGCATTGGTCACGTCGAATATCTAATTCGTTGATCTTTAACAATGAACCAAATCCTATTTCCTCAATACCACCCCTTTGTTCTTTTGTGAAATGCCTCATAATATTTACTAGTATTTTCTGTGAGCATTTACAATTGTCCTGTACCAAATGAATTCATAAAATTAATTATTCTATCTTGTGCAAATAACAATGTTTGTGACAGATTAATTTTCTTGGTTCAAAAAAATGACTTCATAGCAGTAAAGAATTAACACTTGCGAAGGATCCAGATGATTGTAGTTTTTGCAACTGGTGGAGCAGCTCGTATGGTGTGATGCGCGCAGATGGGCATTCCTGCTACGACCACGTGGTGAACGAACATCAGAAAGTAGGGAACTAAACATGCAGAAGAGTGCAGACAAGTTGAGATGTATGTACTTACTGGGACTGTTGATTGGATTAGAATTTTTGAAGAGCTTGGCGCATCTAGACTTGGTTCCGAAGATGCATCCCTCTTTGTTACTGCCTGATCATCCGTAGATCCATCTGTAATGGTTGATGCACGTTGATCTGCCGTGGTTGCATGTGTCTTGTTTGATGCATGGTCTTCCGTGGATGTATGTTCTTCCATTGTTCATGTAACCAATCCGGAGTACCTGATTTTCCACTGCGTATGTGTGTAGGGTTTTGTTTAATTTTGGGGGCGGGGGCTCGTATGTGTGTGGAGTTTTTTTCGTGGCGATATGGAAAGCGTATGCACGACATCTAAATTGACCTAGCAATAGCGATAGCTACCAGAGATTGCTTTGAACGCTCACCTGATGGGCCTGAGCACTTCCCATAGATGGCCCAGTTAGTTTTTTTTCATTTTCTGATTTGAATTGGCTATTAAAATAAAACATGAAAATCATTTGTACCCTATCAACACAGGTGCCACGGTGGGTTAGGTCGCACTCATAAATTGGAATAGGCGGAGGAACGATTCCCCTTGTTGAATTGTTTTGCCGATAATTTTTTAATATTTCTCCCAATATAACCTAACTATATTATTTTATGGTCCATTTTGTATGTTCAATATTTTTTTCATAGTCTTCGTTGCACCAGTATTGTCAAATGTTTGCAAAATTTCAAAGACTATGCGTGCGAGTCGATGGGTTCTCGGATGCGCAAGGAAGCTGACGAGAGGGAGGCCCTCACGGGCCGCACCGCTGGCCGACCCTGATCTTCTGTGAAGGGTTCGAGTTGGAGCACGCCTGTCGGGACCCGAAAGATGGTGAACTATGCCTGAGCGGGGCGAAGCCAGAGGAAACTCTGGTGGAGGCTCGAAGCGATACTGACGTGCAAATCGTTCGTCTGACTTGGGTATAGGGGCGAAAGACTAATCGAACCATCTAGTAGCTGGTTCCCTCCGAAGTTTCCCTCAGGATAGCTGGAGCCCATTACGAGTTCTATCAGGTAAAGCCAATGATTAGAGGCATCGGGGCGCAACGCCCTCGACCTATTCTCAAACTTTAAATGGGTAAGCCAATCCTAAGGGACGGGGTAACCCCGACAGACAGCGCGATCACGCGTGTTGCCCGAAAGGGAATCAGGTTAAGATTTCCCGAGCCGGGATGTGGTGGTTGACGAGCCGGGTTATGGTACTACCTTTTTCTATTCTGGGCGTACAACACCTCTTGCCCAGTACTGGGATGAGGATGTTGCATATAAGCGTGACATCTACGATTTTAGTTACGGACGTTTTGGTGGACGGGTTAGATTCAATTGGTCACAAGTTTCCTATATTTTTACAACAACATATATATATGCTAACTTTGGTTTTGTTATCATGCAGGTGATCGATGATTTAATGAAAGAACATATCCCAAATTCTAAGGTGACTCCAAGTTGTATGGTCAGCAACACCAGCGACGAAGTTACGGATCTATCAAAGAGACTGACTTATGTTGAAAAAGATTTGACAGTTCTGATGAAAAAAATACAACCTAGGAAGATGTCTGGAGGTACTATTGCCTTCTTTATAATATGGTTCCTTTGCTGACCTATAATTGTCCATTTTGGATTTACAACTTGGAGACATATTTATAATAAATGTTCTTGATCCTGATAGGCAGAGTTCAACAACAATGCTGATACCCCGCCATCTAGTAGCATTGAAGGACTTGCTAGAAAAGAAACCTCTGGAATGAGTCATGCCGCGCTGGTCGATCAATATTCCAAAAGGAAAAGGAAGTAGTACTAGCTTATCAAGTTTGGGTAGTAAAACTAGTATTTTGGTAGGAGTCATAGTTTGGCAATAATCACTTCGCTTTATGTTTTTGAACTGGTCACCAGGTCTTTAGTTACATATTGCTTAGGTTTTGTTAAGACAGAGTTTGAAACTAAAATTTTTCCAAATGATATTGTCGTGCAACGATATTCCTGTTTTTGTTTGTTCTTATTCGTTTTCTAAAAGGACCTGATGTGCACAGAATGATTCCGAAATATCGTTGGTGTTGCTCCAGGATTCTGATCTCTTTTTACCTTTCTACATAGTTCGATAATAATCACGTTGATTTTATTTTTTTACTGGTCACCGGGTGCTAGTTACATATTGATCAGGTTTTGTTTAGACAGAATTTGAAAGTAGAATGATTTGCAAACGATATCAACCTCCTACATAGGTTGAGCAATGTGATGTCAGCATACATGGAATTTATAGGCACCTGCTGTTTTATTTTGCACGCGAC
Organism: Cenchrus americanus; assembly: GCA_947561735.1. Lineage (NCBI taxonomy): Eukaryota > Viridiplantae > Streptophyta > Magnoliopsida > Poales > Poaceae > Cenchrus > Cenchrus americanus. The sequence continues at coordinate 256,439,515 of OX387241.1, forward strand.
AGGTCACCAAGACATTTTTTTGCAATGCATGAAAAAAGTATAATAGGAATATTGACATACGTGCAAACAAGCATCTAAAAACTGTCAAACCATAAATAATAATCCGAAAAACAAAACATGTTTCATTACTGTACACACGAAACCTGATACAATGGAGAGTCACAGAGTACACAGAAACTCAAGTCAATAGAGAAACTCAAAGCAGTAAAGTCAGGATCTCCCAGAAAATCAGCGAGTCAGGATTTTGCTCAAAAGAAAAAGTCAGCCAGGATTTCCTAAAAAACAGTATGGAAGTCAGGAGCCAAATCTCTACATGAACCGAGTCCAATGCTGCAATGAACATCGAAAGTAATACACTGGAGTGTCTGGTCTCAGACAGACTACAAGCCCAACCTCTGAGAGGTGTAGCAATCCCTTCGACAGGTTTAGTTTTGCGTTTCTTTTCCTTGGGTCTCTTCTCCTCTGCATTCGCTCCTGTCCTAGTAACAGAATCAGCTTTTCCTGGAGTGTGTTCTATCGAGCCTGATTGGATGCTCTCGGACTCTGAAGCTTCAAGTCGAACAGCTTCGCTTTGGACTTTTCTCAATGTGTTCCTACCTCTTGGTATACGATATTCATTGGACTCAACATCAGTATCCGGTTGTGTGTGATCTGATGGTTTCCCTGTCTGCATTTTAAAAAGCACAGATAAGAATTAGTAATTATTAACAGCCAACAAGAAAAAAATCCTTCCAATTCACTCAGTTTAGAATACAAAAATCAAAGCACAGAAGCACTGTAATAATTTAGCATGATGCCTACATCAGCATAAGATGCATCGTAATTCAACAATCATGGGAAAATGGTTGTGTTTAAGTGCATATAGGAAATCTGAAATTTATACTACCTCAAATAAAACTTCGTGGCGATATGCATCACTATGTCAATCCAATATTGTATGCTTGTAGCTAACAGGAAGAAGCACAGATGCATGTTAAAGCTCAAAGAAACAAGTTACATGATCAGATTGGTCCCCTGCAGTATGCAGGTCCTCAATTTTTCTCTTATTTGGCAATGCAACACATTAACCCCTCTCCAGCAGGCTCGTACTTGCCATCAGCCTAAGCAGGGCAACAAGTTAAACTTTAAACAATACTGCCAAATAGAACAGCCATGTAAAGGGAAAAAAAGAGAAAAGAGTTTCAAGAATATATACCATCGCATTGGGTTTGCAAGAACAATCTCACTTTGAGTTATAAAATGTAAGCCCTCACAAGATCAATAATTATGCCTAGTTTAGAACAGCAGAAGATCCTGTTTAGCTCAGAGAGACAATGAATGGCTTACTAAGTCATGCAAGGAAACATTAACTATGTTATCAAAGGTTTCCAACATTGAGAAGCCTGGACTGAAGTTAGGCAACATTCAGGTGACAAAGAAGCAAACGGGATTATTTATATTGCAAGCTATATATGAGAAATTGAATACAAAGTGAGAGCTGTGTAAACTGTTTCATAATAACTTGCTAAAACAATATCATTATTTGATTCACAATGGCAACTGGGCATCAGGTACTTATATTTAATTGAGTTCCTGCTTAGGATCTAGACCAGATGGCATTCACCTGAGCACGGACCGGATGGTACAGTTCATGCCAGTATATAAGAAACAGATCATGATACTAATAACTGTTCTCCCAACTGAATTGATAAAAACAAACGTGTTGAGCAGCAAAATGAATAGATGAACGAAAAACAGGGCACGGGATATAGTACAGTAATGTGAATAAAAAATTCTTATAAGCAATACCTGGGTTATGTTTAGTACCCTCCTCATGTGTACAATCTGAAACAAATGTAATGCATTAGGCCACATGAAGTTGACCTATTATAGAGAAGTGTTGCACAAGTATAAATTAACTAACTAACCTCATAATTTTCAATAAGTACCCCACATCTCATGGCTTGGCTTCCACCTCTTGTTGGATCGCGGAGCACCTCTAGAAACAATCTTCACTAGATCACGTACTTTCTCGCCACAAGGCTGATTGGCCCCTAAAAATGTGCAGGCAATGGCCCAAATGACGTACCCTCTTCATTCTCATGCTCCTCCACATCTTCATTCAAAATTTCATCAAGTAACTTCATTAACCTCTCGGTCTTCAATTGACTCCTAGAAACTTTGAATAAAGCACGATTGCTCTTGTTGCGAAGGGCATGTAACAATTCATTTGTTCTGTCCAAACATGTGTGTTGGTACGCATCTGTGTTGAGAAAGCACTCTTCGCGTTCATGGTCCACCTCTTTTGAACACAACAATCAGGGATGTCATGTATACGATTATTCTTCATGACACAGAACACATGGGCACATGGAATTCCTTCACGCTCAAGCTTCCGACACTGACATCTAGCATCACGCAAAACTAACACAAAGATACAAGACACGTGAAAACAACACTTGTTGTTTCCTTGTAATGATACCTCAAACCTCAAACGCCCATCCTGGAAGGTCACCTCTGTCATTGACCAATGAATTGCTTTGATCTGGAATCTCACTTTCTTGAAAATTTTCGGTGTGAAGATTTGCGCAACACTTTTCTCAAGAAAATCTGCGCCAATCTTAGTGAATTCTCTAGATAGCAGCGCCTTCGCATCATGCTCAATCTCATTCCTTCGAATTCGTGACAGGCAGAACTCGTAATGCTCCACTAAATCAACAAGGGCCATCTTACGATCTAAATGGTTGTGAAGCCTTGAGTTCAGACCCTCGCTTCTTTGATTGCTTTGCATGCCCAAAAAACGCCTCCCCCTTGTGAACGTTGCGGCCCACTTATGCCTAAGTTCATACATCCTGTTCATCCATAGGTTATCTTCTTTGATATTATGGGTATCTCTAAACTCTGTCCAAAGGCTCTCAAATTCAGATTGCTCCATTGCAGAGTATATTAACTTTCTAAAATCCTTGAGCTTCGGACCACGGAACCGTTTCAACGCATTCTGCTCTATGTGCCAACTGCACAATCGATGGTTTGCATCAGACATAACAATGTCAATAGCTCCCGCCATGGCTGCGTCTCCATCTGTGATCAGAGATTTTGGATTCTTCTGGTGCATCGCCTGCAGAAAAGCCTTCAGCAGCCACACATATGACACCATAGTTTCATCCGACAATATGCCGCAACCAAAGACAATTGTGCTTCGATGATGGTTGACACCAATAAAAGGGTTGAATGGAAGATTGTAACGGTTCACACGGTACGTGCTGTCGGAAACAATGACATCTCCAAAAGCACCATAGTCTATTTGCGACTGTCCATCTGACCAGAATAGGTTCACCAGTCTGCCTTCTTCATCCTTACTATATGTGAAAAAAACTCTGGATCATTCTCTTCCATCTGACGCATATGATTCAACACAAAAATCTGCTTCGCTTTCTTCAACCTTTCCCTTCTTGTACCTGGCAAAAAAGTTGTACAAGTCCCGCGAAATAAATCCTGCCTCTCCTGGACCACCGTGGCTCGTCTCCATTACGTCCATGATCTGGTACGGACGAAGCCCACCCAACCCCAACTCGATTGCCTCCGCTTTCTGAGGATCATTAAGCCCTCTGTGCGAACGCAGAACAAAAGAATGCTCTGGTTTAACAAGGGCATGTGTATGGACATCCACAAACTGCCTCATATACCAGACACCTGTGCTTTCACTCCACGCCACATCAAGCATAGCTGTGCATCCACAACGGGTGAGGGGACGTGGCTGTCTTTTCTGATCCGTCCTTTCAAAGTACTTCACCGATCTATATCCTTCAGAAGAGCACATGTATCTCCTCCATATCACCTCCTTGGTGCCTGTCTTGTACCTCACTTTACTCTTTCTTACGCTAAACCCTTTATATTTTGCATAATTGTTGTAAAATTCATAGAAATCTTTCTCGCTCAAAAAAGTCTGATTTGCAACACTGTTGTATTCATTTAATTCTTCCAAACTAACATACCCTTCTCCCTCCATTTACGTAACCTACAACAAAAAAATTACTGACCAGAACCATTTTCAAATTAAAAAAATCCTTTACTATACAACTGTGCTGAATTCTTTGATCACAACCTAACTAACGAAGTTTACCAGATTTAAAATTGCCTATCTTATAGTACCACTTTAAACATCCAATAATTACCCACTTTAAACATAACCAAATAACTCTACAATCACAGATTTACAATAAAAAAACACTGTTAGCCAAAAGCTTCAAAAATTTGAAACTTTGCACACCATGAAAGTCACAAATCATAATTTACTGTTTAGAATAACAACGATTGCTCTAACCCATACATATGGATTCATGAAAACTACTAACAAGTCACTGATAATTATACATCAGTCAGTGTAAAAGAGTGGCATTGAAATTTTATTTTCCAATGGAGCAAACTGATCGTGATTCAGCTCTACCTTTGACTAAACAACAAAATATTTTAAACAACAAAGGAATTAACTAAAGTTAAACCCTGTGAGCAACCAGGGAGGGAAATTTCAAATTTATGGACCATGTATGCTGTAACATATACAGGGGAATTTGATCAACAACAGGGAAATGGACAACAAATAATTCTGCATTTGTTCATGGGCAACAGTCATGGGAATTTGTATGCTTCAATCAACAACATTCATGGGCAACAAATAATTATGCATGTGTTCTGCAATCTACACAGGGAAATGGAAAGAAAAGGTGAAGGAGTAGGAGGCGACCTGGACAGTGATGCCGTCGGCGTCCGGACGAAGATTAGGGGCAGCAGCAGCGGGTAAAAAGGGAAATGCCGGCGATGGACACGATCGGCGGCTCCAGGAAATGCAGGCGGCGGGGTCGGGCGCGCGGGATCTCCGGCCCGGGATCAGGCGTCCAGTGGAGGCGGGGGCGCGCCGCCGCGCGGGATATGGCCGACGGAGGGCCCGCGCGGGGTGCGTCCGGCGGATGGGAGGAGCGGCGTACGGGCGGCCGAGGGCCGGCGCGGGGTGCGGCCGGCGGAGGGGCCGCGTGGGGCGCGACCGGCGGAGGGGAGCGGTGGGGTACGACCGGTGGAGGGGAGGCGCGGGGTCCGGCGACCGGCGGAGGCGGGCGCGCGCGCGCCGCGAGGGGTCGGCGCGGGCGGCCGGGGTCGGCACGGGCGGCCGGATCCGGGGGTGACCCCGCGGGGCTTGGGCGGACGACGCGGGGCGGCGGGGTCGGCGCGGGCGGCCGGATCCGGGGGTGACCCCACGGCGGCGTGGGCGGCCGGATCCGGGGAGCAGCGGGGTACGACCGGTGGAGGGGAGGCGCGGGGTCCGGCGGACGGCGGAGGCGGGCGCGCGCGCGTCGCGAGGGAACGACGCCGTCGGTAGGGCGCGGAGAGAGGGAGGGAGGGAGAGGGAAAGGACCTCGGGGCTGGGGTTGGGCGGGCCCGCGGAGGGAGAGGGAGGTTCTGACTTGTGGGCCGGCATTTGGTTACCGTAATGGTAAATTTGTCACAATTACCGCTAAACCCTTTCTATAAATGGAACCATATTGCCTACCACCACGTGGTGGTATGATCCACCGTAAAAGACCCCATTATCTTTCGTCGTGACACGTACTGGAACTGATCCAAGTACTAACAGATCGAGATCGTAGCTTCTTGGTCTTGGTCAGATTCGGATGTTTTGTTCATCAGGGATAAACGTCGCTGTGAAAAAAAAAACAGGAACCCGGCCAGGTCATCTCATTCTCAAAATACAAACACATCGAAGGAATTCAAGAACCGATCCAGACTAATCCTCTAGCCCCTTCGGCTCCTTGCATTGGGAATCATTGCCTGGAACTAATTTTAGCCGGATTGCTTGCCCAATTTGTATAAAAACCGAACGAAGCCAGATAAGAACTCAGAAACAGAAATTATGAAATAATCCTTCTAGAACTGATTCGGAGTTCCTAACATTCCACGACCAGTTCCAACAATGCAGTAAAGCTGAATGTTGATACTGCTGCGAGATTAGGAGTTGTATGCAGAAGAAGAGTCGAGGATTAAGCAGTATAATGATAACCTTTAGTTATCAATATATTCATAATACACAGTATTCGTTTTTTTTAAAAAATACAAACAGTAGTAAAGTACCTGCTGTATGCATTGTTGCGTAGAAACGCAATGAATTTAGCGATAATAATACTAGTTATCTGCATAATGTTCCAGCATTTATATGGATTGGCGAAATTACAAAAGGTACATGACCCGTCCGTCTCACTCTCAAATAAACGACAAAATAATGACCACAAGGATGTGGATGAGGTTGAAAATAAGTTGGTCGCTAAACTTTTGGCCACCGGCGATTGTATACCATATGAAGGACTATCGCAATGCCGACGCAGCGAACGACCTCTCGGACTTCATGGGACATCCGGCGGCAGCAGCGAGGGGCTTGGAGCTCCGACTCCTCTTCCTCTTCTAGCACGTCGGCGGCCGGGCATCTTGACGTCCCCCGGCGCCGGCGTCTTCGCGTCCTTTCGCACCTCGGCGCGCACACTACGGGAGAATGGACATTTCCCGAGTGTCCATTGCTTCCCCGAGTGTCAAAAATCGGGCACTCGGGGAAGAAGAAAAACACTCGGGGAGGAGAGGCTTCCCCGAGTGCCATAGGGTCCATGGCACTCGGGGAAAAGAGACACTTGGGGAAGGCCCTCTCCCCGAGTGCAACACTCGGGGAAGAGAGGCACTCACGGACAAAAATTGGTACTTAACAGCGTAAATGGACGGAGCTACGTTAAAACACTCTTCCCCGAGTGCCATCCCCTACCACTCGGGGAAGCAAGCCTCTTCCCCGAGTGCCTCATGTTAACATCGAAAATTGGTACAGGAGAGGGACTGATTTGTGGGCCTGACTTGGTGACCAATCCCGTTCAACGGAAGGAAATTTCTTCAGAAGATTCAAGGAAGTCAAGGGCATGTGCTTCTCTTTGACCCTGCCGGATGATCAGCTGGCTGATATGGCTGTTGCGGGGATGTTGCCAGCTATTCGGGAGAAGTTGTTTAGCATGGAATTTGACAACCTTGGTCAGTTGTCTCAGAAGCTGTCATTGATGAGTAATCAGGCCTATGGGTTCAAAAAGGATACCAGATTTGCCAAGCACCATGACATAGCTGATATCTACAACCAGTTCCTCGACAAGGCTGACCAGGTGGAAGATTTTGATGATGACAAGGAAGTGGCTGCCGCTGAGATTATGTGGGGCAAGGAGCCCTTGACTATGAACCCGCGGTGCATAAAGCTAACCAAGGGCACATATGACTTTGATGTCACCAAGGCTGACAAGCTTTTTGAGTTCTTGGTAAAAGAAGGCCGAATCAAGTTGCCTGAAGGGCATTCTATGCTTCGGCCCGATGGGGTTAAAAAGAAACGTTACTGCAGTTTTCATGATAGAAACTCTCACTCCATCAATGATTGCAGGGTCTTCAGGATGAGGATCCAAAAGGCTATCCAGAAGGGGCATTTGAAATTTGACAATAAGATGAAGCTGGATGGCCACCCTTTCCCTCAAAACATGGTTGGCTTTTCTGTCAATATGGTGACTGCTGAGGAGAAGGGGAAAATGAAAGTCTTGACGTCAGCTAGAGCAAAACAGGGTGGATCAGTGGATCCCACACGCCAAGTGACGGTGGAGCAAGTCCACGGGGAAGCCCCTCGCGTCCTCAAGAGCTAGGTCGAAGTGGGGGAATCATCCAGGACCAAGCCCAGGGTTACCACACGCATTCTCCTCAATAAATGGCAGCGTCAGTAGGAAAAAGAACGCTACCAGAAGTAGAAATATGAAGGGGAGAGGCGTAGGTTTGAAGAAGAGGCGCGCAGGAAAGAGCTAGAGGAGAACGCGCGGGAACAAGAGCGCGCACACTGGGGATGCACTTTCTTTAGGCACTGCTGGAACGAAGGCTTGAAGCTCCCCACGTTGAAGAATTGCCCGGAGTGCAGTGATAAGTACTCTGAATACAGGCAAGAAACTGTCAACCGCCGATCCATCCATGAGAGAATTGGAAGGATGCATCCTAACGATGGTCGGCGTCTAAAAATAATTGAGGTCATTGATCACCTAAGGAAAAGGCAAGCTGACCAAAGATGGGCTGATCAAGAAGAAGAGGAACGCGAGTACATCTGGCAAGAAGGACAGTGGTGCCCTCCTGGCTTAAGGAGAAGCCAAAAGAGAAGGGTTCAACGCTTGAGGAACCGGGAGTTGAAGCAGGCGGGAATCCAGAGAAAGCAAGTGTGGCGCCCAAAAGACAAGCCTGAAGGATCGGGTCGTTCGGCTCCGGAGTGCATGGTATACTTTTTGCCGAATGAGTTCATGGCTCCCGCTAACCAAGTTGTGCAGGAGGAAACGTTTCCAGATACCAGTGAGGATGAACAGCTTGGGGGATTAATGGCGCAGCTGGTATTGGCTAAGCAGGCCACCTTTGACAAACCGGCCAAGAATCGACACATGAGGCCGTTGTATTTGAAGGGATACGTCAATGGCAAGCCATTGACCAAGATGTTGGTTGATGGCGGAGCTGCGGTCAACGTGATGCCGTACACTACCTTCAGATAGCTTGGCATGGGCCCCGGGGACTTGACGCCAACAAGCATAATTCTGAACGATTTCACTGGGAATCCTTCAGATACCAAGGGCTGCGTACACGTGGACTTGATGATTGGGTCCAAGACTTTGCTCACAACCTTCTTTGTCATTGAAGGCAAAGGAGCCTATAGCTTGCTGCTTGGGCGGGACTGGATCCATGCCAATTGCTGCATTCCATCTACCATGCATCAACAGCTCGTTCAGTGGGTAGATGACGATATTGAAGTGGTCCAAGCAGATGATTTAGTGAGCGTGGCAAACGTTGAACCAGCTTTCTGGGAATATCAAGGCATCGATTGTTTCTCGGGAGAAAAGACCGGGGGTGAAGGTCCCGTTGAGCTCGTCGTTTGTGATCAACAGCCGATTCAAGCAGTCGGCTCTTATAGTAATTTTTAAATGGATAATCCAGTTAATGGAACTGATGGAAAGTTAGGGCGAGGATTCATGTCGGCCGACAAATTAGAGAAAATTGATATTGGAAATGGTGACAAGCCAAGGCCGACATTCATCAGTGCTAACTTGGAGTCAGGTTTCAAAGAGGAGCTAATCAAGTTGTTAAAAGAATATAAAGATTGCTTCGCTTGGGATTATTCGGAGATGCCTGGTTTGGACCATTCTATTGTCGAGCATCGGTTGCCAATCAAGCCTGGTTTTAGGCCTTATAAGCAACCTCCCCGAAAGATCTACAAAGATGAAGTATTGGCCGATGTGAAGAAGGAAGTTGAGAGATTACTTGATGCAAACTTCGTTCGGCCATGCAGGTATGCGGAGTGGATCTCTAACATCGTTGCTGTTTACAAGAAAAATGGGAAGATGAGGGTTTGCATGGATTTCAGAGATTTGAACAGAGCTACTCCTATGGATGGATACCCAATGCCTGTTGCTGATTTGTTGGTTGATGCTGCTGCTGGACATAAGGTTATCAGTTTTATGGATGGTAATGCAGGGTACAACCAAATATTTATGGCACTAGAAGACATATCGAAGACAGCCTTCAGGTGTCCTGGTCATATAGGCTTGTTTGAGTGGATAGTCATGACATTTGAGTTGAAAAATGCCGGTGCAACTTATCAACTAGCCATGAATTATATCATTCATGAGTTGATCGACAAAATTGTCAAAATTTATATTGATGACGTCGTGATCAAATCTTTGAATCGTGACTCGCACTTAGAGGATGTGAAGAGAACTCTGGAGTGCACCCGAAAGCATGGATTGAAGATGAATCCAAACAAGTGTGCCTTTGGGGTATCAGCTGGAGAATTCTTGGGATTTCTGGTACATGAAGGAGGGATTGAAGTTGGCAAGAAAAGCATGAAAGCCATCGATGAAGTTGTTCCTCCAACCAATCTCAAGGCGTTGCAATCACTGCTTGGCAAGATCAATTTTGTGAAAATGTTCATTTCAAATTTGTCACAAAAGGTTTTGCCCTTTCTCCGTTGTTGAAGCTCAAAAAGGATCAAAAATTTGTATGGGGTGACGAACAACAAAAGGCTTTTGATGAGATCAAGCGATACATGAAGGAACCACCAGTACTGGTGCATCCGCAGTTGAACAAGCCTTTTAAGTTGTACGTGGCGGCCGATACCCAAACCATTGGATCGGCCCTTATACAAGAGTTTGAAGGAAAGGAGCGGGCAGTAGCGTACCTTAGCCGAAAATTACTTGATCCTGAGACCAGATATTCGGCTACAGAGAAGCTGTGTTTATGTGTGTACTACTCGTGTACAAAGTTTCGGCACTACTTGTTGAATGCCGAATGCGTTGTATACTCCAAGTTTGATGTAATAAAACATATGTTATCTATGCCAATTTTGAATGGAAGGATTGACAAGTGGATTTTGGCCTTACCTGAGTTTGAGTTGAAGTTCGAATCGGCAAAAGCTATAAAAGGTCAGATTATTGCCGATTTTATCACCGAGCATCGTGATCCATCAATTGATTTGCTTGAAATTACTCCGTGGGCTTTGTTCTTTGATGGATCCTCATGCGGTAAAGGTGGAGGAGTAGGGATTTTATTAATTTCACCCAGAGGTGAGATGTTTGAGTTTGCTATCCCTATTCAGCCTACTGTCACAAACAATCAAGCTGAGTACGAGACGTTGCTTAGAGGGCTTCAGTACCTAAGAGAAGCTGGGGCCGTTTCAGTTGAGATTTATGGAGATTCAGAGTTGGTTATAAAGCAATTGAACGGCCAATATGAGTGTAAGAGTGATGCCCTGAGGAATTATTACGAGGAATGCAGGGAAATCTTAAAGAGTTTTCAGTTAGTAATTCTACAACCTATTCCTAGAGAACACAATGAAGAGGCAAACAGGTTAGCTCAAAGTGCTTCAGGTTATAGAGAGAATCAAGAAGCGTTTGCCATGGAGGTATGTGCTTTCGGGAGTGATCTCGCAGAAGATGATTGGAGAAAGGAAATTGTTGATTATCTAGAGGATCCATCCCGAAAGGTCTCTAGGAAGCTTAGGTACAAGGCTATAAAATTTGTTCTTCTGGATGGAAGTCTATTTTACAAATCATTGGATGGGGTGTTGCTGCAATGCCTGGGTCCAGAAGAGGCAAAGAAAATGATGAGCGAGGTGCATGATGGGCTGTGTGGAGCACATCAGTCGGCCTACCGTATGAAATGGGTTATTAGGCAAGCTGGGTGTTTCTGGCCGACGATGTTGGAAGATTGCTTTGAGTATTACAAGGGATGTCAAGATTGTCAGAAGTTTGGAAATATTCAAAGGGTTCCAGCGTCAGCACTGAATCCAATTATCAAGCCATGGCCGTTCAGAGGTTGGGGTATAGATTTGATTGGCCAGATAAACCCGCCGTCTAGCAAGGGGCATAAGTTTGTGCTTTTGGCAACAGATTACTTCACCAAATGGGTTGAGGCAATTCCACTGAAGAAAGTAACATCAGAAAACATGGTTGAGTTTGTTAAAGAACACATCATCTATAGGTTTGGAATTCCTCAAACAATTACAACTGATCAAGGAGCTCAATTTGTATCCTTGGAGTTCAGGGAGTTTGCCGAAAGCATGGGAATCATATTGTTTAATTCTTCTCCTTATTATGCCCAGGCTAATGGTCAGGCAGAGGCTTCTAACAAAATCATGATCAAGCTTATACAAAAGAAGATCGACCAGAATCCAAAGAGGTGACATTCGGTACTTAACGAGGCTTTATGGGCTTACCGAATGGCCCCTCATGGGGCTACAAAGACTTCTCCTTACGAGTTGGTTTATGGGCATCATGCTGTTTTACCTTGGGAGATGCAATTAGATTCTAGGAGAGTGGTTTGGCAAAAGGACTTAAGCTCCAAAGATTATAGTGGCTTAATGATGGATGAGTTAGAAGATCTGCATATGATTCGTCTTAGAGCCCTGGAAAACATTGAAAAGAACAAGCTGCGAGTTGCTAATTATTACAACAAAAAGGTAAAGGTTAAGCAATTTGCAGAAGGAGATTTGGTTTGGAAGGCGTTATTGCCGATTGGGACTAAGTATAGTGCGTTCGGCAAATGGTCCCCGAACTGGGAAGGTCCTTTTCGGGTGGTCAGATGTGTACCTGGTAATGCTTACATATTTAAAACTTTGCTAGGAGAGGAATTTTCTGCTGCAATAAATGAAAGATATTTGAAGAAATATTATCCTAGTATTGAAGTTGATCGTTGATCACGAACACCAGGATTACAAGCACTTGATACACAGGAATAGCCTGCGTTCAAGATAGAAGCCGCCTTTAGAACAAAAAAATCTTAGACAGGGGAGACGGCCAATACCAAGATGTATTGCCCTTAGCACAAAAATACATGACATTACAGATATTTCTTGCAGGCTTTTATTTGATAATCCAGCTACTCAAGATTACAAGGGGTGGGAAGCAGAAGGCCTGGTGAATGAAGCGAAAGTATGCTTCATTCATTTTTCTTGTTTTGCTTCCTCAGCTCCTCCCTCTTCAACTGTTCCAGGACCACCGTGACGACAACCTGGAAGCTTCGAGGATTACCATGGCTTGCAGCTTCCATTAGGCTATCCCAAGTGGCCTTCAAGTTGTTGTACCTGTCAGAGAAGTCTAAAGGGAGTAACAGTTGTCAGGTGAAGTGAGATTGAGTACGGGAATCAAGCAGAGATGGTGATCTTACCCCCAATCAACGCCTCCAAGCTCATGCGGCGTTCGCGTTCAGCATGGCAGCGGGCGGTGATGTCTCGCAGATCGTGCTCCAGATGCCGAATGTGGCGGCGCAACTGGTGATTGATCCTCTGTTCCGGCGTGGCGTCCTCTTCTTCAAGGGAGGAGTCAGAGGAGATGTACTCGGGTATTTCTTCAGTCCCAAGGATCTCTTCAGGAAGTAGATCAAGGCTGGAGGGGACAAGAAGGGGTAAACATAAGATTGCAAATGAGGGCAAGAAGCAGATTTAAAAGAAAACTCACTCTTGAATGGTGCGCTTATTTGGTGAAGTGCTGTCCTCCTTGATGGGTTGCTTTCCTTTGTCCGCCATGACTTTGGGGTTTTCTCTTCTGGAGCGAGGGAGAAGATGTGAAGTGATGGAGGAGTGTGCAAGTGGAGTTGCAGGGCATCCCAGAGGGCTATTTTATTCACCGAGAGAGCGCATTGGGAGTGATGACTGGTTGGCGTACGTTATTGGAATATCAAGCGGCAGGGTTTTCCTCCCGAATGCGGAGGGTTTTCATTGAACAGTGCTTATGGTTCCCGAACTGAGGATTTTCTGCGGATTTTGCACCAAGGGCAGTTGTTTTCGCGTATTCGGCTCAAGTAAAAGTCCCAAATTCGTTTGAGAACAACAAAGTTTGCAGTTGCAAGCAGGAGGGGATCATCAGAATACAAGCATGGAAATTAAAATTCTTTATTTATTGCCAAAATCGAGCATCCCTAGTACAATCTAATCGAAAAGCCTGTTTAGCACAGACTGGGGATGAGTGAGTTCGGCAATGGCATCGCCATGGCCATCAAGGCGCTCCAAGATGACTTCGATCTCGTCGATGTCCTCTGGTGCGCCGCCCTGGAAGCCGTGCGGCTGGATGGAGTAGTCGACGCCGGTATGCGTCGCCATGGCAGCCAAGCCCAGGGTGGTGCCCAGGCGGATGCCGTGGGTAGCCACCTCGTCCACGCGGTCTTCTACCGCGGCAAGGCTCTCCGCCGGCGTGTCTCCACGGGCGTTCACCTTGTCAGCCAATTGCTCCACCAACATTTTCAGCTGGTCAAGCTCGGCGTCGTGGGCTGCAAAGTTGCAAAACAATGGTGGTTAGTATCGAAAGCCAAATTGGATTGGAGGGTAACTTAAGGGATGTACCGTCGATGGTTGCCAGCAACTGTTTGCGCTGGTCCTCCCACTCGATTTCGGCGATGCAAGCCTTCTTGGAGATTTCTCCCAGCTCGCGCCGGGACTCGTCATGCTCCACCTTGAAGCGAAGGGCGTCTTGCTCCCCGTAGGGCACGGGGGAGTAGCTGTTCGACTCCGAGGAGTCGCCCGGCAGGGCCGAATTCATGGTCGGCGCAGGGGACGGGTTCCATTGGATGAGCCTGAAAAAGAGAAGATCGTCAGAAACAGAGGAAAATCTAGGAAGAATCATGAGGGAAGGTGATGATCACTGCCTCCGACGTGCGCCGGCGCGGCTTCCTTCCGCTTCGTGTCACACCCGATTTTACAAGGAAAACCGAATGCATCTCATATGTGCGCCAGGATCATTTACACACACATGATAGACAAAACGAGAGTAATACCATTGCTGTAATAAAACGTACAAGAGTTTAAACCAGTATGATATCCATTATTACATCCATAGGGGTGGACTCGAAGGTCCAAACAAGACGATAACTAAACGACGACGAGCAACTCCATCGCTGACATCCACAGGCATGATGACCGGGGGATCCGCATGCCTAGAACTCCTCGAAGTCACTCCGGTACTCGTCCTCGCCTCCGACGTTCTCCTCTCGAACGGCGGTAAGCAAGGGTGAGCACACTTATGGTTGGAGCTCGGCAAGTGGGGGAAACAATGCAAGGCTATCAAGGATAGGCTATGGTTCACGACGGTAAGCATTTTATAAGTTGGTCAAGTTTTATTAGCAAGCACCTAGTTACTAGATGTAAGTGTATACCAACCCACTTAACCTTAAAAGAAACCTCAAACCAAACCTCCAACCCATGATTTGCATTAATCTTCAAGTTTATTAATCATGTGAGGGTCCAAGCCGCTCGTGACCGTGAGCACGGCCGATCGATCGTTTTACACTCGCGAGAGGTTGTACACTTTACCCACGGTTCGTGTTCCCCATCTTGCCCGGGTTAGCTAGACCCTTAAACACTTCCAAGGTGAGTGGCTAGGGGTCCACTACGAAGCCTTTACAAAGGAAAGAAGAGAAACCAACAGCCCGCCGCAACAAGCATAAAGCGGCGGAGCGGGCCATAACCCTCCCTAGTGGTCAACACCTTAGCCAAGGCTGCTACCCCAAAAGGACCGGCTATACCCCTTCAACTCCGGCCCCCTGTGCCCCTCTCGGAAAAGAGCTATCAGCTAACCCACTCTCCTAATTAATCAGCTAAGCCAGAGCCATGTGGACTGTGGTTGTACTGTTATCTTGGGTGGTTCTCCATGTTCCGATTATATCAAGTTATCTTGTTTTAAGCACAAGCACATACATAAGCAAGACTTGAGATGTATAACATAAACAAAGCATAACCATACTTATGTTGAGCCAACTAAGCATTTATCTACCCCAAGCATATGTTTAAACAGGGTTGATCAAGGTAAAGTGACAAAGCATCTAGTCAAGTCCTTAGCTAGGTGTTTGCCCATCAGATTTATGCATATCAACAGAAATAGTAAATATTGTTTAGCATGCAGTGTCATAGGTTCAAAAAGATTATGCAGAGGGGGAAAGCCACTTGCCTTCCTCTACAAGCTGGGTGAAATCCTCCTCGAAGACAAAGTTCTTCCGGATCACTTCCGACAGGGAGCTCAGACGAAACAGGCACGATATCTACGAGTCAAACATGGATAGCAATCAATAAACAAAACAGTACACCAAACAGTAGCAAAACTGGTAAATTTACTGTTTAAAAGATTCTACTCGTCGAGATGATCATTTCGGTATATAGAACGCTAAAAACGAGTTAAAATGAGAAAGATATGATTAAAACAAGTTTACGGGGGCCTATTTGCAAGAAAACTATGTTTACAGGGTTGTTTATGAATAAAAACAGGGGCTAAAACATTTTTATAAATTAAATCAGAGGGTCTAGGTGCAAAAAGAAGTGAAAAGGGCTTAAAACAGAATTAAACAGGGTAGACAAGGGCTAGATTGCAAAAACCAGGACCTATCCGTGAATATTCTCAAAGGTGGAAGGACCGGCTTGCTAATATTTGAAAACTCAGGGGCTCTTAATCAAATCCGCCACTCAGCACCGTGGATCTTAGATCCAACGGCTACAGGTGCATGGGTGCACCGTGGACCCGCCGTGGGCGCGGTCCATGGGTCCACCGTGGACCGGCCCACTTAAATCGAAGGGGTACGCGATCCCGCCGTCCGCGCGCGATCTAACGGCCCCGGACGCGTGCGCGCGGCGCGCGGCGGCGACGACGCCGGAGAGCGGCGCGCGCGCGGCGGGAGCTCGCCGGCGTGAGCCCCCCACGGCGCTCCCGGCCACTACTTTGACTACGGGTCGGCGCAAAATGATGCGGGGGAGCTTGCGCACATGCTCGAGGGTTCTACGGGCGCGATTGAGTCTCGACCGGCGGCCGGCACCGTGAGGGGGCGGCGCGGCTGCTCCGGCGAGCCCGCGGGGATGCCACTGGGCGCGAAAAGGAGGAAAACTGGGCAGGGAAATTTGCTTACCACGCACAGGAGATGGTGACGGGCCAACGGGTGGAGAGGAGGCGGCAACGAGGGAGGCTTGGCGACGGCGGCGGCTCGGGCGGCGCTCCGGTGAGCTCGGGGCGCGGCTGCCATGGGCGTTGAGGACGAAAACCTGCGGGCACACGTGCTTGTCAAGCTCCTTGCGAACCTAAAGGTCAAAGTAATCGGGCGGGAGGTCTAGCCCTTCACCGGCGGCGACGAATCGACGGCGGCGGCGGAAACCCGAGGCGGCGGCGCGGCGGAATTGGGGTTCAGCGGCGCACGTGTGTGTGTTGCAGAGGCAAAGGGGAACACAGGGGTGCGTGCGCGAGCTTATAAGGGCCCGAGGATGGAAGGCAAGGTGGGTAGGGGAAGGGGCGGCGGCGGCTTGCCATTGATGGCCGGCGGGCCGTCCGGGCTTAAAGATGGCAAGGGAAACGGCCGTGGGTTTTGGGTGGGGAGTAATTGCCTTAATTGGCATGCTCTCAGAGAAGAGAAAGGAAGGGGAGAAGGCGGGGGCAAGGCGGATTCAGCGGGCATGCGGCGGCGGCCGGCGGGCGTGGGGAAGAAGAAAGGAAGGAAGGGAAAGGGGCCGACGGTGGGACCCACCGTCGGCGCCGCGATGAAAAAGAAAAGGAGAAGGGGAGAGCGGTGGGCCGGCGGGGAAGTTGGGTTGGGCCGCCTGGGCCAAAAAGAGCCGGGCGCGCTTTTGTTTTTTTTTCTTTTTTCTTTTTCAAACTGCATTTTCAAATCCTTTTTCAACTCAAATTCAAATCAAACTTTTGCAAACTTTTCTCAAGAATTTTATAGACTTTAGAGACCACACAAGCAACCAAAAACCATGCAAGCCAAAAGATGATGCACATACACTTGTTGTCTCTAAGTTTATTAAATTATCTTTAATATTTTTAGAGCCCAATTTAAATAGCAATTTAATCTCCTTAAATCCTTAAGACTAATTTAAGTTGCTAATAAATTTTAGTGATGGAATTTTAGGGTGTCACAAATCCTACCCCCTTAAAGAGAATCTCGTCCCGAGATTTAGAAGACTTAGAGAACAGCTGAGGAAAGTCTTCCTTGAGTTCATCCTCTCTTTCCCAAGTTGCTTCTTCCTCGGTGTGATGACTCCACTGCACTTTGCACATTCTGATGATCTTACTCCTGGTAACTCTTTCTGACACATCCAAGATCTTAACAGGATATTCCTTGTACGTCAGGTCATTCTCCATTTGAATATCCTCTAACTGTAGCGGTTCTATCCTAACCTCACTTGTGCATTTCTTGAGCTGTGATACATGAAACACGTCATGAACTCCTGACAACTGTGCTGGCAACTCTAACTGGTATGCTACCTCTCCTTTCCGTTCCAAAATCTTGAAAGGTCCGATAAATCGAGGTGATAACTTTCCTCTGACATTAAACCTTCGTAACCCGCGAATAGGTGACACTCTGAGGTATGCATAATCACCGACTTCCAAGATCACCTCTCTTCGCCGAGGATCAAAGATAGCTCTTCCGTCTTGACTGTGCTGCCTTAAGATTCTCCCTTATGATTTCAACTTGCTTTTCTCGCTTCTCGTATGTCGTCCGGTCCAAAGAATTGCCTTTCACCGTCCGATTCCAAAACAACGGTGTTCTTCACTTCCTTCCATACGCAGCTTCAAAAGGTGCCATTTTGATGCCGGACCGATAGCCGTTGTTATAAGCAAACTCGCATAAGGTAAACTCTTATCCCAACTCGCCATCGTTCTTCAACGCACAAGCTCTCAACATATCCTCGAGTATCCGATTTGTTCTCTCCGTCCGCCCATCCGTCCGAGGATGGTATGTCGAGCCGAAGTTTAACTTTGTATCCATCGACTCATGCAACTTCGCCAAAACCGTGAAGTGAACTCGTGTGCCTCGATCTGACACTATCTTCTTCGGTACTCCGTGCAAACACACTATCCTTGAATTATACAACTCAGCTAGCTTCACTCCTGTATAGGTCGTCTTCACTGGAATGAAGTGCGCTACTTTGGTTAGTCTATCCACAATAACCCAAATAGAATCATACCCATCACGAGTACGAGGTAATCCCACTATGAAATCCATACCGATTTCCTCCCATTTCCACTCGTGTACCTTCGCAGGCCGTAGCAATCCCGCCGGTCTTTGATACTCGGCCTTCACTCTTTGACATACATCACACAAAGCTACATGAGCCGCCACATCTTTCTTCATCCCATACCACCAATATCTCTCGCTTCAAGTCCCGATACATCTTGGTACTACCAGGGTGTATAGAGTAAGCTGAATCATGTGCTTCCTTCAAGATAGCTTCTCTCAACTCCTTGATCTCAGGTACACAGATTCTGTTCTTAAACCACATTGTTCCTTGCTCATCTTCTCTGAATTCCGGAACTTTGCCTAACTTAATCAACTTCTTGTATTCTGCAGTCTTGCCATCAGTCAACTGTCCCTTCCTGATATCCTGCTCAAGTGTCGACTCAATCTCTAACGTCAGAGTCTCACTCGAAGCAACCATTCCCAAATTAAGCTGTGCCATCTCCCAACATAGCTCTTGAGGTAATAGGTGTCCTATCAGCATGCTAGTCTGTCCCTTCCGACTCAAAGCATCTGCCACAACATTCGCTTTTCCTGGATGATACTGGATATCCAAATCATAATCTTTGATCAACTCTAACCATCTTCTTTGCCTTAAATTCAAATCCTTCTGAGTAAAGATATACTTCAGACTCTTATGGTCAGTAAAGATCTTACACTTGTTCCCAATCATGTAATGTCTCCAGATCTTCAATGCGTGAACAACCGCAGCTAACTCAAGATCATGAGTAGGATAGTTCTGCTCATGTTTCCTCAACTGTCTTGAAGCATAAGCTACTACCTTTCCTTCTTGCATTAACACACATCCCAAACCTTGCCGAGAGGCATCACAGTATACATTGAACCCTTTGTGTATGTCTGGCATGATAAACACAGGTGCCGTAGTCAGCCTCTTTTTCAACTCCTCAAAACTAGCCTGACACTTCTCATCCCACTTGAATTCTCTTCCTTTCTCGAGCAGAGTGGTAAGTGGCTTCACTATCTTAGAAAATCCTTCAATGAACCTCCGATAGTACCCTGCAAGTCCAAGGAAACTTCTGATCTCTGGCACATTCTTAGGCGGACTCCAGTTCAATACATCCCGAACCTTGCTTGGATCGACTGCTATGCCTCCATCTGTGATGATGTGTCCGAGAAAAGAGACCTCCTTCAACCGTAAAGCACACTTGCGAACTTGGCATACAAACCGATGTTCCCGTAGCTTCGTAACACAAGCCTCGATGTTCTTCATGTTCTTCCTCACTCCGAGAGAATACCAAGATAGCATCAATGAATACCACAACAAACTTATCCGGATACTCCATGAATACCTTGTTCATCAAATACATAAAGTATGCCGGTGCATTGGTCGTGCCAAAGGACATCACAGTGAACTCATATAACCCGTATCTAGATGTGAATGTCGTCTTTGGTATATCCTCCACACGGATCTTTAACTGGTGATAACCTGATCTAAGATCTATCTTAGAGAAGGCCTTAGCTCCTCTCATCTGATCAAACAAATCCTCAATCCGAGGTAAAGGTTATTTATTCTTGATAGTAACCTCGTTAAGTGATCGATAGTCTATACACAACCTCCTAGATCCATCCTTCTTATCAACGAAGAGTGTGGGGGCTCCCCATGGTGATGAACTAGGACGGATAAACCCTTTACTAAGTAATTCTTCAATTTGTTTCTTTAATTCAGCTAGATCTTTAACATCCATTCTATATGGTCTTTTAGATATGGGAGCAGTACCAGGTATAAGTTCAATACTAAATTCAATGTCACGATCAGGTGGCATACCTGGCAAATCCTCTGGAAACACATCAGGGAATTCATTCACTACCCTTATATCCTCCAAGGCCTTGCCTTCAACAGAGTTCATAACTCCTTTGACAGATGAGGGTGCACTCACATATTCTACTCTTTCCCCTTGAGGACCGGTTAACAGTACTGACCTCTTCCGACACTGAATAACTCCATCACAACTCCTTAACCAATCCATACCAAGAATGACATCTATTCCCCATGATTTTAGAACTACCAGATTAGCAAGAAAGTCTACCCCCATGATATTAATCTTTACTTGTGGGCATATATGACCGCTTTTCATTTCTCCCCCAGGAGTGCTAACTATCGTGGGTTCTTCATTGTACTCATAGATAAGTTATATTTTGCCACAAATTGATCGTTATGAATGAATGTGATGCTCCCGAATCAAATAATACGGTAGAAAGGTGTACAGAGTTGACGAAAAACGTACCCAATACCACGCCAGCATCATTGTGAGCTTGCTCCACCGATACATGATTGACTCGGCCACGCACATGACTCTCGCCGGCCTCTCTTGCCGGGTGTCCGTGGAGTACGAGCTCGCGAAGATGGCTGCCCGGGCCCCGTTCCCAATGTCTCTCGCGGAGTCCGCATCACCCTCTTAGGACAAGCTTGTTAGCATAATGCCCCGGCTCTCTCCACACTTGAAGCATCCTCCAGGCCGAACAGATTGGTGTTTCTGACAGGTGCCCCAGAGTTGTTGCTAGGACGGCTCAGCTGAGGGGTAGGAGCTCTGGGTGTCTGAGGATTGAAGCGCTGAGGCTGAAACGAGCGCTGGAGTTGCATGTTCTGTGGGTACCTCCCAGCTTGACCACCAGGACGATATGGAGTCAGGCTCTGCTGAGAACTGTAACGGGGACGGGTGTTACTGCTAGACTGCCCATGACACTGAAACTTGCGTTTTTGCTCACCCATCTCCTTTCTCTTGCTTTCCAGCCCAATAGCTTTGTTCACCAGCGTCTGAAAGTCCAGGAAGATGTGACTATGCAAAGAGATAGTTCGTAGGACCAATCAAGCCATCCAGAACCTTTCTTGCCTCTTTGGATCAGTGTTGACTTCATCAGGTGCATAGCGTGACAAGTGAGTGAACTTGTCCAGATACTCAGTCACTGACATATTGCCTTGCCTCAGTGACAAGAACTCCCTCTGCTTAAGCTTGAGAACCCCTGAAGGAATGTGATAAGTACGGAAGTTGTCACGAAACTCTTGCCAGGTGATTTTTTGCCTGTTGGGATGAGCAGTTGAGTACGCATCCCACCAATCTGCGACCTGCCCCACAAGTCTTCCAGCAGCATACAGAACCATCTCTCTATCAGTGCACTGCACGATTTCCAGCTTCTTGGTGATAGTTTTCAGCCAGTCATCAGCATCCAGTGGATCAGCTGAGTGGGAAAATGTAGGGGGATGGTGGCTCATGAACTCCTTGTGCCTGTCCCTTGGTGGCGGGGGTGGTGGAGGGATCGGCTGTGGTGGCTGGTTCTGTTGGGCTTGCATCTGCTGCACCGTGTTGGTAAGGTTTTGAATCAATTGCATCCGCGCTGCCAGAACTCGCCGCATGTTTGGGTCCATTGCTTGGTTGATCGGTGGAGGTGGTGCCGGGTTTTGCTGATTTGCAATATGTGCCCGGATCACGGAGTGGCACGTCTTGACCTCCTCCGGACCTGGTGTTTACCATCTGACCGTTAGAAAAATCATATCTCGATAATTGTACTTGAATCATTGCATAAGAGAATAACTCAAAATAAAATGACAGCATGTACTTCAGTTAAGACAGATTCTGTTGACCTCAAAGAATTATGCATAACTTTCTGTGTAATTGTCCAATGACCACGAATTTTTACCAGATTATAGTGTATAAAATTATGGAACCATCCCAACTGGAATCACCTCATTTGGATATGTATAACTCGAGATATAATTCAAACAGTACAGCTATATCAGCAGAGATTTACAGATTCTGACATGTTCATTACTTCGTGCATAATTCCCAGAATATGTATTGTATACTATTGAATTTTTGACAGAAATTCATCCTCTAAATTTGTGAACTAACCCAACTGGTTTCATGTCATTTGGAGTTCTGTAGCTTGAGTTATAAACAAAACATTACTGGTATGTCATGTGACTGCGAAAACAGATTTGATCCAATCATAATTGCATGAGAGATTTAAGCAATGGCAACCGATAAAACCCAAACCAAACTTTAATTAACTTAAGATTTCAGGGCACTGTTTGGATGGCAGGGGTAATATTTACCCCAAGGAAAATGATTTGCCCCTCCCATTTGCCCCTACTAATATTTGTCCCTTGGGGTGTTTGGATGGAGGGGTAAATGTGGATGTGGATGAGAGAGGGAGAGCGGGACCCACCACAAATTTGCTCAAATTTGCTACCTTTTAGGGGTAAATGGAATTAGGAGGGCAAAACTTTTGCCCCACCACATTTGCCCCACATGTTTGGCACCATAGAGGTAAATTATGGGTAAATTTGCCCCATTTACCCCATTTACCTCACCATCCAAACAGGCCCCAGATTGCATAGTGGCCATCACTCCACCATACAATTCACAATCAAGCAAAGATCCAACTCAAGCATGTTTGCAAACAGCATTCATTATTACAAGCAAATACGTTCACGCAGGAACGGTCTATCGAAAAGGTGAATGATAAGGGCGAGCATCCTAGGATCCTAGCCAAGACGAGTGGTAGCTTCATCAGTGCCGTAACGAAGCCTTTTGCGCGGAGGGGAAGCTGTAGTCTGATATGGCATGACTTCCTGAGGCAGTCGCTGTCCTGCAAGCTGTGCTTCCAGACGTGCTATCTTTGCCTGAGCAGCTTGTAGCTCTTCATGATACTTGTTTATCTCCAAAGTTGCTCCCTCCAGATCTGCATTCAGAGCAGCAGTCACCCGTGCCAAGACATCGATGCGGTCATCGCCTCCCCGCCGGCACCACGCTCACTTCGTGCCACTTGCACGTCGAGGCACATGGCGGTACTCCGATTGGAACAACTGCACTCGATTAGCATGGCAGACCGACCAGAGCGCCCTCCTTGCTGCATCATTCACCGCAACGTCATCCGTAGAGAACTGAGCTGTGCTATGATGAGATGACGATACCTCCATCCTTCAGTATCATTCAGAGGCTTCCTGATGTAAACTTTGCAAGTGTAGTAATCCCTCATTCCAGGCTCACTGAAATGCTTGGTCACATAGAGAGGCCTTATGGTATACCCCAGATACCTCAGAACATCCCACAGAAGAATGCAGAATCGTCCATTCTCAGCTTCAGTAGAGTGTTTATGGTATTCAGCTCCATGGTAGCGGGGATCCTCATCTTCCTCTGGGTTACCAATAGCATCGTCACCATCATCCTCACCCACACTGTCATCACTGGAGTCTTCTGGGTCACCTTCGGCACAGATCGGCGAGTGGGGGGTGCTTCCTCATTGACCTGCAGCGCCGGTGGGATCACGATGTCACCATCGCGTCCGCCTCTAGCACTGTGCCATCGTACAGCTGTGGCTGTTCCAATGGCTCTTCTGGCTCCTCCTCCTCCATCTCGACTTCTTCAGGATCCTCTTCTTCTTCTTCTGGCTGGACCTCCTCTGGGTCTTCCTCAATCTCAACCTCTGGCTGGAACTCCTCCTATTCCTCCTCAACATCTTCAAGACGGTGGCGAGGGGCCAGCTGTCCAGTAGGAAAACGCCCACCAGTGCTCTTGCGAGGGGTCATGTAAGTCCTGGCCATCTGTCAAAGCAAAACTGATCTCAGAGTACAGAATAAATCAAAATGATAGTTTAAAATGATAAACAAAATTAAATTAGATTTTTAATGCGTAAATAAGATGATTTGAAGTATGATAAGGCTTTCTAGAACATGAATCCTTAATTTCGTCCATTTCTAACTAAGGCTGCGACCTACAGTCATCACGGCTCTGGTACCACTTTGTCACACCCGATTTTACAAGGAAAACCGAATGCATCTCATATGTGCGCCAGGATCATTTACACACACATGATAGACAAAACGAGAGTAATACCATTGCTGTAATAAAACGTACAAGAGTTTAAACCAGTATGATATCCATTATTACATCCATAGGGGTGGACTCGAAGGTCCAAACAAGACGATAACTAAACGACGACGAGCAACTCCATCGCTGACATCCACAGGCATGATGACTGGGGGATCCGCATGCCTAGAACTCCTCGAAGTCACTCCGACTCGTCCTCGCCTCCGACGTTCTCCTCTGAACAGCGGTAAGCAAGGGTGAGCACACTTATGGTTGGAGCTCGGCAAGTGGGGGAAACAATGCAAGGCTATCAAGGATAGGCTATGGTTCACGCGGTAAGCATTTTATAAGTTGGTCAAGTTTTATTAGCAAGCACCTAGTTACTAGATGTAAGTGTATACCAACCCACTTAACCTTAAAAGAAACCTCAAACCAAACCTCCAACCCATGATTTGCATTAATCTTCAAGTTTATTAATCATGTGAGGGTCCAAGCCGCTCGTGACCGTGAGCACGGCCGATCGATCGTTTTACACTGCGGAGGTTGTACACTTTACCCACGCTCGTGTTCCCCATCTTGCCGGGTTAGCTAGACCCTTAAACACTTCCAAGGTGAGTGGCTAGGGGTCCACTACGAAGCCTTTACAAAGGAAAGAAGAGAAACCAACAGCCCGCAACAAGCATTAAAGGCGGAGCGGGCCATAACCCTCCCTAGTGGTCAACACCTTAGCCAAGGCTGCTACCCCAAAAGGACCGGGCTATACCCCTTCAACTCCGGCCCCCGTGCCCCTCTCGGAAAAGAGCTATCAGCTAACCCACTCTCCTAATTAATTGGCTAAGCCAGAGCCATGTGGACTGTGGTTGTACTGTTATCTTGGGTGGTTCTCCATGTTCCGATTATATCAAGTTATCTTGTTTTAAGCACAAGCACATACATAAGCAAGACTTGAGATGTATAACATAAACAAAGCATAACCATACTTATGTTGAGCCAACTAAGCATTTATCTACCCCAAGCATATGTTTAAACAGGGTTGATCAAGGTAAAGTGACAAAGCATCTAGTCAAGTCCTTAGCTAGGTGTTTGCCCATCAGATTTATGCATATCAACAGAAATAGTAAATATTGTTTAGCATGCAGTGTCATAGGTTCAAAAAGATTATGCAGAGGGGGAAAGCCACTTGCCTTCCTCTACAAGCTGGGTGAAATCCTCCTCGAAGACAGGTTCTTCCGGATCACTTCCGACAGGGAGCTCAGACGAAACAGGCACGATATCTACGAGTCAAACATGGATAGCAATCAATAAACAAAACAGTACACCAAACAGTAGCAAAACTGGTAAATTTACTGTTTAAAAGATTCTACTCGTCGAGATGATCATTTCGGTATATAGAACGCTAAAAACGGAGTTAAAATGAGAAAGATATGATTAAAACAGTTTACAGGGGCCTATTTGCAAGAAAACTATGTTTACAGGGTTGTTTATGAATAAAAACAGGGGCTAAAACATTTTTATAAATTAAATCAGAGGGTCTAGGTGCAAAAAGAAGTGAAAAGGGCTTAAAACAGAATTAAACAGGGTAGACAGGGGCTAGATTGCAAAAACCAGGACCTATCCGTGAATATTCTCAAAGGTGGAAGGACCGGCTTGCTAATATTTGAAAACTCAGGGGCTCTTAATCAAATCCGCCACTCAGCACCGTGGATCTTAGATCCAACGGCTACAGGTGCATGGGTGCACCGTGGACCCGGCCGTGGGCGCGGTCCATGGGTCCACCATGGACCAGCCACTTAAATCGAAGGGGTACGCGATCCCGGCCGTCTGCGCGCGATCTAACGGCCCTGGACGCGTGCAAGCGCGCGCGCGGCGGCGACGACGCCGGAGAGCGGCGGCGACGACGCCGGAGAGCGGCGGCGCGCGGCGGGAGCTCGCCGGCGTGAGCCCTCTACGGCGCTCCTGGCCACTACTTTGACTACGGGTCGGCGCAAAATGATGCGGGGGAGCTTGCGCACATGCTCGAGGGTTCTACGGGCGCGATTGAGTCTCACCGGCGGCCGGCACCGTGAGGGGGCGGCGCGGCTGCTCCGGCGAGCCCGCGGGGAAGCCACTGGGCGCGAAAAGGAGGAAAACTGGGCAGGGGAATTTGCTTACCACGCACAGGAGATGGTGACGGGCCAACGGGTGGAGAGGAGGCGGCAACAGGGAGGCTTGGCGACGGCGGCGGCTCGGGCGGCGCTCCGGTGAGCTCGGGGCGCGGCTGCCACGGGCGTCGAGGACGAAAACCTGCAGGCACACGTGCTTGTCAAGCTCCTTGCGAACCTAAAGGTCAAAGTAATCGGGCGGGAGGTCTAGCCCTTCACCGGCGGCGACGAATCGACGGCGGCGGCGGAAACCCGAGGCGGCGGCGCTGCGGAATTGGGGTTCAGCGGCGCACGTGTGTGTGTTGCAGAGGCAAAGGGGAACACAGGGGTGCATGCGCGAGCTTATAAGGGCCCGAGGATGGAAGGCGAGGCGGGTAGGGGACGGGGCGGCGGCGGCTTGCCATTGATGGCCGGCGGGCCGTCCGGGCTTAAAGATGGCAAGGGAAACGGCCGTGGGTTTTGGGTGGGGAGTAATTGCCTTAATTGGCATGCTCTCGCAGAAGAGAAAGGAAGGGGAGAAGGCGGGGGCAAGGCGGATTCAGCGGGCATGCGGCGGCGGCCGGCGGGCGTGGGGAAGAAGAAAGGAAGGAAGGGAAAGGGGGCTGACAGGTGGGACCCACCTGTCGGCGCCGCGATGAAAAAGAAAAGGGGAAGGGGAGAGCGGTGGGCCGGCGGGGAAGTTGGGCTGAGCCGCCTGGGCCAAAATGAGCCGGGCGCGCTTTTGTTTTTTTCCTTTTTCTTTTTCAAACTGCATTTTCAAATCCTTTTTCAACTCAAATTCAAATCAAACTTTTGCAAACTTTTCTCAAGAATTTTATAGACTTTAGAGACCACACAAGCAACCAAAAACCATGCAAGCCAAAAGATGATGCACATACACTTGTTGTCTCTAAGTTTATTAAATTATCTTTAATATTTTTAGAGCCCAATTTAAATAGCAATTTAATCTCCTTAAATCCTTAAGACTAATTTAAGTTGTTAAGAAATTTTAGTGATGGAATTTTAGGGTGTCACACTTCGTCGGCGGCGTGGCGTCTGTTGCTGTTACCCACCATTGGTTCTTGAGCTGTGTTGGTGGTGAAAAAGCAGGCTTGGGTTGGCAAAGGCTCGAAGGCTGAAAGCTTGATGAAAGGCTAGGGGCACCTACGGCTTTATTTATAGGGATAATGAAGAGATCGTGGCCTTGGATCATGGTGCATATCCCGAGAAACTTGGAAAGTGGAAAGGTTTCCTTAACCGAATCGCCGTCGGGTCGTTTGGAATTCAAGCTGAGTCATATTCGGTTGACTGGCTCGGCTGAGTTGCGGTCGGAGTGCTGTTCGGGTATAGCACTGTTTGACCGTTAGTTACTGAATGAATCGTCCAGAGTTGCAAACAAGGTCATGCAGAGAAAAGGAAAATGAAGTTTATAAAAGGCAATGTTACAAGGACGGTTAATTCGGTTACACATTGCTCAGTACAACTAAATGTTCAAGTACTTTGCAATTACACTAGAGGCATTTGATATTATCTGATTAATGTTCTTCATGCGTTCCTGATAATCTTCCTGAGTATTGGACAGGACGGAGAGTTGTGCCTCGAGCTGGTTTACTTCAACCATGGCCGCGGATGCTTCCTCTTGGGTTTTCTCTATCAATCAGGGGAGCTCGGCTATCTTTTTCTTGTCAGCTTCAATTTCAGCTGACAAATTCTTCAGCTCAGTTTCTAGTGCAGTCTTTCCGACAATTTTCAACTCGAGAGTAGACAGCAAATTGGTCAACATTTCCTTGTCGCTCTCGATTTGGGCTTGTGATCCTTTCACAGCTTGCTCAGCTCTGGCCTTCTTTTGCTCAACGGTTGGTCGGGCGGATTGGCTCTTCAAGGCTCGCCTTATTGCCACGTAATGGATATCCAGGCCTGAGATAGGCTCCAAGGAAGCTTTGATGTCTTCAGGGAGCTCTTTATTGTTGGGTTCCAGCATTTCCTCGAAGTGATCGACATCTCTGATTTGATCTCGAGCATCTTTTTGCAGCCAGGAAAAGATTTCTCTGAGCCTTGCTTGGGTTTCTCCGACAGAGCCTGATTTGAGGGTTCCTCATCCCCTGTTTCGGTAGTTGGATCATTCACCATAAATGAAGAACTTGGTGGTGATGAAGTTTGATCCTGAGAGAGAAGGGTTGCCGAATTAGGGATGGTTCATTAAAAGGAGATGACAGAGTTGGGTGCCTGTGCTTACCTCATGCCTAGTTCCCTGAATTGAGGCAGGGATTTGTTCAGGTTCAGGGGGGATTTCTTGGGCGACCAGTGGAAGAGGAGCCTGAGGAGTTCTTGGCAAAGCTGAAGCGTCTGCTTGAGGGGAAGCTGGTGCAATCCCTGGTGAATTTGAGGCTTCTGGCTGAGATGAAGGTGGATTCATTCCTGGTGAGACTGGAATTGCTGCTTGGCGAGGGGATTGAGCCCTTGGGGAGTTTGAAGCTTCTGGTTGGAATTGTGGGTCCATTCTTGGTGAAGCTGGAATTTCTGATTGAGGAGGGGGTGATTGGATCCCTAGTGAAGTTGAGGTTTCTGCTTGAACAGGAGAAGGTTGAGCCCTTGGTGAACTTGGAGAGGAAGGCTCCATGGGTTGACTCACCAATGTTTCTTCTGCAGATACTAAATAGATGCCATTGTGAGTCATGACCTTTGAAGAAAAGAAGTGATAAAGGACATACCAACAGATGGAACATTGGCAGGTTCTGAAGCTGATAGTTGTTGGGCTTTGGTCTGAAATTGCACAAGATGAAATTTGTCAGACAAAGAATGGTCTTGTGTTCAAGAAAGAAGAGATCTTACCTCAATGGGGACCGTTTTGGTGGTTCTTTTCCTCTTGGCAGCTGGAGGTGCAACCAAGGATAGAACTTTTCTCTTGTCAGAGGTGGAGCTGATGAGAGTTGGGTCCATTGTAGCATATCTGGCCATCAGCTGAGCTAGAGTTGTGGATTTAAATCCCAGAGCTGAAATTGGGCCTACCACATTATAAGCAATTGTCCTAGCTCGAGGGGCAGGCACTATATTCTACAGGAGATGATCAAAATCATGGTTAGTGGTGAAAGGTATGCCTGATCAAGGGAAAAAGATAAGTGTGTTACCTCTGAGGTTGGCTGAAAATCAGGCATCAGCTCCAGGCAGAATGAGTGCACTGGCTCACTGAACATATGGTCATGGAATTCTTGCCACCAGGAAATGAAGAGAGGGTGAGCTATTGTTGTTGGTGTGAAAAGCCAGGTATAAAGAGTTGGGCTACATTCATACTCAAAAACCCTTCTGGCATGTATGCTATCCTTGATTTCCTCTCTAGGTTTGAGGAATTCATGAAGAAACAGTCTTGGGGGCATTTGGCCACATCCTAGCTGTCGGGCCATCATATTTGGCTGATAATACTCATAGGTGCTGTGATTTAACCTCCCTCCACAAAATTCTGCTGGCAAAGCACATGGATGGATAACGATATTGAAGATTTCTATAGATCTTGCATCATGGCATCCAGTTTCAAAGGAGAATTCAAAGGGGAGAGTTAAATTGTCATTGTTCAGATAAGGGAGCCAAAGAGGATCAGGGAAGCCTTTGAAGAAGAGCTCGAAAAGCTGACTAACATTCTGGTCAATAGATATGGTTGAAGCAGCTTCTCCATGGATTTGGCATCCTTTGGTAATTTGAGCTTCCCCTTCTTTGTGGCTGGATGAGGGGAAAAGCCGATTGTTGAGATTGATGTTGACAATCCGGTGCATGTACAGTTGCAGCCACATTTGTACAAACCACCAAGGGCCGTTGACACATAGTATCTTCTGGCCAGTGTGCATTTGAGAAATAGTCTGATGGAGCATGTGATACACGCTTCCTAGGAGGTATTTTCCAAGGGGGATGCGGTGACCAGTAGCCAAATGTGTAGCCATTGCAATGTGATTCAAAGTTGGCTCATTGGCTTTGCCACAGAAAATTGTTGACGGCGTATTTTGGTACACCTAGCATGGTCATTACACTTTGGTTTGGATTTGATTATGGAACTAACCCGCCACTAGGCACACAAATCATATAACAAGTTCATCTTTGTGCATGCATTTGGAAGTGTTGTGTTTATGTAGGAAAACGTGGACATAAAGGACGGATTCGCAACAAGTTCAAGGAGCATTTACGGAGTCTTGTTCGTGTTCATGAGCTTGATGAAATCGCTTCCAAAGGTGGCAAGGACCGAACTGCTACGAGGAACACCCCCGGGGATTGAAGTGTAAAAGATCGAACTTCATGCGAAGAGAACCTCCATCTTGAACGCGAGGATAACATCATCAAAATCATGCAAGTGGAGGGGGCAAAGTACATAAATGCATAAGGACCCACAGAGCAAAAGGGTGACCGAACCGGGCCGAAGTGGGCCCAGGCCGGTCGGCCCAGGCCGGCCGGCCCGGCCTCGTTCGGCACCGGTTCGGTCCCGTTTTCCTTGCCCTCGAAGGATCTTCAACCCTAAAAGCCCCGAGGCGCCGCCAACACCGAGGGGAAGAGTCATTCGCACCAGAAGGCCATCCACAAGCTAGAGAGAGAGGAGGAGGATCTCCGGAGGGAGATCAACCACCTCGAAAGAAGCACCCTCTCATGGAGAAGAAGGAAGACACCGGCGGAAGGGAAACCATGATCAACGGTGCCATGATCAGCACCTTGATGGGGTAATCTTCTCATTCGTCCATGGGTTGTAATCGATCTTGAGATGTAATCGCACTTTGTCGGATTATCTATCTATCATCTTGTGTTGAATATACTTTAATGCTTAAGGTTAGCTACCATGCCGTAAAGGGAGTAGAGCTCCAATGCTTCCTTGGATCCATTCAATACGCCGTGTCCATCAAAGGTCTAGTCATGAATACCTTCGCGTAGTGACAGTACGAGAGGAGGGAAAGGGCGAAACCGTGGTCACAACCCCCGATAGATTAGATTGGTTTTCATGTCTTTAAGCGATTGCATGCTCTAGTATCGTAGACCCGTGGGCGAGTGTCTTCTACCTTGATCGTTTATCATTCTCTCTAGTGTAGTTTAGTTGTTTTCTAGTATAATAATAGTTAGGGTTTTAGTAGCTAGTGTGTCGTTGTTGATCGAACGCTTGTAATCCCCTTGCTCCGCGGATTGACAAGAACCTTGGGAACCCCATGGTGAAAAAGGTGTGGGGCCCGTACGCTTGCGGATCGTAGAGGGATACGTCTTTTATCCATCAACAAGCCCCTTTTTCTGGCACCGTTGCCGGGGAGCAAGTTAGTTTACATCGTTTGATTTGCATCTAACTTAGTTTTATATTTTAGTTTATCTTTTATTTGCTTTATCTAACATATATTATCTAGAAAAAACACTTGTTTTGTTTTTGGTTTTGTTTTTATCTTATTGTCTAGATGGCGTTCGTTAATCAACCCGTGAAAGAACCGGAGAAATCACTAAGGGATTACGCTAGCCCTCGATGTGAAGACATAAAAGTACAAGAGTCGGATTCGAAGCTCGAAGCGACCAAGTATGAGATTAAATCCAAGATCATCGAGATGGTGGCAGCAACCCGTTTGAAGGGATGGTTACGGAGAACCCATATAGACACATAAGGGATTTCACGACGATATGCAACACGGTGCATCAAGAAGGAGTGCCCGATGAATGGTTCAAATGGAATCTCTTTCCCTACTCACTTGCCGGCAATGCAAAGACATGGTATTCGGTTGCGTCCTTTGAAGTTGAAGGCATTGGAACAAGTTGTCAAAGAAGTTTCGCGAGAAGTTCTTTCCAATTAGGAAGGTTCAACATCTAAGGAGGCAAGTGATCACTTTCATGCAAGGAGAAGAGGAAGGGAAAGACCAAGCCTGGGATAGGTTTAACGGATTGATCGAACAAGGACCAAAACTCAGCTTCACCGGTGACGTACTCTTGCATACATTTTTCTATTCTCTAACCCCTAGTTGCATGCAACACGTCGAAATGTGTGCAGGTGGGGATCTCATGGAGAAAACACTCACGGAAGCCGCCCAACTTCTACAAAAAGTTAGTAAAGCGGCTGCCATGCGAAGAGATTGGGAAACAAGACTTGCGGAAGAGCCGGAATATAATTCGAGGAAGAAGAAGTGTGCTGATTTTTCTAAAGAGGCAACCCCGGAAGTCACAAAAGAGGAACCAATCATGGAAAAGCTTGAACAAGAACACATCGAGTCAAGAACTACACCAAACGTCGACTTCGCCGTACCAAAGGAGATGAACAAGAGAAGCATGTCAAGCGCGAAGCCACTAAGGGAGTTCGAACCAATGGATTGGGTTCCTATCGATTATGGAGAAGTATTCGACAAGAGAAGACCGTTCCCTAATCAAAAGGGATTGGCGAGAGCATTGGAAGTGGATTTCCCACCGGAGAAGAAAGCGGAAAATTCATACGACCTTGAAACCACCGGTGAGATTTTTCAAAAGCTCTTTGGAGATGATATAGTGGATCCGGAACATATTGCCGAGGTGAAGAGAATCATGGGGATCAAGCCTGAAGCATCACCATACGCTCGCCTCGCTGAAATCTACTCGATAGGATCCGAAGAAGAAGAGAAGATGACACCGCACTTGAGTTGCGAAATCAACGGAGTTCAATGCAAAGCTTTATGCGACATCGGAGCCCAAGTAAGTGTCCTATCTTCTAAAATTTACGATCAAGTTCAAGACCACAACCTAGACTTAGCTCCAACATCAACGAAATTAATTATGGGTGATGGTAGAACTATCAAACATCTAGGTATTGCTTGCAACATGAAAGTAAAAATCTCTAGAAATTATATACCAACCGATTTCTTTGTTATCGATGCTTACCATAGTAATCATGATCACCTAATCCTAGGTAGGCCCTTTCTTAAGTTGGTTGATGTTGTGTTAGATGCCGCAGAAGGCAAAGTAACAATGAACCTTAATGGAACAAAGTACACATATAACTTTCTTCGTGCTTCTAAACACCTTACACCCTTTCCTCCCGAAGACGAAGAAGTAGAAGAGATAGATAGCCTTTGTTTTGTTGAAACCCTTGGAGACCCACTACAAAGAGCGATGGAAAATCAAACCAGTGATCAACAAGATGAAGAACTAGAAGAAGCAACAAAAGGCTTAGAGCCACATGATGGAAGCGTGGAGGAAGGAAAATTCGAAGACATAGGAGAGATTAAACCCGAGGATCCACAAGCGCCCGAAGTAGACCTTAAACCTTTGCCCAAAGGATTAAAGTATAAATTTTTGGGCCCCGACAAGACCTATCCAGTCATCGTGAGCGACGAGTTGAGTCCCGAAGAAAATGAGGCGTTGCTGATTTTATTAAAAAACATAGGAAGGTGATTGGATATTCGATTAATGATCTCAAAGGTATTAGCCCAGCCTTTTGCACTCATCGTATACCAATGGAAGACCAATGTAAGCCCGTAGTGGACCACCAAAAGAGGCTAACTCATGCCATGCGAGAGGTAGTAAAGAAAGAGGTCATCAAGTTACTTGATGCCGGAATCATCTACCCGGTTCCGCATAGCGAATGCGTGAGCCCGATACATTGTGTACCGAAGAAAGGAGGTTTGACCATGGTGAAGAATGAGAAGAACGAATTGATACCGCAAAGAACCATGACCGGGTGGCGGATGTGTATCGATTATCGTAAGCTTAACAAAGCGACGAAGAAAGATCACTTCCCCTACCGTTCATTGACGAGATGCTCGAGAGGTTAG
This sequence comes from Cenchrus americanus, assembly GCA_947561735.1. Taxonomy (NCBI): domain Eukaryota; kingdom Viridiplantae; phylum Streptophyta; class Magnoliopsida; order Poales; family Poaceae; genus Cenchrus; species Cenchrus americanus. Next base: position 256,473,754 of record OX387241.1, read on the forward strand.
CAAACCACACTTATTTTTGCTTTCTCGATGGATACTCGTGAAGGATCAGATGGCGACTAGAGAGGGGGGGGGAGTGAATAGGAGCCGGTAAAGATTCTTCCAAAAGAATCCGGCCTATACCCTAGACAAACCCCGGTCACACACAAGCGATGGATCGAATCACGCACCAATCGCCAAGACCACGAGGTTATGGATCAACCTCTAGCCTTAGGAACGATTCCTAGAAGTACACGCGGAAGCACTAGAAAGGGAGGGAGGAATCGAACCAAGAAGCAAAGCACACAAAGCTCGGCGGACCGTCCGCGCAGAGGGGGCGGACCGTCCGCACGGAGCCTCGCGGACCGTCCGACCCGAGGCCGCGGACCGTCCGCCACCGCACCGCGGACCGTCCAGCCCAACACCGCGGACCGTCCGTTAAAGCACACGGAACCTCCGAAGCGACCCGAGAAAAACGGACCGTCCGCCGAGGCCGGCGGACCGTCCGCACCACCCGCGGACCGTCCGCTACTCGAGCTCGGACCGTCCGCAAACCGGGCCGCAACCAAAACCAAAAGCCAAACCGGATCGAAATCAAAGATGCGCAAGAACACGACGAACACGCGACGAACGACCTCCTCACGGACCGTCCGCGACCCCCCCCGCGGACCGCCGCGCCGCGCGGACGGCACGAAACGGCCGACCCCCGAAAGTCAACTCCCCCAAATCATCATCGGATTTCCCAAACGGTTGAAGCTATGGAGACAAGGGTTTGGGGACTTGAAAAGCGTCACACAAGGATGCTATAGCCCAAAAATCTTGCCTCCTAACTCCCTAAATCACCGGGAATCGCGAATCCTTTGAGCACCACCAAAAGCTAGAGCACCGAACGAAAATTCGCGAATCGAAGTGGTTTCCGGCGTTTGAGGGCACAAGATCAAGCACAAAGATGCACAAGACATCTATCCATGTTTCCCTCAAAGAAATCCGGGAAGAAACCCACTCAAATCCGCGGAATCACACCGGGAACAAAGGCACGAAAACAAGCACAAAAAGCCACGAAAAACAACCCCGAATCTTCTATACAAACCAGGAAAGATTCACAAGGTCTAGCATGCCGCCCTAGCATCCATCCCTCTCAACAAATCTCTCATGAAGCTCTCATGCTAGCCTAGAGAAAATGGGAGGAAAAATAGCTACGAAAATGAGAAAGAGGAGGGAGGAAATGAAACCCTAAGTCGCGGAGAGGGAGAGCCATCCACACACACTCATGGCTTATATATCAGGTCCCGCCGGAGTGGTAAATGACTCGTCTACCCCTAACTAAACTACTGGCGATACAACCCACGTAGGGGCATTTAGGTAATGTTTGTGGGTCTTGCCATCGGACGGCCACGCCTTTGCCGCACCCCGCGTCCTCCCGACGCAAGCCATGCGATCCCGCCGCGTGTCCTCCGCCTCGAAGCTTTCCGACACGCCCGGATCCCGTCTCCGTCGTGTTGGGCCCTCGGACTTGGTTTTGAGGCCCAAACCAAGAAACCGTCCGCCGATGGTTTTGTGGGCAAACCACCAAACCCCGCGTGCTCGGTCCGGCCTCCCGCCAAACCACTTGACTTGACCGCCACCGTGCACCGGCTCACTTGTCCATGACTTCGTCTTGCTTGTGTCGCCACCATGTGGCCCGCACCCAGTCCCGCTGTCCACCGGGTCCCTCGAACCGAGCCTACTTGTCTCTCCATCTCCCGGAGGCCCCTCAAGGCTGAAGACCTTTCGCGCCCGTTCTTCACCCGCAACAACACGAACTAGGCCGCAGCCTACACCCGCGCACTAAGCCAAGAGTCGGTCCAACACCCGTTGTCAATCACTCATCACCGAGGAGCGGTCATCCATCGACCACTGGGACGCTCCTGGTCCTCAATCTCCCCCTTGATGAGTGCATTGACAACACACAACGCGAAATGAAATTCAGAGAAAAAGAGAAAAGAAAGAAGAAAGAAAAACAAAGAAGCTCAACTCATGACCAAAACCGAAGAAAGGCAAAGAAAGGTCACAAGCCAAGCAAAGCACAAAATCCACACCGAAAACAGCAAGAAAGCTCCCCCTGAACAAATGCAAGCTCCCCCTGAACATGTGAATGCAAACTCCCAAATTTCAGCTCACCTCTTCTGAATTTTCATTAAGCTCACCTTTTATATCTCCCCCTTGATGAGTGCATTGACAACACACAACGCGAAATGAAATTCAGAGAAAAAGAGAAAAGAAAGAAGAAAGAAAAACAAAGAAGCTCAACTCATAACCAAAACCGAAGAAAGGCGAAGAAAGGTCACAAGCCAAGCAAAGCACAAAATCCACACCGAAAACAGCAAGAAAGCTCCCCCTGAACAAATGCAAGCTCCCCCTGAACATGTGGATGCAAACTTCCAATTTTCAGCTCACCTCTTCCGAGTTTTCATTAAGCTCACCTCTTCTCTCCCTTGTTGACAATGTATGAATCAAGGTGAAAATGCAGAAATGCAAAACAAAGCATATAAACAACTACATGAGCTTCTCAAATAGGCCAAATCTAGTGTCAAAGGCTAAAAATGAGACAAAGATCACACATATGAATCATAGCATAGTCAGAGCATTGCCACAAGTAATATATGAAAATACAAGCATGTGACAAAGCAAAATTTTCAGATTTTAGCAGTTTTACCAAAAGAAGGCTCGCTTCACATGTAAAAAGCCTATCCATGTCACACTTGAGCCACAAACATGCATACCATTCAAAGATCATACAAGGATATCAAATTCTCAGCAAAAGATCATGGCAAACACCCATAAAGCAAAGCATGTCATGTCAAAGCTCATGAGCCATGTGTCCACTTCGGGGAGACTTCTCCACTGGTGAACATCATGCAACATGTTTTGCACCCATATGTGAAAGATAAGACATTTTAAGCATAGACATAATGGATGGAGCATTTTTCAAGCATTTTACACTTCTTTTCAAGATTAAATCATTTTATGGTACATGAAGTGCCTTTGCGGCAAAAAGAAGCTTATGCTCCCCCATGAATGCAACATAGGCTAAACATTCACAATGATATCCGGCCTTTGGCCCAAATACAAGAACAAGGCATCCAAGCACAATCTAAGCATGAAAAGCACATTTAGACCAAACTGTGACATGGATACACAACTACACATGAGTGGAGCGTATTTCATCAAAAATTAGTCAAGATTAGCATTTATTTCAAAAAGGGCTATCTCACCACACATATATCTCAAATATTCCAAGAGCATAGCCTCACATCACCATTTCTCCACACATATGACCAAAATCTCACAAATAGCCAAAGAGACTCAAATATGGCATATGAAAGAAGCTCATCATCCTAAAATGCAATATGATACAAATGCAACATGATATATGACAAGATGGCTATCCTACCATGGTTTATACATCAAGCAAAGCATGTATATACATCAAAGTAAACATGGTATGATACATATGGTACAAAAAGGAAATCCCCCAAGAATCAACTAGAAAGGCCAACAAACCCCAAGTTCCCCTCGCAAGCGCACAAATGTAGCTTGGTCGAGAGGCTTTGTAAAGATATCGGCTAGCTGATCTTGGGTAGGGACATGGCTCAAAACAATGGTTCCTTTCTCCACATTGTCCCTCAAGAAATGATACCTCACTTCTATATGTTTGGTTCTGGAGTGAAGCACTGGGTTTTTGGCTACGCTTATGGCACTGGTGCTATCACAAAGAAGTGGGATCTGGGTGCACTCCTCACCAAAGTCTCTCAAAGTGTACGAAATCCACAACAAGTCGGGAACAACAACTCGCGGCAGCAACATACTCCGCCTCCGTGGTAGACCGAGCTACACTAGAGCGCTTTGCGGGAAGACCATGAGACCAACGAAGACCCAAGAAACTGGCAAGTACCAGAAGTAGACTTCCTCTCGACTCGACAACCAGCAAAATCCGCATCAGAAAAACCATGTAGAGAAAGAGTCGAGGAGGAAGAATACCAAAGGCCAAGACCAGGGGCAGACTGTAGGTACCTGAAAATCCTCTTGACGGCCTGTCGATGTGATGTCCTCGGCGAAGCCTGAAAACGAGCGCACAGACACACGCTGAACTGTATGTCTGGCCTCGTCGCCGTCAAGTAGAGGAGGGAGCCGATCATGCTCCTGTACTCCCGCTGGTCCACTGGTTCTCCGTCCTCATCCGCATCCAAAGTGGCCGTACTCCCCATGGGAGTCGACATCGGCTTCACATCTTGCATCTGGAACTTCCTCAGCATGTCTTTCGTGTACTTGGTTTGGTGCACAAATGTACCGTCCTTCACTTGTTTGATCTGCAGCCCGAGAAAATACTGCAACTCGCCCATCATGCTCATCTCGAACTCCCTGCTCATCTCATCTGCAAACTTGGCAACAAGGTTATGTGACGAGCCACCAAAGACAATATCATCCACGTATATCTGAACAATCAGCAAGTCATTTCCATGCTTGAGGAGAAACAAGGTTCTATCCACGGTACCCATCACAAACCCTCTGCTCAAAAGAAAACCTCTCAATCTCCCATACCAAGCATGGGGCGCCCGTTTCAACCCATACGAGCCCTTTTCAACCCGTATACCCCGTGTGGGTACAACTCGCTCTCAAACCCGTGTGGTCGCTTCACATACACCTCCTCCTCTATGACCCCATTCGAAAAGCACTCTTCACGTCCATCTGAAACAACTTGAACCCTTTAGCCACGGCAAAGGCTAGAAGGATCCGAATTGCCTCAAGACGGGCCACAGGAGCAAAGGTCTCCTCATAGTCGATCCCCTCCTTCTGACTAAACCCCTGAGCAACAAGTCCGGACTTGTTCCTCACAACCATCCCATTCTCTCCCTCTTTGTTCTTCCAAACCCACTTGGTTCCTATGGGACGGCAATTTGGAGGTGGTTCAACTAACTCCCACACCCCGGTTCCTCTCAAAGTTTTCCAACTCCTCATGCATAGAATTGACCCAGCTTTGCATTAGATAAAGCACGTCCAATGTCCTTGGGCTCAAAAGTAGCGACAAAAGCAAGATGAGCAAAATGAGAGGAATTCCCGGACCTCGACCGTGTAGTGCGTTCATCGATGTTTCCAATGATCTTCGACGGGGATGCACTTCTTGAATCCGCCGGGGAGCCTCACGCCTCGAGACTACCTCCCCCTCAACTTCGCCTTCTCTCGCCTCGGTCCTCTTGTTGCACCGTCGTTGTCCATGATGTAGACGGTCCATGCTCCAAAGTGGTCGTAGGGGAAGTAGTGGGTACATGCTCGGCTTCGAGCGCATGGTTCTCCCCATCATCATCTCCGGCTTCATCTTTCTCTTCTTCAAAGAGGTCCTCGGCCATCTCTTCATCACCGCACATTCAAAGCCAAGAGAGGTACATGGCATTGTCTCGTCGAAGGTCACCTCGCAAGTCTCCATGATTTTGTTAGTCTCAAGGTTAAGCACCCTATAGGCTCTAGAATGGTTAGCATATCCAAAGAAAATACCATCACTAGACCTAGCCTCAAACTTGTCGAGTTTTCCCTTCTTCAAAATAAAGCACTTGCAGCCAAAAACTCGGAAGTGACTCACCTTGGGTGCCCGACCATGCATAAGCTCATAACAGTCTTCTTCTTGAAAGCTCGCAATAAAATCCTGTTGGAAACATGACAAGCCGTATTGACCGCCTCGGCCCAATACCTCCTAGGAGTCCCGTGCTCATCGAGCATCGTCCTAGCCATCTCACAAAGAGTCCGATTTTTCCTTTCCACGACTCCATTTTGAGGGGGCACATAAGGGGTCGAATACCGATGTTCAAGACCTAGATCACGACAAAAGGCATCAAAACGAGAGTTCTTGAACTCGCAGCCATTATCACCGCGGATAGCTCGAATAGCATTCCCATGCCTCTCGTTTTTCAACCTCACGATCGCATCTCGAACAAAACCAAATGTCTCACTCTTATCCTCCAAGAAGAACACCCGGTGCATAGCGAGAGTAATCGTCCACCACAACAAGGACATACCACTTCCCACCCACCGAGCGAACTCGAGCTGGCCCAACAAGGTCCATATGCAACAGCTCTGTCGGACGCTCGGTCATGACATCGGTCAGGGGTGGATGGGAAGTGGCTACCATCTTACCATGCCTACAAGGAGCACAAACCAAATCCTTCTCAAGCTTCAACCTTGGCAATCCTCGGACAAGATCAAGACCACTCAAGCGGGAAACCAAATCAAAGCTCAAGTGTCCCAACCGCCTATGCCATTTCCACAAATCAGAAGAAGGACCAGCCATCAAACGGCGAAAGCAGACCCAAAGAACGAGAGAAATCGCCCCGAAAATCGACCCTCGGGGATGATCATACAGACAAGATCACCTTGAGAATCAAGCAAACGAGACTCGCTAGACTTGAAACGCACCTCAAAACCTTCATCAAGCAACTGAGAAACCGAAAGCAAATTGAAACCCAAAGACTTCACAAGAGCCACTCTCTTCAACGTTACCTTGTCACTCACATGCACAACACCCTCAGACAGCACCCTACCTCGTCCATTGTCCCCAAATGTGATGTACATCTTTTCCTTCACTGGGGTGAGGCTGGAGAACCACTTCTTATCTCCGGTCATGTGTCGAGAACACCCGGAGTCGATCAACCAAATGTTCTCCAAGCCTCCTGCCTGCAGTCAAAAACAAGAACGAGAATGAGCTAGCGACTCGACACTGGGGTTAGCACACGAAAGTTAAACCAAAGTGTCGAGCCATCTCGCTCAAAAGAGGGGTTAGCAAACATCACTCCCTTGCCACCAAACTTCCCATGTCCCATGGAAGGAGTACGAGCACCACGAGGGGGAAAACGTGGTCCGTAGTTCCTCTGGAACCCAAAGCTGCGATCATCTCCCCTAAACCCGTACTGAGGACGAGTAGGAGGACGTCCAGCAAAACCACCACGTTCTTGGTGGTGATTTTCGGAGCCCTCTCTTCGTGATTTCTTTGGGGTGTTTTCGGGGCTTTTCTCTTGGGGATTTGATGGGGGAAATTTGTGGGAACCCTTCATGGTTCTTTGGGCTGTGATTCCCCTCCCAAATCCGTGAGTAAAAGTGCTCGATTTTGGGGTTTTCTTGAGTTCTTGGGTTGCAAGTGCTTTCGGCGGGATTTCTTCGATTCCTCCTTTTTGGACGAGATTTGGTGGGATTAAACTTGGCTATGGACTCCTCATGAGGTGTTCCTGATATCCCCAAAGTCTTGTTCAAGTCCGTGGAGCGATTCGGGAGATCGAGATTTGGATTTGGGGGAGTTGACCCGCGGGTCGTCGTTCATCCCGAGTCGCCGTGCTACACCGGTCCGACCGGTGCTCTTGACCGGTCTGACCGGTGCTAGCCCTTGTGGGTTTTCGCTCGGGTGAGTGTCTTGGTGTGTTCTTTGTTGTCCCGTGGTGCCGCCGTTTCGAGTTTGGGTCTCGTTTGGTGGTCGGTTGGCTTTGTTTGGTGCCTTGGGGGCTTTCTGCTGCCATCGGTCCGACCGGTGCGTCTCACCGGTCCGACCGGTGTAGAGCCACTTAGTGGAAGTTGCTCGGAGTTCACCGGCGAGGGACCGGTCTCGACCGGTGGTGCTCACCCGGTCCGACCGGTGTGGGTCCGTAGACTCGGGTTTGTTGTTCCGCCGCGTTCTCGAGTCGGAAGGTTGTGTGTGTTGTTTCCTAGGTCCAGTGGCACTCCAGTGGCTACGTGGGCTTGGCCAACTTGGGTAGTGAGTCGGAGACGTGTGTTGGAAGTCGTGTTCGTCTTGTTGGAGTTCTCATCTCCATCGAGAAGAATTTTTATCGGCTCCCATTCACTCCCCCCCTCTCTGGTTCGCCGTATCGGTCCTTCAAGTGGTATCAGAGCCGGTTCGGGTCTTTGTTGACTCTAACCGCCTAAGATCCAAGGATGGCGTACCGAGAACGGGGTTCGGGTCCTCCACACTTCGATGGCAAGAACTACCGGATGTGGAGCAAGCGGATGGGTGCGTTCCTCCGCGGAAAGGGTCGACCGTTTTGGGATGTCACGGTGGACACAGGCTATGTCCACCGATGGATTTCCTTGCTCCGGGGTCGAGGGGACGGATTCGACGCCAACAATAAGGCGGTCGACTACTTGTTTCGTGCTTTGTGTCACCGAGTTCGATCGGGTGCACACCGAGCACTTGGCTTGTAGGATTTGGGCGGTGTTGAAGGAGGCTCATGTTGGGAACGCCCGGTGTTCGAGCACGGTTGTATGCGACCTACGGAGAGAGTACGAGAACTTCACTCATCTCCCTCGGTGAGTCCATCGATGCCTTGTTTCGTATGTTCACGGTGGTGGTGAACAACATGAGGGCCAATGTGGACGTGCTCCCGTACGATGATCATGATAGAGCGGTCAAGCTCTTACACTCTTTGGATCGTACGATATGGGGCGGAAAGTTCGAGGCCATAGTCGAGTCGGAGAGGTATGATACTCGACGGTGAACGAGCCGTTCTCGAAGCTCAAGTCGGCCGAGGTGGATAGGGGCATGATCGCAAGCTCGAGGGACCGACCGATTCCCATAGTCTTGCCCTCGTTGGTGGTTCCAAAAGAAAAACTAACTCTAACCCATCCACCAGATGTTCTCGTTTTCCTCTTTGATGTCTATGCCGATGAGGAGTTTGATGACCTTGGAGAGGACGAGCCGGCGCCGTTGACGAGGCGGTTCGAGAGGCCGCACGAGAACCACGTGAACATGAGGAGGAACACGAGGACTTGCTTCCAGCGGCAAGAAGCCGGACACTTCGTCGCCGATCGCTCGGAGAAGGCCGAGAACAAGGACACGCCTACAAGCACAAGCCGAGGATGAACGATGGCAAGTACCGTTCGAGGCGCGACCACAAGAGCAAGCACAAGAACAAGTACAAGGACGAGCGACGATCGAGGAAGAAGGAGGGCCGAGGCAAGGCCCGAGCGATGGTTGGAGCGAGCGACGTCGACTCCGGCTCCGCGTACTCCACCTCGAGCTCGAGCAGGCGGTGAAGACGAGGGAGATCGCCGCAAGAACAAGAAGTCGTCCAAGAACTTGAGCGGGCTGAGCCGCTTCACGAGAGATGGCTTTCGCACCATGGCGCCGAGCTCCCGGAAGAAGAAGAGCACACGGAGTGACTCGTACTCGAGTCCGACGACGAGGTGCGTGATGAACTTCCCTTCTTGCGCCAGGAGAATGAGAGGCTTGGCTCTTTGCTTGTTAACCGTGATGACATGCTTAGAGAGGCCAAGAAAATGAGGAAAGAGCTTAGGGCTTCACTCGAGGATGCTAGGACTAGAGTGGCTGAGCTAGAGACACAGGTGCTTGATAGCAAGCTTGAGATTGATTCGCTTAAGGCTAGCCCTGTTGTTTCTGATGAGAATGATTGTGCTGATTGCTCCATATTCCTTGCTGATCTTGCTTTGTTTAAAGAGAAGCATGCCTCCAAGTGTGAGGAACTAGATGCGCTTAGGATTGAAGTGGCTGAGCTTAAGTCTAGACCTGCTTTGCTAGGTGCTTGCACTTCTTGTCCTGTTTTGCATGCTAAGATTGATGAGATGCATGCTTATACTAGTTCGCTCGAGGCTAAATTGAAGGAACCCATGCCTACATCTTGCTCTACCTGTGAAATGCATGCATTGAAAAATTTGGAGCTTGCACATTATGTTGATCGTTTGCAGGATGAGAATGATGATTTGAGGAAGTTGATGGGTTGGTTGTCCTGGTCACAAGCCTCGAGTTGAGGATGATGATCGAGGCCTTTAAGAGGCAAGATGGTGAGGGGCTTGGAGCAAACAAGGTTGGTGAGGGAAGTGGAGAGAATATCCCCCGAGCCACCAAAAACCCGAAGACAAAAAAATGATTTCCCCCCAAAACCTAACCATCTAAGGAACCGACTAGACACAACCCCAGCTCCACCCGTGTTTCCTACACCCACAAATGACCTACAAAAGCCTATCAAGTTTGTGAGCACTTCGGGGAAAGTGTTCTTTGGGAAGGAGAGTGAGAAGGCTAGTGGTGAGAAACCGGTGGAGGGTTTGAGTGGAGAGAAACCAAGTGAGCAGCCACATCCCAAGCCAAAGCCTAAGCATGTGAGGTTCCATTGTGGCTATTGTGGGAGAGATGGCCATAAGGAGGAGTTTTGCTTCAAGAGGAAGCGAGAGGAGATAATGGAGAAGTGGGCTAACAAGGACAAGTACCACCCTTCCGATGGTGTACTTGAGCCTCGTATGCAGATGCCCAGGGGCAAGGCGATTGTGAGGACAGTTCGGGCTTGGGGAGAGAAGAAGGCCGCAGTGGTGTTGTTGCCCGGGTCACACCGGTCGGACCGGTGTGGAGCACCGGTCGACCGGTGCGGGCACAGACGGACGGTTTGTTCGGTTTTCAAGCTCGTACGAGTGCGAGGGTTGTTTCGGTGGTCGTGGTTACGGTGGTTGGGCCGGAAAGGGTGCGGTGGTCGGTTGCTAGGCGTTCTCCTCCTCGTGCTCAATACGGGGATTGGAGGAGTCGTGGCGTTGAGTTGGAGAGGAAGGACGTTCCACGGGCTTTCTTGCGTGGTTTTGGTCCTCCTCCGGGCAGAGAGGGGTGGTTCCCTCGGGGTGGTTACCGTGGTGGTGTTCGTGGAGGCGGTTTGGTAGGAGAGATGCTTTGGTTGGTGCTAACCCCACTTTCGAGCAAATGGCTCGGCCTGGTTTTCCTCCTTTGGTACTAACCCCGGTCTTGAGTCGTTTGTTCGCTCACGTGCCTATTTTTGAATTTCGGGTGGGAGACTTGAAGAACATTTGGTTGATTGACTCCGGTTGTTCGAGGCATATGACCGGAGACAGGGGGTGGTTCTCAAGTCTCGTCCGGTGGTGACGAAGAGGTACATCACCTTTGGGGACAATGGGCGTGGGCGTGTGCTTTCGAAGGTGAGATAAAAGTGAGTGACAAGATCACTCGAGGCGTGTTGCTCTTGTTCAATCGGCGGGGTACAATTTGCTTTCGTGTCCCGGCTTGTTGGATGAGGGCTTTGAGGTGTTGTTTCGGCCGGGGTGGTTCTCGGATTGTGGACTCTCGAGGGGACCTTGTTTGTATGGTCGTTCCCGAGGGTCGGGTGTTTCGTGCTAATTTTTCTCGGTCTTCGGGTGTGGAGCGTTGTTTCTTGGCGGTTCTTCGAGTGAGTTGTGGAAGTGGCATAGGAAGTTGGGTCACTTGAGCTTTGACCTTTTGTCTCGCTTGAGTAAACTCAATTTGGTCCGAGGATTGCCACGGTTGAGGCTTGAGAAAGAGTTGGTTTGTGCTCCGTGTAGGCATGCCAAGATGGTGGCCTCTTCTCTCCCGCCTCTCACCGATGTGATGACTGAGCATCCATGCGAGCTGCTCCATATGGACCTTGTTGGCCCAGCTCGTGTGCGATCTGCGGGTGGGAAGTGGTATGTCCTTGTTGTGGTGGACGACTATTCTCGGTATGCTTGGGTGTTCTTTTTGGAGGATAAGGGGGAGACGTTTGGTTTTGTTCGAGATCTAGTCTTGAGGTTGAGGAACGAGAGGCACGGAGATGCCATACGAGCTATCCGCAGTGATAATGGCTCGGAATTCAGGAACTCTCGTTTTGAAACTTTTTGCCATGACTTGGGTCTTGAGCACCAGTTTTCGAGTCCGTATACGCCTCCCCAGAATGGTGTTGTGGAAAGGAAGAACAGGACCTTGTGCGAGATGGCTCGGACGATGCTTGATGAGCATAGGACTCCGAGGAGGTATTGGGGGCGAGGCGGTGAATACCGCGTGCTATGTGTCGAACGAGATATACCTCGAGTGCACAAGAAGAAGACGTGCTATGAGTTGATGCATGGTAGCACACCCAAGGTGAGTCACTTCCATGTCTTTGGTTGCAAGTGTTTCATTCTGAAGAAGGGCAGGAAGTTGGATAAGTTTGAGGCTAGGTCTGTCGATGGAATTTTCTTTGGTTATGCATCTCATTCTAGAGCATATCGTGTGCTCAATCTTGAAACTAACCAAATCGTGGAGACTTGCGAGGTAACCTTCGACGAGACAGAGCCACGTAGTCGCCTTGTTTTTGAGTGTGCGGGTGATGATGAGCTTGGCGAGGAGATCTTTCGGGAGGAGGAGCATGAACACGGTGATGATGAAGATGGCGGTGTGGTGCCCCCGCTGAACATGTACCCACTACTTCGACTACGATGATGGATGGACCCTCTCGCTACACCTACGACGACAAATCAAGAACGAGGAGAAGGCGATGTTGAGGGGGAGGTAGCTTCGAGGCGAGAACCTCCTCGGCGAGTTCAAGTGGATCACCCAGCTTCGAGGATCATCGGTGACATGAATGAACGCACTACACGGTCGAGGGTTCGGAACAATTCCCATTTTGCTCATGCTGCGTTTGTTGCTTCTTTCGAGCCCAAAGACATTGGACACGCACTATCTGATCACAATTGGGTTAACTCGATGCATGAGGAGTTGGAGAACTTTGAGAGGAATCAGGTGTGGGAGTTGGTTGACCCTCCCCGGGGGTGTAAGCCGATTGGTACCAAGTGGGTGTGGAAAAACAAAGAGGGAGAGAAGGGTGAGGTTGTGAGGAACAAGTCGAGACTTGTTGCCCGGGGTTCGGTCGAAGGAGGGGATCGACTACGAGGAGACCTTTGCTCCCGTAGCCCGTTTGGAGGCGATTAGGATCCTTCTAGCCTTTTCCGTGGCTAAAGGGTTCAAGTTGCACCAAATGGATGTGAAGAGTGCTTTCCGAATGGTGTGTTGGAGGAAGAAGTGTATGTGAGTCGGCCCTCGGGGTTTGAGAGTGAGAAGTACCCCCACGGGTGTACAAGTTGAGGAAGGCGCCGTATGGGTTGAAGCGAGCGCCTAGAGCTTGGTATGGCAGGTTGAGGGGGTTCTTGTTTGAGAGAGGTTTTGAGATGGGGAAGGTCGATCGGACCTTGTTTTTGCGAGGCGGGCGGAGATATCCCGATTGTGCGGGTGTACGTGGATGATATTGTCTTTGGTGGCTCGTCTAACTCTCTTGTTGCAAGGTTTGCGAGATGATATGAGCAGGGAGTTCGAGATGAGCATGATGGGTGAGTTGCCGTTCTTCCTCGGGCTACAAATCAAGCAATCAAAGGAAGGAACATTTGTGCACCGAGGCTAAGTACACCAAGGACATTGTGCGGAAGTTCAAGATGGAGGACTCCAAGGCTATGACGACGCCGATGAGTACGACTACGGCTCTTGATGAGGATGAGGAAGGTGAACACGTGGACCAGATGGAGTACCGGAGCATGATCGGGTCACTCCTCTACTTGACGGCGACGAGGCCGGACATACGGTTCTCGGTGTGTCCGTGCGCTCGTTTTCAAGCGTCTCCGAGGAGTTCGCATCGGCAAGCGGTGAAGCGAATTTTCGGGTACTTGCGTCACACTCCCGACTTCGGCCTTTGGTACTCGCGTCCTCTTCTTTGGCGCTTCATGGCTTTTCAGACGCGGATTTTGCCGGGTGTCGGTTGGATAGGAAGTCCACTTCTGGGACTTGCCAGTTTTTGGGTTCTTCTTTGGTGTCTTGGTCTTCCCGTAAGCAGTCGAGTGTTGCTCAATCCACGACCGAAGCCGAGTATGTTGCCGCTGCTAGTTGTTGCTCTCAGCTCCTTTGGATCACCTACACCATGAGTGACTTTGGTGAGGAGTATACCCATGTCCCACTTCAATGTGATAGCACCAGTGCCATCAGCGTTGCAAAAAACCCACTGCTTCATTCCAAAACCAAGCACATAGAAGTGAGGTACCATTTTCTGAGGGACAACGTCGAGAAAGGAAAGATAGCTTTGATCCATGTGCCCACACATGACCAACTAGCCGATATTTTCACCAAACCCCTCGATCAAGCAACTTTCACTCGTTTGCAGGGGGAACTTGGTGTGTGTTTGATTTCCTGATTTGGGTGTGTGGGAGCTCTCTTTTGCCGGTGGTGTCGAGCCCGTTTTGCCTCCCCTTGAGGAGCCGGTTTGTAGCATATGTATAGCTTTCATTTGTGCTTTTCTTGCATTTTGGCATGGCATATGTAACATGATGTATAGGCATCCTTGTCTCTTAGATTGCATGCATTTTGTATCATATGCATTGGTTAGGAAAAGCTTCTCTCATATACATTGTTCACCATGGAATGAGATATATGTCTTTGTGAGCTTGTTTGGTATGCTACGGTTAGTTTGGCTTAGCTCTTGATGATCTTGATGAATAATCCATGGTTGATAGCTATGCTTTTGAAAAATGTCACATGTATGCTCTCTCATGTGTAAATGCCTTTACATGCTCTTGACATGTTTTTGTGGCTTTGCTATGCTTAACTTGTGGTTGGATAGCTAGTTTATTGATCATATGGGGCCAAAGGCTCATTTGCCATCATGAATGTTTAGCCCTCTTGATTTATCTTGTGGAGGAGCATAAGTTCCTTTTTGTCGCAAAGACATTTCATGTACCATTTACAAATCTGAAAATGAAATGAAAAATGCTTGGAAATGTGCTCCCATGTCATATGTGCTGACTTTAATTTGCTTTGGGTGCTAAACCGTTGCATGATGCCTACCAATGAGAAGTCTCATACATAGAAGTAGGCACATGGCTCGGTGGCTTTGACATGACATGAGGTGCTTGTGGGTGTTTGTGATGGTCTTATGGTTAGAATAGCTGTCCTAGCATGAAGTTTGTGTGGCTTTGCCATTTTGATATGCTTTGATCATGCTTAGGACTTTGCTCATGAGAGGCAAGTTTTTCGCAAAATTGCCAAAATCCATCTTAGCTTCGTCCAATGGTTGTGAAACTTTTTGATCATGTAGTTGAGATCGATACGAAGCCGTAGAGTATCTAACTTGCTCATTTGGACGTGTGTAGCATCCTATGTTCAATTTTGTATATTTGAGAAGCTCTAGGTTGAAAGTTTTGCATTTTTGGCTTGATTCATGCATTGCCAACAAGGGGGAGAAGTTTGAGCTTGAAATGGCTTGGTGGATGCATTTAGAAGGTTTTCAGGTGGTTTCGAGCCATTTCTGGGCTCTGTTCTACACCGGTCTGACCGGTGAAGAGCACCGGTCTGACCGGTGTGAGTGCTGGTCCTGTACATATGTTGGGCACCGGTCTGACCGGTGGTGATGACCGGTCTGACCGGTGTGAGCTGAAAGTGCTGCAGCTGCCCTGTTTTCAGCTATTTTGCATGCATTCGTCCAGGGGGAGTTGCATTGGTTCAGGGGGAGCTCTTTGTGGTGTTCGAGCTTTGTTTCGGTGGTTTGCGCTCTTTGCTTGAGCTTTGTTTTGTCTCGGATGTGTCGAGCCGTTGCCCTTGCCTAAGGGGTCCGAGACTTGTCTTCTTCAAGTGATCTTGCTCTTTGCCTTTGTTTGGCTTTCGATCGCTTGTTGGAGTTTCTTTTTGTTCGTTTCTTTTCTTTTTCTTTTCTCTCTTGTTACTTTCGTGTGGGTGTTGTCAATGCACTCATCAAGGGGGGAGATTGAGGACCATGTGTGGTTCGAGGACCGGTGGATGGTCGCTTCCTTGTGTGATGAGTGATTGACAACGTTGTGTGGACCGATTCTTGGCTAAGTATTGCGGGTGCGGGTTGCGGCTTGACTTGTGTTGGTGCGGGTGAAGAACAAGCGTGAAAGGTCGTCGCCGGTGAGGCCTCCGGGTGTGGAGAAGACAAGTAGGTCGTGTTCGAGGGACCGGTGGCCGGCGGGGGTCAAGTGCGGGCCGCATGGTGGCATGAACGGCAAGATGAAGTCGTGGACGGTTTCTTGGTTGAGCCTCAAAACCAAGGTCGAGCCGGGACTACGTGGGAGCCAAGTCATGAGTGGAGATTGGCGGAGGCTACACCGAGTTCGCGGGGTTTCCGGTGGTTCACCGAGAAAACCACCGGGTTCCTTGGTTGATCCACAAAGCCAAGACCGGAGAACCGAAGACGGAGGTGCGGCGGCACTAGACCGGTCGGACCCGGTGGGGACCGGTCGGCGGTGAGGAGCACCGGTCGACCGGTGTGCGACGACGCGGTCCGGGATCTTCGAAGCGGAGGACATGCGTCGGGATCGCATGGCTTGCGTCGAGGCTACGCGGGGTGCGGTCGCCGGGCATCCGTCCGATGGTGAAGACATCAAGAATTCCAAATCCGCCCTTGAGGGGCTTGTATCCCTAGTTAGTAGAGAAGGGCATTTTAGACATTCGGTTGCCTCCATATAACCCAAGAGGTGAGAGGATGGCAGCCAACTCTTGGAACCCTAGCTCATTAGTTTTCCTATTTTCCACCTATTTTCTCTAGGTTTTCCTTAGGACTAGCAAGAGAGCTTCACGGAGAGATCTTGTAGAGAGGGATGGATGATCGGGCGGCTTGCTAGACCTTGTACGAACCTTTGTTTCATGTATAGATGATTCGGCGTGGTTCCTCAAGGTTTGGATGTGTTTTCCCCAGGTTGTTCTTGGTGGTGATTTTCGGAGCCCTCTCTTCGTGATTTCTTTGGGGTGTTTTCGGGGCTTTTCTCTTGGGAATTTGATGGGGGAAATTTGTGGGAACCCTTCATGCTTCTTTGGGCTGTGATTCCCCTCCCAAATCCGTGAGTAAAAGTGCTCGATTTTGGGGTTTTCTTGAGTTCTTGGGTTGCAAGTGCTTTCGGCGGGATTTCTTCGATTCCTCCTTTTTGGACGAGATTTGGTGGGATTAAACTTGGCTATGGACTCCTCATGAGGTGTTCCTGATATCCCCAAAGTCTTGTTCAAGTCCGTGGAGCGATTCGGGAGATCGAGATTTGGATTTGGGGGAGTTGACCCGCGGGTCTTGTTCATCCCGAGCCGCCCGAGCTACACCGGTCTGACCGGTGCTCTTGACCGGTCTGACCGGTGCTAGCCCTTGTGGGTTTTCGCTCGGGTGAGTGTCTTGGTGTGTTCTTTGTTGTCCCGTGGTGCTGCTTGTTTCGAGTTTGGGTCTGTTTGGTGGTCGGTTGGCTGTTTGGGGCCTTGGGGGCTTTCTCGGCTGCCATCGGTCTGACCGGTGCGTCTCACCGGTCTGACCGGTGTAGAGCCACTTAGTGAAAGTTTCTCAGTTTCACCAGCAGGGATCGGTCTGACCGGTGGTGCTCACCGGTCTGACCGGTGTGGGTCTGTAGACTCGGGGTTTGTTTTTCCGCTGTGTTCTCGAGTCGGAAGGCTGTGTGTGTTGGTTCCTAGGTCCAGTGGCACTCTAGTGGCTACGTGGGCTTGGCCAACTTGGGTAGTGAGTCGGAGACGTGTGTTGGAAGCCGTGTTCATCTTGTTGGAGTTTTCATCTCCTTCGAGAAGAATTTTTATCGGCTCCCATTCACTCCCCCCCTCCCTGGTTCGCCGTATCGGTCCTTCACAAACCTCTCACCACCACCTCTATGTGGGAACCTGCCAACACTCCTCACACTTCCCACACCCCGTGGAAGTGGCACTCTAGGCTCAGGAATACCGCGAGACTGGCGATACCTGTCCTGGTTTGCCTGCTCCCTAGCAAGCCTCTCATCCCTCTTCCTCTTGTAGCAAAACTCTGCAAGATGCCTCTCCTTGCCACAATACTCACACCTGAAGGGGATGGGTTTTGGTTTTGGCTCTGGCTTCTCTCTAGGCTTCTCACCCTTCTCACCCACAAACTTCACCGGTTTCCGGAAATCATTTGTCTTAGGTGGGAATTTGGGTGGATCTTGGGTTGTGTCAAGCTTGTTGCAAAGGTGGTTGGGCTTTGGTGTGAAAGAGTTCTTGGGTGCTTTTGGGAGTGGGACTTGGATCTCTCAGATCACCTCAAACTCGGGGTTAGACTCAACACACTTCTCGTACACACTCTCCCCACTGTTCTCTCCCACTTTCTCACCCACCTTCTCAAAACCCAAACCACGACCATCAGCTCTCTTGAACTCCTCAATCATGATTTTCAATTGAGGTTCCTGCCTAGACAACCAACCCAACACCTTCCTCAAATAGTCATTCTCCTCATAGATGACATCCAAACGGGAAGTAAGTTCAAGATTACGCAAAGTGACTTCATCACAGCTAGAACATGCATTTGCAACAGGAGATTTCAAAGATGCTTCCAAAGAACTAATAGTAGAACGAGCATCGACAAGCTTAGCATGCATAGTAGGACATGATTTGCAAGCACCAAGCAAAGTGGGTCTAGCCTTAAGCTCATCATGTTCAGTCCTAAGAGCATCTAGTTGAGCCAAAATAGAAGCATTCTTCTCATTAAGCAGTTTGATCTCATTCAACCAAGCATCACATTCAACACATTCATCATCATCAGGAGGAGTAGGAGCAAGTTTCAAAGAGTCATTCTCAAGTTTCAATTCAAGCAATTTTGACTCTAGTTCTCCTACTTTCTCGCTAGCATTCTCAAGTTGTGCCCTAAGATCTTTCCTCATCTTTTTGGCATCTCTCAGCACACTATCACGATTATCAAGCAAACCATTCAACCTAGCAATCTCAGCAAGCAAAGAGTCGGGGTCACGGTTTACCTCATCCTCCGAGTCGGAGTCGCTGTCTTCCTTCTCACTCTTCTTGCTGCTTGAGCTATGGGCCATACCACAAAAGCCCTCAAGCGCCACACGGCTCGCCCCGGCCGAGGTTCCCGGCTTGCACTCTTCTTGCCATTGCGCCTCCCGGCGTCTTCTTCTTCGGCCGCTTGAGCTTGGATCGCTCCTCGCTTGAGCTTGAGTCAACATCGCTCGCACCGGCCACCATCGCTCTCGCCTTGTTCTTCTTGTAGCCGCTCTTGCTCGGTCGCCGCTTGTCCTTGTCCTTGCTCTTGGACTTGTTGAAGTGCTTGCCCTTGGAGGAGTACTTGTCTTCACGCCTCGGGTGCGCCTTGTACTCGTTCACCTTGTACTTGTTCTCCTCCGCTTCCGGGCACTCGGCGATGAAGTGGCCACGCTTGCCACACTTGTAGCACGTCCCTGAGCTCCGCCTTGCATTCCTCCGACTCTCATGTAGTCGTTCAAACCTTCTTGAGAGCAAGGCCAGCTCCTCCTCGCCCAGCACATCAAACTCCTCATCTGGAATGGACATAAGAGAGGACAAAGAAAACTGTCGACAGGAAGGGTTAGATTTGCCCTTTGATCCTCCCACAAGAGCAAGACTATGGTCAGTCGAGCCCTCATGCTTGGATTGCAACTTCCTGTCAACCTCAGCCGACTTGAGCTTAGAAAAGAGGTCATCCAACTCAATAGTCAAATAATGTCCAGACTCCTTGATGGCCTCAACCTTAGCACCCCAAACATTTGGGTCCAAGACATGCAAGAGCTTCAAAGCCTGATCATGCTCGGTGTACGGAAAATCCTCAACATTAGCCTTCATGTTGTTCACGATGGCGGTGAACCTCTGAAACATCGCATCAATGTCCTCACCGGGAAGTGGAGTGAAATTCTCATATTGCATCCGGTAAGAGACAAAGAGGCGAGCCTTCACATGGTTATCACCACCGTGAGCAACCAACAACTTTTCCCAAATTTGCCAAGCAAGATTCAAATGGCGAACACGCTCAAACTCTGGATCACACAAGCTTCGGACCAAGTGATCAACGGCTTTTGCATTAGCCTCATACTTGGCCTTAGCACCGGCATCGGTCACCATAAGAGTATGGATGTTGACCGGAATAGCATAGGTCTTGTCAAGCACAATAAAATCCAACAGCTTTCCACGAAGAAAAACCATCATACGAGCCGCCCACTTGTGGTAACCCTTGCCATCGAAGTGCGGCGGACCGCCCCGCTCAACGTACGCCATATTAGGATTCGGGACTTGTCAAAGTCGCAAAGAATCCGGCACCAAGCTCTGATACCAATTGAAGGATCAGATGGCGACTAGAGAGGGGGGGAGTGAATAGGAGCCGGTAAAGATTCTTCCAAAAGAATCCGGCCTATACCCTAGACAAACCCCGGTCACACACAAGCGATGGATCGAATCACGCACCAATCGCCAAGACCACGAGGTTATGGATCAACCTCTAGCCTTAGGAACGATTCCTAGAAGTACACGCGGAAGCACTAGAAAGGGAGGGAGGAATCGAACCAAGAAGCAAAGCACACAGGCTCTGGCGGACCGTCCGCGCAGGAGGGGCGGACCGTCCGCACAGGCCTCGCGGACCGTCCGTCCGAGGCCGCGGACCGTCCGCCACCGCACCGCGGACCGTCCGCCCAACACCGCGGACCGTCCGTTAAAGCACACGGAACCTCCCGAAGCGACCCGAGAAAAACGGACCGTCCGCCGAGGCCGGCGGACCGTCCGCGCCACCCGCGACCGTCCGCTACTCGAGCTCGGACCGTCCGCAAACCGGCCGCAACCAAAACCAAAAGCCAAACCGGATTGAAATCAAAGACGCGCAAGAACACGACGAACACGCGACGAACGGCCTCCTCGCGGACCGTCCGCGACCCCCCCCCCCCCCCCCCCCGCGGACCGCCGCGCGCGCGCGCGGACGAACGAAACGACCCCGACCCCCGAAAGTCAACTCCCCCAAATCATCATCGGATTTCCCAAACGGTTGAAGCTATGGAGACAAGGGTTTGGGGACTTGAAAAGCGTCACACAAGGATGCTATAGCCCAAAAATCTTGCCTCCTAACTCCCTAAATTACCGGGAATCGCGAATCCTTTGAGCACCACCAAAAGCTAGAGCACCGAACGAAAACTCGCAAATCGAAGTGGTTTCCCGACGTTTGAGGGAACAAGATCAAGCACAAAGATGCACAAGACATCTATCCATGTTTCCCTCAAAGAAATCCGGGAAGAAACCCACTCAAATCCGCGGAATCACACCGGGAACAAAGGCACGAAAACAAGCACAAAAAGCCACGAAAAACAACCCCGAATCTTCTATACAAACCAGGAAAGATTCACAAGGTCTAGCATGCCGCCCTAGCATCCATCCCTCTCAACAAATCTCTCACAAGGGGCATTTAGGTAATGTTTGTGGGTCTTGCCATCGGACGGCCACGCCTTTGCCGCACCCCGCGTCCTCCCGATGCAAGCCATGCGATCCCGCCGCGTGTCCTCTGCCTTGAAGCTTCCCGACACGCCCGGATCCCGTCTCCGTCGTGTTGGGCCCTCGGACTTGGTTTTGAGGCCCAAACCAAGAAACCGTCCGCCGATGGTTTTGTGGGCAAACCACCAAACCCCGCGTGCTCGGTCCGGCCTCCCGCCAAACCACTTGACTTGACCGCCACCGTGCACCGGCTCACTTGTCCATGACTTCGTCTTGCTTGTGTCGCCACCATGTGGCCCGCACCCAGTCCCGCTGTCCACCGGGTCCCTCGAACCGAGCCTACTTGTCTCTCCATCTCCCGGAGGCCCCTCAAGGCTGAAGACCTTTCGCGCCCGTTCTTCACCTGCAACAACACGAACTAGGCCGCAGCCTACACTTGCGCACTAAGCCAAGAGTCAGTCCAACACCCGTTGTCAATCACTCATCACTGAGGAGCGGTCATCCATCGACCACTGGGACGCTCCTGGTCCTCAACTCGGGGTTCATGCAAATTCCCATTCACCCGAAAGATCAACATAAGACAACGTTTACGTGCCCTTACGGAACGTTTGCATATAGGAGGATGCCTTTCGGCCTATGCAACGCTCCGGCATCTTTTCAATGTTGCATGATGGCCGTGTTTTCGGAATTCATCGAAGAAATTATTGAAGTGTTTATGGATGATTTTTCCGTTTACAGGAAGACGTTCATGGATTGCTTAGCAAACTTAGAAAAGGTCCTTACGAGGTGTGCGGAGGTAGATTTGGTGTTAAATTGGGAAAAGTGCCACTTCATGGTTAAGCAAGGCATAGTGCTCGGACATGTTATATCCGAGAGAGGAATTGAAGTGGACAAGGCTAAGGTAGAGACGGTTGAGCAACTCCCACCTCCTACGGATATTAAGTCCTTAAGGAGCTTTCTAGGCCATGCCGGATTCTATAGAAGATTTATTAAGGACTTGTCGAAGATCACTAAGTCTTTAACACATCTCCTTCAAAAGGATGTGGCTTTCGACTTTGATGAGAAGTGCCTAGCGGCATTCCGGACCTTGAAAAATGCGTTGGTGAGTGCTCCCATCATCCAACCTCCGGATTGGAGCCAACCTTTCGAGATCATGTGTGACGCAAGTGACTACGTCGTAGGCGCGGTCCCGTAGGCGCGGTCTTGGGTCAAAGAAAGGAAGGCCGAGTTCACGCCGTTTACTATGCTAGCAAAACTCTTAGTGGGGCGCAATTAAATTATGCGACTACGGAAAAAGAGTTGCTAGCGGTGGTATTCGCTTTCGAAAAATTCAGATCTTACATCGTGAACTCGAAGGTCATTGTTTACACCGACCACGCAGCCATCAAGTATCTCTTGGCTAAGAAGGAAGCTAAACCACGTTTGATTCGTTGGATCCTTCTTCTCCAAGAGTTTGATGTTGAAATTCGTGATAAAAAGGGGGTGGAAAATGTTGTGGCCGATCATTTGTCTAGGATGAATCGTGGACAAGATGATAAAGAGCCCATAGAAGATAAGATGAGAGATGATCACCTCTATAGAGTGCTTGATAAAGACACATGGATGATCGATATCATTCAAGCAATTCGAAAAATGCCTCTCGATCATCTAGACAAAAACTCTCAAAAGAAGATAATCTCCGAATGTAGGAAATATTTTTGGGATGCACCATACCTCTTCAAACTTGGCAATGATGGAGTAATGAGAAGATGTGTGCCAAGAGAAGAGAGGGTTGAGATTCTAAGGAAGTGCCACTCGGCGGAGTACGATGGACACTATAGCCATTTTCGAACCCAAGCAAAGGTATGGTCGAGCGGATTCTATTGGCCGGAGATGCATGAAGATACTAAAAGATATGTTGCATCATGCCCTGAATGCCAAAGAACCGGAAACATCTCTCAAAGAAATTCTATGCCTTTGAAATACAACCTACAAATCGACATATTCGATGTATGGGGTATAGATTTCATGGGGCCTTTTAAAAACTCATTTGGATTTGAGTATATCCTAGTCATGGTTGATTATGTATCCAAGTGGGTAGAGGCAATACCATGTCGTAAAGCTTCCACGGAGGAGTCCATTACTATGATCAAGAACGTGATTTTTCCTCGTTTCGGTACACCGAGAATCTTGATAAGTGATGGAGGAACTCACTTCACCGGGAAGAATTTCAAAAAGTGCTTGTCCAAGTTGGGAATTGAGCATAGGGTCTCTACGGCCTATCACCCACAAACCAATGGACAAGCGGAGACGTCAAATAGGCAATTAAAAAGCATACTCAACAAGACCATAGAGAAGGGAGGCAAAGATTGGTCAAAGAAATTAGACGGAGCTTTATGGGCTTATCAAATGGCGTTTAAAACACCGATAGGTATGACCCCTTATCAATCCATCTATGGAAAAGCTTCCACCTTCCGGTTGAGTTGGAACATAAAGCATATTGGGTGATTAAAGAGATGAACCTCGATCTCGATGCCGCGGTGGTGAAACGAAGGATCCAAATAAGCGAGCTAGAGGAGTTGATGTTGAAAGCATATGAAAATGCAAGCATATACAAGGAGAGAATCAAAAGGTGGTATGATAAAAGATTGAAAAAGAAAGAATTTAAAGGAGATAAGGTCCTCCTCTACAATTCGAGGTTTAAAACCTTCGGAAAGGGGAAATTGCAAAGCAAGTGGGACGGACCTTATGTTGTGCATTCGGTGTTCTCCAACGGAGCGGTAACCATTATGGATATAAACGGCGATCAATTTGTGGTGAATGGCTAGCGGCTTAAGGTTTACTACGAACCCGACGTTGTGCCCCTTCACCATGTTGATGTCTTTACCATGGAGGAAGAGCCCGAACGTCCCGCCTAGGACGAAAAACAAAGCATGAATTTCTGTAAATAGTTTTTCTTTTAGTTTTCTGGAGTTTCTCGCGAAGATTTACTGGGCCAACTTTTTCCCATGGACTAAGGAGGCGAAATATGGGCGATACGCGAAAAACTGGACCGACCCAGCCCCCGAGACAGGGTGGGCCGGCCGGCCCAGGCCGACCGGCCCAGGTGGGTCCCGGCGGCAGTCATCTCCGATTTTTGCCCGAATTGCTCCTTTTCGACTTCCTTCTTTGGTCAGAAAATTTTAAGGGAAGTTTAAAAAAGGAAAATGATGTTCTCAGGGTTTTTCTCTTCGGACTATTTATTTGGCCGAATTGGGAGCTCGGGAATCAACCCCTCCAAGCAATATTTTGCACCCTTGCAGCAGCCATTGTGCCCCCAAGAAGCTTAGAGTTGAAGCTAGAAGCCAAGAAGCCATCGATGGAGGAGGCGATGCGATGCGAGCTCAAGCTACCCGTCAAGAGGACCGCACGCATCCGTTGAGGAGGGCGTGTCCCGACTGGAGCTCTTGCATCTCGCAACCCCGTCGAAGGAGAGAAGGTCCCTACACCCGTTCGAAGGTCAGCACGCATCTAAGGCATTAAGCGCAAAGACTACAAGGAGGCGTCTGTGACAACCCGCCCAGGAAAGTACCGTACTATCGCCTAAGACCGATCCACTTTGGCCGTTAAGCAATAATAAAGTACCATCCCGTCGTAAGTCGCCGGGTTAACGCCCGGTAAATCACTTGAGAGCACAAGGATCGAATATATGCATTAAAACTCACTCGAAGGCGAGTCCAGAGATTCCACAACATTAATATCCAAATTTGTACCCCAAGGGGTTTATTTATTACAAACCATAGTTTTGTCACGATGAAACAGTTCAGAGTTTTTGAAAGCAGCGGAAATTAACTAGCGGCAGCGAAGTCACCACGGGAGGCCATCCATGATGCTTCAGTAGTCGTCCTCCACCCACTCCAGCTCCCAGCCGGGCGGGATCTCACCGGGCCACACATCACTGAAGGCATTACCTGGATCAACACATTATAGCAAGGCTGAGTATACTAATACTCAGCAAGACTTACCCGTCGGTGATAACTACTTCACCAATTCTAGACCATGAAAGGCTTTTTGGCTACTGGGTTGCTTTTGCTAAAAAGTAACAAAGAGTAGGTCCTTACTTTCAAGATTTTAGCACAAGTTCTAGTGGTTTAATCTTTACTACATTAGCCAACTAGTACAAACAAAGTTGTACAATAAAATTAATCAAACATCATCTTCATCAACTTCCATCATTAGGGATCACATGACTAGTGGAGTAAGTAGTCTCGGATAACGGTGAGAGGCCGACAATCGATTGATTTAAACCTTGCAAGGTAGACCCAAACACACGGTCGGCTGCCCCCGCGAGGACAACTCCCCAGGCCGTCCCCATAAATCCTCGGGTTGGGATCGAATCTTACGATCTTTGGTGCGGGCTATCCGCATACGCCGCGAGATACCCGGAGTCACCACACACCACCGGTAGCTAGCCGTGAGAGCGAATCCCAAGAGTAGTAATAGTAGGATCCCTCGCCGCCTCATTATGGTACTAGGCTTACCGGCCCCATAACCGACATGTGCTTAGTACGTTCAAAAACTTAACCCACATAACCACTGGACCGAAGCCCAGATCCCATGCTCTTACCACGTGAGCAATCCATTTAAGGATATAGTATGATTCCTATCTAGGAACCTATTCTCGCGAGTGAGGTCATCACTCGACTTGTAACGGTCCTATAGCTTAGCAGCTATCGACCTATCACACTAGTAGGGACAAGGTACCTATGGATCATGCATCTAGGGTTTCATCCAACTCCTGTACGTAAATGCACAATCATTCACAGATAATTGAATAAAGAACTTTTAAAAACGAGGTTAGATGCACCGGAGCTTGCCTTCGTCAGCTATGTTAGCTTGGGCACCCTCAGTGTCGAGTACTTCCACGTACTGCAGAGAACCTTCCGCTCCGCCTTCCTCGGTTTTCGGGACCAGGGAGTAATCTCCGTCCGGAAGATCTACACGGAATGCAATGCACTTTAGGTGATGTGACAGTTTGTTGTCTTATCCAACTCTAGTTGGTCATATTCACCTTAACAAGCATCCATCTAAGGTTTCTATTTTAGGAAGGTTATTGGTTGTACATGGGTTACTCTTTTATTACACATTTGAATAAAGGTTTCTATTAAGCTTATTATTTCATGTGCAAGCTTCATTTCATTTTATCTTTACCAACATGGTGTAACTGATATTTATTTATGAATTAACTCCTTGTCAGAGCTGATAATTAAATTTCTTTTATTTCTATTTAAATAATGCTTTCAAAAAGGAAAAAGATTTAATTAAGGATTTCCCTTTATTTAATTTCCCTTTAATATTAAAAGGGCATTTAAGCCATTTATTAATCAATTAAATTACCAAAAATTAAATGAGTGTTTCCTAAGCCTACTAGCACCCATCCTGGTCCATTGGACCCACATGTAAGTGTTGGATGCTAACTAGTGATTCAACTTAAATGCATATAAAAATAAATAGGCATCAACATGATCCAAACTTTCTTGTGCATGCTCTCTGGTCCTAAACAAGCCTAAAGAACCAGCATGTTCACATGGAACCTCTACTGAACTTGGTTTATTAATTTACAAAGGAAAACATGCATAATTCAAGAATAATTATTTTTGTTAATCCAAAATTCATTATTAATTCACAGGATGTGTATTTTGGCATTACAAGACAGTGTGCACAAGTTGGGCTCAAGAACATAAATATTTTTAACATGAAAAATCATCTAGGCAGTTACTACAGGAATGGAAAAGAATTTGTCTAGCAAAATCTACTGCATAACTTTGTGCAAATTTTGGCACAGCATCAAGTCATATGCTAATACACAACATATCCAAAACTTGGCTACAGAGGAGTTATACTTTGCAAGTTATGACAGATCCATGTATAACACATTTGTAATTTTCCTGCCAAAACTAATTTGAATCTATCCATGAGTGTACAACAAAGAGGTGGGGTTTAGCATCCTGAACCCTACAAAATTGGTTTGGGAATTTTCTGATTTTTCTGTGAATTTATAGGAATTTTCTAAGACCTTGGACTAAACTGTAAGAAAAGTTAGATAGGGCCCTTCACGAACTAGTCCTGCTTTTTACTCAAAACACCCTAACAAGAATTGAATCCCTGCAATTGGGTCCCCGGCCGGGCCGGCGGCGCGGGCATGGCCGATTCCGCGAGCCACCGGCGATCCCGGCGGGCAAGCGGCCGTGGAGGACCACGTGCTCACCTAGGGTGGGCCGGGTAGGCGCGGTTGGGGCGGGGAAACCCCGCACGGCGGCGCTCGGCGCGGCCGGCGGGCACGTCCGCGGCGGCTCGGTGTTGGGCAAGGAGAGTGCGGCTCGGGCCAATACGTGACCCCGGGGAGATGTAGTGGAGTCTAGGGAGGCTCGTGGTGCGGTTGGCCGGTGGGGAGGGCGAGCCGCGAGCTCGGCGGCGGCGGCGGCGGCAATGGCGCGGTGGAGCTCGGTGGCGCGCGGAGGGGGGGGCGTGTGGACGGTGCTTAAATACCCCTAGGGGCCTAGCGATGATGGCGGCGTGATCCCCGGCTGTAGTACGGCGCACGCGGCGGGGGGGGCGTGGACGGACCGCCGGTCCAAAGGGGGGCGTCCCGGCCACCGCACGGCGCGCGCGCGCGCGTCGGCGCGTGGCGAGGGCCGATCTCGGCGCGTCACGGGGCGCGGGTCGCCTCGGCACGGGCGCGGCCTAGGGGCGCGGTCGTCCTCGGGCGGCGGGGCGTTGGGAGGCGCCCGAGCGCGGACGCCGGAGCGCGGGCGGCGGCGGCCGGCGACGCGCGGCGCGCGGGCGCTCTGCCCCAACCATTTTGTCGACACACTTTGTTTGACTCACGTTTTCTTCAAATTTTTGAATAGAACTTGGCCAAGCAATGAATACCAAAGTTGTAGATCTAAGCACCGGCTACGGTTTTCACAAAGGCTGTATAGGGTTTTTCTCCCTAGATTTGAATCTATTTGAAAGCCAACTTTGAATGTCAGCCTGTTTCTGGCAACAGTAAAATCTGGCTTGCAAGGGGTTTTTCACAATTTTCCCCTCCAAGTTTGCAATGCCACTCTACATGAAAGTTGTGTCCCTCAACAAGACCTACAACTTTCCTAAAGGTAGAATTTTAAGTGTTTAGGGGAATTTTGGAGAACGCGGCAAAAGTTCCGGCAGACACCTGTGGACACTGGATGGCAAGGGGGTTTGACCCACCCTTTGACCATGGGTTGGCCCCACAAGTGTTTTAACTATTCACTAAGGGTCACTAGGGGTGTGTTAGGGAGTTTTCATGGGTGAGGGCCCAGGTTGACCTAGGGTTTACCATTCGACCAGCTAATCCAGTCATTAACATTAAAGACGGTAATTAAAAACCTGGGGCGTCACAGCCTACCCCCCTTAAACGGAATCTCGTCCCGAGATTCGATTTGACAACGAAGAGATGGGAAAAAGACTCATTGTTTCGGGAGTGGAGGAAGCCCGGATACTTGGTGTTAAGATAGTCCTCCGTCTCCCACGTGGCTTCTTCTTCCGTGTGATGGCTCCATTGGATCTTATACATTCGCACGGTCTGCCTCCGGGGCTTTCGCTCTTTTTGGTCTAGTACCTTCAAGGGATGTTCGATGAGCGAGAAATCCGGCTCGATCCAAGCATTAGCTTTTGTGATGATCTCGTTCTCTGGAACAGGCAGTCCCTTCTTCAACTGAGTTACATGGAACACATTGTGAACCGCGGAAAACCGTTCTGGCAATCGGATACGGTAAGCCACGGGTCCACATACTTCTATTACTTCATAGGGTCCAATGTAGCGCGGGGCTAACTTTCCCTTGACTCCGAACCTTTGCACACCTTTGGTGGGGGATACTTTCAAATACACATGATCTCCCACTTCAAAGTGTCGAGGTGCTGTTCCCTTATCATGGTAACTCTTTTGTCTCATCTGGGCCATCTTCAAATTCTCTCTTATCACCCGCACCCTTTCTTCGGCCTCCTTAACTAACTCTGGTCCAAAGAGTGTCCTTTCTCCGGTCTCTGACCAATTCAGTGGGGTGCGGCATCTGCGTCCGTATAGAGCATCGAACGGTGCCATTTTCAAGCTGGCCTGATAGCTGTTATTGTAGAACTCTGCCAAAGACAAACACTTGTCCCAACTCTTGTCAAAGTACAAGATGCTTGCTCTCAACATGTCCTCTAGAATCTGATTTATCCTCTCCGTCTGACCATCGGTCTGTGGATGATAACTGGAACTACGGAGTAATTGAGTTCCCAAACACTCATGCAACTGCTCCCAAAAACGGGCTACAAACTGAGTCCCTCTATCAGAGATTATAGTCTTTGGGATTCCATGCAGACGAACTATGTGGTCTACATACAACTCTGCATATTGTTGTACGGAGTAAGTGGTATGCACGGCAATGAAGTGAGCGGTCTTGGTGAGTCTATCCACGATTACCCAAATAGAATCTTTCTTCCTAGGGGTCAGGGGTAAACCCACAATGAAATCCATACTAATATCGTCCCATTTCCACATAGGTATCGACAGGGGTTGGAGTACTCTCGCCGATTTCAAGTGACTTGCTTTCATCCGGTGGCAAGTATCGCACTCGGCTACATACTTGGCTACATCCATCTTCATATTGGACCACCAAAAGTTCTGCTTTAGATCTTGGTACATCTTGGTACTACCGGGATGAATAGAGAACTTGGACTTGTGAGCTTCATCTAGAATGATTTTCTTGAGTTCTGGGTCAACGGGGACCACTAGACGTTTTCCAAACCAGACCACATTCTGGTGATCCTTCTGGAAACAAGTGTACTTTGGGTCTCCTTCCAAGAGTTTCTGCCTAATGGTTTGGATATCTGCATCATTGCGCTGGGTAGTGACAATCCTGTCATAAAGGCTTGACTCTGCCGTCAAGGCATAAAGAATTCCCTGCGGTACCACTTCTAAGTTGAGCCTTCTCATTTCTTCACACAAGGGTTCGCTGACTGGCTCTAACTCTAGGTGGTTGCAATGATCCTTGCGGCTAAGAGCATCCGCAACAACATTTGCTTTGCCGGGATGATAGTGCACTTCTAAATCATAATCCTTGATCAACTCAAGCCATCTTCTCTGCCTCATATTCAATTCTGACTGGGTGAAGATATATTTGAGGCTCTTGTGATCAGTGAAGATATTGCAGTGATTGCCCATTAGATAATGTCTCCATATCTTGAGGGCATGAACAACGGCAGCTAACTCAAGATCGTGGGTAGGATAGTTGAGCTCATGGGGTCGAAGGGCCCGTGAAGCATAGTGAAGGACCGATACGGCGAACCAGAGAGGGGGGGAGTGAATGGGAGCCGATAAAAATTCTTCTCAATGGAGATGAGAACTCCAACAAGACGAACATGACTTCCAACACACGTCTCCGACTCACTACCCAAGTTGGCCAAGCCCACGTAGCCACTGGAGTGCCACTGGACCTAGGAACCAACACACACAACCTTCCGACTCGAGAACGCAGCGGAACAACAAACCCCGAGTCTACGGACCCACACGGTCAGACCGGTGAGCACCACCGGTCAGACCGGTCCCTGCTGGTGAACCTGAGCAACTTCCACTAAGTGGCTCTACACCGGTCGACCGGTGAGACGCACCGGTCAGACCGATGGCAGCCAGAAAGCCCCCAAGGCACCAAACAGGCCAACCGACCACCAAACGGACCCAAACTCGAAACAGCAGCACCACGGGACAACAAAGAACACACCAAGACACTCACCCGAGCGAAAACCCACAAGGGCTTGCACCGGTCAGACCGGTCAAGAGCACCGGTCAGACCGGTGTAGCCTGGGCAGCTCGGGATGAACAGCACCCGCGGGTCAACTCCCCCAAATCCAAATCTCGATCTCCCGAATCGCTCCACGGACTTGAACAAGACTTTGGGGATATCAGGAGCACCTCATGAGGAGTCCATAGCCAAGTTTAATCCCACCAAATCTCGTCCAAAAAGGAGGAATCGAAGAAATCCCGCCGAAAGCACTTCCAACCCAAGAACTCAAGAAACCCCAAATTCGAGCAACTTTTCTCACGGATTTGGGAGGGGAATCACAGCCCAAAGAACCACGAAGGGTTCCCACAAATTTTCCCCACTGAATCACCAAGAGAAAAGCCCCGAAAACACCCCAAAGAAATCACGAAGAAAGGGCTCCGAAAATCACCACCAAGAACAACCGGGGAAAACACATCCAAACCTTGAGGAATCACGCCGAATCATCTATACATGAAACCAAGATTCGTACAAGGTCTAGCAAGCCGCCCGATCATCCATCCCTCTCTACAAGATCTCTCCGTGAAGCTCTCTTGCTAGTCCTAAGGAAAACCTAGAGAAAATAGGTGGAAAATAGGAAAACTAATGAGCTAGGGTTCCAAGAGTTGGCTGCCATCCTCTCACCTCTTGGGTTATATAGGCGGCAACCGAATGTCTAAAATGCCCCTCTCTACTAACTAGGGATACAAGCCCCTCAAGGGCGGATTTGGAATTCTTGATGTCTTCACCATCGGACGGATGCCCGGCGACCGCACCCTGCGTAGCCTCGACGCAAGCCATGCGATCCCGACGCGTGTCCTCCGCTTCGAAGATTCCGGACTGCGTCGTCGCACACCGGTCAGACCGGTGCTCCTCACCGGTCAGACCGGTCCCCACCGGTCAGACCGGTCAGACCCACCGGTCAGACCGGTCTGGTGCTGCTGCACCTCCGTCTTCGGTTCTCCGATCTTGGCTTTGTGGATCAACCAAGGAACCCAGTGGTTTTCTGGTGAACCACCGGAAACCCCGCGAACTCGGTGTAGCCTCCGCCAATCTCCACTCATGACTTGGCTCCCACGTAGTCCCGGCTCGACCTTGGTTTTGAGGCTCAACCAAGAAACCGTTCATGACTTCATCCCGCTTGTTCATGCCACCATGCGGCCCGCACTTGACCCCGTTGGCCACCGGTCCCTCGAACGAAGCCTACTTGTCTTCTCCACACCCGGAGGCCTCACCGGCGACGACCTTTCGCGCTTGTTCTTCACCCGCACCAACACGAGTCAAGCCGCAACCTCGCACCCGCAATACTTAGCCAAGAATCGGTCCACACAACGTTGTCAATCACTCATCACACAAGGAAGCGACCATCCACCGGTCCTCGAACCACACATGGTCCTCAATCTCCCCCTTGATGAGTGCATTGACAACACCCACACGAAAGTAACAAGAGAGAAAAGAAAAAGAAAAGAAACGAACAAAAAAGAAACTCCAACAAGTGATCGAAAGCCAAACAAAGGCAAAGAGCAAGATCACTTGAAGAAGACAAGTCTCGGACCCCTTAGGCAAGGGCAACGACTCGACACATCCGAGACAAAACAAAGCTCAAGCAAAGAGCACAAACCACCGAAACAAAGCTCGAAAACTCACAAAGAGCTCCCCCTGCACACATGCAAGCTCCCCCTGAACCAATGCAACTCCCCCTGGACGAATGCATGCAAACCACTTGAAAGCGGGACAGGCCGCATCACTTTCGGCTTACACCGGTCGGACCGGTCATCACCACCGGTCGACCGGTGCCCAACATATGTACGGGACCAGCACTCACACCGGTCGGACCGGTGACCACGACCGGTCAGACCGGTGCACAACAGAGCCCAGAAATGGCTCGAAACCACCTGAAAACCTTCCAAACACGTCCAGCAAGCCATTTCAAGCTCAAACTTCTCCCCCTTGTTGACAATGCATGAATCAAACCAAAAATGCAAAAAATGCAATCTAGAGCTTCTCAAATAGACAAAATTCAACAAAGAAAGCTACACATGTCCAAATGAGCAAGTTAGGTACTCTACGGCTTCGTATCGATCTCAACTACATGATCACCAAGTTTCACAACCATTGGACGAAGCTAAAATGGATTTTGGCAATTTTGCGAAAAACTTGCCTCTCATGAGCAAAGTCCTAAACATGATCAAAGCATATCAAAATGGCAAAGCCACACAAACTTCATGCTAGGACAGCTATTCTAACCATAAGACCATCACAAACACCCACAAGCACCTCATGTCATGTCAAAGCCACCGAGCCATGTGCCTACTTCTATTTATGAGACTTCTCATTGGTAGGCATCATGCAGCGGTTTAGCACCCAAAGCAAATTAAATTCAGCACATATGACATGGGAGCATATTTTCCAAGCATTTTTCATTTCATTTTCAGATTTGTAAAAGGAACTTATGCTCCTCCACAAGATAAATCTAGAGGGCTAAACATTCATGATGGCAAAAGAGCCTTTGGCCCCATATGATCAATAAGCTAGCTATCCAACCACAAATTAAGCATAGCAAAGCCACAAAAACATGTCAAGAGCATGTAAAGGCATTTACACATGAGAGAGCATACATGTGACATTTTTCAAAAGCATAGCTATCAACCATGGATTATTCATCAAGATCATCAAGAGCTAAGCCAAACTAACCATATCATACCAAACAAGCTCACAAAGACATATATCTCATTCCATGGTGAACAATGTGTATGAGAGAAGCTTTTCCTAACCAATGCATATGATACAAAATGCATGCAATCTAAGATACAAGGATGCCTATACATCATGTTACATATGCCACAAACCGGCTCCTCGAGGGGAGGCAAAATGGGCTCGACACCACCGGCAAAAGAGAGCTCCCACACACCCAACTCAAGAAATCAAACACACACCAAGTTCCCCCCGCAAACGAGTGAAAGTTGCTTGATCTAGGGGTTTGGTGAAAATATCGGCTAGTTGGTCATGTGTGGGTACATGGATCAAAGCTATCTTTCCTTTCTCAACATTGTCTCTCAGAAAATGATACCTCACTTCTATGTGCTTGGTTTTGGAATGGAGCACTGGGTTCTTTGCAACGCTTATGGCACCGGTGCTATCACATTGAAGTGGGACATGGGTATACTCCTCACCAAAGTCACTCATGGTGTAGGTGATCCAAAGGAGCCGAGAGCAACAACTAGCGGCGGCAACATACTCGGCCTCGGTCGTGGATTGAGCAACACTCGACCGCTTGCGGGAAGACCAAGACACCAAAGAAGAACCCAAAAGCTCGGCAAGTCCCGAAGTGGACTTCCTATCCAACCGACACCCGGCAAAATCCGCGTCCGAAAAACCATGAAGCGCCAAAGAAGAGGACGCGGAGTACCAAAGGCCGAAGTCGGGAGTGTGACGCAAGTACCGAAAATTCGCTTCACCGCTTGCCGATGCGAAGTCCTCGGAGACGCTTGAAAACGAGCGCACGGACACACCGAGAAGCGTATGTCCGGCCTCGTCGCCGTCAAGTAGAGGAGTGACCCGATCATGCTCCGGTACTCCTTCTGGTCCACGTGTTCACCTTCCTCGTCCGCATCAAGAGCCGTAGTCGTACTCATCGGCATCGTCATAGCCTTGGAGTCCTCCATCTTGAACTTTCTCACAATGTCCTTGGTGTACTTAGCCTGGTGCACAAATGTACCTTCCTTTGATTGCTTGATTTGTAGCCCGAGGAAGAACTGCAACTCGCCCATCATGCTCATCTCAAACTCCCTGCTCATATCATCCGCAAACCTCGCAACAAGAGAGTTAGACGAGCCACCAAAGACAATATCATCCACGTACACCTGCACAATCAGGATATCTCTGCCCTGCCTCAGCAAAAACAAGGTCTGATCGACCTTCCCCATCTCAAAACCTCTCTCAAACAAGAACCCCCTCAACCTGCCATACCAAGATCTAGGCGCCTGCTTCAACCCATACAGCGCCTTCCTCAACTTGTACACCCGGTGGGGGTACTTCTCACTCTCAAACCCCGAGGTCGCCTCACATACACTTCTTCCTCCAACACTCCATTCGAAAAGCACTCTTCACATCCATTTGGTGCAACTTGAACCCTTTAGCCACGGAAAAGGCTAGAAGGATCCTAATCGCCTCCAAACGGGCTACGGGAGCAAAGGTCTCCTCGTAGTCGATCCCCTCCTTCGACCGAACCCCCGGGCAACAAGTCTCGACTTGTTCCTCACAACCTCACCCTTCTCTCCCTCTTTGTTTTTCCACACCCACTTGGTACCAATCGGCTTACACCCTGGGGGAGGGTCAACCAACTCCCACACCTGATTCCTCTCAAAGTTCTCCAACTCCTCATGCATCGAGTTAACCCAATTGTGATCAGATAGTGCGTGTCCAATGTCTTTGGGCTCGAAAGAAGCGCAGCATGAGCAAAATGGGAATTGTTTCGAACCCTCGACCGTGTAGTGCGTTCATTCATGTCGCCGATGATCCTCGAAGCTGGGTGATCCACTTGAACTCGCCGGGGAGGTTCTCGCCTCGAAGCTACCTCCCCCTCAACATCAGCTTCTCCTCGTTCTTGATTTGTCGTCGTAGGTGTAGCAGAGGGTTCATCCATCATCGTAGTCGAAGTAGTGGGTACATGTTCAGGGCGGGGGCACCACACCGCCATCTTCATCATCACCATGTTCATGCTCCTCCTCCCGAAAGATCTCCTCGCCAAGCTCATCATCACCGCACACTCAAAGACAAGCCGACTACGTGGCTCGTCTCGTCGAAGGTTACCTCGCAAGTCTCCACGATTTGGTTAGTTTCAAGATTGAGCACACGATATGCTCTAGAATGAGATGCATAACCAAAGAAAATGCCATCGACGAGACCTAGCCTCAAACTTATCCAACTTCCCCGCCCTTCTTCGAATAAAACACTTGCAACCAAAGACATGGAAGTGACTCACCTTGGGTGTGCGACCATGCATCAACTCATAGCATGTCTTCTTCTTGTGCACTGCGAGGTATATTCGTTCGACACATAGCATGCGGTATTCACCGCCTCGGCCCAATACCTCCTTGGAGTCCTATGCTCATCAAGCATCGTCCGAGCCATCTCACACAAGGTCCCGTTCTTCCTTTCCACAACACCATTCGGGGAGGCGTATACGGACTCGAAAAGCGGGTGCTCAAGACCCAAGTCATGACAAAAGGTTTCAAAACGAGAGTTCCCGAATTCCGAGCCATTATCACCGCGGATAGCTCGTATGGCATCTCCGTGCCTCTCGTTCCTCAACCTCAAGACTAGATCTCGATCAAAACCAAACGTCTCCCCCTTATCCTCCGTAAAGAACACCCACGCATACCGAGAATAGTCATCCACCACAACAAGGACATACCACTTCCCACCCGCGGATCGCACACGAGGCCGGGCCAACAAGGTCCATATGGAGCAGCTCGCATGGACGCTCGGTCATCACATCGGTGAGAGGCGGGTGAGAAGAGGCCACCATCTTGGCATGCCTACACGGAGCACAAACCAACTCTTTCTCAAGCCTCAACCGTGGCAATCCTCGGACCAAATTGAGTTTACTCAAGCGTGACAAAAGGTCAAAGCTCAAGTGACCCAACTTCCTATGCCACTTCCACAACTCACTCGAAGAACCAGCCAAGAAACAACGCTCAACACCCGAAGACTGAGAAAAATCAGCACGAAACACCTGACCCTCGGGAACGACCATACAAACAAGGTCCCCTCGAGAGTCAACAATCCGAGAACCACCGAGGCCGAAACAACACCTCAAAACCCTCATCCAACAACCGGGGCACGAAAGCAAATTGTACCCCGGCGATTGAACAAGAGCAACACGCCTCGCAGTGATCTTGTCACTCACTTTTATCTCACCTTCGAAAGCACACGCCCACGCCCATTGTCCCCAAAGGTGATGTACCTCTTCGTCACCACCGGGACGAGACTTGAGAACCACCCCCCGTCTCCGGTCATATGCCTCGAACAACCGGAGTCAATCAACCAAATGTTCTTCAAGTCTCCCACCTGAAAATCAAAAATAGGCACGTGAGCGAACAAACGACTCAAAGACTCGGGGTTAGTACCAAAGGAGGAAAACCAGTGCCGAGCCATTTGCTCGAAAGTGGGGTTAGCACCAACCAAAGTATCTCTCCTACCAAAGCTACCTCCACGAACACCACCACGGTAACCACCCTGAGGGAACCACCCCTCTCTGCCTGGAGGAGGACCAAATCCACGCAAGAAAGCCCGTGGAACGTCCTTCCTCTCCAACTTAACACCACGACTCCTCCAATCCCCGTATTGAGCACGAGGAGGAGAACGCCTAGCAAACTGACCACCTGCACCCTTTCCAGCCCAACCACCAGAACCACGACCACCAGAAACAACCCTCGTACCTGTACGAGCTTGAAAACCGAACACCTGTCTGTCCAGGCCTGCACCGGTCTGACCGGTGCCCCACACCGGTCTGACCGGTGTGACCTGGGCAGCAACACCACCTGCAGCCTTCTTCTCTCCCCAAGCCCGAACTGTCCTCACAATCGCCTTGCCCCTTGGCATCTGCATACGAGGCTCAAGTACACCATCGGAGGGGTGGTACTTGTCCTTGTTAGCCCACTCCTTCTTCATTCTCTCCTCTCGCTT
Source organism: Cenchrus americanus (assembly GCA_947561735.1). Lineage (NCBI taxonomy): Eukaryota > Viridiplantae > Streptophyta > Magnoliopsida > Poales > Poaceae > Cenchrus > Cenchrus americanus. Next base: position 256,511,197 of record OX387241.1, read on the forward strand.
CCTTTTGAAGCAAAACTCCTCCTTATGGCCATCTCTCCCACAATAGCCACAATGGAACCTCACAAGTTTAGGCTTTGGCTTGGGATGTGGCTGTTCACTTGGTTTCTCTCCACTCAAACCCTCCACCGGTTTCTCACCACTTGCCTTCTCACTCTCCTTCCCAAAGAACACTTTCCCCGAAGTGCTCACAAACTTGATAGGCTTTTGTAGGTCATTTGTGGGTGTAGGAAACACGGGTGGAGCTGGGGTTGTGTCTAGCCGATTCCTTAGATGGTTAGGTTTTGGTGGGAACTCATTCTTGTGGTGGGTTTTTGGTGGCTCCGGATATTCTCTCCACTTCCCTCACCAACCTTGTTTGCTCCAAGCCCCTCACCATCTTGCCTCTTAAAGGCCTCGATCATCATCCTCAAGCGAGGCTCGTGACCGGGACAACCACCCCATCAACTTCCTCAAATCATCATTCTCATCCCGCAAACGGTCAACATAATGTGCAAGCTCCAAATTTTTCAATGCATGCATTTCACAGGTAGAGCAAGATGTAGGCATGGGTTCCTTCAATTTAGCCTCGAGCGAACTAGTGTAAGCATGCATCTCATCAATCTTAGCATGCAAAATAGGGCATGAAGTGCAAGCACCTAACAAAGCAGGTCTAGACTTAAGCTCAGCCACCTCAACCCTAAGCACATCTAGTTCCTCACACTTGGAGGCATGCTTCTCCTTAAACAAAGCAAGATCAGCAAGGAATATGGAGCAATCAAGCACAATCATTCTCATCGAAACAACGGGGCTAGCCTTAAGCGAATCAATCTCAAGCTTGCTATCAAGCACCCGTGTCTCTAGCTCGCCCACTCTAGTCCTAGCATCCTCGAGTGAAGCCCTAAGCTCTTTCCTCATTTTCTTGGCCTCTCTAAGCATGTCATCACGGTTATCAAGCAAAGAGCCAAGCCTCTCATTCTCCCGGCGCAAGAAGGGAAGTTCATCACGCACCTCGTCGTCGGACTCGCAGTCCGAGTCGCTCCGTGTGCTCTTCTTGCCGCCGGAGCTCGCCGCCATGGTGCGAAGCCATCTCTCGCGAAGCGCGCTCGGCCCGCTCGGTGTTCTTGGACGACTTCTTGCTCTTGCGGCGATCTCCCTCGTCTTCGCCGGGGCCGCTCGAGCTCGAGGTGGAGTACGCGGAACCGGAGTCGACGTCGCTCGCTCCAACCATCGCTCGGGCCTTGCCTCGGCCCTCCTTCTTCCTCGACCGCCGCTCGTCCTTGTACTTGTTCTTGTGCTTGCTCTTGTGGTCGCGCCTCGAACGGTACTTGCCATCGTTCATCCTCGGCTTGTGCTTGTAGCTGTCCTTGCTCTCGGCCTTCTCCGGGCAGTCGGCGACGAAGTGTCCCGGCTTGCCGCACTGGAAGCAAGTCCTCGTGTTCCTCCTCATGTTCACGCGGTTCTCGTGCAACCTCTAGAACTGCCTCGTCAACAGCGCCAGCTCGTCCTCTCCAAGGTCATCAAACTCCTCATCTGGCATAGACATCAAAGAGGAAAACGAGAACATCCTGGTGGATGGGTTAGAGTTAGTCTTTCCTTTAGAACCACCAACGAGGGCAAGACTATGGGAGTCAGTCGGTCCCTCGAGCTTGGCGATCATGCCCCTATCCACCTCAGCCGACTTGAGCTTCGAGAACAGCTCGTTCACCGTCAGAGTATCATACCTCTCCGACTCGACTATGGCCTCGAACTTTCCGCCCCATATCGTACGATCCAAAGAGTGTAAGAGCTTGACGGCTCTATCATGATCATCGTACGGGAGCACGTCCACATTGGCCCTCATGTTGTTCACCACCACCGTGAACCTCTCGAAACAAGGCATCGATGGACTCACCGGGGAGATGAGTGAAGTTCTCGTACTCTCTCCGTAGGTCGCATACAACCGTGCTCGAACCTCGGGCGTTCCCAACATGAGCCTCCTTCAACACCGCCCAAATCCTACAAGCCAAGTGCTCGGTGTGCACCCGATCGAACTCGGCCGACACAAAGCACGAAACAAGTAGTCGACCGCCTTATTGTTGGCGTCGAATCCGTCCCTCGACCCCGGAGCAAGGAAATCCATCGGCGGGACATAGCCTCGTGTCCACCGTGACATCCCAAAGCAGCCGACCCTTTCCGCGGAGGAACGCACCCATCCGCTTGCTCCACATCCGGTAGTTCTTGCCATCGAAGTGTGGAGGACCCGAACCCCGTTCCCGGTACGCCATCCTTGGATCTTAGACTCGGTTAGAGTCAACAAAGACCCGAACCGGCTCGATACCACTTGAAGGACCGATACGGCGAACCAGAGAGGGGGGAGTGAATGGGAGCCGATAAAAATTCTTCTCGATGGAGATGAGAACTCCAACAAGACGAACACGACTTCCAACACACGTCTCCGACTCACTACCCAAGTTGGCCAAGCCCACGTAGCCACTGGAGTGCCACTGGACCTAGGAACCAACACACACAACCTTCCGACTCGAGAACGCAGCGGAAAAACAAACCTCGAGTCTACAGACCCACACCGGTCAGACCGGTGAGCACCACCGGCCGACCGGTCCCCGCCGGTGAACCCGAGCAACTTCCACTAAGTGGCTCTACACCGGTCGACCGGTGAGACGCACGGTCGGACCGATGGCGACGCGTAAAGCCCCCAAGGCACCAAACAGGCCAACCGACCACCAAACAGACCCAAACTCGAAACAGCAGCACCACGGGACAACAAAGAACACACCAAGACACTCACCCGAGCGAAAACCCACAAGGGCTAGCACCGGTCAGACCGGTGTAGCCTGGGCAGCTCGGGATGAACAGCACCCGCGGGTCAACTCCCCCAAATCCAAATCTCGATCTCCCGAATCGCTCCACGGACTTTAACAAGACTTTGGGGATATCAGGAGCACCTCATGAGGAGTCCATAGCCAAGTTTAATCCCACCAAATCTCGTCCAAAAAGGAGGAATCGAAGAAATCTCGCCGAAAGCACTTCCAACCCAAGAACTCAAGAAACCCCAAATTCGAGCAACTTTTCTCACGGATTTGTGAGGGGAATCACAGCCCAAAGAACCACGAAGGGTTCCCACAAATTTTCCCCACTGAATCACCAAGAGAAAAGCCCCGAAAACACCCCAAAGAAATCACGAAGAAAGGGCTCCGAAAATCACCACCAAGAACAACCGGGGAAAACACATCCAAACCTTGAGGAATCACGCCGAATCATCTATACATGAAACCAAGATTCGTACAAGGTCTAGCAAGCCGCCCGATCATCCATCCCTCTCTACAAGATCTCTCCGTGAAGCTCTCTTGCTAGTCCTAAGGAAAACCTAGAGAAAATAGGTGGAAAATAGGAAAACTAATGAGCTAGGGTTCCAAGAGTTGGCTGCCATCCTCTCACCTCTTGGGTTATATAGGCGGCAACCGAATGTCTAAAATGCCCCTCTCTACTAACTAGGGATACAAGCCCCTCAAGGGCGGATTTGGAATTCTTGATGTCTTCACCATCGGACGGATGCCCGGCGACCGCACCCGCGTAGCCTCGACGCAAGCCATGCGATCCCGACGCGTGTCCTCCGCTTCGAAGATTCGGACCGCGTCGTCGCACACCGGCCGACCGGTGCTCCTCACCGGCCGACCGGTCCCCCCGGCCGACCGGTCGGACCCACCGGTCGGACCGGTCCGTGCCTTCGCACCTCCGTCTTCGGTTCTCCGATCTTGGCTTTGTGGATCAACCAAGGAACCCAGTGGTTTTCTGGTGAACCACCGGAAACCCCGCGAACTCGGTGTAGCCTCCGCCAATCTCCACTCATGACTTGGCTCCCACGTAGTCCCGGCTCGACCTTGGTTTTGAGGCTCAACCAAGAAACCGTTCATGACTTCATCCCGCTGTTCATGCCACCATGCGGCCCGCACTTGACCCCGTTGGCCACCGGGTCCCTCGAACGAAGCCTACTTGTCTTCTCCACACCTGGAGGCCTCACCGGCGACGACCTTTCGCGCTTGTTCTTCACCTGCACCAACACGAGTCAAGCCGCAACCTGCACCTGCAATACTTAGCCAAGAATCAGTCCACACAACGTTGTCAATCACTCATCACACAAGGAAGCGACCATCCACCGGTCCTCGAACCACACATGGTCCTCACATAGGCAATGACTCGGCCTTCTTGCATAAGGACACAGCCAAGACCGGTGCCTGATGCGTCACAGAAGACTTCAAACGGTTTGGAATTATCGGGTTGAGCTAGCACTGGGGCTGAAGTTAGATGTTGTCTGAGGGTGTGAAAAGCTTTCTCACATGCTTCACTCCACACGAATTTCACTCCCTTCTTGAGCAATTCGGTCATGGGCTTTGCGATTCTAGAGAAGTCAGGAATGAATCGACGGTAATATCCCCGCCAATCCTAGGAAGCTCGCGGATTTGATGTACGGATTTGGGTGGTTTCCAATCCATCACCTCTTGAACTTTGCTAGGATCTACGGAGATACCATCGTGGGAAATGGTGTGCCCCAAGAATTCGACACTTTTCAACCAGAATTCGCATTTGGAGAACTTAGCATAAAGCTTGTGATCTCGCAAACGCTAAAGGACAACTCGGAGATGTCTGGCGTGTTCTTCCTCGCTCTTAGAATAGATGAGGATATCATCGATAAAGACCACGACAAATTTATCGAGCTCCGTCATGAACACGGAGTTCATGAGGTACATGAAGTAGGCAGGTGCATTAGTGAGTCCGAAGGACATGACCAAGAACTCGTAAAGACCATAACGAGTGGAGAAAGCGGTTTTAGGAATGTCGCATGGTCGAATCTTGATTTGGTGATAGCCAGAACGAAGGTCGATCTTAGAGAAGACTTTGGCACCAGCCAATTGATCAAACAGAACATCAATTCGAGGAAGTGGGTATTTGTTTTTGATGGTGACTGCATTGAGTGGTCGGTAATCTACGCACATTCTCAAGCTACCATCTTTCTTTTTGACAAAGAGGGCAGGGAAGCCCCAAGGAGAAGAGCTCGGGCGAATGTAACCCTTGTCTAACAATTCTTGGAGTTGGTTTTTAGTTCAACTAACTCTCTGGGTGGCATGCGATAAGGTCTTTTGGAAATGGGTGCGGTACCGGGCTGGAGTTCGATCACAAATTCGACATCTCTGTCTGGTGGCATACCAGGCAACTCGTCAGGAAATACATCCGGGTACTCACATACTACTGGAATTTCATCAAGGGAGGAGATAATGGTCGCATAGGCACAAGAGTCAGTACCGTCCCGGAAAGGTAGGTACAAGGTAGTGTGCCCGACCGTAGGAGAGTTGATCTCTACGACCCTGTCTGATGTATCTAGAACTACCTTGTGCTGATTCATCCATTCCATACCCAAAATAACATCCATGCTTCCTAATTTGATGACTATCAGATTAGATTGAATAACCCAACTTCCTAGTCTTAGGGGAACTCCAAAAGTCACTATCTGAGACGTGATGTTTCCACCAGGTGTGGTGATTTTATAAGTAGATTTGGTTGGTACTCCTCTTAGACCCAATTTGTCTAGTAAACTCTCAGTTATGAAACTATGGGTGGCTCCCGAATCAAATAAGACCTTAACAGGAGTGTTATTGATAGAGAATGTACCCATGAGTACTGGAGCTCCTGCGGGAATGTCACTCATGGTGGTGAAGTTCAGCTTGCCCTGGCGCACTTGCACCATGGGTTTCTTGGCCGGAGTGGCAGGCTTGCTTCCCGTACTCTGAATCTGCGGGGTGGGCTTGATCTGCCGGGGCTTGGGACACTCATTAATGTAGTGCCCTGGCTGGCCACAGTTGTAGCAACGACGATCTCCAACATCACGAGGGGGTGCATTAGGCTTTGGAGCCTCGCCGTCGGGCACGACGGAACTGGAAGTTCCCGGCAGGTTTGCCCTGGAATGGCTTCATCGTCCAGCGTCCAGTTGAAGATTGCTGGGATGGGCCTGGAGCTTCTTTCTTCACAAAGAGAAACTTCTTGTTTGTTCCGCTGCCTTGGGGAAAACCGGACATCCTCTTGTTGTCCCCATGGGCTTTCTTCATAGCATCCTCTTGCGAGATAGCTTTATTCACGAGCTCATGGAAGTTTGCGGGCTCGAGTAGATTCAGGCGCTCATACAGCTTGCCATCAAGCCCGTCGCGGAACCGCTCCATCTTCTTGGCATCAGTATCAACATGATGCTCACCGTACTGGCATAAGCTATTGAACTTCTGAGCATAGCGGTACACGGAGTCGGATCCTTGATGGAGGGCTAACAGCTCCCTCATCTTCCTGTCCATCAGACCCTTAGGGATGTGGTGGCTTTTGAAAGCCTGCTTGAACTCTTCCCAAGTCACGGCGTGGTCTCGCTGCATGGACTTGAAGTGGTCCCACCATATCAGAGCTTCCCCTCGCAGTTGCAGTGCTGCGAAGTTTGCTTTGTTCTCCTCGGAGCAAGGCAGCACAAAGGCAGAGAATTTCGCCTCTATGGCCTTGATCCAAGCCTCAGCTTCCAGAGGATCTTCTGCTTTTGCGAAAGTTGGCGGCTTCATGGCGATGAACTGGGTGTACGTGGTGACCTGGTTAGGCCCCTCGTGGTTGGCCCCTTGTGGCGGCCCTCGGTTCATCTGCTGGGCGATCTGCTGCTGCGTCTGCAGGATCTGGCGCAGCACCTCGGTTTGGGTGGCCATGAAGGCCTCCGTCGGTGTCATGGGCGGGGGTTGTGGCAAGTCACCACTACCACTCGCTCCAAAACCGTTGGGAGAGCTTCGCGTGGTTCCCACCATCTGAAAAGTGAGCGTCATTAGTGAGATAACTGAAAGCTTACTCCAATGATGACAAGCACGATCATGCATTATCACATCTCATTAGTAATTAAATAATGAGGACAGTAACAAGCAGCAACATTCTATAGCCACCAAGATTCATAGAATCGTTTCTCTCAACATGGTTAGGACGGTGATTACTCATTTGCACGGCTCATAATCACTTTCGAACGATCGTCGTTATTCCGAATACCAAGGAAGGTGGTACGCGAATGAGCACTTATTTGCTGGCAACGAGTGATGTTTGTAAAGGTGCTTTGTTTTACCCATGCTTTTAGGAGAAAAACAATGCAATCTTTGACAAGCGTGATCATTCACAACGAATTATCCAAGGATCTGGTGTTCAACACAAGAAATTTTCAATTTGAAAGACAACAAGATTGACTTAAAGCATACAAGCTTAAGCATTCTTATTACAACATGACAGAACAAGGTTCAACGACATTACAACTCGATTTCGAAACCCCATGACAAAACACGATACAATAGTTGCTTGGCACGAAGATGTGCTGTCAAGCCAACTAATCTAACATCTCGAAGACAACTTGGTAAGATCGATATCCTGCTGCTCCCTGCTGTCGGCAACCTAGTTGCCCACTGAAGCACCACTGTACGAAGGCGAAGCTGGGGGAGTCGGTAGCGGTGGTCCCGCTTGGCTCGTCCGATCCCGAGCCGGACACGACCCCTCTTGCTCCTCCGGTGTGCTGCATCGGGGGCGTGGGCGTAAGGCCACTATAGCCTGTAAGGTGGCCACCTGTACGTCGGCCTCCTGCACGTGCTCCTACATCTCAGCGATGTTCTGCAGCAGTGTCAGCCTCTCTATCTCGTGTGCGTCGGCATCCTCCTCTAGTGCATGGTTCTCCGCCTCTAGGTCCACGATCCTCTGGAGGCGGTCACCTCTCTCAAGCTCCAGCTAGAACCTCCTTGCACGCAGCCTGTCGTTCTCCCCGCCGCACACGGGTAAGCGTGAAGTTCAATTTCTTGCCGGTGTGCGGACCGAAAGCTGCTCCCAATCGCGCCTAGATGCCTCCAAGCGCAGTGCAATGATTGCTGCGGTGTTATAACGCAGCCCCTGGAGTGTGAAGACCACGTTCAGGCAACGTGCAAGTGTCTGGGTAACATCCAACGGCTCTGCTAGGGTCAGTAGCTCCCGTAGATGGTCCATACAGTCCAACCAAGCTGGGTCGTGGGGACTCATAGCAGGAAACAGTCCAAACGGGGAAAGAGCTACCACAGTAGGGTTGTGGTCACAAAAGTCTGTCAGCACTCTGAGGGCGGCTGACTCCACGGACTCGTGCATGATAAATCCCCAGTAAATAAAACTCAGGTCAAACCAGTCGGCGTGGTCTGGGTGCGGCAGCACAGTAACGATCACCCTGCAGCGGGGAACGCCAAAGCGCTCAAACTCCTTCACCTTGTAAGTCGGTGGGGTAAGGTAGCCTGCGGCACTGAGTGCTTCCCACGCCAAGCGCGGAAAACCCTCCCAGTGCAACCCGTTGGTACGGATCGTACCGTCAGCGTCGAACTGGTGGAACACGGGGAAATCCATCTGTACACAAATGTAACTCATGTCAGATCTCAAAGAGAACGGCATGTCAAATGGTGAAGTTCTGGCAGCTGTGAATAAATTCATAACATAAAATCCAGAAGCCTCAAAAATTTCCCCAAGTTTTCAAATTAACCTTTAATACTTTTAATTAAGCTTTTAAGGTTGAGCATTGATCAAGGAAACAAGATGAAGGGTCCTTAACCTGGATGTGCCTAGGGAAAAGTGAACAATCCCATCGAAACTAGGATTGAGATTTGCTTACTACAAGACAGCTAGTTGAGGAGCAATTATATTCAACAATTTGGTTTAATTAACCTATCACATGGTAAACAATTTTTTGTAAAATTTCGGCAGCATGACGGCTAGGTATGGAAGGTACTCTAGCTTATAAAAAGCACACACTAGCATAATCTTCCTTAGAGAACACATGGAATTCCAATTTTTGGGTCCATTTTAGTTATTTCGATTTTTAACAAGCATGCAAGACGTCCTATTCGACCTCACATGGCAATCAAGCCAAAAATCGAAGTTAGTGCCGGTGGAAAGGCTTATATTCGTCTCTCCCTATAATATCTAGTCGAGAGCTATACGGTACTTGCTTATCGTCTAACGAAGCGCTGTTATGTACCTGCAGAAAACAAACCTTTCGTGCCAGCACGTCACAAAAGCGTCCACATTCATTACCGTTCACTATAGAAACGGTATACATGCGTTAAGCCGCTGCATGGACAGCGTCCTATTTAAGACTCTGACGCGACGTGAGTGCCCATTGGAATAGGCCTCACTCATCCCTCACGGACTTTCCGTGGTACCATCACGTATGGCAAAACGTGACGAGACTCAAACGCGACGTGGCACCCATTGGAATAGGTCCCACTAGTCCCTCACAGGACTTTCCTGTGGTACCACCACGTATGGCAAAACGTGATGAACTAGTATGGTTGTGCGAGAATGTAAGTCTGACATAAAGTAATGTGCTGGAAGTTAGCAAAATAAACCATAAGTTATTTAAGCCACCTGAAAGAACCCAAAATTCCCTCTAGGGCCTCTCGGTCTAGTTTATCCTTAGCGGACCAACGTGTTTTTGGAAAATCAGAAAATCTTGGCATATTTTATTCAAAAACCAGTGCTTAAGGTTTATTAATTAATCTCTGGTGCATATAAGCTCTGATACCAATTGTGACAACCCGCCCAGGAAAGTACCGTACTATCGCCTAAGACCGATCCACTTTGGCCGTTAAGCAATAATAAAGTACCATCCTGTCGTAAGTCGCCGGGTTAACGCCGGCGCTCCTGCCCCAACCATTTTGCTGACACACTGTTTGACTCACGTTTTCTTCAAATTTTTGAATAGAACTTGGCCAAGCAATGAATACCAAAGTTGTAGATCTAAGCACCAGCTACAGTTTTCACAAAGGCTGTATAGGGTTTTTCTCCCTAGATTTGAATCTATTTGAAAGCCAACTTTGAATGTCAGCCTGTTTCTGGCAACAGTAAAATCTGGCTTGCAAGGGGTTTTTCACAATTTTCCCCTCCAAGTTCGCAATGCCACTCTACATGAAAGTTGTGTCCCTCAACAAGACCTACAACTTTCCTAAAGGTAGAATTTTAAGTGTTTAGGGGAATTTTGGAGAACGCGGCCAAAGTTCGGCGGACACTGTGGACACTGGATGGCAAGGGGGTTTGACCCACCCTTTGACCATGGGTTGGCCCCACAAGTGTTTTAACTATTCACTAAGGGTCACTAGGGGTGTGTTAGGGAGTTTTCATGGGTGAGGGCCCAGGTTGACCTAGGGTTGACCATTCGACCAGCTAATCCAGTCATTAACGTTAAAGACGGTAATTAAAAACCTGGGGCGTCACAGCGTCGTCAGAGCCTAAGGATTATGGGGGTAGCGACTACTCCGACGATCGTAGCCCGAGCTCGTGGGCGGCCGCTGGAAGAGATGATGACGATTGGTATGAGCAGCCCAAAGAGAGGACTCCCGAAGGCCCCAACGGCGACGGTAACGATGGCAACGAGAGCGGCAACGACAATGGAGGTGGCGACGACGGTGGTGACGATGGTGGAGACTATGGCAATGAAGACCCCTTCGGATTACATCTAATGTGTTGTCAAACTTGTCGTCAATCTATCGGGGATCTCTACACGTCGGCCGATGAATGTCTCCAAGCCATGGAAGCGATGAAGCAGCGTATGGAGGATTTGGAGCACGTAGTTGGAGACAATTTCAAGTTCCTTAACCGTAACGTGTGCAAACTTTTTGGCATGGTTGGAAACATGAGAGGCAAGTGGTGCAATACTTGCTTGAAGTACCACTAGATCTAGTTTCCCCCCTAGGATTTTTGTAAGATACGACGAGGACGTCGTATGTTTTAAGCGTGGGGGAGAGCTAGCTCGCTAGCCCTAGCTTTTGAACTTCAAGTTTAGGTTCGGTTTAATCTTCGTGTGAGAGTCTTAGCGTTTTGATGAGTCTTAGTGTTTTAATGAGTCTTTAGTTTTTGAGTGTGTTTTAAAATTTTTGAAAGTGTCTTAAATTAGTGTTGAGTCAAAGAAAATCAAATAAAAAGAGTCTATATATATATCTTTGTGTTTTATGTATTGCTTATCTTTATTCACTTGTTTGTTTAATCTTCAATTCTTGATATATGAACATAAGTATGTGGTTTGAAAAACGTTTACCGTGGTGCTTAGTGGAATTGCTACTACTTAAAGTATCCATACCACACTTCGATCTTGAGCTTCACATGTTAGTTGTGTTATGTTCAATGCTAAAAGTTGGAGGATTTCAGTTCTGAAAATTATCTTAAAACCCTTGTAATAAAGGTTAGCAAAACCTCTTTTTCCAAGTTGAGAGTGAGAAAAAAAAATTCCTATCCAAAGCCAAGTTTATTTTTTCGCTCCACCATAAGTGTGATTAGCACGATGAGTTAGGCTAGGACCCTTATCTCTTGGTAAGTTTTAATTTCGAGCAATGATCATGTTCTTGTGCTTATCTTTTGTTGCTAGCCTCTTCATATATTCGGTTACGTGACTTTCACATTGGAAGTCTCGTACATCGCCGAATTCCATACCCAACCCTATACATCTCTTTTGTACATCGCATTCCTTGAACACAACCTACTTTCAAAGTTTCGTCTCGTCTCTAGCATGATTTATTTAAAATTTCAGATGGTATGCATGCAAGGAAAGAGAGAATTGAAAGCTTTGAAAAGTTGTCAAGAGAGAGAAAAATAAAGAGAAAAGTATGTGTATGGAAAAGAAAGAAAGAAAGAAAAAAAAAGTTATATGTGAATGAAAGAAGAAAAAGAGAAAGATGAGGTAGCAATAAAGATGTGAGAGGGATGAATCAAGTGAAAGAAAAGAAAAATAAAGTGTAAGGAAGGATGTCATGTGATTTAACCTCCCTCCACAAAATTCTGCTGGCAAAGCACATGGATGGATAAAGATATTGAAGATTTCTATAGATCTTGCATCATGGCATCCAGTTTCAAAGGAGAATTCAAAGGGGCAGGCACTATATTCTGCAGGAGATGATCAAAATCATGGTTAGTGGTGAAAGTATGCCTGATCAAGGGAAAAGACAAGTGTGTTACCTCTGAGTTTGGCTGAAAATCAGGCATCAGCTCCAGGCAGAATGAGTGCACTAGCTCACTGAAGATATGGTCATGGAATTCTTGCCACCAGGAAATGAAGAGAGGGTGAGCTATTGTTGTTGGTGTGAAAATCCAGGTATAAAGAGTTGGGCTACATTCATACTCAAAAACCCTTCTGGCATGTATGCTATCCTTGATTTCCTCTCTAGGTTTGAGGAATTCATGAAGAAACAGTCTTGGGGGCATTTGGCCACATCCTTGCTGTCGGGCCATCATATTTGGTTGATAATACTCATAGGTGCTGTGATTTATCCTCCCTCCACAAAATTCCGCTGGCAAAGCACATGGATGGATAAAGATATTGAAGATTTCTATAGATCTTGCATCATGGCATCCAGTTTCAAAGGAGAATTCAATGGGGAGAGTTAAATTGTCATTGTTCAGATAAGGGAGCCAAAGAGGATCAGGGAAGCCTTTGAAGAAGAGCTCGAAAAGCTGACTGACATTCTGGTCAATAGATATGGTTGAAGCAGCTTCTCCATGGGTTTGGCATCCTCTGGTAATTTGAGCTTCCCCTTCTTTGTGGCTGGATGAGGGGAAAATCCGATTGTTGAGATTGATGTTGACAATCCGGTGCATGTACAGTTGCAGCGACATCTGCACAAACCACCAAGGGTCGTTGACACATAGTATCTTCTGGACAGTGTGCATTTGAGAAATAGTCTGATGGAGCATATGATACACACTCCCTAGGAGGTATTTTCCAAGGGGGATGCGGTGACCAGTAGCCAAATGTGTAGCCATTGCAATGTGATTTAAAGTTGGCTCATTGGCTTTGCCACAGAAAATTGTTGACAGAGTATTTTGGTACACCTAGCATGGTCATTACACTTTGGTTTGGATTTGATTATGGAACTAACCCGCCACTAGGCACACAAATCATATAACAAGTTCATCTTTGTGCATGCATTTGGAAGTGTTGTGTTTATGTAGGAAAACGTGGACATAAAGGACGGATTCGCAACAAGTTCAAGGAGCATTTACGGAGTCTTGTTCGTGTTCATGAGCTTGATGAAATCACTTCCAAAGGTGGCAAGGACCGAAGTGCTATGAGGAACACCCCCTGGGATTGAAGTGTAAAAGATCGAACTTCATGCGAAGAGAACCTCCATCTTGAACGCGAGGATAACATCATCAAAATCATGCAAGTGGAGGGGCAAAGTACATAAATGCATAAGGACCCACGGAGCAAAAGGGGTGACCGAACCGGGCTGAAGTGGGCCCAGGCCGGCCGGCCCAGCCCTGTTCAGGCACCGGTTCGGTCCCGTTTTCCTTGCCCTCGAAGGATCTTCAACCCTAAAAGCCCCGAGGCGCCGCCAACACCGAGGGGAAGAGTCATTCGCACCAGAAGGCCATCCACAAGCTAGAGAGAGAGGAGGAGGATCTCCGGAGGGAGATCAACCACCTCGAAGGAAGCACCCTCTCGTGGAGAAGAAGGAAGACACCGGCGGAAGGGAATCCATGATCAACGGTGCCATGATCAACACCTTGATGGGGTAATCTTCTCATTCGTCCATGGGTTGTAATCGATCTTGAGATGTAATCGCACTTTGTCGGATTATCTATCTATCATCTTGTGTTGAATATACTTTAATGCTTAAGGTTAGCTACCATGCCGTAAAGGGAGTAGAGCTCCAATGCTTCCTTGGATCCATTCAATACGCCGTGTCCATCAAAGGTCTAGTCATGAATACCTTCGCGTAGTGACAGTACGAGAGGAGGGAAAGGGCGAAACCGTGGTCACAACCCCCGATAGATTAGATTGGTTTTCATGTCTTTAAGCGATTGCATGCTCTAGTATCGTAGACCCGTGGGCGAGTGTCTTCTACCTTGATCGTTTATCATTCTCTCTAGTGTAGTTTAGTTGTTTTCTAGTATAATAATAGTTAGGCTTTTAGTAGCTAGTGTGTCGTTGTTGATCGAACGCTTGTAATCCCCTTGCTCCGCGGATTGACAAGAACCTTGGGAATCCCGTGGTGAAAAAGGTGTGGGGTCCGTACGCTTGCGGATCGTAGAGGGATACGCCTTTTATCTGTCAACAAAAATGAATCTACACAGCCACATGTTCAGGAACGCCCTATATTCGACTTCACCTAGAGGGTCGTCTTTCATGTGATTCTAGATATATGACTTGTATCCGCTTCCTGACTTCACTCCTGTCTGTCTTCTGGAGCCTTTGTATTGCCAGGGGTACATGGGTCCTGAAATGTCAAGGCCGGTGATCATGTACACATCGGCCAAAGTTGGGGACATTGGGCCGTGACCAAAGAGGAAAGCATTGACGCCATTTGACCAAAAATGGCAGGCTGCTATCAAAAGATTTTCATTCTTTGGGGTCTCGGCCAAAGATAACTCCAAGCATTGGGCGATGCGGAGGCTGTCCCAATTGCTGGTTTTGGCGCTGTTATCTGCAAGTATCCTCTTATACCAATTTCTCCAACCCGCAATTGGGGGCAAAGGCCAGTTCTTGAAAGCATCTTGACACAAAGGAGGCCCTGATAAAGCCGCTTTGAAAGGGATTCTCTTGGATTCGGCTGCAATGAACTCGCGGGGATCGGAAGTTCCCACAGGTCCGAGGAAATAAGATGTCGAGTTGGACTCGGTGTGGATCAAAAGCTCGGTGGAAAGCTCCTATTAAAAGAAAACGGAAGAAGAAATCTGAGGTAGGAGTTGGAAAAATAATTCCGAATGAACCTTAAGGGGGTGAAGTTTACCTGAGCGGCTTGATTTTGGTCCGCCATTGAAGATTTGAGCTTGGGGAAAGATGACCTAGGGTTTGGATCTGGACGGAGACCCCGACGGGTTGCAAGGAGGAAGAATAGGTGTTGAACAGATTTGACTTGAAGATGTTGGCGTTTGCAGTCAATTTCAGAATAAAATCACTTTTATCCCGTAATTGAAGCGGCATATGTTAACACTGAAAATTGGTACAGGAGAGGGACTGATTTGTGGGCCTGACTTGGTGACCAATCCCGTTCAACGGAAGGAGATTTCTTCAGAAGATCTGGCAGATATGCTTGCGGTCGGCAGTTTGTTTCCATTCAACAAAAGGACTGTTGGCGCTGATTTTGCGGGATCACGTGGTGACGTGGCTCGAATGGAAGGGACGAATGGATGGATAAGCATTCGCACTTGGGCATTAAATTAGGTATCAAATATTGTGCTCGTAGTCCACCAGGAGTCATGTTAAGACAGGGTATAAATATGAACCCTGGATGTATGTAATTGTAATCGAACATTCTCATAACAAACCGGCTTTACGCCAAACCTTCGAGTCCTAGTCGTGTCGTCGAGTTCTTCGAGAGGGTTCATCGATCCGTCGACCTCCGTAAGTACCGGCAACCTTGTATCATGTCTAGTATCATGCGGTGGATTTAGATCGTGATGTAAGTAGTCTTGTTACCTTGCTTAGTATCATGCGGTGTATTTAAGCTTAGTTCAAGAGGGTTTCTTGTTAGATCATGAGCCACGCGGTAGGCTAAGATCTAGCTTGGAGCTAATTATCGGCTCTATTAGATTTGGCAAGATCTAATAGATTCATTAAGTTACCCTGTGTTGCTTTGAGTTTTCACTTTATGTTTAAATTCATGTAGCACCCTTTTGCCCAATTTAGATTGGTTTGAATCGGCTTTATCTCATTTGATGATCCTTATGTAAAATCAAGTTCACATCTTTTAGCACGTGGATCACGTGTTTCCTAATAGCCGAAACCGAATCAATCTAAGTTGTCACGTGTTGCGGGTTCAAGCTTGTCAAATCTTGTATGAATCTTGAAAGAACCGGGTATCATGCGGTAGATGCAGGTTTTTGGGTTGTTTTAGAGCTAATCATCCGGTGGATTAGATTTCGATTCAATCTGATAGATTTGTCATCTTTGGTAATGTTTGTTCCTTCTCCACGGATCCCGATTCGGCTGTTCAGCCGTATTCGGTTGTGCTTTCATGAGTAAAACGTGTTTACGAGTTATGTTTTAAATAATGCATGCTTTTAAACTTTCCATATTTAGATTGTATCATGCGGTGGATAGATCTTTTGTGGCTGGTGGTGTGATTTTAAACAAGTTGTATCATGCGGTGGATTAACTTGTTTGAACTTATGCTTGACGGGTTTCAAAGTATCTAGACATGCGGTAGACTAGTGCTTTGGGCCTATGCATGCTTGTTCATTACATATTTGTAATCGTGCTTTACTTCATTTACTTTTGACTGTTATTTATCCTCGAGAATCGGTCATGATCATGCACGAGTAATGCTGTTTAAACAAAGACCGATTTTTGTCTTGCTTACATCATCCATTCGGCTATGTTCTGTTTTACGCCTTAAAGTTCCCGAATGGTTTTCAATCTGTTGACAGATAGCTTCTTGTAGCTATATGTCACCTTACCTGGCTTTTAGCCGCAAATATGGAACTGTCTGGTACCACCCGGCAAGTTCCAAGCTTTGGCATCTAACTATGTTACCCTTAGTTAATTTCAGGAAAATTGACTGGCACGCTTTGGAATCTGATCGTGTGTTAAGCTAGCTTGTTCGGCTTGTTGTGTGCTTGGTGCAGGGTGCGGATTTTGCATCAACACCTCATCCTAGCACCCCGAGTGCCTTCTCCTAGCACTCGGGGAAGGGGCTCTTCCGCGAGTGCTAGGAAAGACACTCGGGGAATAATTTTTCTTGTTTTTAGTTTTTTCGCCTAATTTTTTAGGCCACCACACATTATTTTAAACTTCTTGTTCAAAATTGAGGTAATTTTAAATTATTTTGGTATATTTCATTAGTTTTTCTTTTCGTTGAATTTTTTTACGTACTTCGAATTTGAACTGCATGTACATTAAGTAATGAAATTTCTTCATTAAAAAAATGATATTCATTATATTTGGTGTATGTTGAGGACGTATCTAGGAACTCACATGAAATTTTGAGCATCTTGTTGCCGTATCATAACCAACAACTTGCGGGAAAAGTATTTGTAAATTATATAAGGTAAAGACTTCTTTCCAGCCGTCTGTATTCTTATTGGAAAGTGCAGCCGCATTATCAGATGGAAAGTGGCACATTTATTCCTAACCGACCACCTACCTGTGCAAACCTTTACCCAGTTGTCCTGTCCCGGAGTCCTCAAGCGTCACATTTTTTCCTTGCAGCATCCGGCCTCCCTACCTCTCCAGACCATTCCCCTCTCAGTCTCCCTCGATTCCTTCATCCACACCGGCGAGGGCTCAAACGGTTGGCAGCACCCAAGCGGAGGCCCGCAGAGGGAACTCGGTGGTGCCCCCTGGGAGGCCGCGACGACCTCCTGGTCGCGCGCGGCGGCAGCCTCCGGCGAGGGCCTACAGCGGCACACCCGCCGAGGTCCATGCAGCACCCCAACGAAGGAGGCCCGCGTGACACCTCGGTGAAGGAGAGACATCAGGGTTGGATTTGGCCGTCAGGTACATCTCTCTCCAACTGGATTTGATTTTGTCCCCATCTATGTCATACTAATTTCTGCTAATTTTGATTTGATCCGACTGCTTTGATTTGTGCTTGCTCTATACAATAAGATGGTTGATAAAATAGTAGAGTATAGTATACTGGTTTAGTAAGTATGAAACCTAAGAAAACTGATTAGCTTCTAGGGTGTAGGACAGAGAATAATTTTGCCATGCCTCAGTTTAGGATTTGATATCTGGTGGGATTGGAATTGGATTTAACAAGTATTGTTTAGGATCTGAAATTAGGTCTGAGTTCATACGCTGGTGTTAAGTTTCCATCGAGCTGGCATTGGATGGTGTAGTGCATAGTTTGAGATGTGCTTCGGGTTAATTAAGCATGCTAGTACAAAGAGTTATTTGCATTGGACCAAGTCATATGGTAACACAAGGAGATATAGTATGCGTTTAGTGGAAGCTTCTACGATAACCGCACCATCTTCTTTCTCTGCTTGTAGCACAATAACTTTCATGTTAGTCATATGCTAGAATGGATCTGGTAACTGGTAAACCCATCTATCAAAGTTAGTGAATAATGGACATTGCAACCCAAAGAATGGAATTAAAATCTTATTCTCTGGATTTTAGTTTTGCTGCAAGGATTGTAGCCGATAAACAAAAACATGCTCTGATCTACCATGGCCCTTTAAATTCATGTCATACTGTAATCTGGATATCTATAAGCATTACAATGAACCAACTACACTCTTTTTTATAATGAAATTGAAGTCTTCTTTTACCTAGGCATGCATAATATAATGTCCTTTTCTTTCTAGTATTAACTGTTGTGTTCTGAACTTAAATTCAAGTAGAATGTCTCAGTTCTTGTCATAAAAATTGTGATATGTGTGTTGACGGTGAATTTCCTTCAACCTAGAGTACTTTTTATACATTGGTTTTGATTATGATTTGCAACTAACCTGCCACTAGGCATACTAATGATATAACAAGTTCACACTTGCATGTCGATTTTGGAGTTTGTTGTTTACACAGGAAATCTAAGCTAATGAGGAGACTTTCGGGATAAGTTCACCAAGCACTTTGGAAGAAGATCATGAAGCCCGACAAGAGTCAAGACATGCGATGAACATGACTCCAAATGACCCGAGGACCGAAGCGTCAACGTGCAAATCTTCAGGGACTCAACCAGAAAACAGCGAAGCTTGCATAGCAAGGATTCAAGCCTTAACCGTGAAGGAAACGACGTCAAAGGCCCACATGCAAGTGCACACAAATAAGGGATCACGCGAGAAGCAACCGGGGAGGAAACCGGGGTCGAAGCGGGCCGAAATGGGCCTAGGCCGGCCAGCCTGGGCCGACCGGCCCAGCCCACTCCGGGGTCGGTTCGGTCCCTCCTTTGCCCTAGGTGTTCATCTATTTATTACCTCCGCCGCCGTCGGCCTCCACATCGAACAAATCATCCTACCGACGCCAATCACCAGAAAACCGCCGCCGCAAGATGAGGGAGAGAGTTAGATGAGCTCGTCGCAAGGATCAACACGGGCGGAGAGAAGGAAGCAAGAGGAGGACTCCAAGCCGCTGGCCTAGGGGTGTTCCCAAGCTCCATCGCCGCCATCTTCATCGATGACGTTCTCCGGAGTCTCCATCACCCCTATGTGCTTCAATCCGTGTAAGATGATGGGGTAATGTATCCGTTCATCCCTAGGATTAGATGGATACATGCTATGTGATCGCTACTTGATTCATGGTTTCAATCTATTGTTTTTATGTTGATGATGCTTTGATGATTAAGGTAGGCCACCGTGTTTTTCGGGCGTATGATATCCGCTACTCCCATAGATTCCATCAACATACCGTGTCCATCATAGGTCTAGTCATGAATACCTTCGCGTAGTGACAGTACAAGAGGAGGGAAAGGGCGAAACCGTGGTCACAACCCCCGGTAGATTGGTTTACCGCTTTCGTGTAGTAGATGCATACCATGTTATCCTAGATCCTAGGGAGGGAACGCTTATCTTTCTTACTCACTCTCTTGTGTTCATCCTTTTATCATCTAGTTTAACCCTAGATTTGTTTGATCAACTTAACTTAGATTAACTTAGGTTAGATTGTCTTTACTTTTAGATTAATACTCTCTTTAAAGGTTCCCTTAGTCAACTAGATTAGTACTTGGTTAAGCGCTAGTAATCCCCTTGCTCCGCGGATTGACAAGAACCTTGGGAATCCCGTGGTGAAAAAGGTGTAGGTCCGTACGCTTGTGGATCGTAGGTGGATACGAGTTTTATCCGTCAACAATGTGCAGTGCATGTGGTTCAACAATAGTTGTGTCGCCACAGTACACATGTTCTCAAGTTGCCCACCACACATGTTTGCCCACTATGTTTATGCATTGATTACACTTGTGTTTGTCCCCTACTGCATTTTCTCATTATAGCATGTCTTACATTTTTTTAGTTAAAGCTGAGCAGACTATTGATAATTCCTTACCAATTCAGTAATTTAACATAGCCAATTATATTAAAAATATGATTCTTAAGTAGGTAATAATTGGTTTTGCTATGCACTAAGCAGTCATCTTTAGTGGTACAATATCTGCGCCCCCCTCCCCCCCTCCCGCATGCAGCACTGACTAACGTTGTACTAAGGCAGCGTTCGGCAGGCCCTGTTTTTGGCTAGGCTGGCTTGTCTCGTCTGGGCTAATAAGCCCAGCCGTTCGAC
The DNA here is from genome assembly GCA_947561735.1 of Cenchrus americanus. Classification (NCBI taxonomy): domain Eukaryota; kingdom Viridiplantae; phylum Streptophyta; class Magnoliopsida; order Poales; family Poaceae; genus Cenchrus; species Cenchrus americanus. The sequence continues at coordinate 256,531,382 of OX387241.1, forward strand.
AACCCATTTACGCCCTTGAAGCCGGAGAGTATCGTCCGTCGCCCCAATTTCCATCACCCGCCACACCCGCCTCGCTTGCTTCCCTGCGCCACCGCTGCACATAGGGTTGCGCAGCCCAAGGTCCGTTGCCGCCAGGCAACAGGCCCTCTCGACTCACACACGTCGCTCTCTCCCCACGCTTTAGCCTACAATAGCCGGCTGATTTGGCCTCAGTACCAGCCCAGCCAAAAAGAGATATGTCGAACACTGCCTAAGTCATTTATACCAATTGACTCGGCAACTTAGCATTTGGACTTATCAATTTAGTTGTCGATCACTGCGTTTTTTACATTGAATTGGGCATGTAAAATAATGTGGCAAAATAAGCTATTGAGGTAGGCAAACCAATATACATTAGTAGCAATAATATAGTTCTGAATTAGCAAGAATGTAGGTATATGTTCTGTACCCATTCTATATTAGACACAAATATTGTTATGCTCGGTTCTTACTTCAGGTAATTTATACTTCTTTTACTAAATGTAATTAGCCATGGTGATATCTTACTCCTGAAATTAATTATACTTGCTATTCTTTCACTCATCTATACTTCCCTTTTCCTCTTTCGGTGAAGCCTCAGGATTTCCCTAATCCTACTTGCAGCTTCCAGGATATGCTACAACCGCAGCTTGGCAAGTTATTTCTCTAATTTGGTTTCCAATTCGTATTCCAATTCGTGCAGGTAAGCAACACATGAGGTGTGGTTTTGCTTATCAGGTATATGTAGTGTTGTTTTTAGTAACTAGGGATAGGGGATCTGACTTTGTCTATGCATCTGCATGTATACCTAAGCACACTCTATTATGAAATCTGTTGGACAATAGCTCTGATTTGCTTTATACCAAAGTATTACAAAGATGGTTTGAGCAAGATTCACCCACCCCCATACTCTAGTGGTTGACAAATATGTTTTTTGTGGTACCGTGGTTGTTCACTTGCCATGTACCTACCTCTTGCTTTTTTGTATGGAAAACAAGGAGGCATGTGTCCGACTATCTGATGTTTGCATTACATTTCCCTTAATGTTTTTTAACTTAGTTGAAATAATAAAGAATTAAGTATGATATTTTGACCTTAAACTATGTACATGCCATTTTATTGAGTCTCTCTGTACAACCAGTATGCAGTTTTGTAAGCTATTATGTAGCTCACATCATGCAATTTTTCATTATGAATGGAGCAAAATAATGCAAGTGCCAAGCAATTTTTATGACCCTTTTATTGAGTGATTGTTCATTATTAGCATATGCAAGCTAGTGTTTCATCTCCTCCAATTACTCTTATTGTGCTTACTTTTCGTATTATGTTATATGTGCTAATTGATTTGTTCTTTGTTTTTTCATTTTACTGCATTTAATGAAAGGAGATTATCAGCTACACAAGTATTAACTACAACAATGTGCATTTTGTGGTCATATGGGATACTCGTGCAATCCTGTAGAATCAAAGCCAATTTTATGTGTAGATAGCCTTGTAAACCTTAATTTTTGAAGATAGCTTTAGAGCAAATCTGAGACCTCGTGCTTGTGCATTTTTTATTCATATTTTTTTCTGATTTTGTTGCTTCCTCAGTGGTTAAATTTGGTATGCATTGCGAGTGATATCCAGTCATTTGTTAGAAAAATTGAGTGGGAGACACAACATGCAGCGCCCCCAGAAAAGCTTTACGCGTGGCAAACCTGTCTGGGTGGCCTTCCTGTAAAAAAAGGAAAGTTGAGCATTGTGGACTGTTGTGGACTTCTATCTCTATCCAAAAATAACTCGGCTGTACTGAAGCTTAATTTACAGCCGGCTGTAAATTTTTTTTTTGAGTGAAACAGGAGGGGAGACCCCTACTGGTTATATATTAAATAAAATTAGAAGCTGAGTACAACCAAAACAGAAAATCAAGAGACAAAAAGAGTTTGGTAAAAAAATCAAAAAGATTACACATAAGCTTCTAGCCATAAAACCAATTATTATTTGAGACTAGGTTTTGCTCTTAGGATAACTAGAGCAAACTCCTTCCGAAAGCAAGCCTTAGCTGACTGCAACGATGGTTGTAGACCGTTAAAGATGAAGTCATTGCGGGCCATCCAAATCGACCAACTCATGATGATGATGATATCCATGAAGAAAGATAAGTTAAGTTGTTGACGAAATGAGGTAAGGACATCAAAAGGGTCACCGGCCCCAATTAGCAAGTTTAAGGATGCCCAACAGCTTCGTGCAAAATTGCAACTGAGAAAAAGATGCTCCAAAGTTTCCTCAGCATGCAGATTGCAGAGAACACACTCATACGATGGTATAACTTGATTGCGGCGCCGAAGAATGTTTCTTGTACTCAGCCGATCCTTAAGTAACAGCCAGAAGAATACTTTGTGTCTTTTTTGCACTGATGATTTCCACAACCATTTGAAAGCCTGAGGCACTTGCCTAGGACCAAGAAGATTAAGATAGGCACGTCTGGGAGAAAAAGAAGGTCCCCATCTATAAAACCAAATGTCATCTGAATCCGAGTTGTCAAGGGCATCCAAAGATTGTGCAAAAGCCAACGCCTGATCAAAGGCCTCTTCTGAAAGTGGCCACTGAAAAAGAGTGCCGATGTCCAATGTCCTTGCTTTAGCAATGGAAATGAATTCCAATCTTGAGAAAGAGAACAAGTGTGGATAGGCTTGACTAGGGACTAGATCACACCACGGATCATGCCAAAGAGAGCAAGAACTCCCTGATTGTACTAAAACTGAAGCACAGGTTTTGAATTTGCCCAAAAGATTTAAAACATCTCTCCACCAGAAGGAACCTTTCAAGGTATGGTTAGGTAATCTGCCACTTCGATAATGCTTTTCCCATATCAAATGTACCCAAGGAATGTCAGCCTTATTAAAGAATTTATGAAGATTTTTGAGCAGCAAGGCCTCATTGTGAATTTCAAGCTGTAAAACACCAAGACCACCTTCAGATTTAGGGAGGCAAACCGAGTCCCATGCAGCCTTAGGAGGCGTTTTAGCATTAATGTCAGCACCTCTCCATAAACAATGTTTTCTATATTTGTCAATCTGATGTAAGACTGTTTTATGCATTTTGAAGGTGCAAAGATGAAATGTTGGCAATGCAGAAAGCACAACATTTGTCATCCGGAGCCCTCGCTCGCTTGGGAAAGAAATCTAGAGGTACTGATCAACCTTCTTTCACACTTGGAAATGAGAGGTAAGAAATCACTAACTTGTGGCTTTGTGGTACCCAAAGGCAGCCCCAGATAAGTGAAGGGCATTGCTCCAATTGAACAACCCAAAGTGTTGGCAAGGATGGACATCTTACTTTCCTCTATATTGATTGGGATCATCATTGATTTGCTATAATTAACCTTGAGGCCAGTGGAAGCTGCAAAAGTTTGTAACAGACTCTTCAAAAAAACAAGCTGCCTAGCACAACCTTCCATAAAAATCAAAGTATCATCAGCATACTGAAGAATTGGGAAGTCTGTTGAGGAAACCAGTGGAATTGGCAATCGCAGCAGATTCAGATCTTTGGCCCTGTTAAGAAGTGTTTGCAAGAGATCTGATGCCAGTACAAACAAAAGAGGAGAGAGTGGGTCACCTTGTCTAACTCCTCTCCTGCAGTGAAAAGTTTTGCCTGGCACCCCATTTAACAGGATGGCTGATGTACCAGAGTTGAAAATTAAAGACATCTAGTGTAACCAGGTGGCATTAAAGCCTTTATGTTCCATAATCTGAAACATTGCTTGATGCTCAATCCTATCAAAGGCCTTCTCAAAGTCAAGCTTGAGGATAATCAATTCTTTCTGTGACTTATGACAAAGGTGTAAATATTCAAAAGACCAAGCAAGGCAATCTTGGATGGTTCTAGATTTAATAAAACCATACTGATTTTTGTGGATGATTCCTTTAATGACCCTCTGCAGCCTATTAGCCAGAAGCTTGGTGAGAATTTTGATGGAAGTGTTCAGCAGGGAAATGGGCCTGAAATCTGAAACTGAAACAGGATTATCTGTTTTTGGCAAAAGAGTTACATGAGATCCATTTAAGCTTTGAAGACAGACTTGCCCTGCATGAAAATCAGCACAGAGGTTATAAAAATCCTGCTTGATAATTGGCCAGCACTTCTTGACGAAATCAGTGTTAAAACCATCAGGGCCTGGGGATTTATCTAAGGGCAACCCGGATACAACAGCATCAATCTCCTCATGAGTAAATGGTTCAGTAAGAGTGTCTAATGCAACTGATTGTTGGAGCAACTGACCAAGGTCAAAAAGCATTTCAGGAGAGTCTGAAGTTCCCAATCTGTCTTTATATGCTTCCCAAAGGATATTAGCCTTAACATGATGTACAGTGTGAGAAATTCCATTAGCATCTTGCAGAGAGGTTATCAGATTTTTCCTATGTCTGATTATTGCTATGGCATGAAAAAATTTAGATCCTTCATCACCAAACTTGACCCATTTCAGAGTACCCCTTTGCTTCCAGTAAATTTGTTGTTGATGCAAAAGGGATGAATATTTGTCCTGAAGCACAGCCCGAAAATTCCATTCATGTAATGTGAGATCTCTATATTCCTCCAAAATTCCCAGAAGAATGAGCAAGCTTTTGACATTGGCAATGTTGGTTTTGAGGTTGGAAATTTGGGATTGCCAAGCTTTTAGAACCCTTCTGAGGTTCTTGAATTTTGCTGAAAGAATTTTAGCTGAATCTGTTTGAGCAGTGGGTACAGCCCAACCATGTGCAACTACTGCAAGGAAGTGCTCATGTTCCATCCAATAGATTTCAAATCTGAAAATAGATGTCTTGGGTATGGAGGTAGTGATATTTACCACACAAGGCACATGATCAGATGGTTCCATGGAGAGGGAGGATACCGAGCTATCTGGATAGCTAATTGTCCATGAGGCTGAAGTGAAAAACCAATCAAGCCTTTCCAATAAGGGAGAGCTTTGTTTGTTGGACCAAGTAAACTGTCTTCCATGCGGGGGCAATTCAACCCATCCCTGGGCACTTATGACTTCATTAAAGAGCAACATTTCTTGAAGATTTCCACCCGGTTTATTTATGTTATGGGGGCCTCTGATTAGGTTAAAATCCCCAACAACAAGCCAATCTACCTCAGGATTTATTTGTATGTCCTTCAACCAATTAAGGAAGACACTCTTTCCTTCGGATGTGCGGTGGCCCATAAACATTAGTCAAAAAGCGGACGATTGATCATGTTTTGAAACAAACTCAATAGAAATTGCAAAAGCATTGCTGAAGACCAGTGAACCTGAGAAAAGAGATGACTTCCAGATAGTAATGATTCCACCAGAGGCTCCTACTGAAGGCAAGAATTCAAAAGCATCAAAGCTGGCTGGGCAGAATTTTTTGATAAATTGGGCATCAAAAGTCTGTCTTTTAGTTTCCTGTAAACAAATAACATCACAACCACTTTCTGAAATTTTGTCTCTAATTGCTTCCCATTTTTCTTTTGCATTCAGCCCTCTTACATTCCAGCACAACACTTTCCATTTTCTAGTTTGGTGTGTGGTATTCATGAGAAACCAAAATAGACAAAAGGTTCCACATGGACTGACTAGCAGCCATGGTAGCAAACAAACCATAACATCCACCACAGAAGAGAGATATCACAAGAGTATGAATATTACAGACCCACAAAATAAAGTTCCTTATACAAAGGCAAAATAGAGAACTAATCCACTCAGTTCTTCTTAGGCTTTTTTTTACTTGCTGCCTGGTTGTCATCATTGGAAGAATCAGGATTTGCTTTACTTTTACTTTTGGCTTGCTTCTTCCCACCAGGGGCAGCAGCCTTGTAAATTAGCTGCATCCATTATATAAAATCCGAACGAAGTCCGAAAATCATGAAACTTGTGTGGATGTCATGTTATGACATGTAGAGGTTGTGTAACAAAATTGAGAAGATTTCGAGCAAGTGGCAATGTCAGATGTCTAAAAGCGAGACATCTCCACATGCGCGGCTGCAGGGACCGGGCGCGTCCGCCAGCATAGGACGAGGGGCGTTCTCCGGCGCGGACCAGGACGCAGGGACGAGGTGCGGCGCCGACGCGGAAGGAGGTGAGCGGCGGTGACGGTGGGCGAGAGGGAGGTAGCGAGCTCGGGCCACCCAAAATGCTCCGCATCAAACGCGCAGTGCCTGTGTGGCTGTGTCTGTGCCCGTGGCGCGTAAATTCTATGACGCGCCGCAACGGAAACGATTGGCTGAGTCGCCGGCTCGCCGCCTCGCAGCTTCTCTGCTCGCTGAAAACAGAGGAACAGTCGAATAGGTGGGGTGCCACATGTCAGTGTGACATTTTTTAAGGTGCCAATCAAAAAATGCACTTGGACACGTTTAAAACCCTTTGGATTGGGCCGCTTGGGTATACAGTTGACATATAACTTGAAAAAAAAGGCTGGGTCCTGTGCAAAGTTCGGGCCAGGCTGTTTTATTGGATATGTTGGATACTAGCCCTAAGATTCGAATCTGGTGGCTGATGCGATTTGTTTAGAGAAAAGTACTGTCAATCAACCAGTGGTTGGTGATGATTTAATTTGAGAGAAAAATATTATTGACAAGCGACTGATAATTGAGACGAATAAATACATATCTCTCGTATTTGGATGATATTTTCTAAACGCAAAGTAAAGTATGTGGCCCGATTGTGTTTAGAATTTAATTTTTCTTTATTTTTTCCTAGTCCTATTGTGGTAGCGGTGAAATTGTCCATCCTCTGTATTCTCACATCCTACATATTCGAGAATATGTGCACGTGTACAAAGTATCATGCTGCACTCGGAGTTATAGAAAATATCATCGAAAAAACATCATTATAGTGAACTGCACGATTTGACGTCATGAAAGGTGCAACACTCTTCAATATAACAAGTTTCGCGTTTAAGTAATGTTATCACCGATTTTCAGTTCTGGACTTCCATGCTTCTTAAGTATAAATTACTAGTTAGATTGGCGCGCTATAGGCGCCTTTATACAGGACCTAATAAAATGGTAATGAAAAAATACTATCGTGTATTATGCTTAGAACAAATCCAAAATCTACAATAAAAATCCTTTTGGTTGGACTTTTGAAGGTGCTTTTTTTTGAAAAAAAATGAAGGTGCTTTCGCAAAAGTGAAAAATCAACCAAAAGGGTCAAAAGCTACGGGTGCTTCTACCCCATAGCTGCTTTTGATACAAAAGACTATAGTACAAACCAGAAAGCACCTCCCCACGCTTCGTCACTCTATCTCCTTGCCCAGTGCCCCTCCGCGTCCTCGGCGGCTCTCTCCTGTGCACGTCTCGCCGGGCACGGCTCGAGCTCGCGTGCGTGCGCCGTTAAGTGTGGGAGCACCGCCGTCTGGCGCAGCCCGAGCCCTCTACGTGCTTGCCTCACCGGCACGGCCCTTGCTCACGTGCACTGCCGGACGTGGGAGCTCCGCCGTCTGGCGCGAACCCCAACCACAGCACCTTGGCCGCTGAGGCCAATCGATGAGAGAGAGAGGCAGATGAGGTGAGGAGGGAGAAGGAAGAGGAAATATAGGCAACCTTCAACCAAATGGTCTTTTAGCTATCACTCCACAATAGCTTTGTAAAAGTCACAGCTCACGATAGTGTAAAAGCCACGACCTAACCAAACACACACAGACACACTAAATTGGTATTGTATCTCACAATTTGAGTGCCGCGCTGACGAGGGCCCGTATTAGGGCCCCCCTTTGACGGCAAGATTATCCTCTTAAAATAACAAAGCCATTACCCGCAAGGTGGAGTTTCCTGTTCGCTGGCAAGTAGCTTGAGGATGGTTGTACCCCTCCTGACTGCAACATCCAGAAGGAGAGCACCCTTCACCTGGTGCTGCGTCTCAGGGAAGGCATGCAGATCTTCGTCAAGACCCTCACTGGCAAGATACCCAGTCTTTGGCCGGGTGGCTGCATCTCTGACCAATTTCCCACTAGAGGAACCCGCCTCCGCCTCGCACAACATGTCTCTGCCTCGCACGACAAGTCCGGCTCCGACTAGTGCGTGGGCCCAGACGCACGGAGCGCGCATCGCCACCGACGCGCGTGAAGGAACGAATCTCCACGTCACGTGGGAACAACAGCTGGAGGCCATGCAGACAACCTGCCCCAGCAAGAGCCTTATTGCAGGTCTGACCGGCTGCACAACCATCACATCGCCATCATCTCCCACTCTGCCACACGCAAGACTCAACCCGAGGCACGCAAGCACCCTCTATGACGCGCGCAAGCCTAGACTTAGGCTTGGGCGTGGCAGGCTAGACAAGTACTCGGGCAGACTAAGACAAGCTCAAACTACTCGGGGAGAAGGCCAAGCGTCCCGAAGGAAACAGTCCAACCCGGCCACGCGGCGGCTTCCCCGACAAGACATCCCGACCTGACTTCAGTGCACCCCGACGGACGGCAATGTACGATGGGACGTGCCAGCTGCCAAGCACTGTAACTCCTTTTTACTTCCCCTTGTGCCCCTCCCCTTGTGACTATAAAAGGGAGAGGAGGGCAACGGTCACAAGGGTTAGACCTCCATAGGATCGAACACCACCACCCGGGACCTGGGAACGAACTCCCTCTCCCGACCAGCTTGTAACCCCTATTACGAACACACCTAGCTCAGGAACACGGTAGCAACACACTGGACGTAGGGTATTACTCCTCAGAGGCCTGAACCAGTATAAACCCCATTGTCTCCTGCGCTAACCATCTGAGGCCGATGCACGATCGAGAAAAATTTACTGTCGGCGGTAGAGAACCCCGACAGTTGGCGCGCCAGGTAGGGGCACGTCGTGTGTCTCGATGAACTCAGCGGTCGGATGGACGGTCGCGGGGCCACACTGACTCTCGGGACCACCCTGCGCTTCGGCTCCCTCGGCTTCGTCTGCACCGAGCCGGTGGAGCCCGTCGCCGGGCGCACCTTCGCCCGACCGCCTCGCCCCAATGTCCTCACGGGGGCTGTGGGACGCGGAGCCTTCGTCTGAGGCTTCTCGGACGACGTCATCGTCGGCATGTTGGGGCCAAACCCAACACAAGAGCGTTTTAGGCTCGCCACCTACTACCTCACCGACTTCACCTTCCAGGCCAGCGGAGATGGACCGTTGGCTGGGGGGAGTTCATGGAGCGGTACACCGCAATGTACCCCCGTGGACAGCCCGGCCTCCCTGATGACCCGGTGACGACCTACGTTAACGGCCTCAGCACGAGCGGCGCAGCCCCTGGGTCTACGACGACTTGGAGGGCACGGATCGCGCGATATCACGACCCCATGCGGGAGTGCAACGTCTACGTGGCCACCGCATCGAGCAGCTCAGAATCGGAGCCGGCTCCGCGCCACCACGGCGCCGACGACTAGCGGCGCGCGCGGCTCGACGAGGAGCGGGCCCTTCTGCACCGAGAGCTCGACTTGGACACCGAGCCATGCGAGCGACAACTTGCACAGGGCGTGCCTGTGCAGAGCAAAGCTCGCGAGAAAAACGACGATCGACGCCCTGCGTAGGAGGTTCCTGTGCAGGGTGAGCCCCATGAGGGGAATGGCAACCGGCGTGAACGCCGACCGGCTGCAAACCAGTCGCGCGGTCGCGCACCTACGCCGCTCGCAAGCGCCGGAGCCCAACAACAATTGACGCGCCAATGGAGGCGCAAATGCTGACGCCGACGCACCGCCTCTCTTCTGGCATACGTCCCAGAACCTAGCCGCTGCGGCCATGCTGCTGCGCGGCTGCCCGGAGCCCGCGACCTCCGAGGAGTGGCGTGTGCGGCAGCAGTTGAAGGCGCTACTCGAAGCAGCGGCGGCACAACAAGCGGAGAGCTCCGCCTCGCGTCAGCGTTCGGAGCGCGAATGGGCTGGAGCGCCATCCGCCCATGGCCCGAATCCACCTCCTTCCCAGCAACAGGGACGCGAAGGAGTCGGAGCCACAGCGTCGGCGGTCAAGAGCCGTCTCGGGCTCAACCGCAACACCTGGAACACCATCGAAGCCCGTCGGCGAGCTGAGAGCGTCAACAACAACCACGATAACCACTCGCCCACAACAACGATCGTGGGTGCAGGCGGCGCCACGACAGCGACGACGACCGCGAGCGCAGCTAGTCACCGAACTAGCGTGGTCCACAGGCTTTTGGCCGGAGCATCCGTGACGCGAAGTTCCCCTCGCACTTCCGGGCTCCGACCAACGTGAAGAGATACGATGGGGACACCAACCCCAGTGTATGGCTCGAGGACTACCGGCTCGCGTGCCACACCGGTGGGGCGACCGACGATCTCTTCGTGATCAAGAACTTGCCGCTCTACCTCGGCGACTCCGCACGCACGTGGCTCGAGCACTTACCGCGCGACAACATCCAAGACTGGACTGACCTGCGCTGGGTCTTCGTCGGCTACTTCCAGGGCACATGCATGCCCCCGGCAGCAGTGGGAGTTGCGTAACTGCAAGCAGCAGCCAGGGGAGAGTCTTCGCGAGTACATACGGTGCTTCTCCAGTGCTGCACTGAGCTCCCCAGTGCAACCGACAACGACGCCATCTCGGCGTTTCAGAACGGCACGATGTGCACCTCCCTCATCCACCAACTCAGGCGTCGCATGCCGCGTACGACCCGTGAGCTCCTCGACATCGCAAGCAACCACGCTGACGGTGAGGAGGCGGTGGCCGTGACGTTGAACACCCCCAAGGAAAGGGGAAACAAGTCTTGGACCATGGCGAGGGAATGTCCTCGTGCTTCAAAAAGAAGAAGAAGAACGACAAGCGCCATCGCGACGACAACTTTGTCATGGCGGTGGAACGCAAGGCTTCGCGCCCAAGGGCAATCAGGGCAAGCCCGCACCGACCAGGGACCACTTCCAGAAGCTCCTGGATGCACCGTGCCCACACCACGAGGTCTCCGTCAAGAACATGCTCAGGGAGTGCCGGCTCATGAAGAATTACATCAAGATCACCCTCAAGCCGAAGACGGCGGACCAGCCCGACAAGCAAGGCCCCTCCCACGACAACGATGATGGCGCGGGGGCTGTGTTTCCCGGTGAAGATGGAGCGGTTCACATGATCTTTGGGGGATCACCGGCGAGACCCTCGAGGCGGCGTGAGAAGCTCATCCGGCGTGAAGTCATGAACGCTGACGTCGCAAAGCTGTCCTACCTAAACTTGTCCGAGGTTCCGATAACCTTCGATCGCAAGGACCATCCTGACACCGTACCTCAGCCTGGATCCTACCCACTAGTGGTAGCCCCCCTATTCAAATCCAGAAGGATCCACAAGGTCCTGATGGATGGGGGAAGCAGGATCAACGTGCTCTACGCGTCTACGCTTGACGAGATGGGCATCCCGCGGTCCGCGTTGAGGCCGTCGACGGCGCCATTCCATGGGGTCGTACCTGGAATCGAGGCGCTCCCCCTCGGGCAGATCGATCTGCCCGTCACATTCGGGGACATGCGGAACTTCCGCACAGAAACCCTCACCTTCGAAGTGGTGGGGTTCTAGGGAACGTACCATGCGATCCTCGGGAGGCCGGCATACGCGAAGTTTATGGCCGTGCCCAACTATACGTACCTGAAACTGAAGATTCCCGGACCGAAGGGGATCATCACAGTAGGGCCTACGTACCAGCGCGCATACGAGTGCGACACTGAGTGCTTTCAGTTCGCTGAAGCAACCATCTGGTCTGAGAGGCTCCACGCTGAGCCTCGTTCCGAGGACTAGGATGTCCCCGAGTCGTCTAAGCGTGCGGTCTGCTCTTTCGAGCCCGCCAAGGACGTCAAGGATGCGGTCGTCTCCGATGACGGCTGTACGCTCCGTATCGGGACGGCACTCGATCCTAAATAGGAAAGCGTGCATTGACTTCCTCAAAGTGAACCTCGACGTGTTCGCGTGGAAACCCTCTGACATGAAGGGGATCCCGAGAGAGGTTGCCGGGCACAAACTAAACATCAAGCCGGGATCGAAGCCAGTGAAACAGCGCCTACGTAGCTTCAATGACGACAAGTCCAAGGCGATTGGCGAGGAGATCTTGAAGCTCCTTTGTGCAGGGTTCATCCGTGAAGTCTTCCACCCCGAGTGGTTAGCAAACCCTGTACCCGTAAAGAAGAAGAATAAGAAATGGAGGATGTGTGTTGACTATACGAGCCTTAACAAGGCATGTCCCAAGAATCTGTTTCCTTTGCCTCGCATAGATCAGGTAGTTGATTCAACGGCAGGGTGCAAGACCCTCTGTTTTCTCGATGCGTACCCCGGGTACCACCAGATTGTGATGTGCATAGCGGACCAACTCACAACCTCATTCATTACTCCGTTCGGCGCATACTGCTATCAAACGATGCCTTTTGGGCTAAAAAATGCGGGCGCTACTTTCTAACGATGCATGCGACGCATCTTCGAGGAGTTGATAGGCCGCATCATAGAAGCGTACGTTGACGACATCTTAGTCAAGTCGAAGAAAACAGGGGATCTGGTCCCTGACCTCACTGAGGTCTTCGCGAAGCTACGACAGCACGGGGTGAAGCTGAACCCCGAGAAGTGTGTCTTCAGGGTTCCGAGGGGTATGCTGCTCGGCTTTGTCGTGTCGGAACGCGGCATCGAGGCTAACCTCGAGAAGATCTCAGCCATCATGGACATGGGGCCAATCAAAAACCTAAAGGGCGTGCAGCATATCACGGGCTGCCTCGCTGTCGTATGGACCTCCCTGGGCCCACTACCTCGGTGGGTACCAGGACCGACTGCTCGGTGGGCCCCTGGGACTACCCGGCTTGCGCTACACTGCATCTGAAGGCGTGGAGCACAAGGACTACACAGGAGTAGTACTCGGTTAGGAAGCTGTGCATGTTCCGCACTGTACAGAGGACTCCTAGACGTACTCGACTAGTACTCTCTTCCTACTCCGACTTGTAACCCCGCCTCCCGACTATATAAGGCGAGGCGAGGGACCGATCTCTATCATCCAATCTCATCTCATACAACCCACGGCGCACTACCGCACCATCGTGTAATTGTGCCCTATCAATCCGAGCTACGCAAAGCATACGAGACGTAGGGTATTACGCACCTCGCGGCCCGAACCTCGTCTAAATTGTGTGCCACGTGTCTCTTCCTTCGAGTTACCGATCTCGGCGAGTCACATTCATCTACTTCGGGTACTCCCCGTAGTAGGTTGCCGGTCTAAAACACCGACACCGGCGCGCCGGGTAGGGGATCTCGCTCGAGATCACATGGCGAACTCGACGGCTTCTCGTTCACATCAAGCCAACCGCCGCCTTCAACCGCGGCGACACCTTCGTCATCGGCGCACGGGTGCCGCACCGCCGATGGCGCGGGCTCCTTCCGGCCGCCGCGACCATGCGGCCCAACCCGAGGACAGGCCTCGTGACGCTTCCCGAAGTCGTCCGCGGGCGAACTCGCCGCAAGTTCGGCGAAATTTCGCTCTTCAACCATCACGCCGACTTCGAGCTCGAGTCCGTCTCCAACTCGAACCCGACGTCGCCATGGGTCGTCGCATGCGAGCCGGCCGCTCGCCCATCGCGAGCGACCCCTTCACCACGCCGGGCGCTCCGCGCGTGGGCCTCGCGTCCTCGGCGGGCCCGCACGGAGGCTCCTACACCACGCCGGGCCGGCAAGGAGCCCGTAACCGAGTACAACTCGGACTCCGACGCCGTCCCCGACCACATCTCGGACTCCAGCCCTCTCTCCGAGTTCTACTCGAACCCGGACTACGAGTTCGACTTCGCGGACCCTGAGGAGCCCGAGTCCGGAGATGACTCCTCTGAGCTTCCCTTGTCAGGGCCTGCCTCTGGGCTGGTTATAAGATCGACGCCGGCCGGAAGATTACTGGCCAGACCGCAAGCCTGCTGAACTGACAAAGGAGGACTCACGCTACGTCGCCTACATCGACTCACTACCGTTCCAGGAGGGAACACCACTAGCCCAGGCTGACTCAAGCACACCAACTGAGGTGGCACCCTCTGAGTCTAGCTTGGGTACCCCCGATCGCCAAGTCTTCATGGCCGCCGGCGACAACACCCCAGACCCTCAAGCATCGGCCGAAGACAGTGCACGGAGGACATCTCCGCGGACGAGCAGCCGTCGCCAACGCACTCGCAGACGAGACCGTCGCCAACAGGGACGCCCGACGCGAACGCAACAGGAAGCGTAGCGAACGGCGCCGGCGGCTCAGAGACAACCTTCCCATCCGCAACCTTGCGGAAGCTCTCGAGGCGGTCGAGAGCAGAGTACACACCACCCCTGAGCAGTGCCTCATGTCGATCACGCCGATCACACGACAAAGCCTCGAGGCATACGCGCTGGAGAGGTCATCGCCAAGCTCGCTGAAGAGGCCTACTTCATGCGGGTCGACAACAGTAGCCGCCCAACCTCTCCCGGCCCAAGCCTCGCGACAACGAAGCTACTAGTTGCAGCGCTGACCCTGGCCCCAACCGTACTCGGGGCGACATCCCGGCTGATCCAAACCACCACCGCTCCAATGCCAGCGGACCTTCACGACAAGACCAAGGCAACCGAGAAGTCGTCCCCCACCGAGCTCCGGCCGGTGGCGGCGGCAACGACCCCCGACGGCGGCGCAGCCGACGGGGCGGCCTCCAACCACGGGGCCAACAAGAAAGCTGGAGGCGGCGGCAGTCGCGGCGACCGTGGCCACGCGCATAGCCACGCCTCCGGTGCCTCCCACGGCGGGTACGATGCTCGCCAGAGGATCGAGGAGTTGCGGCAGAAGAAGTCGACCACCGCTGCTGAAGGCGACGGCTTCCCCGCCTTCTCACCCCGGCCGCAACCTCGCTCCTCCCCGACAAGTTCAAGCCTTTGGGGATCACCAAGTACGACGCGAAGCAGATCCCATCCGAAGGCTCCGATGCTACGCCCTCTCCATCGAGAACGCTGGCGGCAACAGCGACACCAAGTGCCTCTACTTCCCCTTCGTCCGGACCAAGCTCCACTCACATGGCTCGAGTCGCCGGACAAGCACTCGATCGACAAGTGGGACCACCGAAGGAACAGCTCACGAGCAACTTCGCGGCGCCATGGGCCGTTCGGGTACTCGCATGGACCTTGCCATGATCAAGCAGAACAAGGCGAGACCCTCCGCAAGTACATGCGCCGTTTCTTCGACAAGCGCGCTACCGTCGTCGACGTCACCGACAAGGAGGTCATCGACCTCTTCCAGGACGGTCTCTACCATCGCCGCACCTTCGAGGACTTCGGTCGTCGCCGCCCCAGGTCCATTCCCCACCTCAAGGACATGATCACGTCCTGGGCGGACGAAGAGGACAAGGCCAACGCCAAGTACGACGCCATCCGCGGCAAGTCCAAGCAGAACCAGGGCGGCGGCAGCGGCAGCAATGCAAACCAAGGCGGCCGCAACAACAACAACTACTACTAATACTACTCGGGTTCCAACCGCAAGCGCAAGCCAGAAAACACCGTCGCGGCTATCCAGCGCCCTCCGAAAGGGAACTCGAAGAAGAACTCCGGCGGGTTCAAGGACCTGCTGAAGGAGAAGTGCCCGTGGCATCCAAACGGCAACCACACTACCGAGCAGTGCTACCAGCTCAGGCACGCACTCAAGGATACGCCGGAGCCACCGCACCCTCACGACCAGAAGGGCAAGAAGAAGGACGGCGACGACAACGACTTCCAAGAACCCGAGAAGACCGTCAACGTCCTCTTCGGCGGACTGCCCAGCAGGCGGGAGCAGAAGGCTACCCGTCGCGAAGTGATGTCCATTGAACCGGCCGGTCCCGACCCCTCTCAGGTGGTCGGAGGTACCCATCACCTTCTCCCGCGCGGACCAATGGACCAACTTCTCCGAACCAGACGGTTCCCCCTCGTCCCGAAGCCAACAAGGGCGGGTTCCAAGCTCAACAAGGTGCTCATCGATGGTGGAAGCGGGCTCAACGTCCTCTTCACCAAGACCTTGAAGAAGATGAACCTCGACGTCACCCCCATGCTCGACAAGAGCAACATGCCCTTCTACGGCATCGTCCCTGTGCAACGCGGCTATCCCACCGGGCTCGGTGGCACCGCGCTACCTTCGGGCGTCTCGGGACAACTACCGCACCGAGTACATCAAGTTCGAGGTCGCGGACTTCGAGACCTCTTACCACGCCATCCTCGGCAGACCGGCCATCGCCAAGTTCATGGCGGTGCCCCACTAC
This sequence comes from Cenchrus americanus, assembly GCA_947561735.1. Lineage (NCBI taxonomy): Eukaryota > Viridiplantae > Streptophyta > Magnoliopsida > Poales > Poaceae > Cenchrus > Cenchrus americanus. Next base: position 256,547,564 of record OX387241.1, read on the forward strand.
ACCTACTTGGTACTCAAGATGCCAAGCCCAGCCGGTGTACTCTCCCTCCAGGGGGACTTGAAGATCTCTCACGACTGCGATACAGAGGCCGTGGTGATCGCTTCAACAAACCAAGTACCCAACCCGATGATGGAGGTCTACGCTGCGTCGAAGAAGCTTGCCACAAGCGAACCTCGACATCCCGCAGAAGTCCGACGCCGCCAATAAGCCTCAGCCCACTCGAGGAGGTACTCGTCGGGCGATCGACCTTGGAACAAAGCGACCCCAAAGCAAGACCACCACCATCGGGGCCGGCCTCGACCCCAAATAGGAAGACGCGCTCATCGCCTTCCTTCGGGCTAACCGCGACATCTTCGCGTGGAAGCCGCCGGACATGCCGGGAGTGCCCGTGGAGCCGATTGAGCACCGCTCAACGTCGATCCAAAGGCCACCCCCAAGCGACAACACCTCCAACGCTTTGCCGACGACAGACGGGACGCCATCAAGAAGGAGCTCGCCAAGCTCCTGGCGGCCGGCTTCATCCGAGAAGTCTTCCACCCTGAGTGGCTCACCAACCCCGTCCTCATCCGCAAGAAGAACTCGAACGAGTGGAGGATGTGCGTCGACTACACCGACCTCAACAAGCACTGCCCCAAGGACCCCTTTGGGTTGCCACGGATTGATCAAGTCATCGACTCCACGGCGGGCCGCGACCTCGCTCCGCTTCCTCGATCGCTACTCCGGTACCACCGGATCGCGATCAAGGAAGAAGACCAGGAGAAGACCGCGTTCATCACCCCGTTTGGCGCGCATCGCTACACGACCATGTCATTCGGGTTGAAGAACGCCGGCGCTACCTATCAACGGGCCATCCAGGCACCGCTTCAAGCGGCAACTCAACAAGAACGTCGAGGCCTACGTGGATGACATGGTTGTCAAAACCGGGGACTCCGCATCCCCTCATCGACGACCTTGAAGAGACCTTCGCATCGCTACGCGAGTACCGCCGGAAGCTCAACCCGAACAAGTGCGTCTTCGGCGTCCCTTCGGGCAAACTACTCGCTTCATCATCAGCCCGCCGCGGCATCGAAGCCAACCCCGAGAAGATCTCCGCCATCACCAAGCATGAAAGCTCCCACGAGCATCAAGGACGTCCGTAGCCGACGGGGTGCATGGAGGCGTTGAACGATTCATCTCGAGGCTAGGAGAACGGGGCCTCCCCTTCTTCAAACTACTCAAGCACCACGAGAAGTTCGTGTGGACTACGAGAGGCGGATCAAGCCCTTGCCCGGCTCCAAGGACTTCGTCGAAGCCGCCAATCCTCACGGCTCCTCACAAGGGCGAGCAGCTACTGCTCTACCTAGCTGCGACTACTCACGTGGTCGCATGCGCCATAGTTGTCGAGCGGCAGGAAGACGGCCATGCCTACCCTGGGCCCGGGGCGCCCGCCTACTTCGTCAGCGAGGTTCTATCAGAGTCCAAGGCTCGCTACCAGCCCGTACAGAAGCTCCTGTACGCTCTACTCATCACCTCGCGGAAGCTACGACACTACTTCCGTGAGTACTCGGTCTCCGTCGTCACCGACTACCCGCTCGGCGACATTCTGAGGAACCAAGACGCCACCGGAAGAATCTCCAAGTGGGCTGTCGAGCTCGGAGCCCTCACCATCGACTTCAAGCCACGCACAGCCATCAAGTCGCAAGCACTAGTCGACTTCATGGCAGAGTGGCGGGAGAACCAGCTACCCACTCCCACCGTGCGACCAGAGCATTGGGTGATGTACTTTGATGGTTCACTCAACCTCGAGGGCGCAGGCGCAGGGGTACTCCTGATCTCTCCAACGGGCGAACAACTCAAGTACGTCCTGCAGATCTTCTGGAAGGTCTCAAACAACGAAGCCGAGTACGAGGCCCTCCTACATGGGCTCCGCCTCGCGGCTTCACTTGGCATCAAGCGGCTACTAGTCTACGGCGACTCCGCAGTGGTCATCAACCAAGTCAACAAGTCCTGGGACCGCAACAAGGAGAATATGGACGCCTACTGCCTAGAAGTCCGCAAGCTCGAGAACAAATTCTATGGTCTCGAGTTCCATCACATCGTCCGCGACAACAACTTTGCAGCGGACGTCCTCTCGAAGCTCGGATCCACCCGCGCCCAAGTACCCGCAGGCGTCTTCGTCCATGAGCTTCACGCGCCATCCATCCCGGAGCCGGCGCCACCGACCACTTCGTACCGCCCCATCCACCACCGGGCAGGAGGTCATGATGATCGACGTGGACTGGAGGCAACCCTTCATCGACTACCTCAGCGAGCAGAGGGTCCCCTCCGACAAGAACGCAGCCGAACAACTCGTCCGCCGCGCCAAGTCTTACGTCCTCGTCGGAGACAAACTCTACAAGCGGGGCGCATCCTCTGGAGTACTCATGAAGTGCGTCCCCCGCGAAGAAGGCCAGGACATCTTGGAGGAGATCCACAAGGGCATCTGCGGCAACCACGCGTCTTCACGCACGCTAGTCAGCAAGGCCTTCCGGCGAGCCTTCTACTGGCCCACAGCCCTGGGCGATGCCGAAGAACTCGTCAGAAGGTGCCAAGGATGTCGCGCTTCTTCGCCAAGCAAAGAACACGTCCCGCCTACAAGCTAGTCACCATACCGCCAACCCGGCCCTTTGCCCGCCGGGGGCTCGACATGATTGGGCCACCGCCAACCGCGCCGGAGAGGATTCAACAGGTACCGGTGGCTATCGACAAGTTCACCAAGTGGATCGAGGTCAAGCCGGCCACATGCCCCAAGGCCGACAGAGTACTCGACTTCCCGGATGAACTCGTACACCGCTATGGGCTACCCCACCGCATCATCACGTACCCGGGGGTCCAACTTCAACAACCACCGTTCCGGGAGCACCGCGAGAACGCCGGGATCGACGTCGATACGTCTCGCCGCCCATCCACGGGCCAACGGACAAGTCGAGCGCGCCAATGGGATGGTGCTCGACGCCCTCCAAAAGCGGCTACACGACGCCGCTAACTCCAAAGGGGGCAAGTGGATCAAGGAACTACCCAACGCACTCGGGGGCCGCGGACTCAACCATCCAAGCCGACGGGGCAATCCCCCCTACTTCTCGGTCTACGGCTCCGAAGCCATCCTCCCCGCCGACGTCATATGGAACTCGCCAAGTAGTGGAGCACTACGACGAAGGCGTCTCGAAGACGACAGACGAGTTGATATCGACACCCCTCGAAGAAGCTCGCCGCGCCGCCCTCGTCCAATCGGCAAGGTACCCGGAGGGTATCCGACGCTACCATGATCGCAACGTCAAGGAACGCTCCTTCAACGTTGGAGATCTTGTCCTCCCGCCGTATCCGAACACGGAAGGACTCCACAAGCTCGGCCCCTCTCGGGAAGGCCCCTTCACCGTGGCTAAGGTGACCGGGCCGAGTGCTCCTACCGCCTCCAAACACTTGAAGGCGAAGAAGTCAACAACTCGTGGAACGTCGACCAACTCGTCGATTCTACGCCTAGTCTACACGACTACTCCGGGTCCAAGTCTACACGACTACATCAACACCCCTTGCCGCAAGCGACCCTCCGGTCCCGGCTCCAAGTCTCCGGACTACTCTCCACCGGGGTCCGGCCCCGCGCGGCTACCTACGGACCCACGGGGCCGCGACGAGCGTCAAGGACTCTAGCAGCGGTCTACCAAGAGACCACACTCCAAGATCCGGCCTGCTCGGCTACCTACGGATCCGCGATCCGGCCTACACGGCTACCTACGGATCACTCGCCGCAAGCGGCTACCCGCTCCGGCCGCCACTTAGTCGTAAGCGGCCTCCGGTCCAAGCGACTACTTGTAACTACGGCCCCGGCCACCCGGGTGTACTTCTTCGCAATAAAGCTTGATTGTTCATCAACTTGTTTACCTCGCTCGCTCCCTACGACGGGACTACTAAGCCGAGTACTACTACTCGCACCTACTCCACGATGGGCGCTCCGCACTCTGAGATCGCGGTTACGAGTACTCATTGATGGAAAATCTCATTTCATTGATACATGAATAGTTCATTACAACTATTTCCTGTACAACTATGGCTACTAGCTACCTATGCAGGACTACTGGAGGTTCAACTTCTCGGCTACCTGCTCCGCGATGGGAGCCATCTCGCTCCGGCTAGCTCGCGCATCGCTCATCCGAGCGTTGGCGGCTACCCCGCCGCGACCACCTCCACCGGAGCCTTCGGGAAGTACGACTTCATGAAGGCCGCACTTGCTTCGGGATCGACTTGGCCATGTGCTTGACATAAGCGGCCGGCCCGGCTTGGCGCCTCACGAAGTCGATCCGCCGTAGGGGCGATCTTGGGGCCGCCCGGTGCGGCACCGAAGCCTCGCGATCGGGAGAGCAGCCTCGTCAAGGTCCTTCACGGGGCCCGAGCGCCTCGCAATCTTCATTCAACTCTCGCAAAGATTTGTAGCATTGACGAGATCCCGTCGATGCAATCCGCAGCTCCATGTGCTTCTCGCACTCGAAGGCGAGCTCCTTGTAGTCGAGCTCAAGTACCTGGCGGGCTTCCTGCTCCCGGTACAAGAGGTTCTTCATGCTGACCTCCGAGGCCTTCAGCTGCTCCACCTGGCCCTCAAGTTCTGCAAACACAGCAACGGGTCAGCGGCTTGACGACTTCCAACAAGTACCCGACAAGTCAAGAGACATACCTTTATTCTTATTGCGGAGACCTTTGTTCTTCCGCACCAACTCGTCGCCCTTCGCCTGCAAGTCCATGACGTCGTTGTGGTACTTGGCGAAGGCGGCATCGAGCTTCGACTGCATCGCGGCCGCGTGTTTCCGCGACTTCACGAGCTGCTCCTCCAGGGCCTCTGCTCGGAGCACGGTGTCGCCGTAACCCCCGGCAGCCAGACCCGACTTCTCGCGGGATCGCTCCGCGACGTCCTGCACAAGACAAGCTCAAGTCAAGAAGAGTACTCAACGCAAAGGATTGGCTACTCGGGAGGCTACGGCTACGTACCTTCATCCACCTTCGCTCGGCTCCCCGCATCGCCTCCAGGTGCTGCGCCAACATCGCCGGCTCGACGAGGTCGTCGGCCAGAAGTTCAATCCCGCCGCGGCTACTCGACGTAGCCTCTGTCATCGGCGCCGAGCGGATAGGCTCCGCGTCTTGGATCTCGGGGGATCGGATAGCCACCTCCAGGGCAACCCCTGGCGACGTGGTAGCCGCTTCTCCCCCGGCGGACTTCTCGACGACTTCCCCCATGGGCTCGGGGGCTCCTTCCGCGGCCTCCGGGGCCTTTGGCGTCAACTCCTGCACGGGCACCCCTGCAGGGATGTCATCTCCTTCAGCGCCTGCCAACGCATGACACGCGCATCAGTGCCTATGACTACTCATCCTGGAGTCCTACGGCTTCAAGACGGGAACTCACCTTCGACTACGACCGCCTCCGGCGGCCGGTGCTTCGCATGGCCGGGGCTCGGCCGCGGCTTGGGCCGGGAGCGGCCTCCTCGACCGGCGGCGCGCGGTTTCCTCCGCCTCCGCCGTCGTGGGCTCTTCCCCGTCCCGGCTCGTATCCGTGGATTTTCTCGCGCGAAGTATTCGCGCAGGGTCGTCGGAGAAATCGACTATTGCGGCAAGTACTACTCATGAGGACGTGGTACTTACAAGTTCGACCGGACGATAGTCACGGCCGAGCACCGAGGATGCCGGCAATGTCAACCGGTCCACCCTCGGCGGCGTCTCTTCTCCCGCCTCTTCGGCCATCGCCCTCCTCCACGGTGGCGGCGGCCGCGCGACGTCTCCTCGCGTCCCTACGGCTTCCATCTCTCCAACGGCGGCGGCCGCGGGTACTCGCTCTCCTCGCGGAGCGGGGGGCGGCGCTCCGACCGCGCCGAAGTTCTTCAACAAGGGGGGGGTCGGACTTCGGCTTCCAGCCGGTTCCCCCACCGTGGGCCACATGCCCTCGTCGCCCTCTTCGACGGGCTCCGCTGGCGGCACCTCCTGCAAACAAAGGGCGACTACTCGTCAGCAATGTACTCGACTGCCGGGTACTCGACCGCTCTGCTCAAGATGGCTTACCTCCGGAGGCGTGGTCTCTGAGACCTTCATCTTCTTCGCCACCCGCTTCTTGGTGGGGTTGCGCGGCTTCCTTGGCGGCGCGGCAAGGCTAGCCTCCAGGCTAGCCGGAGGCTCTCGGACAAGTGGCACATGAGGCAAGCCCGGACGGCTAAACCTTGACCGCAGCTGGAAGCGGTCCTGAAGAGTTTCTTCGTCTTCATCGTCGTCATCGGAGGTGTCCTCCACAATGACGGTGTCGTCGCCTTCTCCAACTTCGCGGCGCTCCTTCACCTTCTCCACCGCCGGATCGCGATCCCGCTCGGTGGCGGCCGCGCGGCTCGGAGATGAACCGCTTCACATCATCCTGCGCAAAGACACACGACGTCAGAAACTTCACTACGGGTACTCACTACTCGACGAGGGGGTACGACTACTCACCTCGTTGGGCGGGCGCGCGGCGGAGTACTCCTCGGCCCGGGACACGCCGTGTACGGCGGCATGTCCTTGAAGATCCTCGACAACCTCTCGACGATGTCGTTGTCGTCCGGCCCGCCCCCGCATCCGCGACGTGTCGTTGTCGCCGATGTACTCGAAGCCCATCGTATCCCGCGCCATCGCCGGCCGGATCCCGCGCGCTTCATGAAACTGAAGGCCACGTGCTCGGCCCTCAGTCCCGCATCCCTAAGAGTCTTGATGCGCGCTAGCAACTCGGGGAGCTGGATCCCCTCTTGCATGGTGGGTTCCGTGTTCCACCAATCTTGATGCCTGGGCTGCCGTCCGCTCGGCTTCGGTAGCTCGGGATGGTGGTTCGTGATGTAGAACCATCTCGTCTTCCAGTCGGTGTTGGAGTCCACGAGCTTGTACGCTGAGTATCGCTCCGCGGCGTCCTCCCTCAGCTGGATTCCGGCTCCTCCGACTACTCTAGGGTTGGAGGCGCTGGGCTGCGGCTTGACGCGGAAGAACTTTCGGAAGAGCACCCAGTGCGGCTTGATTCCCAGGAAGGCTTCACAGAAGTGGACGAAGACAGATGTATGGAAGATACCATTGGGGTTCAGGTTGAGGTACTCGATGCCGTAGTACCTGAGTAGCCCCTTGAAGAAGTCGCTTCTGCCGGGGAGCGCAAGCCCGCGCTCCACGAAGCGCGAGAACATCGGGATCTCGTCTTCGGCTTTCTCCATCGATAGGGATCTCCGCGGCGGATCTCCACATGTCGATCTCCTTCTCCCCGATGAACCCGCCGTTCAACGGTGGTCGGCGGTGTCCTCCGTCTTGACCTTCGATTTTTTCCACTCGCGGCTTGGATCAGCGCGCGGTGGAGACAGAGGCGGCGCCGCACTGGTGGAGGCCGCGGTGGCCTCTGCACGGCCTCTCTTCTTCCCGCCGGTCTTCGACGTCTTCGACGGCGACGACGCTTCATTCTCCAAGTGCAAGGAGTTTTCACTCGCATCCGCTCGGGGGCTACCCTAGAGGCTTCGGGTGGCGATGCGCTCGGATCTACTACGGCGGCAGCAGGCGCTGGAGTGGATCTACTTCAAGATTCAAATGGCAATGACTGCGGCTCAGTTGGGTGAAAACCCTAAGGGTTTTGGCTCTTATTTATAAGCCAAATCACCTCCGTAACGGGCGGCTGGATAAGTCCACGCGCGGCTGACTCAGCGGCTGCACGTGACTCTTCGTATTCTACTAGTCGACGCGCCTCACCTCGGGGGCTCGGCTACTTCTACTCGACTACCTGGGAAGCGGCTAGTTTCAAGAGCATCTCAGGACACATTCTTCAAGAAGACCCTTCAATTCGAGAGGAAGTACTCGACTCAAGGCTCGGGGGCTCTGTGCCACGTGTCCTTCGATTTTTTCTCTCCGGATTTTTCGGGATTATCTTGCCAAGATTCCAGGTGGACCCTGAGCCAGAGCCCGCGGCTCGAGGCTCGGGGGCTACTTCATGTGGAGTGCGGTTCTGCAAGTCGCACCTCCATGACGGCTCCGGCTTCAAGACAAGACTGGCATTTCTTGAAAACCTTCGAAGGCAGATTTCAAGGACGCTTGGGACTACTCGAGAAGACTTCAAGATTGCTCAAACATCAGCTGGAGTACATTCCAGCCTCGGGATGCTTCGACTACTCTTGAGGACTTTTGACTTGTAGCACTCAGGGACGCTTGAGGACTACTCGTTAAGGCCGTCAAGACTACTTAAAGCTGTCCTTCTCGACTACAAAGTACTCGGGGGCTTGTCGTATGGACCTCCCTGGGCCCACTACCTCGGTGGGTACCGGTGACCGACCGCTCGGTGGGCCCCCGGGACTACCGGCTTGCGCTACACGGCATCCGAAGGCGTGGAGCACAAGGACTACACAGGAGTAGTACTCGGTTAGGAAGCCGTGCATGTTCCGCACCGTACGAGGACTCCTAGACGTACTCGACTAGTACTCTCTCTTCCTACTCCGACTTGTAACCCCGCCTCCCGACTATATAAGGCGAGGCGAGGGACCGATCTCTATCATCCAATCTCATCTCATACAACCCACGGCGCACTACCGCACCATCGTGTAATTGTGCCCTATCAATCCGTAGCTACGCAAAGCATACAGGACGTAGGGTATTACGCACCTCGCGGCCCGAACCTGTCTAAATTGTGTGCCACGTGTCTCTTCCTTCGAGTTACCGATCTCGGCGAGTCACATTCATCTACTTCGGGTACTCCCCGTAGTAGGTTGCCGGTCTAAAACACCGACACTCGCAGCTCTGAGTCGTTTCATAGCACGACTCAGAGAGCGCAGCCTACCACTGTACAAGCTGATGAAGAAGTCTGACCACTTTACGTGGACCCCCGAGGTGCAAGAGGCACTCGACTCGCTCAAGAACATCCTCAAGAGTCCTCTGATATTGACTGCTCCGACCACGGAAGAGTCAATGCTCCTATACATCTCAGCGACGACCCAAGTGGTCAGCGCGACTTTGGTGGTAGAGCGGGAAGAACCTGGGAGGTCCCAAAAGGTACAGTGACCTGTGTACTTCATCAATGAGGTACTCTCCGACTCCAAGGCGCGCTACTCACAGATGCAGAAGCTTGTGAACGCGATCTTGATGACCAAGCGCAAGCTCCGGCATTACTTCAACGCGCATCCCATCACCGTGGTGTCCAAGTATCCACTTGGGGAGGTCATCCAAAACCCTGAGGCCAAAGGAAGGATCGCCAACTGGGCGCTCGAGTTGATGGGGCAAAATATCACGTATGCCCCGCGCAGCGCGATCAAGTCCCAAGTACTCGCAGATTTCGTGGACGAGTGGACGGAGATGCAAACTGCACCAGCAAAAATCGAGCATGAGACCTAGATCATGTACTTCGATGGCTCCATCATGAAGGAAGGAGGCGATGTAGGCCTTGTCTTCATCTCGCCCCTGGGCGTGCGCATAGAGTACATGGTTCGACTGCATTTCCCGGCATCAAACAACGCCGCTGAGTACGAAGACCTGATCAACAGTCTCCGGATCGTTGTAGAGCTCGGGATCAAGCGTCTCAAGATCAGGGGCGACTCGGAACTGGTCGTGGGACAAGTCATGAAGGACAAGAACTACGTTGACCCGAAGATGGCGGCATATTGCCAAGCTGTGCGAGATCTGGAGGGAAAGTTCCACGGCCTCCAACTGCACCAAGTGCTGCGCGATTACAACAAGGAGGCTGACGTGCTTGCGAAGGCTGCATCCAGTCGCAGTCCGGTTCCCCACGGGGTCTTCGCAAGTGATCAACATCAGCCGCCCGCACGAGAAGAAGGCGAGAAGCCTCCCGAGGAGCCGGGGCCCGAGGTCATGGCAATCGACGAGCCACCAGAAGTAAACCTTGAAGATCCTGACTGGCGGTTCTCCATCCTCGAGTGGCTAGTCGAGGGGAAGCTCCCTTCCGACCAGACAAAGGCCCGACGCATCGCCCGATGAGCCAAGGCATTTGTCCTCATCGACGACGAGCTTTACAAGCGCGGGGCTGCCGGCATACTCAATGAGTGTATCCCCGGAGATCAAGGCCGTGAGCTGCTGCTAGAGATACACGCCGACACCTATGGTCACCATGTCGGACCAAGAACACTTGTCGGGAAAGCTTTCCGACAAGGTTTCTACTGGCCCACGGCGGTCGCCGACTCGAAGGACATTGTGTGGCGCTGTGAGGGGTGCCAATTCTACGCTAGGAAAACTCACCTTCCGGCGCAAGCACTCCCATCACATGGCCCTTCGCAGTCCGGAACCTCTTCATGGTGGGACCTCTCCGACAAGCACCCAGGGGCTTCACCCACCTCCTCGTGGCAGTAGACAAGTTATCAAAGTGAATCGAGGCTCTACCCATCGTCAACGCCCCGCTCTGAGGAGGCTGTTTCATTCTTCACCGACATCATCTATCACTTCGGCATTCCCAACACGATCATCACCGACAACGGCACCCAATTCATGGGGAAAAATTCCTCAACTTCTGCGACGACCACCACATCCGTGTGGACTGGTCAGCTGTTGCTCACCCAAAGACGAACGGGCAAGTCGAGAGGGCAAACGACATGATCCTGCAAGGCTTGAAACCGAGAATCTTCAAGCGGTTCAACAAGTTTCGCGCGAGATGGGTAGCTGGGCTACCGTCCGTTCTGTGGAGTCTGCGCACCACACCAAGTCGATCCACGGGGTTCACACCTTTCTTCATGGTGCATGGCTCCGAGGCAGTCCTGCCTATCGGCATCGAGTACGGCAGCCCACGGGTGCGAGCATACACCGAAGAAGGAAATCAAGTCGCACTTGAAGACACAATTGACCAACTCGACGAGGCACGCGACGTGGCGCTGCTGAGGAGCGCAAAGTACCAGCAGGCGTTGCGGCATTACCACGAGCGCAACATGCGCCTGCGCGAGTTCCACTTCGGTGACCTCATTCTCCGACGAGTTCAAAGCAACAAGGACCGGCACAAGCTATCGCCACCTTGGGAGGGGCTAGAGATGGCAATGGGTACCCGAAACCCGAGTACCCGACGGGTTTTACCCGATAAGGAGACAGGTATGGAATTATATTTCTACCCACTGGTACATAAATGGGCAACATCATGTACCCATCGGGTAAGCGGGTGCAGGTGTACATACTACCCATACCTGCATACCCGCTGGTAAAATAAACGCGTCTACAATATGTGATAAACGTGTAAAATAGTACATTGCTAGTGAAGGATAAGTTAATATTGATAACTAACAAAAAATGTTATGCTTTGTTAGACTATTAATTAGTTAACAATTATCATTTATCTTTTTGTCAATTAAATTCGTTGATGTATGCACCTTATCACATGTTATGTTCTCAAATATATTAGTTTACAACGGGTATGCTATCGGGTATGGGTTACCCGACGGGTAAAAAAACCCGCGCGGGTACGGGTATGGGTAAGAACTCAAACCCGCATGCGGGTATGGGTTTTTAGCGGGTAGGAGTTAGAGTTGGCGGGTGCGGGTATGGAATGGCACTACCCGACGGGTTTCTACCCGTTGCCATCTCTAGGAGGGGCTTTTCATCATCCACGAGGTGCTCCGACCGGGGACGTACAAGATCTAGTACGAAGACGGGAGGGTCGTCACCAACGCATGGAACATCGAACACCTGCACCTGTGTTTATCCTTGAGTAAATGTTCAGAACTCATACGTCAATAAATACATGCTCCTTGCCTTTGTTCACATGTCTCTAAATTCCAAGTTTATATTCGGCTGTGTACTTTTCTTTTTACGGCAATGCTTAAGCTTGAGCAGGTAGTGTCTTTGCACCAAGGCAAAGACGGTCCCTGCTCGGGGGCTACCAAGGGCACAATACCCTCATGTCCTCAACGTTTTTTTGAAATTTTCAAAAAAATCCGACAACTTTGTCGAGACCAATCGCGCAAGCGAGAGGTTTTTTGATGGAAACTCAAACTCGAGAAAAGCGAAGATGACAGCTTGCATGGGATGGCGAGTCGCTATTCGTTCAAAGCTCCTAGTGCTAACGCCCCTGCGGCTACGACACGAAGATTTGCGAGTACTTCTCTAGTCTCCGGCTTCCATCCGACCTCTTTTCGAGAACGTTCGAGTGACCACCGGGACTCCGGTCCAAAAAAGGTGTTTTCCCGACCAAAACCTCAGCTAAGTTATCTCCCGAACCTCTCGAGTTCCCGGGGGCTGCGAACGGACGGTTGCACTTAGCGGTTTGAAGCGACCAAGCCTTACGACTCTTACTCCCCCGCGGCTCCAGAGTATGGCTTGACTGTTTCGATTCCCTGAGTTCGACTGCGCGTTGCTGCAGTCGTCCTTGGGAGCTCGGAAGCAGTCGAGAGATAACACCAGATAAAAAGCCTAGCTACACGGTGACCTGGCAACTTGTTCAAATTATTACAATAAGATAGTTTGTGGCATGTTTAATTCGGGGGCCCGGGAACTCCTGGGGCCTCTAACTCGTTCTGTGGCAGCAGCTCCAGATCCTTCAATGTGGCATCGGCCATCTCACGAGCAAAGGTGGTGTAGTCCACCTCCAATTCGTCGCACTGATCGTCGGAGACGCCTGGGGCCCAACAGTTGCTCAGTGTCGTGCGGTCCAGCCTTTGGTAGTGCGATTCGATCATGGCGAGGACCCGGTGTACCACACGACGAGTCGTCGACAACTCAAGTTCCTGCACAACACCGGGAAGGCGACCAACCTCCTCGATCAGCGTCTCAGGCATTCATGGACCAAGCGACACACCAAGCGCGGCCATGGCCAAACTCATCGCCCTCCCGAGATTGGCGATGTCTCCGATGGCCTTCTCGCTGATGGCTTCTGACTTGCGCCGGGTGTTGCGGGCGACTCAGGGCGGCCGCGTCCTACTCCCAGGATGCCCGAGACTGCTCCAGCTCGGCCTGGACCTCTAAGGGACAAGCAAGAACGAGAAGTCACGAAGGGCTCGGGAAGTAGAAGAGGAGAACAGGACAAAGGTTCAATACACACTCTGGAGCTGCTTCGACGAGCGCTTGATGACACCATCCTTCCCGACTGAGGATGACACCGTCGCTAGCTGCACCACCATCTCGGCATGGATCACGCGCGACCCTGCAACCAAGGTCAACAAGTCAGGCCCGGACAAGGACCAAGCGCTGAGCCAGACAAGAACCGGGGGATCATATGGCTTATCATCAAGATCCTGCGACAACTTGGCGTTGGAATCCCGAAACCGTGACGCTTCCTTGGTCACCACTTCGAGCTGGTTTGTGACCTGGGAAAACTGGCGGCTTGTCGTCGCCAAGTCCATCGTGGCCGTGCTCAAGTCACTCTCCAGCTCCGACACCTTTGCCTCGAGGGCTGCCTTCTCACGAGCGGCGGCCTGGGCGGCATCTCGGGTGGTGGTCTATGCCGTGGCTGCAACGGTCTTCGCTCTCTCGGCTGCCTCCTCTGTTGACGCTGTAGCCGCTCGAAATTTCTCAATCTCAGCCTCGGCAAGCGCAAGCCTCGACGCCAGTGAGTCCCGCTCGGTGGAGACCGTTGCGGCGGCGGTCTCAGCGGAGATGGCTTGATCTTCCACTGACTGGCGTGCAGCTTCAAGGGACGCCGACACGGACGTCTCGCTCGCCACGGCACCAGCCGCCGCCACCCGAGCCACGACGAGTTGCATCTCGAGCTGAGTCTGCTCCGCGCGAAGTTTGCGTACCTCGCGGGCACGTCTCCGACCTGAAGACTCGAGGGTCTGCAGCCAACAAAATAAAGATAAGTGGTGTAACCTGAGAAGACCACGGAATCGAGAATTTAATCTTTGACAAAAAAAACTTACCGAGGTCGTGAAGAGGATGAGCTCATCAAAGGCGCGGCATGCCCAAGTCATCCCACGCTCCAAGGTATTGCGCGCTGCGACCTCCTCGTCATCCTCGGAGTCGACGCCGAGCCTAGAGGTAGCCGCCCACAAAGTGCACGCGAGCTCAAGGGTCCGGGCCTCGCCACCCACCGCGCCCTATGACAGGGACGCCCTCGTCTCCTCGGCCTCCTGGATCTCCGGGGAGGCGGCCCTTGTCATCGTCTCGGGGGCGACCGACTCTTGTACGACGGCGGCCGGCTCGTCAGGCACGCGAGTCTCGACACCTTCGGCATCAGCAACAACTGGGCGGGGCGGCGATGATCCCTCCCCTCCGACAACGGCCTCTACTGCGCCAGCCTCTGCGACGGAGACTGGAGCTTCAACAGCTTCCGCCGAATGGGGAGGCGACGCTTCCCGACTTTCATTGACCAGCGGCGCCGCGGACGCATCTGCAGTCGGCTCCACGTGGGCCATGGGTGTCACGAGAGCCGCATCCACCGCCTCTGCTGCAACGGCTGGGGCAAAGCCGCCGGCGCGCTCGTACTCTTGCAGCGCATTCGAGGCCGACGCGATCGTCTCCATGATCATCGGCTCGTTAAACATCCGCAACGACGCCACCTCGAACACCTTCTCTGGAAGTTGGGGCGCTTCGAGATCGATTACCCCAATGCCAGGGAAGTCGATTTACCGACACATTGCCAGTTCCATCACCTCCTCGGCGGTGAGGACACCCCGGGCCGAAGAAGTCTCTACCACCTCCGCGGTCTGGGGAGGACCCGGAACTTCCGACGCCGAGGAGGGTTCTAGCACCTCTACGGCAGGGAGAAGGATCGCCGTCACCGCCACCTGGGCCGACTCCGACGTCGGGGGCATCACGACATTGCGGTTCTCCGACGATGGGGGAGTCGCCGAGTCCTCGTCCAATACCACCACCGCGTCCTCGCCGCCTGGGCCGGCCTTGGTCGGTGTTACCAGGACCGCTCGAGAGGCGGTCGGCTTGGTGGTCATCTCACCCTCCTCAACGGCGGCGGTAGGGACTGGTGGCGATGGCGCGATCGATGCCTCCGCCGCGGCGGCAGCCGCCGGCACCTCCTCAGCTTGCGGCGGCACCGGCTCGGTGCTCGGGGGCTAGGGACGAGGCTCAGAAGAAATCACCCGCGCGCTCAACGCCAGGCACTTCAGAGGCTCCAGGCTAAGCACGCCGGTGTCGGCATGTCTACGAGAAGGACAGAAGGCAACATCGGCAAGCAAGTTGGAAGAAACACGACAAAGAAGATCTGAAGTCGGGAACTTACATTTTGGAGCGCACCCGGGCTTTCTTCACCGGGCAATCCGACGAGCCCTGCTCGGGGGCTGCATGCTTCGAGCCCTGCTCGGGGGCTGCGCGCCTTGGGCCCGCCATCTCGGGGGCTGCTCCGCTTCGACCCGCCGCCTCAACGGCGGCAACACTCTCCCCCGTGTGCTCAGGGGCTGTTCCCCTGGCCTCCGAAACGGCCGGGGTTGGACCGTGGCCCCAGCCGGCAACAAGGGACACATGAACGTCCGGGGCTCTGCCACCCCGGATGAGCAACGACTGCAAGCGCTTGGCTCCGCCACCGGCGGCGCGCTCAACGTCGACGCCGAGTCCGATGACCTCCCCCGCGACCGGCGCCCTGCGCAGGAATCGAGTCGGTGCGGTCCGAGCCGTCATAGAGCTGGCGGGCGGACGCCGATCGCTCCTCCGACCTTCTCGGAGGATCGGCTTAATGGGGCGCAAATTTATGCGGCTCAGAAGCGCCCATCCCGCTGGGCGCCGCACGGGAGTGGACCGTCTGCTAGTCCTCTGTGGTGGGGGAGCCACCTGACGTGAGCTCGAGCCCACTGTCTTGTCGCGCCCAGTCGCCTGCAGCCAGCGCGACGACGACACTTCAATGCCGCGAGGCGGCGACGATGAGGACGACCCCGACATGTTCCTCCAGTCAACCGTCGCGCATGCAACATCACCACTCCACGACGGCTCGGGCGACGAGTCCTCCTCGGAGGAGACGCCCAACTCCCCTGCCTTCTGCCTCTTGGTGCGGTTATCGTTGCAATCGCGCTTGGTGATCTGGCATTTCTTGTGCTGCGCCCTGCGCACAGCGCACCTCTTCTCCGTCGCGGCCTTGTTTTGGTTGAAAATTGCCTCTTCCGGGAGAGGCGCTTTGGCCGGGAAGAGGTGGGCGCATTTCAACTGTGACAACAAGAACACACGAAGATCAACCCCGAGAAGATCAGCCCCACGACAAAGGGCGAATGAAACATGCCGAGAAGAAGGACGACTTACAAATTTCTCGGTCCCAGTGTTGGGGAGCATCGGAAGCATCCGCGATGGTGGCCACGAGTAGGTCGATCTCCCGATTGCCTGTGCCACGCAGCGCTGAACCTCAAGCGGCGATGGGGGCTCCGGCGCAGTCACGGTCCCCACCCAGGGGGCCCTGTCGGCCGTCATGTTGCAGAGGCGAAGCGGCCGCTTCCGCAGCGGCACGACTCCTCAGGCATGGTACTGCCTGATCACTTCCGCCAGGGTGATTCCGGCATTTCGCAGACGTCCCAGCACGACCCAGTGAAGCTTGAGCATCTTCTCCTACTCCTTCTTGGCAGGGCCATTAGCCCAGTTCCTCTGTGACTTCGCGATGGAGCATCCGGTGTACAACGGGAGCGCGCACTCGGGGTCGTTCCGCAAGTAGAACCACCCCTTGTGCCAACCGCTGTTCGAGCTGGTCAATGTCCCCGGGATGTAGTCGTCACTGCGGCCTTGCTTCGTCCGAAGGTTGGCGCAGTCGATCGTCGCCGCGCGGGAGCCGTCCCTTAGGCAGGTGAACCTGAAGAAGTATTGGAACAAGTTCCAATGGGCGCCGATGGCGAGGTACCCCTCGCACATCGCTTCGAAGGCGGCCATCTGCTAGATGCTATTCGGGTTTAGGTGTTGGAGTTGTAGCCCGTACGCGAACAACACCCCGCGGATGAACCGACCGACGGGAACGGAGAAGTCGCGCTCGTGGAAGGCCACGAACGACACCACATACTCCATGGGAGGGCGCGACATGGACTCGTCGGCAGGAACGATCCACTCAACGACGTCGGTGAGGGGAGGAAGCTGGCTCGCCTCCACAAGACGGAGAAGCTGCTCGTGGGAGATGTTAGAGCGCATCCAGTTCGACATCACACCGGCAAAGTCTCAGCCAAGCAGGAAACGCAAGTAGCGATGGTGCGGTGGATGCGAAAGAACTCAGAGCACAAAGGGCGAGTGCGAGAGAAATAAGAAGCGGATGGAAGGCAAAGTCTCGAACCAGCACTCGACACGCGGTTTTAAAGGGGACATGCTTGACTCTTCACCTTCGGCGCCGGCCCACTGTGTCAACGAGACTTTCACCCACGCGCGCGCGCCCTGGCGGAACAACCACTCGCAACCGCGACGCCTCGGTTCTCGCGGGATGCAGACTTGCAAAGCCTACACGCAGTGATGATGGAGCGGTCATGTCTGTCACGTCGGCCGAGATGCCCGCACTCATAATTGCACCCATGTCACCACTACGGCCATAACTGCCCCGATGAAACGTCCAAGGCTACAACAGCTACAATTACAAATAAAAACCCGCGAGCGAGTCTCCAACTCACTCACGAGCTCGGGGGCCACATCCGGCGGATGCGCTCGTGCGCACCCACCGAGAACTTGAAAACATCTCCAACACCAAGATCTACCAGTTGAGCCTGAGCGTGACTCCTTAACTCCCACTCAGGCTCGGGGGCTACTAACGAGGGCCCAGATTAGGGCCCCCCTTTGACGGCAAGATTATCCCTCTTAAAACAACAACGCCATTACCCGCAAGGTGGAGTTTCCTGTTCACTGGCAAGCAGCTTGAGGATGGTCGTACCCTTGCTGACTACAACATCCAGAAGGAGAGCACCCTTCACCTGGTGCTGCGTCTCAGGGAAGCCATGCAGATCTTCGGCAAGACCCTCACTGGCAAGACGCCCAGTCTTTGGCCGGTGGCTGCATCTCCGACCAGTTTCCCACTAGAGGAACCCGCCTCCGCCTCGCACGACAAGTCTTCGCCTCGCACGACAAGTCCGGCTTCGACTAGTGCGTGGGCCCAGACGCACGGAGCGCGCATCGCCACCGACGCACGTGAAGGAACGAATCTCCACGTCACGCGGGAGCAACAGCTGGCGGCCATGCAGACAGCCTGCCCCCGGCAAGAGCCTTAATGCAGGTCTGACCAGCTGCACAACCATCACATCACCATCATCTCCCACTTTGCCACACGCAAGACTCAGCCCAAGGCACTCAAGCACCCTCTACAACACACGCAAGCCTAGACTTAGGCTTGGGCGTGGCTGGCTAGGCAAGTACTCAGGCAGACTAAGACAAGCCCAAACTACTCGGGGAGAAGGCCAAGCGTCCCGAAGGAAATAGTCCAACCCGGCCACGCGGCGGCTTCCCCGACAAGACATCGCGACCTAGCTTCAATGCACCCCGATGGACGGCAACGTACGACGGGACGTGCCAGCTGCCAAGCACTATAACTCTGTTTTACTTCCCCTTGTGCCCCTCCCCTTGTGACTATAAAAGGGAGAGGAGGGCAATGGTCACGAGGGTTAGACCTCCATAGGATCGAACACCACCACCCGGGACCTAGGAACGAACTCCCTCTCCCGACCAGCTTGTAAACCCTACTACGAGCACACCTGGCTCAGGAACACGGCAGCAACACACTGGACGTATGGTATTACTCCTCGGAGGCTCGAACCAGTATAAACCTCGTTGTCTCCTGCGCTAACCATCCGAGCCCGACGCACGATCGACAGAAATTTACTGTCGGCGGTAGAGAACCCTGACACACGCCAATCCCATGTATAAGTAACTTATTGCTTAGAAATTAACTAACCTGTGGATGGTAGTAGTATAGCTCAAATATACAATCATATTTTGCGAGTTTATAAAACCAATTACTATATCAATCATCGGACCTGTCCACTAGTGTGGAACCCTGATAGATCGGTCAGATCGCTGTCAAATTGTGAGTAATTGTTCATAAGATTTTGTTCTGTAGTAATAGATATGAGGTTTTTTTTATACATCTATACAATGCACAAATAGCACCCGTACTACATTACAACCCATTAAGGTTGGAGCGTGTTGACGGTGAATTTCTGTCAACCTAAAGTACTTGTTATACATTGGTTTCGATTATGATTTGCAACTAACCCGCTGCTAGGCATACTAATGATGTAACAAGTTCACTTGTGAATGTGGTATTTGGAGTTTATTGTTTACGCAGGAAATCTACGCTAAAGAGGAGACTTTCGGGATAAGTTCACCAAGCACTTCGGAAGAAGATCATGAAGCCCGACAAGAGTCAAGACACGCGATGAACATGACTCCAAATGACCCGAGGACCGAAGCGTCAACGTGCAAGTCTTCAGGGACTCAACTAGAAAACGGCGAAGCTTGGATAGCAAGGATTCAAGCCTTAACCGTGAAGGAAACGACGTCAAAGGCCCACATGCAAGTGCACACAAATAAGGAATCACGCGAGAAGCAACCGGGGAGGAAACCGGGGCCGAACCGGGCCGAAACAGACCTAGGCCGACTGGCCAAGGCCGACTGGCCCAGCCCACTCCGGGCTCGGTTCGGCGCCCCCTTTTGCCCTAGGTGTTCGTCTATTTATTGCCTCTTCCTCCGTCCGCCGCCACATCGAACAAATCATTCCACCGATGTCATTCACCAGAAAACCGCCACCGCAAGATGAGGGAGAGAGTTGGATGAGCTCGTCGCAAGAATCAATGCCGGCGAAGAGAAGGAAGCAAGATGAGGACTCCAAGCCGCTGGCCTAGGGGTGTTCCAAAGCTTCATCGCCGCCATGTTCGTCGACGACGTTCTCCGGAGTCTCCATCACCCCTATGTGCTTCAATCCGTGTAAGATGATGGGGTAATGTCTCCGTTCGTCCCTAGGGTTAGATGGATACATGATATGTAATCTATACATGAACCTTATGCCAACCAATGCTTTATGGTCTATGTCTTCGCGTAGCTTTGTTTACATATGTTTGCGCAACATGTGGTCTTAGTAGGGTTTATGGTAATCGTGGTGATTAGCTTAACCCTATGGATGCTTAGATATAGATGCAGTTATACGTGAAAGTGTTTGATTACCGCCATGAAGCTAGTGTAGGCAACACCCTTTTCATGTAGTAGATGCATCTTCATGTGTTCCTAAACCCTAGGGAGGGAACGCTTATCTATCTTAACCTCTCTCTCTTGTTTCCACCCTTTGCCATCTAGTTTAACCTTAGACTTCTTAGATTAAATTAGGTTAGATTGTCTTTACCTTTAGATTAATACCACTCTCAAAGGTTTTCCATAAACTAGATTAGTACTTGGTTAAGCGCTAGCAATCCCCTTGATCCGCGGATTGACAAGAACATTAGGGGTCACCCCGTGGTGAAAAAGGTGTAGGTCCGTATGCTTGCAGATCGAAGATTGTTACGTGTTCAACCGTCAACATAGTCGTGTCGCGGTAGGAGGGTTGGCCATGTCGCCCCAAATTCATCAGCCGCAGGATCGTGCGGGGGCATGTGGACGGCCGTCGTGCGTCGCCACTCCCACCCGCCCGCCTACCCTCACTTTCCCCCGGTCGTGACCTCCCTCACATTCCATTGGTCGACAGTTGCAGTCTCCTGTGTTCCTCCGTCCCCAGGTCGACGACGCCCCTCCCTTGCACCCTCTCTTCCCAGGCCACGCGCGGCAGCTCCCTCGCAGAATCCTCCTCCACCGCGAACCGGCGCCAGGAGTAACAAGAGCCGACCATGGCCTCTCCTCCAACACCGCTGGCCGCCGACCGCGAGAGCAGAGCAACGACGGCGTGAGGCAGAGCAGGGGCTAGAGCTGAGGAGCTCCACGACAAAGAAGCAGCGGCTCGGTGGTGGCGACGAGCAGCTTGACATCCGCTGCACGCTTGCGATCCCCCGCGGCGCAGATCCAGTCGGCGGTGACCACCCTCTCCCCTCCCTAGGCTCGGATCCGGTAAGGCTCGGCCGGTGCACCCAAGCCGGTGAGGCACACGGCGCGTGCGATGGTGCCCCTCAGTTTCTCTGACTGTCGAGTCCGAGGATGGTGCCGAGCAGAGTAGGGGTCGGCGGCGACCTCCCTATTGTAACATCCCTGATGTTTGTTTGTGCTAATGACATTAATTAGATGTGTTAATCAAGGTTAATTAGCTTCCAAGCATGTTTGACATGTTTTGTCACAAATTTGCACAAAAGGCCTTGGTCAAAATTCCAAACCACGGTCAAACCCTAGATCTCCTTTAAGGCTGATTTGGTTTTCTTGCGCGTTCTCCAAATTTCACTATAGAAGTTCAAAATCGGCCAATACGAAAGTTGTTTGTTATTTCCGGGAACACATTTTTTTGTAATTGGCGGACATTCCAATTTTGAGTGCAAATTGGCCAAAAATCGAGTTGAACGCGTTGTGAACAGTAACTCGAGCCGTGGAAAAACTGCAACTTTGGCCGACGTTCCCGGGCAAACGATTGATCAAAACATATGTCGCCCTTTGGGAAAGTTGTAGGTCTATAGCTCCTCTACAACTTTGCTTTTTGGAGATTTTCAAGTTAGTTGACACTTTAGGGAGTTATGCATTTTTGAATCTGCGCAAATGGAATAAAAACGAGCACCCCAGCGACTCTCGCGCCATGGACGTCGTGGCCGGGCGCGCCACGCGTCGCCCGCCGATTCCTCCGGCGCACGGACGCTTCGCGCGCCTCCGCCGTGGACCACCCCGCGCCGTGGACCCTCCGCCCTTCTCTCCCGACCCCGCGCCGCGCCTAGGTGCACCTCCACGCCTTGGCCGTGAGCCCCGCCGCCCACGCGCGCGCGCGCGCGCGTTGCGCGCGCGCGCGCCCGCGCGCATGCAGGGCTTCCACCTGGCCGGGCCGAAGCGCTAAAGCCCTGCGATCTCGCCTCGATCGCCCCTTTTTGTTAGCAAAGACGAGCCGGTCGTCGACCTATTTTTCTGCGCCGCCGTCGACCGATTCCCTGCGCCGCCGCCGTCCAGTGCCGTGTGGCCACCAAACTCGCCTCTCGCGCCCGTCTAACGCCACACCGGCCGCCCATAGGCCTTCCTCTAGGCGTCCTGCATCTCCCCGCCCGCGCCGCAACCGCGCATCGGGGCCGCAGCCGCCGGAGCGCCGCGTCCCGGCCGGCGCCGCCCCCGCGCGCCGCCGAGGGCGCTCGCCGGCGCAAAGAACCGGGCCGGCCAAGGCCACCTCCCGCCCAAGCTCGGTCGGTAACAGCTCCAGGAGCCGCCCTCCGGCCAAGTCCGGTCGTCGCAGACCGGAGATTTGGTCGCCGGTGAGGTCTCCCCGCCCCAGGGACTACATTGCATTGATTCGATTCTTTTCAGGGTTCTCAGTGTATGATTCCAGGGACCCGGCTATAAAGTTGTTTTAGGGTTTCCTGCAGCGCCTTAGAAAATTCGTTAAAAATCGTAGAAAATCGGAAAAATGCAAATCCAATTTTGTTGGGTTCGTGGTGAAGAAACCTATCTTTTCCAGAAAACATGTATAGGATTTTTATGTACAACTTTTAAATTAAAAATTCAAACTCAGTTTGAAGTGTTTTTAGTGTGATTTAAAATATACACATGCTATAAACTTGAATTTTGGATATGTTGCTCTTTATGGCATGACTAGATCTATGACAAAAATTTACATGATTTTGATGTGTATATTTTTAGTTATGATTTATTTAAGCTTTATGCTAGATTAAGTTTGATGCTCACCCTAGGGCTTTGCCTAGTTAATTAGCACCTCTGGTATGATGGATGTGATTTTAGGGAATTGTTTAATAGATGTTTTGGATTTAATCTTGTGTAGGAGTTTAAATTCAAAATTAGAAAAATAATTTGAATCTGCAACCATGCTTTGGTCAGAAACTCATTTTTGGCATACATGACCTGTAGGAGAAAGTTGGGATCCAAAAAGTTTATTAAATCTTTTTATATGAATTAATGGTGATTTAATAGGCTGAAATTTGTATTTTTCATATAAATTAATTTATAAATGATCTTAAGCTATATTTTGGTTTGACAGCTTAAAATAGGCATATGTTGCTGTGTGCAAAAGATTAGGCTCATTTGAAGTGTTTTTAATTTAATTTGGATTTATGGTTGAAAGGCTTGTTATGAATAATTAAAGAAAGAAATGGAAATTAAAAGTGCTAAATTGTGAAATCATGTTTGTTTCTGTTTTTATTAATTTAGACACACCCCCTTGCTGTTTGGTGAAGTTAAGTAACTTAAATTGCTTAGATGTGCACACAATCACTATCAAAGTAGTGTTTTGTTTATTATCACACACCCTAATAATTTCTGTGAGAAAATAATAATGTTTGGATGAATGTGTCCAACAAGAGTTGGTTTTGTGGTAATTCTCCCAACTTCACCATAATCTAATGCATGTGCATGTAAATGTGTAGATCTTCCTGACGGGACCTACACGCTCACCCAGGAGGAGGAGGGAGCAGCTAGTGAAGAGTTGAATCAAGTTAGTGTGCAGCAAGACCTGGACCAAAGTCCAGAAGAGCCCAAGGCTTGTGTGGGTTTTGAGTCTGAGGAAGGCAAGCACCGGTTTCATCTAACCCATGTTATAAATTAAATTCATGTCCTTTACCTTTCAGTACTTATGCTTTACTTTGTGTATTTAAGTTCCAGGAGTTGTTTTGAAATCTAGTTGCATGATCCTTAGGACTCCTATGCTCTTTTACTAGTATGTTAAGAACGCTAATGCTATGCTCTAAGGATACGGTAGAAGTCGAGTAATGACTCATTGCTCGCGAGATATAGGATGCTTATGTTGAAATCATAAGTTGGTTAAATGACTCGCTCATGTGGTAAGAGCAATGGGTTCGGTCTCGACCGAGTATCATTGTGCTGGTTTAAGCTATTGAACGTACCAAGTGCTTGTCGGTAATGGGACCGGTAAGCCTAGTACCTTCTGAATCGGGGCGGGATCTTTCTAGCTACCCGCTTGGGATGCGTCTCCGGGCTAGCTACCCGTGGTATAGTATGTGAGTCCGGACTGGTCGGGTTAGACCCTCCGGATAACCGTGTACCAGAGTTTGTAACGTCTGATCCCAAATTGTGGGATGTTGGGAACTGCCTGGACGGGGTAGACTCCGCATTTGCTTTTATTTGAATTCTTGGGGTCTACTTCTTCCGTGTATCTTGGGTTTACCTTGCAAGGATATAAATCGATCGATCGTCGGTCACTCGCCGTTATCTGAGTCGGCTTGACCACTGACTACCCCATGTTTATTTATGGAACATTTTGGATTAATATTGTTATCTGTTTAATATTGTTCGCACAACATGCTTGTTTAGTGCAGGTGCTCACCTAGAATGGTTAACATACTAGAACTTGAACTAAAATCTGAAAATAAGGATCAACTCTTAGTCGCTTTTGGCAAAACAAACCCAGCAGCCAAAGAGCCTTGCATGTCTAGTTGTATTTTCTTTTACCGGGTAAGTCTTGCTGAGTATTAGTACTCAGCCTTGCTTAATTTTATGTTTTCAGGTAATCTTATCTGGCCTGGTGTTATTCCAAAGGGATAGGAGATTGAATGGGAGAACGATGAAGACGAGTGATATGCATGGATGGCCTTCTATGTGTATCATGCGTGTAGTTTACTTTCCGTTGTTTAAACTTTGAACCATGTTTACTTTTATGTACGAAAAACCTGATTTGTAATATTAAGCACTTATGAATTTGTGAACTTTTAAGTAACGTAATGTTGTACTCTGGTCCCGCCTTCGTGTGGGCTTAGCGCATATCAGCGATCCTGTTGTATGTGGTTTACCGGGCTTTACCCGGCGAAAGCGACTTAATAATTCTTTATTATTACTTAATGGCCACGTGGACAGACTTAGGCGATAATACGGAATTATTTTGAGCGGTTCTGTCACACTTATGCCCCTCCTCAGCTGTGTTGACCTCCTCGCGTCGCCAGCCTCGCTGCCCTCGCTTGTGTTGGTTGGTTGCAATTGCATGCTTGAAGCCTCCCTGTGTTAGCTCCTCGACGGCTCCCGTGTTCTTTGTCCTTCCGAGGCGGGCGCCCGGGGTACCACGACTTCGACGATGGCAACGGCGTGGCTGGGGGTTCGACGGGCTCGGCTAAGAGGGGGGAAGGCGGTGGCCTATTGCCATGGTCCTGGACGACCTGCGCCACCTCCCTTTCTGAAGCACGCGAGTCTGTTGTGTCCTTCATCACGCTTTCTTTCCTTCCGAGGATGTTTGCTTCTATTCGTCACAACGACTTTCCTCCCCATGGTACGTTTACCTAGGCATCTCCTACCCTATACTTCAGTTAGTGATGGATCTACTCCATTCCCTTGATCCCCTTCTTCATGTGGCTATGATATATCTGATTCATTGTTTTCTAATGCTACATGTAGTTCTTCTAACGTCATGACTATTGCTCCCTACAAAGTGTATGACAGAATGCTCCAGTGACATTTGAAACAGCAGAAGAAGGTGTCCCGGGCAGTGCTAGACACGCAGAGGTCGAGAGCCGGGAGGCTTTGGGTGGCACATGGGAGTAGTGGCCACCAGCCTTGCAGAGGTGAATCTCATTCCGAACATTCACATCTCCCTTTAACTTAATCCATATTCTCTAATCTTTCAAATCCCTATTCTCTAATTTTTGAAAAGGCACCACTGGATATTTCTTTCATGACATGCCTCTAAAGGTTGTATGGAAAGTCTGAATGCAATAATTTATATTTGCTCATCTGAATTAACATCGAGTTTGGGGAATTTGGGAAACATTTCATTGATTGCGGACAGATCTTATCCCGAGCAGAAGTAACATGTGCATAGTAGTATAGGAAAACGAATTTTTGTGTTCAACCACTTCTCAAACCTTCAGAGCTCTATCCACAGGATTGTTTGATGTGCTTATTTAATGATTACTGATTGTTAGGGTCGGATATTGCATACCATTCTACCATTTCTGGATCGATTCAAGAGGTGGTATTATTTATGTTTCAGGCATGGTTGACCACATCGCTTTGTTAGCTAACAACATCTTCCTTAAATTTTTGGGGTGTGCTTTCTACTACTTCGCTCTCATTCTATGGTTTGGTTTAGCTAGGTGGTATTATTTATGTTTCAGACATGGTTGACCACATCGCTTTGTTAGCTAACAACATCTTCCTTAAATTTTTGGGGTGTGCTTGCTACTACTTGGTTCTCATTCTATGGTTTGGTTTAACTAATTGATGACATAGGGATAGCTGTTGCATGCAGGCAACCACTTAGATTTATATTAGTTTATGCTAAGATCTCTCTTTCCATATACATTTCCTCACTGATTGCTTCACATGTCTGTTCATTTAAGAAAGTACAAAAACTTCAAATGACCTGTCGACACAAATACTAAATAAGCCTGAAGTGTTATTTGTACCAGTTTTTAGAGATGATGACACTTACATCCTATAGGTTATTGGCGATATGTTTGAATGGGCGCTTCAACATTTCTTAGGAATGTGGCTCTTGATGGAGTATGCTTTTTGGGTGTCTACAATATTCAGAAAGTGTTGGTGGAAACATTTGAAATGTTACTTCTGATTAGGCTTCGCAGACTGCATGGAGAATTCTAATTTGCTTCAAATTTATCCAACACTATGTACTCAGCACTCAGTTAACAAAAGCAGGAACTGAAAAAGTAGCATGCAGATTCGTTTTGATTCAATTACTGCTACATATTGGCATAAGATTAAGCAATCTGATTAGGCTCTGCAGACTGTAGGGAGAATTCTATTTTGTTTCAATTTTATCCAACACTATGTACTCAGCATTCAGTTAACAAAAGCAGGAACTGAAAAGGTAGCATGCAGATTCATATTGATTCAATTACTGCTACCTATTGACATAAGATTAAGCAATGATATCTACAGGTTGCTTCAAAATGATTAATAATCATGTTACCAAGTCTTGCTATGCTTTGAAAAGTAGGTTACCTTTTCTACTTTTAATCCTTACATGATTGACAATTATATAATCAAGTATTGCTTCGGTTAAAATGCAGTTGATGAGCGTGGACTATGGTTACTACTAACAATTCTTATACCTGGTTAATATTTACAGTTTCAGATGATAATCCTATAGCTGGTTGCTTTCCTTTAGGCTCACATCATATTTTTTTAACTCAAGGAGGTGAGACCATGCAGCAGCAGGGTATGCTGCTTAGGACATCATTAGTGTGTCCGACCTCCCCGGTAAGGACTTTAAGGTTTAACCCATTCTCTCCTCTGGCAATCTTTGTTGCTCATGTACATCTGACATTCATGTGCCGGGTGCATCTGCTCCTATAACTCACAACTCCCTCACTCCCATGATGTAGCAGTGAAATGAAGTAGAAACCATGCAGTTGTCTTTCCCAAATGACAATTGTTTTGTACTTCGCTCATTATTTTCAATTTCCTATACAACTTCTTCAGGTTATGTACCAATTATCTAGCAACAACAACAACAACATAGCCTTTCGTCCCAAGCAAGTTGGGGTAGGCTAATGGTAGAGTAAAAAATATATAATTTAGTTAGTTTTGTATTACAATGTCCATGGATCATTTATGTGTTTATCTTAATGTTCTTTTCCTAAATTTTGAGGTTTTCTTTCTAGAATGAATGTTGCGCTGATGGTAGAGCATGGCTTTGTGCTGATTTCTTGCTGATAGTGCCAAGTAAAAGTCCATGTCCATGCTTTCAGCATGTAAGTTCCAGCTAACAAGTTAGTATTATCTTCTTTGGTCTTCGTTCACATGATATTTATCGTTGCCTGACTTCTACTCTTTGTGCTTGCGACCTACAGTGAAGCTGAAAAATAGCTGAGACTCCCCAAAGCAGTGGGAAGCAACGATCAGGGGGTGGTCGAAAGAAAGCTGCATCATAGGTGAAAATCTTGGTGACAGCAACATGATTCGATCTCTTCTTGAACTTACATGCTCTTATATGTTTTTTTTTGTCCTGCACTGCAGACGCCATGACAACCCGGTGTCAGGCAGAAGGTGTACATATGGTGTCCTCTACGACTCTGGCTTTTGGGCTCATTTTGTGAGGCTGTGGTTGAATTATGGATGCTTAGTTCAAGAACAAGTGTTTGTACTAGATGTGTACCTGGTGGCACTGATCAATGTGTGTGTGCTTTCATGTGGTATGAATACCTATTTTATGTACTCTCTTGAGACTGTATAATGCGTGATGCTCTATTGACTTCTCTGCTTTAACATTGATGAAAGCTAAGTTGTATTCACAAATGTTGCTGTAACACAAGCAACATAAGTCTTAAGATATGCTTTTACTTTTCCATTTGATGCAATGAGTGTTGATCGGACAAATAAAATTGAAATTCACCCTTTTTTGCATTCAGATTGCAGTTAATAGCCTATTATCAACGAAATGGTTTACATTTTACATAATTACATAATGTTGATGTGTATAGAATTAGCAAACTAATTTTCGGATCTCATCCAATAAAAAGCCAAATAAAATTTATGAAATGACTAGGATCGTACCCGTGCGTTGCTACGGGCATCATGACTTTCAATTATGAGCATCAATCATCATGGTGTGAAATATTCTCTATTATAAATACAATAACACAAGGCATTTATTTTTTCTTCCATAAGTGTCATGTTTCGCTTTCAGCTAATTCCAACACTACATTTTAATTAAAGTCAAAACATAGCAATGAGTAATAACATGCCAAATGCCCTAATGTAAAAAGGAAACCAACTTTGCACTTATGTATTTATCTCAAATTGCAAAGAAATAATAATGTGACTAATTCTGCAAACAATATACAACAGTTAATAACATATACTATTTCTCCCCTTCAGTGTTGTCATAAGAGTCGAAATTTTTCAACTCAATAAGAACACTCATTCGGCAAGCCAAGCGTCATGGTAGGCTTCAGGTTGCAATCAAGGATGTCTGCTGTCCTAGGAATGGTTGGTCTGTCATTCTGAAAATGTTCAACAGAGCCCGTCAAAACACATCTTTAATTGGTTCATTATACAATATTCAGTCTTGCAATAATAGGCTGGACATTTTGGACAGTGTGCACTCACGTTGCGCCCATTGCTTAGCGACAGACAACAGTTCTAATTTGGAGAGATAATGTCACTGAACTCTATAAATTTCCTTCAGGAAAAAACAAAGGAAAATAAGACTCACTGAGACGGTGATTGAGATGCATGCACTTGAGTACACTTGAGATACATGCCTCCATCATCATTTGCTAGTAGTGACAAGCCCATGAGCCCTCTATAGTCTGAAAGAAAATAGCAACATTAGCTACACATGAGATGTTATGTTACAGTGCTACCTTTTAGATAACCAAAATTGTTATATATAAAATATTTCCAGACTAACAATGAGCACATCGAGAGTTCAAGACAGAAATGATAGGTAATATAAATCAGTACTTGAATTGAGATTTGTACTGATCATCTCGAAAATGGAAATGATAGGTAATACAAATTTACTGATCATCTCGAAAATGGAAATGATAGGTAATACAAATTTAATTTGCACACACAAGAAGAATTATTTCAATTTATCATAATAACTCTTAAGCAAAAATGGATATACTGGATCTTTTTTCGATAGATGCACTACATAGAAGTTTATCTTAGTCACAAAGTCAAAACTTGGTGCACGGTTTGGAATTACAAAGAACTATATCATCACAAAAGAGAAATAGTCAACAAAACTATTGAGTATCATGATTATGGTTTGTTGTTGCACTGCTCCAAACAATGTCAGCTCAAGAGTCATCTACTACCAATACAACATTACTGAAACAAAGAGGTTAGTCTCTGACAGCTAAAGAAAGTAATGCATAAGCATCATCTCTTAGTAATAATAAGCATTGTTCACGCGTGAAACAGAAATATTAGACTTTCATAGACAGAAATGTTAGACTTTCATAGACAATAAAAAGGCTCATGTGATTGACCTTTACTGCTACTCTCATAGCCATTGCAAGACCATCACGTAGTAAGCATTTTAATTCTTTCTTATTCAACTTCGAGCTCTAAAAAGAACAAAACTTGAACTACACAATCCTCTACGAAGGCCAGATTTTTGAACAAGTTTTGCATGAAATTCTGAAAGCATTACATCCATATTCATGTACCCCCAGACTTACAACTTAAAAGATAAAATTTTTCAGATTTCCAAATACATGGAGAGATTAGAACTGAACCATTTTACATAGCATAAATACTAATTCAGTTAAAGTGATATCATGTCTACAATTACAAAACTACAAAGGCATAAAATT
This sequence comes from Cenchrus americanus, assembly GCA_947561735.1. Lineage (NCBI taxonomy): Eukaryota > Viridiplantae > Streptophyta > Magnoliopsida > Poales > Poaceae > Cenchrus > Cenchrus americanus. The sequence goes on from OX387241.1 coordinate 256,577,770, forward strand.
GATCCACTCTGTATTGTGTTTCAGCACTGCTACGGGTCAGCTGAGAGGACGAACTGAGCAGAACGATTGGACTTACAAGAGATCCACTGCTGCCACATAAGCAGGCCGCGCCTGGATGCCGTCTCATCCACCCTCCACCTCATCCACTGCACAATCCGATCCCCATAGGTCAAACTTCAATCCACATCACCAGGCCAGACAGCTGCAAGTATTTCTAGTTTGGACAGACACAATATCAGTGGATAATATTTACAACAAAAATCTGAACTTTTTTCATAGGTGTGTAAAATAATGAAAAGTGGGAGCTCATTATCCTGAAAAAAATATTGTCACATTATTCCAAGTGCTGCCCAAGTCAACTGATAGCTGCTAATCGAATAGACAACGAATAACTCCCCAATAGAATCTCAATTGACATGTGCTAATTTAATAGAATGAATGTGTATCGTAACTGACAAGTTACTGGACATTCATTGATCACAGATAATTAAATAGAAGAAAGGTGCATGTGCATATGCAGAAATGTAGGAATTGAGAGGAGATGCAGATAATTTACCACCAAATTGAAGGCCATCAAATTGAGAGGAGATGCAGAAATGCTTGGCAGTAGCAGAGTATTGTTTCGACGGCAATAGCTGAAGAGAAGAAAATCTTATACACCTAAGTCAACAAAAAGAATGAAAGTTGTGGAAATAACACCGGAAAGACAAGAGCTAGCAACATACTTTTCCACATTGTTTACAAAGCAGGTACTCACCAACAGTCTGAAATTCAGCAAGTTCCATTGCAGCCATCTAAAAGATGTATCAAGGGAAGTGGCTTCACACTTAAATTGTACAATTTCACTGTATTCAGTTACCTGAGCCTCAGATTGACGCTCCTACTCGTTATTTGAAGTAGCCTCTTCATGAAAGCCATTAGATCATAGTATTAGACCGATAGACTTCATATTTATAAAAGGAACCGAATTGGCACTCCATTTTCTCACCTACATGATCAAATAATATTTATGGTCTAAACAACATCACGATCTCAGACCAAGCTACTCATCAGAAGCATTTATTTCAATCAATAACTAATTAAATGTTGCTATAAATCAACACACCTCCACAAGAAGGAGTAAGCTAGTACCATCTTTCTTTTCTACCCACCATGTAGCCAAAACATTGTGGGAAATTAGATCTCAACGTAGTTTGAGCATATTGGTAATACATTTGCTATCATTGAGGAGACAGAAAAATAGATGAGGGCCACACAATTATTGAGACACCACCTCAACCCCTGTATTTTTCTGCTGATGTCTTGTGCAATACATTTGTTGACATGTATGGTGGTACACATCTGTGGACCTAGTAGAAAAAAGATTAAATCAGGCTAAATTTTTGGAACAACACATTTGAGCAGAATGAGGGTACAGGCATACAACAAGCCTTAAAAAAACTAATGACTGCTATTACCTCTGCAAGCTCCAGGGATTTTTTGCCTACTGAATTGCATCTATATTCAGATTTCTTGCTATGTTGTTCTTCTAGACATTTCTACAAATATGACACGTGCAGTGGTAAATGCATAGCAGATTGATAATGGCATGCTGCTCATTATTGTCCGTAGCATACCAAGATGCACATCCTAAATCACAAATGGTCAGAACACACACGTACCTGATTAGTTTGTCACGTGGGTGGCGTAGAACCGCTTCCATGGTGGCTCACTCCGTTCGGCCACGCCACATCCCCACCCAGAACGAAAAGAAGCACCTGCTTTCTGCTCCTCGAGATCCAAGAAACACTCCAAATCAGACCAATTAACGACCAACAAAGCGCAGACGCGAAAGATCCATAAAAAGTAAAAAACGAAGAATAGTAGGAGCAGCGGCGACGGTGGCAACGGACCCTGGGGAGCTCTCCGTCGGGTTGTAGGCGACATCAGCGCTGGTGGAGTTGTAGGCGAACAACAGGAGCTTCGGGGCCAATGAGGTTGTCCTCTTAGACGCCGCGACCCGCGTCGGTGGCCCTGCCCGCGGCCGCGCCGCCCGCGACGGCGACCCTGCCCGCAGTGGCGCGGAACCGAGGAGCAGGCGGAGGAAAGCCTCGGGGCAGAGGGAGCCGAGGAGAGCGGAGGCGAGGAGCAGCGGCGGCGAGCCTGCCAGAGGCGCGGCGGTTTGTTTTTCACCGAGGAGCCCGTCGACCTCCCGCAGCTGCTTCCGCGTGACGACGATGGCGGCGGCGGGTCGATGCGGCGCCAGCTCAGGCGGCCTCTGCTGCTTGACCGGAGAAGGGGGCGAGGGCGACGGAGAAGGGGGCGAGGGCGACGGCCGGAGGAGGAGGCGCAGACGACGGCCGGAGGAGGAGGCGATGGCGGCCTAACCCTAAACCTGGAGGCGGCGGCGGCCTGGATCGTCGGCGGCGCGGCCTGGATAGGCGGCGCGGACGACGGCCGTAGGAGGATGCTAGGGCGGCCTGGATCGGCGGCGCGCACGACGGCCGGAGGAGGAGGCGATGGCGGCCTGTATCGGCGGCGGCGCGGCCTGGATCTCCGGCGCGGACAACGGCCGGAGGAGGAGGCGAGGGAGGCCTGGATCAGAGGAGGCGCGGCGTGGATCGGCGGCGGCGCAGCCTCGGCCGGCGGCGCTGACCACGGCCGGAGGAGGAGCGAGGGAGGAAGGAGATGGGCGGCGGCGACCTTTGGTTCGGCGTCGCAGGTCTGCTGGGGGGCGCGAGTGGTTGGGCGGAAGGGAGGTCTGCTGGGGGGCGCGATTGGTGGGTTGGGCGGAAGGGAGGAAGAGGAGGCAGATTCACGTCAGACCGGAAAAAGTAGGAATTTTTGTCTCCACTTCGTACTTTTTAGTAGATCGGAACGTGCCGTGCGTTGCTACGGGCATTACAAAATTGATATTGCAAAACATAAAGCATTCTACCACATAATGATTAAGCTTGCAAATCATTATACATGGGTCATATAGTCACATAACTTTACCATGACGTTTTGCGGTTCCATGACAATGACATGATTCATAAATGTCATGGTGCTTTTTACGTCGGTGATTTGGCCAAGCTACGGGAATGCTCGATACCAGTAATAATACACAAATTGGACTTAGTACATTTGACAAGTTGAAAATCCATTTGAAGAATAAAGAATCATGTGGGCCATCGAGCTCATGTGACTATAAATATCGATTTGCTTAATTAGTTTCCAATGCTAATGCGAAAGGCGCCGGGTTGCTATAACTGCGAAACTCGGTTCCATGAGACAAAGGTTGGTGATCACGAGAACCTCCTCCATGGCTTTGACGTTGGGCTTGCACCAAGGTCTTGTAGATCATCTCTTTGTGATGAGCACAACAAGTTCAATAGGGTCCGGAAGCAAATGTTCCCTTTCAAGTCGAAGCGATCCGCATGAATGGATCTTGTCCGTTGTTGTGGCGGTGAAGCAAGCAACACGGTTATCACTAAAGAATAACATGAACTTGCGATCCGTGGTCTTGATCACAAAGCATGAAAACGAGCTAATTTATCATTATGAAGTTTATTTCTTGATTCAATTTATATCAATATGAAGTTTATCTCCCGATTTTTTTGTCTTATCCAAGTCTAATTATTGTTCCCTATTTGGTACAAGAACACAGCGAGTTTGAATGTCGGTAAAATTGATCATTTATCTTGTACTACGGCAAGGTATGTATACATTTGGAATACAATTACTTATTATTTAGAGGGGCAAAATAAGGTAGGGATGAACTCTTCCAACATGAGGCTTGATGGATGAGGGCATCACAAAAAACCCGGGGTGTATATTACCTCAAGAAATAAACCCATAAATTACTATACTTTGTGAAAGTGATAATAGATATGTGAAATGTTTCCTTCTTATTCGTAGTTGAATTTATATATGTATTAGCTAATCACTAACAAAATCCAAAACATAGTGCATTAAAGATTGAGCAAGCAACCAAAATATGATTTTTTTTGCTTTTCCGATATGGCATTCGGGATGCGATTTTTGCTATTAACACAAATAGTGCAACAATCGAGATAAGTAACATGCGTCCATCGGGGAAAAAAGAAATCCTACTTGTTGAGACCATACAAAACCAGTTATGCGGCAAACCAAATTGATAACGGTGATATAAGGAAAAGAGATAGGTACATGTCGATTATGAGAATAAAAACGAGGTAACCATTAGTATGTATGATGGTATACCTGGTGTGTTAGTAGAGCAAACAAAGCTACATGCAGCAGCGTTTTCCGGTGATGTGATAATATTGCCAGTCAAATATCCCTTTCTTTTGAACAAGTCTAGGATAGATAATGTATCGACATAATTATCACTTGTCCATCATCATGTTGCAAGTCAGATAGGAACAGTACAAATATGAAATATGCCAATCATCAACTGAAATATATTCTCTCTAGAGGTCGCTGATCCACACGTTGCAGGAAATTAAAAGATATTTGGAATCCGTTAGATCACACAAAAATCAAAATAAGAAAATGGATATATTACGATAGGGAGTGAAATAAAGAAACCAAGTACATGCGAATTGCTGCATCGGACATATTAAACAAGACAAACACAAAGGCAAATGACTACTCAATATAAATGTTCTATACCTAAGTCATGAAACCATCCGGAATATTCAATACAACATTACCCGGAATCAACGGCTCTCGGGGAGCCGAATCCGCTTAGCCCCTCAAACTATAAGTCACTTCGAGAAAAGCTGAGTACATCACTCGCCAAAATTCTTAACATGCAAACACAATGAATTGATCAAATAATAAATTCAAGATTTCCTTCAAGCATCCGGTCTTGATTAGCGGATGTGACAAAAAGAAGACCTTGGTGTGGACATAAACATAAGAGAGTTTTGAGTTATTTGGAACATCGGGCCAATACGGGACTCACTACTACTCCCGAGTCCCGACTAAAAAAAGTATCATATACCAGGTCTAAATATAATTAAGCAAGGAACGAGTAAGTTGGTACCATCTTTCTATTCTCGCTCGCATGTAGCCAAAACATTGTGGAGAAATTAATTAGATCTCAACATGGTTTTAGCAGTAATACATTCACTATCATTGATCTTTTATCCGGACCACGGACAAATTGATTCACATAATTACCGATGCATCACCTCAACACCCATTATTTTTCTTTGATATCTTGTCTTGTTCGGTACATTCATTGACATGTATGGTGGTACACATATGTGGACCGAATTGGCGAAGAGAGCACGATTAAAGTGGGGCAATGCCATTACGAACAAAGACATTTTAGTAGAATGAGGGTACAAGTGTACATAACCAAAAATTACTATTGCCTCTCGCAAGCTCCGGGAATGTTTGACTACCGAAATTGCATCCATATTCCCGGGTTTCTTGATATGTTGTTCCTTCCACTTCCGGTCTAGCAAAAACGAGAGAATTATGCACAATCTGTTTGTGTGGGACCCAAAAAACTTGAGAATCTCCGGCGTCAAGTGGAACTTGTTGCTAACTCTGTCCATAAGCAAACATGCGGGTGTTGTAGCCGAAATGCAATTCTCCACCATTGGCACTCCGGCAACCTTGAACATATTCTCCGAAGAGCACCAAATGAGGAGCGAGTTACACATTTTGCACAAATAATGAAATAAATAAGCCCGAAGAAGCAAATAGGTGTGAATAATTGGGAATTGAGTGTCAAGAGCACACGTGTGACATGCTTGTCCGCGACGAGATCAAACGTGAGGATCGGCTACTATCCTGTTGGACGCACCTCTTGTGCCCCTGCGGGCATATCTCGCTACCGCCGAGTGGCGGGATACGTATCACAACTGCAGATTTTAGCACTAATAAGCAACCACCGATAGGTACTCGATGATGCCCGCGGACACGGAGGCGACCGCTCGGCCGGCCGGGTGGACCGGAGCACCGTCGCGGTGCCGCTCATGGAGTAGAAAGCGCGCCCGGCGGAAAAGGGGATGAGACGACATGTAGAGAAATAGATGAAACCCTACTTGCCGTTGTTCTTCCGGAAGGCGGGGGTCCTCCCGGAGCTCGAACCGCGTGGGGGAGGGGCGACGCTCCTGCCGCCAAGCTCCTCGTCGACGCCGTCCGACGGCATCGCGGGTGCGGTGGAGGCGGAGGAGGCCGAGTGGCGCGAGAAGCGAGAGGCGGATGCGGAGGCGGCGGCGGATCGGAGTTGCGGTGCGGTGGACGGCGCCGGCCGACGGCGCGTCCGGATCGACGGCGGATTGCGTCGCCCACTACGGGATAGGAGGCGAGGTGAGGGAGATTGGCGTGGCGGATAGGGTTCGAGGGGCGACGGTTGGCACGACCGCCGCGTATCGGGGGCTGTGGAGGGGCGCGCGGGATTTGGCGGATGATGGGATGGGATTGGGAGTGCGGACGCACGGACGCGAGGAGGCAGATTTACAGGAGCGGGGGAAAAGGGACGACCAAGTTTTTGTCTCCACTTCGTACTTTTTAGTAGTAGAGATATACCAACAATACTGATTTATTTTATAGTAGTAATTCAGGACACAAAAATCATTTGACCGGCTAAATCAACATTTTTTAGGCCTGGCGCGCCCGGCTTCGGAGCATGTTTGGATCACGGGGGCTAAAATTAGCCCGACTAATTTTAGCCTCTAACAGAGCTAATCTTCCAAACGGGTGGGACTAAAGTGAGACTAATTTTAGCCTTGAGGCTAAAATTTGCTAGGCTGGGGTGGGAGGAGCTAAAAGGGGCTAAAAGGAGAGGAGAGAGAAGTTAGGGGAGAGAAATGCGAAGTAATTAATGCTTTCTTTTAATGCAGTTTAGCCTCTGTAACCAAAAACGAGGGGGATTAAAGTTTTTAAGCGACTAATTTTAGTCGTAGAGGTAAAGGTGATCCAAACATGCTCTCAGTCTACTCCTACACAAGAAGCTCTAGTAGTACCGCGCCCGGCCGGACAGAATGGATCGGGCAGAGTTGACCACCCATCCCGCCGCTTCCCTCACGAATGTGACCATCGCCTCGCACTCGACGATCACCTGCTTGTCGGCGCCGGGCCTGATGATCGGCGGTAAGAAGAGCCAGAATCCCGTCACACCCACGAACGCCAGCGTTAGCGGCGTTGTCAGGACGCGCGGCGGCCGCGGCCACCGCTCGTGCGCGGCCCACCACCCCTCCGCCACCGCGCACGCCCCGTGCAGCGCGAAGAACGCGGCTGCCTCCCCCGTGGGCGGTCGCAGCGTGATGTACGAGAACATAACTTCGTGCATCAGGCCGGAGGCGGCGAACGTCGCGAGCACACCCGCGGTGGCGCCGAAGCGCGCGCGCACGGGGAGGAACACGCACTGGCGGAGCAGCGCCGACACGGAGAGGTTCCACCGCCGCCCCCAGAAGTCCCGCAGCGAGGACGAGAGGTAGGGCCGGTTGAACTGCGGCTCCAGGTGCACGCCCAGCAGCGCGCGCGCCGCCGCCGCGGACGCCGCCAGGAGGAGCTCCAGCAGGAGGTACAGGTGCAGGGAGTAGAGCGCGAGCAGGACGTACCCGTTCATCCAGTCCCCGTACCGGTACAGGGACACCACGACGGCGAACAGCGCGGCCATGGCGGCGGACTCGACGAGCCCGGGCCCCGGACTCGCAGCGCCGGAGGCATTCTTGCTGGGATCCCGCAGCGTCACGGGGAACGTGGCGAGGGCGACGAAGGCGGGAAGCGGGAGGGACGGGTAGAGCGGGCCCTGGCCGGAGGCGAGGAGCAGGAGCCTGAGCTCTGCGACCCCGAGGAAGAAGGCCGAGATGACGCGCGGGTGGAGCGCGCGGAAGCCGAGCGGGGGAAAAGGGAGGGCGGCGAGCACCGGCAGGAGAGCGGCGAGGCGGGGCAAGCCCGGGCGGAGCCGGCGCGCGGCAAATCGGGCGTAGCACAAGCACAAGGTCACCGCGGCCACGGCCACGGCGAGGTTTCCCGGGTCGCCGCCGGCAGCCATCTTCGGCGGGGTCAAGGTCAACTACGAGAGCAAGTGCGGCTACCGGTGGGCGGCGGTGTAGGAGGCTCGGGTCTCGGGTCGATCGAGGATTCATCACTGGTTATGCTCGGGTATCTGTGCCCCCGTGCCCCGCCGCCGGCCGTCCCATTCAAATGGCCAAAAATGACTTTTCGCTTTATGCCGCAGAAAGATGACAAGATGGGTCACAGGCGGCTCATAGCTCACAGGTGGAGGCTGGAGCGGGAAAGTTCATTTGATCATTTCAACCTGTCGGAGTCGGGTTGTGGCTCGTGGCTGAATAGAGTAAAGTGACTCGTGAAATTAGATAATTCGATCACAATTTTAAAGAAAATGATAACACAGTGATTTCCAAGAGTTCTCGAATCGGAGTTAGTTTCTCCGATGCTAAAGATAAATCAATTAAGGTATGCTATAAGGCAAATATTTTTGACAAATATTTTTGGCAAAATTGATAAACGCAAAATCTAAACGAGAGGTCTCTCCATTTAGGTTTAAACGGAGAGTCCTTTGAGGTTACTTCCTGTGTCACAAAAGTTACTTTCCGCGAAACAAAGTTATTGCAACACATAGTTATTTCATTCAACACAAAGTTACTTCCCGTCTCTTGAGGGATAATTTTGTACCGCGGGAACTAATCTGGGAGGGCTCTCCATGTATGCCAAAAAGTTGCTTCCTCCTATGTGCTTCTTTTTGTTGAGAGAAGTAACTTTTATGTCGCAGGAAGTAACCTTAGAAGGCTCCCCATTTAAGTCTAAATGGAGAGACCACTCCGTTCAGTCGCCTCCTTTTACAAAATATTTCTCGTAGTGGTGCGGATGTGTGATCCATCGTGAGTTATTTCTACATGCATCCCTAGTCATATGATTGAAGGGAATATATCAAGTGCAAAATAGACATGTACTACAAACTTAAAAATTTTCCATCAAGATCACAAGATGCTCATCCAAAGGCAAAGGAGAGGGAGGTTATTTTACACATAACCGCCAACCACCAGCATCTCTAATGAAATTTTGCGATAATCTCTCTTCCCTCTCCCCTTGGATGAGCATCTTGTGGTATTGATTGGAAGTTTGCACAGAGTGTATGATATGTTCCATGATCGAAGACCACAACTATGCAGTTTTACTATGAGGCAAGCAACTTAATCACACGAAAAAAAATTGACTAGGAAAAAAGTTGAGAGCAGAAAAGACATTTCTTATTAGTTTTATGCCATCACAGAGGACCATATTAGTATGGGGATGAATACGAAAAAAAAAGGGAAACTCAAGGAATTAGATTGACTTATTTAAAAGGTGAGAGACGAACTTGATTTTTGGGGTAAAATTTAGGGACTAAAGCGTCTATTTTGCCAAAAGGATTTGGTTAGGTTTAGGGGCTAAAGGGTTTTTGTCATACGTAACAATAATGTGTAATATAGGATTTTTTAGGGGCTGGTTGGCTTGCAGCCACAATTCACCACGCGAGCTGTGGCGCCGCCCGGCCACCGCAGTTGTGGCGTGATTTTTGTACTGGAAAAATCTGTGACAGCCACAGGTGAGTGATGAACACTCGTACCAGTCATCAGTGACGCAAGCTGTCTTTCACAAACTGAAATCGACAGCGGATTCTCGCGTGAGCGTACAGGAGTTACAGACGTTTACAATAATACTAGCCGCTAGCACGCCGCCCGGCCAGCCGCAAACACCCTACGGGCGACAAATTTGGAAATTTGGCACCTAATCGGAAGGCCTCTCTACATTTGGCACCCAATTCGTGACCTCTTCAAAATTTGGCACCCGGGACACGAATTTCTTCAAAATGAGGGACTCTCCTCTATTTCTCTTCTCAACCCTAAGTGAAAGGACCATATTGCCCTCATCTTCTTCCTTGGTCACATTCAACCTCTGCCATGGTCGTGGGACGCGCCAAGCTCCATGGACCGGCGCTGGAGCTCGCCCGTGCCAAGTCTGGAGCCCGCCGGCGCCGAGACGCGGCCCGCCCGCCGGCCGGAGCTCGCCGCGGCGGAGCTCGGCTTGCCGGCCGGAGCTCACGCGGGGGAGCTCGCCGCGGCGGAGCTCGACTCGCCGCCGGCCGGAGCTCACGCGGGGGAGCTCGCCGCGGCCGGAGCTCGACTCGCCGGGGCCGGAGCTCACGCGGGGGGAGCTCGCGGGAGCTCGGGACGGAGCTCACCGCGGCGGGGAGCTCGGCTTGCGCGCCCGAGCTCGCCCGGTCGGAGCTCGGCTCGCCCGGCCGAAGCTCACGCGGGCGGACTTGCTGTGCCCCACGACCATGGCTTGAAGGCGACCAAAGGAAGAAGAGGAGGGCAATAAGGTCATTTCACATGAGGTTGAGGAGAGGAACAGAGGAGAGTCCCTCATTTTGAACAAATTCGTGTCCCGGGTGCCAAATTTTGAAGAGGTCACGAATTGGGTGCCAAATATAGAGAGGTCTTCCAATTGGGTGCCAAATTTCCAAATTTCTCCCTACGAGCGGCCGGCCAAGATTGACCGGGCGGAGTTGGCCGCCCATCCCGCGGTGTCCCTCACGAACGCGGCCATCGCCTCGCACTCGGCGATCACCTGCTTGTCGGCGCCGGGCCTGGTGATCGGCGGGAAGAAGAGCCAGAACGCCGTCGCGCCCACGAACGCCAGCGTCAGTGGCGTTGCCAGCGCACGCGGCGGGCGTGGCCACTGTTCGTGCGCCGTCCACCACCCCTCCGCCACCGCGAATGCCCCGTGCAGCGTGAAGAAGGCGAGCTCCTCCCCCGTGGGAGGCCGCAGCGTGGCGTAGGAGAACATGGCCTCGTGCATGAGGCCGGACACGGCGAAAGCCGCAAGCACCCCCGCCGCGGCGGCGCCGAGGCGCGCGCGCACGGGGAGGAACACGCACTGACGGAGCAGCGCCGACACGGAGAGATTCCACCGCCGGCCCCAGAAGTCCCGCAGCGAGGACGATAGGTAGGGCCGGTCGAACTGCGGCTCCAGATCCAGGCCCAGCAGCGCCCGCGCCGCCGCCGCGGAGGCCGCCAGGACGAGCTCCAGCGCGAGGTACACGTGCACCGAGTAGAGCGCGAGTAGGACGTACCCGTTGATCCGCTCCTCGTACCGGTACAGGGACACGACGACCGCGAGCAGCGCCGCGATGGCGGCGGTCTCGACGAGCCCGATGCCCGGCCTCGCGGCGGCGGACTTCTTGGGATCCCGGAGCCTGACGGGGAACGTGGCCATGGCGACGAAGGCGGGCAGCGGGAGCGACGGGTGGAGCGGGCCCTCGCCGGAGGCGAGGAGCAGGAGCCTGAACTCCGCGACCCAGGCGAGGAAGAAGGCCGAGATGACGCGCAGGTGGAGCGCGCGGAAGGCGAGCGGCGGGAAAGGGAGCACGGCGAGCACCGGGAGGAGCGCGGCGAGGCGTGGCAGGCCCGGGCGGAGCCGGCGCGCGGCGAAGCGGGCGTAGCACATGCAAGCGGTCACCGCGGCCACGACGGCGGCGAGGCTGCCCAGGTCGCCGGCGGCGGCCATCCTCGATACTCGGGGTCACGGTCAACTGCGAGCAAGTGCGGCGACCGGTGGGCTGCCGTGTAGGAGCCGCGGGTCCCGGGGTCGATCCAGGACCTGGTGCAGCGGCTGCGAGATCCGTCGGGCTGTTCGTATGGCTGTGTACTGCTGGCTGGTTGCTGGTGGCTGATTTGTTTCGAGAGAAAAGTACTGTTGGCTGGTGACTGATAAGTCAAGCGAACAGGGTGAGTGGTTTGTGCCGTGCGGCACTACGGCTGCATGAGCCAATCTAAATGGTCCCATAGAAATATTGCACTACTAATCTTCAACAGTTCAACCAATCACCCCCGTCCATCAAGAACTTTATGCTGCAGGAAGATGCCAGCTGGATGTGCCAGTGTCAATTTCATAATTTCAAAACCTGTCGGAGTCCGGTGTCAAAATTTTGGAACCCACCTCTTGAGCCAACTAGAACCGGAGGGAGTATTTCAAAACCTGTCGGAGTCCGGTGTCAAAATTTTGGAACCCACCTCTTGAGCCAACAACAGTCATGCTTCTTTATTTGATTACCAATGGGCCAATACGCGAATTGACACCGATCATAAACATAAGTCCATTAAGGTTTTGTTTCAAGTCAAATATTTTTTGAAATATTAGTATCAATATCTACAAGAATTAAATATTGTCTTAAGTCAATGGAGCTATATAATATGTGTCGGGTTCTCTACCGCCAGACAGTAAATTTGTCTCGATCGTGCGTCGAGCTCGGATGGTTAGCGTAGGAGACAACGAGGTTTATACTGGTTCGGACCTCCGAGGAGTAATACCCTACGTCCAGTGTCGAGCTGTCATGTTCCCGAGCTAGGGGTGTTTGTAGTAGGGGTTACAAACTAGTCAGGAGAGGGTGTCGGACTCAAGTCCCTTTGGATGGCGTTCAGTTTGTAGGAAGTCTAACCCTTGTGACGGTTGCACTCCTCTCCCTTTTATATGCACAAGGTGAGGGGCACAAGGGGGAAGTAAAAAAAAGTACAGTGCTTGGTTGCTGGGATGTCTCGTCGTGCGTCGCTGTCGTCAGGCCGCATTGAAGTGGAGTTGTGCTATTTGGTTGTGAGAGCCGCCGCGTGGCCGAGCGCAGCTGTTCACCCCGGGACGCTTGGCACTTCCTCCGAGTAGTTCATTGTTGTCCTGGTCTGCCCGAGTACTTGACTAGCCCGCCACGTTAGGGCCTCAGCTTAGGCTAGAGCTTGTCGTAGGGGGTGCTTGAGTGCCTTGAGCGAAGCTTGCGTGTGGCAGAGTTGGAGATGATGGTGACGGGATGACTGTGCAGCCGGGCAGACCCGCATTAAGGTTCTTGTCGGGGCCAGCTGCTTGCATGGGCCGCCAGCTGGTGCCTTTGCATGGCGCGGGGAATCGTTCTCTCACGCGTCACGGTGGTGGCGCTCGTGCCCTAGGCTCACGCCGCGTGTCGTGGCCCACGCCTCAGTCGGAGTTGGGGGGAGCTCGTGCGAGGCGGAGACTTCTCGTGCAAGGCGGAGACTTGTCGGAGGGGATCCCTCTTGTGGGGAACTGGTCGGAGATGCTGCTAACTGGTCGGAAGCATGACGTCTTGCCAGTGTGGGTCTTGACCGGGGTCCTAAGTCTTCCTCGTCTTGAATCTTGGTCTTGACATTGTCAATCTTGGCCTTCACGTTGTCAAAGGTGTCGGATTACCTAGTGTTAAGAGAGATCTTTTCATAGTCAAAGGGGCCCTAATCCGGACCCTCGTTAGTAGCCCCTGAGCCTGAGGTGGAGTCAAGGAGTCTCGCTCAGGATCAGTTGAGTAGACTTGGCGTTGGTGTTGTTCTCCGTGTTCTCGGTGGGTGCCCGCGAGCGCATCCGCCGGATGTAGCCCCCGAGCCCATGGGTGAGTTGAAGACTCGCTCGCGGGATTTTAATCTTCATCATAGCCGTTGTAGTCTGGGAATGTTTTGCTGGGGTAGTCGTGGTCGTCGTGGTTGCTATGACTGTCGTGGGCGACGTGGTAAATGTAGGTGAAGTAGGGCGCGGGCATCTTGGCCAACGTGACGGACGTGGCCGTTTCAAATGACCGCGCATGGGCGCTGCAGGTTCCCGTAGTCTGCGGGGATCGAGGCGTCGCGCGAGTGGGCGCCTGTTTCTCCGGGGCACGCGCGCGCGTGGACGAACGTTTCGCTGACACGGCGGACCCGACATTTAAGGCGAGCGGCCACACTCATCCCTTTTTAACCGCGCGTTGGGCACGAGTTCGGGACTTTGCTTCCCCATTGTCTTCTTCTTCTGCACTCGCGTCTCGCTCTCCGTGCTCTTCCGCATCCGCAGCGCCGCCACTTCTTGCGCCACCAAACCGCCTGAGACTCCACCGCTGCGATGTCGAACTGGACGCGGTCCAATGTGTCCCGCGAGCAACTACTTCGTCTCGTCGAGGCGGGCCAGCTCCCTCCATTCACCACCGCCGTGGAGTGGAAGGTGCCCGGGGACGAGAGTGTGTCGCGCCCTCTTAAGGGATTCGTGGTCTCGTTCATGGCCTTCCACGAGCGCGGCCTCTCCGTCCCCACCGAGCGATTCATCTGTGGAGTCCTCTTCAAGTACGGCCTCCAGCTGCAGCACCTCAACCCGAACAGCATCCAACAAATGGCGGCGTTTGAGGCGATGTGTGAGGGGTACCTGGGAATCAGTGCCCATTGACACCTCTTTCGGTACTTCTTCATGTTCACGTGCTTGAAGGACGGCTCCCGGGTGGCGACGATCAGGTGCGCCAATCTGCGGATGAAGCAGGGCTGGAGCGACGACTACATCCTGTCGTCCCTGACTAGCTCGAACAGCGGCTCACACAAGGGGTGGTTCTACTTGCGGAACGACCCCGAGTTCGTGCTGCCGGCGTTCATCGGGAACTCCATCGGCCAGTCGAGGAGGAATTGGACTCACGGCCCCGCGAAGATAGAGCAAGAAAAGATCCCCAAGGATCACTGGGTGGTGCTGGGGCGTCTCTGAGGAGCCGGGGTCACCCTGTCCACCGTCATCAGGCAGTACCATGCCCGAGGAGTTGTGCCGCTCTGGAGGCGGCCGCTTCGTCTCTGCGAGATGACGACCTACCGAGCCCCCTGGGTGGGGACCGTGACTGCTTTGACCCTCCCGTCGCCACTCGAGATTCAGCGCCGCGTGGCGCAGGCGATAGAGAAGGCGTCCTACTCGTGGCCGCAGGCGCGACTGCTCCGATGCTTCCCCACGAGGGGACTGAGAAATTGGTAAGTCACCGTCTTCTCAATGAGTTTTGGATGATTTTGCGCTCTTCATTGTGATGCTGGCCTTCTCGGAGACCACTTACGCCGATTCCCTTTGTTTTTGCAGCTGAGGTGTGCCCACCTCATCCCGGCCAAGGTGCCTCTCCCGGAGGAGGCGATCTTTAACCGGAACAAGGCAGCCGCAGAGAGGCGGTGTGCTGCGCGCAAGGCGCAACACAAGGAACGCGAGATCGCCAAGCGCGATTGGAACGACAACCACATCAAGAGGCGGAAGGCGAGGGAGCGCAACGTCTCCTCCAACGAAGATCCGTCGCCAGAGCCGTCGTGGAGCAGCGACGTGGCCAGCGCGGTGGTGGACTAGAGTGACATGTCAGGGTCGTCCATGTCGTCGCCTCCCCGCGCAACAAAAGTAACATCGTCGTGGCGGCCGCAGATAGCCGCGCGCGAGAAGAACGAGGGCTTGAGCTCGCGATCGGCGGCTCGCCCCGCACGAGAGGACCGGTAGGTGACCCGTCCCTGTGTGGTACCCAGCGGGCCAAGCACCCCCGAGGCGTGGAGTGACCCACCTCGTCGGGCCATCCCGCCGAGGCGGTTGGAGGAGCAGACGACCTCATCCCGCCATCTCTTTGATGGCTCCGACCACCCCGACGCGGACTCCTTGTAGAGGCGTCAGTCGCGGGCAAGGTCGACAGACTCAACATCGACGCTGAGTGCGCCAAAGGAGGCGGATTCCGACGCCGACCCGCGACGTCTCTAGTCATTGATTATCTGGGGTGGCGGAGCCCTGGACGTACATGTTTCCCTCGCCGCTGGCGGGGGCCAAGGACCGACCCCGACCGCAGCGGAGATCGCAAGGTCGGGCGCCGGCCGGGGGGGGAGCGCGGCCGCCGCCGTCGAGGCGGCAGGTCGGAGTGGGGCAGCCCCCGAGTTGGGGGGCACCAAGCGCGCTGCCCCCCGAGCAAGGTTCGTCGGGCCGCCTGGCAAAGAAACCCCAGGTCCGCTCCAAGATGTGAGTTCTCATCCTCGGGGCCACTATTGAGAGTTCTTCAATTTGTTTTGCTTGGTAACTTGGTTTCATCTTCTCGCAGACACACCGTCACCAGCGTCCTCAGCCTCACGCCTCTGAAGCGCTTAGCCTTGAGCGCGCAGGTCGTGCTATCCGAGCCTCGTCCCCAGCCTCAGTACACCGAGCCACTTCCGGTGCAGGTCGAGGAAGGGCTGGCCGTGGCCACCGTGGTGGAGAAGTCAGCCGCGCCGCCCCCTCCGGTCGCCGCCATCGTGGCCGAGGAGGAGCGGGCGGTCGAGGAGACGGCCGCCCGCCAAACAGCATTGGCGCTATCGGACGGGGCCGGCTCAGGTGGCGAGGATGTGGTGATGGTGCCCGTGGATGGTGGTTTGGTGCCATCTTCGTCGGCGAGGAGGCATGACGTCACTACGTCAGCGGTGCCGGAGTCTTCAGCGGCTGTGACCGTGGCATCAATCGAGGGTGCGGCGGATCGTCGTTGTCCCGGTACCTGGACTTCCATATTATCGAGATCATTGATCTTGACGCCACTAAGCTCCCAGGCAATGATCGGGAGATCCTTGAAGCTGTGACAAAGCGGATGTTCACCGACCCGTCGATCATGGATGCCATCGCGTCGGGCCGCCGGCGCCGTGTCAGGATGGGGACGCCGTTGGTTCAGCGCCCTTCGTCGTGTCGGAAGCGGCAGAGGGGATTCTCGGAGAGTCTGTAGCTGGCGCGGAGTCTGCTGCGATCGAGCCCCCACCAATGTTTGTCGAGGAGGGCATGGAAACGCCCCTGTTCCAGCCTGCATAGGCAACCATAGCCGCGCCTACTCTTTCGGTGGTCGGCGCAGTCGAGGGAGTCATCGGAGGAGCGGGGCCATCATCGCCCTAGCCTGCCGCCACCGTCGCAGAGGAGGTGCCGGTGCCGAGCCAGCCCGCCATGGTCCCTCAGGAGCACAACGTCCCTGAGGGTGCGGCAAGAGCTGCCTCCCCCAAGAGCGCGACGCCCCTGAGGGCGCGAGAAGAGCTGCCTCCCTGGAGATCCAGGAGACCGGGGAAAACTCAGGTGCAGCCCTGCTGCGAGATGTCGGAGGCAGTGACGCCCGAGTTTTTGAACTCGTCCGCGTCCCGCGGGCGACTGCCTTCGAGGTCGGTGATGATGCCAAGGACAACAAGGAGGTCGTGGCGTGCAACACTCTCGAGCGTGGGCTGGCGTGGGCGCGCCTCGCGTTCGTCGAGTTGATCCTTCCCGCGACGTCGGTGAGTTTTTCTTGCGCGAGTAATTTGTTTTCCAATTTTCCCGGATGTTCCCTGAGGTGCAGCTCACCTTCGACTTGTTTGTGGTAGACCCTAGCGGCGTCAGGTCAGAAAAGAGCACGCGATGAGAGAGCTCCGCGTGGAGCGGGCTCAGTTGGAGATGCAGCTGGTCGTCGCTCAAGTGGCGGCGGCCACAGCGGTGGTAAGCGAGGCGTCGACGCGGACGACCCTTGAAGCCGCTGTTGGGGATTCGGAATCAATCATCTAGGAATTGACGCGCCAGTTTCGATTAGTTGTTTTGGCTAGACTGAATTCAGGTTCATAGAATTGATGAGGGGGGTTTCGACTCCTACCCTTTGGAGTGTATCCTTTCTAGCGAAAGCATTCATTCAAAATCTTTAGTTATGATCAGTTATTTGTATGCTTGCGACCATTTTTTTAGTTTTCATGCATGGTGAAAGGATTGGAAGTAGCAAAGGGGCTCAAAGGAATTGATCAGTACCCTTCGCCTGGTGGTTTTGGCAGCTAACGTTTCGTCAGTATGTCTGGCAATTATCTCTCAGCGACCAGCTGGATTGGGTGGCCGGATCATAGGATCGACGGCAACACAGGAAACTTTTCCGATCAAAGGAAGGTCAACAACTGCACGTGATTCTTCTAGGAAACATGGCGCGTTCGACGGTGAGAAGTTCGGGATAGCGTGAAGACAAAGATGTGAAATTACAATCTAAGCATAGTACATTCTAGGATAATTCTTTTCACACTAAGGGTATTCTCGGAATGTAAAAAGTCGGTCCGGCTCCCTATAAAAGGGGGCAACCCACACTTGTAAGGGGGTTCGAAATCTTGTGAAATAATAAGAGAGCATTGGTTTCCCCATCTTAGATTTCGTTCTTTATTGTTCATGGCTAGTTTTACCGGTCACAACAGTCGCCAAGCAATCCGCGGAAGACTGTGCCACCACCGCCCAAACCGTTGTCGCCGGCAGCCGTGACTGAGCGGGACGCGCTGGCGTCGAGGCTGGCTCTCGCTGAAGCTGAGGTCGAGAAAATCCGTGCGGCCGCGACGTCCACCGAGGAAGCCGCCGAAAGGGCCAGGACCGATGCTACCGCCACCGAAGCTGCTGCCCGAGACGTCGCCCAAGCCGCAACCTACGAGAAGGCGGCACTCCAAACAAAGGTGGTGGACCTGGAGCGTGACCTGGGCACTGCCACAGTGGATCTGGCGCCGGCCGGCCGCCAGTTCTCCCAGGTCTCCAATCAAATTCAGGTGGTCTCCGAGGAGGTGACGCGGCTACGCGAGAGCAACGCCAAGTTGTCAGAGGACCTCGAGGGTGAGTCGAGCAGATGCTTTCGTTCTCCATCCCCTTCACTGCCCGCTTCTTGACGTGCTCTGACTTGTTTGTTGCCATTTCAGGGATGCGCGTGTATCGCGCTGGGATGACTTCAAAGTTGGCGGAGCAGAAGGTGGAGCTGAACTCCGCCCTCCTCAAAGTCATCGAGAAAGATGGTGCGATCGAGCGCTTGTCGGAGCAGCTTCAGAGTAAGTCCCGGATTTTGATCCTGTCTCCCTCTTTCTTGTGAACCCGCCATAACTGGTTTCTTTGTTCATCCTTCAGAGATCAAAACCGAGCTGGAGGAATCGCAGATGGCTCGAGAGCAGGACGCGGTTGCCCTGAACCAAGCACGGGATGCCTAGTGTGAGTCAAAGACGGCCCGCCAGAAAAACATCGAGGACCTGGCCAAACTCGGAAGAGCCATTAGCATAGCCATGGCTGGGCTCGGCGTGTCTCTTGGGCTGGTAAAGCCTGAGATGTTGGTTGATGAAGTCGGGCGCCTCCCTGACATGGTCCGAGAGCTTGAGCTGGCAACAGTTCGGCGGATGGTGCACCGAGTACTCGGCATGTTTGAGTCGCATTATCATGGGCTGGACCGCATGGTGCTGAGCAGCGGCTGGGCCCCCGACATCTCCGATGCGCAGTGTGACGAGCTTGAGGAAGACTACACCTCCTTAGCCTGCGACATGGCCGACACCGCCCTGAAAGATCTGGAGCTGCTGCCACAAGATGCGCTAGAGGACCCGGAAGCCCCCGAGCCCTCAAGTTAATTGTATCATTTTTTATTTCATGTAATGATTGGAACAAGTCGTAACACTACAAGCCGTGTAGCCAATAACTTTATCCAAGTCGCATTACATCTCAACCGCTTCCGAGCACCTGAGGACGACTGTCGCAACGCGCAGTCGACCTTAGAAGATCGAGACGACTAAGCCCTACTCTAGAGCCACGAAGGCATAGGAGTCGGAGAGCTCGGCCTTCCCAAACCGCTAAGGGTAACCACCCGTTCGCAACCCCTGAGAACTCGGAAGGTTCGGGAGGTAACTTGGTGTGGTTTTGTTTTTGAAATCGCTTTTGGACCAGAGTCCAGGCGGTCACTTGAATGCTTTTGAAAATAGGTCAGGCGAGAACCTGAGGACTCGAACTGTACTCGCAAGTCTTCGTGCCATAGCCATGGAGGCATATGCACTAGGATCTTTGAGCGAGCAACAACGCCTCACCTCACGCAGGCCATCACCCTTACTTCTTGCAAGATCGAGTTTCCATCCAAAAAACCTTTCACTCGTGCGATCGGTCTCGACACTGTTGTCAGGATTTTTTGAAAAAATTGTAAAAACGGGGGGAGGGCATCGTGCCCAGTGTAGCCCCCAAGCAGGGAGCGTCTTTGCATGACGCAAGGACGCTCGCTGCTCAGCCCCAAATGTTGTCACAAACTCGTAAACACAGTCATTGATAAGTTTCTGAACTCGAATACATGTGAACAAGGCATGCTACATCTATTTATCGATGTACGAGGTTCGAACAGTTACTCAAGGATAAAACGGGCGCATGTGCTCGATGTTCTATGCGTTGGAGACGACCCTCCCATCCTCGTACAGAATCTTGTATGTCTCGGGTCGGAGCACTTCGTGAATGATGAACGGCCCCTCCCAAGGTGGTGATAACTTGTGCTTGTCCTTGCTGCGTTAAACTCGTCGGAGTACAAGGTCTCCGACGTGGAACTCGCGGGGGCGCACATTGCACTCGTGGTAGCGCCGCAGGGCCTGCTGGTACTTGGCACATCGCAGCAGTGCCACATCCCGCGCCTCGTCGAGTTGGTCGATCGCATCCTCTAGCGCAGCTTGGTTGCCTTCTTCGGTGTAGGCCTGTACTCTCGGACTGCCGTAGTCGATGTCCGTGGGCAGGACTGCTTCCGAGCCATGCACCATGAAGAAGGGTGTGAAGCCTGTGGCACGACACGATGTGGTACGTAACCCCACAGCATGGACGGTAGCTCGCCCACCCATCTCGCTCGGAACTTCTCGAGTCGCTTGAAGATCCGTGGCTTCAAGCTTTTCAAGATCATGTCATTCGCCCTCTCGACTTGTCCATTCGTCTTTGGGTGGGAAACAACTGACCAGTCTACACGAATGTTGTTGTCGTCGCAGAAGTTGAGGAATTTCTTCCTTGTGAACTAGGTGTCGTTGTCAGTAATGATCGTGTTGGGTTTGCCGAAGCGGTAAATGATGTCGGTGAAGAAGGATACCGCCTCCTTGGAGTGAACGTTGACGATGGGTCGAGCCTCGATCCACTTGGAAAACTTGTCGAGCGCTACGAGGAGGTGAGTGAAGCCCCCGGGCGCTTGTCGGTGCGGCCCCACCATGTCGAGGTGCCAGACGGCGAAAGGCCACATGATGGGAATGGTCTGGAGCGCCTGCGCCGGGAGGTGAGTTTGTCGAGCGTAGAACTAGCACCCTTCGCAACGTCGTACAATGTCCTTGGAGTCCGCCACCGCCGTAGGCCAGTAGAATCCTTGTTGGAAAGCCTTTTCGACAAGTGTTATCGGAGCAGAGTGATGACCGCAGGCGCCGATGTGTATCTCTCGTAGCAGCTCGCGGACCTAGTCTCCAAGGATGCACCGCATGAGTATGCCGGTGGCCCCCGCTTGTAGAGGTCACCGTCGATGAGGATGAACGCCTTTGCTTGGTGGGTGATGCGTCGAGCCTCCATTTGGTCGGAGGGGAGCTTTCCTTCGACTAGCCACTCAAGGATTGGAAACCGCCAGTGGGGATCTTCAAGGTTCGACTCGTGTGGCTGATCGATCGCCATGACCTCAGGTTCTTCCTCCTCGGGTGTAAAACCCCGGATTTTCATAGAAAATCCGAATCCCTGTTCCATCGCGATAGTCCCTGGATCAGTGGCTATCGCGTACAGAACGTCTCACAGATAAATACACAAAGTCATACATCGCATCACATAAAGTTAATAGTACATGAATTTATTACAAGTCCATTATAGAGTACATCAATACAAGCCTCTTGGCTGAATCAGAGTGAAAATTCTACGCAACGGTAGCTATCTTCTCAGAAGGGTCTCCATCTTTATTCTTCTCGCCACAGGCAAACTCGAGCGAAGTGACGTATCCCTCAGTCGTACCATCCGTCGGCGTTGCAGTCGAACTCGGACTCGTACCCTGCACACCAAAGTCTATCCCCAAGGAGTGGGATAGGTCCACGTCACCAACTGTATGCAGCTTTAAGTGGCCTAACATCTAAAGGGAAAAGAAAGTAGACAAGGAAGCGGCTTTGGTTTCCTGAGCAGCAGCAGCAGCAAAGTATAAGCAAGGTATCTCCATCAATAACCCAAAACCCAAGTCTCTCAACACAGCTCGGAATCACCTGGTTACCCAGGAGACCCGTCTCCACCTCCTACTCCTGTCTAGGGTCGATGCGAGAACTTCCTCTCCTCGCACCTCAATGGTTACAACCGGATTGACGAGGTAGATGGAGCCTCTCTCCTCTAACCGGCTACAACCACGGCTCACCACACACTCACCTATAGGGGAAGGTAGAAATCCCAAAACATGAGGAACAAACATGTCTTCTAGGCAGTGTCCATAACCGAGGACGCGGCTATAGCTATAGATCGGACAACTCAGCAGAGTGTGTACACCTGTACCCATCCCGGAATGGTACCTGACCGATGTACGGCTGACCGAGCCCATCCTACCGGCGAACTCTCGGTAGTTACGGTCCCATCCTGCATCCGGCCCTCAAAGCTGGCCCCCCCTCGGAAGGGACGGCACCGGAACTGTGAAATGCTCCCGTGTAGCCACACGGGAGTCGCTCTGAGAGGGTGGTCTCACCTCCACCGCTCCCCCACTGATACCCCACTATCCATCCTAAGCAGGTATGGTTCCGCACTTGCCGAGCTCAACACGGCCCTATCCCCACTCTCGGCGGGGTGGTGTGTACGATGTCCTATAAACAAGTTGATCCACTCGGTTTCAGACCGGGGCGAGCTCATGTCCTCCAAGCGCACGTAAAACCCCAACACCTAGGCTCCGAAAAACCGTAACAGGAGGGATGCACTGAGGAGTGCACCCCTATCCCCGATCCCAGATCGGTTGTTTCGAGCTCACCCCCGCCAAAGTACCCAAAATGCCTTCTCCTGCCGGTTTTTACCCCACTCACGCCAAGAACCACTATTCCCATCCCAACGCATGCATCGCGAAGCTCGGCGTATATACACGCTCACATAAACATATATATACAGTAGTAGTAGGACAATCAAGGACAGGGTAAACAAAGAGGCAGTGCAAGGTTCATCAACATGCATATATAAAATAAAGCACTAGCAATACTACTTAGCAATGCCTAATGGGTATTTCAGAATCAGTCGGGCGTGAACCTGGGGTCGGGTAGTCCTCCGCAGCGAAGTCGTCGGCGTAGTCGTACTCCTGGCTCAGCTCTCCGGCTCCTGCTGCTCCTAATAGCGCGAAAGGAAAAATAAATAGCGGTCCTAATGCAATTTAAATCCAAATAAGAGCATTTAAGAACCAAAAGAGAGCAAACACCAACCCAACCCGGAGTTTAAGATTTTAGAAATTTTCTGGAAGAGGTTTTACAATTTTTGGAGTTAAAATGGATTTTCTAGGATTTTTCAAAGGGAAAAACTATTTTCTGGAATTTTAAATAAATCAAAAACCCTTCCTTAACAGGGCTGGCCGCACGGGATCCCCGGATCGCGGGTGCGGCTGGGATCCCTACGGCCCGCGCGCGGCGGCCCACATGCGGCCGGCCCGCACCGGAGCCGGTGGCGGGCGGTGCGGCGAGGCCGCCGTGTGGGCCGGCGTGTGGCCTGGTAAACAAGTGGCGGGCCGCACCGGATCCGAGCGGATCGGTCGGGGCCACGCCCGCGTGTAGCCCCTGGTGTGCCTAGGTCCCCCCTATGGTTTTCGATGGCAGCTCAAGTGCTCGATGAAATGCCCCTGAGGAAGGACGGCGGCGTGTTAAGGCTTCGCCGGCGGCGAGGTCCCACTACGCCTGGGCGACTGGACCTTACACGATAGCCTCACGGGACTCCCGTTGGGTTGCTGGGCTCGAAGGGAAGCGCACTAAGGGGTGACGGCGTTCGCGGTGTGTTCGGCGCCGGCGCAGGTGCGGCGGCGATGTCGCGGTGCCAGTGTGGGCGTCCCAAGGACGAGCGGCCGTGTGCGGCCGCGCGGGGTAGCGCTTGTGCAAGGGAAGCCCTAGTGGGTGAGGTGCGGGCCGAGACGGGGCACGCACGGGTGCATGGCGGAGCCGGCTCGTCGCCATGGGCGGCGGCGAGCACGGCGCCCGCGGTTGGGTGGCGCGAACTCGTCGGGGTGCACGGTGGTGTGTTCAGGGCGACCAAGAACGCGACGTTTCTCCCTCCTGGCAACCGTGCGCGTGTCCGACAAGGCCACGGAGGGTCACGGCGGCGCGGTCGTCCTAGGCATGGCGGCGAGCGGCGGCGTAGGCACGAAAAGGGGCCAAAGGCCCGGCCTTGCCTTCAAGGCTACGGCGCACGCGTTCGGGGTGCACGCTTGCGAGCGCCGCGGCCCGCACGGGCGCGCGCGCGCGGCGCGGACGCGACGCGGACGCGACGCGGGCGCACCGACACGGCGCGGCGGCGACCAAACGGTGGCGGCGTCCTACGGCTAGAGGGGAGAGGCTAGGCGGGTGGCGCGCGCGTCGACGAAGGCGGCGACACCTGCAGAAGATTGCAACCCAGCCTGGCTTGATGGCCGGCATCACCAGCAGCAGCGCGGCGGCGCGGTGGCGAACGTTCCACCTCGGCTCGAAGGCCGTGGCATCCACAGGGGAGAAGAAATGACATCCTCACCTGGGTGGCCACTGGCCGAGGCACAGGCGTCGGTGAAGGGGTGTGCGGCGCGGTGACGAGGAAGGAGGCGGCGCTGGTAGGGGAAGCAGGTAGATGGCGCGGTGAAGAGGAAGCCGAGGAAGCAGGGGTCGCAGGCGTGCTTGGCTCCCGCGGGTCCGGCTCCTCCTCGCGGGCGGCTCCGGCTTCGCGGCGGGTGGTGCTGCTCCGGGCGCCTCCGTTCTCCTCCTCCTCTCCCCCTTCTCCTTCTCCTCCGGCTTGCGGGTAGGTGGGCAGGGGACTGGATCCCCCGAGGCGGCTAGGGTTGGGAGAGCCATGGGTGGCGGCGACGGCTTCTTATAGCGGCAGTAGCGCGGGGTGTACGTGGACGGCAGGGATGCGCCGGGAGGCCGCGGGGCGCGTCGCGATGGCGGCCATGACCGGCGCGGCCATCGCTTTGGCGCCGGCGTCAGCCAAAGCGGTAAAGAGGAAGGATGACGACGATGACGTCGGCGTGACGCAAGGCGGCCCTACTTGGCAGTGAGCGACGGGCAGCGCGCGGTAGGTGGGCAGGCGCGGTCGGTTGGCTGAGCGGGCCGATGGGCCGGAAGTGGCCGTGGGCCAGTTGGTTGGTTGTCGGCCCGCTCAGCATAGTAACGTTTATCAATTTCCTTTAGGCTTTTAAGTTGATTGAAATTTGAATTTCAATTCAAATTTGAATCCACCCAAATAAAATCCAAATAAAATTCAAATGAAGATCCAAATTTTCACACTAGCAGGTTATAAGTCCTAAAAGTATCGTTGATGCCAAAATTAAATCTAGGAATTTGGGGAAAGAAACAGGAAGACACTCTTATTTGATTCACGAGCACTCAACTTCAATTCAACTTTTTGAAATTCACAATTTTGAATTCAAGTCAAAACTAAGGATGTTACAGAACTCCCCCCCTCACAAGAATCTCGTCCCCGAGATTAAGAAGTTACCTCCGTTTCGAAGAGATGAGGGTATTTCTCCCTCAACGCGGACTCCTTCTCCCACATGGCTTCGCGCTCGGAGTGATTACTCCATAGCACCTTGCAGAAGCACGTGGTGGTGTTCCTGGTCGACTTCTCCGCCCAGTCCAGGATCCGAACCGGGTACTCCAAGTACTCCAGGGTTTCCTGGACGTCAAGTGCCTGAGCGGGCACTCTCTTCTCGACGACCACACACTTCCGAAGTTGGGATACATGGAACACCGGATGCACTCCGGTAAGTTCCGGGGTAGCTCGAGTTGATAAGCCACCTTCCCGACCCTATTCACAATAGGGTAGGGGCCAACGTACCTAGGGGACAATTTCCCCTGATGTGGAACCTCTTCGTACCTTGGAGGGGTGACACCTTCAAGTAGACGTGATCCCCCACTTCAAACGAGACATCTCTCCGTTTCGGGTTGGTGTAGCTCTTCTGCCTGCTCTGAGCTATCTTCAGGTTTTCCCTGACCTTGGCGACATTTTCTTCGGCCTCAACAATGGCGGCGGGACCGAAAAAGGTTCGTTCCCCCACCTCGGACCACATCAACGGTGTCCGACACTTTCTGCCGTACAGGGCTTCGAAAGGAGCCATCTTCAAGCTGGCCTGGTAGCCGTTGTTGTATGAGAACTCGGCATAGGATAGACTCTTTTCCCAATCGGACCCATAGGTCAACACACAAGCTCTGAGCAAGTCTTCTAGGACTTGATTCACTCTCTCTGTCTGACCGTCAGTCTGGGGGTGGAATGCTGTGTTGTAGTTCAGCTTGGTGCCCATGGAAGCATGCAAACTCTTCCAGAACTGCGCAGTGAACTGTGGCCCTCTGTCCGACACAATGCTCCTCGGAGCTCCATGAAGCTTTAAGATATTGTCCACATACAGTTCTGCAAGTCAGCTCACGCTGTAGTTCGTCTTCACGGGCAAGAAGTGTGCTACCTTGGTTAATCGATCAACAATCACCCAAATAGAGTCATTTCCTTTCTGCGTGCGCGGCAAACCCACAATGAAGTCCATACTGATGTCGTCCCATTTCCACGTGGGTATCTTGAGTGGTTGTAGCAGTCCAGCAGGCCTCTGGTGTTCGGCCTTCACTCGCTAACATGTGTCGCATCGAGCGACGTACTCTGCAATATCTTCCCTCATCTTTTCCCACCAGAATCATATCTTCAAGTCTTTGTACATCTTGGTACAGCCAGGGTGGATCGAGTATCGAGAATCGTGAGCCTCTTTAAGGATCGAGTCCCGAATTTCCTTGTTCTGTGGTACGCAGATGCGGTCCTTCAGCCACAGTGTACCCTGTTCATCGAGGCGATAGTCAGCTGCTTTGCCACTCTCCATCAGGCGTTTTACCTCCCGAATCTCTGGGCACTCCTTCTGAGCTTGACGGATTTGGTCTTCGAGGGTGTATTTCACCCGCAACTCATTCAACTGCCCCTCTTCTACTATCTCTAAACTCAGCCTTTCCAGCTCTTCATGCAAGGCTGGTTGTTCCTCTCGCACCATCAGGTTGTTGCAGTAGTGCTTGCGGCTCAGAGCGTCGGCTACGACGTTTGCCTTACCAGGGTGGTAGTGAATGTTCAAGTCGTAGTCCTTGATCAGCTCCAGCCATCTCCTTTGCCTCAGGTTCAACTCGGACTGGGTGAAGATATACTTCAGACTCTTGTGATCAGTATAAATGTCGCACTTGTTTCCCATCAGATAGTGCCTCCATATCTTCAAGGCGTGGATGACAGCGTCTAGCTCGAGGTCGTGTGTAGGGTAGTTCTCCTTGTGCTTCCTAAGCTGTCGCGAGGCATAGGCTACCACCTTGCCCCCTTGCATCAACACGCAGCCGAGTCCTTGCCTTGACGCGTCACAGTACACCACGAAGTCCTTGTTCGCATCGGGCAGGGTCAGGACCGGCGTAGTGGTGAGACGAGTCTTGAGCTCCTGGAAACTGGCTTCACACTTGTCCGACCACACGTACGGCGTGTTGCTCTTCAAGAGTTCTGTCATGGGCTTGGCGATCTTCGAGAAGTTCTCGATGAACCGGTGGTAGTATCCGGCCAAACCGAGAAAACTGCGGATCTCTGTCACGGACTTTGGTGACTGCCACTTGGACACTGCCTCAATCTTGCTCGGGTCTACGGCAACTCCTTTGGCTGACAACACATGACCCAGAAACGCGACTTCCTCCATCCAGAACTCACACTTGCTGAACTTGGCGTATAGCTGATGCTGCCTGAGCTTCCCCAACACGATCCTCAAGTGCTCCTTGTGCTCTTCTGCTGTCTGGGAGTAGACCAGTATATCATCGATGAAGACGACGACACACTTGTCCAACTCATCCATGAAGACCTTGTTCATCATGTTCATGAAGTATGCCGGGGCATTGGTCAGGCCAAACGACACGACTGTGTACTCGTACTGCCCATACCGGGTTACGAATGCCGTCTTATAGATGTCCTCCGGGCGGATCTTCATCTGGTGATAACCTGACCGGAGATCAATCTTGCTGAAGTACTTGGCTTGCCTTAGCTGATCCATCAGATCATCAATCCTGGGCAGTGGGTACTTGTTCTTGATGGTTACCGCGTTCAGGGCGCGGTAGTCGACGCACAGGCGTTGAGTCCCGTCCTTCTTCGGGACGAACAGTGCCGGTGAACCCCATGGTGAAGCACTTGGTCGAATGAACCCTTTCTCGAGTAGTGAGTCTAGCTCTGCCTTCAACAGTTTCAACTCAACCTCTGCCATACGGTACGGACTCTGGGTTATCGGCACCGTTCCCGGCTCCAAGTTAATCACGAACTCCACATCACGATCAGGAGGCAACCCGGGTAGTTCTTCCGGGAACACATCCTCATACTCACGGACTATCGGCACATCTGATATGGCCTTCGTGTGAAGGCTGTACACTGCCGGTATGTCTCGAGACTTCATCAGCTCGAAGGTAACTCTCGTCCCGTCAGGGTGCACTAGAGGCACAAGTCTCGGCGAAGTGGAGATGACACCTTTGTGGGCGGTGATCCAATCCATTCCCAGTATCACGTCGATACCATGGGAAGGCAGCACAGTCAGATCCCCATGGAACGTGTGGTCTTGGATGACCACTTCCACTCCTCTGCATAGCAGGGTGCATCGGATATCCCTGAGCGGAGAGCTCGTGATAATGGGCATCGATCGGGTGGTTGTAGGGAGGGATAGTTTATTCACGAACCGAGAGGTAATATACGACCCGGTTGCACCGGTGTCAAAGAGAACCAGAGCAGAAGTACCACAAACTAAAAACTTACCGATCACGACGTCGGGGGCGTCGGCAGCCTCCTCCTCAGTGAGGTGGTTCAGCCTCCCACGGCCGGCGGCCGGGGGTGGCGCGGCCTGAGCAGGTCGGCCTCCTGGAGCGGTGCCCTCGCGGGGGTGGCGGCGACCTTCTTGTCGGGGCGGTCGTAGGACTTGTGGCCGGCTTGCCACGGGCGAAGCGGGTGACGGTGAAGCCTCCCCGCGGCGGGTCTCGCGGTGCTCGGTGGAGCACGAGTGTAGCCTCCGGTCCGCACGGGGGTAGCCGGGGTTCCTCCCTCGGGGAACGGGCTACGTCCACTTCCTCCGAAGCCACGCCCGGCCGGGTTGTGCCCGGGCGGTAGCTCCCCCCTCGCATGTTGCTCGGTCCGCTCCTCGGCTTCTGGAAGGATCGGTCAGGCTGGTCCCGATCTCCCATCCTCTTCTTGCCCCTCATGCGTTCCTCGTGGCCCCTCCTCTCATCCTCGACCACGATGGCGCGGTTGACGAGATGGCGAAGGGACTTGTGCTCACTTGCCTTCAGCGCCTGGCGAAGGCTGTGGTGGAGGCCTCACAGGAACTAGAACTGCTTCTTCTGGTCGGTGTTGTTAACACCAAAATTTGGTAAGGAGTCTGACCTGTGGGTCCGGTTCGAAAAAGAGTCCGTCTGGTGGAAGGAAAGATATTTCCAGAGATTTTCGGCAAAGAGATCCGCGGTCGGCTATTTGCTCCAGTTCGGCAAAGGAACAGTAGAGCTGATTTTGCAGGATTGGACGGTGACGTGGCTCAAATCAGGAGAGACGAATGGATGGACAGGCGATCGAGTTTAGTTAGGCAATGAATCCATTCGCAGTTGTAATCAGCAGGGTATAAATACGATCCCTGGATGTATGTAACAAATACGATCATTCTTCAATACACACCGGCCTTACGCCAAACCCTAGAGTCCTTGTCGTGTCGTCGAGTTCTGCGAGAGGGCCAATCGATCCGTCGACCTCCGTGAGTACCGGCAACCTTGTATCATGTCTAGTATCATGCGGTGGATTTAGATCTGATGCAAGTAGTCTTGTTACCATGCTTCGTGTCATGCGGTAGATTCAAACTTGGTTCAAGAGGGTTTCTTGTTAGATCATGAGCCATGCGGTAGGCTAAGATCTGGCTCGAAGCTAGTTATCGGCTCTATTGGATTTTGGCAAGATCCAATAGATTCATTAAGTTATCCCGTGTTATCTTGAGTTTTACTTTATGTTTTAATTCATGTAACACATCTTCGCCCAATCTAGATGGGTTTGGATCGGCTATATCTCTTTTAAGATCCTTGTGCGAGCAGGACTCATGTGTTGACGCGTGGATCTTGCGTTCTCCGATAGCCGAAACCGAATCGATCTAGGTTGCTACGTGATGTGGGTTCAAGCTTGCTTCGTTCGTATAAATCTTGAAAGAACCGGGTATCATGCGGTAGATGCAGGTTTTTGGGTTGCTTTGGGGCTAGTCATCCGGTGGATTAGATTCCCAAATCAGTCTGATAGATTTGTTCACGTGGTAATGTTTGTTCCTTCTTCATGGACCACGAATCGGTACGTTCAGCCGTATCTGGTTATGTTTTCACGAGTAGAACACGTGCATTATTTATGTTCTAAATGATGTATGCTTTTAGCTTTCCATATTTAGATTGTATCATGCGGTGGATAGATCTATCTGTGGAGAGTGGCACGTTTTTCATGCGAATCGTATCATGCGGTGGATAGATTTGTTTGAGATCGTACCCGACGGGTTTTAAAGTAACTAGACATGCGGTAGACTAGTGCTTTGGATCTATGCATGCTTATTTAATACGTGATCATGTTCGTGCTTTACTTCATTTATTTTAATGTTAATCTTCATGGGGATCGGTCATGACTCTGTGCTTGCATCTTTGTTTATACGAAGACCGGTTGTTGTCATGCTTACGTCATCCATTCGGCGGTTGTTCTTTTTCCTTCGTGGATACCCGAATGGTCGTGGTTCTTTGACGAGATAGCTTCACATAGCTATGTGTCATCTGCTTGTTGTGTTCGACAGTAAATATGGAACCGCCCTCGGTACCACCCGGCAAGTTCCAAGCTTTGGTATTTAACTGCTTTATCTTTTGTTAATTTTCAGGAAAAATTGACTGGCACGTCATCTGCTCTCTGCGCGTGCGAAGCTAGCTTTGTTCGGCTTGCTGTGTGATTGGCGTTGAGTGCACTTTTTGCGTCAACACACTTTTTGGCACGCCCAGTGGGACCAACAGCCGAATTAATTCAAGATGCCTGAGATTGCAGACCTTATGGACGTCGACCTAGAGGATCTTTCTCCGGAGCAACGGCAGCAGCTCCAAGACGTCGTGGATCAATTTCAGCGAAGTGCTCGCTTGTCATTTAAGAAGAACGAGAAGCGGTGTCCCATATCTAAAGAATGAGATGCCTAGAGTGCTTGCTACGGGAGAAGTTGATGCTACGTCTCAGCAGGAAAAGGAGGAATGCGCGCGGGTGTTCCAAGAGTCAGCAGATTACATGCTCACCAAGCACAACAAGGCCTTCCTCGGATCGCTCCAGCAGATGATGGTAGCCCTCTTTGGCCCGGGCGTGGAGCAAGCGTTCGGGAAGGCGCCCTTCCAGAGGAGCACCGTAGAGCTGGGTGAGTCGAGCTCTCAGCCGCCGCTGCGGAGCCAGCCACAGCGTCTCCTCCTCAGAGCGCCGGAAGCCAAGCGTTCCAACCTCCTCCGCGGGCGGCGGGGGCAGCCAGTTCAGCCCCCATTGCAAGCTTCAGGAAGTCAACCAATCCTCGCCACCACCATAGAGCAAGACAAGTCGGCTGTGCAACAGCCGAATCCGTACCAGCCTACGTACGGAGACCTAGCGTTCGGCTCGTCTGGGGCCCCACTTGACCCCGGTCGGAGGATTGCACCGTCGACCAACTGGCTCCAGAAGAATTTGTACGGCGGTGGTTACCATGAAGTGGGAAATTACGGAGCATTCGACGCCTTCCCGCACCCAGGGTACGCGCCAGCTGCAGGCGCGCAAGAAGATGACGCCCTAGCGCGCAAGATGGCCGAATTGATGCAGAATCAGTTCGGCCTCAAGCCAAAGATGCAGGGCCCCGCCTACAGGCCACCGTTCCCAGAGTGGTACTATAACGTGCTCTTGCCGCCTAGAGTGAAGCCGCCGACGGAATTCACAAAGTTCTCGGGGCAGGACGAGACAAGCACGGTCGAGCACATCGCCCGTTACCTCATGCAGCTTGGGGGATGCTCGGCCGAGGAGACGTTCAGGGTTCGTTACTTCCCCGCCTCACTGACGGGTCCAGCTTTTCAGTGGTTCTCGTCCCCGCCGCCTCGAATCGGGGGCCGGATGGAAGGATTTGGAGCGTAAATTCCACGCTCATTACTTCGGCGGCGGTTCGAGAAGAAGTTGATTGATCTCGCCACCACGAAGCAAAGGCACGGCGAAACACCGGCGGAGTTTCTTAGAAGATTCGGGGAAGTCAAGGGCATGTGCTTCTCATTGAACTTGCCGGACGATCGGTGGGCCGATATGGCCGTCGCCGGGATGTTACCGGCCGTGTGCGAGAAGCTATTTGGGATGGAGTTTGAGAACCCGGGGCGCCTTTCACAAAAGTTATCTGCGATGAGCAATCGAGCATATGGCCTCAAGAAAGACCCCAAGTTTGGCAAGCAGCACGACGTCGCTGACATCTACAACCAGTTCCTGGACAAAGCCGATCTGTTCGAGGATTCTGACGATGAATTGGAGGTAGCTGCAGCGGAAATTATGTGGGGCAAAGAGCCCTTGACAATGAATCAGCGTTGGGTCAGGAAGACCAAAGGGACTTACGACTTTGACATCACAAAGGCTGATAAGTTGTTCGAGCTCTTGGTGAAGGAAGGCCGAATTAAGCTGCCTGAGGGGCATTCTATGCTTCGGCCTGATGGAGTTAAAGCGAAACGTTACTGCGGCTTCCATGACAGGGACTCGCACTCCATCAACGATTGCGGGGTCTTCGGGATGAGGATCCGGAAGGCTATCCGGGAGGGACACCTCAAGTTCGATAACAAGATGAAGGCTGGATGGCCACCCCTTTCCTCGAACATGCTCGGCTTTTCCGTCAATGCGATAACGACCGAGGAGAAGGGGAAGGTCAAGGTCCCGACCTCGGCCCGGGTCCAAGCAAGGTGGAGCGATGGACCCGAACGCCAGGTAACCCTGGAGCAAGTGCAAGGCGACGCACCCCACGTGCTCAAGAGCCACATCGAGATTGGGGAGTCATCCAGGCCTAAACCCAAGGTGACGTCGCACATTCTCCTCAACAAATGGCAGCGCCAGATAGAGAAAGAGCGCTACCAGAAGCGTCGCCACGAGGAGGAGCAGCGCAGAGCTGAAGGGGAAGCGCGTAGAAGGGGCCAAGAGCAGTACACGCGCGAGCAGGAGCGCGCGCACTGGGGTTGCGCCTTCTTCAGGCACTGCTGGAATGAAGGCCTAAAGCTGCCCACATTGAAGAACTGTCCTGAGTGCAGCGACAGATACGTTGAGTACGAGCGAGAAAGCGCAATCACCGATCCGTCCACGAGAGACTTGGAAGGATCCACCCGAATGGGGATCGGCGTCAAAAAATTGAGATCATCGATCATCCCGAGAAGCGCCAAGCCGATCTCGGGTGGGCGATCGGGGAAGAGGGCGAGGATGTTCACGTCCGGCGAAGGGCGGTGGTGCCCGCCCGCCTGCGCGAGAAGCCGAAGAGGCGGGTCCGGCGCCCGAGGAACCGCGAGATGAAGCAAGCCGGGATCCGGACGAGGCGAGAAGTGGCGCCCAAGGACCGGCCGGAGGGCTCGAAGCGTTCGGCCCCTACATGCATGGTATACTTCCCCGCCGAACGAGTTCATGGCTCCCTGCTAACCGGGGTTATGCGGAGAGGAAGCTTCCTTTGATGACGAGCGACTCGAGGGGGATGATGGCGCAAGCGGCATCGGCCAAGCAGGCCATCTTCGACAAGCCGGCCAAGAACCGCCATATGAGGCCGCTGTACTTGAGGGGGTACGTCAATGGCAAGCCATTGACCAAGATGTTCGTCGACGGTGGAGCGGCAGTGAACGTAATGCCGTACACCACCTTCGGGAAACTTGGCATGGGCCCAAGCGATCTAACACCTACAAGCATCATCCTGAACGACTTCGCCGGGAACCCCTCAGACACCAAAGGATGCGCCCACGTGGACTTGATGATCGGGTCCAAGACGCTGCTCACCACCTTCTTTGTCATCGAAGGCAAAGGAGCCTACGGCCTTTGCTTGGGCGGGACCGGATTCATGCTAAGCCGCTGCGTCCCATCCACCATGCATCAACACGCTCATCCGGTGGGTGGATGATGAGATCGAGGTCGTCCGAGGCGGATGACTCCGTGAGCGTAGCCAACATGGAACCGGCCTTCCGGGAGTACCAAGGCATCGATTGCTTCTCGGGGAAGGAGCGGGGAGAAGGTCCCGTTGAACCCGTCGGCGGTGACCAACGTACCGATTCAAGCAGTCGGCTCTTATAGTAATTTTTAATGGAGAACCCCGTGGATGGCACTGATGGCAAATTAGGGCATGGATTCATGTCGACCGATAAGCTGGAAGAAGTTGACATTGGAAGCGGTGATAAGCCAAGGCCGACGTTCATCAGTGCAAATTTGCAACCAGACTTCAGGGGGAACTTAATTGAGCTTCTCAAGGAATATAAAGATTGCTTCGCCTGGGATTACTCGGAGATGCCTGGATTGGATCGTTCCATCGTCGAGCACCGGTTGCCAATCAAGCCCGGATTCAAACCATATAAGCAACCGCCCCAGAAAATCTACAAGGATGAAGTATTGGCCGATGTGAAGAAGGAAATCGAAAGATTACTTGATGCAAACTTCGTTCGGCCGTGCAGATATGCGGAGTGGATTTCTAACATCGTCCCTGTGTATAAGAAGAATGGAAAAATGAGAGTTTGCATAGACTTCGGGGACCTAAACAAGAGCTACTCCCATGGATGGATACCCGATGCCTATTGCCGATTTGTTGATTGACGCCGCCGCTGGACACAAGGTGATTAGTTTCATGGATGGCAACGCGGGATACAATCAGATTTTCATGGCAATAGAAGACATATCAAAGACGGCCTTCAGATGTCCTGGTCATATAGGCCTATTTGAGTGGATAGTCATGACGTTTGGATTGAAAAATGCCGGTGCAACCTATCAGCGGGCCATGAATTACATTTTTCATGAGTTGATCGGCAAAACTGTGGAGATCTACATCGATGACGTGGTGATCAAGTCCTTAAGTCATGACACCCATCTGGAAGATGTGAAAAAGACCTTGGAGTGCACCCGGAAGCATGGTCTGAAGATGAATCCAAACAAGTGCGCTTTTGGGGTATCGGCTGGAGAGTTCTTGGGGTTTCTGGTCCACGAAAGGGGAATCGAAGTTGGCAAGAAGAGCATGAAAGCCATTGATGAAGTCATTCCTCCAACCAACCTCAAGGAATTGCAATCACTGCTCGGCAAGGTCAACTTCATGAGAAGATTCATCTCAAATTTATCACAGAAGGTGTTGCCATTCTCTCCATTGCTGAAGCTAAAGAAAGATCAGAAATTCACATGGGGCGACGAACAACAAAAGGCTTTTGATGAGATCAAGCAATACATGAAGGAGCCGTCGGTGCTGGTTCCTCCTCAGCTGAACAAGCCTTTCAAGTTGTACGTGGCAGCCGATACCCAAACTATTGGATCGGCCCTTATTCAAGAATTCGAAGGAAAGGAGCGGGTAGTAGCTTATCTTAGCCGAAAACTACTTGATCCCGAAACCAGAATTCGGCTATAGAGAACTCGTGTCTTTGCGTGTACTACTCGTGTACAAAGTTTCGGCACTACTTGTTGAATGCCGAATGCACCGTATACTCGAAGTTTGACGTGATAAAACATATGTTATCTATGCCAATTTTGAATGGTCGGATTGGCAA
Organism: Cenchrus americanus; assembly: GCA_947561735.1. Classification (NCBI taxonomy): domain Eukaryota; kingdom Viridiplantae; phylum Streptophyta; class Magnoliopsida; order Poales; family Poaceae; genus Cenchrus; species Cenchrus americanus. The sequence goes on from OX387241.1 coordinate 256,613,175, forward strand.
ATGGATTTTAGCTTTATCAGAATTCGAGTTGAAGTTCGAATCGGCAAAAGCCATCAAAGGTCAGGTCATTGCCGATTTTATAACTGAACATCATGACCCGTCAATTGATCTGCTTGAAATTACCCCTTGGGCTTTATTTTTCGATGGGTCATCGTGTGGCAAAGGTGGGGGAGTAGGGATCCTACTAATTTCGCCCAGAGGCGAGATGTTTGAATTCGCCATTCCTATACAACCCACTGTCACAAATAACCAGGCTGAGTACGAGGCACTACTTCGAGGGCTTCAATATTTGAGAGAAGCTGGGGCCGTCTCAGTTGAGATCTATGGAGATTCAGAACTGGTAATCAAGCAATTGAACGGCCAATACGAGTGCGGGAGCGAAGCGGCGAGGAGTTACTACGAAGAGTGCATGGAAATCTCGAAGAGCTTCCCATTGGTAACCCTACGAAGACATTCCTAGAGAGCGTAACGAAGAAGCAAACAGGCTAGCTCAGAGCGCCTCTGGCTACAAGGAGAATCAAGAGGCGTTTGCTGCAGAAGTGTGTGCACTAAGGGCGGATCTTGCAGAGGATGATAGGAGGAAAGAAATCGTTGATTACTTGAAAGATCCATCCCGAAAAGTCTCTAGGAAACTCAGGTACAAAGCAATCAAGTTCGTTCTTCTGGATGATAATTTATTTTATAAATCATTAGAAGCCAAGAACATGATGAGCGAGGTGCACGATGGGATATGTGGAGCGCACCAATCGACCTATCGAATGAAATGGGTTATTAGACAAGCTGGATGCTTTTGGCCGACGATATTAGAGGATTGCTTTGAGTATTACAAGGGATGTCAAGATTGCCAGAGGTTTGGGAATATTCAAAGAGTCCGCCGCATCAAGACCGAATCCCATCATCAAGCCATGGCCATTCGGGGGTGGGGTATAGACTTGATTGGCCAAATCAATCCGCTATCTAGCAAGGGGCATAAGTTCGTGCTTTTGGCTACGGATTACTTCACCAAATGGGTCGAGGCAATCCCCGAAGAAGGTGACATCGAGAAAACATGATCGAATTCGTCAAGGAACACATCATCTATCGATTTGGGATCCCTCGACGATTACCACTGACCAGGGGGCACAATTCGTATCACTGGAATTCAGAGATTTTGCCGAAAGCATGGGAATCAAATTGTTTAATTCTTCTCCATATTATGCCCAAGCTAATGGTCAAGCAGAGGCTTCTAATAAGATCATGATCAAGCTGATACAGAAGAAGATCGATCAGAAGCCGAAGAAGTGGAATTCGGTACTCAGTGAAGCGTTGTGGGCTTACCGAATGGCCCCCCATGGAGCTACAAAGACTTCTCCTTACGAGTTGGTTTACGGGCATCATGCAATCCTGCCTTGGGAAGTACAATCAGAGTCAAGGAGAGTAGTGCTGCAAAACAAGTTGAGCTCCAAGGATTATAGTGGCCTAATGATGGATGAGTTAGAAGATTTGCATATGATCCGTCTCAGGGCCCTGGAAAACATCGAGAAAAACAAGCTGCGAGTCGCCAAGTACTATAACAAAAAAGTGAAAGTAAAGCAATTCGCAGAAGGTGATCTAGTTTGGAAAGCATTATTGCCGATTGGAACTAAATACAGTGAATTCGGCAAATGGTCCCCTAACTGGGAGGGGCCTTTTCGTGTGGTCGGATGCGTTCCCGGTAATGCATACATATTGAAAACTTTGCTAGGGGAAGAATTTTCCGTTGCGATAAATGGAAGATATCGAAGAAGTATTATCCTAGCATTGAGATCGATCGGTGATTACACACATACGGCACAAAATAGCGGGCGCTCGAGAATGAGGCCGCCTTCGAACAAAATCCATGAACAAGAAAAAATGGCCGGTGCACGGATGCATTGCCCTTAGCTCAATACTACATTACAAGCGCTTCTTGCGGGATCACATCTAGCCGCCCGATGGTCGGGTCCCCGAGGAGGTGGGAAGCGAGAAGGCGTGGAGGAAGAAGCGAAAGTATGATTCAATCTTTTCTTTGCTTCTTCGGCCGCTTGCTCCCTCTTCGGTTGTTCCGGGACCACCGTGACGGCGACTTGGAATGCACGAGGATGACCGTGATTGGCGGCCTCTACCAAGCTATCCCGGGCCGCCTTCGGGGCCGCTATACCGTCGAGACATCCGGAACGGGGAGAATCAAGGTTAGAGGCAAGAAATCCGGATGCAAACGTGAAGGGGTCAGGAGCATTTACCCCCTACTAATGCTTCCAGCGCCATGCGACGCTCGCGCTCGGCTTGGCAACGGGCGGACATGTCCCTGAGGCCATGCTCCAGGTGCCGCACGCGGCGGCGCAGCCGATGGTTGGTCCTCTGTTCAGGCGTGGCATCCTCTGCTTCGAGAGAGGAATCGGAGGAGATGCACTCAGGCACATCTTCGGTCCCGATGACTTCTTCGAGAAGCAAATCAAGGCTGAAAAGGACGAGAGGAAAACATGAAGCGCAAGATCAAGCGGGAGAACAAGGAGCAGATCAAGAGAAAACTCACTTCCGAATCGTACGCTTCTTTGATGAGCCGCTCTCCTGCGGTTGTTTACCCTTGTCCATGGCGTTGGGGTTTTTCCTGCGGGAGGCGGGGGAAGAGATGAGCAATGATGGAGGAGTGTGCGAATGGATTTGCAGAGCACCCCACGGGCTATTTTATTGACCGGGGGAGACGCATTGGGAGTGATGATCGAAGCGTACACACCGTTGGAATACCAAGCGGCAGGGGTTTTCCACCAAGTGCGAAGGGTTTTCACGTTGAACAAGGTGTTTACGGATTGCCGAATTAGGATCCTTTGTGGATTTTGCGCCAAGGGGCAGTTGTTCTCGCACGTTCGGCTAAAGATAGTTCCCGAATGCAATTAAAGAAAACAGAATTCGCAGATGCAAAATGCAAAGGGAGATCGTCGCAGAACAGGTGCAGAATTCAAAAGTTCTTCATCTATTGCCGATATTTACACATCCCTAGTACAATCTAGTCGAAGGGCCTGTTCAACACAGATTGAGGATGGGTAATTTCGGCAATGGCGTCGCCGTGGCCGTCAAGGCGCTCCAGGACGAGCTCGATCTCGTCGATGTCCTCCGGCGCGCCGCCCTGGAAGCCACGCGGTCTGGTGGAATAGTCGACGTCCGTATGCGTCGCCATCGCAGCCAGGCCCAAGGTGGTACCCAAACGAACGCCATGGACGGCCACCTCGTCGACGCGGCGCTCCACCGCGGCCAAGCGCTCCACCGGCGTGTTGCCGCGGGCATTCACCTTCTCGGCCAATTGCTCTACCAGCGCCTTTAGCTGGTCGAGCTCGGCGTCACGGGTTGCAAAGAGCAGACAGGAAAGATTAGCATCAGAGACTGGGCTGGATCAAGAATCAATCTCAGAGCCATACCGTCAATGGCCTCCAGCAGCTGTTTGCGCTGGTCCTCCCATTCTAGCTCGGCCACGCCCGCTTTCTTGGAGACGTCCTCCAGCTCGCGACGGGACGCCTCTAGCTCCTCCTTGAAGCGGATGGCGTCCTCTTCCCCGTACGGTACCGGGGAGTGGCCATCAGAATCCGAAGAGTCATCTGGCAGGGGCTGATTGGCCGGCGCACGAGGCGGATTCCACTGAATCAATCTGAAAAAAGGGGATGATCGTCAAGGCAAAAGAAGGTCAAGAACAGAATCAAAGAGGTCGACGATCATCACCGCCTGCGCGCATTGGCGCTGCTCCCCTCGGCCTCGTCGGAGGCACGGCGGCGGTTGAGACGGCGCACCATGGTGGTTTGGGATGTGCACTGTGTGCGAAAGGACTAAAGATTGGCAAAGATTCGAAAGCTAGAAGGCGTGGTGGAGAGCTAGGGGCACCTATGGTAACATTTATAGGCCTGGCAGGATGAATCGTGGCTTCGAGTCATGGGCGTGGATCGTGGCGCATATCCCAAGAAAATCGGAAGGTGGAAAGGTTTCCTTGGCCAGCTCGCCGGCGGGTCGCTTGGAGTTCTAGGCTGAACCGCGTGCAGATCGATTGGTTCGGCTAAAGGAAATCAAAGTGTCGTTCGGGAGTTGGCGTTTCACTACCGAATGGGTCGTTCAGCATTACATCTAAAGGTACGCAAAAGAAAGGAAACAAATCACAAGGAGGTATTACGAGAATGACCAGTTCAATTATACATCAATGAGGATATTCAGGCATTCAGGAGTTTTGCAAGTACACGACGAACATTGGATATTATCAAATGGGAATTGTCCAGCATCTCCTGGCAGTCCTTTTGGGCACCAGATAAGTCAGTGAGTTCCGCATCGCATTTCTCTATTCTGGTGATAGCCGATTTTACTTCCGCTTGGGTCTTTGCTATCAATCCAGGAAGTTCGGCTATTTTCTTTTTGTCAATCTCTATCTCCGCTGACAGGCTTCTCAGTTCTGCCTCTAGAGCAGCCTTCCTAGCAACTTTCAGATCATAGGAAGCTTGCAGGTTAGCCAATGCATCTTTATGGCTCTCTGCTTGGGATTGTGCCCCGTTCATGGCATGTTCAGCATCAGTTTTCTTCTTTTCAATGGCCGGACGGGAGCGCAATTTCCTCCAAGCGCGCCTCAAGGGTACATAAAGGGGTTCTAAGTCATAGACGGATGATAGAGAAACTCTGATGTCTTCAGGGAGTTCTTGACTAATGGATTCAAACATCTCTTCGAAATGATGAAGATCGTTGAACTGATCCTGAACATCTTTTTCTAGCCAGGCTGCAATTTCTTTAAGTTTGGGCAACACTTCATCTGGTAGTGGCTGACATGTTTCTTTCATCACCTCGGCGGTTGAATTGCTCTCTAATGGCAGGCTTGATGATGATGGAGCCTGATCCTGAGAAACGACGTTGCCGAAGTTAAGAATGCTAAACATCGAGGTACCAAAATTAAGTACAGATGGATACCTCATGTCTGGTTCCTTGAGCAGGGGCGATCACAGGCGAAGGAGATGCTCCAGGAAGAGCCGAAACTTCCAAGCCGAGAGGCGTCGAGGCGGGTATCGGCAGCTCGTGAGTTTCCGGCTGGTGAGGAGTCGGATCCGCCTCTGTTGGATTGGTTATCTCTGTTTGACCAACAGGCGATGGCACCCTTGGGGAATTTGGTGGCTCCGGTTGAATTGGGAGGTTCATCTGCGGAGAGTTTGTCGCTTCGCGGAAGGTGATGAAGATGAGATCTCCACCGGGATGGGTAATTCGGCCCCGACGAACTTGCTTGCCGGATCACCGGAACATTTACAAGCTGCCCTCTCGTTGTTTCTTCGCAAATGCCAAATTGGGAGGGTAAATGCCGGTGTTCATCCTCAAGAAAAAGCAAGAGAAGTCATACCCGCGGATGGAGCATTGGCGAGTACCGGGTCCGAAGGCCGCCGGGATCCGGTCCGAAATGCACAGGTAATATGATTCGTCAAGAACGAGTAACTCGGTAATCAAGAAAGCAAAAGGGTTTACCTCAACGTGCCTTGTCTTGACAGATCCTTCTCCTTTTAGCACTTGGAGGGGCAATCGGATGCGACCTTGCCTCCTCTGCAGCAAGGCTAGAAAGGCTGGGATCTGTGGTGGCGTATCTGGCCATTAGTTGATGCAGAGTTGTGGATTTGAATCCTAGTGCTGAAATTGGGCCTTCAGCGTTGTAAGCAATTGCCCTGGCTCGAGGGGCAGGCATTGTGTTCAGTGGACAGAAAGATGAAGGTCAGGACCATGAATAAAGAGGGAAGGTCTGATCTAAGGGCTCATTGTATTACCTCTGAAGTTGGCAGAAAGTCAGGTACCAACTCTGCACAGAATACATGAACAGGCTCACTGAAGATGTGGTCATGAAATTCTTGCCACCAGGAGTTGAAGGTGGGGTGAGCTATGGTTGTGGGCACAAAAGGACATGTGTAGACAGTGGGACTGCACACATAGTTGAAAACTCTGCTGCCCTGCATCAGTTCTTTGATTTCCTCCCTGGGTTTGAGGAATTCATGCAGAAACAATCTTGGGGGCATCTGGCCGCATCCAAGTTGCCTGGCCATTACATTAGGCTGATAATATTCATAAGTACTGACATTCAGTCTTCCTCCATTGAACTCGGCCGGCAGTATGCATGGGCGGATTATGATGTTAAGGATTTCCAAGAATCTCCCATCTTGATGGCCGGGCTCAAAGGAAAACTCAACAGGGAAGGTCAGGGTGTCGTTGCCCAGATAAGGAAGCCAAAGGGGATTGGGGAAACCTTTGAAGAACAACTCGAAGAGCTGACTGATGTCCTGCTGGATAGAAACAGTTGAAGCCGCTTCTCCATAGTTTTGGCATCCTCTGGTAGCTTGAGGCTCTCCTTCGGAGTGATTGGACAAAGGGAAGAACCTGAAGTTCAAATCGACACTAACAATTTGATGCATGTGGAGCTGCAGCCACATTTGAACAAACCACCAAGGGCCATTGATGCACGTTATCCTCTAACTGGTGTACATTTGGGTGACAGTCTGATGAAGCATATGATAAACGCTGCCCAAGAAGAATTTTCCCAGAGGAAGGCGATTGCCACTGGCCAGATGAGTCGCCATTGCAATGTGGTTTAAAGTAGGCTCGTTGGCTTTACCACGTAAAACGAACCCGCACGAGCCCACATGTTCGAAAAGCTACGTATTCAACATTGCCAAGGGGATTGTCTCTCATGTGCTTCGAGATATAATTCTTGTAGCCGTTCCCTGGCTTTACCCCTGTCTGGCGTGAAGAGTTTTTGAATTCCCGTGGCCGGGACGGTGACCGGTGATGTCAAGGCCAGTGATCATGTATACATCGGCCAAGGTTGGAGACATTGGGCCATGCCCAAAAAGGAAGGCGTTGACGCCATTTGACCAGAAGTGGCATGCGGCTATCAGAAGATCTTCATTCTTGGGTGTCTCAGCCACGGATAGCTCCAAACATTGGGCGATGCGGAGAGTATCCGAGTTGGTCGGTCCACTCTTATCCGCAAGAATCCTCCGATACCAAGTCTTCCGACTCGCAATTGGGGGCAAAGGCCAGTTCTTGAACGCATCTTGCCACTGAGGAGGTGGAGATAAAGCTGCCTTGAAGGGGATTCTCTGAGATTCAGCGGCGATAAAATCTCGAGGGTCAGAATTCCCTATAGGACCAAGGTAATAAGACTGTGAATTGGCCTCGACAGGAATCAGAAGAGCAGTAGAAGGCTCCTGGAGGGAAGCGGAAAAGGAAAATCTCAGGTAAAATTGAAAATCTAATGCCGAACAAGGTTTGTGGGGGGTGAATTTACCCGAGCAGCTTGGTTCTGAGTTGCCATTGGAGGTTCGAGCTCAGAACAAGGGGATCTAGGGTTAGATCTGGACGAAGATTCCGGCGGATTGCGAAGAACAGGTGTTGACAGATTTGACTCAAGGATTCGTGGCTGGAGTCAATTGTGGAACAAAATTACTTTTATCCCACAATTGAAGGGGCATGTGTTAACACCAAAATTTGGTAAGGAGTCCGACTCCGTGGGTCCGATTCGAAAAAGAGTCCGTCCGGTGGAAGGAAAGATATTTCCAGAGATTTTCGGCAAAGAGATCCGCGGTCGGCTATTTGCTCCGGTTCGGCAAAGGAACAAGAGAGGCGATTTTGCGAGATTGGACGGTGACGTGGCTCAAATCGGGGAGAGACGAATGGATGGACAAGGCGATCGAGTTTAGTTAGGCAATGAATCCATTCGCGGTTGTAATCGGCAGGTATAAATACGATCCCTGGATGTATGTAACAAATACGATCATTCTTCAATACACACCGGCCTTACGCCAAACCCTAGAGTCCTTGTCGTGTCGTCGAGTTCTGCGAGAGGGCCAATCGATCCGTCGACCTCCGTGAGTACCGGCAACCTTGTATCATGTCTAGTATCATGCGGTGGATTTAGATCTGATGCAAGTAGTCTTGTTACCATGCTTCGTGTCATGCGGTAGATTCAAGCTTGGTTCAAGAGGGTTTCTTGTTAGATCATGAGCCATGCGGTAGGCTAAGATCTGGCTCGAAGCTAGTTATCGGCTCTATTGGATTTTGGCAAGATCCAATAGATTCATTAAGTTATCCCGTGTTATATTGAGTTTTACTTTATGTTTTAATTCATGTAACACATCTTCGCCCAATCTAGATGGGTTTGGATCGGCTATATCTCTTTTAAGATCCTTGTGCGAGCAGGACTCGTGTGTTGACGCGTGGATCTTGCGTTCTCCGATAGCCGAAACCGAATCGATCTAGGTTGCTACGTGATGTGGGTTCAAGCTTGCTTCGTTCGTATAAATCTTGAAAGAACCGGGTATCATGCGGTAGATGCAGGTTTTTGGGTTGCTTTGGGGCTAGTCATCCGGTGGATTAGATTCCCAAATCAGTCTGATAGATTTGTTCACGTGGTAATGTTTGTTCCTTCTTCATGGACCCTGAATCGGCTGTTCAGCCGTATCTGGTTATGTTTTCACGAGTAGAACACGTGCATTATTTATGTTCTAAATGATGTATGCTTTTAGCTTTCCATATTTAGATTGTATCATGCGGTGGATAGATCTATCTGTGGAGAGTGGCACGTTTTTCATGCGAATCGTATCATGCGGTGGATAGATTTGTTTGAGATCGTACCCGACGGGTTTTAAAGTAACTAGACATGCGGTAGACTAGTGCTTTGGATCTATGCATGCTTATTTAATACGTGATCATGTTCGTGCTTTACTTCATTTATTTTAATGTTAATCTTCATGGGGATCGGTCATGACTCTGTGCTTGCATCTTTGTTTATACGAAGACCGGTTGTTGTCATGCTTACGTCATCCATTCGGCGTTGTTCTTTTTCCTTCGTGGATACCCGAATGGTCGTGGTTCTTTGACGGATAGCTTCACATAGCTATGTGTCATCCCGCTTGGCCGTGTTCGGCCGTAAATATGGAACTGCCTGGTACCACCCGGCAAGTTCCAAGCTTTGGTATTTAACTGCTTTATCTTTTGTTAATTTTCAGGAAAAATTGACTGGCACGTCATCTGCTCTCTGCGCGTGCGAAGCTAGCTTTGTTCGGCTTGCTGTGTGATTGGCGTTGAGTGCACTTTTTGCGTCAACAGGTGTTGGTGTCGTCGGGGGCGTACCGCATCATCTTCATGAAGTGACGCTCGTACTCCTCGACCCTCATCGCACCCTGAGTCATGGTGCAGAACTCCTGCGCCTTCTGGACCAGCAGCTCATCGGGGAGGTACTGCTCGTGGAACGCCTCGCAGAACTCCAGCCAGGTGATGAAAGCTGGGTTCGGGTGGGTGGCAGTGTAGTTGTCCCACCAAGCCTTGGCAGGACCCTCCAGCTGGTGCGCGGCGATAGCGACGCACTCCTCGTCGGAGCAGACAGTGAGGTTGAGCTTGGTCTCGATCACCCTCAGCCAGTCATCGGCCTCGAGCGGGTCATCCGAGTAGCTGAAGGTGGGGGCCTTCAGGCGGATGAACCTCTCGATCTTCCTCGTGAGGTCCTCGTCCTGCAAAGCGATGTGGTTCCCACCGTTGCCACGGTGCTCCATGGCTTCCGCCATCCTCTGCATCAGCTGAGTCTGGAGCGCCATCACTTCCACCAAGTTAGGTGGAGGTGGTGGTGGCTGGTCCGGCTCAGGCTGGCCTTGCTCGGCCGCTCCTTGCTCAACCTCGGCTTCAGGGTTCTCGGGCGGTGGTGGCGGTGCTCCGTCACCTCGGCCCTAGCTCCCAAAGCTCCTCCACGCGGGGGTGGGCGTCCACGGCCACGCCCGTGTCCACGCCCTCGCCGGGCTTCTTCCTCGGCGGTGCCTCCTCGAGGCGGGCTATCAGCCGGTTGGAGCGGCGGATCGACATCCTTCTGAAAACATAAGGAAAAGGGAAAAGTTTACACACGTCACTCACCAACTCACACATGAGTCTTTAGCAATCAAGAAAATAGTTCTAAGTATAACCTACACTCAAGGAGAAGAAGCATTAAGACACAAATAACACCATTAAGATCCAAGCACACATCAAACATGAATAATACACTTGCTCCCCTGAGGCTGACTCAGACCTTGGGGTAGCAGCAACAAGTCAACGATCTAATACGTCAGTACAAATTCAAAAGGGTAGTGTCTACATGGTGTGGCATGACTCTCTTCATGCACCGGAACATGCTCGCGGCTGCATGGAACAACTCATGGAAACTACTAGCACACTACACTACTCTAGGTCATGCCCCTCGCTCAGCTCTCTACTCAGTGCGTGCCCTCTGGTACGTGACGGGGTAGCGGTCCTCAGTGGGGTAGTCCGGCGGAAAGATCCAGGACACCAAGGCCTGAGCCTCTCGAACCTCCTCGGTCTTGACGGGGGTCCGCAGACGGGCCAGCGGGCACAGGTGAAGCTTGAGGCGTGACTGGTGCAGCTCGAAGGTCTCGGTGCGGATCTCACACTGAGACTCGGGGGGTAGCTCTCCGTTGAGCTCGAAGAGCTCGTCCACGCAAAGCGAGTCGGCGTCCTCCCAAGTCCTCCTCAGTCTCTCGGCCTTGTCTCTCAGGTAGACGGCCGTGCGCGTGAGCCACGCGATGTTGGCGACGTTGTCTGCTCGGCTCTTCTCCGCCTTCTCCACCTTGAGCCGCTCACACCGAGCGGGGTGAGCGCGTACCGTGAGCGAGGTCGTCCTTGCGCTCGAGCTTATCCTTCGGCACCGTTCGACTCGCCGTCGCCGCGCGAGTCCTCCTTGGCGTGCGCATCTCCTCCGGTGTCCACCCTCTCCCTCTCGACCGCGCAGCAGGACAGTGGTTGCGCGGTCGAGGCTCAGCTCGAGCTGGCGAACACGGTGGCGTAGGGCGGTGTTCTCTCTCTCCAGCTCGGCACAGCGGGGCTGGTACTGGAGGGCGTCGATGGTGGCGTCCCTGACCTGGCCGTAGAGGGTACGTGACTCGTCCTCCAGCCGGCGTGCGTACTTGTCGAGGTCGACCAAGTAGCTGGCGGTCTCCACCAGGGTCTCATCGGACTCGCGGAAGGGAGCAGCGTCGACGTCGTCCTGGATCCCCTCGTATGAAGGAACTCCGTCCACGAGCGGTGCGAGGCACCAGTAGTCCAGGGGTTGCAGCCGAAAAGTCCCGGACTCGAAGGAGGCGCGGTACTGTGAGAGAAGGCAGCCCGGTGCCGGCGGCGGGGGCGACGTCCGCCGCGGTCGCGACGGTGAGTGCGGCGGCGCGCGGCACTTGTCCCTTGAACTCGGGGAGACTCGGGTGAGGGAGCACAGCGACCGTGCAGAGCACCATCCGCCCAGTCACGGCGGGTACGTACTCGGCGCGGTACGTGACGTAGGTCGGAGGGACTCCAAGCCTGAGAAGGGCCCTCTCCATCCAGTGGCAGATCGCCCCGCACGTCTCGGGGGTGATCTCCGCGACCTGGTGCTCCATCTCCTGTGAAACGCAAGAAATTTCTGTCAGCGCAGGTGAGTAAGAAGTTTTCAAAGAGGGAACGAGTTTTATAACATAGCTCAAGGGTATAACTATAAAGGTAGAGCGTATAGAGTCCTATCTCTATCGACCTTTCCTAGGGATACGTGCTACGGTCAAGCATGGCTCTGGTACCACCTGTAAAACCCCGGATTTTCATAGAAAATCCGAATCCCTGTACCATCGCGATAGTCCCTGGATCAGTGGCTATCGCGTACAGAACGTCTCACAGATAAATACACAAAGTCATACATCGCATCACATAAAGTTAATAGTACATGAATTTATTACAAGTCCATTATGGAGTACATCAATACAAGCCTCTTGGCTGAATCAGAGTAAAAATTCTACGCAACGGTAGCTATCTTCTCAGAAGGGTCTCCATCTTTATTCTTCTCGCCACAGGCAAACTCGAGCAAAGCGACGTATCCCTCAGTCGTACCATCCGTCGGCGTTGCAGTCGAACTCGGACTCGTACCCTGCACACCCAAAGTCTATCCCCAAGGAGTGGGATAGGTCCACGTCACCAACTGTATGCAGCTTTAAGTGGCCTAACATCTAAAGGGAAAAGAAAGTAGACAAGGAAGCGGCTTTGGTTTCCTGAGCAACGACAGCAGAGTATAAGAAAGGTATCTCCATCAATAACCCAAAACCCAAGTCTCTCAACACAGCTCGGAATCACCTGGTTACCCAGGAGACCCGTCTCCACCTCCTACTCCTGTCTAGGGTCGATGCGAGAACTTCCTCTCCTCGCACCTCAATGGTTACAACCGGATTGACGAGGTAGATGGAGCCTCTCTCCTCTAACCGGCTACAACCACGGCTCACCACACACTCACCTATAGGGGAAGGTAGAAATCCCAAAACATGAGGAACAAACATGTCTTCTAGGCAGTGTCCATAACCGAGGACGCGGCTATAGCTATAGATCGGACAACTCGGCCAGAGTGTGTACACCCGTACCCATCCCGAATGGTACCGACCGATGTACGGCCGACCGAGCCCATCCTACCGGCGAACTCTCGGTAGTTACGGTCCCATCCGCATCCGGCCCTCAAAGCCGGCCCCCCCCCTCGGAAGGGACGGCACGGAGCGTGAAATGCTCCCGTGTGGCCACACGGGAGTCGCTCCGAGAGGGTGGTCTCACCTCCACCGCTCCCCCACCGATACCCCACTATCCATCCTAAGCGGGTATGGTTCCGCACTTGCCGAGCTCAACACGGCCCTATCCCCACTCTCGGCGGGGGTGGTGTGTACGATGTCCTATAAACAAGTTGATCCACTCGGTTTCAGACGGGGCGAGCTCATGTCCTCCAAGCGCACGTAAAACCCCAACACCTAGGCTCCGAAAACCGTAACAGGAGGGATGCACTGAGGAGTGCACCCCTATCCCCGATCCCAGATCGGTTGTTTCGAGCTCACCCCCGCCAAAGTACCCAAAACGCCTTCTCCTGCCGGTTTTTACCCCACTCACGCCAAGAACCACTATTCCCATCCCAACACATGCATCGCGAAGCTCGGCGTATATACACGCTCACATAAACATATATATACAGTAGTAGTAGGACAATCAAGGACAGGGTAAACAAAGAGGCAGTGCAAGGTTCATCAACATGCATATACAAAGTAAAGCACTAGCAATACTACTTAGCAATGCCTAATGGGTATTTCAGAATTAGTCGGGCGTGAACCTGGGGTTGGGTAGTCCTCCGCAGCGAAGTCGTCGGCGTAGTCGTACTCCTGGCTCAGCTCTCCGGCTCCTGCTGCTCCTAATAGCGCGAAAGGAAAAATAAATAGCGGTCCTAATGCAATTTAAATCCAAATAAGAGCATTTAAGAACCAAAAGAGAGCAAACACCAACCCAACCCGAGTTTAAGATTTTAGAAATTTTCTCGGAAGAGGTTTTACAATTTTTGGAGTTAAAATGGATTTTCTAGGATTTTTCAAAGGGAAAAACTATTTTACGGAATTTTAAATAAATCAAAAACCCTTCCTTAACGGGGTGGCCGCACGGGATCCCCGGATCGCGGGTGCGGGCCGGGATCCCCGCGGCCCGCGCCGAGGCGCGGCCGAGCATCGGCCGCCCGCACCGGATCGGTGGCGGGCGGTGCGGCTGGCCGCCGTGTGGGCCAGCATGTGGCCTGGTAAACAAGTGGTGGGCCGCACCGGATCCGAGCGGATCGGTCGCGGCCACGCCCTCGTGTAGCCCCTGGTGTGCCTAGGTCCCCCCTACGGTTTTCGATGGCAGCTCAAGTGCTCGACGAAATGCCCCTGAGGAAGGATGGTGGCGTGTTAAGGCTTCGCCAGCGGCGAGGTCCCACTGCGCCTGAGCGACCGGGCCTTACACGATAGCCTCACGGGACTCCCGTTGGGTTGCTGGGCTCGAAGGGAAGCGCACTAAGGGGTGACGGCGTTCGCGGCGTGTTCGGCGCTGGCGCGGGTGCGGCGACAATGTTGCGGTGCCGGTGTGGGCGTCCCAAGGACGAGCGGCCGTGTGCGCTGCGCGGGGTAGCGCTTGTGCAAGGGAAACCCTAGTGGGTGAGGTGCAGCCCGAGACGGGGCACGCACGGGTGCATGGCGGAGCCCGGCTCGTCGCCATGGGTGGCGGCGAGCACGGCGCCCGCGGTTGGGTGGCACGAACGCGTCGGGGTGCACGGTGGTGTGTTCGGGGCGACCGAGAACGCGGCGTTTCTCCCTCACGGCGACCGTGCGCGCGTCCCACAAGGCCACGGCGGGTCACGGCGGCGCGGTCGTCCTAGGCACGGCGGCGAGCGGCGGCGTAGGCACGAAAAGGGGCCAAAGGCCCGGCCTTGCCTTCAAGGCTACGGCGCACGCGTGCCGGGGTGCACGCTTGTGAGCGCGCCGCGGCCCGCACGGGGCGCGCGCGTGCGGACACGCACGCAACACGGACGCGACGCGGGTGCACCGACACGGCGCGGCCGCGACCAAACGGTGGCGGCGTCCTACGGCTAGAGGGGAGAGGCTAGGCGGGTGGCGCGCGCATCGACGAAGGCGGCGGCACCGGCGAGAAGATTGCAACCCGGCCGGCTCGATGGCCGGCATCACCGGCGGCGGCGCGGCGGCGCGGTGGCGCGGTGGCGCGGAACGTTCCGCCTCGGCTCGAAGGCCGTGGCGTCCACAGGGGAGAAGAAACGGCGTCCTCACCTGGGTGGCCACTGGCCGAGGCACAGGCGTCGGTGAAGGGGTGTGCGGCACGGTGACAAGGAAGGAGGCGGCGCTGGTAGGGGAAGCAGGTAGACGGCACGGTGAAGAGGAAGCCGATGAAGCAGGGGTCGCATGCTTGGCTCCCGCGGGTCCGGCTCCTCCTCGCGGGCGGCTCCGGCTTCGCGGCGGGTGGTGCTGCTCCGGGCGCCTCCGTTCTCCTCCTCCTCTCCCCCTTCTCCTTCTCCTCCGGCTTGCGGGTAGGTGGGCAGGGGACTGGATCCCCCGAGGCGGCTAGGGTTGGGAGAGCCATGGGTGGCGATGGCGGCTTCTTATAGCGGCGGTAGCGCGGGGTGTACGTGGACGGCAGGGATGTGCCGGGAGGCCGCGGGGCGCGTCGCGACGGCGGCCATGACCGGCGCGGCCATCGCTTTGGCGCCGGCGTCGGCCAAAGCGGTAAAGAGGAAGGATGACGATGATGACGTCGGCGTGACGCAAGGCGGCCCCCACTTGGCAGTGAGCGACGGGCGGCGCACGGTAGGTGGGTAGGCGCGGGCGGTTGGCTGAGCGGGCCGATGGGCCGGAAGTGGCCGTGGGCCGCTTGATTGGTTGTCGGCCCGCTCGGCATAGTAACATTTATCAATTTCCTTTAGGCTTTTAAGTTGATTCAAATTTGAATTTCAATTCAAATTTGAATCCACCCAAATAAAATCCAAATAAAATTCAAATGAAGATCCAAATTTTCACACTAGCAGGTTATAAGTCCTAAAAGTATCGTTGATGCCAAAATTAAATCTAGGAATTTGGGGAAAGAAACAGGAAGACACTCTTATTTGATTCACGAGCACTCAACTTCAATTCAAGTTTTTGAAATTCACAATTTTGAATTCAAGTCAAAACTAAGGATGTTACATCGGGGGGTTTCTCTCC
Organism: Cenchrus americanus; assembly: GCA_947561735.1. Lineage (NCBI taxonomy): Eukaryota > Viridiplantae > Streptophyta > Magnoliopsida > Poales > Poaceae > Cenchrus > Cenchrus americanus. The sequence continues at coordinate 256,628,714 of OX387241.1, forward strand.
CTCTGTGCGGACGGAGGGAGCGTGTTGATCACTCGCAAAGACTCCGTGAGGCACTGGGCTGCGACTGGACGCGGTCTTCGCGAGTACGTCGGCTGCTTTGTTGTAGTCGCGTAGTATATGATGAAGCTCGAGCCTGTGGAACTTGTCTTCTAGGTCGCGGACAGCTTGACAGTACACCGCCATCTTTGGGTCCACGCAGCTCTTGTCCTTCATGACCTGGTCCATGACCAGCTCCGAGTCTCCTCTGATCTCAAGTCGTTTGATTCTGAGCTCCACGGCTATTCGAAGGCCGTTGATCAGGGCTTCGTACTCGGCAGCGTTGTTCGATGCCGGGAAGTGTAGTCGTACCAAGTACTCCATGTGCACGCCAGAAGCGAGATGAAGACAAGGCCTACACCTGCTCCCTCCTTCATGACCAAGCCGTCGAAGTACATGATCCATGTCTCGTGCTCGATCGGCGCCGGGGGAGTTTGAATCTCCGTCCACTCGGCAACAAAGTCCACGAGTACTTGTGACTTGATAGCACTGCGTGGTGCGTATGTTATGTTCTGCCCCATCAGCTCGAGCGCCCACTTGGCGATTCTCCCTTCGGCCTGGGGGTTTTGGATGACCTCCCTGAGGGGGTATTTGGACACCACAGTGATGGGGTGCGCGTCAAAGTAGTGTTGGAGCTTGCGCTTGGTCATCAAGATCATGTACACGAGCTTTTGCATCTGTGAGTAACGCATCTTGGAGTCGGAGAGCACCTTGCTGACGAAGTACATGGGTCGTTGCACTTTCTGTGACCTTCCGGGCTCTTCTCGCTCGACCACCAGCGTTGCGCTGACCACCTGAGTTGTCGCAGAGATGTATAGGAGCATCAGTTCTTCAGGGGTTGGACCTGTGAGGATCGGTGGGCTCTTGAGCATGTTCTTGAGTGAATCGAGCACCTCTTGTGCTTCGGGGGTCCACGTGAAGTGGTCGGACTTCTTCATGAGTTTGTACAGTGGCAGGCTACTCTATTTGAGCCGTGCTATGAAGCGGCTCAGGGCCGCGAGGCAGCCCGTGACTCGCTGTACGCCCTTTAGATTCTTGATTGGCCCCATGTCCATGATGACCGAGTCTTCTCGGAGATTTCCCTCAATGCTGCGTTCCGACACGACAAAGCGAAGGAGCATGCCCCTCGTAATCCCGAAAACACATTTCTCAGGGTTTAGCTTCACCCCATGCTGTCGCAGCTTCGCAAAGACCTTGGTGAGGTCGGGGACCAGATCCCCTATCTTCTTTTATTTGACGACGATGTCGTCGACGTACGCCTCGATGATGCGTCCTATCAACTCCCCAAAGACACGTCGCATGCATCGCTGGAAAGTGGAGCCTACGTTCTTGAGCCCGAAGGGCATGTCTGGTAGCAGTACGCACCGAACGGAGTGATGAATGAGGTTGCGAGTTGGTCCGCTATGCACATCGCTATCTGGTCATACCCGGAGTACGCATCGAGAAAACAGAGGGTTTCACACCCAACTGTCGAATCGACTACCTGATCTATGCGAGGCAAAGGAAACAGATCCTTGGGACATGCTTTGTTGAGGCTTTGTAACGCCCGCGTTTTTAGCTCCTAATAAATCACCCGTGTTTTCAAAACTTTCCCGCTGAGCTCATTTATTCCCTTAGGAACCTTGGTCATCTTCCCCCTCTCTCACCCTCGGCGCGCGTGCCGCGAATCCTGCCGGCATCGCCCGCACTCAGGTCATCGCCCCCCACCTGTCAGCCTAGCACCGCGGTCGGCCACCACGCCGGGAATCCTGCGCACGCCGCGGTCCCACCGGCCGGTCCGCCTCACCATCACCACCGTCCCGGAATTGACGCCAGTATCCGAGAAACCCAGAAAAATCCGCAAAAACCCTTCTCCTAATTTTCCTAGAAACTTCTCCTAATTTTCTAAGTCTCTTTTCTATTTTTTCTTCTCTTATTTTACTTTTCCTTATTTCCTTTTTCCTTTTCTCCTTTTCTTTTTCTCTTTTCTCCTTTTTCTTTTCCCCCTTCTTTTTTCCTTCCCTTTCTTCTTCCTTCGGTGGTTCCAAGCCGCGACCTCCCTCCAGGCCGCGACCTCCCCCTGCGCGCCCCTCCAGGACAGCGCCCCCTCCCCTCTCCTTCGGCCTGCCGACCGGACTCACCAGGTCAGCACGCAAGGCCGGCCCCGCGCCGCCTGCAGCAGCCAGCCATGGCGCCCCCTCTCTCCCTGACAGACGAAGACCAGGCAGCGAGCTGTCACCTCCACCATTAATCCTTTTCCCCCCGGTCGGTCTCCTCCCCAGCCACAGCGGCTGCCTGCACGAAGAGTCACATCCACAACACTGCGCCGCCCGGAAGCTCGCCGGCCTAAGGTCCATGCCAGGATATTTCCCCCCACCACCATTGACGGCCATCGAAGATCCTAGAGCTCAAAAATCCTCACCCGAACCGCCTTCCCGCACCTATAAAAGGCCCTGCCTGGCTCCCCACCTCGTCCCGCACCTCCACGAGCAATTCCCCCTCCTTCTCGAGCTCTCCATCGCCAACACCAGCGCCGCCCGTGCCGTCTCGGCTGCAGACCGCCCGCCGCCGTCGATCTCCCTCCACAGTCCGTCCCCGACCAAGGTGAGGAGCGGAATGAGTTTCCCTCGACCTCCTCTTCGTCTTGCCCCACTTCCCGGCCGTCGCTGTGCACCAGGTCGCCGGCGCCCCTCCCCTTACACCGGTCGGCCTCCCTATCCTCTGCGCCTCTGTTCTGTATCGTGAGGGAGGGGAGGTAGAAGATGGTTGTTTTGCCCATACCCCCTGCCCTTTTCCCCCTTTCCAAAACCGAACCCCCCTCTATTCTCTCACTCCTTTCTTTCAAAACAGACCCTATGCTTTAAATTAAACCACAAAAACAACCCTGTCCCTTTACAATTATACCCCTGGACTATTTAGAAAAACCCCCGCTATGTTTAAATATTATAATTAGGTCCTTTTCTTTTAAAATAAAATACTAATAGGCCCCTAATTAACCCTAAACACCTCCTTTAACCCGTCATTTCATGCGCGATTTTAATCCAAATCGCGCCCAAACTTCCTCACACCCATACCGGGTATGCCACTACCGATCTGTCACCCAAAACCCCCTGCATAGTATTTATTCCCCTATTTTATCTAATTCCCTTCCTCGAGCTCAGCCAGAAAAATTGTGTGTGCTTTTATTGATTGCATGCTTGCTTGTGTGTGTGCTATAGCCGATGGAGTGAACGAAGGAAGGTACCCCGAGCCGGAGCTTGGAACCGAGTACTACGAGCAGGAGCCCGAGATCCCGAACACCGAGCCGGAACTTCCCGAGGACTTCGAAGACGGCAAGTTCAATCTCATCCTTTGATGCATGCTTTGGTCCTAGTTTTATAAACATAACCCTATACCCGTTTTATAAATTGCATATTATTTTACTGCAAAAACATGGTAGGATAGCCACCCTTGATTGCTATGATTGAACCTTGGTTTGGCCTAAATGATTGCTTTAAAAATGTGTGAGTGCTTTAAAAATGGGAATGGGATATTTCGGAAAATGAGTAAAGAACTGGGTAGATGGGATGGACGTGTGTGTCAGGAGTATGGGTGAGCTCGTACCTGTGTGGTTGAGCGTGTTGGGAGTTGTCCATCTTGTCAATTAAGGACTGGGTTGCGTGACATCTCACCTGACCCAAATTATCGTACAACCACTCGACCGTTGTATGTGTCAATGGCTTAGCATAAACCCCACTAGTTAATCTACTTGCCATCTGGTGTGCGAGCGAGCGGTGGGAGACCAAGGAGTAGGGGTACGCTCTGTGTGAGGTACGCCCTGGTTATGTGGGATAACCCCTTGGTTGCTTTTGTGATGGCTCGTAGGGTTAGCTAAGGTGGGTAATGGCTTTGATAGGATCCACGCCGACACTAAGGTGTTCGTGTGGCGGTACCCTACTTGTGGGTAAAGATGTACAACCTCTGCAGAGTGTCAAACCTATTCGAATAGCCGTGTCCACGGTATTGGATGAGTCACGGTGTGGTCATAGAAACTAGTGTTTGGGTTAGGGAAGTTTCTTGGCGTGAGTTGTCTTTCGGGTTAAGTGTGTGGCTGTGTGCCTGGGCTACTGCGGACGGGGAGTCTGGTAGTTCCACAGTGGTTTTCTTAAAACAACTGAGTAACTTTGGTTATAAAATTGGTTTGCGAAAACCTTTTCGAAAGTGAACCCCTGCATGAGTAAATGAGTTTGCAAATAAACCTTAACCTGTTCTTTGTTATATATATATATATATATCATGTGCACGATCTGCTTATAAGCCCCTCTGTGGGTGGGGTTGAACTTGTTGAGTACGTATGTGCTCACCCTGTTTAACTAACTGTTTTCAGAGGAGGATCCCGATTTCATTCCCGAAGACGTCGAGTAGGTCGCTGCCCTACACCCAACCGTGCCTGTGTACCCAGGGCCTCCACAGAGAGCTTCCATGGTGTGGTACTCTGATGAGGCTTTGGAAGCCTTTGCTATCGTAGTGTGGTCGTTAGCGTTTGTGTTGTTCCTTGTAGCGTTGGCACTTCCGTGCCCTCTGTGTCGCCGTGATGTAAAAGCCTGATCCACCTGTTGTAATAAATGTGTTACCAGCCTCCTGGGACTGGTATTTGTGTCACATTTAGTCACCTCTGATGAGGGGACGCTTCAGGCTCATATAGTCAACACACATCCTCCATTTCTTATTCTTCTTCTTTACAAGTACAGGGTTAGCTAGCCACTCGGGGTGGAAAACTTCTCGGATGAAACCTGCACTAAGGAGCTTCACGATCTCCTCACCAATCGCCTTGCACTTCTCATCGTTGAAGCGGCGAAGACACTGTTTCACCGGTTTCGATCCCGGCTCGATGTTCAGCTGTGCTTGGCAACCTCTCTCGAGATCCCCTTCATGTCGGAGGGTTTCCACGCGAACACATCGAGGTTCGCTTTGAGGAAGTCGACGAGCGCGCTTTCCTATTTAGGATCGAGCGTCGTCCCTATACAGAGCGTATGACCGTCGTCGGAGACGACCGCATCCTTGACGTCCTTGGTGGCTCAAAAGAGCAGGCCACTCGCTTAGACGACTCGGGGACATCGTGGTCATCGGATCGAGCTTGGTGTGGAGCCTCTTCGATCGGATGAGTGCCTCACCGAGCTGAAAGCATTCAGCATCGCACTCGAATGCGCGCTGATATGTGGTTCCTACTGTGATGATCCCCTTCGGACCGAGAATCTTCAGCTTCAGGTACGTATAGTTTGGCACGGCCCTAAACTTCGCGTATGCCGGCTTCCTGAGGATCGCATGGTACGTCTCCTGAGAACCCCACCACTTCGAAGGTGAGGGTTTCAGTGCGGAAGTTCCGCAAATCCCCGAATGTGATGGGCAGATCAATCTGCCCGATGGGGAGCACCTCCATCCCAGGGATGACCTCGTGGAATGGTGCGGTCGACAGCCTCAGCTGGGACCGCGGGATGCCCATGTCGTCAAGTGTAGACGCATAGAGCACGTTGATCCCGCTTCCCCCATCCATCAGGACCTTGTGGACCTTTTTGGATTTGAACAGGTGAGCTACCACTAGTGGGTAGGATCCTAGCTGAGGCACATGGTCGGGATGGCCCTTGCAGTCAAAGGTTATTGGAACCTCCGACCACTTTAGGTAGGACGGCTTCGCGGTGTCGGCGTTGAAGACTTCTCGCCGGATGAGCTTCTCGCGTCGCCTCGAGGGTCTTGCTGGAGACCCCCCCAAAGATCATGTGGACCACACCATCTTCACATGGGTACGCAGCCCCTGTGGCGCCTTCGTTGTCAGGGGTGGCCCTCCCTTCTTGGGTGGATCCGCCGTTATTGGCTTGAGGGTGCTATTGACGTAGTTCTTGATGAGCCGGCAATCCTTGAGCGAGTGACTGGCGGGGACCTCGTGGTGCGGGCACAGTGCGTCCAGGAGCCTCTCGAAGTGGTCCTTGGACGACGCGGGCTTGGTCAGGTTGCCCTTGGGGAGTGACGTCTTGCGCTCCACCGCTACGACCAGGTTGTCGTCACGACGGTGCTTGTCGTTCTTCTTCTTCTTCTTGAAGCGTGAGGACATCCCCTCGCCGTGGTCTACGACTTATTTCCCCTTGCCCTGAGGGGTGTTGAGCATCACGGTGACCGCCTCCTCGCCATCTGCGTGATTGCTCATGATGTCGAGGAGCTCGCGAGTCGTACGAGGCATGCAGCGCCCGAGTCGATGGATAACGGAGGTGCATGTCGTGCCGTTCTGGAACGCCGAGATGGCGTCGTTGTCGGTTGCACCGGGGAGTTCGGTGCAGTGCTTGGAGAAGCACCAGATGTACTCGTGCATGCTCTCTCCGGGTTGCTGCTTGCAGTTGCGCAGCTCCCACTGCTTGCCGGGGCGTGTGTAGGTGCCTTGGAAGTTCCCGACAAAGACTCGACGTAGGTCAGTCCAATCGTGGATCTTGTCCCGCGGTAGGTGCTCGAGCAATGTCCGCGCGGAGTTGCTGCAGTACAACGGTAGGTTCTTTATGACGAAGAGGTCATTCGTCGCTCCCCGGCGTGGCAGGCGAGTCGGTAGTCCTCGAGCCACACATTGGGGTTGGTGTCCCCGTCGTACCTAGGTACGTTGGTCGGAGCACGGAAACGTGAGGGGAACCTTGCATCACGGATGCTCTAGCCAAAGGCCCGCGGACCTCTCTGGCTCGGCGACCAGCTATGGTCACAATCATCGTCGCTGTCGTGACGCCGCCTACGTCCGCGATTGTCGTGGTGGCGTGAGCGGGCATCGCGGTGGTTGTCGACGCTCTCAGCCTTTCGACGGGCCTTGATGGTGTTCCGCGCATCGCGGTTGAGCCCGAGGAGGCTCTTGACCGCTGCCGCCGCATCGCCGCCCCTTCCCCATGCTCCCGATGTTGAGAAAGAAGCGGGTCCGGGCCGTGTGCGGATGGTGCTCCTACCCGCCCGCGCTCCGAGCGTGGCACGAGGCTGAGCTCTCCGCTTGTTGCTCCACCGCCGCCTCGAGTAGCGCCTTCAATTGCTGGCGCACCCGTCGCTCCTCGGAGGCCGCCGCCTCCGGACAGCCGCGCAGCAACATGGCTGCCGCGGTGAGGTTCTGTGACGCCAGCCTGAAGAGTAGTGGGGCGTCAGTGTCGGCGTTGGCATTGGCGTCGACGTTTGCGCCCTTGTTAGCGCGTCTGTCATTATCACACATTCGTCCCCGAGGACGGCGTAGGTGCAGGGGCCCGTGGCTGTTCGACAGCCGGGTGGCGCTAGCATCGCTCGCCGTTCCCTTCGCGGGGCTGCCCCTGCACGGGGACGTCCTGTTTAGGCTGTCGGTCGCGGGGCTCAGGGTCCATCTCCAGCTCCTAGTGAAGAAGGGCCAACTCCTCGTCGAGCTGGCGCTTGGCCTCCGCGAGCTTGTCGAGCCGTGCCGTCGTTGGGCATCGGTGGCGCGATGGCGCGGTCCTGGCTCCGGTTCAGAGCTGCTTGATGTCGAGGCCACGCAGATGTTGCACTCCCGCGTAGGGTCGCGCTGCCGCTTGGTCCGTGCCCTCTGAGTCATCGTAGATCCGGGGGTGGCGCCGGTCGCGCGCAAATTGTTGACGTAGGCCGTCACCGGGTCGTCCGGGAGGCTGGGCTGTCCATGGGGTACATCGCGGTGTATCGCTCCATGAACTCTTCCGAAGCTAGTGGCTCGGCTCCGCTAGCCTGGAAGGTGAGGTCGGTGAGGTAGTAGGCGGCGAGCCTAAAACACTCCTGCGTTGGGTTTGGCCCCAACACGCCGATGATCGTCTCGTCCGAGAAGCCTCGGACGAAAGCTTCGCGTCCCGCAACCCCTGTCAGGACGTTGGGACAAGGCGATCGGGAGAAGGTACGCCTGGCGACGGGCTCCTCTAGCCCGGTGTAGACGAAGCCGAGGGAGCCGAAGCGCAGGGTGGCCCTAGGGGTCAACAGGACTCTATGGCTATCCATCCGATCAACTAGTGAAGTTCGTCGAGACACACGATGTGCCCCTACCTGGCGTGCCAACTATCGGGGTTCTCTACCGCTGGACAGAAAATTTGTGTCGATCGTGCGTCGAGCTTGGATGGTTAGCGTTGGAGACAACGAGGTTTATACTGGTTCGGGCCTCCGAGGAGTAATACCCTACGTCCAGTGTCGAGCTGCCGTGTTTCCGAGCTAGGGGTGTTTGTAGTAGTGGTTACAAACTGTTCAAGAGAGGGTGTCGGACCCAAGTCCCTTTGGATGGCGTTCGGTCTGTAGGAAGTCTAACCCTTGTGACGGTTGCCCTCCTCTCCCTTTTATAGGCACAAGGGGAGGGGCACAAGAGGGAAGTAAAAAGAAGTACAATGCTTGGTTGCTGGGATGTCTCGTCGTGCGTCGCTGTCCGTCAGGCCGCATTGTAGTGGAGTTGTGCTATTTGGTCGTGGGAGCCGCCGCGTGGCCGAGCGCGACTGTTCACCCCGGGACGCTTGGCACTTCCTCCGAGTAGTTCGTTGTTGTCCTGGTCTGCCTGAGTACTTGACTAGCCCGCCACGATAGGGCCTCAACTTAGGCTAGAGCTTGTCGTAGGGTGCTTGAGTGCCTCGGGCGAAGCTTGCGTGTGGCAGAGTTGGAGATGATGGTGATGGGAGTTGCATGAAATCTTGATAAGTGATGATTTTCACGAGTAAAGCTTCAGAGGTCAAGGGAAGGCCAAGTCAAAGACGCCACCTCAAAAGTACGGGTTTGAAGTGTGAACTAGTTGCAGGCTTGTAAATGTATGAAATTAGCCCCGCAAATCACGGGATGTAAAAGACATTCATGTACATGTTCACACTAGGAATATTCTCTAGATTCGAGGGTAATCTCGGAATGTAAAAGTCCTTTTGTCTCCCTATAAAAGGGGGTCCGAGGGCATGTGTAAAGGGATTCACGACTTTGGAGGAGGAAGTCAGGTTTTCGGAGATTTCTTGTCTCCGCGTTTTCAGATTCCTTCTTGGTGTATATTCTTGAGTTTCTTCTTACATATGTTCGGGGATTCCATCCGATTCTTGAATCCCCAACAACACTGGCACGGAGCTCGCCCAACCCGGCAGAGGTCGCAAGGCGGAGCACTACAATAACCGGAGGCGGGAGGGAGGAGGTGGACTTGAAGAAAAGCTCCCGCGACAGAGCACAGGGAGGAGGACCACGCCGCCACGAAACCACCATGGGAAGCCGCATCATCAGCCACTAGGTGTTCGCGCGAGCTCCGCGCCGTCGGGCTCCCCACCCAGGGGCCGCCGGGGAGTGCGTGCGCGGCCGCGCCGCCGGGGCCGCCGCCGGCGCCCCGCCATGGGGAGCCGCACCTCCATCCCCGCCGCCCGCCGATCGCCGCCGAGGAGGAGGACATCGTCGCACCCGGATCCGGACGAGCGCGATCGTCCACGAGCAGATCCGGCGGCCCACCAGCCGGATCCGGCCGCCGACCGTGCTCATCCGCCGCCGGAGCGCGGGAACAGCTAGCTCTCTTCAGAGCCCAAGAGGAAGGGAAGGAGAAGAGAGGGGAGGAGAGGAAGGAAGGGGAGGGGAACGCGGCAGCCGCCGAAGGGGAAAGGAGAAGGCTGCAGGCGGAGGCGGGGCGGAGCGAGCGTCGGAGCGTGCGGGAGGGAAGGGCGGAGCGTGCGGGAGGGGGTGGGGGAGGAACGATGCGCGATGGGAATGCGGCAACTGCTGCAGGCCTCGCTCCCCTACGTCTATCTCTTCACTGCATAGCTGGTGGATGCAGATGGAGATGCAGAAATTTGCTGGAGACGGTATGAGGAAACATCTGACTCCTGCTAAAGTGCTTCATCGGTGTGACAGGGTACTTTTCTATTCTTTTGGGAAAAAAAAGAAAGCCCGTCATTGTATAAGTAGCGTTCCCTTTTGCAATATATAATGTGTTATTAATTCCAAGTTTCCGACTGATACAATCACAAACACCAACGCAATATCTTCAGTCGCCTCTGGAGATCAATACAGTACGAAATTCAGCACATGAGATTTTTCTTCAGCCGTAGCAGCGGATGGGGTCGCTGCACCCCTTCTTGGCGGACTGGCCGCCCTTCTCCAGGTACTGCTGGTGGTAGTCCTCGGCGGGGTAGAACCGCCGCGCCGGCAGGATCTCGGTGACGATGGTGTCCTTCCACTCCTGCTGCTTCTCCGCTAGCGACTCCCGCGCCAGCTTCTCCTGCTCCGGCGTGTAGTAGTAGATGCCCGACCTGTACTGCGTCCCGACGTCATTGCCCTGACGGATCGATGAACACGCAGACAATTAAACAGTCACCAACTGCCTCATCGATTCATCATTCATGCGTTGAAATCTCGTCAGCAAATAAATGTGGGTGGGCAGTGAGCTTGTTTGTGGCCTCGATCAATCAACAATCTACATATTGCTAATTTGCTATTCAGGCTTTATGATACTATGAAATACTCCCTCCGTTTATTTATCCAAAGCTTATTTGTACATGACTCAAAGACAAGGAAAAGAAATTAAGTCTTTCATGTTATTAATATCCTGAAAATCATGTGAGAGATTTATGCCTCGCACGGATGCCAAAGCGTCGATTTGGTGTTTTCCAATGCAAAAATACAAATAGGCTTTGCATAAATAATTTTTTCAGATTTTAAAATAGGCCTTGGATAGTTGAACGGAGGGAGTACCTACTACCTCCAGTTTAAGTAGATGTCGTTTCCGACAAACTTTGTAGTCTATGCCTCCATGCACCAGTGTCATATAAAAAAAATTAGTACTAGTACTCCTTCCGTCTCAAATACTCGTCGTCGTTGACTTTTTTCTGCAATTTTGACCATTCGTCCTATTCAAAAAATTGTGCAAGTACAATTTATTTTGTTTGCTATATAGTTTAATGTTGTATGTATTTTAAGCTTGACTTATCATTTTACATGTTTACGATAATCTTTTGAATAAGACGAATGATCAAAGTTGCAAAAAAAATCAACAACAAGTATAGTTTAATGTTGTATGTATTTTAAGCTTGACTTATCATTTTACATGTTTACAATAATCTTTTGAATGAGACGAATGATCAAAGTTGTAAAAAAAAGTCAACAACGACAAATATAGTTTAATGTTGTATGTATTTTAAGCTTAACTTATTATTTTACATATTTACAATAATCTTTTGAATAAGACGAATGATCAAAGTTGAAAAAAAAACAACGACAAAATATTTTGAAATGGAAAGAGTACATGGTATCGATAGACACTGGCTTTGTAAGATTTATTGACCTGCATTAATTAGGATCGATGTTTGCGAATTTTACTCGTAGTAGTAACCAGTAAGGTACTACCTCGGTGTTTATATATATACCCCTCCGGTTTGGTAAAGGAAGACATTTAGAACAAATTATTTAGTTAAAACTAATTTATTTATCCTAAATTAAACAACAGAAGGAGTAAGACTAGTAAATTAAACAGCTAGCCACGTGGTTAGGATGTCACTATATAGCCACGTGGAGCAATACTGCGGCAGAGATTCCCTGCTGTGCCAAACGGTCCTGAAAACGCAACTTGGCGCATTGTACGCGGCTAGAATTGAAGAGGTCGTCAAAATAGAATAAAAACCGTTCCGGCCGGGTTCAATGAACCTTGCAGCAAGTTGCAGCGGGCGCATCCGGCCGGCCGGCGACAGGATCGGCCGGCGACGTCGCCGGAGATGAAGAGGAGACGCGCGCGCATGTACGCACCTGTCTGTTGAGGGTGGTGGGATTGTGCTTGGCCCAGAAGACGTCGAGGAGGACGGCGTAGGGGCAGGCCTCGGGGTCGTAGTGCACGCGCACCACCTCGGCGTGGCCCGTGCCGCCGCCGCAGACGTCGCGGTAGCTGGGCGCGTGGCGGTGGCCCTGCGAGTAGCCCACCTCCGTGCGCGCCACGCCGGGGAGGCGCTGGTACACCAGCTCCACGCTCCAGAAGCAGCCCGCCGCGAACTGCGCCAGCGCAAGGCCCTCGCCGGCCGGCGCGTCCGCGTCCGGCGCCAGGGCCGGACTCGCCGCGCCGTCGGCGGTGGTGGACATGGAGGCGCCCGTGGTTGGCTCTGGGTGTCGGTTGTGGGGTGGGGGTGGACGGCGACTTTGTCAAGGCTTTGGCGACGATGGAGATGGATTTGGATCGCTTCCTCCTGTGTTGGATTTATAACCGGTTGTTGTTATGTTGTTTTTCTCCTAACCTTTTGGGGTTTTGCTTTTTCATTTATTTTTTGAGGGTCCCCACCCCAGACCCCAACTCAGCTGTGACGTTTGGCCGCTTGCTGGCAGACAAATTTAGTGTTCTGTGTTCGGAAACCCCTGGTAAATTGTGTGGCCCATGGCATACTATGCTTGAAATAATGGAAATGTTGAAAATATTGGAGCAAAAACATGTGTAGATGGACCGCATCTTCCATTTCTCTACGGGAAAAAAATCTTTCACCGTCCCTGAACTATCGGAAGTCTGGCTTTTGTCCATCGTCCGTAAAACGGTATCTAGCGTCCCTTATATATATATGTAATCTGTTCCTTTTTTCCCTTATTATTGGTTTTGGTGGTGCTTTTGGATGACGTGGCAGTGGGTCTCACATGTCAGGGTGGGTCCCACAAGCCGGTTGGATTTCTCCTCCAAGGATGTGCCCCGCAACTCGATCGACACATCCGTCGTGACCCTCCTCCCGCCCTTCTCCTCCGCGCCGGCTCGGTCCACTCTTCGCGACGACGGCAGCAGTAGACAACCCCTACCTCCTTGAGTTGGAGGATGTGGCGGCAGAGGAGCACAGTGAGCGTGCGCTCGAGCTGCGGCCGTGGCAGATGGGCATGGGCATGCTCGAGCGGCGGTGGTGGGCCACGTCGGCACGAGGAGACGATCCAGGCGTCTACGTCGGTCATGGCGGCGACGCTGGTGCTGCTGGAGCTTGAGTGGCGACGGTGACGTAAGAAGATCCAGGCATTCATGCTGGTCGTGGCGACGTCACTGGTGCCGCTGAAACTCAAATGGCGCCGGTGGCGGCCCAACGCTCGAGCGGCAGTGGAGGGCCACGACGGCCCAAGGAGATCTAGGCGTCTGCGGTAACACGGGTGCGCTCGAGCCGCAGTGCAGGAGCTCGTCCTCGAGGGGGGGGGCTCCGACGGCATTGATGGCTCATCCCGACCGCCCCTCCCCACCGACGGCATAATGGTGGCAACTACGATGGCGAGGAGCAGTGTTGGGGGTATCCGAAAATCCGGATGAGATCCCCGAACACGAGTGATAGCACAGTGAGCACGTTCAAGTAGAGCAGTGACGCAAGAGGAGACAAAGAATCTCCCAAAGACTACTAAAACCTTCAAAGTTGTGAGTCCTTTTACACGTGCCCTCACGCCTACATTCCGAAAATGCCCATCAGACCCAAGGAATATTCCTAGTGTGAACATGTACATGCATGTCTTTTACATCTCATACATTTACAAGTCTGCAACTAGTTCACACACAAAACCCGGACTTTTTGAGACGACGTCTTTGACTTTGCTTCTTACTAGTTCGTGAATCTTCTCATTCAGGAAATCTTCGCGCACCGTGACTCCCGAACTTGTCCTCCAGCAGACTCCCGAATTTCACAGACTCCCGAATTCATGATTTCGTAGGTTCGTGGCTTCAGGTCTTCACAAGTTCGCGACTTCGAGGCTTCGCAGGTTCATGGCTTCGGGTCTTCACGAGTTCATGACTTCGAGGCTTCGCAGGTTCGAGACTCCGGATCATCGCATGTTCGCGACTTTGAGGCTTTGCAAGTTTAAGATTCCAGATCTTCGCGAGTTCTTTGTTCCTGAAAACATATTTCACGAATTTCATGAACCTCGACGTTTCGAGGGTGACATGTTTTCCTGAATTCCCCAACAAGCAGGAGGGGCAGCGAGGGAGCACGTTTGTGGCAGGGCAGGGAAGGTGGGAGCGCCGCATGTGGGACTTAGCCTGACCCGTGGGACCTACTGCCACATCATCCAAATCCATCACCAAAACCAGTGAGGGATAAAAATTTAACTGGTTACATAGATGAGGGTAGACCTGATCATGGGTCGAGTCGTGTCGGGTTGTCAGGTCAAAAATCTTGGCTCGTGCTCGACCCGCGACATGGTCGGGTCGAGTCGGGTTGGGTCGGATTCAGGTTTTTTAGTTATAATTTTCGGGTTGGGTCGGGGTTTTTTTCTTAGTTCAAGTGAAAATTTTGACCCGTGTCCGACCCGTCGCATGGTCGGGTCAGGTTTTTCGGTTGGGTTTATCGAGTCGGGCGGCCCATGAACAGGTCTAGACGAGGGACGTTGGATACCAGGCTTTGCAGATGAGAGACATAAGCCAAACTTCAGGGGTAGTTGAGGGAAGGTGAAAGGCTCTTCTAAACTGCACTAGGATCGTGCCCGTGCCTTGCTACGGGCACAGAAGATTTTTTGCGCAAATACATAAAATATGGAAAACATAATTTTTTAATACATAAGTACCAATTTTATTATGTTTATAACCAACATGGTGTGAGATTGTTCCAGTACTGAAATTGTCATGAAAGACAGTGGATAATCAACAATAGGGAAAGTGATTGCTTGCTTGTATCAACATCACTTGTAATAGAAAATAACATAAAACTCTGGCAATTGATACCAGGTCTTGGTGATACATAGTGCAAGCATGTTTACGAAATACAAATACAAACAACCATTTCTACTATACACAGCTGCAACAAAAAAATGACCTGTAACATGCAGCCTCAAGAACTCTGGTAGAAATTGCATGAAGTTGTTCTGCACTTGCACTTGACATCAATGCTCATGTACTGAAAGTTCTTCTAGCAGTAACTGAGCAACAACTGGTTGTGCTTCCTAGGGCGAGTGGTGACTTAGGCTGAGCAATGTGTGGAGTCGAACTCCCACACGGTCACACCAGCCTATGCTCTGGCTCATCATCTTGTGCTCGGTGACAAATTGGTCATTTAGAGCAACATTGGCTACCCAGAAGATCTAGTTAGTGTTCTTGTGCAGGCAGGGTCCAGGGTTCGTGAGCACCGGCATGAATGCCAGAACATAATAGAAGGGGCACTGCTACTATCAGAAAAGAAACATTTGACATATGTAAAGCCTACCGTGTTAGACTCTGAATTTGAAATAGTTACGAAATTATGCAAACTTTGCACAAGCTTTTACATAATGTTCTAACACTATTTTAGGGGAGGTATGCCTAATAATATTTCCAGTGGCAAGCTTTTAGATACTTGGAAAATAATTTAACTGAAATATTTTTTAAACAAACATGAGTGCCTGTGCTAGTTGCAAAAGGACAGAAATCTATTCCTTGCCTCTGTTCATTCTTCATAGTATAAAAAGGAAGTGAATAAATCAAATCATTCCTAAGAGGAAAAAGCATGAGTCAGATAAGAATACCATATTGAGATATATACTTCATGCTACTAAAACTAATAAGTAAACTCACCCATGCCTGGATGGTTGGACCATATTCCTGAAGTACTTTGTCCAAGACTATCTGCCATGCCATTTTGACTGTAGTTGGAAGATACCAAAATCACACAAGCACAACCAATGCACCCACTGAGTATTCAATATTTGAAACAACCATTCACTCCCCATTGTGGCCATAATCTGTTTTAGCTACATGCTTGCCATAGAATCGTGTAAATTTTATAAAAGGGTCATGCACAATGTGACATGCATTATATAACAGGTTTGGCACATGATCGAATAGGATAAGCTGACATGTTTTAGCAAATATAATTTGGAAAGCAACAAATAATGATTCTTTTTATGCCTGCAAACATTTAGAGGTTAAAATGCTAATGCAGTACTGAACTCAAACATGGAGCAGAACTGATTTGCATTGTAAAAAACAAAAGGAAACAAGAAACATCAGTTTTCCATCGTTGTGATGTAGCAAAACTCAATGAAATACGAAAGGATAACCTGCATGGATTCTCAGGAGCATTTGCATGCAAAAGGCAGTGAGTTTAAAATTGTTCACGATATAGCAAACCAATGTAACATTATGAGGATATAAGGTTGCATGATCTTATCATAGTAATGGTCTCCGATCAGATTAGGTTCATACTGCCTATTCTGTGTAACATAAGAAATCAGAGTCTTTAAATGTTATCTGCATCTTAAGAAAAAGGAAAGCTATAATTTATCTTTGAGGAACCAGAGTCTTTAAGAAATCAGAGTCTTTAAATGTTATCTCCATCAGAGACAAGAATATATGGATATTATGAGGAACCAGACATGACATGATTGAAGGATGGAGGAATCTTGATGTTATATCTCAGCTTAACTTGTGATGTTATATATGCTGTACATATACTCCAAGGCTCAAGAAAAGGAAAGTAATCCAGAATTCTGCTAATAGATCATGAAACAAACTTCTACTAATAGATCATGGGAACCGACTTGTCCTATGCACATACATTTAGGATCAAATTGATAATTGATTAGCTAATAAATGAAACTTAGGCTACCATTACCATTTTCAAAAGGCTGGGACTACCATTACCATCCAGCTGATACTATCCCAGCTGCCATTACCATGTAGAACCATAGGGAATGAAAATGCTTATATATTGATTTTTGTTATTATTATTCTTTTCCAAATGTTTTTCCTACTAATATTTCTAGTAGAGAGATATTTTTTCTACTATTAACATTTAGGAATGATGGATTAAAGTTCAAGAAGAAAATATTTCATTAGATTCAAAATACACAACAAGATTCATATGCTATGAGCCTTACACATCACATACACAGAAAGCAGGAAAAATATTGATGAACTTACAGATGTTGCGATGCTCCCCTCCAGATTCGCGATCTTCCTTGTTGCAGCTCCTGCCGCGCATCTGAACATCGTCTGCCGTTGTTGTGACTTCTGCATAATGAAAATAATGAAATGAATCAATAGACATGCAACTGGAATTAATGATGCAATTAAGATCTTGGAATCCCAAAAGAAAACTAACAAAAGCTGTGAAGGGAATGCAGAGTTAGGAACATTCAACGCACTTGTTTCAGAACATAGAGTGGATGTGTTCCTACTTCCTAGTATGTTCATAACAGTTCATCCAAAACCCATCAACAGCTAAGCGTGACACTTGAAAGTAATTCTATTTATGCATTACAAGGTCCAAGGCAAACAAATCGCAAACAAATTCATATGAGTCTGGAGACGAAATAGAAACTGAAAACAAAATTAGTAGAATAGTTACCTTGTACACGTTGCCTTCAAGATCTGGATTAGAGGCTTTTCGATTTATCTTCAGCATGGAGTAAATGGAGGAGTTAGGAAGAACAACATACAACACTATCTGCTTCCTCTCCGGCCCACCGCCACTGCACAATCTCACCATAGCTGAGGCCAGCCGACCACCACGGATGCACTCCGGTCTGCCAGCACAACACCACCTGTTGTAGCCGCCTCTGTTGCAGCTAGGGATGAAAACGGATAGGATACAGACGGATACCGCGGATACAAATACAGATAATTTTTCTTTTTTGGAAAGAATTCTTGGATCGAATATGGATACAGACAGTATATTTTTTGTCGAATAGTGGTATTCATCATATTTGGATCATAGAAATTCAACATTGAATTTCACGATACTAATGCGGTACAGATAGTTACGGATATTAAATGTCCAGATTCGAATACGGTCTTACCATTTGAGTGTCTGACCCTTTCGGTCGGTTGGACGGTAATATCTATACCACTTTCCTCCCTAGTTGCAGCTCACTCCCCTGGATTCACTGCTGCACAACTCATTTGCTGGGATATGCATGACAATTTTAGGTGTTAATACTGATGCAGAACATATGAAATTAGACAACTACTAAGGCAGCAATGATTTAAAAAAATAACAAGATACAATTTGCAATACCAAGATATCTGAGCAAGTTGAGCAGATGGAGAGGATGCAAGAGATCACGTCAACCCTAACCTTCCTCATGAAATCTAGGACATGCTAACTGAAAACAATGCAGCATTGGATTAGTTTCTTCCCAGGAAGGATCTAGCAAGCAAAAGATAAAAAGAGAAGTAGCTAGACTGAGGAAACTGTGGATGCAGTCGAGGGCCGAACGAACATGGTGGTTGAGATTGGTGGGGGCGCGGTGGCTGGCCTTCGCCTCCTGCTGCAACTGCTCCACAGATGAATCACTCAGGCCACCGGCCTCCCTCCTCGGTGCTGCAACTGCCTTCCTGGTGGCGGGCCTCCCTCATAGGCACCACTCCTCGCTCCTTGGCATTCCTCCTTCGACTGGAGCTCATCTTCCTCACCGTCGATTTTGGGCGAGGCGGTCAGGCAGATATTGATTGGAGGCAAGGCGAAGCACTAGGGCTCGAGGATACCGACTCAGAGCTCTGATTCGGGGCGTGATAGAGCTCGCAAGGATGGTACTGCAGTGGCGGCCTCCCCAAACTCTGTCCCTCCTCACCCTCTCCTGATCTATCTCCAGCGGCGGTGGCGGTACGGTGGAGACCCCCTCTGCTCCCGGATCCGGCGCGCCACCACCAGAAGGCGGGACCTCCTTGAGGTGGAGAGGGCTCCTCAGGGGCCAACGTAATAGTGAGTTACTCAGAGCAGGGGAAGATGAGCAGCTGGTGGCGGCGGCGCCATGGCAGATCCCCTGTGCCTCCTCCCCTTAGATGTAGCTTGACGAACGGCTCAGGGGTGAGGTGTTGTTGTGGTTCGCGGTGCTGTGCGCATGGCCCCGACGGTGACCTCAAGCTCCGGTTGCCAGGATCTGCGGAGGCCCGAGCTCCCTGCCAGCGTGGCGGTGTGCCTTGAGATCTACACGGTGGTGGAGGACCAGCGCCCGCTCGGAGGCTTCGCCTCAAGCTCGGGCGGATCTTGTTGTGGCGGCGCACCAGGTGGAGGAAGAGGGAGTGCGAAGGGAGAGAGAGGAAGGGGAGGGGGACCACCTGTCGGCGCGGCGGGCAATGGTTCTGCCGACAGAACCATCGAAGGGGCAGAACCATGAGGGAGTTGTTGCCCTTACACGTTTTTTAGGGGTAGAGATGATCGACAACCCATATCTGTTTCCGGCCCACAAGACAACACAGGCTCGGTCTACATTGATCTCGTTTTGTCGCGCGATGAAGATCTAGGCAAATAAAAGCGTTCTGCATTGAGAATTTTTTAATATTTTTTTAATAATTTTGCAAAATTATACAACAGTTTCAAATTTTTTTAGTTTTGACAACCAATTGCAGTGGGCCAGGGTGGCCGCCGTAGCCCACAGCGGTTTGAGGTCCGGCGGTTGGGGCGAACACCTTGGCCCACGGCGGTTGCAGACGGCGGTTGCAGGACCCCACGGCAGCAGGCAGCCGCCTTGCAACCGCCGTGCGCCATGGCAGTTGCATGTGGCCAACCACTGTGGGTCATGGCGGTTGTTTTTTTAAAAAAGCAGAGAAAAAACACACATTTGCAATGGCATATTGGCATGTACGGTGTTAGTACTACCTAACGAAGCACCTTACGTATTGATAAAATGCTTTAGGGAATTTAGAAATTTCATTACAACATTCCTAATGAATCTAGTTGTAAGAGAACTGCCCGAAGAGCATAGAGCTGTCGGAGTGTTGCGACGACATGAAGTACCTAGGGGGGTGGAGGTGGTGAAGGTAGAGGGGACCAATCTTTCTTGTGGCATTCAGAAGTGCAAGTCGAACATTTGCAGCACTGGTCTTCTCTTGCGCTAGATGATGGATCTGGGGAAGCCAATTCCTCTGACAACAATCGCTTCAGGTTGTAGATGACGATGTCCTTGAGGTAGTCGATGTACTGTTGATAGGGATCAATAGCTGGTGGATTCACCCATTACGAGAAACCACCGTTCTCTACTTGGGTGGAGTACTGCAAAAGGCAAGAAAATGTTACCAAACCAAAAAAAGATATGAACAAATATATGGACATTGCTTACCCATGCATGTGGGCAGTGCCAGAAGTGACGACTGGAGTTGTTCCATCCATGGTACACTTGTATCACGCAGAACTCATCGTGTGAACACCTAGGCCACAACACTGTTTGCTTCGGTGCATAACTTCTAACATCACGGATCGATCTGAAGTCACTCTTGCCTTTCAGTGGGAAATTGACTTCGAAATCTTCTGATTGTTGATGCCACAACTCAGGACCGAAACCGTGTTCATCTCCACTCCACGAAGCCATTGCCTAATGTTGTGAGAAGAAGGCAATGGATTGAATGGTGCTACATATAGGTAGAAGAAGGAGGGTGGCTGGGTGGTGAGCCCTTGATCCGTGGGAAGGGAAACAAAGCAGTGACTCAGAGAAAACACACCCTAGTACTAGGGCACTATCGCTTTGTGGGCCAGTCGATCCGTGGGAGGGGAACGTGTTAGTGACTCGGAGGAAACACAACGACTCTGCATATTACAGTTACTGTAACGAAACACACGTAATGGATAAAACACTCTCTAATGCAGTTCGATTAAAGTTCTTAAGGATACAAACCGAGGACCCTAGTTGACGATGTCATCAAATCCGACTGATACAGTTCGGCAAATACTCTAGGTCTACTGAGTACAATGGGGGTATTTCCCCTTCCTCATGGCATCCGGTCCAACTGCCTTGCCTTGACAAGCCCTCTCCCTCTTCCTCTATCTATCGGCTTCACAGGCCTGGGCCGCTTCACGTTCTCTCATCTCCTGACGATGGCACATTTCCTTCTGCTCCTCCTTTTTCTTCTCTCTTTTCCCACTCAACCATGTGGAACCACATCTCCCTTGCATCACGGGCTTCTCCCTCTACGTAGCTCTTATCGAAGTTGACTTCTCGGTATCTAGCCACTGCATGAAATCACAAAGAGGAGGTGGAGTCTTTTTCCAAAGACATGTCAGCAAATTTTAAATCACAAATGACAATTGAATAATTGAGAAATGTAGTAAGTCTTTACTTTGGCTCTAAGGTTGCGGTCGAATGGCTGGATCGGGTCGTGCACATAGTTAGCGCACGTGAAGAACCTCATCCTGTAGGCGTACCCCAGAACCTTGCACCTAACAAGCTGTCAATTATCACCGCAGAAGCACATAGGAGTGTCGATCCCATGTGGCACCTCGACATTGTTCTCCCTCTTCGTGAGGAAGTCCAAGTCCAACTCAGGACCTGAGAAGGCCATTGCAAACCTGCAGAACAAGATTAGAACAATCAGAGGCAAAAAAATAATACAACTGAATCAACATAAATTATTAAAAAAAGAATAGAACAATCACTAGCAAAATAATACAAATAGGAGTTCAATTATTACAACACAGTACCATGCATAAGTTCATACAAGAAATATAGTTTAAATATTACAAATTCCTAAATTAAAGGCCTTAACATCACAAGCAACTATGATAATCTAAATCCTGTGTTGGTCCTACGCCCACATCCACGTCCGCGTCCACGTCCGGATGGGGGTTGGGATGGTCCTGAAGTTGCTGATGAGCCCACACTGGCCGTATCGTAGGTGGTGCGTTGCAAGCATAACTTGTGGCTGTGCACCTGTTGTACGTGTGAGCCGTGTTGTGGCACTTGTAGCACATCACTACCGGAGGTCTAGCTTCTGCTTCACCCATGTTGTTCCTAATCCTCCTCTTCTTCCGTCTTCCAACACCTTGGCACAACTAAGGATCTGGATTTGGTATGTGCACAACATTTTCTTTGGGGTTCTTAGTAAAAGTACCCTGCACGAGGTAGCCTTGAATTGTTCGGTCCCAAATGTTCTGAACAGTTTCCTTGGCGTAGACCATGGCACGTACCTATGGTAGCTGAATTGTTGCAGTTCATAGCGTACAACAATCACATGTGAGCAGGGGATGTGTAGTAGCTGCGGCTTCCGGCATGTACATCTGCATATTTGGTTGCCAAGTTCAGAAACTTGATGTGTCTTTTCACGGGAAGGGCCTAGGTGCATTTTCTCTTCGCACTCAACCTCATAGCTCCACATAATTTCATTGTGATCAGACTGGTGCCAAGGTTGCGCTGTGACCTTGTGTTTAAGTGCTTTATCCTGAGCCTTGGTCAGACACTCAGTCATTCTTGCGCGATATCTCATTTGAGTGTTCCTCAGAACCTCATCCGCTATCTTGCTCCTAGTGTAAAAATACAACATTGTACGAAACATAAAAAACTCAATGATGCCAACTAGAGGAAGAGGTCTTGCACCGCAAAGCACACAGTTGTATACCTCAGCAAAATTAGTGGTCTTTATCCCATGTCTTGCTCCGCTCTCGTCAAACATGAGACACCACTTCTCTTTAGGTTCATTCTGAATCCACTAGCTGAAGGTCTTCACAGCATGCCCTCTTCTGCGCCTGACTTGAGGGCCATCTAATCCCACATCCTCGAGAGACATTGGCTCCTCTCCAGGTTCGGGATTCACTGGCCTCTTTTCTATCTCCTCTGATGCCTTCTTTGTCAGCTCATCTAATTTCTTCCAGATGACATCAAACTTCTTTTGCTGGGTCTGCTCACACAACTGCTCAAACAATTTAGATAGGGTCTTATTCTTGAACTGACTGTGGAAATTTGCTTTCATGTGCCTAACGCACCACCTGCTCTTAACATCTGGCCCCAATGGAGCTCTATATCGCTCTGTGCTGCCCTCTTTCATGTCATTGATTGCTTGCAAAATAACTTTGTGCCTATAGTGTATCACACACACATCCTACACCTTCTGGACCACCATGTTCTTCAACTTCTCAAGGAACCAGTATCAACTGTCACCATTCTCCCATTCCGCAAATGCAATGGCCAAAGGAAACAACTGATTGTTACTATCAGCTGCCCCAACTGTCAGGATTATTCCTTTGTATTTGGCTGTGAGAAAAATGCCATCTATGCAAATGACCAATCGACACACTTTGAAAGCCCCAATGCAGGCACCCAATGCCAAGAATGACCGTTGAAGCACAAGCTTGCCTGGTTTCTCCACACAAGGATAGTCCTTGATATCATAGTAGCTGCCAGGATTCATATGAACTATTGTGTGTAGCAAGCTAGGCAAATTGTGGTAGGATGCTTCATAAGTACCCCACCTATGCTCCAACACCTTCTTCTTTGCTTGATATGCATTGCCATAACCGATGGTGTACCCAAATTTTTCCTCAATTGCACCGATAATTTCCTTCAGTGCATAATCAGGGCAATTCACTATGTGAGGGTGCATGTGGCTTGCAACAAAATCGGCTGAAATGTTTCGGTGCCTTGCATCAATAAGATCAAGGGTACAAGTCTTTCACTTCTTTCACCTGTAAGTAATTATCCCAGTTCCCCATATATGCATACACGCGAAAAGAACAATCATCCTTCTTGCAACACACATCATATATCCTAGGAGAGCTCTTGACTACCCTAAACTCCCTGTGTGGAGTAAAGGTGGACCACTGCTTCACTGCATCCTTCAGATGTGCAGTACTAGGGTACATAGCACCTTCACAAACCTCATTCTCTGTGTACTCCCATGGCACATTCTCACCACTATTAACAGTACACCGAGAGAAATCGTAGTTCCGCCAATGCAAGGGCACATGATCCTCCTCCTCCTCCTCCTCCTCCTCCTCATCATCATCATCATCATCATCATCATCATCATCATCATCATCATCATCATCATCATCATCATCACCACCACCACCATCATCATCATCATCATCATAATCATTTGAAGAGTCCTCTTCCAATGCACATTCATCAGCTCTCAACTCTCTCTGATATTGTCTCATCACCTCTGGGTTTACTTCTCCCTCATCAATAACACTAGTGACAATATAACCTCTAGATGGCTGCTCACCCTCAGAATCCCCTTCTTCCTCCTCTTGTTGTTCACCTTCTTCAGCACCTTCCCTTCACCACCTCCCCCCTCGTCCACATCCTCAGCTTTCTCATGCACTTGACTGCTAGACCCACCCTTCTGGTAAACTTGGACATACAAAATCACAAACAAACCAATTCGGCATGCATTTCTAATAAAACTCCTCCATCGTGGAGTCCCTTCAAGTGGCACGAGCTCCCAATACACTACTGCACTTCTATTGATTAGTGCCATCACCGACAAGCATTGGTGCTCTAAATCTACTAAAAATGCCTTGACCAGCCAGTTGCTTATAGCCTCCCAAGTTCTTTCTCCTACTTTTGTAACATTTTTCTCAATTGAACTATAATTTGATAAGTCAACTCCTTGTGGACCATATATAATTTCTCCAATTCCATAATATAATTTGATTGTGACTGTCTTTGATATGTCTAATTCATAATAAAAAGTAGTAACTGCTATCAAATACTACATCCAGGGACTAAGGCACAAATAGACTTATATCTAAACTAAATTAACAAACCAATCAGCCGCAATCTACACACTTAACAGTAAATATGTTACGTAATACGAACTACAACTATAGATCTATACTCTAGAAATCTATACCATACAAAAATCTACAGAAATCTAGAGTACACTGAAATAGAAATTAGTGAAATTAGTGAAATCAGTGAAATACCTGCAACGAAGCGAAGAAGCAATAGAGCTTCACTGCTCCGCAACCTCCACCTCCCTTCTTCTCCTTCTCAACCCTAACACTACAAACATGACTTCTATAATACTACAGATCTAAATAAACACATTGAATCACTAATTACGCTTTTTAAGTATAGGTGCTAAAAGAGTTGAAGTTGATGAAATACTAACCAATGAAGCGAAGAACTGGCAGAGCTTCGCTGCTCCGCCCCCTCACTCTCTTCTCCTTCCCAACCCTCTCTTTCTTTTTTCCCGAATTTTTATGACATTTTTGGGCTAATTTTCGGCTTTTATAGAGGGAGAGACCTACCGCCGTAAGTCACGGAGGCTGCCAGGCCCCTACCGTCGTGGGCTACGGCGGTTGGTCATGTCGTCGTAGCGCACGACAAATAGTCCTCAACCATCGTGGGCCACGACGATTGACCATCACGCCCTTGGGGGCCCGCGACTGTTGGCCCAACCACCGTGGCCCATGGTGGTTTATGACGCCCCAGGTTTTTAATTAGCGTCATTAACTCTAATGACCGAATCAGCTGAGTCAAACCTGCTGACGTGGTCAAACCTAGGTCAACCTGGGTCATCACCTCGAAAACCGAGCCGACAACCCTTAGTGATCCCCTTGACAAAGTCAACACACCCTGGTGGTCAACCATTGGTCAAAGACATTGTCAATTCCCGCTTAAATCCTGACGTCGGTGAATGCCTTCCGGAACTTTTGCCGCGTTCTCCAAATTTCACCTAAACACTTCAAAACCTACCAATACGTAAGTTTTCCAGTTTGTCGAGGGACACAACTTTCATGTAGATTGGCATTTCAAATTTTGAATGGAATTTGGTGCAAAACGTGGTCAACTAACAGCAGCTCCTGTTCACCAAGACATGGCGACATTCAAAGTTTGGCTACATTTTATGCAAAATCCGTGGAGAAAAACACCCTAGAGCCTTTGTAAAAATTGTAGAGGATAGTGAGATCTACAACTTTCCTATTCACTAATTTGTGCACTTCTATACAAATTTTTGGGGGTGTAGGCGTTCAAACTGGGGTGCAGTGTCACAAGGTCGGGCCGGCCGACGACGCGCCGCGCGCGCGCCCGCCTCGGCGTCCGCGCCCCACGCGCGCCTTCCCAAGGCACCCTACGCCTTCCCAAGACCCTTGAAGTCCGCGCACGCCACGTGTTGCTCTCGTACACGCCACCGGTCGCGCCACCCTTGGCCCAGCGGTCCGCCCGCTGTTCTGTCCTGCACACGCGCGCCAGCCGAGGCGCCGACGTACCGCGGTGAGGACCCCCCTACGCCACATGAACCGCCTATAAAACCGTCTGCGTCTTCTCGTGCGTGAGCCCACGACCACCACTACCCCGGCCGCTCCGCCGCACCCGCATGGCCGCCGCCGCCAATCCCACCCCGCACTCACTCCTAGGGTCGACCAACTACTCCAGCGCCTTCCTTAGGGCTCGTGGGAGCTCGAGCTACCCCGCCCCGCCCGGCATTGCCTCACCTCGCCGTAGTGTCCCAGCCGCAGTGCCTATCGCCGCCTTGCACCGTCGTGGGCAATCGTCGGCCTTTCCTCCGCCCCGTCCGGGCGAGGGAATCGAACCTAGGCTAACTCCAGGCCACCCTCTGCCCGCTCTTGGCTGACTGCAGCCGCTGGCCTCGCCAGGTTCCGGCGAGCCGCTGGCCTCGCCAGTTTCCGGCGAGCCGCGCCGGACACCCCCCCAAGGGCCCAATTGCGAGCCAACGAATCTTTCCAGGGGCCGGAGTGCAAAGCAACGACCTTTTTGTAAGACTTCAATTCTTTCCAGGGACTTGGTAGTAAAGCTGTAACTTCAATAGTATATGAGTTTTGCTGATCCTTAGAAAATCCATAGAAAATCGTAGAAAATTCAAAAAAATGCGAACCCAATTTTGTTGGATTCCTGGTGAAAATTACTACAACTTTTGTTATTCTTTCCTGAACTGTTTCCTGATACTTTTTGCATGAAAAATAGAAATGTGAAAAACCTAGATACGTTGTATCTCAAAATCTACAAGTCCTATGTAGCTAATTTTTGAATATGTTGTGTGTGATGTCATGACTAGATCTTGTACCAAAAATTGCAGAAAATTATGTTGTAAATGTTTTTATATAAATTGGTTTCTATTTAAGCGGAATCTGTCCAAATGATTTTTATGGCTAAAAATAATTAGATTTTTGTGACCAACTTCTGCATGTTATATTTTTATGCCAAAATGCACCCTTGGTGAATTAATCACAATTTTATAATTTCCAAAAATATTTATTCTTGAAATATGCTGGTTTTTCTTTGTAATTGCATAAGTCAAGTTTCAGAATAGTTATAGGAGTATATGCTGCATTCCTAGGTTAGTTTTGAACCATATAACATGTGTGAGAAAGTTTGGATCAATTTGATGGATATTCATTTTTGTGTGTATTTACCTTGTTTTACTAGCTAGCTTTTGATATTTTCAAAATAACTAATTTCCTAGCTATCCTAAGCATGCATGTGTGTCCAGTGGCTTGTTATAGGTGGCTAGTGCTTAATAAGCCCTTCCACTGAATTTTATT
Organism: Cenchrus americanus; assembly: GCA_947561735.1. Lineage (NCBI taxonomy): Eukaryota > Viridiplantae > Streptophyta > Magnoliopsida > Poales > Poaceae > Cenchrus > Cenchrus americanus. The sequence goes on from OX387241.1 coordinate 256,655,821, forward strand.
AATTAATTTTAGGAACAAAGCCATGGAAGCAATTTAAGGCTTAATAGTCAACTAAATGGGAAAAATCACCAAACCACTTTTGATGACTTTGTGTGTGATGAAAATCATTTTTAAAAGATAAATACCAACCCATTGCTGTATGTGCAGTTAAATTAAATTATTTACATATATATGTACACAGTCACTATCAAAAAGAATAATTAATAAAGAGCTGCATATTGTTCCGTTTTGGAAGAGTTTGCTGAATGTATTCTTATCTAGGTGAATGTGGTCAACCATGCACCCCATGGTTTTCATTTGTTGATCGTAATTTATTAAATCAAAAATCGTTGAATAAATCTTGCATTGGCATCTTCGTGTAGATCTTCCTGACGGTAGATATACGCTCGTGCCGGAAGGAGGAGACGAAGGTGCAGACGAAGAGCTGCAGTACGTGGGCGTAGCTCAAGGCCTGGACCAAAGTCCAGGAGGGCCCAAGGCCAACCTTGCCAGCGAAGGTAAGCCCCGGATAATTAACCCCGTCTTTTAAAATTATGTAATTATGTTTTGCTATGATTGTGCATTTACGTTTCAGGAGTTGAATTGAAACCCTAGATGCATGATCCCTAGGTACCTATGCTCTATCACTAGTATGGTAGGTCGATAGTTGCTCTGCCATAGGACCCGATAGAAGTCGAGTGATGATCGTCACTTGCGAGAGTAGGTTCTTATGTTGAATCATAAGATCTTTATAAATGGATTGCTCATGTGGTAAGAGCATGTGATTTGGGCTCCGGTCCAGTGGCTTTCGTGGGCTAAGCTTACCGGTAAGCCTAGTACCTTAATGAGACGGTGCGGGAACTTACTATTACTACTCCCGAGGAATCACCTAACTGGCTAGCTACCGGGAAGGGGGGGGTGCATGTGTGAGACTGGATGCCTCGCGGGGTGTGCCAGTTAGCCTTGTACCCAGGACTGTAAGATTCGATCTCAACCCGGGGATTTTTGGGAACTGCCTGGATGGTTGTCCTCGCGGGGCACCCTACCGTGTGCTTAGGTTTACCTTGCAAGGTTTAAATCAATCGATTGTCGGCCTCTCACCGTCATCCGAGACTGCTTTATCAACTGGCCATGGTATCCCGTAATGATGGAACTTGGTGAATATTGATGTATGAATTAATTACTTGTACAATTCTTGATTGAATTAGTTGGCACACTTAGAAATGGTAATCAACTGGAATTTGTGCTAAAATATCGAAAGTAAGGACATACTCGTTGATGCTTTCAGCAAAGGAAATCCACCAGCCATAAAGCCTCTCATGTCTAGAGTTTGGTGACGTAGTTATCACCCAACGGTTAAGTCTTGCTGAGTATTAGTATACTCAGCCTTGCTTTAAAACTGTTGTGCAGGTGCTATTGACCGGGTGACTGACAACAAGTGATGGCATCACGAATGGCCTCCTGTGATGCTTACCGTTGCGCTAGTTTATTTTATTTCCGCTGTTTTCCGAACTCTGAACCTTTACTTCATGTCTTGAACAATGGTGTGTAATAAATCGGATTTAACTCGTGTTGTACTCTGGACTCGCCTTCGCGTGAGTTTTAATGCATATGTCGATCCTCTGTAAGAATTCCAAGTGATTTACTGGGCGTTAACCCGACAACTATCGACAGGATGATACTTTACTCATTTAATGACTAGAGTGGATTGGTTTTAGGCGATAGTACGGTATTTTCCTAGGCGGGTTGTCACATGGTTGGACCTCAAACCGCCATGGGCCACGACAGTCGCCGTGGGCCATGACGATTGGTTGTCAAAACTGACAAATTTTGAAACGGTCGTATAATTTTGCAAAATCATTGAAAAATATTTTAAAAAAAATCTTGCATTGAACTAAAGCTTCCACGCAACAAAATTAAACATCGGGACACATTAGGTGTTGGCATCTCGAAGGTAGATCAAACGGTAAACCAGGTAGATTGCACGAGAACCTGATTGATCTCATGTTGTACATATATGAAATACTTTTTATAATAGAACAAATGTAAAGGAAATGGTCGAGGTTTTGTCTTCTGCATTGTGATAATATGTATGATAAAAAATGATACTCCATCCATTATAAAATTGTAGGTTATTGGGCATATCAGATTCATAGATTTTTGCTTTTTATCTAGATATCCAAATTGTATGTCTAGAGATAGTAGATGTCCGAGTGAAAACTATAAATCTAGAAATGTCAAAAAAACCTATAATTTAGAAAAGATGTAGTAGTAACAAACTTTCTTAAAAACTCAACCCCATTAGAGAAAACTATCAAAAATGCTTATAATCAATCACATAGATCAGAGGTGAACTTATGGATATCCACTTAATCGAAAATGTGATGTGTGCGAAATATGGACACCACCACGCAAAAGTCACCTCCGGGTTTCACGAACAAGTGATTATGGTGATTCTTGGGCGACTCGGTGGCGGCCGGGACTCTGGCGACGCTCTTTGATCTCCCCGATCTGGAGCGACGGCGGACGCCCTACTGTAGGGGACTACTCTGCCTACGTGAGTTCTGCCGTGGTGTCTGCACTCATGGGTGCATCGATCGTCTACTGCCGTCCGTCGTTCTAACTTTACGAGTCCGCCGCCTGGGTGCCCTCGTGAGAGACTCCAACAACTTTGGGAAGGAAAGTACAATATCTGATTCTTGGCTGCGAAAATATCCAGGGTTTAACCCTTGGTATTAGCCGCCGCCGCTCTCATAGTAGATCGGTTTGTCTGCTTTTTCTTCCACCTCGCTAGGGTTTTCCGCCGCTGCCGTCTTGCTACGGAAACAGTGGGGGTGACAAAGGGAAACCCACTGAGGGATCTACCCACTCGAAGCTGTCAACGTAGTTTGCTGCAGTTGGCGCTCCCGAGTGCTGTGGAGGAATCGAACTTTGCGAGGTCGAAGATGGTTGTTGACACATTTTATCTATGAATTTTATTTCTCACGTTCATTGGAAAAAGGACTAAAATATAATTAGATCACCTTATTAGGTTTTATATTGACAATTTCCATGAGTTTTGGTGAATCTATGAATTTATAGGGACTATTCAGAAAATATGCAAAGAAACCACTCTAGAAGACTCCAGAAGGATCCGGAACTCAACGTGACTTAGCACCTAAGAAAGAAGCATCTAGAGGGATCAAGGACCCACCTGGCCAAAGTGGGCCCAGAGAGGGCCCACCCCATCCCGAGTGGCCTGGTAGTGGGGCCGACCGGGCCCCCTGGTGCGAAATGGCCCCGGCTTCTGGAAGCTTCCTCCACCGCCTATGATGATCAATCCAAACCACAAGTTTAGGTCGGTTTAATCCTACGACGCACGTCTACTTCTTAGAACTATATAAGCAGCCCCCCTGCCCCATGGCAGAGGCATCTGAATCTGGCATACATCAAATCAAGTGACCAAGTCAGAGACACTATCCCTAGAAACATCATATAGCAAAGTAGCTAGCTAGTTTAGATCTAGGAGGAGGAAAGGCTTCTACTTGGCACCTGATCGTCTAGAGGCTGATCGAGATACTGATCTAGCTTCTCTCTTGTAAGATATTGTCTAGTTCCTTACATTTGTTATACAAACATATGTTCTTATCAATGATTATATTCGACATTATATGCTTTGGTGTTTATTATGATTACATGTTTAGCATAGTTGATTTGCCTTTATATTCATGTATGGAGTCGTATAGCCCTCACCTAGATCATTTGTTAACATGGGTGAAAGGTAAAGACACTGTAAGCGTGGTTCTTATATTGTATTTATCTGCGATTGCACCCTATATGTCGGGTCGTGTGGTAGATCGTGGTGGTGACAACACTATTGAGTCCTTCATAGTCCACCCCCTGTATATAGGACTAGTGGAGCCTTATACTATTTGGGTTGTTTCAAGTTTCGGCCTTGATCCTCCTTGATAGTCTCCCCATGCATTAATATAATAGTTCTTCTTCCATGATTGCTAAATGTTTGCATTAATCATAGTTTGATTGACATATAGTTTAGAATTACCGAGGAGTATCCTCTCTAGCTAGACTTTGCTATGTTTCTCTTGTTATAATGAAACTTTCTAGCTGCTCATGATGTTATGACTTGAACAATGCTATCATTACCTATATTTTTATGTGACTTACCCCTGTTTATAGCAATTGATATATTTTGGCCACTCTACATTATAAAACTGAGAGATGAGCATGTATCAGCCATTATGGATTAGAAAGACTTCTTTCCCTGTGGTAGAATATAAATACGATACTTGGTTTTACTCCTGGTTAAAATGCTACAATCGTATATTCATATCTATGCGCTTGCGGATACCCTATTTATATTTATCTTCTTTTCTAGAGATCCAAGGCATATGTAAGAGTACCATATCCATGCGTTTTCAGGCACACTTGTCAGGGATGACAACCTATATCGAGTTGTGCTATGAATCGTGCTGGAAATTATCTTTTAGTTTATCTGAAAGCAACATCCGATATACATTTAGCATCATGTTAATATATACCTCTACATTTCTGGTGTCGTCGATAGAGATGGGTCTTATATCCATTTCTAGTCGATGACATTAGTAATGTCAACAAGCATTTTTGGCGCCGTTGCCAGGGAAATAAAGTCTATAGCCTAAATGAAAAAGTTTCAGTAATAGCATGCATGCATCTCTCACACATAATGTATTGAGAATCCAAATAATCATTGCTTAAATAGGCTTACCCTTGTTCTTTCCACTTTTGTCTATCTTATTTCAGGGTAATGTATGAATAAGAATCTTCCGAAAAACTTCATTTCAAATCCAGAGAAAATCTTAAGGAAGGCAAGGTCAAAGCCGAGGTCTCCTGATTCTTAGCCCACGACTTTTGCCTTGGGAGATTCAACAGCGCGAAGCTTAACACCCACGTTTGAAGTAATGGCAAACAAGTGCCTATGTGAATACTTCGCACCGACTCTGGACAACATACGTACTAGTCCGATAGTCGCTGTAGGAGATGCTGCTTTTGAGCTCAAGCCTGCGGTGATCAACATGGTACAAGGTAGCCAATTTTGTGGAAAAGCTCATGAAGATGCCAACAAACACCTTCAAAATTTCTTGGAGATATGTAGCACCTTCACGATCAAATATGTGCCAAGTGATGCAATCCTACTTCACTTATTCCCATTCTCACTATTGAGCGAAGCAATGGTTTTACTCTAACAAAGACAAATTTACAACTTGGACATTGTGTTCTACTGCCTTTCTGGCAAAGTTCTTTCCTATAGGTAAAACCAATGCCTTACAAAGGAAATTTCAAGTTTCCAGCAGCAACACGAGGAATCTGTTCCTGAAGCATGGGAGCGCTTTCAAGACTACATTTTAGATTGCCCACATCATAGAATGGAGAACTGGTTGCTCTTGCAGATCTTCTACCACGGTCTCTCTACCAACACCCTTGAAATGATGGATGCTGCAGTTGGAGGTGCTTTCCTGTCCCTTACACTTACTCAAGCTACCAACCTTGTGGAAAAGATGGCGTCCAATCAAGCTTGGAACGAGGAACGTCAACCCCGCAAGAAAGAAAGAGGAATGCACCAACTCAAGGAGGTAGACATGCTGTCTGCCAAAATGGATTTACTGATGAAGTGGCTCGAAGACAAAGCCCATGAGAAGAAGGAAGTCATGCAACTCTTCGAATCCTGTATGACACGTGAAGAGTGTGGAAATACTATACACTCAGGGAGTCAATGCCCTCAGCTGGAGGAGGACGTGAACTACATCAACAACAACAACCAATATCGTCCCCAGCAGAATCAAGGATGGACTCAGCAGAGGACCAACTACTCAGGTGACTATTCAGGTAATTATCAAGGTAATAATTCTTCCAATAATTTCTCACCTTTAAAAGACTTAGTTCAAAACCTGGATAATCTGTCTAAGAAGTTAGCTTCCAATGATAAAATGCTCGAAACTATTAGTAATAAAATGGAAAGTTTTTCTTCTGCCATCAAGAACCAACATAGCTTTAATAAAATGCTAGAATCTCAGATTTCTCAGCTGGCATCATCTGTTCCCATGGCTAACCCAGGTAAGATTCCGGGCCAGCCGGAAGAACTAGAATCTGCAAATCTTGTCGATATCTATTCTGCAGATCTGTGTTCGAGTAACACATAAGAAGGCCCAAGATGGAATGACTGGGGCATGCCCACCAAAAGAGGAGATCCAGGAAGGCCCATCATCACCACCACTATTGGAGCCTACACCTTCAAGAATGCACTTTGTGACTTTGGGTCTAGCGTCAACATAATGCCTAAGGTAATATATAAGAAAATTAATGGTTCACCTTTATTGTATACAACCATGTGCTTGCAGCTTGCAGACCTGTCACTTTGCCACCTCGAGGGCATCCTAGACGACGTATGTCTAGGGGTAGAACGCTCCTACGTGGCTGCCGACTTCGTTGTTGTCGAGACTGGGGGAAGTGAGAATGCTCCAAACATTTTGGGACGTCCTTTCCTTGCCACAGCCACAGCCACAGCCATCATCTACTCCGATGCCGCTAAGATCATCTTCACCATCAATGGGAGAAAGGAGAGATTCAGTTGCAAGAACAAGATGTTAAAAGTTCCTGCACACCCTCGATATCCTTACCCTCAAGAACACAAGCCAGTTGTCGAAGAGAAGAGAAGAGATAGAAGGAGGAATGAGAAGAACAATCAACCTCAACCGCATGTGAGGGAAGTTTGGATGATCAACACGATTCAATCATAGAATAAGAACCTGTTCCCTTCACCATTACTGCGAAAGCTTGAAGACCCTGGAGTTCCATCAATCCATTGCTCCATCAATCAATGGAATTTCCAACGAGCTGTCTGGGACACAGGATCGGGCATCAACCTAATGTCTAAGGTAACCTATGAATTAATATATGGTGACCTGCCTTTGTATTCCACAAACATAATGTTGCAGATGGTGGATCAATCACAACGTTTCCGGAAGAAATTGCACGAGATGTACCTGTCAAGATAAAGGACAATTATGTCCTGACTGACTTTTTAGTCATAGACATGGGAGATGAGCAAGATCCCCCCATCGTGCTTGGAAGACCGTTCCTGAACACAACAAGAGCAATCATCTACATCAGGACTGGCAAGATCCACTTACAGTTCAAAACTGAAAAGGTACGCTGCTACTTCAGTACTTATACTAATCCTGAGCAGCCCAAGAAGAACAAGACGCGGAGACGCCTTCAGAGATTACAACGCAAGATGAACACAAAGTTGACGGATGTTAAGAACATTGAAGAAGAGATTATGGAAAAGTCCGCTCAGCTTCTACCAATTCAGTATTTTGAACCTGTCACTCCAGAAAGGTCTCCACCGAAGAACAAGTTTGGAGGAAGAAAGATCAAAGTACACCTTCGGAAGACCAATCACTACCCGCGTCATCAACTGATCAATCAATGGCCACTATATCCATGCCATGAGAGTAAGTACTCTAAACTCTCGCCGAGAGGTAACTCGGTATTTATCTTTATATTCTGCACTGCATATTTAGATTAGCATGTTTATTTCCCTATACCTGCATTGAAAAAATTATAAAAATATTTTCTGCTTTTGCGTTCTTTAAGGCCCCATGTACTCCGTACCGTGGCGGCATAAATTTTTTTTGCATTCGCATGTTTTTGTTTTAGCATCCCTTTTGTATATAAAAATTCACAAAAATACGTGGGCACATGAAGGTCCACACATTTCAGGAAAACCCTAAAAGAAGTGGCACATGAAGGCTCACAACATAATCCTAGAATTTGCTCCTTCGGGTATGTGAAAAACAAATATTTACAGGGAAATTAAGGAAGACCCGAAGGCCAGCAAGTTTCAAGGATAAATCAAGGACTACTTCAAGATCCAGCTTGGGGGAGAGCACCCCTAGTTATCACGATAAGTATCACTATCCTATGTTTTGAGCTAGTTATTTGAGTTTTAGTTAAAGGTCTTAGTTTGAATAAAATGCTAGAGTCTGCTAGTTGGTTTTTCTCTTTAATAATGATCTTGATGATATATGCTTGGAGATGATGAATAGTTGCTCCGTCGTAATTCCTTTTAAAAGTGCTTAGTTTTCAGACCTAGATTCTCCTCAAGCTTAAATGCTTAATATGCTCTAAACCCAAAACCTGTGCAAGTACATGCTTAATCTGAGTCTAGGCTTTGAAAGATGATTCATTAAAAGTTGAGTTGCTATCGATCATTTTCCTAGAGAAGCTTGATTCCTTGATTTATCTTAAAAATCATGAAATTGTATATGATGAGTTCCTGTGTCCATGATCCTTAAGAGCTTGTCATACACATCAAGATCATTCCATTCCACCATTTATGCTGCTTCTGACATGGAAGTACGTATTTTCCATAAAGCCATATAGTTCATGCAACTCTAGGATATATCTCTTTCAATGTTAAAAAGGATTCTGGGGCTACATTAAAAAAAGAAGAGAAGAAAAAGTAAGAAGAGAGAGAGGGAGAGAAAAGGACAAGTGTCATACTAGGCGAGAAGGGCCTACCTCCCTAAAAAAATAAATTTAGAGATGAATAATGGACACGTGTCCGAGGGCGAGTAGAGCCCACATCTCTAAGGAGAGAGAAAAATGGACAAAAGTCCGGGGCGAGTAGAGCCCACCTCTCCAAGAATGGAAAGCCCAAATCTTAAAAATCTTAGAAAGAGAGATATAGTCTAAGAGCTAGGCTAAAAGGCTTACCACCTTTCACCCTCATCCATCCATCACTATCATCCATATCTTTCTAAGTGTGACCCCATGCTTGAGAAGGTCATACACAGGATCTCTGAGTTTTATCTGAGAAAATGTGCAAAACCCCAGGATGGTAGCTGATCAAAGAATTTGAGAGATACTGCTTGACTTGATTGTTTTGTCTTTTATTTGCTCAAGATTTATGAAAAGGCTATGTTAAAGGTTGAAGGTAAGAGAGAGCAATCTTGTTGAGGAGAATTGGTGTTTTTGAAAACCATAGTACTTTTGAGGTGTAAGAGTGTTGTAGCAACTTCTGATCCTACTAATGCATATCTTTGCTAGGGACTAGTAAAGGGTAAGCTTGGGGGAGTTTGTTGACACATTTTATCTATGAATTTTATCCCTCACGTTCATTAGAAAAAGGACTAAAATATAATTAGATCACCTTATTAGGGTTTATATTGACAATTTCCACGAGTTTTGGTGAATCTATGAATTTACAGGGACTATTCAGAAAATATGCAAAGAAACCACTCTAGAAGATTCCAGAAGGCTTCGGAACTCAACGTGACTTAGCACCTAAGAAAGAAGCATCTAGAAGGATCAAGGACCCACCTGGCCGAAGTGGGCCAGAGGGGGGGCCCACCCCAGCCTGTCACACCCGGTTTCCAAAACAAACCTAGTGCTACCTATTTGTAATGCAAGATCTAGTTCCGTACATATAGTGACATCATTAGTGAATAACAGAAACAATACCACGTAAAGAAAGAGAGATTATCAAATATTTACAGCAGAATCCTAGGAAGCAAAGGCTCCAAACTTCACAGGCAATCGACCGGGGGTTGCGTACGCCTAGCACCATCTTCCAGACTTCGTACACCTTATTTTTCTTTCTCTGAGAAGCGATTAGCAAGGATGAGTACACTTATGGTTGGTACTCAGCAAGGCCACGAAAATTAACCAGAAAGCAATTTAAAGTCCATCTTTAAGTATATTGATCATGTGAGGGTCCAGGCCACTCTTGACCGTGAGCACGGCTGTTATAACAGTTTTACACTCTACAGAGGTTGTACACTTTCACCACAAGTCGCGTAAAAGTTCCGAAGAACTTTGAACCCAACCATGCTGTGCAAAAGTAGGCACAATACCACACTTCCGAGGTGTGGTTGCATAGGGACGCTACGAGGCCTTTACAAAGAGTCCTCCCATGTGTATTAGTCCATAGTAGCACGTCGTAGAGGCTGTCTTTCATACCCTCCTTCTACCCTCGGACCAGGTTAGCCTAGAAGAGCATTTCTGTTCCAAAACCTGTCCAGAGTAGAAGAGTCATAAAAGCATTCCTCCGTACCCCAAGCTACTAAGACTAATAGCCACACAAGACTTCTCTAAATAATTGTCCAAGACAGAGCCATATGTCTTGTGGTTGTACTGTCTTCCTGGGTGGTTCTCCACGATTCGATTAATTTATAGTATTCTTGTACTAAAGCATAGGTAGAAGGATGGTTAGGGTCACTTGCCTTTCTCAACAAAAAGCTACTGTTGCTCTTCTGCTCTTGCTCACTTGATCTTTATGATTTCGATCAGCAGCTCGATCTTGTACTCGAAGCAAACATCGAGCACAAACATGCAAAAGCAAATGAGAACAACTAAGAGACAATACACCAAACAATAAAGGCTTAAAAGAGTAGACAGGGAAATGGTTTGGTTCTAAGAACGCAAACGCAAGAAACGCTGAGAATGGAACTATCGAAGGATTTGAGTTATAACACACAAGACTATGTGCTTGTTGTATTTTAATTAAATAAAGTAGTGTGCATAGGTTATTTCAAAGAAATTCCCTATTTATAATTAAGCAAGTTATATTTATATATAAAAGACGGTGTAAACTTAGTTCAATTTTATTTGTAATTATTCAAGTATGATTTATGCAAATTAAACATTTAATTTTTGAAAGAAGCATGTAGAGCATCTAAGCGTGTAACTTTATGATTGGTGTTGAACTAACCAAATTATAATTCAAAACACATTTATATTCATATTAATCAAGTTAACATTTAATTTGAAAGCTCGGGATAGACCTATGTTGCTTTTATTTAGAAAGCAAATTGCATAATCAACTTAAGTTTGATTATAAAAACGAGGTATATCTCTAATTAACTTTTAATTGAAGAAATGTTTAATAGGTATTAATCATATTAAGTTTCTTATGAAAACACGTGTTGAACTCTAATCAGATTTTAATTAGAAAAGCATATGTATAAGGATTTAATCATATTTAATATTAAAATAAATTATAAAGCAAAAAACATGTTCAACATTGGTCCTAACACATTCTTTGAGTTGTTATGAACCTAACACAACTTGAAACGGTAGAAACGGAGCTAAAACGTGAGATCTATGAACTATACAAGCTGCAGGGGTCTAAACACGATTAACTATAGACCGCAGGGGTTAGATTGGAAGATCTGCAAAAGATTAAGGGATAGGGGCTAGCAAGTAAAAGAGTTAAGGTGGGATTTATGTGCAAAAGGTGGGATATTTCTAGGGTGTTATGGGCAAAAGTTGCAAGACACAAGCTATAAGATTTTGATTTGGATATTCGACGAGGATCAAAAGGTAAATCTGACATACCTTATCTTCTCTTCACGATGCAACACACGATCCATTTCTGAACGCCATGGTCAGCAGACTGTAGAGCTCCTGGCCATTCCAATCGATGGAATTCCGGTGGGAGGAGGATGAAGGTGAGGTAAAAAGCTGAGAGAGGGAGGCGAGGGGATCACGAGGAGGTGCTCACCAGCAGTAGAGAGACAGCGAGGAAGGAGATCACGGACGGCGGCGCTCCGGTGGTGGTGGCGCTGGGCTCGGCTGCTGCTGCGCTGCGGGCAAGGAGAGGGTGGGAGGAGGTGTGGGGAGAAGCGGGGCTGGAGCTCGCCTTTTATACAGCGGAGAGGGAAGGGGAAGAGCCTACATGGCCTTGGTGGAGGTCGGTACTGGCCATGAATGGCCAGTGATGGTGGAACTTGGTGGAGGCCACCATGAATGGCTTGGAGGCGCTCAGTGGGGGAGAAATTAAGGGGAAGAGGTGGTGGTGGGGTGCGTGCTCTACTAGGCTTTGAATGCTGTGCTCAGTGAAGGAAGGGGAAGAGCTGGGAAGGCCGGGGAGGTGGCGGTGCGGCCAGCCATGGTGGGAGAGGAGCCGCTGGAGGTTGAAGGAGGTGCCGACAGGTGGGTCCGTGGTGTTAGTGACTGGAAGAGAGGGAGAGAGATGGGCTGCCCGTGGGCTGAACTGGGCCGCTGGACGATTTTGACCGCGGAGTGAAGCAAAGGCCGGCGGGAAGAAAAGAGGCCGACTAGGCTGAAAAGAGTGATGCCAGGTTGGGCTAAGAAAAGAGATAGGAGGGATAGGTTCAGGGTGGGTTTTGGGACTTTATGATTTTGAAAGCATACATCAACCAAAAAATCATACAAACGAATATGAATGCAACACTCAGAGAGCCATTTTATTTAATTTATAAAAACAATCAATAAATTTTTCTTATGCTAAATTTCCTATAAAGAAGACAAATGTTGAGAAAATTTTAAAATTATGTCAAAATCATTGCTTAATTATTCTTCCTATTAACATCCTGAAATTGGAAAATTTTAGGGTATTACAAAACTACCCCCTTAAACAGAATCTTGTCCCGAGATTCGCAAAGGCTAGCATGAAACAAGGGTTCAGGTGGTTACCATCAACACTTATTTACAGGGACTATTCAGAAAATATGCAAAGAAACCACTCTAAAAGACTCTAGAAGGCTCCAGAACTCAACGTGACTTAGCACCTAAGAAAGAAGCATCTAGAAGGATCAATGACCCACCTAGCCGAAGTGGGCCCATAGGGGGGCCCACCCCATCCCGAGCGGCCTGGTGGTGGGGCCGACCGCCCCCCTGGTGCCAAATGGGCCCAGCTTCCGGAAGCTTCCTCCACCACCTATGATGATCAATCTAAACCACAAGTTTAGGTCGGTTTAATCCTACGGCGCACGTCTACCCCTCAGGACTATATAAGCAGCCCCCTGCCCCCTGGCAAAGGCATCTGAATCTGTCATACATCAGATCAAGTCGCCAAGTCAGAGACACTACTCCCTAGAAACATCATATAGCAGAGTAGCTAGCTAGTTTAGACCTAGGAGGAGGCAAGGCTTCTACTTGGCTCCTGATCTCTAGAGGCTGATCGAGATACTGATCTAGCTTCGCTCTTGTAAGTTCTTATCTAGTTCCTTACATTTGTTATACAGACATATGTTCTTATCAATGATTATATTCGACATTATATGTTTTGGTGTTTATTATGATTACATGCTTAGCATAGTTGATTTGCCTTTATATTCATGTATGGAGTCGTATAGCCCTCACCTAGATCATTTTTTAACATGGGTGAATGGTAAAGATAGTGTAAGCGTGGTGCTTATATTGTATTTATCTGCGATTGCAACCTATATGTCGGGTCATGTGGTAGATCGTGGTGGTGACAACACTATTGAGTCCTTCGTAGTCCACCCCCTGTGTATAGGACTAGTGGAGCCTTATACTATTTGGATGTTTCAAGTTTCAACCTTGATTCTCCTGGATAGTCTCCCCATGCATTAATATAATAGCTCTTCTTCCATGTTTGCTAAATGTTTGCACTAATCATAGTTTGCATTGACATATAGTTTAGAATTACCGAAGAGTATCCTCTCTAGCTAGACTTTGCTATGTTTCTCTTGTTATAATGACACTTTCTAACTGCTCATGATGTTATGACTTGAACAATGCTATCATTACCTATATTTTTATGTGACTTTCCCCTGTTCATAGCAATTGATATATTTTGGCCACTCTACATTATAAAACTGAGAGTTGAGCATGTATTAGCTATTATGGATTAGAAAGACTTCTTTACCTGTGGTAGAATATAAATATGATACCTGGTTTTACTCCTGGTTAAAATGCTACAATATTCATATCTGTGCGCTTGCGGATACCCTGTTTATATTTATATTCTTTTCTAGAGATCCAAGGCATATGTAAGAGTACCATATCCATGTGTTTGCAGGCACACCTGTCAGGGCTGACAACCTATATCGAGTTGTGCTATGAATCGTGTCGGAATTCATCTTTTAGTTTATCTGAAAGCAACATCCGATATACACTTAGCATCATGTTAATATATACCTCTGCATTTCTGGTGTCGTCGATAGAGATGTGTCTTATATCCATTTCTAGTCGATGACGTTAGTAATGTCAACAATGGTGTTCGATGGTTCGGCAAATGGTGAGGTCACCGCCATGAAAGCTATTGGCGATATGGATAGTGAGGTCGTCGCCATGAAAGCTATTGGCGATATGGCCCAAGACTCCAGCCAGATCAAACTGACTCTGCGGTAGGGAAGCAGATTGTCCTAGTGGCCCGGCCAGGAGAAGAGGAAGCGCAGGAAGGGGAGTTTGATTTTGATTTGTCCATGGAGGAAGGAACACGTGCTCCAACCTAGTTCGCCATGGCATGTTACTATTCAAGGATCATAAACCCTAAAGGTTTGTTTGAGGAGATGGGGGGTGGCATGGCGCCTGAAAACACCTATCACGTTTCGGAAGCTGGGTGACAACAGATTCATTCTGGAGTTTGACAGTGAGCAGCATTACAAGTACGCCCTCAATGGCGGCCCTAGGCGCCATAAGTAGGATGGATTCGGATGTCTGGAAATCCGAATTATCCGTATTTGTATCCGCTAAAAACGTTAATATGGATATTCGTATTCGTATTCGTATTCGTTTTTAATATGGATGTCAGATGGATGTATTCGAATCCGATTTTCAATATTATCAGAATTCGACAATATCCGAAATATCCGACAAAAATGCGACATATTCGACATTATTCGTATCCGCAAAAATAAAGTACCCATAGAAAACATCTAAAATTTATTTATATTACTAAATACTAATTACAAATTATGTTAATTTTAATATTGCTAGTAAAATAATTATTTACACCATTTTAATTATTGAAAATTATATATATGACAACTAACTAATTATGCTAACCTAATATTACTAAATTATATAATGATATTTTTAATTAATTTTGATTTGTCTAATCATAGTAATTTTAAATGCATTATATTATTTAGCAAATAAATAAATTATATTTAAATGTATTTATGTACTTATTTTTACTTATAAAAGATGTTTATATAGTTACAAAATTACTTATTTTATATTTTTTGTCATATATTAATTAATTAATTAATTAATTAATTAATATGTTATTTGCAATAAGATATCTATTATGTATAACGATCATAATTTACTCTCTACTTTTAACATGATTTGATCAATTATAAAACCATCGACAAATGAAATTGATACTCATTATGACTCTATGTTGTAAATTGAGTAAGTATTCGAATGTGAATCCGAATTCGAAATATCCGTTTTGTATTCGTATTCGATAATATTCGTATCCGTATCCGAAATCGATACAGAATGTGGTAAATAGTGACATCCGAATTCGTATCCGTGCGTATCCGATCCGAATCCATCACTAGCCATAAGGGTGATGCGCGATCGTGGTACCCTACGATGGTTTCAGTAGACCATCAGAGATTGAGATCAATTCCATCAATATTTGGGTGAGATTTTATGATGTGCCGGTCACCTTGATGAGCTCGGCATTCACAATGGCCTTGGCTAAAAAGGTGAGCATTGAAGTGCTAGAAGTGGGAGATCGAGTGCGAGATTTTCTGAGAGATCGAGTTGCTCTTCGTTTGGAAGATCCCCTGAAGCTGTCGGTGGAGCTCAAGATTAAAGGCAAAGGGGAGATGAGCTTTGAGGTGAGATATGAAAACACCCCGTTCTTTTGCTTCACCTATGGAAGAATGGGTTACTCGGAAACGGAATGCCCAGAGGAAGAGGAAGACTCGGATGAGGAGGAGGAGTTGCAAACCTCACCAAAGAAAAAGAAATTTGGTGACTGTCTTAGGAAGTCTCTGCCAAAGAGGGGAGAAGAGAGGAAAATCATCATCCCTACAGCACCTTCGCGGGTGAATCGCGCCCTAAATTTCAGTGGTGCGCAATTGTGCAAAATGAGAGGTGCAGTGAGCGCTTCCTCTGAGAATGGAGCAAAACGCAAGGGGAAGGACGGGTTCCTAGACCTAAACAGCAACCTACTTATCCTCCGGATGCCTCACCTAAGAAACTCTCTAGAGAGGTGGTAATGCTCTCTCTAATGACATGGGGAGAGTTTTTGTCAAGGAGAACAGGTCGGATCTCAATGTTTCTTTAGTAGCGATGAAGGACACGGTTTTAGGCTTAAATTCCTTTGCTGACTCGAGCGAACAGTCTGACTCCCGCAGTGTACATGACCGTCTCCTTGTCCCCAAACTGCACACACCTAAAGTGACAGTGGAGAGGAAGCTGAGTTTGAAGGTTCCTATCAGGAAGGAGGAGATTAACAAGCATAAAAAATCGAGTATGAATGATGCTAATGAGGAGGTCGTGGAGCATATGATGGTGGAGCACGGGAAGGCACCATCGCCAATGGACATCATGATGGGTGATGCACCAGGAGCGTTGCAAGGGTCGGGGCGCATATGGAGGGGGGTGAAGGAGTGCATACTACACACTAGGTGGCCCAACGCCAGCCTGATGACCTGACGGGTGCTCATGGTGAGCCCCGTCAGGCACAATGGATGCTTTGTCTTAGAACTGCTGGGGGTTGGGGAACTCCCGGATAGTTCGTGAACTCCGCAATTTTGTAAAGTCGCATCACCCCAAACTTGTTTTTATTTCAGAGTCTAGAATGCTAGGTAGTTGTGTCAGTAATCTTAGATGGACTATCGGTTTGCGTAATTGCCTTTCGGTCGATAGTGTTGGTCTTAGTGGAGGTCTTGCTTTATTTTGGGACGAGTCAATAAATGTAACCCTGCTGTCTCAGGGTGAGCGCTACATTGATGTCACTATCAAAGATGAGCCTAATGCAGCCCCTTGGAGGGCAACTTTTGTTTATGGTGAGCCTCGTGTTGATAAAAGGAAAGAAATCTGGGATCTTTTACGGGATTTATGTACACTACTAGGAATGATGCCTTGGCCAACTCCTATATTTGGTTGCAATATGGCCATTTTGGTTGCAACTGGAATCATTTGCATCTAAGTTTTTTGGCGGATAGATGGTTGCATTTGGAACGGTGTAATAGCCTCAGGAAACCATTTGATGTGGTGTTGCAGCAGATTTTTCTATTGCAACAAACAAGAAAATATATTGCCACCAATGCATGGCTGCAATAACAAACATTGCAACGAACAAATTTGCCAAATACAACCAACACTTCATTGCAAGATCAAATTTTGCAACAAACAAAATAGCCTTATGCAACCAATACTTGGTTGCAAGAACAAATATTGCAACGATTAGATTGATTGTCTTAGGTTCTAATGCGACGAAACACTTGGCTGCAATATTCCGTGGTTACCACAATGAATGTGTTGCAATAGAAAAGTATTGCCATTCGAAAACTCCGTGGTCATATGGTCTTATTACCACGAAGTTTGATCCATTGCAATACATTGCTCTTGCAACATATCAGATATGGTGGCAATAGATGATATGTTAATGCAACGAACTAGTCTTCGAGGTAATATACATATTTTGCAACAAATTTGTGTTGGTGGTGATAGAGATCAGATGCAACAACCAATGGTTGATGGCAATAGATGATATGATAATGCAACGCATAAAGTTCGTTGTAATAATGCAATTGCAACCAAAATCAATGGTTGCCTATTATTCTATCGCAACGAGGTGAATTTGAATAGTAGTTTACAAATCAATTGCACAACATGCACATCACATTTAATAACTGAAACATTCTTTATTTAAAATTGTCTCAAACCAAAGTAACAAATAATGACCAGAGTTCTTCTTAAAAGAACATGACCACAACTAACAAATAAAGACACCATATTTAACTAAGTTCACAACATTGTTTAGCATATAACAAATGGATCTAAAGATTAGTTCCCTGGTTGCTCCACGTCCATCAGCTCACCATCATAGATAAGCATCTTTGTAACTCGTCATTCTTGTTGGCCGCCCATCAACAATGAGCCATGGAAGCTATCTCTAATTGTTTTGGCTCTCTGAGTTTCTCTGCGAATCATGAAAACATTTTATGAGTCTCAATTTTTTCTTGAGAATAAAGTTATCACGTAGAAAAAATTTGGCTACTCAAAATGTCTATCATTTAAGTAAGGGCTGGAAGGAGATGGGCAAAATGTCTATCATTTAAGTAAGGGCCGGAAGGAGATGGGCAGATGGCTGCATCACCTGGATAGAGCTCAAGAAAATATAGTGAAGACAACGCTTCCCCTTTTCCCACCTTCTGTAAGTAGCACAATTTGCTTCAGATAGTCAGATGATTAATGCTGCCATATCTTCAGATAGTCAGAGGATTGGAGGGGAGAGGGTGATGATCACCATTCATGATCCACATACACCATCAATGCATAGCTAGCCCTGCAAGTCAGAGCTATTTACAACAGGCAAAGTAATAGTGTCACATGTAGAGAATTACAGATTGGTTTCCAAAGCAATAACAAATGTAAATGAGACCTTTAGAAAAGGTACAGAGCCACAGGTTGCTTTCCAGAGCACATTTGAGTCCATAGTTAGGCTTACAAAATACATGGGCGATGATGCTTTTGGCAAGCAATTAAATAGAAGCTTCTTTTACATTCTAAGACCCTAAATGAGATGCTAGAAACTAGTAGCTCACCATCTGCTTGTATACACCTGATACAAAGCAAGAACTGACTTAAATTTCAACATGCAATTCACCATCTGATTGACAGATTGACAGATCATCACAGAAATGATAAGCAAACAGGGATAAGTGACAACTTCTAAAATAAGAGAACAGGATCATAACATCCTATGAAGTTCAACAATAAACAAATCTACAAAAAAGAAATGCACATCCAGTGTTCACTACACTAAAACAGTTAGGCGCGCGTCGTGCGAACTACAGTGTACATAAGTAAATGGTAGAGGCTGACAAAGTTGGTCCAAATAAATTTTAGAGCAAGAATCACTTGGTCCAACTCAAATACCAGATGCATAAGCATGCTATCATAATTGTAACATGAGTTTTCATAAAATAAAATGGCAATTATAGCCATATAGTTGTCAATATTATTATACATATAAACTATCATTCCAAAGATTTTAGCTAACTGATGGAGTTCATTACACAATTCTGAACATAACTTTCAATACTGCAGAGTAAGAAAAATGTGCACCATAATATACTTCCTTCTTTAGAATTTGTTGTGCATTTCTTCCTCTATGCCTGTGAATGGTGAACCTACAACCAAAAAATATGCTAAGCATAAAAATGAGATTACTGTTTCAAGTAAGAGAAATGTACCATAGAATTTTGAAAAATATTCCCATGCAAATCTAAATATTGCAAATGCCAGCCTTGCATAATTACATTCAACAAGTTAAGCTCTCACCAAATGACCATTTCAAACTACGTACCGACTTTTGCAACATTTCTCTTTGTAAATGGTAGCATATCATGTAAAAGAAAAGCAAAAGAATTAGATTTAGGAACTAACATATCAAGTGTCAGATGTAGACTGAACAAAAAGTACTGATTCTATGCTTACGGAAGGCGCCGCTAAATCTTCAACGACCTATTACTTGGTAAAAGATTCATAGCTTGACTATTTGTCAAGGATGACATTTAACTCCTACCAAAAAATGCAACCATCTCCTGAAGGATGGGATCCAAATGTTTTAGATTTTTTTCTATGTCGCTAATGATTCATCTCTTACACTGACATGATTTCCTATCAAGTCCAAATAATGCATTGACCTCAAGCTTAACAGCCAGGTAACAAACAAATATGCTTCAGAGAGCAATGTGCTTGATGTGAAGTTATTTATTTATTTCCCGCGTGATTCATTAGTTTCATAGGATAGGAAATCTAGCACCATCTTGCAAGAAATTGATTCAGCATTACCTAGCACTAAAGGCATAGCAAAGATCTCCAACAAAGATTCCAAACATGACTCCACTAGATGCAATTTGAAAGAGGGTGGAATTGGTGCGGATGCAAACTTGGGAATAGCAGAGAGCTCTATCGAGGGTTGCAATTGATGGAGAAGCAGGAGGAAGATGGCTTGGCGGCACTGGTGTTGACCTCCGGTGGTGTTCCTCAGTGTACATCTTGGGGAGGAGGGCACTGTGGGGACCCCAGTCTGATGAGGTAAGGAGTGCCTCAGGGAAAGCAAGGAGGGCATCACCCGCCATGGCCGGATCTCTCACCAGCAAGCCCACCATGGCTACAACCTCAAACTACACGGCTATTCCCACCACCGCCGTCACTGGATCTCGCACCGACAACCTCAAGGCGAGGAGAGGGCACCGCCGTGTGCGAGGAAGGCGAGGGAGGGGGTGGATTGGCCTGGTCGGGGTCTGGGAGGTGGGGTGGCGGAGGGTGGAGGCCGGGTGCGAGGGGCGAGGAGAGGAGTGGGGCGGTAGCGTGGTGCCCGCCCTGGCTTACTCTGTGTGTGGGCTGGGGAGGCAAGTAGAGAGGGAGCGGGTGGTGGAGGTCAAGGGCGGCGACCGGATCTGTCGCCAGCTAGCAGTGGAGGCTGGGACCTAGTAGCGGGAGGGGCGGCAGGGGGGAAGGGGGAGGGCGTGGATGGGGAGGGAGGAGGGGGCTGCGAGCCTGCGGGCGGGGAGGCATGGTGTGCGGGAGCGGGAGGAAATAAGTTAGGGTTTGTGGGTTGCGATTGCTTATATACTTTGCGAATGCGATCACAGTCATCGAATCAACAATGGACGGCTGGAAATAGTTCAGCCATTTGGGCAGACAAAGGCTTTGTTTCATTCCCGCTCTACTTAACTTTTTTCTTTTTCTTTTTTCGTTTTATGCACCATTGTGAAGTATCGCACACAAATAATAATATTATATGTATTATTATATTTTTAAATACAATACACTACACCTAAGTTGTTATTAAGAAGTTCTAGTAATTTGCTCACTCATCTACTATTTTCTACATTTTAAATGAATTTCTGTAGTTTTATTAAAAATAATAAAAATTTGAACTACATGTATATCAAATAAAATTTGTAAAATTTCTAAAATATATATTTAGAGTATAATTGTTCCAGTGTAGCTCATATCCTGAAAATAGATAAAAAATTCAAGTGTATACTAAGGATAATTTAAACTTGTATTAGTTACCTTGTTATAAAATAATGATAATAATATCTAAAACTTCTCTGAAAATTCTAAAAATTGACATAGGATCATTTTATGGATGATTAAACTTTACATAAAAATTTCAAATAATTTTGATAATGGCGGAACCTACATTGTTTACAAATGGATACATCCCTCTTATAGTTTTCTAAAACTCGGAGTCGAACTTTGGGATTTGAATACCTCATGATTATTTTGGGATGGTATGCATCTAAATTTTGGACACAACCTTATGTTGACCATAACATTAGCAAATATGAAGTTACATTACCATTTTTCCTTTAAAAAGTTGGTTTTCTATTTTGAAATACCTAATTGAACAACTAATAACGTGACCGAACTTGTATGCACCTCAATTTTTGACACCATCTCATATTGACCATAACATTAGAGAATATTAAGATATATTAGCAGTTATTATGAAAATATGGAAAAGATGTGTTGTATGAAAAGCAATCAAGAAATAGTAATTAAGTACAAACAAATGACCCTGAGTAAAACATCTCGATTTTATAAAAAAATAGGAAAAAAATCAACCGATTTGGAGTTAGTATGAGAAAGAAAAACAGTTTACAAGTTTTATTCGAAGATTAAAAATAGAAATTGCACTTGCTATGAACTGAGATGAACAAGTGTGTTTTCCCTTTTTAATCTTTGACTAAAACTTGTAACTAGTTTTTCTGCCTCATACTAACTTCAAATTGGATGATTCTTTTTTCTAAAATTTTCTAAAATCATGCTCTACCAAGATCTACAATTTTAACAAATGAAAAATGATTTCGGTAGCAGTTTATTAGGGATAATTCAAACTTACATCTCAAATTTACACTATCATAATTCAAATAATATCATAAAATGCTCTAATGGTTGTACGAATTGACGTGGTAACATTATTTGGGCCCATAAATTTGTGATCAAAATTTCAAATAATTTCGGTAACAGCGGAACCTACGTTGTTTAGAAATGGATACATGTCTCACATAGTTTCCTGAAACATTACTTGAACATTGAAGAGTATCATACCTTTCGAAATTTTCGAATCCATATGCATTTCAAACTTTACCATACCTTGTGTTTAGCTTATTATTGCAAATACGAAGTTAAATTAGTAATGTTTGTGCAAAATAAATGGTTTTTCTAATCGGTATTTAGGTGGAACTAGATAGAAGCATATAAATAGGATCGCAAAATAGAATCTATAAGAAACAACATCATTAAAGAAAAGATCATGATTTTAGAAAAAATCTAGAAGAAAAACATCGAATTTGGATTATATATGACGAAGAAATGTTAGTTACAAAATTTAATTCCAGATTAAAAGAAGAAATATCAACTATCACTGTGTTCTTCGTCTCCAAAGTAACCAAGCCATTCCTGTGCTGACACCTGGTGCTCCTTATCTCTATTTGATAAGTATATTGTTTGCAACACATGTTAATAAGTATAGAAGTGGTGTAGTGGTAGGAGTCATTGGCATTTTCTGATTGGTCCTGAGTTCGATTCTCAGTCCTCATTTGCCACAACTTTTGCTTTTATCCTAATTTTTTTAAAAAATAAAAAATGGGGTGACAAAATTAGGATTTCAACCCAGGTCACCAATACCAGATGCAGACATCTTAACCATTGGGCTACTTCAAACGTTTTAATACCCTTTGATGTTGTTATTTACTTATACCAAGATCGATAGCCATTAACATAGCTAGGTCTAGGTGGGGCGACGCGGTGACAGATAGGGAACAACAGCCCTTGAGTTCGGTGTGTCGATGCGGGCCCGACTTGTTAATCATGAACATGTGGTTAGTTTTATGTACAAAAGAATTAAGATGTTTGCATAAAACAAAAGTTGTGAAGTATCCTAGTGGTAAGACACAATCCTTTGTTGGCTGAGGTTGTGGGTTCGAACCACTCTCCTCCCTTTTTGTGTTGTATATTTTTAATTGATGACATGGTGGTTGAGGTGGCAGGCCCGGTGAGGTGGTGGTGGTTACAAGTAGGCAAAATAGCAACCAACTAAATGTTTGTGGCAACAAATGCACATCAAATGCAACGAACTGTTTGCTGGATGCAATAGCCACATGAGCAATTGCAACGAAGGTTAAATTTTAAACAACACTATTTCATCGTGGCCACAGACATGCCGATTCACAACCAACTAAATGTTCATGGCAACAAACACACATCAAATGCAACGAACTGTTTGCTGGATGCAATAGCCACATGAGCTATTGCAACAAAGGTTTTGTTGTAGACAACGTTCTTTCATCGTGGCCACAGGCATGCCTATTCGCAACCAAATAATTATTCGTGGCAAGAAACACACATCTATCGCAACACTAAATTGATACTATCGCAATGCACAATTAGTTGTGGCAATAGGTACCCATAAAGGCAACCACTATTTTCACCGTGGCATTAACACCAACCAGTTGCAACGACTGTTTCAACAGACGCAACCCACATTTTTGGTTGCCATAACATCCAGGTATCGCAACCTATTAATACTTTGGTTGCTATAAAACTAAATATTGCAACCAAATACGTGGTGCAAAAAAATTTGGTGCTCTAAGGGTCAATTCCTAGCAGTGATGTGGGGCTTGGGATGGGCCTTGGATGCTCATAGGTGATTTTAATGAGACCATGTGGCAGTATTGAAGGATCAGATGGCGACTAGAGAGGGGGGGATTGAATAGGAGCCGGTAAAAATTCTTCTCAAAGAACCCGGCCTATACCCTAGTCAAATCCCGGTCACACACAAGCGATGGATCGAATCACACACCAATCGCCAAGACAACGAGGTTATGGATCAACCTCTAGTCTTAGGAATGATTCCTTGAAGCACACGCGGAAGCACGAAAGAAGGAAGGGAGGAATCGAACCAAGGAACAAAGCACTCAGGCTCTGGCGGACCGTCCGGCCGGGGTGGGGCGGACCGTCCGCACGGGCCGGGCGGACCGTCCGGCCTCGCGCCGCGGACCGTCCGCACACACACCGCGGACCGTCCGGCCCTGCGCCGCGGACCGTCCCAAAAAGCAAACAGAACCTCCAGAGACGACCCCGAATAACGGACCGTCCGCGGGTAGCACGCGGACCGTCCGCCGTGCACCCGCGGACCGTCCGCCCGGTACACGCGGACCGTCCGAAACTTCGCCCAACGAAGACTCAAAGCCACGACGGATCGAAACAAAAGGCGAGCAAGAACACGAAGAACACCCGACGAACAGGGACGGCGCGGACTGTCCGCCTGGTCCTCGTGGACCGTCCGCGAGGTGCAGACAGAGCAGAAAACGCACGACCCCGAAAGTCAACTCCCCCAAATCATCATCGGATTTCTCAAACGGTAGAAGCTATAGAGACAAGGGTTTGGGGACATGAAAAGCGTCACACAAAGATGCTATAGCCCAAAAATCTTGCCTCCTAACTCCCTAAATCACCGGGAATTGTGAATCCTTTGAGCACCACCAAAAGCTAGAGCACCGAACGAAAATCCTTGAATCGAAGTGGTTTCCCGGCGTTTGAGGGCACAAGATCAATCACAAAGATGCACGAAACATCCATCCATGTTTCCCTCAAAGAAATCCGGGGAGAAACCCACTCAAATCCGCGGAATCACACCGAGAACAAAGGCACCAAAAACAAGCACGAAAAAGACCACGGAAAACACAACGCCGAATCTTGTATACAAACCAGGAAAGATTCACAAGGTCTAGCATGCCGCCCTAGCATCCATCCCTCTCAACAAATCTCTCATGAAGCTCTCATGCTAGCCTAGAGAAAAAATGGAGAAGAAAATAGTCCAGGAAATGAGAAAGAGAAGGGGGGAAATGAAACCCTAAGTCCCGGAGAGAGAGCCATCCACACACACTCGTGGCATATATATCGGGTCCCGCCGGTGTGGGAAATGACTTGACTACCCCTATACAACCCACGCAGGGGCATTTATGTAATGTTTGTGGGTCTTGCCATCGGACGGCCACGCCTTCGCCGCACCCCGCGTCCTCCCGACGCAAGCCATGCGATCCCGCCGCGTGTCCTCCGCTTCAAAGCTTTCCGACACGCCCGGATCCCATCTCCATCGTGTTGGGTCTTCGGACTTGGTTTTGAGGCCCAAACCAAGATACCGTCCTCCGATGGTTTTGTGGGCTGATGTGCACATGTCAAGCCTCTGTTATGCAATAGAGTCGAGGACGACTCCAAGCCTCGGTTATGCCATAGAGTCGAGGACGACTTCTTGTCAAGAGGGGGAGGATGATATGCACACGCCAGCGTCATCGACCACTCCAA
The DNA here is from genome assembly GCA_947561735.1 of Cenchrus americanus. NCBI lineage: Eukaryota > Viridiplantae > Streptophyta > Magnoliopsida > Poales > Poaceae > Cenchrus > Cenchrus americanus. The sequence continues at coordinate 256,681,129 of OX387241.1, forward strand.
CCACTTTGCCGACCTCATCGACTACATTGCCGACCTCTACACCAACACCTACAGGACCAATCACACGTAGCCGAGCTAAAAAGATACAACAAGAGGCACATGGAAGAGAGTCATCAAGATGAAGACCACGAAGCTGAAATCGGCAAAAATCCTCGTCATTCGGCAATGCCATTCGGCAATGACAGTTCAGCAAAAGTCATTCGGCAATTTCCAGCATTCGGCAACCCATTCGGCAATCCATTCGGCAGTTTCCTGAAGCATAAGTTCGGGCATTAAACTGTACCAATCTACGAAGTTTCACATAGCATGCTATACACCGTTGGAAAGATAATCGAGTTAGCTTTCAAACGCATCTGGCCGTTCGTCATTTGGAGTTCCCTAGAAGAAGTTATGGTCAAAACATTGAAGACTACTCAGAAGCCAAACAGCCACGCGAGAAAAGCTCAGAAGACCATTTCGAGGAGTCCTTTCACATTGGCGACCTATTCGGTTTGTTTTCGTGTTTCCACCCACCTAGGAGGGTTGTTCCTAGTATAAATACCCCTATGTACTACTGAAAACTCAGTTTTGATCAATATGAATTGGTAACCACATATGGTTTGTCGCAGCCACGCTGCTGAGTGCCTTGCACACCTGTTGACGCAAAAAGTGCACCTAGCGCCAAACACACAGCAAGCCGAACAAGCTGGCTTCACACGCGCAAAGAGTCACGAGACGTGCCAGTCAATTTTTCCTGAAAATTAACAAAAGATAAAATAGTTAGATACCAAAGTTTGGAACTTGCCGGGTGGTACCAGACAGTTCCATATTTACGGCTAAGAAGCCAGATGGGATGACACATAGCTATAGGGAGCTATCTGCCAATAGATTGAAACCAATCGGGAACTTATGAAAGGAAAAAGTAACATTGCCGAATGGATGACGTAAGCACGACAGCGATCGGTCTTTGTTTGAACGAAAATGCATATGCACGAGGCCATGACCGATCCCCATGATGATTAACATTAAATAAATGAATACAGTAAAGCACGAACATAATCATGTAATAAACAAGCATGCATAGATCCAAAGCACTAGTCTACCGCATGTCTAGGTACTTTAAAACCCGTCGGGTACGATGTCAAGCAAATCTATCCACCGCATGATACAACTTGCATGAAAACCGTACCACTTTCCACAAATAGATCTATCCACCGCATGATACAATCTAAATATGGAAAGCTAAAAGCATACATTATTTAAAGCATGAATTACGCACGTGTTCTACTCGTGAAGAAACATAACCGAATACGGCCGAATGACCGATTCGGGGTCCATGAAGAAGGAACAAACATTACCAAGTGAATAAATCTATCAGATTGATTTGAAATCTAATCCACCGGATGACTAGCTCCAAAGCAACCCAAAAACCTGCATCTACCGCATGATACCCGGCTCTTTCAAGATTTATACCAACGTTGGCAAGCTTGAACCCACAACACGTAACAACCTAGATCGATTCGGTTTCGACTATCGGAAAGCACAAGATCCATGTGTTAAAACACGAACTCGACTCGTACAAGGATCACAAAAGGATGAAGCCGATCGAAATCTATCTAGATTGGGCAAAAGTGTGTTACATGAATCTAAACATAAAGTAAAAACTCAAAGCAACACCGGGTAACTTAATGAATCTATTGAATCTTGCCAAGATCCAATAGAGCCGATAACTAGCTTCAAGCTAGATCTTAGCCTACCGCATGGCTCATGACCTAACAAGAAACTTTCTTGAACCAAGCTTGAATCTACCGCATGACACGAAGCATGGTAACAAGACTACTTGCATCAGATCTAAATCCACCGCATGATACTAGACATGATACAAGGTTGCCGGTACTCACGGAGGTCGACGGATCGATGAACCCTCTCGAAGATCTCGACGACACGACAAAAGGACTCTAGGGTTTGGCGTAAGGCCGGTGTGTATTGAAGAATGATTGTGTTTTTTACATACATTCAGGGGTCATATTTATACCCTGTCAAGTACAACTTCGAATGGATTTGTTGCCTAACTTATCTCTAAACTTAATTGCCTATCCATCCATTCGTTCTCCCTGATTGAGCCACGTCACCGTCCAATCCCGCAAAATCAGCTCTACTGTTCCTTTGCCGAACTGGAGCAGATAGCCGACCGCAGACCTCTTTGCCGAATATCTCTGAAGAAAATCCTTCCTTCCACCAGACGGACTCTTCATCGAGCCAGACCCACAAGTCAGACTCCTTACCAAATTTTGGTGTTAACACATGCCCCTTCAATTGCGGGATAAAAGTAATTTTGTTCCGCAATTGACTCCAGCCACGAATACTTTCAAATCAAATCTGTCAACACCTCGTTCTTCTTTCTTCGCAATCCGCCGAATCTTCATCTAGATCCAAACCCTAGATCCCCTCGTTCCGAGCTCAAATCCCCAATGGCAGCTCAAAACCAAGATGCTCAGGTAAATTACTCTCCCGTAAGCTTCGTTCGGCATTTAGGTTTTCAATTTTACCTGAGATTTCTTTTTCCGCTTTTTCTTCGGGAGCCTTCCCGCGAGCTTCGATTCGCACGGGGCCAATTCAAGATCCTATTATCTTGGTCCCGTGGGGAACTCTGATCCTCAAGATTTCATCGCGGCTGAATCTCAGAGGATCCCCTTTAAAGCAGCTCTGTCCCCACCTCCTCGGTGGCAAGACGCCTTCAAGAACTGGCCTTTACCTCCAATCGTAGGCTGGAAAACTTGGTACCGGAGGATTCTCGTAGACAAGAGTGGATTGACCAAAAACTGGGATACCCTCCGCATTGCTCAATGCTTGGAGTTATCCTTGGCCGAGACCCCCAAGAATGAAGACCTCCTGATAGCAGCTTGTCACTTTTGGTCAAACGGCGTCAACGCCTTCCTCTTTGGCCACGGCGACGCCATTGCCGAAATCACTCATCCCCAATCTGTGTTGAACAGGCTTTTCGACTAGATTGTATTAGGGATGTTTGAATATCGGCAATAAATGAAGAACCTTTGAATTCTGTGCTTGCTCTGTGATGATTTTCTTTTACATTTGCATCAGTGAATCTTGTTTTTTCTTTGAACGCATCCGGGAACTGTCATGAGCCGAATACGCGCGAACAGATGCCCCTTGGCGCAAAATCCACAGAAGGTCCCTGAATCGGCAGTCCATAAGCACTGTTCAAGCAAAAACCCTTCGCATCCGGGAGAAAACCTTGCCGTTTGGTATTCCAACAGTGTGTACTGGCCGGTCATCACTCCCAATGCGTCCCTTCGGTCAATAAAATAGCCTGTTGAGATGCCCTGCAAATCCACTCGCACACTCATCCACCACTTCTCATCTCTTCCCCCGTCTCCAGAGGAAAAAACCCCAAGGCCATGGACAAGGGCAAGCAGCCCCAGGAGAGCAGCCCTCCAAAGAAACGCACGATTCGAAGGTGAGTTTTCCCTTGATTTACTTCCCGTTTCCTCGTGATCTTGCGCTTTACCTCCTCCTCTTTTCCTCTTTCAGCCTTGATTTGCTCCCTGAAGAAATCATCGGGACTGAAGATGTGCCTGAGTACATCTCCTCCGATTCCTCCCTCGAAGCAGAGGACGCCACGCCCGAACAGAGGACCAGCCATCAGCTGCGCCGCCGCGTTCGGCACTTGGAGCACGGTCTCAGGGACATCACTGCTCGTTGCCAAGCCGAACGCGAGCGCCGCATGGCTCTGGAGGCACTAGTAGGGGGTAAATGTTTCTGACTTTTTCTTGATTTTGTGCCCGCATCTGGATTTCTTGCCCCTAACATCCACTCCTCTGCTTCAGATGTCTCTGACAGGTACAACAGCCTGAAGGCGGCCTGGGACAGCTTGGTAGAGGCAGCGAACCATGGCCACCCTCGTGCCTTCCAAGTTGCCGTCACGGTGGTCTTGGAACAACTGAAGAGGGAGCAGCCGGAGAAGAAGCAAAGAAAAGATTGAATCATACTTTCGCTTCTTCCTCCACGCCTTCTGCTTCCCACCTCCTTGAGGTTCTGATCACCAGGGTTGTTGGATGTAAACCTGCAAGAAGCAGTTGTAATGTAGTTTTTGTGCTAAGGGCAATGCATCTAGGCACTGGCCATTTCTTCTGTTTATGGATTTTTTGTTCTGAAGGCGGCCTCGTTCTTGAGCGCCGGCTGTCTCTGTGTCAGATGTGTGTAATCATCGATCGATCTCAATGCTAGGATAATATTTCTTCAGATATCTTCCATTTATTGCAGCGGAAAATTCTTCTCCTAGCAAAGTTTTCAATATATATGCATTACCAGGGACGCATCTGACCACACGGAAACGTCCTTACCAGTTAGGAGACCATTTGCCGAATTCACTATATTTAGTTCCAATCGGCAATAGCGCTTTCCAAACCAAATCGCCTTCTACAAATTGCCTTACTTTTACCTTCCTGTTGTAGTACTTGGCAACCCGCAGTTTGTTCTTCTTAATGTTTTCCAGGGCTCTAAGACGGATCATGTGTAAATCCTCTAGCTCGTCCATCATTAGACCACTGTAATCTTTGGAGCTCAAATCTTTCTGTAACACAACCCTCCTTGAATCTGATTGCACCTCCCAAGGTAGAACCGCGTGGTGTCCATAAACCAATTCATAAGGAGAGGTCTTCGTAGCTCCATGGGGGGCCATTCGGTAAGCCCACAATGCCTCACTGAGTACCGAATGCCACCTTCTTGGCTTCTGGTCTGTAAGTGCAATCAAGCCCTATGAGGGTTTTGGTGATGTTGACCACACAATTAAAGAGCTAATGAGCCTTTGAGTTTGTTGTGCAGCATAGAGTTATTATCACAAGTGCAAAAGATTGATTGGAGACCCCTCAACTTATTACAAAAAGGGATGCCTATGCTACTTGGAGGAGTTTATTTATTTTATCTTTTGAATTTGAGTATAGGACAATCCGTACTATCAAGAGGGATACTAATGGTGAGTTAGGGTGGCTTCAAGTGCTCATAATCCATCTTTCCTAAACCTTAATCCTCACCCCAAGGGAAGTAACCTGCAGCTGCTTTGCTTCTGCGCGATTCTTTGTTCGGAGGTTCCGAAGATTTTCTCGGAGGTTCCGACCGTACGGGTTACAGTCTGCAGAGTTTTTAAAAGTCAGAAGTTCCGAGATTTTTCTCGGAGGTTCCGAACTCTGGAATATAGCCGTTCGTTTCGGATCTGGGGGTATTTATACCCCACAGTCCCCCAACGGTTATCTTCTTCCTCCCCATGCGCAGAACGCCGTTCCTTGCTATTTCTCTCACCTTGCATTCACTCCTAACCTACTCTCTTCCAAATCCTTGCCTAGCATTGATTGAGAGTGGATTCTTGAAGTGAGTTAGTGAGCCAATCCTTTCTCCCTTGGTACTTGAGCACTTGGAAGAACCCTAGCAAGCTTGGTGGATCTATTACTCTTGGAGCTTTGCTCCTAGATGGATAGAAGTTCTTGGAAGCTCTCCAAACCGATTTGTGGAAGCTCCAAGGTGTTTGTATTACCCCTTGTGATTCTAGTGGAAAGCCTCCACCTATTACCCAAAGTGATAGGTGTGAGAGAGGAGTTGACCTTTGTGGTCCGAGCCTTTTGTGGCATCCTCAACAACGTGGACGTAAGCAAGCCTTTGTGGCGAGCTGAACCACGGGATAAATCTTTGTCTCTTGCGCGCTCTCATTTACTTACTTGTTCATGCTTGTGCTTGACTAGATCTATTAGGGTTTGCTCCCAATCTACTTTGTGGTGCCTTTCTAGCTTGTACTTTGCTTAGAAATCTTCTTGCTAGGTCCTAAGTACCTCCTAGAATTTAGTAGATCTGGTTTCCATCAAGTTTCTTGTAGCTCTTGTTATTAATGTTCTGTTCTAACAGCTGTCGGAAGTTCTGAGTTTATTCTCGGAGGCTGCCTCGTTCGGAGGTTCCGAGAATAATCTCGGAGGTTCCGAGGTACGACATTGTTTTCGCGAGAAAAAGTTTAATTTACGTGTGCGGGGCCTATTCACCCCCCCCTCTAGGCCACATTGCCTCGATCCTTTCAATTGGTATCGAGTAGGTCATCCTCGTAAACACCTAACCGTGTGAGGATATGGCAAGTGATGATGACAAGCACGAAGAAGAGCGAGTTTGAAGACATACCAAGCGAGGGTGAAAGTGATGCCTCGGAAGTGGGAGATACATCAGCTCAAGAGAAGTTTGAAAAGCTTAAAAGGCTGTGAAGGAAAGTTCAAAAGATAGAAGCAAGAAAAGCAAGAAAGAGAACAAGAAAAAGGAAGAAGAAGAAGAAAAGAAGAAAGAAGACGACAAGCAGGAAAAGAAGAAGAAGAGAAAGAAAGAAGAAAAGAAAAGAAGAAAGAGAACACCTTCACCATCTCCATCACCATCCTCGTCATCCTCATCGTCGTCCTCATCTAGTGAGAATGGAGATGATGATGATGAGTACTACGGCACAAGAATTCCCAAGCGAACAATCAAGCCAAAGTCGAAGTCTAAAGCAAAGAACGACTACAAAAGCGTATCCTTTAACTATGATTCTTTGGATGTCAAATCAAAGGATGAAGTGACTATTCCCGTTGGCAAATTACCCCAATTCGATGGGACTAACTTTGCTAAATGGAAGCATATGATGAAAGCTTATTTAATTGGCTTAAGCTTGGAATTGTGGAATATTGTGTGTGTAGGTTTTGAAGATCCCAAAGATTTTAGGAACCTCACTCCAATTGACCGACGCAACATTAGAAGGAATGGTCAAGCTACAAGCATACTCCTTAGTGCCTTGAATGCCCAAGAGTATAACCGTGTTAGTGGACTTGAGATTGCCAAGGAGATTTGGGACATTCTCCACATTGCACATGAGGGTGTTGACAAGGTCAAGAGATCCAAGATCAACATATTGATGGCCGAACTCAATAGATTTACTATCTTTGATGGAGAGGGGCCACAAGAGATATTTGATAGGTTGATGGTCTAGGTGGTGATGAGCTAGATGACCACTTTGTTGTGAAGGTAATGTTGGAAGCTTTTGCACCAAGGAATCCCACTCTAGTCACCTTGATTAGAGAGAAGAAAAGGTTTGAGGAACTCTCTCCAAATGATGTTCTTGGAAGAATTCTCACACATGAGCTCATGGACAAGGAAATTGAACATAGAAAGAAGATTGGGGAGTTGGAGGCTAAGTTAAACAACTTGAAGGTTAAAGAGGTGGCTCTCCACTCTCACAAGTCAAGCAAACCCTCCTCCTCATCCAAGCACACCACTTCTTCCAAGCCTCTCAAGTCAAAGTCCAAAAGGGTGGAAGTAGAGAGCTCCACAATTGATTCAAGCGAAGATGAAGATGAAGGTTCTCATGTTGAGATTGGGGACATGGCCTTGTTCATGAAGACCTACAAGAGAGGGTTGAAGAAGCAAGGGTACAAGTTTGCCAAGAGGAAGTTTCCCAACAAGAAAAAGAGAACTTGCTACAATTGTGGAAGTACCGAGCACTTTATTGCTGATTGTCCTAATGAGAAGAAAGAAAACAGAAATGACAAGGGTAAAGGGAGATACATGAAAGATCAAAAACCACACTACAAGAGAAGGCACTATGGTGGTGAAGCCCACATTGGTCATGAATGGAACTCCGGGGATGAAAGCTCTAGTGAAGAGGAAGGGAAGAAAGTTGCAACCGTGGCTATCAAGAAGCTTCCCTCCACCTCAAGATTGTTCAACAATTTGACCGATGATGAAGAGAGCACTTCCATTCATTGTCTCATGGCCAAGGGTGAGAAGGTAAAAACTGCCCCAAAACCCTTTCCTCAACCTAGTGATGAGTCGGAAATGGACTCTAGTGATGATACTAGTGATGAAGAAGCTAACCAACTTGTTCGTAAAATGGATGAGCAATCTAGGGATTTTATGACTAAGCTAATAGTTGAGCTAGAGAAAAGCCAAGACACCATTATCTCCGATAGAAGTGAGATTGAGGCTTTGCGTTTGGAAATCAACCAAGCAAAGAGTGTCATAGCTACTCTCAAGGAGGACCTTACTGTCACTCAAGCTCAATGTAATTCTCTCAAGTTGAGGAATGAAGAGCTTGAGGAGCAATATAGCCTCCTTTGGAGTAGCACCTCACATCCCTCGAAGGTAAAAGGCAACTCTAGTGCTTCTACTAGCAAGGGCTGTGATAGATGTTATCATATTGATATTGAATCTTATGCCACTAACCTTGCTAACATGGAAGCTTTAAAGAAAGAAATTGCTAGGTTGAACTCAATCATAGCTAGAGGGTGCATGGGTGAAGAAAACAAAAGGCCAAGATTCACCAAGAGGAAAGTGTTAGAGAAGAGCAAGAATCCAGGCTTTGGATATATTGAAGGTGGCAAGACCAATGAAAGAAAAATCATCAAAGAAAAAGAATGCCTTGAATTCAAGAGTTCTGGATTTCTGTTCTCCCAGACCCCGGAGGTTCCGATTTCCAAGCCCGGAGGTTCCGGAGTCTGGAGGCCCCGAGCAGCTCAGACAGTCCAACTCGGAGGTTCCGAGAAAATTCTCGGAAGTTCCGGGGTCTGTAAAGACAGGACAAAGAAAAGGAGCAAAACTCAGAAGCATCATGGTTCCAGGGCCTCTAACACTTATATGCAGGTTGAAAATCATCCAATGGTGCCCAAAAGAAACTTGAGTCCCAACAAAAGCAAAGCCCATGCATCTAGAGACATACCTCCTAGCTATGTGTTGAGACGCAACAATGTTGGTAAAGTTGTTGCCACGTATGTTGGAAATGAGTCCAACATATATGTGAAAAGATCACTATGGGTTCCAAAAGTTTTGGTTACTAACGTGGAAGGCCCCAAGTCAAATTGGGGACCTAAAAGAAGGAACTAAATTGTTTTGTAGGCATACTCCTCCGGTGGATCAAGTTGGGTGCTTGATAGCGGATGTACACATCATATGACCGGAGAAAAGAGTATGTTCTCATCCTATCTCCATTTGGAAGGACCAAGGGAAACCATTGCATATGGAGGCGATACTAAAGGAGAAGTCATCGGTGTAGGTGATATTCCTATATCTCAAAATTACTCAATTACAAATGTTCTTCATGTTGATCCGTTGGGTTACAATCTATTATCGGTTTCACAACTTAGTGAGATTGGTTTTGATTGCCACTTCACAGATAAGGACGTGTCCATCATAAAAAGGGAGGATTCCTCTATTGTCCTCACGGGTCGCTTGAGGGGGAGGCTTTACCTAGTTGATCTCAACAAAAGTAAAGTTTCTCCCAAGACTTGTCTAGTGGCAAAATCTAGCATGGGTTGGCTTTGGCATCGTCGTCTAGCCCATGTTGGCATGAGGAACTTGGCCAAACTTTTGAAAGATGAACACATCCTTGGACTAACAAATGTACATTTTGAGAAAGATAGGATTTGCAAAGCATGCCAAGCCGGAAAGCAAGTAGGAGCACCTCACCCACCAAATAGCATCCTCACTACTTCAAGCCCATTGGAGCTCATTCACATGGATCTATTTGGACCGGTGGCCTACATAAGTATTGGCGGTAACAAATATGGCTTGGTTATTGTTGATGATTATTCTCGCTTCACGTGGGTGTTCTTTGTGTTTGACAAGTGTGAAGTGCAAGGAAAGGTGAAGACCTTCATTAGAAGAGCACAAAGGGAATTCGGGCTACCAATCAAGAAAGTGAGAAGTGATAATAGCTCGGAGTTCCGGAACACCTATGTTGAAGAATTTCTTGATGAAGAGGGCATCAAGCATGAATTTTCAGCTCCTTATACCCCTCAACAAAATGGGGTGGTTGAGAGAAAGAATAAAACTCTTATCGAGATGGCAAGAACCATGTTGGACGAGTACAAGACTCAAGACATCTTTTGGGCCGAAGCTATCAACTCGGCTTGCCATGCAATCAACCGCCTCTATCTTCACAAGTTTCACAAGAAGACCTCCTATGAGCTTATTACCGGTAAAAAGCCCAAGGTGTCTTACTTTAGAGTGTTTGGGTGCAAATGTTTCATTCTAAACAAGAGGCCCCGAACCTCTAAGTTTGCACCAAAGGTTGACGAAGGATTTCTTCTTGGTTATGGTCCAAATGAGCATGCCTATCGAGTCTTCAATCTAACCACCGGGAGGATTGAAGTCACGGTAGATTTGACCTTTGATGAATCTAATGGCTCTCAAGTGGAGCAAGTTGATTTGAATGTTGTAGGTAAAGAGAAGCCATCTTGTGAAGCAATCAAGCAAATGGCCATAGGTGATGTTAGACCAGTTGAGGCACAAGAGGAAGATGAAAATCAAGCACAAGCTTCAACACCACTCGAAGGGCCAGAAGCCACTGGTTCAGGAGCAGTGCAGACTTCGGAGGTTCCGAGAAATTCCTCGGAGGTTCCGGGAACTGGCACTGGAATCCAACCTCCGAGAAATTCTCCGGAGGTTCCGGGGTCTGGAAGTTCAACACCACAAGACACTCTGAACCAGCAAATTGATCAGCAAGGGGATGTTCAAGCAAGTACATCTGAGCCCCAAGCTGATGAAGATGATGAAGATCAACCTCTACACCAACCTCTTGGACCATCACATCCTCGTGTACATCAAGTCATTCAACGGGATCATCCCGTTGACAACATTCTTGGGAGCATAAGGAGAGGGGTAACAACACGATCTCGTCTTAAGAATTTTTGTGCATTTTACTCGTTTGTTTCCTCTCTTGAACCAACCAAGGTAGAGCAAGCACTCGAAGATCCGGATTGGGTGGTGGCCATGCAAGAGGAGTTGAACAACTTTGAAAGAAACCAAGTGTGGGAGTTGGTGGAGAGACCAAATACAAACATCATTGGCACCAAATGGGTCTTTCGGAACAAGCAAGATGAGTTTGGTGTTGTGACTAGGAACAAAGCAAGATTGGTTGCTCAAGGGTACACCCAAGTTGAAGGGTTAGACTTTGGAGAAACATATGCACCGGTAGCAAGACTTGAAGCAATTCGATTTCTACTAGCTTTCGCTGCCCATCATGACTTCAAGCCTTATCAAATGGATGTCAAGAGTGCATTTCTCAATAGACCACTCTCCGAAGAAGTATATGTTAAGCAACCACCGGGTTTTGAAGATCCCAAGCGTCCTAATCATGTCTACAAACTCCATAAGGCGCTCTATGGGCTAAAGCAAGCACCAAGAGCATGGTATGAATGCCTTAAGGATTTCTTGCTTAAGCAAGGCTTTGAGATAGGCAAAGCCGATGCTACTCTCTTTACTAGAAAAGTTGATGGTCATATTTTTGTGTGCCAAATATATGTCGATGACATAATATTTGGTAGTACTAATGAAACTTTTTGTGAAGAGTTTAGTAGGGTGATGACAAAGAGGTTTGAAATGTCCATGATGGGTGAGCTCAAGTTCTTTCTTGGATTTCAAATCAAACAAGCTAAAGAAGGGACGTTCATATGTCAAACCAAGTATACAAGGGATATGTTAAAGAAGTTTGACATGAACAAGGCAAAGCCCATCAAGACTCCAATGCCTACCAATGGACACATGGACCTCAATGAAGAAGGGAAATCCGTGGACCAAAAGGTATATCGCTCCATGATCGGTTCTCTTCTTTACTTATGTGCATCTAGGCCGGATATTATGCTTAGTGTGTGCATGTGTGCTAGATTTCAAGCTAACCTCGAAAGAGTGCCATCTCATGGTCGTAAAGAGAATCTTGAGATATCTAGTGCATACCCCTAACCTTGGCTTGTGGTATCCTAAGGGCTCCACTTTCGATCTACTTGGCTATTCGGATTCCGATTATGCCGGTTGTAAAGTAGATAGAAAGAGTACATCGGGGACTTGCCAATTCCTTGGTAGGTCTCTAGTGTCTTGGAGTTCTAAAAAGCAAAACTCAGTAGCCCTTTCCACCGCCGAGGCCGAGTATGTTGCAGCCGGCGCATGTTGTGCTCAACTACTTTGGATGAAGCAAACCTTAAAAGATTACGGATGTCATTTTTCCCATATCCCACTTTTGTGTGACAATGAAAGTGCCATAAAGCTTGCAAACAACCCCGTAAGCCATTCTCGCACAAAACATATAGACATCCGTCATCACTTCTTGAGAGACCACGAAGCCAAAGGAGATATCGTTTTAAGTCATGTGAGCACCGACAAGCAACTAGCCGATATCTTCACTAAACCTCTCGATGAGTCAAGGTTTTGTAGTTTAAGGAATGAACTAAATATTCTTGATTCTCGTTGCGTGGTTTGATCTCTATCATGCCATAATTGTTTGCTTCAATCTGTTAGTTTCCTCTGAAAATTTTGTTTGAAAAATGTGTGTGAAAACTCTATCTTAAAGGTTTTTCAAAATCTATTTTTCTTATCCCTAACTTGTCTCAAGTGGCTATAGTTGTGTGTGTGATTGACCTGTTTTCTAGCCACCTGAGTCAAGGGTACCATGACCTAAGAATCTCAGTTGATAGTAAGTTCAAAATCTCAAAAGGAGTAGAAGTTAGCTGTCTCTGGAACTTAAACTTCGGAAGCTCCGAGAAAATCTTTGGAGGCTCCGGGCCTCAGAAGTTCTGAGAAAATCTTCGGAAGCTCCAATCTTTATAGACTTAGCGCTCAGTCTCAACCGAAGGGGAGTTAAAGGGAATAAAGCATCTTCGAAGAATATTCTTTTTACCTAGGGTAAACCTGCCTTTCCCTTTCACCGCGGTCAACCTCTCAGATCCACTTTCACCGCTACCCCCTCTCTCTCCCGACACGAAACCGCAACACACCATCCTTCTCCACCGCCTCACCGCCGCCGCTTCCCTCGCCGCCGGAGACCACATCTCTTGCGAGCCACCCGTGCGAAGCCGTGCCGCATTCCTCCTTCGTGGGTCGCCGCTGGGGAGCATCAAGGAAGGGTTCGCTCGGATCCCGTACGGAGAAGAAGAAGAAGGCTTCAATCCGCATCCTTTCCTGTTGATTCCCTGGCGTGTACAAGCTTTGAAGATCTTCGTCTTCCTTCTCCTTGATTTCAATCAAGGTAATCAGAGGCCTCACTCTAACCCTAACCCTAGTTCCTAGATCTACATGCTGTTAGGGTTCCAAATCTTGGAATTCGTAGAATGTTGCCTATCTATCCTTGTCCGGAATGCCTGTGTTGCAAGTAAAGCTAGGTTTAGTTGAAAGTTGAATCAAATGTCAGAATGCAGTAAGGTTGACAGGGGCTCGAAGATTCCGAGAAAATTCCTAGAGGTTCCGAACCCTATAACCCACTGTAAGCTGACCTTGATTCAAAGTTCCACTGAACTTCACTTCACCTGTAACATCCTTTCTCACTTGATCTAGTTAAATTCAATCATGTCTGCTTTCTTGGTTAAAATTCAGTTGAAAGTTGAATCAACAGAAGCGTCCTCTGTCGGCACACCGACTTCGGAGGTTCGAGAATTTTCCGGAGGCTCCAACTCCTGGAGGTTCCGGAAACTTTCTCGGAGGTTCCGGTGTCTGTACTAACAAGTGACAGTCTGTGATTCAAAATTCCACTGAGAATTAATCAATTGAACATCATGCTAATCTTGATCCTCTCTTCTTATCAGTCCTGATCCCACTCTTATCTGCTGCTCACATGTCTCTCTAACACATGTCTGGCACTCCTTTGGACAAGACTTACACCAAGAGGCAGAGGCCACCTTTTGAGACACCTGCTGGTGAGAGGGCTTTCAAATTAGCAGCAAGAGCAACAGCAGGTGGCAGTGGCAGCAGAGGAAAGGCCACCCCTAGGAGGGGCAAAGGTGGCAGTTTGTCAGGAGGCAGAGGTTCTGGGTCTACTGCCCATGTGGATGATAATGGAGGGACTGAAGGCAAGACCATCCCTATAGAGCTAGAAGATGACATGCCCCTAGGAGAGATAGACTCAACCTATCTCAAGTACCACAAGGGGCTGCTCAAAAGGCATCCTCCAACCAAGTATGACAACTCTGTGTATATTGAGCACACTAACTATGATGGAGCAGGATTCTTGGTCAAGAAAGCCAGAGAGGAAAATCCCTATGTGAACCCCAAGATGGCAGCTATAGATTATAGATTTTGGTCTGTCTTCCACTTCAAGTTCTATGAAACTGTCCTTAACACCAAGATGAAACTGATCAAGATGAAGTTGATAGACTTCACCCATCTGGAGGCAGCAGAGGAACCAGTCAAGGAGGAGGTGCTTGATTTGGTGGACAAGTATAAGATGAGGGACATCATGAGCTTCAAATATGATTGGAACATAGAGGTTCTAGCTCAGTTTCATGCTACCTTCTTCCATGAAGACAACAAGGAGACTATCCACTGGATGATAGAAGGGGTACATTACAAGATAGATTTTCTCACTTTTGCTAGGCTGTTTGGGTTCAGCAAGGAGGACAGGGAGGCTGACATTATTCATTTTGAAGCCCATATGAACCCCAATAAAATTGCTGCAACTTATGAGTATGAGGAGTTGGCTGATGGCTCTACCACAGCTCTCAAATCAGTGTATTATGTGCTCAACAATATGTTCAGGGAAACCATATATCCAAAAGGGGGCAGTGACTCAACCAGTCTTAGGAGGTTTGCACCAAACCTGCTGGCTAGGATGCTGCCTGAAGCTAGGCCATTCTCTGTGAGCAGATTCATCTGGTACAACTTGGTAGAAGTGACAGAGAGTGGGAAGTGCAACCTGCCTTATGCTCCTTACCTTATGTACATGATAGAAATGGTTTCCGGGGTCAGCTATAAGAAAGATGTTGAGCATGCCTCCTATCAAGTAAAGCAGTGGCAGCATCAGAAGAAGCAACATATTGTGGAGGAGCACATCCTTAAGAAGGCCAGCACAAAGCCATCCAGATCTGGTCCAGCAGTAGGAGAAGAAGGACCCAGCAAGGCTTCCATGCCTGCTGGTCTACATAAGCTGAGAGGGATGGTTAGGGACACCTGGAGGTACTGCAGATGGACTTCCCATCAGCTTTTTGAGCTCAGGGAAGATATGAACAGATTGCTAAAGCACCGGGGCCGTCCTTCGATGCCATGCACCATCCTCCTCCTCTCTTCCCCGACTTTCCGCGAGTACACTACCGGTGAGGATGAGGGTGAGAAGGAGCACCGCTAGTCCCATGGCCGAGGATACTCCTGCCGCCCACTTTGTCTGCGGATGAAGAAGATGAAGAGCCACTTGGTGCTAAAATGGCCAGCCGAGGAAAGAGGCTGCCGGCAAGAAGGCAATGGGGTCCTCATCTGGTGCTAGACTCAGCAGGAAGGCCACTGCTGGAAGGCCTGTCAGAAGACCCATAGATCTGTCCTCATCTGGTTCTGACCTTGGCTCGACAAAGATCGTCCCCCGAAGCAGAATAGGAGGACTCTGACTTCAATGATGAGGAGTGATTTCCCTAGGTTCTGTTCTCACTTCCTCTCTTCTTTTTCTTTCCTTTTTGTTAAACTGTTGACAAAGGGGGAGAGATGAAGATTGAGAAGCATTTGAAGACCTGGAGCTCCTTCTGGTGGCCTGTTAACCAAAATTCTTTTGTTCTTTTGGTGAGATGAGAGTGCTAACTATTCTCTCATAAACTCCTGTTGGTTAATTTGTGAACTGCTGTAAAGCTAAGCTTGCCTCTGTTGGCAAGCAAGGTCTGGTCATGGTCATGAATGGGATTTGCAAAACTTTAAAACCTTGTGATGGATGTAATAGGGCTAGATGTGTTGAATGTTGTTATCTTTATCTAGCTGCTTTTCTCTGGTCATATCTGTTGTTTTGCCTGTGTGTTATTGTTGACTGTTGGAGTATCTGTTGCAGACCTCGGAGGTTCTGAGAATTTTTCCGGAGGCTCCAATCCCTGGAGGTTCCGGAAACTTTCTCGGAGGTTCCGAACGCTGCTAACAGATAACTCTCTGAGTGTTTTCACATGGCATATGCATCACGTATCATCTGCTACACCTCTTTTGCACCCCTCGATGGCTTGAGTACAACTTTCTTGTCACTTTTACTCACAATGTATGCAACTTAATTGTCGGTTAAGACATTTTCCCTATTCAAAAGGTACATGCATACATTGAGGGGGAGACTTGTACTCAAATCATCAAAAGCTCAATCTTTCAAATTAAATTGTAAACTTTAATTGGGTTGTCAACATTTACCAAAAAGGGGGAGATTGTAAGTGCAATCAAGCCCTATGAGAGTTTTGGTGATGTTGACCACACAATTAAAGAGCTAATGAGCCTTTGAGTTTGTTGTGCAGCATAAAGTTATTATCACAGGTGCAAAAGATTGATTGGAGACCCCTCAACTTATTACAAAAAGGGATGCCTATGCTACTTGGAGGAGTTTATTTATTTTATCTTTTGAATTTGAGTATAGGACAATCCGTACTATCAAGAGGGATACTAATGGTGAGTTAGGGTGGCTTCAAGTGCTCATAATCCATCTTTCCTAAACCTTAATCCTCACCCCAAGGGAAGTAACTGCCAAATTTGCTTTGCTTCTGCGATTCTTTGTTCGGAGGTTCCGAAGATTTTCTTGGAGGTTCCGACCGTACGGGCTACAGTCTGCAGAGTTTTCAAAAGTCGGAAGTTCCGAGATTTTTCTCGGAGGTTCCGAACTCTGGAATATAGCCGTTACTGTTCTGGATCTGGGGGTATTTATACCCCACAGTCCCCCAACGGTTATCTTCTTCCTCCCCATGCGCAGAACACCGTTCCTTGCTATTTCTCTCACCTTGCATTCACTCCTAACCTACTCTCTTCCAAATCCTTGCATAGCATTGATTGAGAGTGGATTCTTGAAGTGAGTTAGTGAGCCAATCCTTTCTCCCTTGGTACTTGAGCACTTGGAAGAACCCTAGCAAGCTTGGTGGATCTATTACTCTTGGAGCTTTGCTCCTAGACGGATAGAGGTTCTTGGAAGCTCTCCAAACCGATTTGTGGAAGCTCCAAGGTGTTTGTATTACCCCTTGTGATTCTAGTGGAAAGCCTCCACCTATTACCCAAAGTGATAGGTGTGAGAGAGGAGTTGACCTTTGTGGTCCGAGCCTTTTGTGGCATCCTCAACAACGTGGACGTAAGCAAGCCTTTGTGGCGAGGCCGAACCACGGGATAAATCTTTGTCTCTTGCGCGCTCTCATTTACTTACTTGTTCATGCTTGTGCTTGACTAGATCTATTAGGGTTTGCTCCTGATCTACTTTGTGGTGCCTTTCTAGCTTGTACTTTGCTTAGAAATCTTCTTGCTAGGTCCTAAGTACCTCCTAGAATTTAGTAGATCTGGTTTCCATCAAGTTTCTTGTAGCTCTTGTTATTAATGTTCTGTTCTAACAGCTGTCGGAAGTTCTGAGTTTATTCTCGAAGGCTGCCTCGTTCGGAGGTTCCGAGAATAATCTCGGAGGTTCCGAGGTCTGACATTGTTTTCGCAGAAAAAGTTTAATTTCTGTGTGCAGGCCTATTCACCCCCCTCTAGGCCACATTGCCTCGATCCTTTCATGGTCGATCTTCTTTTGTATCAGCTTGATCATGATCTTGTTAGAAGCCTCTGCTTGACCATTAGCTTGGGCATAATAGGGAGAAGAGTTAAACAATTTGATTCCCATGCTTTCGGCAAACTCTCTGAATTCCAGTGACACGAATTGTGCCCCTTGATCCGTGGTGATTGTCTGAGGGATTCCAAACCGATAGATGATGTGCTCCTTGACGAATTCAACCATATTTTCTGATGTCACCTTCTTCAGTGGAATCGCCTCAACCCATTTAGTAAAATAATTCGTGGCCAAAAGCACGAACTTATGCCCCTTGCTAGATGGTGGATTAATTTGGCCAATCAAGTCTATACCCCGGCCCCCGAATGGCCATGGCTTGATGATGGGATTCAATGCGATGCGGGGGACCCTTTGAATATTCCCAAACCTTTGGCAATCCCGACATCCCTTGTAATACTCAAAGCAGTCCTCTAATATCGTCGGCCAAAAGCATCCAGCTTGTCTAATAACCCACTTCATACGGTAGGCCGATTGGTGTGCTCCACATATCCCATCGTGCACTTCGCTCATCATGTTCTTGGCTTCTTCTGGACCCAGGCATCGCAATAATACCCCACCTAATGATTTATAGAATAAATTATCATCCAGAAGAACGAACATTATGGCCTTGTACCTGAGCTTCCTAGAGACCTTTCGGGATGGATCCTTCAAGTAATCAACGATCTCTTTCCTCCAATCATCTTCTGCAAGATCCGTCCCCAGTGCACACACTTCCGCAGCAAACGCTTCTTGACTCTCTTTGTAACCAGAGGCGCTTTGAGCCAGCCTGTTTGCTTCTTCGTTATGTTCCCTAGGAATATGCTGTAGAGTTACCAACGGGAAGCTCTTCAAGATTTCCCTGCATTCTTCGTAGTAACTCCTCAGTGCTTCACTTTTGCATTCGTACTGGCCGTTCAATTGCTTGATCACCAGCTCTGAATCTCCATAAACCTCAACTGAAACGGCCCCAGCTTCTCTCAAATATTGAAGCCCTCGAAGTAATGCTTCGTATTCAGCTTGGTTATTTGTGACAGTGGGCTGTATAGGGATGGCAAATTCAAACATCTCACCTCTAGGCGAAATCAGTAGGATCCCTACTCCCCCACCTTTTCCACATGATGATCCATCAAAAAATAAAGCCCAAGGGGTAATTTCAAGCAAATCAATTGACGGATCGCGATGCTCAGTTATAAAATCGGCAATGATCTGTCCCTTGATAGCCTTTGCCGATTCGAACTTTAACTCGAACTCTGATAAGGCCAAGATCCATTTGCCAATCCTGCCGTTCAAAATTGGCATAGATAACATATGTTTTATTACATCGAACTTGGAATACACAGTGCATTCGGCATTTAACAAGTAGTGCTGAAACTTTGTACACGAGTAGTACACGCACAAGCACAGCTTTTCCGTAGCCGAATACCTGGTCTCGGGATCAAGTAGCTTTCGGCTAAGATATGCTACTACCCGCTCCTTCCCTTCGAATTCTTGAATAAGGGCCGATCCAATGGTTTGGGTATCGGCCGCCACGTACAACTTGAAAGGCTTATCCAGCTGAGGAGGGACCAGCACTGGCGGCTCCTTCATGTACTGCTTGATCTCATCGAAAGACTTTTGTTGTTCGTCGCCCCATGTGAACTTCTGATCTTTCTTCAACTTCAACAGTGGAGAAAATGGCAAAACCTTCTGCGATAAGTTTGAAATGAATCTTCTCACGAAGTTGATCTTGCCGAGCAGTGATTGCAACTCCTTGAGATTAGTTGGAGGAACAATTTCATCAATGGCCTTCATGCTCTTCTTGCCAACTTCAATTCCCCCTTCGTGGACTAAAAACCCCAAGAATTCTCCAGCTGATACCCCAAAAGCGCACTTGTTTGGGTTCATCTTTAAACCATGTTTCCGGGTGCACTCTAAGGTCCTCTTTACATCTTCCAAATGCGTGTCATGACTTAGGGACTTGATTACCACATCATCAATGTAGATTTCCACAATTTTGCCGATCAACTCATGAAAAATGTAATTCATGACTCGCTGATAAGTTGCACCGGCATTTTTTAATCCAAACGTCATGACTATCCATTCAAACAGGCCTGTATGACCAGGACATCTAAAGGCCGTCTTTGATATGTCCTCTGTTGCCATGAAGATTTGGTTGTAACCCGCATTGCCGTCCATGAAACTGATGACTTTGTGTCCAGCTGCGGCGTCAATCAATAAATCGGCAATAGGCATTGGGTAACCATCCATCGGAGTAGCTCTATTCAGGTCCCTGAAATCTATGCAGACCCTCATCTTTCCATTCTTCTTGTACACAGGGACAATGTTAGAAATCCACTCCGCATATCTGCATGGCCGAACGAAGTTTGCATCAAGTAATCTTTCAATCTCTTTCTTCACATCGGCCAATACCTCATCCTTGTAGATTTTCTGGGGTGGTTGCTTGTACGGTTTGAAACCAGATTTGATTGGCAACCGATGCTCGACGATAGAACGATCTAATCCAGGCATCTCCGAATAATCCCAGGCGAAGCAATCCTTGTATTCCTTGAGAAGCTTAATTAACTCTCCCCTGAAGTCTGGCTGCAAGTTTGCGCTGATGAACGTCGGCATTGGCTTATCACCGCTTCCAATGTCAACCTCTTCTAATTTATCAGCCGACATGAATCCCCGCCCCAACTTGCCATCAGTGCCATCTACGGGGTTCTCCATTAAAAATTACTATAAGAGCCGACTGCTTGAATCGGCTGTTGATCACTGCTGACAGGTTCAACAGGACCTTCTCCCCGTCTTTCACGAGAAACAATCAATACCTTGGTATTCCCGGTAAGGTTGGTTCCATGTTCGCAACGCTCACGGAGTCATCTACTTGGACGACCTCAATCTCATCATCCACCCATCGGATAAGCGCCGGTGCATGGTGGATGGGACGCAACAATTGGCATGAATCCGGTCCCTCCCAAGCGAGAGGGTCGTAGGCTCCTTTACCTTCGATGACAAAGAAGGTAGTGAGCAGCATCTTGGACCCGATCATCAAATCCACGTGAACGCATCCCTTGGTATCTGAAGGATTCCCAGCGAAATCATTCAATATTATGCTGGTAGGCGTCAGATCGCTCGGGCCCATGCCAAGTTTCCTGAAGGTGGTGTACGGCATTACGTTGACTGCCGCTCCACCGTCGACAAACATCTTGGTCAATGGCTTGCCATTGACGTATCCTCTCAAGTACAACGGCCTCATATGTCGATTTTTGGCCGGCTTGTCGAAGATTGCCTGCTTGGCCAGCACCAGTTGTGCCATCATCCCCTCGACCTACTCATCATCTAGGGACGCCTCATCCTGCACAACCTGGTTAGCAGGAGCCATGAATTCGTTCGGCAAAAAGTATACCATGCAAGTTGGAGCCGAACGCTTTGATCCTTCCGGTTGGTCCTTGGGGCGCCACACCTGCTTTGTTTGGATCCCGGCTTTGTCTCGTTCACGGTTCCTCAAGCGTTGAACCCGTCTCTTCGACTTTTGCGTAGGCCAGGCGGGCACCATTGCCCCTTCTGCCAGATGTAGTCGCTCTCGTCCTCCTCTTGATCCGCCCACCTTAGATCAGCTTGTCGCTTCCTGGGGTGATCAATGACTTCAATTTTTTGGCGCCGATCCTCGTTAGGGTGGATCCTTCCAATTCTCTCATGGACGGATCGGCGATTGGCAGTCTCCTGCCTGTACTCAAAATATCTGTCACTGCATTCAGGACAGTTCCTCAGCGTGGGCAGCTTCAAACCCTCGTTCCAGCAATGCCTGAAGAAGGCACATCCCAAGAGCACGCGCTCCTGCTCGCGCGTGTATTGCTCCTGGTCCCTTCTGTGTGCTTCTTCTTCGGCTCTGCGCTTCTCCTCCTCGCAACGTCGCTTCTGGTAGCGCTTTTTCTCCATCTGGCGCTGCCACTTGTTGAGGAGGATGCGCGTGGTCACCCTGGGCTTGGCTCTGGATGACTCCCCGACTTCAATGTGACTCTTGAGAATGCGGGGGGCTTCACCATGCACCTGTTCCAGAGTTACTTGGCGCTCTGGGTCCACTGCTCCATCCTGTCTAGCCCTGGCTGAGGTCAAGACTTTGACCTTTCCCTTCTCCTCAGCCGTCACCATGTTGACAGAGAAGCCCACCATGTTCTGAGGGAAGGGGTGGCCATCCAGCTTCATCTTGTTGTCGAACTTAAGGTGCCCCTCCTGGATGGCCTTCTGGATCCTCATCCTGAAGACCCTACAATCGTTGATGGAGTGCGAATCCCTGTCGTGGAAGCCACAGTAACGTTTCCCATTAACTCCATTGGGCCGAAGCATGGAATGCCCCTCAGGCAGTCTGATTCGGCCTTCCTTCACTAGGAGCTCAAACAGTTTGTCAGCCTTTGTGATATCGAAATCGTAGGTACCCTTGGTCTGTTTGACCCAGCGCTAATTCATCGTCAGAGGCTCTTTTCCCCACATGATCTCGGCTGCGGCCACATCCAATTCATCATCAGAATCCTCGATCAGATCAGCCTTGTCTAAGAACTGGTTGTAGATATCAGCGACATCATGCTGCTTGCCAAACTTAGCATCCTTCTTGAAGCCATACGCCTGGTTGCTCATCAATGATAGCTTCGTGATGGGCGGCCCCAGTTTTCAAACTCCATCCCGAACAATTTCTCACGTACGGCCGGCAGCATCCCGGCGACGGCCATATCAACCAACTGGTCATCTGGCAAGTTAAGCGAGAAGCACATGCCTTTAACCTCCCTGAATCTCCTGAGAAACTCTAACGGCGTCTCGCTGTGCCTCTGCTTCAGGGTGGCAAGGTCGATCAGCTTCTTCTCCGAGCTGCCACTGAAATAATGAGCGTGGAATTTCCGCTCTAGGTCCTTCCATCTGCAAACTGACTCAGGGGGTAGGGACGAGAACCACTGGAATGCTGGACCTGTCAGTGATGCGGGGAAGTAGCGGACCCTGAATGTTTCCTCAGCTGAGCATTCCCCGAGCTGCATGAGGTAACGAGCGATGTGCTCCACTGTGCTCGTGTCGTCCTGCCCTGAAAACTTCGTGAACTCCGTCGGCGGCTTCACCCTTGGCGGAAGGAGCACATTGTAGTATCACTCTGGGAACGGCGGCTTGTAGGCAGGTCCCTGCGTTTTTGGCTTGAGGCCGAACTGATTTTGCATCAACTCGGCCATCTTCCGTGCCAGGGCGTCGTCCTCTTGCGCGCCTGCAGCTGGCGCGTATCCTGGATGCGGGAAGGCGTCAAATGCCCCATAGTTTCCCACCTCATGGTAGCCTCCGCCGTACAAGTTCCTCTGCAGCCAGTTGTTCGCCGGAGCAATCCTGTGGCCGGAGGCAAGTGGGGCTCCAGGCGAGCCGAACGCTAGTTCTCCGTACGTAGGCTGGTACGGGTTCGGCTGTTGCACGGGTTGACCCGTGCTGCCCTGCGGTGGTGGCTGGATTGGCTGCCCTCCCGGGGCACCGTGAGTGGGGGGGCCGAGCCGGGGCGACCCCCCAGCACCCTGCGGAGGAGGCTGGAACGCTTGACTTCCGGAGCTCTGAGGAGGAGGTTGGAGTGGTTGGCTCCGTAATGGTGGTTGAGAGCTTGACTCGCCCGGCTCACGGTGCCCCCTTGGACGGGTGCCTTTGTTGAACGCTTGTTCCATGCCGGGCCAAAGACGGCCACCATCATTTGCTGGAGCGCACCGAGGAAAGCTTTGTGGTGCTTGCTCAACATGTAGTCTGCAGATTCCCGGAATACTCGCATGCACTCCTCTTTCTCCTGCTGAGACGTGGCATCGCTCTCCCCTGGCAGCAACACCCTAGGCATCTCGTTCTTCAAGTACGGGACGCCACTTCTATTTTTCTTGAAGGACAGCAGACATTTTTGCTGGAACTGGTCCATGGCGTTCTGGAGCTGATGCTGCTCGGGAGAGAGGTCATCAATGTTGACGTCCATAATGTCCGCGATTTCAGGCATCTTGATCTATTCGGCTGTGGTCCCACTGGGCGTGCCAAAAAGTGTGTTGACGCAAAAAGTGCACCTAGCGCCAAACACACAGCAAGCCGAACAAGCTGGCTTCACACGCGCAAAGAGTCACGAGACGTGCCAGTCAATTTTTCCTGAAAATTAACAAAAGATGAAATAGTTAGATATTAAAGTTTGGAACTTGCCGGGTGGTACCAGACAGTTCCATATTTACGGCTAAGAAGCCATATGGGATGACACATAGCTATAGGGAGCTATCTGCCAATAGATTGAAACCAATCGGGAACTTATGAAAGGAAAAAGTAACATTGCCGAATGGATGACGTAAGCACGACAGCGATCGGTCTTTGTTTGAACGAAAATGCATATGAACGAGGCCATGACCGATCCCCATGATGATTAACATTAAATAAATGAATACAGTAAAGCACGGACATAATCATGTAATAAACAAGCATGCATAGATCCAAAGCACTAGTCTACCGCATGTCTAGGTACTTTAAAACCCGTCGGGTACGATGTCAAGCAAATCTATCCACCGCATGATACAACTTGCATGAAAACCGTACCACTTTCCACAAATAGATCTATCCACCGCATGATACAATCTAAATATGGAAAGCTAAAAGCATACATTATTTAAAGCATGAATTACGCACGTGTTCTACTCGTGAAGAAACATAACCGAATACGGTCCGAACGTACCGATTCGGGGTCCATGAAGAAGGAACAAACATTACCAAGTGAATAAATCTATCAGATTGATTTGAAATCTAATCCACCGGATGACTAGCTCCAAAGCAACCCAAAAACCTGCATCTACCGCATGATACCCGGCTCTTTCAAGATTTATACCAACGTTGGCAAGCTTGAACCCACAACACGTAACAACCTAGATCAATTCGGTTTCGGCTATCGGAAAGCACAAGATCCACGTGTTAAAACACGAACTCGACTCGTACAAGGATCACAAAAGGATGAAGCCGATCCAAATCTATCTAGATTGGGAAAAAGTGTGTTACATGAATCTAAACATAAAGTAAAAACTCAAAGCAACACAGGGTAACTTAATGAATCTATTGAATCGTGCCAGATCCAATAGAGCCGATAACTAGCTTCAAGCTAGATCTTAGCCTACCGCATGGCTCATGACCTAACAAGAAACTTTCTTGAACCAAGCTTGAATCTACTGCATGACACGAAGCTTAATAACAAGACTACTTGCATCAGATCTAAATCCACCGCATGATACTAGACATGATACAAGGTTGCCAGTACTCACGGAGGTCGACGGATCGATGAACCCTCTCGAAGAACTCGATGACACGACAAAAGGACTCTAGGGTTTGGCGTAAGGCCGGTGTGTATTGAAGAATGATTGTGTTTTTTACATACATTCAGGGGTCATATTTATACCCTGTCAAGTACAACTTCGAATGGATTCGTTGCCTAACTTATCTCTAAACTTGATTGCCTATCCATCCATTCGTTCTCCCTGATTGAGCCACGTCATCGTCCAATCCCGCAAAATCAGCTCTACTGTTCCTTTGCCGAACTGGAGCAGATAGCTGACCGCAGATCTCTTTGCCGAATATCTCTGAAAAAATCCTTCCTTCCACCAGACGGACTCTTCATCGAGCCGGACCCACAAGTTAGACTCCTTACCAAATTTTGGTGTTAACAACACCCTTGTTCTTCGAAGACTCGTGAAGAAGATCTCTCTGAGGTCCCCTAGTTCGTGCTCTACGGCTTCCAGTTCGGCTGCACCGTATTGTGTGGATTAGTCCCGGATTGTGGTTCTGCGGTCGTTCGGTGATCGAGTCGAAGTCCTCAAGGTTTCGGTGCCTCTCACCCCGTCGCTTGGTCGCATCCAACCTTGGCTGGTATAAAGCTACCCCGGATCGTGGTTCTGTGGTCGTTCGGAGATCGAGTCGAAGCTTCTTCGGTGCCTCTCTCCCCGTCACTTGGTCGCATCCAACCTTGGTCAGGTATAAAGCCTTTATCCGCTGATTTTCAACAAGTTATCTTGATCCGTTGTTATGTTACATCTATTACCTTGTTCGTGACCTACTGCCGTGAAGATCGGGCCATCCCTTGTGCTAATCCTAGATTAGTACTTATCATCTGGTATCAGAGCTTTCGTTGACACGGTAGGTCTTACCATTGTCATATATTTATCCCTTTGATCATTTATCACATCTATTTTGTTTTATCCTACAGTCCAGAGCCAAAAAAATACCTATAGCCTTTTTCGGTACTGCTACCTAGTGTTCTTGTGTTCTTCCAGTTGCTAGTCTCCACAGTTTATTATAAATCTTTTGTTATCAGCACCCTTGTTAGTATTATGAAAAAAGTCAAAAAAAAGAGAGAGAAAAGATTAAAAAAAAGAGAGTTCTGAAAAAAAAGGAAGAGAAAGTAAAGAGTCAAAAAAAGAAAGAAGAAGAAAAGAGTTTGAAGGGGAATCATGTTGCTGTGTGTTGCTGAAATTTTCAGATTGCATATTTTTAGTGGTGTTCTTGATAGCAGCAATTCATATCTTTTGAGCACAACAACCACTTGGTTTCAGTACCATAAGCCTTCCTTGAACAGCCACCTATAGCTCCACAAAAAGCCGTAAACCGGACCTCTCGTTCCGTAACCTTTCGACCGCTTAATCACACCTGGGATTTGCCACACTAGCACACTCACAGTCTTTGAGAACGGGTAAGAACTAGGGTAAGCAAGAGGTGAGGTTGTGTGATTCCACAAAATTTTCCTATTCCACTTTCTCTTGCAATATCCTAACATGGCAGGATCTGATTCGAGTGTTCGTGGTGGCCATCGCGGAGAACATGAAGCCCCTATCCGGCGAGCCGAGTTGCACCGTCTACAAAACTCGCTCTTGGATGCCGAGGAGAGGATGTTCAATGAACGTCTTCCTGCTCGGGGATCGAAGAGAACGACGACATCAACATGAAGATTCTAGTGATGAAAATTCTAGTTTCATGCATGGTTCTCATGTCCATTTCCGAGGTGGTCGTGATGACCGTTGTGGTGGTGGTAGGCGTGCTGATCAGGTTCAGCCTCGACGTGTTCCTGCTGCTCCACAAGTTGAGTGTGGTGTGAAAAACTCCATTAATGGTGCCTCCACACGTTCTCTTCAGCAAAGAGGAAGTGCTCCCGTGCATGGCTTTGTCACCCATGTGAGCTTCAATGATCATGACACACAAGGTGATTTCTGTAGCTCTTATGATCCCTATGACAAAAGAAATTAAGATTTCATACCTTGGGTTGATTTGAATATACCCAAATTTTTTGGAAGAGAAGACCCCAAGGCTTATCTTGTTTGGGAGGAAAAGTGTGACTATATTTTTGGTGTACATCGTGTCTTGGATACACAACGAGTACACTTAGCTGCAATGGAATTCTATGGTTATGCTCTGACATGGTGGAAGGATGTGCAAGAAAATCAACTTGTGTTGGGCAGGGATCACATCAATACATGGGCGGAAATGAAGCAAGTTATGCGAAGGCAATTTGTTCCCTCAGATTATCATCATAAGCAGCAACAAAGATCTCTGGAAATTGATAATACATCTGTCCGGAACTCATGTACTGCAGCATTAAGATATTCTGCAAAACAAGGTACATTTCAGCTTGTTGATACAAGAGAATGTGCATCTTTGAAGGAGAAAAGACATTCTGGACAGCGACAAAAGATGCATGATGCAAAAGTGCTGAAGCAAAATGACAAGAAGGTTGATTGTGGACTTTACAAATCAAGAAATCATCCATCTAAATTTGCACATATGCAACATATCCCACATGTGGAGATTGCGGCTGATGGATATGATGGCAATGTTGTCTCTTTTTTCTTGGAAGATGATTTAATACCAAACCCATGTGAGAAAGAAAGCCACAAAGCCAAATTGAATGTGAGTGTTAAAAAGAAAACATTGAGCGATTCCACCATATCTCGGGAGAGCCACATAATTCTGTGTGGGGAAAATACACAAACATTGAGTGAAATAGAGAATAGGCCATGTGAGGAAATATTTATTTCTAACATGAAAATCTCTTCTAGTTTGTTTTCTCATGAGATACGGAGTTCTTTGAAGAAAATGATGTGGTAAATTATGACAAGCCCCCAATTTTTGATGAGGAAGATCAAGAGATGGATTCGGAGAGTGATACGAGGCATGATATCCTAATGCTCCCACATCATGAGGATAGTTACACGTGCCCTGAACCACTACTTTATTTAGCCACACCAGCTGAGATGGATAATGGAGGTAACAATTCAGAGATGCCTAACATGGTACAAACACAATCTTTAGAATTAACAGGTATCACAAATGGACCAGGTATGAATTTTAATGGCAAACACAGTGCTCAATTTGATGATATATGTGCTATAATTTTAGTCGACCATTCTAAAAACATTGTTGCTAAATTGATTGAACCACATGCTGATACAAATGTTGAAATTGATCTTGATACTACCATTTGTACTTTGATTGATCCATGCAATACTTTACATACCAATAAATGTCACTCTGTTAAGTTGATTACTAGTGCTGAATTATTTGAAAAAGGATCTCCTGCGAACTGCTTGTTTTATACTAAGTTTGATATGCTTATTCGTGTTAACAAAATGCTAGCGAATATTTCTATGGTAACATCTTCTAGCTCCTTGAATAATGCTCATAGCTGCAAGTTTACATTTATTCTCATTGGCGAACATGTTATAAATAATTTTTATGTTCATTCCATTTGCATAACTAATGACATGATTGCTGATTGGTGTCATCATTCTTGTGATATGTATTTTTTCGATGATGTGATGAACCAATTGCTTAGTGCTTGTTATTTAGAACCCTCAATATCTTCCCCATGTTCATATATTCCATTAGAAGAAACAAGTGCTATGCAAAAATGTGCAATCTGTGCACTTGAGAAACATTTATCCACATCCATGAGCATTGCATTTGAAGGATCTATATCTCAACCTATGAATGATTTATGCAACAAAAACTGCTGGAGTGTTCTTGGTATTTATTCACCATGTGCAGAACAATATCATCATGGAATGGTGAAATTGGAGATGCTAAATAAATTGTGTTGTGTCACAGAAATTTTTGTTCTCCCATTCCATAACCTATTTGTAGGTAAACAAATGTCAATGATGCTTTTTCATCGTGGTAAGATGAAATTTGTTGCTATAATGTTTCAAGTTAACAGTCTTTTACAGTACAACCGAAAGTCGAGGTCGACATTTTTCCAAGGAAGGGGGGATGACGCGCACATCCTTATGATAGTGAAATATAGCCAACTTTGCATCTTTGTTTTGAAAATAGTGTGATGGAAAACAGTAAAAATGACAAAACGGATGACATATTCATTTATCATGCATATATATTTTTCCTTTTGTACATTGTTTATTCAGGTTTTAAAAAGTTTGGGATAACTTTTCTTCAAGACGAGGAA
This sequence comes from Cenchrus americanus, assembly GCA_947561735.1. Taxonomy (NCBI): domain Eukaryota; kingdom Viridiplantae; phylum Streptophyta; class Magnoliopsida; order Poales; family Poaceae; genus Cenchrus; species Cenchrus americanus. The sequence continues at coordinate 256,710,078 of OX387241.1, forward strand.
AATGATGCGGACCACATATGTACATTAGGAATCATCATTGTCAAACGAATATGCAAGGTGAAAGCTATATTAAACTTTAATCCTTCTTATTTTCATATGGCAAAGCTACTACTTGGGTTGTATGATTACAGATCAAAACATCTTGGAATATTGGAGGAAATACATGCCATAGTACCTACAAAGCTTGATTGTTATCATTTCAACCATGAAAGGGTTATCGAGAGTCCTTCTACCATCTTTGAAGATGGCGACCAATCTCCATTCTTTGAACAAGAAGAGTCGGGGACGACTCGTTTTCAAGAGGGGGAGGATGATGTGCACATGTCAAGCCTCCGTTATGCAATAGAGTCGAGGACGACTCCAAGCCTCAGTTATGCCATAGAGTCGAGGACGACTTCTTGTCAAGAGGGGGAGGATGATATGCACACGCCAGCGTCATCGACCACTCCAACCACTTTGCCGACCTCATCGACTACATTGCCGACCTCTACACCAACACCTACAGGACCAATCACACGTACCCGAGCTAAAAAGATACAACAAGAGGTACATGGAAGAGAGTCATCAAGATGAAGACCACGAAGCTGAAATCGGCAAAAATCCTCGTCATTCGGCAATGCCATTCGGCAATGACAGTTCAGCAAAAGTCATTCGGCAATTTCCAGCATTCGGCAATCCATTCGGCAGTTTCCTGAAGCATAAGTTCGGGCATTAAACTATACCAATCTACGAAGTTTCACATAGCATGCTATACACCGTTGGAAAGATAATCGAGTTAGCTTTCAAACGCATCTGGCCGTTCGTCATTTGGAGTTCCCTAGAAGAAGTTATGGTCAAAACATTGAAGACTACTCAGAAGCCAAACAGCCACGCGGGAAAAGCTCAGAAGACCATTTCGAGGAGTCCTTTCACATTGGCGACCTATTCGGTTTGTTTTCGTGTTTTCACCTACCTAGGAGGGTTGTTCCTAGTATAAATACCCCTATGTACTACTGAAAACTCAGTTTTGATCAATATGAATTGGTAACCACATATGGTTTGTCGCAACCACACTGCTGAGTGCCTTGCACACCCTTGTTCTTCCTTGTTCTTCGAAGACTCGTGAAGAAGATCTCTCTGAGGTCCCCTAGTTCGTGCTCTACGGCTTCCGGTTCGGCTGCACCGTATTGTGTGGATTAGTCCCGGATTGTGGTTCTCGCGGTCGTTCGGTGATCGAGTCGAAGTCCTCAAGGTTTCGGTGCCTCTCACCCCGTCGCTTGGTCGCATCCAACCTTGGCTGGTATAAAGCTACCCCGGATCGTGGTTCTGTGGTCGTTCAGAGATCGAGTCGAAGCTTCTTCGGTGCCTCTCTCCCCGTCACTTGGTCGCATCCAACCTTGGTCAGGTATAAAGCCTTTATCCGCTGATTTTGAGCAAGTTATCTTGATCCGCTGTTACGTTACATCTATTACCTTGTTCGTGACCTACTGCAGTGAAGATCGGGCCATCCCTTGTGCTAATCCTAGATTAGTACTCATCATGGGCAAACCACCAAACCCCGCGTGCTCAGCCCGGCCTCCCGCCAAGCCTCTTGACTCGACCGCCACCGTGCACCGGCACGATCGTCCACGACCTCGTCTTGCTCGTCCCGCCACCATGTGGCCCGCACCTAGTCCCGCCGTCCACCGGGTCCCTCGAACCGAGCCTACTTGTCTCTCCATCTCCCGGAGGCCCCTCAAGGCTGAAGACCTTTCGCGCCCGTTCTTCACCTGCAACAACACGAACTAGGCTGCAGCCTACACCTGCGCACTGAGCCAAGAGTCAGTCCAACACCCGTTGTCAATCACTCATCACTGAGGAGCGGTCATCCATCGACCACCGGGACGCTCCTGGTCCTCAAGTATGAGCACTTCTCGAAGACTCCTAGGCTGGAGCGCTAGATGATGGACTTTAGAGAGGTGCTCAGCCATTGTGATTTGCATGACCTAGGTTTCTCTGGCCTCCCTTCAACCTACAATAATAATTAGGGCAGTCGACGGAATGTTTGTGTTCGATTTGATAGGGGGTAGCGAATACAGAGTGGTCTCTTTTGTTTTCTAATGCCAATGTATCACATTTATTCTCCACTTGCTCTGATCATAAAGCTCTTCTCCTTGCTGTAGACCGCTCCAATGGAGTGCCTTGCCAAAGGAGAATTTTCAGGTATGAAATTATGTGGGAGAGTGAACCGGAATTGCAAAAGGTGATTGAGAAGGCGTGGCTGTATAGGAACCCAGGCGGTGACCTGGGCGCTTTGTCTGGCTCGCTGGCTAAGGTCACTGCTGATCTCCAGCAATGGAGTAACCAACATCTTGGCAATGTTACAAAACGCATCAAGGAACTGAAAAAGGAGATGGAGGAGCTAGAAGGTGCTGATCCCGTGCTGCATAGAGATAAAATTCTGGAGGCCAAATGGGATCTTGATGAAATCCTCTATCGTGAAGAGATGATGTGGCTCCAAAGGTCCTGTATTACTTGGCTGCGGGAAGGCAATCGAAACACAAAATATTTCCACCACAAAGCGATGTGGAAAGCAAAGAAAAATAGGATCAAAAAGCTGAAAAGAGGTGATGATAGCTGGTGCTTGGACGAGGAAGAGATGCAAGGTATGGCTGCAAATTATTTTGAGAACTTGTTTTGTAAAGATACTTCTATCGATCCTACTGTTATTGTGGAGTTATTTGAGCCAAAGGTCACTAATGATCTGAATTTTGAGTTGTGCAAGCCATACTCTCCTGAGGAAATTGCAAATGCTCTATTTCAAATTGGGCCTCTTAAGGCCCTGGGAACCTACATCCTGCCTGCTCGTTTCTTCCAGCGAAACTAGCCCCTACTCAGAGAAGATATTATTCAAGCAGTACAAGCCTTCTTTGATACAGGGACTATGCCTGTTGGGGTGAATGACACATGTATAGTGTTAATTCCCAAAGTCAATCATATCGAGACGCTGAGGGATTTCAGGCCAATTAGCCTCTGCAACGTGATTTATAAGGTGGTGTCAAAATGCATTGTGCATGACATTATATCAGAGAGTCAAAGTGCTTTTATTCCTGGAAGAATGATTACAGACAATGCGCTTATCGCCTTTGAGTGTTTTCACACCATCAAGGGGAATACAGACGCAAGGAGAGATTTTTGTGCGTACAAGTTGGATCTATCAAAAGCTTATGACTGAGTTGACTGAGATTTCTTAAACAAGGTTTTGTTGAAGCTAGGCTTTCAAAGTACATGTGTGCAATGGGTCATGTCATGCGTGACTTCAGTGTGCTACAGGATTCGCTTCAATGGTGCATTGTCGGCACCTTTTTCCCCGACTCGAGGTCTGCGCCAAGGTGATCCACTTCTGCCCTATCTTTTTCTTTTTGTTGCTGATGGTTTATGCAAATTGATCAGTAAGAAGGTAGAATCACAATCTCTGCAAGAGTTGCGCATTTGTAGAGGTGCTCCTGGTATTTCTCATTTATTATTTGCGGATGACACCCTCCGCTTCTTCAAAGCTAGTGTAGAGCAAGCAAACACTGTCAGGGAGATTCTGGACTTCTACGGGTAGTGTGTCGGAGCGGAAAGTAGTCCCGACACAGACTAGTACGAGCGCTGAGATCTATCTCTCGATGTCGAGTGCTAAGCAACTAAGTGACACGAGTTTTATCCTGGTTCCGGTCGGGGTCGTACGTCCAGCAGTTGTGTGCTCGAGCTACTGTATTGCACTGCACTGTGGTGCTTGTAGAGGGGAGCTACAAGTGTGGCGGGAGAGGAGGTGGTGCGTCCAGGTCCCTGAGGTTTGATTGAGGCGAGATGCCAATATCATGGTGAAGGCGGAAAACGTGTAAGTGTGTGCTATCCGTCGTCCCCCTGTGGCCGGGGGACCGCCCCCTCCTTTTATAGGCCAAGGGGAGGTAGTTTACAATCGTGCTGCACAGTTCTAGCTACATGTGGCGGTACGGTGTACAGGGCCACAGAGTGGATGGCCGTCCTGGCGAATCTTGCTTTTGGCAGGGAGTCGCTGCGAGTCTTGCACCCGTCCAGGAGCGGCTTCGAGGGTAGCAGTGTGGGAGCTTCTCGTTTGACCGTCATGCGTGCGTCAGCTCGAGGGTTGGGCTGACAGAGGGCTGGAGGTCACACAGCGGCGAGCGTGGTGACGTCTCGTCGTCCTGGGCTCCCACAGCGCTAGGGATGGTGCTGCAGTGCTCGGGATGGTGGCGTAGCGGCGGGGATGGCTGCGCAGGGCCAATGGCGACGGAGGAGACACGCCTCACTGATCTAACGTCACGGTGTCATCCCGTGTAGGCGCGAAACAGGCATCCGTACCCTTTTCGAGGGTTCTGCCGTCCTCTTTCGAGGGTGCGGCGTGCGGGCCGTACGAGAGTGGGCGGCACAATGTTATGGAGCTGACACTAGCCTTACCGCACAGTGTCGTACAGTGGCGGGGATGGCCTCACCAGGGGGGTTGGCGAAACATCGTCGGGATATGATTCCCAGGCGGTGTCAGAGGGACGACATGGCGGGGATTCGCCCTTGACCCGGGTGCCCGCGACGTGTCAGAGCATTTAATGCTCTGGTCGGGGGAGTGAGTGCGGGAGCGGCAGACCCGCGAGAGCCCTCGAGCAAGGCGGAGTCTCACTCGAGGGGGCGTCCAGCCCTCGAGCGAGGCGGAGTTTCGCTCGAGGGGACGTCCAGCTCTCGAGCGAGGCAGAGTTTCGGTGGTATGGCGCTGGGCCCCTCGAGCGAGACGGAGTTTCACCCGAGGGGTGCTGGGGTCGACCGCTTGATGGGACGCTGAGGTTGCCAGGGCCGTGGGCTCCTGTCACCAGGTCGTGACTGCGTAGGGTGTAATTTGCAATTTATGAGTTCGTTTGTGTTTTTATTACTTTGCAAATAAATGGGTTTTTTCCCGGTTATCAGGGGACCCTTATGGCTGTCCCCAACAGTAGCCCTTGAGCCTCTGCGATGGTGTCCATTAAGAACCCGCAGAGGCTGATGCTTGCTGATGGGACGTCCTTCCCCCTGGTTGTTGTGTTGTTCCGTGGGGGTGCGCTAGCGCACCCACGGGTGTAGCCCCCGAAGCCTTGCAGGAGTGTGGGTGCTCCTGCAAGGTTTTTTCACAGCGTTTGCCAGTGTGCGGGGTGTTAGTTGCAGCCGGCATCGGCAATGTTTCAGCCGACCTCGGCGGTGCCATGCACACGTATCGACACTCGTCTGCGTTTGGTGCATATCCGGGAGGTGTAGCCGTGCGTCGAGCTCCCGAGCCTAGGCCCATTCTAGGCGATCGAGCATGCTCTCCGTCTTGTTCATACGCCCCTTCGCCATCCTTCCACGGGACAGGGGGTGAGGTGTCCACGACTCCCATCGAGCGGGTCACGAATCGTGGGTTCCTCGTTGAGTTTTTATCGAGTGATTCAAGTTGACGTCTGTGCCCCGTTCGATAAAGGTCAGCTCGTGGTCCGGAGACACGTCCATGAAAGCGCTCACGCGGGTGTGCTAGGCAGGGCTCGGTCCCGTTCGCTGGGGACCGAGGGCGTGGAAGCTCTCCCTCGATGGGATCACTCGACTAGCTACCCTCGTTGGATCTTAAACACGACATGTGGGCGCCCTCTAGTTGGCGGGCTCGAGGATAAGCTCGAATGTGCGTGCCCTGGTCGTCCCTGACTCAGTCGATCTAGGGTGCCTGTTCGAACCCTTCGAGGGTCAGGCTTCGAACCCCTGATCAGTAGGGCCGTTGCAAGGTGGCAGCTAGGCGCCCCCATCTTGTTTACATCTGCAGGACGCGAAGGGTCATGGCCGAGCCGACCCTCGAGCTGCTGATCAGTAACCCTTTGAATCTGAGGGCATCTGTGGCGCCCACCTTCGATGAGTGGGACTTAACACCACTGATCAGTAGTTGCACCCTTCGAGGGTCCGATTTTTCAAGCCCTTGGCTCGGGCCGTGTGGGGGTTACCCTTACTCGGTAATGAACCGGGCCATTAAATGGCCGCAGTCGTGGCTGCGGTCGTGTGCGGCGGGCGTGCCTTTTCAGGCAGCGCAGCCGCGCGCGTAGTGGACGATGTGGGGGCGGATGTGACGGGGCGCCGCGGCCCTTCGGTTGCTACGCCGTAATGATCGCGCATGCGCGCGCATCCGGCCGTTTCAGCATGGTGGGGCCCGTCTGTCTGCGGCAGACGAGGTCACCGGCAGTTAATGCGCGCGGCGCGCGCGGTTTCGGGAGCGCGGCTCCCCCAGATCTATAAATCGCGAGAGAGGGAGGGGTGAATCCCTTACCTCGTCACTTAACATCCGCTGCCCCTGCCTCTAGTTTTTTCTTCCTGGCTGCGCGCCTCCTTGTCCTCGCCCCTGTTCGTTTTGTTCTCGCGCCGCCACCTCCCTTGCTTCAGCTTTCGGCTGCAATGGCTCCGCCTCAGCCAATCGTAGTGCTGGAGCCCTTGTCTTGGCCCTGTTCGACGGTGACGCCATTTGCTCTACACGAGCTAGTCAATGGCAGGCTACTGGTACCGAACGTGGAGGGGGCGCCCCCGACGTGGATTGTTCCACCGGTGACGGATTGGGAGCCCAACCCGCCGTATGGTTACGTCATCAGCTTCATCAGGCTCCACGAGCGCGGCTTCACCGCACTGGTGAGCCGCTTCATGCGGGGGCTGTGCTACCACTACGGGGTGGAGCTCCACAACTTCGCCCCCAACTCAACTTCGCAAGCGGCAACCTTCATCAGCATCTGCGAGGGGTTCCTGGGGATCCCAGTGAACTGGGACCTCTGGTTCCACTTGTTTCGTGCGGAGCTGCACACTCTTGCCATGGGCGAGACACAGGTGCGTCGCGCGGTGCGTGCCGGCGGCCTGATGTTCGCGCTGCGGGACTCGCGCAAGGAGTTGTACCCGCTGTGCACAATGACATCCAACAACGTGGAGTGGGAGAGGGGGTGGTTCTACCTCCGCAACAACGGCGCCGGCCTCCCCCTACACTGGCAAGGTGCTGAAGGAGAAGACCGACGCCTGGCACCACAGCGTGTCGCCTCCCTCGCGCCAGCAGCGGCTGGAGTCACTCACCGACGCACTGCGGAGCCTGGTGAACGCCGGGTTGGGGGCGGCCTCGATCCTTGCCAACCTCCACCACCGGCGGATCGTCCCCCTCATGGAGAGGGAGCTCCGCATCTACGAGATGAGCGACGCGGCCAACCCTACAGCGTTGGCGCGTTCACGGCTGCTGCACGACTGCTTCCCTCAAAATATGCGGCGACGAGGGCGAGGCGCGCGATCAGCCTTAGCTTGGTGCCGCACAGCCACGATAACCTCTGGTCGTTCATCATGCTCCCCGACGCCCCGGCGGTGAGTGAGCCTCCTCCCTTCTCCTCTCAGTCTTTTGTATCGCGTCGGGCCGGTCTTAACAGCTGTCATCAGCAGAGGGTGACGGTGGACGTCGCGCCCGGGCCGGGCGGCCGCCCGCGCGCGCGCGCGCGCGGGGAACGAGGAGCGGGCGGCGCGCGCGAAGGAGAAGAGGATCAGGCGACGAGAGCGCAGAGAGCAACAGAGCGAGAAGTACCGGCTGCGCGAGCAGCAGGGACTCTCCCCCCCGGTGACGCTGGTGAACTCATCATCGGAGGAGGAGGAGGAGGAAGAGGAGAGTGACAGGGGGCGGGTCCCCCCGAGAGGTGGAGTCCCACGCCCCTGTCGCCACGGGCCGAGGAGGCGGCCGTAGAGCAGGTGCCCGTGGTGGGCGCGGTGGCGCCCGCCACCGGGTCATCGGTGGAGGAACCCGCGAGTACTACGGAGGCGCCGACGAGCGCCACGGTGGCGCCGGCGGGCACTACAGCGGCGCCCCCCCCCCCCCCGAACCCTCGAGGAAGAGGAAGCGGGGCTTCTCCAACTTGAGGTGAGCAGCACTTCCCCCGTGTGCCCTTGATTTTGAGGGGCCGGTGCTCCTCCTTGTGTTTTCTCGTTCGTAGGGTGACGCCGATCGTCCCCGCCCTTGCGCCTGCCAAGGCGCTCAAGTCGGAAGCATCCGTGCCGACGAGGCGGCGTTCGTCGACGGTGCCACGGGCGGCAGGAAGTGTCGTGGCGGACCGGCGTGCCGCCGCGCGGCACGGCTGTGGCCACGGAGCCGCAGCAGGAAGTGGTGGTAGTGGTAGCGGCCACAGTGGCAGCAACCGCGACGACGTCGGCATCGCCGACTCTTGCCCCTACTGCGGGTGACAGCGCGGCGGTGGTGGACGTTGCCGATGACGATGCTCCGCCCCCCGGGTGGGGCCAATGGGGAAACTGGCCCGCGTTAGCCCTCGAGCTTGCGGCGAGGGTGTTGGTGATGCGGGAGGACGGCTGCGTGATGCCGTAGCGCCCGACGCCGAGCCGTCGTCATCACGCGATGTCCTGCCCGCCCCCGATGTCGTCGTCGGGCACCCGGAGTAGGAGCGGGGTCACGCCGGCGCGCCGCCGACTCATTTCGACGAGGCCCAGGCCGAGCAGGCGCTGTGGCATGAGTTTCGAGACCACGACGCCTCGGTCAACAACGCTCTGAACGAGGCACTACGGGTCCACAGGGGTCCCTTGTGGCGGATTTTCGAGGTACGTGTTTTTCTCCATATTCGAGGCATGCTCCCTTATCCCCTTTGCGTTTGTGCATTTTCTGACTTTGCGTTCTCCCGCGTCTTGTCTGCTGGCGATATGAGCTGGAGGGCCGAGCTCGAGAGAGGTACAACCGCCTCGCTCAATTGAGCTCCGAGCGCGACTGGTACCAGGCCCAGTACGACTCCCTCGACGCCCTCGTGAAGGTCTTGCGGACCGACAACAGGTGGCTGGAGTACCGGCTGCAAATTATCCGGGATGAGCTCCTGAACCAGGGCACCCAGGCTGCAGAAGATGCCTCCGCGGTCGACAAGGTAACAACGACGCTTCTGGAGTGGGATGAGGCGCTGCAAAAGGCACGCGAGGACTTGGTCGTGATGCAGGTTGTGGCGGCGGAGTCGGAGACGGAGCTCGCTTCAGCTCAAGCCCAGCTCCAATAGGACCGCACCACCCTCGAGGTGGCGCGGTCTTGGCAGAGCCAGGCCGAGGAGAAGGCCAAGGAGGCCAAGCAGCTGAGGGCCAACCTAGCGGAGAAGGTTGCCTCGCTCGCCGCGATGGAGGAGCAGCTCCAGTAGGAGCGGGGCGCACACCAGCAGGCGGAAACTCGGCTCCAGCAGGAGTGGTCCGCCTGTGAGGAGGCCCAAGCCGCCCTCGAGTGAGAACGCATGGAGCGGGAGGAAGAGCAGGGCCAACTCCAGTAGGAGCGTGCGGCGCTTGAGAAGGCACAGGCAACCCTCAAGCTCTGGGACGAGGAAGTCACGCGGCTGAACGAGTAGCTAGCCCAGTTGAGCGTATCCTACGAGGATCAGCGCCAGGCTAGTGAGGAGAAAGATGCTATGATCCTCGACCTGCAACAGGCGGCTGAGGCAGCGCACGCAGCCCTCGAGACGGAGAAGAAACAGGTCGAGGGTGAGTTGCCTTTCCCACCTTTCACCCGCTGGCTTGATTCATTTGGGATCCGCTCCCAACTTGATCTGTGTTTTGGTTTTCAGGCCTGCGGATGGCTCTCGAGAACTTGGCGACTCAGGCGCAGGTCATCCAGATGGCCTACAACTCTTCTCAGCAGGAGCTGGAGGAGCTGCAGGCCGCGCCCTTGAGGTGTGCCAGGGTATTGAAGAAGGCGAGGCGCAGGCCGGGAGTTCCGTGGTGAGCCGTCTTCGCGCCTTGGCGGGCACGTCACCCAGTATATGCGGCGCGCGCTTCACCTGGGGGTCTAGAAAGCCCTTGGCGTGGTGGTGTCTCACTATCGAGTCAATCTCGAGGCCATCTCCACGGGCTACATCGTCCCCGTCGGTGTCGACGATGAGGTGGAGATGAACCGCGTGGACATGCTCGCCGCTCCTGCCGCCAACATCCTTGCCGAAGACTTCATGGAGTTCCTGTTCCCGGATGCTCCCCCGGCTGGCGGCCCCGAGGTTTGAAAGTAGTTTGGTGTTCGAGCCCTTTGAATCTTTAGTTAGAACTTGAGTCGTGTGGCTTTTGTAATGAACTTAAAAACGTTTGGATGTTTGTAAGTTTTGAGTGTTTATTTCTGCTTCGCCTATTACGTTGTTACGTATCTCTTTTCTTTGGTTAGACAAATTTGAGCTGGGAAAGGTCGATTCCACGAGTAGCTTGTTAGTTAAGGGGCAAGGGAGAAGGGTTGTATCCTTCCGGAGGCGTAGGCTATCTCCGACTTGCGCGTCTTTCCCATTTGGCCGCTCGCGCATGAATTCGCCCGAGGCTCGGGTTGTGTCGTACTTAGCATATTTGAAGCGTGGTTTTTTTGCGAAAAAATGGGACAATGTTTCAGGGGGGTGCGCCCCGTAGTACCCCCGAGGGGGACTTGGTTTTCGAGGGAAAGCCAAGTCGCCCTTTTAACTTTATTCAACGATGAGATTTACAATTGTACAACCAACTAGGGTGTTGGGTATGTGAATAATGAAAAAGGACTTGGAAATCCTTTCTAAGGGTAGAATCAACGTAGCTGTTGGATGTTCCCAGCATTTGTGAGTTCCTCGCCGTCCTCGTTCGCCAGCTTGTAGGTGTCGGGCTTGAGTACTTTGACGACGACGTAGGGTCTCTCCCATGGGGGCGATAGCTTGTGGCGGCCTGTCTTGGCGCAGTCTTAGGACTAGTTCCCCTTTGTTGAAGTCTCAGCACCATATTTTTCGGGCTTGGTACCGCCTCAACGCCTGCTGGTATCTTGCCGAATGCATCAGGGCCATGGTGCGGGCCTCGTCCAATTGATCCAGTGAGTCCTCACAGGCTCGCTGGTTGGCGCCTTCGTCATAGCCCTTGACTTTGGGCGACCCGTACTCCAGGTCCGTGGGGAGGACGACCTCTGCGCCGTAGACCAGGAAGAACGGGGTGAATCCCATTGCCTGGTCCTGAGGCTCCAAAGGACCGACGGCAGCTCCTGGAGCCATTTCCGGCCAGACTTGTTCAACCTGTCGAATATCCTGGGCTTAAGACCTTGTAGGATCATGCCGTTGGCAGGCTCCACCTGACCATTGGTCTATGGATGTGCGACGGCAACCCAGTCCACACGGATGTGGTATTTGTCGCAAAACTCCAGGAACTTCCTGCCGGTAAATTGGGACCCGTTATCGGTGATGATGGAATTTGGCACTCCAAACCGGTGGATGATGTCGGTGAAGAACGACACGGCCTGCTCTGCCCTGAGGTTTGTGATTGGGCGCGCTTCGACCCATTTAGAGAATTTATCTACGGTGACCAGCAGGTGAGTGTGGCCCCTATGCGCCTTTCTCAAGGGCCCGACGATGCCCAGCCCCCACACGGCGAAAGGCCATGTGACAGGAATGGGTTTGAAGGGTGTGAGCTGGGAGATTAGTCTTGTGAGCGTAGAACTGGCACCCCTCGCAGGTACGTACGACCTCGTTGGCGTCGGCGACCGCGATGGGCCAGTAAAAGCCTTGGCGGAACACATTGCCCATGAGGGTACGTGGCGCCGCGTGATGGCTGCACACGCCCGCATGGATGTCTCGAATGAGCTCGCGACCTTGGGGGATGGGGATGCACCGCTACAGGATGCTGGACGCAGCGCGCTTGTACAGCTCGTCGTCGATGATGGTAAACGACTTGGCCATCCTGGCGATGCGCCTGGCCTCAGACCGGTCCGGGGGGGGGGGGGGTTCGCCTCGATCCATCCAAGCAAGGTATTTGGCCCGCCAATCCTCCGCGCGGGGGGCTGGCTCCGTTTCCATGGCCTCGGCCTCATCTGCGTCGTAGCCCTCGAGCAGGGAGAGCACAAATGCCTCGTTCGAGGGGTCCCCGTCCATAGGCTCTGCGCCCGCTGGATTTGAGGGAGCCCCTGAGGGTTCCTCCTGGCTCGAGGGTGATAATTCGAGGTTGACGGACGGTTTCATGACATCTCACGCAAAAACATTCGGGGAAACGGTGATTCGCCCCAATGCGGTCTTTGCGAGTTCGTCCGCCTCCTCATTATACTTGCGGGGGACGTGATTGAGCTCGATGCCGTAGAACTTATCCTCGAGGGCGCACAGCGTTGCAATAGGCCTCCATCTTATCATCGTGGCAACTCGCGTTCTTCATGACTTAGTCAATCACGAGCTGCGAGTCTCCCCTAGTGTTGAGGCGTTCGATGCCTATTTCGATGACAATTCGGAGGCCTCAAAGGAGGGCCTCGTACTCTGCCATGTTGTTGGACGTGGGGAAATGCAGGCGTATCGCGTACCTCATATGTTCCCCGAGGGGTGATATGAAGAGCAGGCCCGCGCCTGCCCCCGTCTTCAACACTGACCCATCGAAGTAGAGGGTCCAGCACTCGGCCTGAATCTGCAGCGGTGGCAGCTGCGTATCCGTCCACTCAGCAATGAAATCCGCCAGGATCTGAGGCTTGATCGCCCTGCACGGTGCATAGGCGAGCGTTTCGCCCATGAATTCCACAGACCACTTGGCGATCCTGCCCGCTGCGTCCGGGTTACAGATGATCTCCCCCAATAGGAACGAGGAGACCACCATGACCGGGTGGGCCTCGAAGTAGTGCCGCAGCTTGCACCGCGCGAGCACTATCGCGTAGAGTAACTTCTGGATCTGTGGCTACCGTGCCTTAGTCTCAGATAGCACCGCGCTGATGTAGTATACGGGCCTCTTGATCGGTAGGGCGTGCCCTTCCTCCGTACGCTCCACCACAATGACCGTGCTAACCACCTGGGTGGTTGCAGCAACGTAGAGGTACAGAGGCTCGCCACTCTGGGGCGGAGTGAGGATCGGTGCGTGGGAGAGCGTCGCCTTGAGTTTGTCTAGCGCCTCCTGGGCATCGACGGTCCAGGAGAAGCGCTCGTGCTTCTTCAGGAGCCGGTAGAGGGGCAAGCCCTTTTCACCGAGCCGCGAAACGAAACGGCTCAAGGCTGCAAGGCACCCCAACACCTTCTGGACCCCTTTGAGGTCCCGAATAGGGCCCATCCGGTCGAGGGCTGCGACCTTCTCGGGGTTGGGCTCGATGCCTCTCTGGGAGATGATGTACCCCAATAACATGCCGCAGCACCTTGAAGGCGCATTTTTCGGGGTTCAGTTTCACCCCATTGGCCTGCAGGCAGTCGAATGCGATGCGCAGGTCGTTAAACAAGTCATCCGCCTTCCTGGTCTTCACGACTATGTCGTCTACGTAGGCCTGAACGGTCCGCCCGATGTGTTCTCCGAAGATGTACTGCATACATCGCTGGTACGTAGCGCCCGCATTTCGGAGGCCAAACGGCATCGTCACGTAGCAGAACATCCCGAACAGCGTGATGAAGGAAGTCGCGAGCTGGTCGGACTCCTTCATCTTTATTTGGTGGCACCCAGAATAGGCATCAAGGAAACATAAAAGCTCACACCCCGCAGTTGAATCAACAATCTCATCAATTCGTGGCAAAGGAAAAGGAACTTTGGGACATGCTTTATTCAAACTAGTGTAATCTACACACATCCTCCACTTCCCATTCTTTTTCTTAACTAGTACATGATTAGCTAGCCACGTAGGGTGAAAGACTTCCTTGATGAATCCGGCCTCGAGGAGCTTCTGCAGCTCCACTCCGATCGCCCGGCACTACTCTTCGTCGAGCGCCGTAGCCGTTGTTGCACAGCTCAGGAGTGAGGTAGGATGTCAAGGGAGTGCTCGGCGACCTCCCTTGGGATGCCTGCCATGTCCAAGGGGCTCCACGCAAAAATGTCGGCGTTGGCGCGGAGAAAGTCAACCAGCACCACTTCCTATTTCAGGTCGAGGGTGGAACTGACCCTCAACGCCTTGCCCTCGGGGGCAACAGGGTCGAGGGGCACCTCCTTGGTCTGCTCGGCAGCCTCGAAGCTACACACGTGCTTGGCAGAGGAGTCGAGGTCCTCGTTGACCAACTTCTCTAGGTTCGCGACGAGCGCCTCGTCAAGCGCCAGTGCCTCAACGTACTCCACACACTCGACGTCACAGTCGAATGCATGCACGATCGACAAACCCACGGTGATGACGCCTTTCGATCCCGGCATCTTCATCTTGAGGTACGTGTAGTTCGGGACCGCCATGAACTTGGCGTAGCACGGCCGCCCAAGGATGGCGTGGTACGCGCCCCTGAACCCCACCACCTCGAAGGTGAGCGTTTCCTTGCGGAAATTGTCCGGTGTGCCGAACCAAACCGGCAGATCGAACGGTGTCGTGCTGGGCCGCAGCTGGTCCAACCCAATCCCCATTAGCCACAGGGTGTGCGCGTACAGGATGTTGAGGCTGCTGCCTCCGTCCATTAGCACTTTGGAGAAGTGTGAGTTTCCTGGGTTGGGGATGCGGTTCGGGTGATCCTCACGGCTGAAAGTGATGGCGTCCCCCGACCAGTCAAGGAAGGAGGGAGGAGCCTTCTTCGCAGTGAGGACCTCGTGCCGCACCCTCTTGCGCTGGCTGTTGGACATGTCCACGGTCGGTCCCCCAAAGATGAGGAAGACGTTCTCCATCGTCGGGAAGCCACCGGCGTCCCCGTCACCACCGTCCTTCTTGGCTTCGCCATCCTTCGCGGTGGCGCGGTAGTAGTATTTTTTGAGCATGTCGCACTGCTCGAGGGTGTGGTTGACCGGGGTCTTGTGATATGGGCACAACTTCTTTAGCATGTCATCGAACACACCGGGGCCTCGAGAGGCCACTCGAGAGCCCTTTCGGGCCGGGTCAACTGCGAGGGCCTCGTCCCCGTCGTCGTCGCGTCCCTGCACACGGGCTTCTCGGCGGGGCTTCTTGCCCTTCTTGCCCCGCTTGTGCTTTTGCTGGGGCTCCTTGGACTTGCTGCCCTCCGCGGGCCGTCGTCCACACGCTTGCCTTTCTTGCCATCAAAGATGGCCCCCACCGCCTCCTCGCCGAAAGCAAAGCTGGTGACGATATCGAATAGCTTGTTGGAGTCGACCGGGGGGCTACGCCTGAGCTCGCGTACGAAATCTCGACAGGTCGTGCCCTCGAGGAAGGCGTGCACAATCTCGGACTGGGCTACGCTTGGGAGCTCGGTACAGCGCTTAGAAAAGCGTCGTATGAAGTCTCAGAGTGACTCACCGGGCTTCTGGCCCGCAGGTCCCAGGAGTTCCCGAGGCACACGTATGTGCCCTGGAAGTTCCCCACGAACGTGCGCACCAGGTCGTCCCAGTGTGGATCTGGCTGGGCGGCAGGTGTTCGAGCCACGTCCGGGCTGAGTCCACGAGGTGCAGCGGCAGGTTGCGGATGATGACCTCGTCGGTGGTGGCGCCTCCCAGCTGGCATGCCAGGCGATAATCGTTGAGCCATACATGAGGGTCCGTCTCCCCTGTGTACTTGTCAGTCGAGGTGGGCTGGCGGAATCGCTGAGGGAAGCTCGTCGTGCGGATCTCCCGACTGAACACACTGATCCCGGGGGCTCCATTGTCGGCGAGCGATCCTCACGGCTGTCGTAGCGCCCGCCCCGCCGGGGGTGGTAGCCTATCACCGCCCGTGCCTCTGTGTTGCCCGTTCGGCGGGCGTTGATGACGTTGCGGGTGTCGCCGTCCTGAGCCTGTCCGCGCGTATCAAGGATCCGCTCCCTGACCAGCGTTCGACCCTGGTTGGTTGGTTGCCCTGCTGCACCATCTGCGTGGACAGATGCCTCTTGACCCTGGGCGTCGTCGTCCTACGCGCTGCCCTGCTGGCGTATGTGGGAAGCCGAGCTCTCGGCCTGTTGCACGGCCGCTTGCTCGATAAGCGCCTGCGCCTCGCGGTGCATGATTCTCGCCTTGGGCGTCGAGGGCGCGGGCATGGCTTTGAGCAGCGTTGCAGCTCTGATGAGCTTCTGACTCGCGCGTGGAGGCGTATTTGGGTCGTCGACGTTGAAGTCGGTGTTGATGCGCTCGCGGGCTTGTTTGCCCAGCTCGCGCACGCGTTCGCCGCGTGCGGAGGCCTCTCCCGTGATGGAGGCACGAAGCAACCGCACCGCACGGTATTCTTCCGCGAGCTAAGCCTCAAGCTCACGCACCTGAGCCAGTTGCACGTTGATGTCGGTGCCCCTCGCCGGCGAGGTGGGAGGTGCACTTGGCCCCGGGTTCCGGGGTACGCCGGTCCCTGGGTTTTGGAGGGCTTCTCCGTCACTGGCCCCTGCCACGCTCGTGCCATCGACCAAGTCGGTGATGGCGACCATGAAGCACTCGAGCGCGGGGTTATAGCTCTCGACGCTGGAGTCATCGGAGCAGCCGAACCGGTAGTCCGCGGTGTCGAGGAACCGCTGGAACATCACTGGGTCTGGCACGCCGGAGAAGTCCCACTCTGCGTACCCGTGCGAGGTGGCGAGTGGCAGCTCGCTGGCGGAGCCGTGATACGACTCGTCATTGGTGGTGGCGATGAGGTTCCGGACTGCCAGCAGGTGGTGGCCAGGAAGGTCCTCGTACGCTGCCACGTCGGTGCTAGCAGACGAAGCATAGGCTGCCGCAGCGTTGCGCATCCCATGGGGGAACCGCGGCTCGGGAGTTACGCGCTCCCCCGTGCGCGCCACTGGCGCCTCGCTGATGGGCGCGTCGTGTTGTGCAGCAGCGCGTGTGGCCCGACATTGTTCTATTCGCGCCTGGCGCGAGCGCCGGCCGAACTCCGTCGGCGTCGGGGGTGGCGAAGGGCCCGCGGCGTCCGCCGCGTGGGCGGCCGGAGCATCGGCGACGGGTGTGGCGGGAACCGGTCCTGGCCCGATCGACCGCCACGGGTGAAGCTCGGCGCAGTTGGTTATGCGCATGAGGTAGCCATTCCCCGTGGCCTGGAAGTTCAGGCTCCCGAACCGGATCTCGAATCCGGCTGGGAGGGGGTCCGAGCTACCCATGGAGTACATCTGGGTCCTGTACTCAGTGCGCATCACCATCGAGAGGGCTGGTGGGAAGCTGATCTTCAGCGCGCTTGCCCCTACCTGGCGCGCCAACTGTCGGTGCGGAAAGTAGTCCCGACAATGACTAGTACGAGAGTTGAGATCTATCTCTCAATGGCCGGTGCTAAGCAACTAAGTGACACGAGTTTTATCCTGGTTCCGGCCGGGGCCGTACGTCCAACAGGGGTGTGCTCGAGGCACTGCATTGCATTGCATCGTGGTGCTTGCAGAGGGGAGCTACAAGCGTGACGGGAGAGGAGGCGGTGCCTCCAGGTCCCTGAGGTTTGATTGAGGCGAGATGCCAATATCGTGGTGAAGGCGGAAAACGTGTAAGTGTGCGCTATCTGTCGTCCCCCTGCGGCCGGGGGACCGCCCCCTCCTTTTATAGGCCAAGGGGAGGCAGTTTACAATCATGCCGCACAGTTCTAGCTACGTGTGGCGGTATGGTGTATAGGGACACAGAGTGGATGGCCGTCCCGGCGAATCTTGCTTTTGGCAGGGCGTCGTTGCGAGTCCTACACCCGTCCAAGAGCGGCTTCGAGGGTAGTGGCGTGGGAGCTTCTCGTTTGACCGTCATGCGTGCGTTAGCTCGAGGGTTGGGCTGGAGGTCGCACAGCAGCGAGCGTGGCGACGTCTCGTCGTCCTGGGCTCCCACAGCGCCGGGGATGGTGGCTGCAGTGCTCGGGATGGTGGCGTAGCGTCGGGGATGGCCGCAGGAAGACCCCACCAACCAAGAACGATGAGTACTGAAGATCATACACACCGACCAACAAAAGAGGGTGACCGCCTACCTACCTTGGGAGCAACGTTTTTGTTTATCTCCCTCCTCCTTACTTCTTCTTTGTTCGAATCTCGGGACGAGATTCCTTTTAAGGGGGGTAGATTTGTCACACCCTGAAATTTCCAATTTCAGGATGTGAATAGAAAGAATAATTAAATAACGAATTTCTCATTATTTTAAAATTTTTCCAACATTTATTTTTCTTTACAGGGAATATAGTATAGGAAAAATCATTTGTTTGATTTTCTAAATTAAATAAAAAGTTGTGTGTGTTGCATTCATGCCGATGCATCTAGTGGTTCTTGAGTGCAAAAAGGTTTCAAAATGCGTTTAGGAGCTGTCCAAACTCTCCCGAGGATTTTCCGGATTTTTCGGGAATTTATTCTCATTTTTCCTTAAGCTATTTCTATTTATTAGAAGGCTCTAAAATCTTTTTCATGAGCACCAAATGCTTTATTTGGATTGTTCATGCCTAATCTATCCCTAGGAATTTTCCTGGAATTTTTGTGATTTTCAGAGTATTTTTCGTGCCTTTAAACAATTTCTAGATGTTTTCTGGAATTGTTTTCGCACTGGAAATGAATTCTGGAAAACAAACCTATCCTATCTAACTGAGCCGAGCCCGAAGGCCCGACCCAGTCTCCCTCCTCCCGCCGCCGGCCCGGCAGCGGTCCGCGCGGGGCCCATCCGGCCCGACCGCCGCAAACTCGGCTCGGCCAAGGCCGCCGCCGCCGGCGCCCGCGCGTGCCCCCTATAAAGGGAGCCGCCGCCCCCGCCGTGCCCCCCGCCCTAGGCCGCCTCCTCGCGCCCGCCGCCGCCGCCGGCCCGCGCGCGCGCGCGGCGCGCTCGTCGCCCCGCGCCGGCTTTGCGCCACCGCCGAGCCAAGCTCGCGGTCGGACCCCCGCCTTGATTCGGCGCATGGGAGCACGGCGGAGCTAACCAACGCCGCCACGACCTCCAGGACGTCGAGCTGAATCTTCCCCGCCGCTTCCCGTCGCCGGAAGACCGCCGGAGCGCCGCCCCGTGCGTGGGGACAGGCCGCCACCGCCCCTGTTCGTGCCCCTGTCCAAAGGAAGAAGATGAGGCCGGCCGGTTGCATTTAGACCCTTGGCCTTTTCGGTAATTTTTGATCTCTTTCATGTGTCTTAGCAAAACTACAAGAAACCCCTTAGATCTATTAGATTCCTTAGATCCGATCCATCCCAAGCACTTTTATAAATCTAACCCTGAGTTTTACCAGTTTCGCGAGCACTGTATGATGTGTCTCGGGTTTCTTTTCTGCTTCTCCTCCAAATCTATAGTTAATCACAACTAGGTCCCTGCAACCTTGTTTTGCTCATCAAATCTTCGTTTTAGCTCTGATTTAATCCGTTCAAGTTGCGTTAGGTCCATAATAATGTAAACTACACGTTAGCGGTGTGTTTTCACCATGTTTTGTTTCTGAAAATAAAATTAATAATAATTTTGATTAATGACTAGTTATACATGTCTTCTCCAAGTAAAAGCTATATAGATTTATATACCGTTTTCATAAGCAAATTTAATTTGATTAATGTTTCTATCACATGTTTTTATATATATAAGTTAATTAGATCTTTATCTCGGTTTTTGTAAACCAAATGTTAATTTGTTTAATAGTGAATTAATCTTTTCTAATTAAAATTTGATTAGGCTTTTACGACGGCTTTTAAAATAAATATTAATTTGATTAATGCCAATACCATAATGTTTTTAATAATAATATGATCTACTCGAATTACAAAGTTTGGTTTAGAGTATTCATATAGTTTAGTTATTTCTACGTTAAATGTTTAATTGGTTTAATCAATATATTAATCTTTATTAATAAAACTTGACTAGATCTTTACACCGGTTTCGTAAATAAAGTTTAATATTGCATTAATGTCAACATAGGGTATTTTATTTATGAAATATCCTTTATATTTGTTTTGTTAATTAAAATGAACCTAGCTCATCGCCTTGTTCTCTCATATATGCAAAACGTTCGTTAGACGTTCTTTCTCGAGCTCTATCTCAATGTGATCTTTCTGGTTCTTGCTCAATCTTCAGCAATCATCTCTTTAAAGCTAACCAAGCCTTTCCCTTCCAAGCACACTTTGTGTTCTTTAGTGATCCATCTAATCGAGCCTATACTTTAGTGCGTTCTTTTAAAGTTTTCTTTTGATTGGTGTTTTGTTCCTAGTATGTCTGTTTGTTTGTCTGCTTTGTATGTTTGCGCCCGATGATTGCTGCGAGTAGAGTGAACGTTGTCCGAGAAGTTTTGAAGAGCAAGAGGTGAAGAGATTCTGAGCAACTACTTTGGTTACGGGCAAGTGTGTCCTTGATCTTTTGTCCTAAGAATTATACTTAATCACTCATTGCATTGCTTGCATTAATTTTGATGGGTTCCTATTAAGGATTACCTAGTCTTTATGATCATTCCTTGTTAACCTGGGTTTATATTAATGTTGGGTAGTTATGCTTAGTTGCTATACCTTGGGATATGGTGGTTCTAATGAACAACAAGGATGAACATGCTTTACTTTGATGCTATATATCTCTGGTTAAATACAAGATTATTATGCATTAATCGGAACATGGAGCGACCACCCAGGAAAACAGTACTACCACAAGACATATGGCTCTGTCTTGGCCAATTAATTATTATACCTGGTGTTAGGTATGCTTTACCCGATAGGGGTTGGGGGTTGCCGGTAGTTGGTGTATAGCCCGGCCCTCAGACTGATCTGCTCTATGGTAGCTTCGCAGCTGAGAGAGGTTTATGCATTGCGCTGTCAAGTAACCTAGCGAGCAGTCTGCACCAGGGGATCTTTGTAAAGGCCTCGTAGCGTCCCTATGCAATCACACCTCGGTAGTGTGGTATGATGCTTGGCCGGCATCGCATGGTTGGGTCTAAAGTTCTTCGGGACTTTTACGCGACTTGTGGGTAAAGATGTACAACCTCTACAGAGTGTAAAACTAATCGATTAGCCGTGCTCACGGTCAAGAGCGGCCTGGACCCTCACATGATAATTAAACTTGAAGATGGACTTAAATCGTTCTCTCGGGTTATTCTGGCCATGTGCTTATGGCGTACCTCTTATCTT
The DNA here is from genome assembly GCA_947561735.1 of Cenchrus americanus. NCBI lineage: Eukaryota > Viridiplantae > Streptophyta > Magnoliopsida > Poales > Poaceae > Cenchrus > Cenchrus americanus. The sequence goes on from OX387241.1 coordinate 256,730,855, forward strand.
ATGCTTAATGTGGGTTGGTATGAACTTATACTTTATTAGAAATCAGGTGCTAATAAAATTTGACCAACTAAAAATGCTAAATGCTTAAAGCCCAATCTACTATAAAGCCTTTGCATTCATATCTTTTTCCACACTTGCTGAGTACGACAAGTGCTCACCCTTGCTATAAATAATGTTGCTCAGAAAGAGGATGCTACTTTGAAGTCTTGTGAAGATGTTGCTGCTGCTAGGCGTACGCAACCCCCAGTCGTCTGCCTGTGATGTTTGGTGCCTTCGTTTCCAGGATAAAGCGTAAATCTCTGATAATCTTTCTTTTTCTTACGTTATACTGTTTCTGTATTCACTTATATGTCACTATATGCATGAAACTTGATCCTGGCATGCATATAGGTATCCACTTGGTTTTTTTCGGAAAGTCGGGTGTGACAGAGTGGTATCAGAGCTGTATCGACTGTAGGACGTAAGCCTAGTTAGCATTGGTCGTTTCTTAATGCCTCTTTTGTTCTACAACCCCTCCTTACCTTATCCTTGACCTCTCTGATGAAGGATCTCACAACTTAACCATCTTTTTATCTCCATACCATGAATTCTTGTATATTTATCTTCACTTTCCTGAAACATCTTTTCGTTCTCGCATGTCCGTTGTCTCAAGCAATAACACCCCCTTGATTGATTGGTGGAATTGTTACCCTTAACATTCCATCTATTCGCGCAGCTGTCCGACACATCAGCGTTGTTTCAATTTTATCTCGAGCTACAGAACTCCGATTGACATGAAACCAGTTGGGTTAGATCACAAATTTCATAAGTAAATTTCTATAAAATATTCAGCCCAATCCAATACATGTTCCAGGAGCTATGCCCAAAACATTGGAGCTATCAGAAACTGTAAACTCTGCTGACCTAGTTACCTTCAATATTCTATATCTCGGGATATAGACCTCCGATTGAGGTAAATCCAATTGGAGTAGTTCAGGAATTGCATCAGCTTCATTCTATCCAAAATTCAGCAGTATTCGTTTTGTATCCAAGGAGATACCTACGAATTAGTGGAGCATTCAGAATCTGCCAACACTGCTGACATAGCCATCCTGTTTAATTCATATTTCGAGTTCTGAACCTCCGATTGAGGTGATTCCAGTTGGGTTGAACTCATAATTTTGTACTCCTTGATCTAGGAAAAATCCATTATTTATGGATATCCTTGCTAGGAGATGCATCTGATCTATTAGGAGGATACCCCCTGACTATATTAACAACGTGTAGTATCGTTCCCTTAAACATGCCTTGATTGGTGGAATTCAGTGCTTGCATGATGATGCTTGGTTTTATGAACTTGATTGGTTCGCTTCTTTGATGTGAGTGTTGGTGTATTGTGGGTCTTATATCTACAATAACATCAGTTGCCTAGTTGGGTTTCTCTTTTGTACCTCCCACATCCTTGCCATCTTTCTTTGTTTCAACTCGCTAGAGGTGTTACCGGAAGGAAGTCAAAGGTAGATGCAAGATGAAGAAAAGAAGACATCACTCTACCTTCCTTTCCACCTTGTGCTTGCTTTTGTCCCACCTAGCTCACTCTGAGGAAGACCCCACCAACCAAGAACGATGAGTACTGAAGATCATACACACCGACCAACAAAAGAGGGTGACCGCCTACCTACCTTGGGAGCAACGTTTTTGTTTATCTTCCTCCTCCTTACTTCTTCTTTGTTCGAATCTCGGGACGAGATTCCTTTTAAGGGGGGTAGATTTGTCACACCCTGAAATTTCCAATTTCAGGATGTGAATAGAAAGAATAATTCAATAACGAATTTCTCATAATTTTAAAATTTTTCCAACATTTATTTTTCTTTACAGGGAATATAGTATAGGAAAAATCATTTGTTTGATTTTCTAAATTAAATAAAAAGTTGAGTGTGTTGCATTCATGCCGATGCATCTAGTGGTTCTTGAGTGCAAAAAGGTTTCAAAATGCGTTTAGGAGCTGTCCAAACTCTCCCGAGGATTTTCCGGATTTTTCTGGAATTTATTCTCATTTTCCTTGAGCTATTTCTATTTATTAGAAGGCTCTAAAATCTTTTTCATGAGCACCAAATGCTTTATTTGGATTGTTCATGCCTTAATCTATCCCTAGGAATTTTCCTGGAATTTTTGTGATTTTCGGAGTATTTTTCGTGCCTTTAAACAATTTCTAGATGTTTTCCGGAATTGTTTTCGCACCGGAAATGAATTCGGGAAAAAAAAAACCTATCCTATCTAACCGGGCCGAGCCCGAAGGCCCGACCCGGCCTCCCTCCTCCCGCCGCCGGCCGGCGCGCGGCCCGCGCGGGCCCATCCGGCCCGACCGCCGCGCCCCGCCCGGCCAAGGCCGCCGCCGCCGGCGCCCCGCGCTTGCCCCTATAAAGGAGCCGCCGCCCCCGCCGCGCCCCCGCCCTAGGCCGCCTCCGCGCCCCGCCGCCGCCCGCCGCGCGCGCGCGCGAAGCGCGCTCGTCGCCCGCGCCGGCTTTGCGCCACCGCCGAGCCGAGCTCGCGGTCGGACCCCGCCTTGATTCGGCGCATGGGAGCACGGCCGGAGCTAACCAACACGCCCACGACCTCCGGGACGTCGAGCCGAATCTTCCCCGCCGCTTCCCGTCGCCGGAAGACCGCCGGAGCGCCGCCCCGTGCGTGGGGACAGGCCGCCACCGCCCCTGTTCGTGCCCCTGTCCAAAGGAAGAAGATGAGGCCGGCCGGGTTGCATTTAGACCCTTGGCCTTTTCGGTAATTTTTGATCTCTTTCATGTGTCTTAGCAAAACTACAAGAAACCCCTTAGATCTATTAGATTCCTTAGATCCAATCCATCCCAAGCACTTTTATAAATCTAACCCTGAGTTTTACCAGTTTCGCGAGCACTGTATGATGTGTCTCGGTTTTCTTTTCTGCTTCTCCTCCAAATCTATAGTTAATCACAACTAGGTCCCTGCAACCTTGTTTTGCTCATCAAATCTTCGTTTTAGCTCTGATTTAATCCGTTCAAGTTGCGTTAGGTCCATAATAATGTAAACTACACGTTAGCAGTGTGTTTTCACCATGTTTTGTTTCTGAAAATAAAATTAATATTAATTTTGATTAATGACTAGTTATACATGTCTTCTCCAAGTAAAAGCTATATAGATTTATATACCGTTTTCATAAGCAAATTTAATTTGATTAATGTTTCTATCACATGTTTTTATATATATAAGTTAATTAGATCTTTATCTCGATTTTTGTAAACCAAATGTTAATTTGTTTAATAGTGAATTAATCTTTTCTAATTAAAATTTGATTAGGCTTTTACGACGACTTTTAAAATAAATATTAATTTGATTAATGCCAATACCATAACGTTTTTAATAATAATATGATCTACTCGAATTACAATGTTTCGTTTAGAGTATTCATATAGTTTAGTTATTTCTACGTTAAATGTTTAATTGGTTTAATGAATATATGAATCTTTATTAATAAAACTTGACTAGATCTTTACACCGGTTTCGTAAATAAAGTTTAATATTGCATTAATGTCAACATAGGGTATTTTATTTATGAAATATCCTTTATATTTGTTTTGTTAATTAAAATGAACCTAGCTCATCGCCTTGTTCTCTCATATATGCAAAACGTTCGTTAGACGTTCTTTCTCGAGCTCTATCTCAATGTGATCTTTCTGGTTCTTGCTCAATCTTCAGCAATCATCTCTTTAAAGCTAACCAAGCCTTTCCCTTCCAAGCACACTTTGTGTTCTTTAGTGATCCATCTAATCGAGCCTATACTTTAGTGCGTTCTTTTAAAGTTTTCTTTTGATTGGTGTTTTGTTCTTAGTATGTCTGTTTGTTTGTCTGCTTTGTATGTTTGCACCCGATGATTGCTGCGAGTAGAGTGAACGTTGTCCGAGAAGTTTTGAAGAGCAAGAGGTGAAGAGATTTTGAGCAACTACTTTGGTTACAGGCAAGTGTGTCCTTGATCTTTTGTCCTAAGAATTATACTTAATCACTCATTGCATTGCTTGCATTAATTTTGATGGGTTCCTATTAAGGATTACCTAGTCTTTATGATCATTCCTTGTTAACCTGGGTTTATATTAATGTTGGGTAGTTATGCTTAGTTGCTATACCTTGGGATATGGTGGTTCTAATGAACAACAAGGATGAACATGCTTTACTTTGATGCTATATATCTCTGGTTAAATACAAGATTATTATGCATTAATCGGAACATGGAGCGACCACCCAGGAAAACAGTACTACCACAAGACATATGGCTCTGTCTTGGCCAATTAATTAGAAAACCTGGTGTTAGGTATGCTTTACCCGATAGGGGTTGGGGGTTGCCGGTAGTTGGTGTATAGCCCGGCCCTCAGACTGATCTGCTCTATGGTAGCTTCGCAGCTGAGAGAGGTTTATGCATTGCGCCGTCAAGTAACCTAGCGAGCAGTCTGCACCAGGGGATCTTTGTAAAGGCCTCGTAGCGTCCCTATGCAATCACACCTTGGTAGTGTGGTATGATGCTTGGCCGGCATCGCATGGTTGGGTCTAAAGTTCTTCGGGACTTTTACGCGACTTGTGGGTAAAGATGTACAACCTCTGCAGATTGTAAAACTAATCGATTAGCCGTGCTCAGGGTCAAGAGCGGCCTGGACCCTCACATGATAATTAAACTTGAAGATGGACTTAAATCGTTCTCTCGGGTTATTCTGGCCATGTGCTTATGGCGTACCTCTTATCTTATGCTTAATGTGGGTTGGTATGAACTTATACTTTATTAGTAATCAGGTGCTAATAAAATTTGACCAACTAAAAATGCTAAATGCTTAAAGCACAGTATACTATGAAGCCTTTGCATTCATATCTTTTTCCACACTTGCTGAGTACGACAAGTGCTCACCCTTGCTATAAATAATGTTGCTCAGAAAGAGGATGCTACTTTGAAGTCTTGTGAAGATGTTGCTGCTGCTAGGCGTACGCAACCCCCAGTCGTCTGCCTGTGATGTTTGGTGCCTTCGTTTCCAGGATAAAGCGTAAATCTTTGATAATCTTTCTTTTTCTTACGTGATACTGTTTCTGTATTCACTTATATGTCACTATTAGCATGAAACTTGATCCTGGCATGCATATAGGTATCCACTTGGTTTTCTTCGGAAAGTCGGGTGTGACACCCGACACAGTGCACGGGGAAACTGATCAACCCGGAAAATGCTCAATCCTGTTCAATGAAAAGGGGCAGCCAAATATCCTAGAGCAAGTCAAACAAATACTTAGCATTGAGAGAAGCACCTTTGAGCCTAAGTACTTGGGCTTGCCAACACCTTCTGGCCGTCTAAAAGGGGCTCGCTTTCAATCCTTGAAGGAACGGTTGGGAAAGAGATTGAAAGATTACACAGAGAAAAACATGTCAGCGGCAGCCAAAGAAATTTAGATCAAAGCTGTAGTTCAGGCCATCCCCACCTACACTATGAGTATCTTCAAACTGCCATTGGGAGTATGCGATGAGTTGACCAGAATTACTAAGGAATTTTGGTGGGGTGTGGAAAATGGGAAAAGAAAGACAGCTTGGGTAGCATGGAAGAACCTCACGCAAAAGAAATGTAATGGGTGTTTGGGTTTCAAAGATCTTAGAATTTTCAACCAAGCACTTCTTGCAAGACAAGCATGGAGAGATTCATCCAATATCCTGAAAGCTTGTGAGCCAGGCTACTGAAAGCAAAGTATTTTCCAAGAGGGTGTCTGGTTGATACTTCCTTCTGTACAAATGCCTCCTACACTTGGCAATCAATTACACACGGCCTTGAACTCATGAAACAAGGTATTATTTGGCGAGTTGGTTCGGGCTCTCAGATACGGATTTGGTGTGATCCATGGATTCCTAGACCCCATTCCTTTAGGGTCACGACGAGGAAGGGAAGATGCAGGTTAACCTGGGTGTCAGAGCTGCTTGATCCACAAGGAAACGACTGGGACTACGACAACTCCGGGGCTTCTTTTAATGATGCAGATGCTGAAGCCATTGCCAAGATTAAGATCCCAAGCAGGCACTCAGATGATTTTATAGCCTGGCTATTGGAGAAGACGGGTTTATTCTCTGTTCGTAGTGCATATAGCCTGGGCCTGAAACTTCGCGACTTGTGCAGTTGTACGTCAGCCAGTTCACACCCGGAGGGAGACATGAAGCTATGGAACAACATTTGGAAAGGCAATGTACCCCCTAAGGTCAATGTTTTCACCTAGAAGATGGCACGAAATGCCCTCCCTACTCGGTGACGAAAATTCACTAGAAAGGTGGAAAAGGAGGATGCCTGTGTTTTATGTGGCCGTGCACCAGAAACCAACTTCCATGCCACGGTGGAATGTCCACAAGCCTACAACCTGAGGCAAGCCATGCGATTGCACTGGTCACTCCCAGATGAGGGATGGTTTCAGTTCACTGGGCCCGATTGGCTTCTGCTCCTCTTGGATAGATGCACCGCTGTACAAAAGGAATGCACAAAGCTTGTGCTCTGGAGGCATGGACGGTTCACAACAATATCACGCACAATTCAGGTTCTTCCTCGCTCTCAGATTCATTTTTCTTCTGTGACACCCTAAAATTCCATCACTGAAATCACTTAGCAACTTAAAATGTCTTAGGGATTTAAGGAGATTAAAATGCTAAATAAAATGTGAGCTCTAAAAATATTAAAGATAATATAATAAAGTTAGAAACAACAAGTGTATGTGCATCATCATTTGGCTTGCATGGTTTTGGTTGCTTGAGTAGTCTCTAAAAAGCCTATAAAATATTTGAGAAAAGTTTGCAAAAGTTTGAAAAGGATTTGAATTGAAAATGGATTTGAAAATGAGGTTTGAAAAAGAAAAGAGAAAAAAAAAACAAACCCCGCACCCTTACCCTTTCGGCCCAGACGGCCCAACCCAGACTCCCCGCCGGCCCACCGCTTCACCCCCCTTTCCCTTTTTCTTTTCGGCGCGCGCGCGCGGTGGGTCCCCCTGTCGGCCCTCCGTTTTCTCCTTCCTTTCTTCTTCTCCCTCCTTCCTTTCTCTGCACGGCGGCGCCGCCGCGGATTCAGTGCGCCCGCCCGCCTTCCCCTTCCTCTCTCTGGCCATCAAGGCATTCAATCAAGCGCCCGTAGCACCAGGGATTAATCCCTCCCTTAATTTTCCATCGGTTTCCTTTATTTTCGCCCAATTCACTTGGAAACCGCCGCCGCGCGCCCATGGCCGAAGGCTCGGTCGCCGCTTCTTTTCCTCTCCCTTCCCGTTCTCTGCGGACCTATTTAAGCTCGTGCACACGCTCCCGCCCTTCCCTTTTCGCAACCCCGGCTCGCCGCACACGTGCCCGAGCCCAACTCCACGCCGCCGCCGCCTCGGTTTCCGCCGCCGCCGTCGTCTCGTCGCCGCCGGTGAAGGGCTTGGCCTCCCGCCCGTTTCGTTGCTCACTAGGTTCGCAAGGGGCTTGACAAGCTCGTGTGCTGCGGGTTCACGCCCTCAACGCCCGTGGCGGCGCGCGCCCGTGCTCGCCGGAGCGCCGCCCGAGCCGCCGTCGTCACCAAGCCACCCCGTTGCCGCCTCCTTTCCACCCTTCGGTCCGTCCTCATCGCCCGCGCGTGGTAAGCAACCCCCCGCCCGGTTCCTTTCCTATTGCGCCCGCTCCCTCCCCGCGAGCTCGCCGGAGTAGTGGCTCCGCCCCCTTCCGGCGCCGGCCACCGTGAGAGCTCGAGCCCCTCCCCTGAACCCCTAGATGCGTGCGCAATTCTCCCGGCGCGTGTAGAACCCGCTCGTGCAAGAAAAGACGGCCGGGAGCTCACCCCGCAGCTTGCGCCGGCGATGCGCCGCCGCGCGCCGCCGCGCCGCCCCTCGTTCCCGGTGACTTCACCGCCGCCCGCCACACGCACTCGTCCGGGGCCGTTAGATCACCCGCAAACGGCCGAGATCGCGTACCCCTTCGGTTAAGTGGCGGGTCCACGGTGGACCCATGGACCGCGCCCACGGCCGGGTCCATGGTGCACCCATGCGCCATCCGCCGTTGGATCTAAGATCCACGGTGTGGAATGGCAGATTTGATTAAGAGTCCCTGGATTTTCAAATATTAGCAAGCCGGTCCTTCCACCTTTGAAAATAATTACAGTTAGGTCCTGATTCTTGTAAACTAGCCCCTGTCTACCCTGTATAATTCTGTTTTAAGCCCTTTTCACTTCTTTTTGCACATAAACCCTCTGATTTAATTTATAAAAATGTTTTAGCCCCTGAATTTATTCATAAACAACCCTGTAAACATAGTTTTCTTGCAAATAGGCCCCTGAAAACTGTTTTAATCATATCTTTCTCATTTTAACTCCGTTTTTAGCGTTCTATATATCGAAATGATCGTCTCGACGAGTAGAATCTTTTAAACAGTAAATTTACCAGTTTTATTACTGTTTGGTGTACTGTTTTGTTTATTGATTGTTATCCATGCTTGACTCGTAGATATCGTGCCTGTTTCGTCTGAGCTCCCTGTCGGAAGTGATCCGGAAGAACCTGTCTTTGAAGAGGAATTCACCCAGCTTGTAGAGGAAGGCAAGTGGATTTCCCCCCTCTGCATAATCTTTTTGAACCTATGTCACTGCATGCTAAACAATGTTTACTATTCCTGTTGATATGCATAAATCTGATGGGCAAACACCTAGCTAAGGATTTGACTAGATGCTTTACCACTTTACCTTGATCAACCCTGTTTAAACTTATGTTTGGGGTAGATAAATGCTTAGCTTGCTCAACATAAGTTTGGTTATGCTTTGTTTATGTTATACATCTCAGTTTTGGTTATGTATATGCTTGTGCTTTAACAAGATAACTTGATATAATCGGAACATGGAGAACCACCCAAGATAACAGTACAACCACAGTCCACATGGCTCTGGCTTAGCCAATTAATTAGGAGAGTGGGGTAGCTGATAGCTCTTTTCCGAGAGGGGCACAGGGGGCCGGAGTTGAAGGGGTATAGCCCGGTCCTTTTGGGGTAGCGACCTTGGCTAAGGTGTTGACCACTAGGGAGGGTTATGGCCCGCTCCGCCGCCGTAATCGTTGCGTCGTTGGTTTCTCTTCTTTCCTTTGTAAAGGCTTCGTAGTGGACCCCTAGCCACTCACCTTGGAAGTGTTTAAGGGTCTAGCTAACCCGGGCAAGATGGGGAACACGAACTGTGGGTAAAGTGTACAACCTCTGCAGAGTGTAAACTGATCGATCAGCCGTGCTCACGGTCACGAGCGGCTTGGACCCTCACATGAGTAATAAACTTGAAGATTAATGTAAATCGTGGGTTGGAGGTTTGGTTTGAGGTTTCTTTTAAGGTTAAGTGGGTTGGTATACACTTACATCTAGTAACTAGGTGCTTGCTAATAAAACTTGATCAACTTATAAAATGCTTACCGCTGTGAACCATAGCCTATCCTTGATAGCCTTGCATTTTTCCCCCACTTGCTGAGCTCCAACCATAAGTGTGCTCACCCTTGCTTACCGCTGTTCAGAGGAGAACGTCGGAGGCGAGGACGAGTACTGGAGTGACTTCGAGGAGTTCTAGGCATGCGGATCCCCCGGTCATCATGCCCGTGGATGTCGGCGATGGAGTTGCTCGTCGTCGTTTAGTTATCGTTTTGTTCGGACCTTCGAGTCCACCCTTATGGATGTAATAAAGGATGTTATCTTGGTTTAAACTCTTGTACGTTTTGTTACGGCAATGGTATTACTCTCGTTTTGTCTAATCATGTGTGTGTAAATGATCCGGCGCACATATGAGATGCATTCGGTTTTCCTTGTAAAATCGGGTGTGACAAAGTGGTACCGAGCCGTGATGACCGTAGGACGCAGACCTTAGTTAGAAATGGACGAAATTAAGGATTCATGTTCTAGAAAGCCTCATCATGCTTCAAATCATCTTATTTACGCACTAAAAATCTAATTTAACTTTGTTTATCATTTTAAACTATCATTTTGATTTATTCCGCACTCGAGATCGTTTTGCTTTGACGGATGGCCGGGACTTACATGACCCCTCGCAAGAGCACTCGGTGGGCGCTTTCCCTCTCGGACGGTCGGCTCCTCGCCACCGCATTGAGGATGTTGAGGAGGAACGAGGAGGAGTTCCGGTAGGAGGTTGAGGTTGAGGAAGACCCGGAGGAGGTCCGACCGAGAAGAAGAAGAAGAGGATCCCGAAGAAGTTGAGATGGAGGAGGAGGAGCCGAAGAGCCATTGGAAGCAGCCACGACCGTACGATGGCACAGGTGCTTGAGGCGAGACGCGGACGGTGACATTGTGATTCCACCGGCGCTGCAGTCAATGAGGAAGCACCCCCGCACTCGCCGATCCCGTGCCGAAGGTGATCCGGAAGACTCCGGTGATGACAAGTGTGGGTGAGGATGATGGTAACCATGCTGCCGGCAACCCGAGAGGAAGATGAAGATCCCCGCTACCATGGAGCCGAATACCATAAGCACTCTATCGAAGCCGAGAATGGGCGGTTCCGCATTCTCTTGTGGGATGTTCCGAGGTATACGGGGTATACCATAAGGCCTCTCTATGTGACCAAGCATTTCGGTGAGCCCGGAATGAGGGATTACTACACTTGCAATGTTTACATCGGGAAGCCTCGAATGATACTGAAGGATGGAGGTATCGCTCATCCCACCATAGCACAGCTCAGTTCTCTACGGATGATGCTGCGGTGAATGATGCAGCAAGGAGGGCGCTGCGGTCGGTGTGTAATGCTAATCGGGTGCAGTTGTTCCAATCGGAGTACCGTCATGTGCCTCGACGTGCAAGTGGCACAGAAGTGACTGTGGTGCCAGCAGGAGGCGATGACCGCATCGATGTCTTGGCAAGGGTGACTGCTGCTCTGAATGCTGATCCGGAGGGGAGCAACTTTGGAGATAAACAAGTATCATGAAGAGCTGCGCAGTCCGCTCGGGCAAAGATAGCACGTCCGGAAGCACAACTTGCAGGACAGCGACCGCCTCAGAAGTCATGCCATACCAGACTACAGCTTCCCCTCCGCGCAAGAGGCTTCGTTACAACACTGATGAAGCTACTACTCGTCTTGGCTAGGATCCTAGGATGCTCGCCCTTATCATTTACCTTTTCGATAGATCGTTCTCGCGTGAACGTATTTGCTTGTAATAATGAATGCTGTTTGCAAACATGCTTGAGTTGGATCTTTGCTTGATTGTAATTGTATGGTGGAGTGATGGCCACTATGCAATCTGAAATTTTAAGTTAAATAAAATTTGGTTTGGGTTTTATCGGTTGTCATTGCTTAATCTCTTATGCAAATGTGATTGGATCAAATCTGTTTTCGCAGTCATATGACATGTCAGTAATGTTTTGCTTATAACTCGAGCTACAGAAATCCAAATGATATGAAACCAGTTGGGTTAGTTCACAAATTTAGAGGATGAATTTCTGTCAAAAATTCAATGGTATACTATACATATTCTGGGAGTTATGCACAAAGTAATGAACATGACAGAATCTGTAAATCTCTGCTGATATAGCTGTACTGTTTGAATTATATCTCGAGTTATACATATCCAAATGAGGTGATTCCAGTTGGGATGGTTCCATAATTTTATACACTATAATCTGGTAAAAATTCGTGGTCATTGGATATTTACACAGAAAGTTATGCGTAATCTTTTGAGGTCAACAGAATCTGTCTTAACTGAAGTACATGTTGTCATTTTATTTTGAGTTATTCTCTTATGCAATGATTCAAGTACAATTATCCGAGATATGATTTTTCTAACGGTCAGATGGTAAACACCAGGTCTGGAGGAGGTCAAGACGTGCCACCCGTGATCCGGGCACATATTGCAAATCAACAAAACCCAGCACCACCTCCACCGATCAACCAAGCAATGGACCCGAACATGCAGCAATTTCGGCAGCGCAGATGCAACTGATTCAAAACCTTACCAACACAGTGCAGCAGATGCAAGCTCAACAAAACCAGCCACCACCACCGATGCCACCACCACCCCCGCCACCAAGGGACAGGCACAAGGAGTTCATGAGCCACCATCCCCCTACATTTTCTCACTCAGCTGATCCACTAGATGCTGATGACTGGCTGAAAACTATCACTAAGAAGCTGGAAATCGTGCAGTGCACTGACAGGGAGATGGTTCTGTATGCTGCTGGAAGACTTGTGGGGCAGGCCGCAGATTGGTGGGATGCGTACTCTCAAGCTCATCCCAACAGGCAGAACATCACTTGGCAGGAATTCCGTGACAACTTCCGCACTTATCACATTCCTTCAGGGGTTCTCAAGCTCAAGCAGAGGGAGTTCTTGTCACTGAGGCAAGGCAATATGTCAGTGACTGAGTATCTGGACAAGTTCACTCACTTGTCACGTTATGCACCTGATGAAGTCAACACTGATCCAAAGAGGCAAGAAAGGTTCCTGGATGGCTTGATTAGTCCTCTCGAACTATCTACCGCAGTCACATCTTCCGGACTTTCGTACGCCGGTAAACAAAGCTATTGGGTTGGAAAGCAAGAGGAAGGAGATGGGTGAACATAAACGCAAGTTTCGGTCTCGGGGCGGTCTAGCAAGAACACCCGTCCCCGTTACGGTTCTCGGCAGAGCTCGACTCCATATCGTCTGGTGGACAAGCTGGGAGGTACCCACAGAACATGCAGCTCCAGCGCTCGTTTCAGCCACAGCGCTTCAATCCTCAGACACCCAGAGCTCCTACCCCTCAGCTGAGTCGTCCTAGCAACAACTCTGGGGCACCTGTCAGAAACACCAACCCTGTTCAGCCAGGTGGATGCTTCAAGTGCGGAGAGCTGGGGCATTATGCTAACAACTGTCCTAAGAGGGTGATGCAGACTCCACAGAGGGACATTGGGAACAGGACTGGGCAGCCATCTTCTCAGGCTCGTACTCCACAGACACCCAGCAAGAGAGGCCAGCAGAGTCATGTGCGTGGCCGAGTCAATCATGTATCAGTGGAGCAAGCTCAGAATGATGCCGGCGTGGTATTGGGTACGTTTTTCGTCAACTCTTACCTCGCTACCGTATTATTTGATTCAGAGCATCACATTCATTCATAACTCGATCAATTTGTGGCAAAATATAACTTATCTATGAGTACAATGAAGAACCCATTGATAGTTAGCACTCCCGGGGGAGAAATGAAAACCGGTCACATATGCCCACAAGTAAAGATTAATATCATGGGGGTAGACTTTCTTGCTAATCTGGTAGTTCTAAAATCATGGGGAATAGATGTCATTCTTGGTATGGATTGGTTAAGGAGTTGTGATGGAGTTATTCAGTGTCGGAAGAGGTCAGTACTGTTAACCGGTCCTCAAGGGGAAAGAGTAGAGTATGTGAGTGCACCCTCATCTGTCAAGGGAGTTATGAACTCTGTTGAAGGCAAGGCCTTGGAGGATATAAGGGTAGTGAATGAATTCCCTGATGTGTTTCCGAGAGGATTTGCCGGTGTATGCCACCCGATCGTGACATTGAATTTAGTATTGAACTTATACCGGTATCGCTCCCATATCTAAAAGACCATATAGAATGGATGTTAAAGATCTAGCCGAATTAAAGAAACAAATTGAAGAATTACTTAGTAAAGGGTTTATCCGTCCTAGTTCATCACCATGGGGAGCCCCCACACTCTTCGTTGATAAGAAGGATGGTTCTAGGAGGTTGTGTATAGACTATCGATCACTTAACGAGGTTACTATCAAGAATAAATACCCTTTACCTCGGATTGAGGATTTGTTTGATCAAATGAGAGGAGCTAAGGCTTTCTCAAAGATAGACCTTAGATCAGGTTATCATCGCTGAAAATCCGTGTGGAGGATATACCAAAGACAAAGCATTCACTTCTAGATATGGGTTATATGAGTTCACCGTGATGTCCTTTGGCTCGACCAATGCACCAAAGATACTTTATGTATTTGATGAACAAGGTATTCATGGAGTATCCGGATAAGTTTGTTGTGGTATTCATTGATGATATATTGGTATTCTCTCGGAGTGAAGAAGAACACGAAGAACATTTGAGGCTTGTGTTACGAAGTTACGGGAACATCACCGTATGCCAAGTTCAAGCAAGTGTGCTTTCTCGGTTAAAGGAGGTATCTTTTCTCGGACATATCATCACGGATGGAGGCATAGCGGTCGATCCAAGCAAGGTTCGGGATGTATTGAACCGGAGTCCGCCTAAGAATGTGCCGGAGATCGAAGTTTCCTTGGTCTTGCGGGATAGAGAAGCCACTTACCACTTTGCTCGAGAAAGGAAGAGAATTCAAATGGGATGAGAAGTGTCGGGCTAGTTTTGAGGAGTTGAAGAAGAGGGCCGACCACAAGACTCGTGTTGATCATGCCGGACATACACAAAGGGTTCGATGTGTACTGTGATGCCTCTCGGCAAGGTTTGGGATGTGTGTTAATGCAAGAAGGAAAGGTAGTCGCCTATGCTTCAAGACAGTTGAGGAAACATGAGCGGAACAATCCTACTCATGATCTTGAGTTAGTCGCGGTTGTTCACGCATTGAAGATCCGGAGACATTATATGATTGGGAATAAGTGTAAGATCTTTACCGACCATAAGAGTCCGAAATATATCTTTACTCGAAGGATCTGAATTTGAGGCAAAGAAGATGGTTAGAGTTGATCAAAGATTATGATTTGGATATCCAAGTATCATCCAGAAAAGCGAATGTAGTGGCGGATGCTTTGAGTCGGAAGGGACAGACTAATATGCTATTGGGACACCGTTACCTCAAGAACTATGTTGGGAGATGGCACGGCTTAACTTGGGAATGGTTGCTTCGAGTGAGACTTTGACATTAGAGATTGAATCGACACTTGAGCGAGGATATCGTGAAGGGACGGTTCGATGCCAAGATTGCGAATACGAGAAACCGATTAAGTTAGGCAAAGTTCCGGAATTCGGAGAAGATGAGCAAGGAACAAGTGTGGTTTAAGAACGAATCGTGTACCGAAATCAAGGAATTGAGAGAAGCTATTCTGAAGGAAGCACATGATTCAGCTTACTCTATACACCCTGGTAGTACCAAGATGTATCAGGACTTGAAGCAGAGATACTGGTGGTATGGGATGAAGAAGGATGTGGCAGCTCATGTAGCTTTGTGTGATGTGTGCCAAAGAGTGAAAGCTGAGTATCAAAGACCAAAGCAGGATTGCTACAACCTGCGAAGGTACCTGAGTGGAAATGGGAGGAAATCGGTATGGATTTCATAGTGGGATTACCTCGTACTCGTGACGGGTATGATTCTATTTGGGTTATTGTGGATAGACTAACCAAGGTAGCGCACTTCATTCCAGTGAAGACGACCTATACAGGAGTGAAGCTAGCTGAGTTGTATAATTCAAGGATAGTGTGTTTGCACGGGGTACCGAAAAAGATAGTGTCAGATCGAGGTACACAGTTCACCTCACGGTTTTGGCAGAAGTTGCATGAATCGATGGATACAAAGTTAAACTTCAGCTCAGCATACCATCCTCAGACAGATGGACGGACGAGAGAGAACAAATCGGATACTCGAGGATATGTTGAGAGCTTGTGCATTAAAGAACAAGTGGCGGTTGGGATAAGAGTTTGCCTTATGCAGAGTTTGCTTACAACAACGGCTATCGATCCAAAGCATCAAAATGGCACCTTTTGAAGCTCGTATGGAAGGAAGTGTAGAACACCGTTGTTTTGGAATCGGATCGGTGAAAGGCGCTTCTTTGGGCCGAAAAGATACGAGAAGCGAGAAAAGCAAGTGGAAATCATAAGGGAGAATCTTAAGGCAAGACGGTCAAGACGGAGAAGAGTTATGCCGATCCTCGGCGAAGAGAGGTGATCTTGGAAGTCGGTGATTATGCATACCTCGCAGTGTCACCTATTCGGGGGTTACGAAGGTTTAATGTCGGGGGAAAGTTATCACCTCGATTTATCGGACCTTTCAAGATTTTGGAACGGAAAGGAGAAGTAGCATACCGGTTAGAGTTGCCAAGACACGGTTGTCGGGAGTTCATGACGTGTTTCATGTATCTCGCCTAAAGAAATGCACAAGTGAGGTTAGAATAGAACCGGTACGAGTTAGAGGATATTCAAATGGAGAATGATCCGACGTACAAGGAATACCCCGTTAAGATCTTGGATGTGTCGAAAGAGTTACCGGGAGTAAGATCATCGAATGTGCAAAGTGCAGTGGAGTCATCACACCGAGGAAGAGGCAACTTGGGAAAGAGAGGATGAACTCAAGGAAGACTTCCCTCAGCTGTTCTCTAAGTCTTCTGAATCTCGGGACGAGATTCTCTTTAAGGGGGTAGGATTTGTGACACCCTAAAATTCCATCACTGAAATCACTTAGCAACTTAAAATGTCTTAGGGATTTAAGGAGATTAAAATGCTAAATAAAATGTGAGCTCTAAAAATATTAAAGATAATATAATAAAGTTAGAAACAACAAGTGTATGTGCATCATCATTTGGCTTGCATGGTTTTGGTTGCTTGAGTAGTCTCTAAAAAGCCTATAAAATATTTGAGAAAAGTTTGCAAAAGTTTGAAAAGGATTTGAATTGAAAATGGATTTGAAAATGAGGTTTGAAAAAGAAAAGAGAAAAAAAAAACAAACCCCGCACCCTTACCCTTTCGGCCCAGACGGCCCAACCCAGACTCCCCGCCGGCCCACCGCTTCACCCCCCTTTCCCTTTTTCTTTTCAGCGGCGCCGACAGGTGGGTCCCACCTGTCAGCCTCCATTTTCTCCTTCCTTTCTTCTTCTCCCTCCTTCCTTTCTCTGCACGGCGGCGCCGCCGCGGATTCAGTGCGCCCGCCCGCCTTCCCCTTCCTCTCTCTGGCCATCAAGGCATTCAATCAAGCGCCCGTAGCACTAGGGATTAATCCCTCCCTTAATTTTCCGTCGGTTTCCTTTAATTTCGCTCAATTCACTTGGAAACCGGCCGCCGGCGCGCCCATGGCCGAAGGCTCGGCCGCCGCTTCTTTTCCTCTCCCTTCCCGTTCTCTGGACCTATTTAAGCTCGTGCACACGCTCCCGCCCTTCCCTTTTCGCAACCCCGCCTCGCCGCACACGTGCCCGAGCCCAACTCCACGCCGCCGCCGCCTCGGTTTCCGCCGCCGCCGTCGTCTCGTCGCCGCCGGTGAAGGGCTTGGCCTCCCCGCCCGTTTCGTTGCTCACTAGGTTCGCAAGGGGCTTGACAAGCTCGTGTGCCCGCAGGTTCACGCCCTCGACGCCCGTGGCGCGCCGCGCCCGTGCTCGCCGGAGCGCCGCCCGAGCCGCCGTCGTCACCAAGCCACCCCGTTGCCGCCTCCTTTCCACCCTTCGGTCCGTCCTCATCGCCTGCGCGTGGTAAGCAACCCCCCCTGCCCAGTTTCCTTTCCTATTGCGCCCAGTTCCCTCCCCGCGAGCTCGCCGGAGTAGTGGCTCCGCCCCCTTCCGGCGCCGGCCACCGTGAGAGCTCGAGCCCCTCCCCTGAACCCCTAGATGCGTGCGCAATTCTCCCAGCTGCGTGTAGAACCCGCTCGTGCAAGAAAAGACGGCCGGGAGCTCACCCCAGAGCTTGCGCCGGCGATGCGCCGCCGCGCGCCGCCGCGCCGCCCCTGTTCCCGGTGACTTCACCGCCGCCCGCCGCACGCACTCGTCCAGGGCCGTTAGATCACCCGCAAACGGCCAGGATCGCGTACCCCTTCGGTTAAGTGGCCGGGTCCACGGTGGACCCATGGACCGCGCCCACGGCCGGGTCCATGGTGCACCCATGCGCCATCCGCCGTTGGATCTAAGATCCACGGTGTGGAATGGCAGATTTGATTAAGAGTCCCTGGATTTTCAAATATTAGCAAGCCGGTCCTTCCACCTTTGAAAATAATTACAGTTAGGTCCTGATTCTTGTAAACTAGCCCCTGTCTACCCTGTATAATTCTGTTTTAAGCCCTTTTCACTTCTTTTTGCACATAAACCCTCTGATTTAATTTATAAAAATGTTTTAGCCCCTGAATTTATTCATAAACAACCCCGTAAACATAGTTTTCTTGCAAATAGGCCCCCGAAAACTCGTTTTAATCATATCTTTCTCATTTTAACTCCGTTTTTAGCGTTCTATATATCGAAATGATCGTCTCGACGAGTAGAATCTTTTAAACAGTAAATTTACCAGTTTTATTACTGTTTGGTGTACTGTTTTGTTTATTGATTGTTATCCATGCTTGACTCGTAGATATCGTGCTCGTTTCGTCCGAGCTCCCCGTCGGAAGTGATCCGGAAGAACCTCGTCTTTGAAGAGGAATTCACCCAGCTTGTAGAGGAAGGCAAGTGGATTTCCCCCCTCTCGCATAATCTTTTTGAACCTATGTCACTGCATGCTAAACAATGTTTACTATTCTTGTTGATATGCATAAATTTGATGGGCAAACACCTAGCTAAGGATTTGACTAGATGCTTTACCACTTTACCTTGATCAACCCTGTTTAAACTTATGTTTGGGGTAGATAAATGCTTAGCTTGCTCAACATAAGTTTGGTTATGCTTTGTTTATGTTATACATCTCAGTTTTGGTTATGTATATGCTTGTGCTTTAACAAGATAACTTGATATAATCGGAACATGGAGAACCACCCAAGATAACAGTACAACCACAGTCCACATGGCTCTGGCTTAGCCAATTAATTAGGAGAGTGGGGTAGCCGATAGCTCTTTTCCGAGAGGGGCACAGGGGGCCGGAGTTGAAGGGGTATAGCCCGGTCCTTTTGGGGTAGCACCTTGGCTAAGGTGTTGACCACTAGGGAGGGTTATGGCCCGCTCCGCCGCCGAATCGTTGCGGGCCGTTGGTTTCTCTTCTTTCCTTTGTAAAGGCTTCGTAGTGGACCCCTAGCCACTCACCTTGGAAGTGTTTAAGGGTCTAGCTAACCCGGCAAGATGGGGAACACGAACTGTGGGTAAAGTGTACAACCTCTGCAGAGTGTAAAACTGATCGATCAGCCGTGCTCACGGTCACGAGCGGCTTGGACCCTCACATGAGTAATAAACTTGAAGATTAATGTAAATCGTGGGTTGGAGGTTTGGTTTGAGGTTTCTTTTAAGGTTAAGTGGGTTGGTATACACTTACATCTAGTAACTAGGTGCTTGCTAATAAAACTTGACCAACTTATAAAATGCTTACCGTCGTGAACCATAGCCTATCCTTGATAGCCTTGCATTTTTCCCCCACTTGCCGAGCTCCAACCATAAGTGTGCTCACCCTTGCTTACCGCCGTTCGGAGGAGAACGTCGGAGGCGAGGACGAGTACCGGAGTGACTTCGAGGAGTTCTAGGCATGCGGATCCCCCGGTCATCATGCCCGTGGATGTCAGCGATGGAGTTGCTCGTCGTCGTTTAGTTATCGTTTTGTTCGGACCTTCGAGTCCACCCTTATGGATGTAATAAAGGATGTTATACTGGTTTAAACTCTTGTACGTTTTGTTACAGCAATGGTATTACTCTCGTTTTGTCTAATCATGTGTGTGTAAATGATCCTGGCACACATATGAGATGCATTCGGTTTTCCTTGTAAAATCGGGTGTGACATCTTCCTACTGAATTTGCGCGACTCTTGCATTCAGGCGAAACTGAAGTCTGACGTGGTCTCAAGCAAAGGCAAAAAGCCCTGTAGCGTGTCCGACAACAAAGCGGCGGAAGCTGTTCTGAAGTCCTAGGCGCCCCCTGCACAAGGCTGGATCAAGATTAATGTTGACGGGTCTTTTGTCGAGCAAACTGGTGATGCAGGTGTTGGCCTGATAGCCAGATCAGACCACAATGGCATGGTGATCTTCAGGGCCTGGCGGGCCATCGAGCGCTGCAATAGTGCCTACGAGGTGGAGGCGATGGCGTGTGCAGAGGGTCTCCGTCTTGCTACCCAATGGTCGCCGGGGTCGATAATCCTCGAATCTGATTGCGCGCGGGCCATCGATGCATTGCGAAGCAAGGAAGACAGATCGAGGCTAGCTTCATTGTAGCAGAGGCTAGAGAGCACGCCCAGCTGTTATCTGAATGGCGTGCGGTTCAGGTTAACAGAGAGTGCAATTCAATTGCCTATGATCTTGCTCACTTAGCTAGGAGATTATCCCAGAGTTCCTTCCTGCTGGGTCAAGCACCTGCGTGTGTCTCTGACCAAGGTACATCTGATTGTAATGCTACCATCTCCTAGTTAATAAAGCTTTCTTTTAACCCGCAAAAAAAAAGAAAATGTGATGTGTATACCATATTGTACAAATTTACCTTTTGAAGTGCTTAAAGGTTTACCTGTATTTCTAGTTTTCATCGATGCAACTTCTCATCTTGTTTCAAGGCCTCAAGGGCACAAGGATCTTTAGTTGTCTCTATGCTGATGTGGATGTGGGTGGGAGGGGCGGACAAGAGAGAGTATATTTTTTATCTGTTCAGGAAGCAATAACTATCTCAAGACAAAAAAAACAGTGCACTATATGCTGTTGACAGGTGTGTGCTTATTAGCACTGCTTTATTACTAAAATACAACAGGGTGAGAAAGACAGCAGCACCCTATGGGCATGCCCATAGAACACACATCAGGTTCTGGACCTAATGGGGACGTGGTTCCCGATCTTCCGTCAGGTGGAGATAGCTATCGATTTGGTGGAGATGTCACACAAACGATCCGGCTTCCAATCAACACGACTAGAACCCCGCAATCGCAGCACCACTTCTCCTCTGGTTATCAACCATGCACTGCACGATTGACCTCGCCACGAGGGCTAATCCTTGCCTGAGAATCGAAAGACACAAGCAAGAACAAGAAAGAAACACAATCTGGAAAATTGCAGATGAATGATTAAGCTCACAAGTTGGGGTCTCACAAACCGATCGAGCGGCGAACTGTTCTTGACAGAATGACTTAAGCAAAACCCGAAACCCTAATGAGGGTGGCGGCTATGGATAAATAGAGGTTAGGGGCGTGACCCCCTCTCTGGACGCACCCCTAATGGGCTCAACAAAGATACACGGCCCAAAGGCCAAAATATGGTGTCGCAGCACCGAGGCAGATTTTGGACATCAACTTGTTTCGACGATTCCCGTTGACTCAGGACGAATTTTGGTATGAGACCGGTGCCATTGGAAGCTCTATGAAATTCTGCTTCCAACCATATATAGAACGTCCAAATCCAACTCCGTATGTGACCTGGGCGTCCATTTTACGACGGGCTGTTCCTGGAGTCCGAAACTGAAACGAAGTCGAATTGGTTTAGGCCTCCACCTTGATCCGGACGTCCTTGCTGGTTTTCCACGCCTCCAGGTCCTTCCTCATGTCCATGCTGGTCCCCTCCTTCATTCCTAAGTACAATTAAATCATTAGGTAGCACACTATTCTCAAATGCACAAGAATACATACATAGGAATGAGCTCACCTGTAAATTCAAATGTCTTGCGCGTGAGCGAGTAATGGGACTTGAACATCAACTAGAGGAGTATTGTTTGTATCCATGGGAGTGATGTCCTCATCATCCTCCCCCTCTTGAAGTGGAGTCGTCCTCGACTCAAGCTCATCTTCTTCTCCCAAATACGGTTTCAAATCTGCAATGTTAAAGGTAGGACTGACCCGGAATTCGGGAGGCAACTCAAGTTTATATGCATTATCATTTATTTTCTCCAAAATCTTATATGGACCAGCAGCACGTGGCATCAATTTAGACTTTCTCAACTCGGAAATCTATCTTTTCTCAAGTGCAACCACACTAAATCACCCGCCTCAAGCTTAACTTGTTTTCTACCTTGACTACCAAAGCAATTCTATATTTTTCAGTCATCTTTTCAATGTTTTCTTTAGTTGAAGCATGAAGTTTCAAAATAAATTCAGCACGCTCCTTAGCATCACTATGCACTAGCTCAGTAGTAGGGAGAGGCAAAAGATCAATGGGAGCACGGGGGTTAAAGCCATACACTACCTGAAAAGGACTTACCTTGGTGGTGGAGTGTTCCGCCCGATTATATGCAAACTCCACATGCGGCAAACACTCTTCCCACATCTTCAAGGTTTTCTTCAATATTGCTCGCAGCATTGTATGTTCTATTCACAACCTCCGTTTGTCCATCAGTTTGGGGATGACAAGTAGTAGAAAATAGCAATTTTGTCCTCAATTTGTTCCATAGAGTACGCCAAAAATGACTCAAGAATTTCACATCACGATCTGAAACAATAGTAGAAGGCATACCATGCAAACGAACAATCTCTTTGAAAAATAGGTTAGCAATATGAACGGCATCATCCGTTTTGTGACAGGGAATAAAATGTGCCATCTTAGAAAAATGATCAACCACCACAAAAACACTATCGCTCCCCCTCTTTGTCCTAGGCAATCCCAAAACAAAATCCATAGAAATATCCACCCACGGAACAGAAGGAATAGGAAGAGGCATGTATAAACCATGTGGGTTCAATCGTGACTTAGCTTTTTGACACGTCGTGCATCTTGCAACAAAGCGCTCAACATCACGGCGCATTTGAGGCCAAAAGAAGTGTGTGGACAGCACAGCCTCCGTCTTCTTGGCACCGAAATGGCCCATCAAACCACCACCATGTGCTTCCTGCAACAACAAGAGACGAACCGAACCAACTGGAATGCATAGGCGGTTAGCTCTAAACAAGTATCCATCATTTAGCACAAATTTATTCCATGTACGGTCCTCTTTACAATTTAAAATAACCTCTTTAAAATCATCATCTAAAGCATATTGTCCCTTAATTGTTTCAAGCCCAAAAATACGACAATCAAGTTGAGACAACATAGCAAATCTTCTAGACAAAGCATCGGCAATCATATTATCATTCCCCTTTTTATGTTTAATGATGTAAGGGAAGGTTTCAAGAAATTCTACCCACTTAGCATGTCGACGGTTCAGATTTGTTTGGCTACGAAGATGCTTAAGTGGCTCATGGTCAGAGTGAATAACAAATTCCTTAGACCACAAATAGTGTTTCCACGTTTGCAAAGATCGTATGAGAGCATATAATTCTTTATCGTACGTGGAATAATTAAGAACAGGACCATGCAATTTCTCACTAAAATATGCAACGGGTTTACCTCCTTGCATCAAAACAACACCAATGCCAACTCCACTTGCATCACATTCGAGTTCAAAAGTCTTACAAAGTCAGGAAGTTGGAGTAGTGGTGCGTGAGTAAGCTTCTCTTTCAAAAGAGCAAAAGAATCCTCTTGTGACTGCCCCCAAGTAAAAGAAACACCCTTCTTGGTCAGCTCATGTAATGGGGCAGCGATGGTGCTGAAATCCTTCACGAAACGGCGATAAAATCCTGCAAGTCCAGGAAAACTCCGCACTTGTGTCACCGTCGATGGTGTTGGCCAACTCGAATAGCATGCACCTTGGCCTCATCAACCTCAATACCCCGTGGAGTCACAACATAGCCAAGAAACGATACTCGTTCGGTGCAAAAGGTGCACTTCTCGAGGTTAGCAAATAAGCGCGCGGCTCGCAAAGCATCAAAAACAAGACGTAGATGGTCAAGATGTTCGGATAAACAAGTGCCGTAGATCAAGATATCATCAAAATAAACCACCACAAATTTTCCAATAAATAACTCATACAAGACGAACTTGGTTTTAAAAGCAGTTTTCCATTCATCGCCCAATTTCATTCTAATTTGGTGGTAGCCACTACGCAAATCAACCTTAGAAAATATTTTATAACCACTTAACTCATCAAGCATATCATCTAATCGAGGAATAGGATGACGGTACCGGATAGTGATGTTGTTAATGGCTCTACAATCTACACACATGCGCCAACTGCCATCTTTCTTTGGAACCAAAATGACAGAACGAGAACAAGGACTAAGGCTCTCACGTACGTACCCGCGGTCCAAAAGGTCTTGGACTTGGCGCCGAATCTCCTTAGTCTCCTCGGGATTTGCTCTAGATGCAAGACGGTTGGGCAAGCTCGCTCCAGGAATCAAATCAATCTGGTGCTCAATCCCACGAATGGGAGGAAGTCTTGGAGGTATCTCAGAGGGAAAAACATCTCTCGAACTCCCCGCAAAAGGTTAGTCACAGACGCAGGCAAAGTGCTAGGAATATCATCAATAGAAAAGAAAGCATCTTTGCAAATCAAGGCATAGCAGCAAGCATCGTAGTAAAAAGATCGGATTTAGTAGCAAGCATAACAGAGCATTCAATTTAATTTCTTGCTGAATTTTTGTCTCATTAGTGGTACTTGCAGCTCTATCTTTATCGGCTTGTATAATTTCAGCGAGAGTCAAAGGTAGTAAGGTAATGTTTTTATCTTTATGTCTAAAAGTGTATTTATTACTCCTACCATGGTGACGTGCATCAGTATCATATTCCCAAGGTCTACCCAACAAAAGAGAACAAGCTTCCATAGGTACGACATCACAATCCGCATAATCAGAATACATACCGATGGAAAAATGCACTCTTACCATGTGTGTTACCTTAACCTTGCCCGAATCATTGAACCACTGAATGTGGTATGGACGTGGTCGTGGACGTGTGGTCAAGCCAAGCTTCTTGACCAAATCGAACTCACCAAATTATTACGCCTTCCTCCATCAATAATAACACGTGCACGCCGATTCTCGATGGCAAAGACATCCGGGAACAAATTATGGCGCCGCTGATTTTCCGAAGACGCTTGCCGAGAACTAAGCACACGTTGCACCATGACACTTCGAAGGTTCGCCGTAGCATCAGCACCAAGCATAGCATCATCAGCAGCAACATCACCGGAGTCATCATCGTCAGCCTCATCGTCGGAAGCACTAATTTAGCCATCATCTGTAGCAATGTATGTGCGCTGACTCGGACAATCGTTCTTTATGTGACCAATCCCATGACAACGGTGGCAAACAATGTCTGAAGAACGACCACTGGATGGTGCTGCAGGTGCTCGTGAATCAGGTTTCTTGGTGGGTACCTGCAAAGGAAATTTACCAATATGTGCAGCAGGTGTCGAGGGAGGTCGCGTGGACGCTGGTGGGTGCGTCCGCGATGTAGAAGATGCACCAAACGTAGTCCTGGGGCGGTGGTGTCGTCCCTGCAATTCCTTCTCTACAAGCATAGCAAACTGGAACAACTTGTTGACAGTGTTAAATTCTTTGTAATCCACAGTGTCCTGAATGTCATGCCGCAAACCGGAATAAAAACGGCAAAGAGCATCCTCCTGTCCCTCTACTATCCCACAACGTTGCAATCCCTTCTGAAGCTTAGCATAATAATCTTGAACAGATTATCCCCTTGCTCTAAACGCATCAGTTTCTTACGCAATTCTCTATGATAAGATGGGGGAACAAATCTATCGCGCATAGCTACCTTAATATCTTCCCAAGTAGTAGGTGCTCTACCATCCCCAACTAGACCAGTCCACCAAACAATAGCAAAATCTTTAAATTCACTAGTGGCTTGTCTAACTTGATGGTGTTCAGGTACAAGGTGGGCAGCAAATTTCTGTTCTATCGTCATCTCCCAATCAAGATATCCCTCAGCATCATAATGACCCGAAAAAGATGGTATAGTGAATTTAACCTTAGCATAAGGGTCGTCGGGAGCATGATTGGTATTACCTTGCTGTTGGCGGTGTGGCATACCTTCTGTGTTCTGACGAAGGCGGCGACGAAGTCGTAAATCTCTGGTGGTCGCTTCATCATAGTTACCTTCGCATCAAACACCGCATCATCGGGAAAACGTGGAGGAGGAGGTTGTGGCGGTGCTTGTTGTCGCGTCTCCAACACAAAGCAAGTCCGTCGACGATCTCGGACAATCGTCGCTCCACCCTCTCGTAATTCTTGCCAAGGTCCAATGTAATGAGCGCATCATGTACGGACTTGTGGACCGTCTCCTCCATCTCGCTCCTTCATGAGCTTGTTGTTTGCCTCAAGATCTTGGCGGCTAACACACTCGTTAAAGTCCGTAGGGATCGTTGCTTCCTCCGCATCTCCCCGCCATCGAAACACCAAAACAGAAACAAACGGTGAAGGTTATCCCTAATAATCTCACTACACACTCCTCTCAGGTGGAACACAAGAACACACTCTATTGTGTCTTACCAAGCTCTTACAAGTGTCTGACGAAATACAAAGCAAATGATACTTACCAAAGGGAGTGAAACCGCGATTGCAAGGTCAAAGCCGTATTGATCGAAGAAAGTATGTGGAGCTTGGGAGGCCAAAAATAGAATATGAAGGATTAGCAAATATCGAATGCGTATTAGCGAAGTTCAATAAGTGTCCAAGGCACAAGTCACAATTGCTGGCTAAGACGAGTCCTATCGTAGCACAACAAGGTAAAAATAACAAGGAACGATGGACAAAACTCAAAGAACTTAGCGGAATGGCAGTTCGTAAATAGAGCAGTTTTTTCAAGACTAGTAGAAATCAAAAACGGGCGCTTCCAAAGGGGTACCAGCAAACGAGTTGATCTTTGGCCAAATTTTTTACCACTGAACTAAGATCACCAAAGATGGAAGCACAAGAAAAATCACCTAAAACAAAGGTGTATTGCGGCCTAGGGAAATTCTGGAACTTTTTCAGAAATCCCTCGAAACGAGTAAATGAATTTTTTCTTTTTGTTCCTGATTTTTTTTGAATTTTTTGAGAATGGCAAAACCGACGAAGTGGGTGAATCGTATGTGCAACTTTTCGTTGCCAAGCTCCTGTAAGAATTTGAGCCAAAACGGAGCACCGAGCGAAAAGTTATGCCTGTTTTATGGAAGGTCACTCAACCTATGTTTTCCAAAAGGCACAAATCGGCAGGAAACGCAGCGATGGCTATGGAACGCAGGGGCACAATCCTCCCTGGTATAAGCCGCAGGTATTGCAAGATTATGAATCAAGGAGGGGCTCAAAGGTGGTTTGCAACCTATCTATGGTCGGCGTGGCGAGAATTCACACAAGGCGGCTAGCGAGGGCAAGTCGAGTGATGTGGTGGCTCGACTTGTAATCTGGAAAAGGTGGATGGGCTAGCGGCGGAAACAAAACAGTGACGGCGCGGTTGAACTACGATGATGAACACGACCTAAACCAGCAACAAGACTCGAACACGGACACAAACTCAACAAAGCAATCTGAAAACGAAATTGCGAGGCTAAAAACTAGGGTTGTAGGACAGCGGAAATTTTTTTTAAGCTTTTTGTGGACTATGGGACGAAGGCGAAAACACTCAAAACTAGGGTAAGCCTGACGGTGATACCTGAGTCTCTGATTACCACTTAATGGGGACGTGGGTTCCCGATCTTCCGTCAGGTGGAGATAGCTATCGATTTGGTGGAGATGTCACACAAACGATCCGGCTTCCAATCAACACGACTAGAACCCCGCAATCGCAGCACCACTTCTCCTCTGGTTATCAACCATGCACTGCACAAGCAAGAACAAGCAAGAAACACAATCTGGAAAATTGCAGATGAATGATTAAGCTCACAAGTTGGGGTCTCACAAATCGATCGAGCGGCGAACTGTTCTTGACAGAATGACTTAAGTAAAACCCGAAACCCTAATGAGGGTGGCGGCTACGGATAAATAGAGGTTAGGGGCGTGACCCCCTGTCTGGACGCACCCCTAATGGGCTCAACAAAGATACACGTCCCAAAGGCCAAAATATGGTGTCGCAGCACCAAGGCAGATTTTGGACATCAACTTGTTTCGACGATTCCCGTTGACTCAGGACGAATTTTGGTATGAGACCGGTGCCATTGGAAGCTCTATGAAATTCTGCTTCCAACCATATATAGAACGTCCAAATCCAACTCCGTATGCGACCTGGGCGTCCGTTTTACGACGGGCTGAACTGAAACGAAGTCGAATTGGTTTAGGCCTCCACCTTGATCCGGACGTCCTTGCTGGTCTTCCACGCCTCCAAGTCCTTCCTCATGTCCATGCTGGTCCCCTCCTTCATTCCTAAGTACAATTAAATCATTAGATAGCACACTATTCTCAAATGCACAAGAATACATACATAGGAACGAGCTCACCTGTAAATTCAATTGTCTTGCGCGTGAGCACTAATGGGACCTTGAACATCAACTAGAGGAGTATTGTTTGTATCCATGGGAGTGATGTCCTCATCAGGACCTCTGAAAAAAAGTTGAGATTATCATATATGAAGATGAGACCAGATTGTTTTTGTACTTCCATTGTTTATATTTCAATGTAGTTATCCACCAATCCTTGTCGCAAAATCCCCAAATAGATGATGATCTGAGGTCATTTAAATTCATGATAGGGCAATATTTGTCCCTTTCCTTACAGACATCCAAAAAATGAAAGGAATAATAAAGACAAGATGGTGCGATTTGATGCATCCACTGTTAGCAAATAACCCTCGCACACTTGTGTCTGTTAGTTAGATGATTAGCTTCTGCATGTTTATCAATTCAGTTATGCATGCGCGCATGAGCTCCGGGTTGTGGACGCCGTGCGCGCATAGAGGGCGTGGCCGAGACTAGCTCGCCACGTTCCGCAGCTCTCGGCTTGGACCGCGTCGTGGGCGTAGGGATGGATGCGCTTTCCACGCGACGTGCCGTCGAAGACGGGGCTGCTCTGTACCTTTCGTTTTGCTACATATTTGGTTGAATACAACAACAGAAAAGCTGCTCGTTCCTAGCAGCACCAAACTCTGTCTCGCGTTCCAAGTGTTCGTGTTGAGTTCCTGTGTGTGCATCGAGTCTTTGATCTCGTCGCCGGCGTACACCGTCCGGCTGACTCCTAACACTTGGTACCAGAGCCGTTAAGATCCTGGGGTGGTCGCCATGACCACACCACCACCGAAGTCGAGCAGCGCTACGCCACCACGAGAGCCGACCGGCAAGTCGCCGCCACCGGAGAAGCCAGGGCCGTCCGACGACCCCGACGGCAAGAAGCCGCTGCGTCGTGGGTTCCTGAGCAAATCTCCTCCACGCCGACCGTGCTCGCGTTATCGCGACGCCGACAAGCCACGAGAGCGCGTCGTCGAACGTGTCGTCCGCGACTCCGGCAGCACGGGAACATGGCCGCAGCTCACGAAGACGAACTACGTCGAGTGGTCGTTGCGGATGAAGCTCAAGCTCCAAGCCCGCGACCTTTGGGACGTCGTCGAGTATGGCGACGGCGACTTCCGCGACGACCGCACCGCTGTCGACGCCATCTGCAGTGCCATGCCATCGGAGATGATCCCAGCTCTCGCGGTCAAGGAGACGGCGACGGAAGCATGGGAGGCAATCAGGACCCTCCGCCTTGGGGACGAACGGAGGAGGGCGGTGACGGCGCAAACTCTCCGCACTGAGTACGAGAGTATCAAGATCCGCGGTGACGAGGCGATTGAAGACTTCACGCTCAGGTTCACAGGCGTCCTGCAGCGCCTTGCGGACCTCGGGGACCCAGAGCCAGACGTGAAGGCCATCAAGAAATTCCTTCGTGTCATCCGGCCAAGGTACAAGCATCTCGTAGTCTCCATGGAAGCCTTCGTCGACCTTTCAAAGCTGTCAATTGAGGAGGTCGTCGGAACGCTCAAGTCCGTCGACGAAGTCGAGGAGGAGGCGCCACCGTCGTCGAACAAGCCGACGGAAAAACTGCTTCTCACGCATGAGGAGTGGCTGGAGAGGTACAAGCCGCACGCCGATAGCGGGCGTGGCGGATCCACCTCCGGCGGGCGCGGCGGCAAGCCGCGCGGACGCGGCGGCGGCGCAACGCCTCCAACTCCGGTTCGAGCTCAGGTCGGGCCGGCGCAGATGATACATGCAAGCGCTGTGGAAAGAAGGGGCATTGGGCCCAGCGCGGTCGCGGCAAGCTGAAGGCAGAAGAATCGGCCCATGTGGCCCAAGAGGAGGAGCAGATGCTCCTCTTATCTGTTGGCGTTGACCAGAAGGAGCTCGATCCCCAAATCGAGCCGCCCCTGTCCTTCATCCCGGCGGCGCCTCCGGCCATCGACTCCAACGGCGAGCTCCACCTCCTGGAGAACAAGGTGCTCGCCGCCTTCGACGACTCCGGCGATCGAGATCCACGGCGATGGGTGCTGGATACCGGGGCCTCGAACCACATGACGGGGTCCCGGGCAGCGTTCTCCCGCATCGACGCCGGCGTCACGGGCTCCGTGCGGTTTGGGGACGGCTCCGTCGCCCAAATTGAAGGAGTTGGTACGGTACTTCTCGCCTGCAAGTCTGGGGAGCACCGCACCCTCCACCACGTCTACTACCTGCCGCGCCTGACCGCGAACATCATCTCGGTCGGTCAGCTGGACGAGCGGGGCTACCAGGTGCTGGTGGAGGACGGCGTGATGCGCGTGCGTGATGAAGATCGACGTCTGCTTGCCAAGATCAATCGTAATGCGGGCCGGCTCTATGTGCTCGACGTTGACATCGCACAGCCGGTCTGCTTGGCCGTGCGCGGGGAAGAAGAAGCTTGGGTGTGGCATGCAAGGTTTGGTCACCTGCATTTCGCTGCGCTGCGCAAGATGGGTCGCGATGGTCTCGTCAAGGGGATGCCTCTGCTCTCCCAAGTGGAACAGGTCTGCGAGGCGTGTCTCGGCGGCAAGCATCGGCGTTCCCCCTTCCCGCATCAAGCTCAGCGGCGGGCAACAGAGGTGCTGCAACTGCTCCATGGAGACATCTGCGGCCCCATCACTCCTCCAACACCCAGCGGGAACCGCTACTTCCTCCTACTGGTAGATGACTACTCGAGGTACATGTGGATTTTCTTGCTCTCTGTTGACGGTTAATAGTTGTATCAAAGTTCGTTTATGACTTGCAAGCGGACAAGTCTCTCGTCGTGGTCAAGGGACCCTTCTTCCCTCGAGTGGTGAACCCAAGGTATCGAATCCGTGGAACAATGTGCAACACAAGGATTCAATCTAGTAAAGCAAGGTAAAGCTATCTATTGAAGAGGCTAGTTGCATCTAATCTACTAACTCATAAAGAAAACACATCTAATCTAATCTACTAAAGAGATAGCAAGAGAAAGCAAGAGATAACCAATCTAGAGAATCTAGATCATGCTTATGTTGTAGCTCCAAACAAGATAGATGAAGATAGAAAAGCGAATCTCATTAAAAGCATCTTTAAATCGTGGCCTTCCATCCGACTCCGAAGACGCCCGCCTTTCGGAACCCCCGTTCTGTCACAATGTATCCCTATTCATGCGGGTAGTCTAGGGCGAGTTCGATAGAACAAGTTGAAATCACTTGGCCGGTCCGGTATGCACCTCTAGCCACCGCGGCTACAAGAGCACCCTATGTAATCTAGCTGCAAACTAGATCGTAGAAGAAGCAAAACCAAGAAGAAAACAAAATCATCGAGAAGGCACTTGATCGCTAGAAATCGAATTCACTTACAAACTTCACCATGAATGATTACATGAACAAGATCACCACCGGGGCCCTCCCTCGATCTTGATCCTCGCTCCAGAGCTCCGACGTGGTCTTCCATGCAAGGTTCCCACGTCGGCTAGAGAAACCCTAGACAACTAGCACGACCCTCATCTCTGAGATGGTGTCCCTCAAGCTTCTCTGCTCCTCGGCGGCGGATTACGACTTCGGTTCGCGTGGCTCTCGGTCGGGGGGCTATTTATAGCCCGAAAAGCAATTAGGTCAAAGGGAAGGCCGATTGGGCCCCGAAAAGGGCCGGGCCGGCCGGCTCCGGGCCCAGTCGGCCCATCCCGCGGCCGCTTCGCCGGTGTTGCTTCCCACATCTTCTAGATGTTCTCCCCTTTTGCATGTGGGCCCTTGACGTCGGTTTCCCTCCGAATTGGACTCAATTCCTTGTCTTGCAAGATTTAGCACTTTTCTGGTTCAGTCCTCGGAGTTTATCATCTTCTCGGGCTTGGTCCTTGGGCTCTTGGAGTCATGTTCACTTCATTGCTTGACTTGTATCGGGCTTCAAGGTCTTGTCATGAGGTGCTTAATGAACTTATCCCGGAAGTCTTGCTTTCAACGTTAAAACCCTGCGTAAACACTTAACTCCAAAACCGACATGCACAAGTGAACTTGTTATACCACGGGGGTTAGTACCAATGAATAAGATACAAAAGTCATGCCGACACCGAAGGTAAACTCATGGCTAGGTTGACGGATTTTCACCGTCAACATCTCCCCCATGCTTAAACCTTGCTCGTCCTCGAGTAAGCCTTCGATGGATATCATCGTTGCCCTTCATTGTTTAAACCTTGCACTTGATCATACATGAAAAAAAACATAATGCTCTCAAAAGTTTAATTCGTTAAAGTTCCATAATGTACTAGCCTTCACCTCTACGGAGGGTAGATTCTTATTAAGCTTATCCCACAAGTATTAACATGCTCACAAAGTTTAAATAGATCTCAGAATTTTTGAAATAAAGAACGAGATAAAGAAAAGAGCTAAACCAAATTCACAAATTTAAATCACCTTGCATATTGCTCATGAACTCTCATCTCGCTCGTCTCTCAAGCCTATATATTCTACTCCTTTCCCTCTCATAACATATATGTGTGGTAGGCTTTATATGGAGCTTTGGGAAAGTTTAGTCCTAACAAGATTTTATAAATGAGGTGTT
Source organism: Cenchrus americanus (assembly GCA_947561735.1). Lineage (NCBI taxonomy): Eukaryota > Viridiplantae > Streptophyta > Magnoliopsida > Poales > Poaceae > Cenchrus > Cenchrus americanus. The sequence goes on from OX387241.1 coordinate 256,763,404, forward strand.
GTCAAAACAAGACAAGCTTCTCATGGTCTTACCGAGACTCGTCAAAAAGGTCATTGGAAAATAATGTTAAGTCAAGGAGGGGAAAGAGAAAAATACACACACTTTTAGATGAGTGGACATGTGCAAATGGCAAAGAGTGATCCCGAGGCACAAAGGAAGTCCTCGTTATCGGATTGCACATGGTTGGAAAATGAGAATGGATCTTTTTAACTTGAAGCCTTGAATGCACTCTTAGAGAACCGGGGAGTTCACTTTACGCATATATTTTTTTTCTCTTTCTCATATTTCTCATTCTTTTCTTTCTTTCTTTCTTTCTTTCTTTCATTCATTATATATTTTTTCTTTGAAAGTCACGATCATCGCCGGATTTTTTTTCTTTCATCATTTTTTTTAAAAAATATTCCCCTTTTAACTCTAAAACTGCACCGTACCTACCTGTTCCCCCATGCTTAGACGTTGCTCGTCCTCGAGCAAAGAGGCAAAAAATAAGGTAGGTACCGGGGTATTTTTCCTTGGAGAGATACTTGAAATCTTCAATGTTAGCACCGTCTTGCGATCTTCCTTGAATTGATGATCCATTCTCAACAATAGGTTGTGGTCAAGGAGGTAACCACAAAAGATGATATTTGGTTTAAGGGTGGATATCCGGCGAAGTTTGTGAGATCTCCGATGCGGGGATACACAATGCACGGATAAAAGGCTAGCAAAAAGATAGGTACGCAAAAATGGAATGACCAACTTCTTAGTCTCGGGCCAGAGAAATCATGGCCTGCAATAACTCACTCAAAAATAAATCTTGTACACTAAGGTTTATGCACTCAAATATATATTAAGCTTTGGATAGGTTGAGCAACACACAAGCGATATTTGTGACAAGGTTAGCAATATTTTTGAGCATAAAAGACATCTTTAATCTATTCATAACTTGAGAGCACATAAAACACTATGGGTCTTTATTTTAATCATAACCTCCGCTAAAGATTAAGCTAGCATTTAGAAAATTTCAGATTTGTATTTTTAAGAGAGCACTAGTTCAAACATGCATAAGTCAATTACAAAGATAAACAAAGCGACAATCATATATCATCATGGCACAAACTTTGTAACTTTACCAAAGGTAAAAACTTGGTGGCGACATTATTCATGATGAAAATAAACACTAAGATACACGCTGAAAAATTAAACTAACACTAAAAATTAAAGTAAAACTAAAAATACTACGCATACATAGGCGCAAACAAGCTGAAAATTAAAGAAAAGGGGTAAAAGAAAGATAACTAAAGCTCCTCCTCTCTCTAATCTTCCGCCGGTGGTTGATATTAATAGTCTTGGTTGTTGTACCCTTACTTGTAATAGGAATGCACCACTCCTCCTATGAATTATCTGACGGTGCTAGGTGAAGGTGTCCAAGCACATAAGCAATGTTTGCATTTCCTTCACCCATTTGGTTTGCATTGGTTAGGATGGCTGCAATAATTTGCACGTTCCTTGCAGCGTATCCTCCAATGGTGGCCACATTTTGTTGTGGTTGAGGAAGGTGTGCATATGGCTCCGCAAAGGCTACGTTGGGCACCGCAAAAATGGTGGGGGTATGGCTGCACCACTCCCCCATGCTTGCATTGGTACACCACCGTAGTAACTCGGCGGCGCCGGGTTCCTCCCAATGGTGGGACATGATTTTGTTGTGCACCTCCTTCTTGGGTCGTGGAAGATCCTTCTCCTATAATTATTCTCCTTTTATTTTTTTTTCTCTTTGCCTGGCACAAGAAGTCCTTCCTCTAACCGATCTTCTTCCCCTCAAGAAAAGTCTTAATCTTCAATCCGGAAGGGGCAAATTCACCTAGGCCACTTGGAAGCCTCCTCTCTCATCTTCACTCTTATATTTTCCTTTCTTCATATACTCAAATTCTAGGGAGGTCCCAGGTAGGAGATGATTCGGGTTCCTTGTAATACCCGGTTTTAAAGAGATAGTCAACATGGAGAGGTAACAACCCGATCTCCCGAATCCGGTGTTGCTCACAACACCACCGGTTGATTATAGGTGAGCAGGGTTGATTGGCTGCCTGGCAAGCCGAGTAAAGCCAATTCAACTCCGTGTTGGTTATCTTTGTCTCTCTCATTCTCCCAAAAATCCACTTGCACAAAAGTGACACACTTGGATGATGGGGTTCCGGATAGTATTTCTTCGTTGGTGGTCTCCTCCCGCGATCATACTCCAAAAACCTTCCCATGTGCCTTCATGCACATACTTGTTCTGGAGCTCCCTTTTGAAAATAGGGGACACTCGCCCATGGGTCTATGATACTAGAACATGTAATCGTTTCGAACATGAAAGCCAATCTAATCTATCGGGGATTGCGTTGAATGGATCCAAGGAAGCATTAGAGCCCTTACTCCCTTTACGGCATGGTTGCTAGCCTTAAGCATTAAAGTATTTCCAATAAAAGACGATAGATAGATAATCCAACAAAGTATGATTACATTTCAAGATCGATTGCAACCCATGGATGAAAGGAGATTACCCCATCAAGGTGCTAGAAATAGCATCATTGATCAAGGTTACCCTTCCGACGATGTCTTCCTTCTTCTCCACTTGTGGGCTCCCTCCAACGGAATGAGAGACTCAGCACTCCTTCAACAAGGGTATGCGCCATGGTCATGAAAATTTCCTAGGCGAATTCCTTGTGGGTGTTTGCCGACACTCCGTTAGAGAATTGCACTGGTGTCCCGTATGAAACCCAATATGTGGAGAGCTTGGTCGTCGATGTCGACGTTCGCTACAAGCCTCTACTAAAGGCGAGCTAGCTTCTTCTCCTCCTCCGCCGTCATGATGACATACCCCTCGGAATACCGCGCAGCGTATGGAGGTGGAGCGGATGATCGTGTCAAGTGGTGAGGTTGGACGTGCGGCTCCTCCATGTGTCCTTGAAGTTTGGTAAACCTAATAAACGAGTTTCGTGTGGCCCTCATGCCACCAAGGAGAAGAGTGTGGTTCCTCCTCGGCAGTGCCGTGTCCTCCTCCATACTCCAAGGAAACTCGGAAACCGAGTGCCTCCTCGAAGAGGTTGTCGATGATGGCTTAGACGACGATGATCCCTTCTTCTTCGGTGAAAAGACTTGTAGTTTTCTTCCTTGATTGCAGCACTCTCCCTCACAAATATATATCCGGGGTTTTCACCCGGTAACAAGGTACACAATTATTATTTTGGAGTCTGGACTTTGAGTGGATTAAGGATGTGGTTTGTTGCACAAAACAAACGCGGTGGATGGCTAAGTCTAAGGTGATTCCGGCCTACAAACTAGAGCACACGAACAAAGAGTTGGATGAAAGACTTACCTCTCTCCTCCTCTTGGCTCGGTTCTTCTCTAGTGCATGTTTCTTCGTGACCGCGTACACCTTCCAAACATTCCCGTCCACTCCTTCGCTTGCATTATTGCTCCTTCCACTTGATGTTTTCGATTGATTCACTTCCATACTCCATTGTCTCACATGCATCCATGATATTCCTACAAAACAAGGCCTTGGCTGCCCCCCATGCTTGTACTTTGCATGTGGTTTAAATATGTTGGAGGGGCATCCCGTGATGTATCATGGTGCATGCATGGTTAGGTTAACTAGATTGCCTCCCTTTAAGTGTGTTTAAGGCTAAGCACTCCTCTCATTTCGAAATTTAAAAATATTTTTCAGAGCCATGCAAGAGCTCGAGCATAAATTTAGAGAAGTTTTTAAACCATTAAAAACAAATGTAAGTCGAAAATATTTTTCGACTACGTCGATTTCGGTCTCGCCGGTATAGTTTGCCTTCATTAGTTGAGAGCAAGCTTTTCCCGGCTTGATCATGGGGGCATAGGTTTAGGTCCTAATTTTGATTAGATGAGAGAGATTTTGAATGAAATAAAATTAAGTTAGGCTTAGAAAAATTCTAATCTTAAGAAACCAAGGATATGGATTTTTAAACCAACCAAAAATCAAGCTTCTAGGTTCACGCGAGTCCTACCACATGCTGAAATTTAAATAACATCTAGATACAAGTCGTGGCTCTACTCGTGTGTTTTTAGCATGAAAAACAAGTCAACCACAGCACCATAATGAGGGTGAAGGGTTGAGTTAGGTTCTGAATTTTTTTTGGTTGTGGTTTCTCGAAAAAGAAGCAAACAATCACATAGGATGGTTCATGTAAAGGGTTTATGATCAAGCAAAATATTCAACCAAGAATTATGTCTCTAATATTGTTCAACCATTCTAAGTCTAATGTTTTGCGTAGTAAAATTCAAAACTGAATTATATTTAAAAAGACTTGAAAATCCTGGAATCGGGTTGTCCTCCCGGTAGCTTATTCTTGACTCGACGAAACGGGTTGCCTCCTGCCTAGCGCTTCGTTTATAGTCCATGGCTAGACTTCTTCACTTGATTACTCCGGATCAACGCTCTTTGCGAGCGTTGCAATCTTGGGTACCCACTTCCGCACCATCTTGGGCACGGGCTTCTTCTTCGGCTTAGTCAATTTTTTTTTGGTCTTCACAGGTTGGCATTGTTCTTTGGTCTTGACGGATGCAACAACTTCCTTCATGTAGTGGCTCGGCATCTCGAACCCCGGTCTTCGGTTGTGATCTTCATGGTGATCCTTCATCTCTCCCGAGCGAGCTTGAGTAGTATTCGCCGTCTTGGGACCTTGGAGTTGTCTCGGATATTCTTCTTTGTTACCCATCGGGCGCCCGGCAAGTTGTCCCACTTGCGTCTAGCATCTTCATCACGATGGACACTTCACGTATAGAGCTTCCGACCTCCGTCACCTTGCCATCTAAATTCTTCAATATTTTCTCCATAGCCTCGAACTTAGTGACGGCGTCCTTGTTGATCTTGGACGTGGTTGTGCTCCACACACTCCTTGCATGTGGATCTTGCTTCGGCGGCCTTTAGGTGTTGAGCTTCTTTTCTCCATCTCCATCTTCTCCATCCTCCTCTTGATCTTGAACGGCCTTCCGGTGTCTTGACTTGGAGGTGGTGATTCCCTTGGAGATTTTTATGGTCCTTCGAGCTTGTGTTGCACGTCACCTTTGCCTGTAAAGTTTTCCTGGATCATCCACAAAAATGTTTTGGGTTTCTTGGAGAGGTAGCCAACCATCTCTAGGATTAGTGATAAAACAAAAATCTAACAAAAGAGAAATTAGGGTTAATCAAAACTAGATTAGATTGATATTTTTTTTCTTTTGATGATGATCAAACATAAGAGATGCAAAAGAAAATCAAAAGAAAACTGAAAGATAAGCGATACTAGATCGGATCTTGATTGCTTGTTCCCCGACAACGGCTCCAGAAAAAGGGGCTTGTTGACGGTTAATAGTTGTATCAAAGTTCGTTTATGACTTGCAAGCGGACAAGTCTCTCGTCGTAGTCAAGGGACCCTTCTTCCCTCGAGTGGTGAACCCAAGGTATTGAATCCGTGGAACAATGTGCAACACAAGGATTCAATCTAGTAAAGCAAGGTAAAGCTATCTATTGAAGAGGCTAGTTGCATCTAATCTACTAACTCATAAAGAAAACACATCTAATCTAATCTACTAAAGAGGTAGCAAGAGAAAGCAAGAGATAACCAATCTAGAGAATCTAGATCATGCTTATGTTGTAGCTCCAAACAAGATAGATGAAGATAGAAAAGCGAATCTCATTAAAAGCATCTTTAAATCGTGGCCTTCCATCCGACTCCGAAGACGCCCGCCTTTCGGAACCCCCGTTCTGTCACAACGTATCCCTATTCATGCGGGTAGTCTAGGGCGAGTTCGATAGAACAAGTTGAAATCACTTGGTCGGTCCGGTATGCACCTCTAGCCACCGCGGCTACAAGAGCACCCTATGTAATCTAGCTGCAAACTAGATCGTAGAAGAAGCAAAACCAAGAAGAAAACAAAATCATCGAGAAGGCACTTGATCGCTAGAAATCGAATTCACTTACAAACTTCACCATGAATGATTACATGAACAAGATCACCACCGGGGCCCTCCCTCGATCTTGATCCTCGCTCCGGAGCTCCGACGTGGTCTTCCATGCAAGGTTCCCACGTCGGCTAGGGAAACCCTAGACAACTAGCACGACCCTCATCTCCGAGATGGTGTCCCTCAAGCTTCTCTGCTCCTCGGCGGCGGATTACGACTTCGGTTCTGCGTGGCTCTCGGTCAGGGGGGCTATTTATAGCCTGAGAAGCAATTAGGTCAAAGGAGAGGCCGATTGGGCCCCGAAAGGGCCGGGCCGGCCGGCCTCGGGCCCACTCGGCCCATCCCGCGGCTCGCTTCGCCGGTGTTGCTTCCCACGTCTTCTAGATGTTCTCCCCTTTTGCATGTGGGCCCTTGACGTCGGTTTCTCTCCGAATTGGACTCAATTCCTTGTCTTGCAAGATTCGAAGCACTTTTTCTGGTTCGGTCCTCGGAGTTTATCATCTTCTCGGGCTTGGTCCTTGGGCTCTTGGAGTCATGTTCACTTCATTGCTTGACTTGTATCGGGCTTCAAGGTCTTGTCATGAGGTGCTTAATGAACTTATCCCGGAAGTCTTGCTTTCAACGTTAAAACCCTACGTAAACACTTAACTCCAAAACCGACATGCACAAGTGAACTTGTTATACCACGGGGGTTAGTACTAATGAATAAGATACAAAAGTCATGCCAACACCGAAGGTAAACTCATGGCTAGGTTGACGGATTTTCACCGTCAACACTCTCCACCAAGGACGCGGCCGCGGACGCCATCAAGCGTGTGCAAGCGGCGGCAGAGAGGAAGACCGGGAAGAAACTGCTGGCGCTACGCACCAACCGTGGAGGAGAGTTTGCAGCGACAGACTTCGTCAAGTACTGCGCCGAGCTAGGTGTACATCGCCAACTCACGGCGCCGTACTCACCGCAGCAGAATGGCGTCGTGGAGCGGCAAAATCAAACAGTGGTGGGCACGGCGAGGAGTATGATGAAGGCCAAGGCTCTTCCCGGAGTATTTTGGGGGGAGGCAGTGACGACCGCGGTGTACTTGTTGAACCGCTCGTCGTCCAAGAGTGTGCAGGGCAAGACCCCGTACGAGCTCTGGACCGGAAGCACGCCGGGCGTTCAGCACCTTCGCACGTTCGGGTGTATCGCACCGTAGCCGACGCATGATCTTTGTCGGCTATGAACCTGGATCCATGGCATACAGGGCATATGATTCTGTGGCGGAGCGTGTCACCATCAGCCGCGACGTCGTGTTCGACGAAGCGGCCCAGTGGAGTTTTCAAGACTAAGAGAGATGAAGCTGGACTGATTTGCAAGTACAAAGGCAGATTAGTTGCTAAAGGGTATGTTCAGCGACAGGGAGTTGATTTTGATGAGGTCTTTGCACCTGTGGCAAGGCTAGAGTCAGTGAGATTACTGCTGGCATATGCTGCAGCTGAAGGGTGGACAGTACACCACATGGATGTAAAATCAGCCTTCCTGAATGGAGAGCTGCTTGAGGATGTATATGTGGAACAGCCCCTGGTTTTGTGGTGAAAGGTCAAGAACACAAAGTACTTCACCTAATCAAAGCCCTGTATGGACTCAGGCAAGCCCCACGGGCTTGGTACTCTAAATTGGATGAATCCTTGATAAAACTTGGGTTTACCAGAAGCACATCTGAACATGCAGTATACCTGCGAGGACAGGGAGCAAAGCGTCTCATAGTCGGAGTTTATGTTGATGACCTCGTAATCACAGGTGGAAATCAAGGAGACATTGACAAGTTTAAGAAAGAAATGAAGAACACCTTCAAGATGAGTGATCTAGGTCTGTTGAAGTACTATCTTGGGTTGGAAGTGGTACAATCAAAGGAAGGAATCACCGTCAGTCAGAGGGCTTATGCAGCTAAGATCCTGGAGAGTGCAGGATTATCAGATTGCAATCCAAGTGATACCCCAATGGAGTCTAGACTAAAACTGAGTAAGGCAAGCACTTCTCCTGCAGTGGATGCTACTCATTATAGATCCATTGTGGGCTCTCTACGTTATTTGGTGAATTCCAGACCAGATCTGAGCTTCTCGGTGGGATATGTTAGTAGGTTCATGGAGAATCCTACCACAGAGCACATGACAGCAGTGAAGAGAATCCTTAGATACATTGCAGGAACTCTTTATTTTGGTTGTCAGTACAAAAGGAGGAAGGAAGCAGTGTTAGCAGGTTACAGTGACAGTGATCTTGCAGGAGACATAGACACAAGAAAGAGCACCTCTGGCATTCTATACTTCCTCGGTGACAATGTTATCACCTGGCAATCTCAAAAACAGAAGGCAGTGGCCTTATCCTCGTGTGAGGCAGAATATATAGCTGCTACCACTGCAGCTTGCCAAGGTGTGTGGCTGGCAAGGTTACTTGCTGAATTCAAGGGAACAACACCAGCCACCGTGAATCTGAAGATTGACAGCCAGTCAGCGATCCAGTTGAGTAAAAATCCAGTTTTCCATGATCGTAGTAAGCACATAGATCTGAGGTATCACTTTATTCGTGACTGCATTGAGGAGAACAGGGTTCAACTCGAGTTCATTGGGACAAAGGACCAGTTGGCTGATATCTTAACCAAGGCCCTGGGTCGGGAACAATTCTGTGCACTTCGTTTCAGACTTGGGGTCATTGATGTTCGGAAGGTGTGCAAGGCTTAGGAGGAGAATTGTTAGCAAATAACCCTCGCACACTTGTGTCTGTTAGTTAGATGATTAGCTTCTGCATGTTTATCAATTCAGTTATGCATGCGCGCATGAGCTCCGGGTTGTGGACGCCGTGCGCGCGTAGAGGGCGTGGCCGAGACTAGCTCGCCACGTTCCGCAGCTCTCGGCTTGGACCGCGTCGTGGGCGTAGGGATGGATGCGCTTTCCACGCGACGTGCCGTCGAAGACGGGGCTGCTCTGTACCTTTCGTTTTGCTACATATTTGGTTGAACAACAACAGAAAAGCTGCTCGTTCCTAGCAGCACCAAACTCTGTCTCGCGTTCCAAGTGTTCGTGTTGAGTTCCTCTGTTCCTGTGTGTGCATCGAGTCTTTGATCTCCACCGAGCTCTAGACCTCGTCGCCGGCGTACACCGTCCGGCTGACTCCTAACATCCACGCACACGTGAGGCACGACAATTGGCATGCTAATAAGCATGTGTTCTTGGCATTTTGTTTGAAATTCAAACACACATATATAGAGGGGGGAATGATTTATTTTAGGACGGAGGACTACCGTCCACCGCAAAACATTAAACATCCAAGTAACATATATATCCATCTTGTTCGTTTCATTCAGTGATTCTTGATCAGAAAAGCAATAATGCAACCTAGTGCTCGATCTTGGAAACAGAGAACAAAGATGAGATCGACCGATATGAATCATATGGTCAACGATGCATCGTGTACTGTAGCACTATTAGCATGAATAAGTGACAGGAAATAGAGTAGCCGCAGCCGCTAGGGCGAGCTAATAAGGTAATCGTTCATGTTGAAATGAACAATCAGCACAGCTCTTACGATACTAGCAGCATCTAGCTTTATTTGTGGACTTCATTAGTTGATCGAGCCAATCGAGCTATAGGCCTATAGCTAGCTAGTTGCCCTCCTCCCTGCTGCTCCACGGCGTGCACTTGGGCCCAGGATAGCCGAGGAATCGGTCGAGGCAGCGGTAGCGGCGCGGGTCCTTCTCCACCTCCGAGCAATCCTTGCAGTGGCTGGAGCACTTGTCCACCTTGTCGGCGCACCAGCAGACGGGGACGTACGCCCTGGTGCAGACGGCGAAGTCGCAGCAGTCCCACGGCCTCGGCGTGCACACCGGGGGCTGGACGATGCTCGTGACCCAGTCGCGGCAGACGTAGCCGTCGCCGGCGAGGTCCTCCTCGCACTTCTTGCAGTTGGCGGAGCACTCGCCCAGGACGTCGTTGCACTGCCACCTCGGCGGCCGGAACGACGGGTCCCGCTCGATGAAGTCGCAGCACTCCCACGGCGGCTGGTCGTCACCAAGGACGCCGCTGGTGGGGAGACGAATAATCGTGTCGATGCTGGCGGCGTCGGCGGCAGCGGCGAGGCCGGAGTGAAGAGCGACGACGAGCATCGTCGCAAGGACGGCCGCCGGAGCCGTGCCCATGGCGCCGGCGCCGCTGCCCTTCATCTCTCTCCGCGCGTTGGTTTGAGTTGAGTGCTTTGCAGCTACAGTACAGCGTGCTTTTGCCTTTGGTTCTTGCTGATTCGCAGGCGCGCGGTATTTGAATACTCCGTAAGCCAATCACAACGCGACGTGTGGTCCTGTGGATACGAACGCGCTGATATGGATGCGTGGTCGATCTCTTCTGCACTATCCTTTGAGAAAGTGGCAGGTGTGGTCAGCGGTCAGTCCTTGCTGTGCTCCATATATGCATCCGGCCGTAGATGTACGTACTGCACCACGATCGAGCATGTGTGTCAGTGTCACGCTACCTAACACCTCATATAGAGGCAATACAGTATGTACTAGATATGGCTCCATTTCAAAATTGCTTTAGCTTTCGATCAAGCTTTGTTGAAAATAAAGTATGTTAACATGCATCAATAATACCAAATAAATGCACTATAAAAATATATATGTTACACACTTTGTATCTAGTGAAGCTGATTTGACATTGTAAATATTTTTGCATTATTTAAAAAATTGAGTGTGGGCTGAAAGGGAGCTTAAGACCATCCATACTCGTCATCCTTAATATCCTTCTTCAAAACAGAATTTTCCTGCCTGGTCAGCAAGATTCTTTCCCGTATATCCACTTCTCCCGCACCCATCACTTTTTTATATTCCTTCTCTATCCTAACTACTCATGATGGACCCCACGTGTCATTCTCCCTCTCTCTCTCTCTTTTTCTTCCACATTCCTCCCCCGTTCCTCTCTCTCCCTCTGCTTCTTCCCCACCTCGACCGCGCTGCACCCGGGATGTCCACCGGCGCGCCGCCCCCTCCATCCTCGGGACGCTTGCCTCTCCGGTTTGCCAGGGCGGAGGATCGACTGTGTCATCACGAACATCCACGCCCCTCTATTCGTCTCCCCGCAGAGGAGCAGGGTGAGGAGAGCGTGGGGATCCGAAGGGTGGCGGCTCGACGACGACAGCGGCCCCTCCTCCTCGAACTCCGGCGGCCGAGTCGAGTTGGGGACGGGTGGATCGAGCACGACGACACTCCCTCCACCCATGCTCTTGGAGGTCCTTGTCTCCCTCCCCCCTCGCTCTATCTCATCACCCCCTCCGCATCTCCCCAGCCCCCAGGCTCTCCCTACGTGTGCCGGCGAGCGGCACAGGCACGGGGCAGGGGCGATGGACGGGCCAGCGGTCGAGATTGTTGCGAGTCCGCGGCGGCGTCGGTGGGGAGCACAACTGAGATTGCGGCAAGGCTGCTGCGGCGGTTGAAGTGCTCCTGGGCACGAGGAGGCGCTAGATGATGTGGATGACCTCGTCGGGGCAGAGCACCGCGTCCGGTCACGTGACCGCAGAGTGAGGACCATGTGTGGTTCGAGGACCGGTGGATGGTCGCTTCCTTGTGTGATGAGTGATTGACAACGTTGTGTGGACTGATTCTTGGCTAAGTATTGCAGGTGCAGGTTGCGGCTTGACTCGTGTTGGTGCAGGTGAAGAACAAGCGTGAAAGGTCGTTGCCGGTGAGGCCTCCAGGTGTGGAGAAGACAAGTAGGCTTCGTTCGAGGGACCCGGTGGCCAGTGGGGTCAAGTGCAGGCCGCATGGTGGCATGAACAACAAGATGAAGTCGTGAACGGTTTCTTGGTAGAGCCTCAAAACCAAGGTCGATCCGGGACTACGTGGGAGCCGAGTCATGAGTGGAGATTGGCGGAGGCTACACCGAGTTCGCGGGGTTTGCAGTGGTTAACCAGAAAACCACTGGGTTACTCGGTTGAGCCACAAAACCCAGGCCGAAGACTCGACGAGAGGGTGCGGCCACCCAGGCCGGTTCAACCGCCCAGGAGGGGCGGTCAGACCGCCTGGGGCCGGTCAGATCTCCCGGGCCGGTCTAACCGCCCAAGGGGGGCGGTCTGACCGCCCTGGCCGCCGGCGCCGAGAAGCTTCGAAGCGGAGGACACGCGTCGGGATCGCAAGGCTTGCGTCGAGGCTAAGCAGGTTGCGGTCGCCGGGCATCCGTCCGATGGTGAAGACATGAAGACTTCCAAATTCGCCCTCGAGGGGCATGTATCCTTAGTTATTAGTGAAGGGTAGTTTAGTCTTTTGGGTGCCTCCATATATACTCATTAAATGGGTGGATGGCAGCCAACTCTTGGAACCCTAGCTCATTTGTTTTTCCATTTTCGTTCTCCATTTTCCTTAGGATTTTAGAGGACTAGCTTGAGAGCTTCATGTGAGATCTAGAGAGAGGGATGGATGTTTGGGTGGCAAGCTAGACCATGTACGAACCTTTCATGGCATGTATAGATGGTTCGGCGTTGTTCATCATGGTGGTTTTCTCCTCTCTTTTGTGTTGATTTTCGGAGCTCTTTGTTGGCGGTGTTTTGAGGACGATTTCTTGGGGGTTTTTGGTGGGTGTCACGTATGAGGTTCTTGTGCCTCTTTGGCTGGTGACTTTGCCCCCAAATCTCCTTTGAATCGGACTCGATTTGGTGGTTTCTCGAGTTGGGCGAGTTCTTGACTTAGAGAGGCGATTTCTTCGATTCCTCTTGATTGTGAGCATTTCGGGTCGATTCCTTTGAGGTAGAGGTTGCCCGGGGAGGTAACCTTGACTATTCCCGAAGTTTTGCTGCAATCCGTGGAGTGATTCGGGAGATCGGGCGCGAGGAAGTTGAGGTTTGACCCCCGGGTTCGTTTTACGGGAAGGGGCGGTCTAACCGCCTGCAGGGGGCGGTCTAACCGCCCCGGGTGTTTCCAGGTCGAAGTTTTGTTTCGCCGGATTTTCCTCTGTGAGTTCGTTCGCCTTGATCGGAGGAGTGTACGGGTGAAATTTGGGGTCGTTCTCGTCTTGTTTGCTAGGTGTTCTTGGTTGGGGTACGTTCTTTGGGTACGGGAGGTTAGACCGCCCACGGTAGCCGGTCTAACCGCCCCTAGGCCCCCGGGTGGAGTTTTGGTTTTTGCCAAGATTTTACGGTAGCTAGCATGGCCTTGACCAGAGATCTTTGTTGGTGAAACCGGGGTGAGTTTTGGCGCTCGGAAGAGGCGTTTCGGAGGATTTCTTGGTTACCAGGTGGAGGCGGTCTAACCGCCCCCTATACCCGGTCTAACCGCCCCCCTCTGGTTAGCCCGCTTTCGAGTTGTTTCCGCTGTCGTTGGTGCGTGTGTGTTGTGGTTGCTGGTAGAGTATGTTCATAGGACCAGTAGCACTCCAGTGGCTACGTGGTTTTGGCAAACGGAAGGTAAAAGTGCGGAGCGTGTGATTTTGGGAGTTCGACCGACCTAGTTCATCTTGTCGGAGTTTCAATCTCCCTCGAGAAGAATTTTTATCGGCTCCCATTCACTCCCCCCCTCTCTGGTCGCCTATTCGGTCCTTCAAGTGGTATCAGAGCCGGTTCGGGTCTTTGTTGACTCTAACCAGTCTAAGATCCAAGGATGGCGTACCAGGAACGGGGTTCGGGTCCTCCACACTTCGATGGCAAGAACTACCAGATGTGGAGCAAGCGGATGGGTGCGTTCCTCCGCGGAAAGGGTCGGACTCGTGGGATGTCACGGTGGACACGAGGCTATGTCCGGCCGATGGATTTCCTCGCTCCGGGGGTCGAGGGGACAGATTCGACGCCAACAATAAGGCGGTCGAGTACTTGTTTCGTGCTTTGTGTCAGCCTGAGTTTGATCGGGTGCACACCGAGCACTAGGCTTGTAGGATTTGGGCGGTGTTGAAGGAGGCTCATGTTGGGAACGCCTAGGTTCAGGCACGGATGTATGCGACCTACCGGAGAGAGTACGAGAACTTCACTCATCTCCCCGGTGAGTCCATCGATGCCTTGTTTCAGAGGTTCGCGGTGGTTGTGAACATCATGAGGGCCAATGTGGACGTGCTCCCGTACGATGATCATGATAGAGCGGTCAAGCTCTTACACTCTTTGGATCGTACGATTTGGGGCGGAAAGTTCGAGGCCATTGTCGAGTCGGGGAAGTATGACACTCTGACGGTGAACGAGCTGTTCTCGAAGCTCAAGTCGGCTGAGGTGGATAGGGGCATGACTGCCAAGCTCGAGGGACCGACTGATTCCCATAGTCTTGCCCTCGTTGGTGGTTCCAAAGGAAAGGCTAACTCTAACCCATCTACCAGGATGTTCTCTTTTTCCTCTTTGATGTCTATGCCAGATGAGGAGTTTGATGACCTTGGAGAGGACGAGCTGGCGCTGTTGACGAGGCGGTTCGAGAGGTTGCACGAGAACCGCGTGAACATGAGGAGGAACATGAGGACGTGCTTCCAGTGCGGCAAGCCGGGACACTTCGTCGCCGACTGCCCGGAGAAGGCCGAGAACAAGGACAGCTACAAGCACAAGCCGAGGATGGACGGCAAGTACCGTTCGAGGCGCGACCACAAGAGCAAGCACAAGAACAAGTACAAGGACGAGCGACGACCGAGGAAGAAGGGGAGCCGAGGCAAGGCGCGAGCGATGGTTGGAGCGAGCGACGTCGACTCCAATTCCGCGTACTCCACCTCGAGCTCGAGCAGCAGTGAAGACGAAGGTGATCGTCGCAAGAACAAGAAGTCGTCCAAGAACCTGAGCGGGCTGAGCTGCTTCGCGAGAGATGGCTTCTGTACCATGGCGCTGAGCTCCGGCAGCAAGAAGAGCACATAGAGCGACTCGGACTCTGAGTCCGACGATGAGGTGCGTGATGAACTTCCCTTCTTGTGCCTGGAGAATGAGAGGCTTGGCTCTTTGCTTGATAACCGTGATGACATGCTTAGAGAGGCCAAGAAAATGAGAAAAGAGCTTAGGGCTTCACTCGAGGATGCTAGGACTAGAGTGGCTGAGCTAGAGACACAGGTGCTTGATAGCAAGCTTGAGATTGATTCCCTTAAGGCTAGCCCTGTTGTTTCGGATGAGAATGATTGTGCTGATTGCTCCATATTCCTTGCTGATCTTGCTTTGTTTAAGGAGAAGCAAGCCTCCAAGTGTGAGGAACTATATGTGCTTAGGGTTGAAGTGGCTGAGCTTAAGTCTAGACCTGCTTTGCTAGGTGCTTGCACTTCTTGCCCTGTTTTGCATGCTAAGATTGATGAGATGCATGCTTACACTAGTTCACTTGAGGCTAAATTGAAGGAACCCATGCCTACATCATGCTCTACCTGTGAAATGCATGCATTGAAAAATTTGGAACTTGCACATTATGTTGATCATTTGCAGGATGAGAATGATGACTTGAGGAAGTTGATGGGTTGGTTGTCTGGCCATGAGCCTCAGTTGAGGATGATGATCGAGGCCTTCAAGAGGCAAGATGGTGAGGGACTTGGGGCAAACAAGGTTGGTGAGGGGAGTGGAGAGAATATCCCGGAGCCACCAAAAACCCACCACAAAAATGATTTCCCTCCAAAACCCAACCATCTTAGGAACCGACTAGACACAACCCCAGCTCCACCTATATTTCCTACACGCACAAATGATCTCCGTAGGCCTATCAAGTTTGTGAGCACTTCCGGGAAAGTGTTCTTTGGGAAAGTGAGTGAGAAGGCAAGTGAGGAGAAATCGGTGGAGGAGTTGAGTGGAGAGAAACCAAGAGAGCAGCCCCAATCCAAGCCTAAACCTAAGCTTGTAAGTTTTTGTTGTGGCCATTGTGGGAAAGAGGGTCACAAGGATGAGGTTTGCTTCAAGAGGAAGCGGGAAGAGAGGATGGCAAAGGAGTGGGCAAACAAGGATAGGTACAACCCTTCCCATGGTGTACCTAAGCCTCGTATGCCACTACCCAGGGGTAAGGCTGTGGTGAGAAGTGTTCCGGCATGGGGAGATGCGAGTTCCCGCGGCCGAGGAGCGATTCTGGAGGGGGCGGTCGGACCGGCACGGCTAGGCGGTCGGACCGGCCCGGCCCGCAGGGGGGCGGTTAGACCGGCACGGCTAGGCGGTTTAACCGCCCCCCCCCTAGAATGCGGGGCGGAGTGGTTTTCGAGGTGGTGAGTCGAGAGGTTTCGGGGTCCGGAGGTGGAGTTGCTTTGGTGGTTGGTGCGGAGAGACGACGGGTGGTCGGTTGCTAGGCTTTCTCCCCCTCGAGTTCACTACGGAGATGGGAGGAGTCGTAGCTTTGAGAATGAGAGGAGGGACGGTCCACGGGTTGTCTTCCGTGGTTTTGGTCCTCCTCCAGGCAGTGAGGGGTGGTTTCCTCGGAGTGGTTACCGAGGTGGTGTTCGTGGTGGTAGTTATGGTAGGAAAGATAGCTTGATGTGTGCTAACCCCACTTTCGAGCAAATGGCTCGGCACTGGTTTTACTCTTTTGGTACTAACCCCAGTGCTGAGTCGTTTGTTCGCTCACGTGCTTATTTTTGAATTTCAGGTGGGAGACTTGAAGAACATTTGGTTTGACTCCGGTTGCTCGAGGCATATGACCGGAGACAGGGGGTGGTTCTCAAGTCTCGTCCCGGTGGTGACGAAGAGGTACATCACTTTTGGGGACAATGGGCGTGGGCGTGTGCTTTCAGAAGGTGAAATCAAAGTGAGTGACAAGATCACTCTGAGGCGTGTTGCTCTTGTTCAATCGCTGGGGTACAATTTGCTTTCTGTGTCCCAGTTGTTGGATGAGGGCTTTGAGGTGTTGTTTCGGCCTGGTGATTCTCGGATTGTGGACTCTCGAGGGGACCTTATCTGTATGGTCGTTCCCGAGGGTCAGGTGTTTCGTGCTGATTTTTCTCAGTCTTCGGGTGTGGAGCGTTGTTTCTTGGCTGGTTCTTCGAGTGAGTTGTGGAAGTGGCATAGGAAGTTGGGTCACTTGAGCTTTGACCTTTTGTCACACTTGAGTAAACTCAATTTGGTCCGAGGATTGCCACGGCTGAGGCTTGAGAAAGAGTTGGTTTCTGCTCCGTGTAGGCATGCCAAGATGGTGGCCTCTTCTCACCTGCCTCTCACCGATGTGATGACTGAGCGTCCATGCGAGCTGCTCCATATGGACCTTGTTGGCCCAGCTCGTGTGCGATCTGCGGGTGGGAAGTGGTATGTCCTTGTTGTGGTGGACGACTACTCTCGGTATGCTTGGGTGTTCTTTCTTGAGGATAAGGGGGAGACGTTTGGTTTTGTTCGAGATCTAGTCTTGAGGTTGAGGAACGAGAGGCACGGAGATGCCATACGAGCTATCCGCAGTGATAATGGCTCGGAATTCAGGAACTCTCGTTTTGAAACCTTTTGCCATGACTTGGGTCTTGAGCACCAGTTTTCGAGTCCGTATACGCCTCCCCGAGAATGGTGTTGTGGAAAGGAAGAACGGGACCTTGTGCGAGATGGCTCGGACGATGCTTGATGAGCATAGGACTTCGAGGAGGTATTGGGGCCGAGGCGGTGAATACCGCGTGCTATGTGTCGAACGGGATATACCTCGAGTGCACAAGAAGAAGACATGCTATGAGTTGATGCATGGTCGCACACCCAAGGTGAGTCACTTCCATGTCTTTGGTTGCAAGTGTTTCATTTTGAAGAAAGGCAGGAAGTTGGATAAGTTTGAGGCTAGGTCTGTCGATGGCATTTTCTTTGGTTATGCATCTCATTCTAGAGCATATCGTGTGCTCAATCTTGAAACTAACCAAATCGTGGAGACTTGCGAGGTAACCTTCGACGAGACAGAGCCACGTAGTCAGCTTGTCTTTGAGTGTGCAGGTGATGATGAGCTTGGTGAAGAGATCTTTCAGGAGGAGGAGCATGAACATGGAGACGATGAGGATGGCGGTGCGGTGCCCCCGGCTGAACATGTACCCACTACTTCGACTACGATGATGGATGGACCCTCTGCTACACCTACGATGACGAATCAAGACCGAGGAGAAGCTGATGTTGAGGGGGAGGTAGCTTCGAGGCGAGAACCTCCCCGGCGAGTACAAGTGGATCACCCAGCTTCGAGGATCATCGGCGACATGAACGAACGCACTACACGGTCGAGGGTTCGAAACAACTCCCATTTCGCTCATGCTGCATTTGTTGCTTCTTTCGAGCCCAAAGACATTGGACACGCACTATCTGATCACAATTGGGTTAATTCGATGCATGAGGAGTTGGAGAACTTTGAGAGGAATCAGGTGTGGGAGTTGGTTGACCCTCCCCCAGGGTGTAAGCCGATTGGTACCAAGTGGGTGTGGAAAAACAAAGAGGGAGAGAAGGGTGAGGTTGTGAGGAACAAGTCGAGACTCGTTGCTCAAGGGTTCAGTCAGAAGGAGGGGATCGACTACGAGGAGACCTTTGCTCCCGTAGCTCGTTTGGAGGCGATTAGGATCCTTCTAGCCTTTTCTGTGGCTAAAGGGTTCAAGTTGCACCAAATGGGTGTGAAGAGTGCTTTTTTCGAATGGTGTCTTTGGAGGACGAAGTGTATGTGAGGCAGCCTCCGGGGTTTGAGAGTGAGAGGTACCCCCACCGGGTGTACAAGTTGAGGAAGGCGCTGTATGGGTTGAAGCAGGCGCCTAGAGCTTGGTATGGCAGGTTGAGGGGGTTCTTGTTTGAGAGAGGTTTTGAGATGGGGAAGGTCGATCAGACCTTGTTTTTGTTGAGGCAGGGCAGCGATATCTTTATTGTGCAGGTGGACGTGGATGATATTGTCTTTGGTGGCTCATCTAACTCTCTTGTTGCAAGGTTTGCAGATGATATGAGCAGGGAGTTTGAGATGAGCATGATGGGTGAGTTGCAGTTCTTCCTCGGGCTACAAATCAAGCAATCAAAGGACGGAACATTTGTGCACCAGGCTAAGTACACCAAGGACATTGTACGGAAATTCAAGATGGAGGACTCCAAGGCTATGACGACGCCGATGAGTACGACTACGGCTCTTGATGCGGACGAGGATGGTGAACACGTGGACCAGAAGGAGTACCAGAGCATGATCGGGTCACTCCTCTACTTGACGGCGATGAGGCCGGACATACAGTTCTCGGTGTGTCTGTGCGCTCGTTTTCAAGCGTCTACGAGGACTTCGCATTGGCAAGCAGTGAAGCGAATTTTCAGGTACTTGCGTCACACTCCCGACTTCGGCCTTTGGTACTCCGCGTCCTCTTCTTTGGCGCTTCATGGTTTCTCAGACGCGGATTTTGCCGGGTGTCGGTTGGATAGGAAGTCCACTTCTGGGACTTGCCAGTTTTTGGGTTCTTCTTTGGTGTCTTGGTCTTCCCGTAAGCAGTCGAGTGTTGCTCAATCCACGACCGAGGCCGAGTATGTTGCCGCTGCTAGTTGTTGCTCTCGGCTCCTTTGGATTTCATACACCATGAGTGACTTTGGTGAGGAGTATACCCATGTCCCACTTCAATGTGATAGCACCAGTGCCATAAGCGTTGCAAAGTACCCAGTGCTTCACTCCAAAACCAAGCACATAGAAGTGAGGTACCACTTTCTGAGAGACAACGTAGAGAAAAGAAAGATAGTTTTGATCCATGTACCCACACATGACCAACTAGCCGATATTTTCACCAAACCCCTAGATCAAGCAACTTTCACTCGTTTGCGGGGGGGAACTTGGTGTGTGTTTGATTTCTTGAGTTGGGTGTGTGGGAGCTCCTTTGTAGCATATGTATAGCTTTCTTTTGTGCATTTCTTGCATTTGGCATTGCATATGTAACATGATGTATAGACATCCTTGCTTAGATTGCATGCATTTTGTATCATATGCATTGGATAGGAAAAGCTTCTCCTATATACATTGTTCACCATGGGTTGCTATATATGTCCTTGTGAGCTTGTTTAGTATGCTATGGTTAGTTTGGCTTAGCTCTTGATGATCTTGATGAACGATCCATGGTTGATGGCTAAATTTTTGAAAAATGTCACATATATGCTCTCTCATGTGTAAATGCCTTTATATGATCTTGATATGTTTTAGTGGCTTTGCTATGCTTAATTTGTGTTAGGATAGCTAGTTTATTGATCATATGGGGCCAAAGGCTCATTTGCCATCATGAATGTTTAGCCCTCTTGCTTCATCTTGTGGAGGGGCATAAGTTCCTTTTTGTCGCAAAGACATTTCATGTACCATTTATCAATCTGAAAATGAAATGAAAAATGCTTGGAAAATATGCTCCCATGTCATATGCGCTGAAATTAATTTGCTTTGGGTGCTAAACCGTTGCATGATGCCTACCAATGAGAAGTCTCATACATAGAAGTAGGCACATGGCTCGGTGGCTTTGACATCACATGAGGTGCTTTTGGGTGTTTATGATGGTCTTATGATTAGAATGGCTGTCCTAGCATGAAGTTTGAGTGGCTTTGCCATTTTGATATGTTTTGCTCATGTTTAGGTATTTACTTGTGAGAGAGTAACTTTTCGCAAAATTACTCAAATCCTTTTTAGCCTTGTCCAATGGTTGTGAAACTTGGTGATCACGTAGTTAAGGTCATTACGAACCTGTCGAGTATCTAACTTGCTCATTTGGACTTGTGTAGCTCCTTGTGATGAATTTTGTATATTTGAGAAGCTATATGTTGTAAAGTTTCGCATTTTGCCTTGATTCATGCATTGTCAACAAGGGGGAGAAGTTTGTGCATGCTTTGGGCACCTGGGAGTGTTTGGAAGGTGTTCCAATTGGTTCGGGCAAATTTTGAGCAGTTTGGTGCAGGGTCGGTCTCTTGGGGCGGTCTAACCGCCCCCCAGGCGGTCAAATGAGGCCCAGGCGTTCTAACCGCCCTGTATAGGCGGTCTAACTGCCCTGGGCAGAGTGAGCAGGTTTTTGCTCTTCGTTGCATTCCCGTGTTGCATTGCTGCATTTGTTCAGGGGGAGTGTGCTTTGGCTCAGGAGGAGCTTGCATATGTGCAGGGGGAGCTCTTTGTGGTGTTCGAGCTCTGTTTTGGTGGTTTGTGCTCTTTGCTTGAGCTGTGTTTTGTCTCAGATGTGTCGAGCCGTTGCCCTTGCCTAAGGGGTCCGAGACTTGTCTTCTTCAAGTGATCTTGCTCTTTGCCTTTCTTTGGCTTTCGATCGCTTGTTGGAGTTTCTTTTTGTTTGTTTCTTTTCTTTTTCTTTTCTCTCTTGTTACTTTCGTGTGAGTGTGTTGTCAATGCACTCATCAAGGGGGAGATTGAGGACCATGTGTGGTTCGAGGACCGGTGGATGGTCGCTTCCTTGTGTGATGAGTGATTGACAACGTTGTGTGGACTGATTCTTGGCTAAGTATTGCAGGTGCAGGTTGCGGCTTGACTCGTGTTGGTGCAGGTGAAGAACAAGCGCGAAAGGTCGTTGCCGGTGAGGCCTCCAGGTGTGGAGAAGACAAGTAGGCTTCGTTCGAGGGACCCGGTGGCCAGTGGGGTCAAGTGCGGGCCGCATGGTGGCATGAACAACAAGATGAAGTCGTGAACGGTTTCTTGGTAGAGCCTCAAAACCAAGGTCGAGCCGGGACAACGTGGGAGCCGAGTCATGAGTGGAGATTGGCGGAGGCTACACCGAGTTCGCGGGGTTTGCAGTGGTTCACCAGAAAACCACTGGGTTACTCGGTTGAGCCACAAAACCCAGGCCGAAGACTCGACGAGAGGGTGCGGCCACCCAGGCCGGTTCAACCGCCCAGGAGGGGCGGTCAGACCACCTGGGGCCGGTCTAACCGCCCAAGGGGGCGGTCTGACCGCCCTGGCCGCCGGCGCCGAGAAGCTTCGAAGCGGAGGACACGCGTCGGGATCGCAAGGCTTGCGTCGAGGCTAAGCAGGTTGCGGTCGCCGGGCATCCGTCCGATGGTGAAGACATGAAGACTTCCAAATTCGCCCTCGAGGGGCATGTATCCCTAGTTATTAGTGAAGGGTAGTTTAGTGTTTTGGGTGCCTCCATATATACTCATTAGATGGGTGGATGGCAGCCAACTCTTGGAACCCTAGCTCATTTGTTTTTCCATTTTCGTTCTCCATTTACCTTAGGATTTTAGAGGACTAGCTTGAGAGCTTCATGTGAGATCTAGAGAGAGGGATGGATGTTTGGGTGGCAAGCTAGACCATGTACGAACCTTTCATGGCATGTATAGATGGTTCGGCGTTGTTCATCATGGTGGTTTTCTCCTCTCTTTTGTGTTGATTTTCGGAGCTCTTTGTTGGCGGTGTTTTGAGGACGATTTCTTGGGGTTTTTGGTGGGTGTCACGTATGAGGTTCTTGTGCCTCTTTGGCTGGTGACTTTGCCCCCAAATCTCTTTTGAATCGGACTCGATTTGGTGGTTTCTCGAGTTGGGCGAGTTCTTGACCTAGAGAGGCGATTTCTTCGATTCCTCTTGATTGTGAGCGTTTCGGGTCGATTCCTTTGAGGTAGAGGTTGCCCAGGAGGTAACCCAGCTATTCCCGAAGTTTTGCTGCAATCCGTGGAGTGATTCGGGAGATCGGGCGCAAGGAAGTTGAGGTTTGACCCGCGGGTTCGTTTTCTCGAAGGGGCGGTCTAACCTCCTACAGCGGGCGGTCTAACCGCCCTGGGTGTTTCCAGGTTGAAGTTTTGTTTTGCCGGATTTTCCTCTGTGAGTTTGTTCGCCTTGATCAGAGGAGCGTCTGGGTGAAATTTGGGCTCGTTCTCGTGCAGTTTGCTAGGTGTTCTTGGTTGGAGTTCGTTGCTGGGTACAGGAGGTTAGACCGCCCCTGGTAGCCGGTCTAACCGCACCTAGGCCCCTGGGTGAAGTTTTGGTTTTCGCCAAGATTTTCTGGTAGCTATCATGGCCTTGACCAGAAGTCTTTGTTGGTGAAACCGTGGTGAGTTTTGGTGCTCGGAAGAGGCGTTTCGGAGGATTTCTTGGTTACCAGGTGGAGGCGGTCTAACCGCCCCCTATACCCGGTCTAACCGCCCCCTCTGGTTAGCCGGCTTTCGAGTTGTTTCCGCCGTCGTTCTTTGCGTGTGTTGTGGTTCTTTGGTAGAGTTTGTTCCTAGGACCAGTAGCACTCCAGTGGCTACGTGGTTTTGGCAAACGGAAGGTTGAAGTGCAGAGCGTGTGATTTCTGGTGTTCGACCGAGCTAGCTCATCTTGTCGGAGTTTCAATCTCCCTCGAGAAGAATTTTTATCGGCTCCCATTCACTCCCCCCCCCCTCTCTGGTCGCCTAATCGGTCCTTCACAGAGCTACCGACACGCATGCCGGTAGTGAGCTCGACCTCCTCGCTAAAGAGCGTGGGTTGCGACGGCTCCAGCGGCCGGACCCGGGGTCCTGTGGCTGAATCTGCGCGCGGTATCGTTGGAGGCACCGGCGTGGGCATCACAGGAGTGGCGCCCTCTCCCTCCTCGACGGCCTCGCTCGCACGCGCCGACCGCCAATCTCCCCTGCGCACCGCCGGAGTAGAGGCGGCGGAGATCCAGGGGTGACTGGTGCTCCATCTTCCCCTCACTCCCTCCTCTTCTCGATGCGTCACTGTAGTGCAGCAATAAAGCCGTGCGGCACGTAGTAGGCAGTGGCAGCAGGCCCCCGACATGCGGTGTGCTCTTGCTGCTCAGCGGTGACGGGGCAAGGCGAGGCAGTAGCCATCCCCGGGGCGACGTGAGCTCCGTCCCCGACGCTCCACGACCTCTCCGCCAAGATTGTTGTCCCATACTCCACCATCGGGGAGACAAGGTGCAAGGTGACGACAACACACCACCCTCCCCGGCGGCCGCTCCTCTCCGGCAACAGCGCGCCCCTCCTGCAGTCCTGCTCTGCCTCCTTTCGTGTGCTGGCACAAGGCATTGAGGAGCACGGTCCCCATGCAATGGTGGTGCCCTGGAGGAGGTCCGCTTCTCTTCTGGATTTAAAGGAGAAGCGGGGGCGACGAGATTTTCCTGTCCTCCTAGAGGAGACTACTATGGGGCAGTTCTGCTTCAAAGGATAGTGCTACAGGGATGGAGGAAGGGGATTTCCATCCCCAGTGCAGGTGGTCTCAAGCTCCACCTGAATAAAGGTGAGAGACCAAGGTTCGACCCCTGGACAGTTAGCTCCTCCCCAAGGAGACCAACCAGCTGCACTTGTGCTGCTTCTCTTTTGCATTATTTAAACTTAGTTAAATGTATATATTTTTTTAGAACAAAACTAAAGCCACATTTAATTTAAAACAGGGAAGCATATATTTATTATGTTTTTTTACTTCTCTCATGTAGTAGAGTTGTAGCATTTGTTTACATATGCACACCAGTCACTACCAGATTCAGTCTCTTTGTCGTGAGTTGGTTCCTCACAGCAAAGAACGGTCTACTCATGGCAAACTCTTCGTCGTGAGTAACCACCGACAAAGGTCTCATGACAAAGTTCTGCTGGCAAAGAGCTCGTTGTCGTGAGTTACAAAAGTACTCATGGCAAAGGTGTATCGTGAGTCATATCTAGCTCTCGGCAAAGATTGGGAAAAGGAATGAAAAATCTAATCTAAAAGCACGGGCCCACTGGCCGACCGCAGTGACGCTATGTCGCCGGACCTCCGTGCTCGTCACCACCAACACGACCAGACCTCCACCCGGCCGCCGCATGCCATCACCAGGACGCCACCAAGACCCGGCCGCCGCTGCATTCCACCAACACCCCGTCGCCCCGCACGCCGCCACCAGGAGCACCGGGCGCCACCGCTGCGACCTGTGGGGAAAAATGGAGGACCGAGATGAGAGAGAGGGAAGGAGAGAGATAAAGATGTGCACCGAGGAAGGAGAAGAAGGCGTCCGCGCCGGAGGAAGAGGTCGCGCGCCCGCGCCTCGTAGATCCCGCCGCCGCACGCCATCCTTGTGGATCCCACCACCACACGCCATCCTTGTGGATCCCGTAGCCGGATCTCGTGCCATTTGCAGGATCTGAGGGCATCTCCATAGGGAGAGAAGACGCACACCGCGCGGAGGGATAGGAGGCGTGCACCGCCCGATGGAGAGGAAGTCGCACCCTGCCAGAGGGGGAGGAGGTGCGCATTGTCGGAGGGAGCGGAGGCCGCGGGTCCCCACCGTTGCGGCTGCCTCCACACCTCACCCCGTCACCGCTCCTCTCTGCCAGGCCAAGAGACAGCGAGCGGAGGGGGAGAGGAGGGGCAACGATTGGAGGGGGAGGCGCCGGGGAGGTCGTCGTCGCCGTGGGGGAGGGGGAGGTCGCCATGGGGGACGGGGGAGGCGGCCGAGAGGGTGGGGGAGGTGGATCTGAGGAGAGGAGGAGAGAGGAGGTGGCGACGGTGTTTAAGCGGTGGCGGTGAGAAAGGAGGCGGGGCGGGGTGGGGGTCTATGTAGGCTAGTGTTCTTCTTGGAGGGTTGGTGTGTTAATTGGGCCGACCCAATTAAGCTTTGTCCTGAGCTCCTATTTCGGGCCACGGGAAAGGAACAATTTTAAATAATTGTAGCAAATATATTTAATTAGTTAAAAATAGCAAACGACTTTAAATTAATAAGTTGTCAAATACAAAGTTTCATAACTTTTTGAGATACACAACTTTCATATTGCGAGTTTCTCCATTCGAGATAGTTTACAAAATTTGAATTTCAAACTGAAACAATCAACTTAGTTTTTCATGGACATTCATAAGTTCGTGGGCAACAAAGTTTCATAACTTGTCAAGATGTACAACTTTTATTTACAATGTTTCTCCATTCGATTTTGTTTCAAAAATTCAAATTTGAGAAATTCAGATGTACTTTTCGTTGACAAAAGTAATTCAAATTTTAAATGGTTCAACTACGAAGTTACATAAGTCCTCAAGACCGACAACTTTTATTTTGGTCATTTGACCATCCGGTATTGTGGTACTAACAATCTTCACAAATTCTATACATCTCTCGTATAGTTTCATGAAACTATATATGAGATATAGGATTTGTGAACAGAATTATTTTAACTTTGTCAAGAGACGAAATAACCCTAATAAAAGTTGTTCATCTTGAGAAGTAATGAAACTTTGTAATTGAAAGTATTTTAATTTGAATTAATTTACTTCTTCAAAATTTGATTTCAATTTACGACACAGATAATTTTCCCGCCAGCTCGAAAATAGGTTCACGGCAAAATGCATCTTTATGGTGAGCTGCTTCGGAGAAATACCATGTTGCCGTAGGCCATAAAAGGCTCATGGCAAAATACTTGTTTGCCGTGAGCCACTCTATTTACCGTGAGTTTTAATTTTGACCGCCGGCAAAAGTCTATTTTGCCGGAGCCCGACAAAAAGCTCACGGCAAAACATTGGGCTCACGACATGCACACCCTCTCACAGTACAGTAGCACACATACACAGACAGAAATGGAGCTACGACTCGGGACAAGAAGACAATCGTGTCTCTGGAGATACCACTAGAGTCATCCAAGCTGCACTTAAATTATTTTTGGGGCCGACTTGGTATTAGGCAGCTCGCTCAAATGCTCGCTATATTTATTTTTGAGCTGCCAAGTTCGTACGTGTGGCATAACATTGTCTTGCCACGAGTTCAGTTCTTCAGATGGTTGCTCCCAAATGACCCGACCGTGTGCAAAGCGGCAGGACCAACTTGGCCATTGCTTGCAGCGTGCACCCTTTTTTCTTTTTACCAAAGACCAGCATAAAAATAAGTACATATAAAATGCTTTCTCACTATACTTGGCCATAGCGACTCTTCTATCGAGTTGTTAAAGAGTAGCAAACAAATAACGGTAATGCTATGAATAGGGCGTCTGTTGCATCAGACACCCTTCCCGTCCTTTATCCACCCGCAAGCGCACCTATCTTGCTCCTCTTTTTTTCGACCGTGTGTCCCTCCTGCACGTCGCTATTGCCACCTCTTTCTCTGTCCCCCATATCTTGCCGGCGGCGCGGCCGGTCGTGAGCTGCTGTTACCCACGGCCAAGGGCGGAGCTCGGCGGAACCCAAAGTGTCCTGGGTGCGGAGCTCGCTGGTGGCGCATGGGGGCAGAGCTCGTAGCACCCGCAACTCGCCATCCACATCCTGCTCGCGTGTGCTCGCTAGTGGAGAGGGGCGGTAGGTGGCGACGACGTCGTGGGTGAGCGCCGCGTGCCGCTGGGTAAAGCTCCTCTACGCGGGAGGCTAGGGCCGTCACTCGCCGGCGCCGTCACCGCCGGCCTGGGGTCGAGCTCTCGGGGCAGAGGAATGGGGCCGCGGCTCGGCAGTGCTGTTGCGCTGCCCCAGGTCGAGCTCCCCACGCGGAGTCGCAGGCTTGTCGACGCCATGCCCGAGGAGGTCGAGTTCCCTGTGTGGAGCCCACGTGTTACGATGTTGCACAAACTTCATCCACATGTTGCAAATGTGTTATTTGAATGTTGCATTTTCAACAAGAGATGTTGCAGCGAGTTTTTTTCTCATTTTTCGGCACAGGATTAACAACAAAATTTCAACATGTTTTTGATGTTGTCAACATTGATTTTCGATAGATGTTACAGATATTGAGTTTTGATGTTGCAAACGATATTTTTACATATTGTGTTTTTTTTGCGAACCTACTTTTCATTTTGCATGCAACATTGATCCAATGTTGCAGTGGGAAGTTTCTTCTGGGTGTCGGGCGGCTAGCGCTCGGAATGTTTTACTTTGTCGATGTTGCATGCAACACGGGAAATATTGTGGTGGGAAATTTCCTATCTCCATCCAACGGTTGATCTGCCTCCATCCAACGACTGCGGAGGTGTGCATTGCTAGCGTCCGGGCGCTAGCAGCTCCCAACGAATAATGTACTCTCTCCTTAGTATAATATATGTCACACTTTTCCAAAATCATGTTTAGAATTATAACGTGATAGTACAAATATATGACCTTTGATCATAGATTCATAGTATAACTAGTACCGTTGTCCACCAATGCACAAAAACTTTGATATGTGGATAAGAATGTAATTAATTAGCTTCATTCAGCTCCTCTTGTTTGGTTTCTTCCGCAGTACTTTCTTTTCAGAATAAATTTGTCGTAAAAATCTGCACACATTATTTTTCTTTCGCAACAAATCTGCCGGAGCCGTAAAACAGAAGGAAACGTGAGCAGTTCATCACTCCACCAGCTGCACTCCTTGCGGGAAGTCCTCGCAGTGTTGGATGTGCCGCACGATCCTGCCGGCGTCACCATTTGCCTTGGCGCGGCAGTCGTACCTCGGCGGCGCGTGGAAGCATGGCTCCATGGTAGCGGCGCGCCGGCACGGCACGTCGGGAGCCTTCCTGTCAACGGGGCTCATGAGCACCCACGGTCTCAGCCCGGCCAATCCCTGACCAACGTACCCGAACGTCGAGACGGCGGTGGTGATCACCGCGTCCGAGAAGCTGAGCAGCACCATCTCCGCGAGCGCCTTCTGGTTGTGGTGCTGCTCGCCGGATCGCTGCGCGCCCAGGTGCGTCGGCTGGTACACGCTCACCGCCTCCGTGCTGCCCGTCGTCGAGCCGTTCTTTTGGTATAGGTCCCTGAGCTTCTCGGAGTACTCGCCGTGTAGGGACGCAACGAGCACGGCCTTCTGCTTCGCTGCCGGCTGGCCTCCGGCGGAGCCCCCAGTGGTGGCGGCGGCGTTGGGGACGGGCAGGATGCCCTCGCGCTGCGAACAGTTGAGGATCTGGCCGTAGAGCTCGTCGGTAGAGATGGGCGCCCATCCGAACTTGCGCACTTGGATGCCCACGCGCTCGTCCGCCTTGGCGAAGTACTCGTCGTGGTACCTCGTCACCATGTCCCACACCGTGTTGCTCGGGTGGAACAGGTAGCGGCCGAGGTGGTGGAACACGGCGTCGCGGCGCGGGAACATGCGCGACAGCTCCCGCTCGTGCCGCGGGTTCAGGAACAGGCCCGGCACGAAGTAGTTATCCGACTGGAACACGAGCCACGGTACGCGCTGCAGCTGGGCCTGCATGTCGTCGCAGAAGAACTGCTGGTCCTGGTGGACTTTGCTGTAGTCGTGCCGCAGGTGGATGTACAGCCACGGCGATACGCCGGGATCATCGCCGCGCCTCAGCACGGCGCGGAGGCTCTCGTGGTGCCCTCCGTTGAGCTTCCCCATGTCGCGGATGGGGAAGTCCTCGTCCACCGGCAGGGTCCACGTGGAGCCCGGGAACGGCTCGCAGAAGAGGTCGTCGAGGGCGCCGCCGCCGCCGCTGTGGAGGAGGAGCACGCGGTCGGTGAGGAGCGCGTAGAGGAAGCCGGAGGTGATGGTGAGCATGCGGTTGCCGAGACCCTCGATCGGGTTCCACACGAGGTAGCTGCACTCCTTGGCCGAGGAAGACGAAGTGGCGGAGGCGTTTGGCGGGGCGCGCAGGCGTTCGACGGCGCGCGCGTAGGCGAGGCTTCCGGGGCCGCAACGCCGGTGCAGCGACTCGTAACGGCGGAGCGCGGAGACGAGGTAGGAGGAGATGGCGTGCGTTGACGGCCGACGGTAGAACACGGCGCTGTAGCGGCTGAGGCAGGAGCTTTCGTCGAAGTCCGGCGAGAGGAGCCCTCCCAGGAGCCGGTCGCGGGGATCCGGCACCGTCGCCAATGGACCGAGGGTGTCTTGGTTGTTGGATACTGCCATGCACACAGAAAAGGAGATCAAATCATTTAACCGAACCCCTTGCATGCATGTTGCTAATTAAGCTAGTTCATGCCTGCAGATTGGCTCTTAAATTTCGTTTACGTGGAATATAATAGAGCACTCACTTACAGCCATGTTTATGTCACACTAATCGCAACAAAATCATGTTTAAAAGCGTAGTCACGTGGCAAGCATGCATGAAATCGTGGGATTTTACGAGCAACATGCTGCATTTGGTGCGTACGTACCGGCTTTCAGGACGTCACGTACTCCGGCCGAGACCCAGGAGTTGCTGCCGCCGCCCGAGGGCGTCAACCGGACGCCGAAGAGGACGACGGCCATGAGCAGGGCCGCCACCAAGCCTACCGTGATCACCAGCACCGTAGGCCGCGCGGCCGGCCGGCACCACCACCGCCGGCGTGCCTCCAGTCCACGACCCGGTGACAAGTGAGACTTTATGAACTTCTTCTTATCCATCACTTGGCTTCCCTAGGAAGAACGAACAGCTTTGCTGGGTTTGGCCTGTTCCGGCTCACTCAGGCCGCCTGCTGATACTACATGCTAGCGAGAGTTCGGCGTGCTTATTATGTGGTTCTCGACCATGCATCTTGCAGCTTGAAGAAGCAACATATAGGAATAGACTTGCTGGGTCAATGCTTCGATGGTGCCAAAGTCCATGGCTAGCCATCAAGGGCATGTACAAAGCATAAACGTAGTAGATGATGTTTAGGACAACAACACGGTCTCTAAAGTACAACTTTGACTTCTTTTTTATAGAAATATTTATGGAAAGTTATATATTTGTATATTATTATGAAAATATTTTCATGATATAATTTTCACATTTCCAAACTCAACGTCTTAAAAGTTATTCATGATTTATATTCCCAATATTTGCCCCAAACCTTGTCCAATACATCATCTAATTGCAAATACGGGATCGTATGGCTTTGGATAAATGAAAAGCTACTGCATCAGGCCTTGTCTTCCGCATCCAAGGTGGCGAGGCTCATCTTCTTCGGGAAAAGAGGAGGAGAAGGTGAAGAATGAGGCGAAGCTGTCTGGAGCGTCTTGTTCCGATCAAAGGCTATTCTAGATTTGCCATCTTTGGTGATTTGCGCCATTCTGCTAGAGCCCCTAACATGGCGGGAGAGAGAGGTGAGGCAGGAGCGGTAGGATGGAGAAGCGGAGGGAGAACGAACGAGTTCCTTTCCCTTGAGTTGGACTGCATTTTTTTATTCATATATATGTTTTGTCAAGAGGCTGCACTCGTTCCTCTGGAACAGAAGGTTTCATTCCCTCGTTCCATACTCGTTCCTCTGTTTCATTCCTCTAGAACTGCTTCCTGCGAATTTCCTTTGCCCATTCCCACGTTCCATACGGGACCTTAGTATCTACCGCTACCCCAAAAACTAGTCCTCAACCCTCAACAGAAATCTCAAAACAAGTTGCATTAGTCCCGTATCTAATAAATTTCATAATCCGTGGGGACCCCTTAGTCTTGAGTTGTAAACCTTTAGTCCAGATTTGTAACATAAATCCATACTAAAGCCTCCTCAGAATTACCAACCAGGACTAGGGTAGATGTCTTTAGGTTAATCTCAGTGGGGGTGTCATAAGAGTGTCATGAACATTAAATATCACGCCACATCAACAAATTTATGATGAGAGAGGAGCGAGAGTTTCATGGGATGAGACTATGGGAGAGGAGTGTCATCACCATGACACTCCGTTGGCACAGTTCTCAAGTTTCCATTTTTTGGCAACTGTCCCACTGAGATTATCCTTAGTCCTGGATGTACATACATAGATTTTTAATAATTACATGTGCACATGTCAACTAATTATATAAACTACATATTCTAATTACACAATAACTACATTATTACTAGTTACACTTCATTTGTACTAATTAAAAACATATCTACATTGTAAACAATTGCACAAACTAAATTTTTAATAATTTTCATGATAACTATGTTTTTAGTAAATGCATAAGAGCATAATTAACTAATGACATCATATGTCACATAATAATAACCAAACTAAAGATTTGATATTAAATATTAAAATCCAAAAAAGATAGTAATACATAGAAAAAAAAAGAAAACCAATCGCCTCGCACTCGATTACCGGAGCTAATGAGGGTAGGATGGCTGCATACTGAGGAAGAAAGTGGTGACATGGTAGGGAAGGCAGAAGAGAGGATGGAGATTGAGGACGTGACGACAAATTGACAATGGAAAGGGCATCGAAGCTTAGAGGAGGGACATAGTATATCTGGGTAGACGGATGAGCTTAGTGCGGGACGTGACAACTGGCAGACGGATCGGAGCTCAAGGATGGGCACGTGACAATGTTTTATAGGGTTGATGACCTGCAGGTTTGGTGCTAGTGGGGCAGTATGTAGGGGTTTGAAGATCACCTAGATTGGTACTCTGAGTCGGTGCAATATAATGATAACGACGAGGTGAGAAGACGAATGAGCGGGAACTGAAAGAATAGGGAGGGAATTTTTTGTGCGTAGAAAGATTATACACGGTAGTCAACAAATAGCCAGAGTGTTGCAAATTATATAAAAAAACACCAGTGCAGCTGAAGTGGCTAAAGTTTTTATTGAATGCATGTCCAATTTCATGATTAAATTTTTTTGAGCAATTTCATGATTAAAATTATATTCGTGCAAAATGAGTTGAATATCACAAATCCACACGATTATATCTCGAGGAGTAATGCAGCACCCTCGTAATCACATTTCTCGCAAAATGAGTTAAATATACAACAAATCAGCTGTTGACCGCAAACTGGTGACGACGTACACATGCATGGTAACTGTAAACGGAGGCCGCTCGTCGGTCGAACTGATCATACCTGTCAACCAAAACTTGAAATGTGGACTGCGACGCCGCGACGATAGCTTTTGCGCATGCTCAGTGGAGCTAGCGACTGCAGGCCGGGTCAAGACACAATGCTTCGGCCGTGGCGAAGCCGGAGGCACCACCCACCAGTACAGTATAGCACAGTACAAGCCTAGTAATTAAGCTACTGCCAAAGCCTACCATGCATGGATACAGGGCTGTGAACTACACGCAATCTGAGCGTGATTTCGGCGGTGGCGGGACCCGTTCAAATGTGCGACGAGCCAACGACGACTTTCCAATTACACTCGTCTTGGCGAACCAGCAAAGAGGCATGCATGCACACGTAGACCGTTTCGTCGTCTTATCCTAGTTGTCAAACCTCATCGGGAAGCTCGAAACCAAGCTCAAATTATTCGAGGAAGAGGTAACAACGGACAAATCTTCTTCACACGCACGGACCAAAGGCACCTTTACTGAACTCGTACTGCGCCCCGCACAACGAATGCGGTGGAAGCTAGCGCAACTAATAACCTACTGCCATGTTGGCAACTTGGCATATTTTACATATTGTGCACATGTGAAAAAGGCTGCCTTGCTCGAGAATCAAATTAAGCTGCCCTCTTCAAGATTTCGACAACTTCGATACACTGGTAGAGAGTGAGGATTTGGTGCGGGCCTTTGGTCCCGGTTCAACTTTAGAGCCGGGACTAAAGACCTTTGGTCGACGTGGTCCGAAATGGCTTTGGATGCCTCTACCCTTTAGTCCCGGTTGGTATTACCAACCGAGACTACAGGCTTGTCACCCAACAGCTAGCAGCCTCAATTATTAGCACTGGGCTTCTCAATTATTAGCACTGGGCTTCCAGGTGGAAACACCACCCGGGACAAAAGGCCCGGGTGAAAACACCACCCGGGACAAAAGATTTTGTCACAGGTGGTATTTCCACCCGAGACAAAAGGGCACCCTTTAGTCCCGGGTGGAGACACCACTCGAGACTAAAGCCGGTGCCCACCCCGATGCCCCCATCCTCTCTCTTTTTACCTTCTTCTCTCCCACACATCCAATCAACTCCTCTCTTCTTCTCTCATCTCTTTCCTGGTCCTTGCGCAGGCGGAGGCGCGTCCCCAGGCGGCAGAGCGGGCGAGCGCCCCGGCGGCGGAGCGGGCGGCGCGCGCCTCGGCGGCCCCGACCCCCCGACGCCGCCTCCCGTGGCCCCCGACGCGACCTCCCGCGGCCTCCGGCGGTCGGCGGCGGAGCGGGCGTGCGGCCCCCGCGGGGCCCCGACCGAGTGGGCACGCAGCCCGGTCTGGAGGCAAGTTTTTTTATTATTCTGCATGAATGGAGTTGTATTGTGATGGGATTTTTCTGGTGATGAATCAGTTCTACGATGATAAATCGAGTTGTATGACGATGAATTGTATGATGATGTGATTTTTTCTTTGGAATAAGATGATGATGAGATTGAGATGAACATGTGTGATAGTGGCATGATTTGATTCGATCTGGGTATGTGGTGATGAATCTAAGTTGTATGATGATGAATGAATTTGTGAAGTGTCGGTTTATTGTTCTTGTTTTGAACTCAGAAAAAAAGATGGAGCACGGGATGAGGACGGGGACAAAGGAGGGTACACGAGTAGGGTTTTTTATTTTCTAAAAAATGCTTTAGTCTCAGGTGGTATTACCAACCGAGACTAAATTGGTTGACACAGGTGCTGGCGTGCACCACCCTTTAGTCCCGGTTGGTAATACCAACTTGGACTAAAAGACCCATTCAGTCCCGGTTTGTTTGACCGAGACTAAAGGGAGGCCTTTTGTCTCTCATAATTAGTCCCGGTTGGACTTGAGAGACCTATACCCCTTACCGACCGGGACTAAAGCCCCTCTCCCTAGCTACCAGTGATACTATTACTATTACTATTACGCAATGCTAAATCATTTGTTTAGTTGGTGGAAATACTATACTCAAGTATTTTCCACAAATTATATGGTCAATACATGGATAGTATATTCTTATCTTGTCGCGCTGATGCTGCATAATTCTGCATCAAGTTTCTATTGTATAAAATGTGTTTGAAAATTGAACCAAATATGTTTGCGACAAACTAGGAAATTTCCTTATAAGAAACTTCAAAAATCACAATTCAAGTTTTTATCATTGGTGTTTGACGCACGCTCTCTGCCACCGACGCTACAGGCCAAGAGACTCTCTCCAAAAAAGTTGATCTCATCGGAAGGGAGTACTAGGGAACTCGCCGGAGTTAAGACCTCGTCGGAGTTCCTGCAAAATGTCTGTTGAAACCAATCCAAAGGAGTAAGAATTATGACTTGTGGGGTCATGTACTACAAACTCTATACTTCGTGAGATAAAATATTTCCAAACCCTTACGAAAAAGGAATGAAATATTATGATCATCACTGGAAGCGATGTGTTGATAATTGGTTCTGGACGAGCCACTATCACTCTCCCTATGGGTGCACAAATTATGATAGAGAATGATTTGTTGCATCCTGATTCTACTCACCCTTCAAAGTTTTAGAGACATCCGTAAGAATGGTTTCCATGTGGAAACACATCAAGATAATAATGAGGAATTTCTTCTCTTTACTAGACTTACGGAGTTTGGGAAACAAATATGCGAAAAAAGTTCTTCACTCAAGACTGGATTGTACTATACATACATAAAGCCCATAGCGCATGTTGCTTATAAGATAATTTTCCAAGATGCCGATACATTCTGAAATTGGCATGATCGACTTGGGCATCCTGGAATAGGGATGATGCAGAAAATTATCAGAGATTCCATAGGTTATGATATGGAGAAAACAAAATTTCCCCAAGATAAAGATTTTTGTTGCACTGCTTGTGCAACTGGAAGTTAATTTTAAGGCCATCACATCTTGACATTCGAGTTGAGCCACTTAAATACCTTGAAATAATTCAAGGAGATATTTGTGGTCCAATCCAACCACCATCGGGACCGTTCAGATGCACCTAATCGATGGTCTCACGTGTCTTTTCTATTGACACAGAACCATGCCTTTGTCAAAATGAGGGCTCAACTTATCAAGTTGAAGTCACATAATCCTAAACATTGGATTCAATCTACCTGAATGGATAATGCTGCTGAATTCTCATCTTGTGCTTTTAATGATTTTTGCATGACATTAGCAATTCAGGTACATCATTTTGTCCTATATGTCCATACTCAAAATGGTTTAGCTGAATCATTGTTCAAAAGAATTAAGCTCATTGCATGACCTATGTTAATGAATAGTAAATTGCCTTTGTCATGTTGGGGTCATGCAGTTCTGCATGTTGCTGACCTAATCCAACTAGGACCAACTGCATATCACGAAACCTCCCCATTGCAGTTAGTACGTGGGAATCATTTGAATATTTCCCATTTGCATAAGTTTGGGTGCGTTGCGTACGTACCCATCTCACCACCTCAACGAACTTTGATGGGTCCTCATAGGAAATAGGGGATCTATGTGGGTTATTCATCTCTATCGATTATCAAGTATTTATAACCTCTCACAGTGGATCTATTTACCGCCTGGTTTGCTAATAGTATTTTTAATGAACATTGACATTAGGGGGAGAATTGTACCGAAAGGAATGCCAGGAAATTGATTGAATGCAACAAGCATTCATTTTCTTATCCACGTACTAGAGAGACTAAATTACAAGTTCAAAGAATCATCAATTTGCAAAATATTGCAAATAATCTGCTAGTCGCTTTCTCGGATTATAAAGGTGTCACAAAGTCTTTTCATCCTGCAAGGAACATGCCCGAAAGAGTGGAGGTACCTAATAAGACCACTTAACCCCAAATTGGAAACAAGAGGGGGAGAAGCACTTCCAAGAAGCAAAATGGGATTGCTAATAAGCAAAAGAAGGCTGGAAATACAACTCCACATTCAGTTGATAGACACTCATAGATAGATGTGATCCACAATCCAGCTCAACTATGCGCATAAACAATGAGGCTGGAACATCGAAAGATCCTAGATCCATCATATTGGGAAATAATTATGAATCTTTAAGGGTAGACAAAATTGCTATAAATTTTGTAGAGACTAAAGAGTCTTATGATCGTAAGTCCACAATAGTCGTCTGTTACCTCTCTGAGCAAATTGCTAATATCCTTAAAATTGATTTGGATCCTAAATCTCTGAAGGAATGCAAAAAGCGTCATGACTGGGATAAGTGGAAGGTAGCAATTGAAGCAGAGATTGCCTTACTTTAGAAAAGAGAAGTGTTTTCGGCTATAATGCAAACACCTCCTGGTATCCTTCATTTGGGATACAAATGAGTTTTCATTCGTAAAAGAAATAAAAACAACGAAGTGGTGAGATATAAAGCAAGGCTAGTAGCACAAGGTTTTACGCAAAAACCTGTCATTGATTTCAACAAAACCTATTCTCCAGTTATGAGCGGAATAACTTTTCGATACTTAATATCATCGGTAGTACAAAATCATCTATCTATGTAGTTGATGGGCATAGTGACCACATATTTGTATCTGTTATTGGATTCTGAGATATACATGAAAGTTCTTGAAGGAATTAGTATACCAAATAATCAGGCAAATCACAATATGTATTGCGTCAAGTTGCAAAAGTCATTATAGGGCTTAAAGCAATAAATTCGAATGTGGTTAAGTGAATTCCTTATATCGATAGGATTCATAAATAGTGATGACTTCCCATGTGTCTTCATTAAGAATTCTTCAAAAGGATTTTGTATTATATCAATATATGTTGATGATCTTAATATCATTGGCAACGAAGCTGATATCAATGAAGCACGTCAGTACTTAAAGACGGAGTTTGAAATGAAAGATTTGAGTCAAACCAAATTTTGCTTAGGTTTACAACTTCAGCATTTCCCTTCTGGTATATTTGTATACCAATCTGCCGATGTCCAAAAGATATTGGAAAAGTTTAATTGGACAAGTCATATCTAGTAAACAACTTCCATGGTCATAAGATCCTTATATATTGAGAAGGATCCTTTTAGACCACGAGATGAGGGAGAAGATATATTGGGACTACAATTCCCATATCTTAGTGCCATTTGAGCATTGATGTATCTTGCTAACAGCACCCGGCCGGATATTACATTCGTAGTAAACCTGCTAGCAAGTCACAATGTTGCACCTACCAAATGTCATTGGGTAGGAGTGAAAACAGTATTTAGATATCTCAATGGTAATAAAGATCTAGGATTATTCTATAGTAGGAATCAAGATCCGATTTTGTTAGGATATACATATGATGGTTATTTAATTTGTCATATCCCCATAATGACAAATCACAAACAGGCTTTGTATTCTTACAAGGAGGAAGAACAATTTTCTGGAAATCTACAAAGTAGACATTAGTATCAACTTCCACCAATCATTCTAAGATAATAGCTTTATATGAAGCATCACGCGAATGCGTATGGATTCGCAGAATGATAAACCACATCATAAAATCATGTGGTATCAGCACGATTGATACACCAACAATTATCTTTGAGGATAATTCAGCGTGTGTCACTCAGATGGAGTCAGATTATATTAAGAGTAATATGACTAAGCATATCATCCCCAAGTTATTCTACCCCTTTGAACTCTAAAAGAATGAAGAAATTGAAATCTTGCAAACTAAGTCATGTGATAATCTAGTAGATTTATTTACAAAATCTCTACCTTACTCCCATTCCGTAAATGCGTTGAAGGTATTGGTATGAGAAGACTTAGAGACTTGCAAGAATCAGGGGGGGGGATCTCTCTAGAATATAACTTACTTCAAAATCATATTACACTCTTTTTTATATGAGTTTACTCTTCTAGAGTTTTGTCACATAAAGTTTTCGACAAGGTTTTTTTCAAAAGATTCAGGATTGTGGTAGTTGAACAAACAAAGACTTCTACGAAGCTAATTGATAAGGGGGAGTGTTAAGATTAATTAATTTTAGTGAACAATTAGGGTAACTAGTGAGACAATAACCACTATCGGTGGTTCCTCTGTAGGTGTGCGGCAACACCCCCCCTGGTCATATCTTTTCATCTGGCACATTTTGACCCTGTATATATGTACATGAGGACCAGGAGCGTCCCGGTGGTCGATGGATGACCGCTCCTCAGTGATGAGTGATTGACAACGGTTGTTGGACTGACTCTTGGCTCAGTGCGCAGGTGTAGGCTGCGGCCTAGTTCGTGTTGTTGCAGGTGAAGAACGGGCGCGAAAGGTCTTCAGCCTTGAGGGGCCTCCAGGAGATGGAGAGACAAGTAGGCTCGGTTCGAGGGACCCGGTGGACGGCGGGACTAGGAGCGGGCCACATGGTGGAGAGACGAGCAAGACGAAGTCATGGATGATCGAGCCGGTGCACGGTGGCGGTCGAGTCAAGGGGCTTGGCGGGAGGCTGGGCCGAGCGCGCGGGGTTTGGTGGTTTCCCACAAAACCATCGGAGGACGGTTTCTTGGTTTGGGCCTCAAAACCAAGTCCGAAGGCCCAACACGATGGAGACGGGATCCGGGCGTGTCGGGAAGCTTCGAAGCGGAGGACACGCGATGGGATTGCATGGCTTGTGTTAGGAGGACGCGGGGTGCAGCGAAGGCGTGGCCGTTTGATGGCAAGACCCACAAACATTACATAAATGCCCCTGCGAGGGTTGTATCGCCAGTAGTTGAGTTAGGGGTAGTCGAGTCATTTTGCACACCGGCGAGACCCGATATATAAGCCATGAGTGTGTGTGGATGGGGCTCTCTCTCCGGGACTTAGGGTTTCATTTCCCCCCTCCTCTTTCTCATTTTCCTGGACTATTTTCTTCTCCATTTTCTCTAGGCTAGCATGAGAGCTTCATGAGAGATTTGTTGAGAGGGATGGATGCTAGGGCGGCATGCTAGACCTTGTGAATCTTTCCTGGTTTGTATAGAAGATTCAGCGTTGTGATTTCTGTGGTCTTTTTCGTGCTTGTTATTGGTGCCTTTGTTCTTGGTGTGGTTCCGCGGATTTGAGTGGGTTTCTCCCCAGATTTCTTTGAGGGAAACATGGATGGATGTCTTGTGCATCTTTGGGATTGATCTTGTGCCCTCAAACGCCGGGAAACCACTTCAATTCAAGGATTTTCGTTCGGAGCTCTAGGTTTTGGTGGTGTTCAAAGGATCCGCGATTCCCGGTGATTTAGGAAGTTAGGAGGCGAAATTTTTGGGGTATAGCATCCTTGTTTGACGCTTAACTTGTCCCCAAACTCTTGTCTCAACAGCTTCTACCGTTTGGGAGATCCGGTGATGTATTGGGAGAGTTGACCCTCGGGGTCGAGCAGTTTCCTGCTTTGTCCGTGCGGCGCGAACAGTCCGCGTGGTGTTGGCGGACAGTCCGCGCGGGTGCTGTTCGTTGCGTGTTCTTCACGTGTTCGTCGTGTTCTTGCGCTCCTTTGCTTTCGATCTGATTTGGTTTTAGGTTTTTGTTGCAGCCGGTTCGCGGACGGTCCGAGCTTGAGTAGCGGACGGTCCGGAACCCGCGCGGACGGTCCGCCCGGTCTTCGCGAACGGTCCGTTTTTCTCGGGTCGGTTCTGGTGATTCTGTTGTCTTTAACGGATGGTCCGTGGCCCCCGGCCGGACGGTCCGCATGTCCCTTGCGGACTGTCCGCGGCACCTGGCCAGACTGTCCGCGCGGCCTTTGCGGACAGTCCGCCTCGCCTAGCCGGACAGTCTGCCCGAGGCTGACAGCTTGGTTCCTTGTTTCGATTCCTTCCTCCTTCTTTCGTGCTTCCGCGTGTTCTTCAAGGAATCGTTCCTTAGACTTGAGGTTGATCTATAACCTTGTTGTCTTGGCAGTTGGTGTGTGATTCGATCCATCGCTTGTGTGTGACCGAGAATTGTGAAGGGTATAGGCCAGGTTCTTTGAGAAGAATTTTTACCGGCTCCTATTCACTCCCCCCTCTCTAGTCGCCATCCGATCCTTCAATTGGTATCAGAGCTTGGTGCCAGATTCTTTGTGACTTTGACAAGTCTTGAATCCTAAGATGGCGTACGTTGAGCGGGGCAGTCCGCCGCACTTCGATGGGAAGGGTTACCACAAGTGGGCGGCTCGTATGATGATATTTCTTCATGGCAAGTTGTTGGATTTTATTGTGCTTGACAAGACCTATGCTATTCCGGTCAACATCCTTACTCTTATGGTGACCGATGCTAGTGCTAAGGCCAAGTATGAGGCAAATGCAAAAGCCGTTGATCACTTGGTCAGGAACTTGTATGATCCTGAGTTTGAGCGTGTTCGCCATTTGAATCTTGCTTGGCAAATTTTGGAGAAGTTGTTGGTTGCTCACGGTGGTGATAACCATGTGAAGGCTTGCCTCTTTGTCTCTTACCGGATGCAATATGAGAACTTCACTCAACTTCCCGGTGAGGACATTGATGCGATGTTTCAGAGGTTCACCGCCATCATGAACAACATGAAGGCTAATGTTGAGGATTTCCCTTACACTGAGCATGATCAAGCTTTGAAGCTCTTGCATGTCTTGGACCCAAATGTTTGGGGTGCTAAAGTTGAGGCCATCAAGGAGTCTGGGCAATATTTGACTATTGAGTTGGATGACCTCTTTTCTAAGCTCAAGTCGGTTGAGGTTGACAGGAAGTTGCAATCCAAGCATGAGGGCTCGACTGATCATAGTCTTGCTCTTGTGGGCGGATCAAAGGGCAAATCTAACCCTTCCCGTTGACGCTTTTCCTTGTCTTCTCTTATGTCTATTCCGGATGAGGAGTTTGATGTGGCGGGCAAGGAGGAGCCGGCCTTGCTCTCAAGGAGGTTTGATCGACTACATGAGAGCCGGAGGAATGCAAGGCGGAGCTCGGGGACATGCTACAAGTGTGGCAAGCGTGGACACTTCATCGCCGAGTGCCCGGAAGCGGAGGAGAACAAGTACAAGATGAGCGAGTACAAGGCGCACCCAAGGCATGAAGACAAGTACTCCTCCAAGGGCAAGCACTTCAGCAAGTCCAAGAGTAAGGACAAGGACAAGCGGCGACCGAGCAAGGGAGGCTACAAGAAGGACAGGGCAAGAGCCATGGTGTCCGGTGCAAGCGACGTCGACTCAAGCTCAA
Source organism: Cenchrus americanus (assembly GCA_947561735.1). NCBI lineage: Eukaryota > Viridiplantae > Streptophyta > Magnoliopsida > Poales > Poaceae > Cenchrus > Cenchrus americanus. The sequence goes on from OX387241.1 coordinate 256,804,853, forward strand.
GCGACACGCAGTCAAACTCAAACAGTGAAGATGAAGACGCCGGGAGGCGCAAGGGCAAGAAGAGTGCAAGCCGGAATCTCAGTGGGTTGAGCTGTGTGGCGCTTGAAGGCTTTTGTGGGATGGCCCATAGCTCGAGCAGCAAGAAGAGCGAGAAGGAAGACAGCGACTCCGACTCGGAGGATGAGGTAAATCGTGACCCCGACTCTTTGCTTGCTGAGATCACTAGGTTGAATGGCTTAATTGACAACCGTGATAGTGTGTTGACAGATCTAAGCAGATGAGGAAAGATCTTAGGGCTCAACTTGAGAATGCTAGTGAGAAAGTAGGAGAGTTAGAGTCCAAATTGCTTGAATTGAAACTTGAGAATGACTCTTTGAAACTTGCTCCTACTACTCCTGATGATGTTGAGTGTCTTGAGTGTGATGCATGGTTGAATGAGATCAAGTTGCTTAATGAGAAGAATGCTTCCACTTTGGCTAAATTAGCTGACCGAGTATGATGAGCTTAAGGCTAGACCCACTTTGCTTGGTGCTTGTAAATCATGTCCTACTATGCATGCTAAGCTTGTTGATGCTCGTTCTACTATTAGCACTTTGGAAGCTTCTTTGAAATCTCCTGTTGTCAATGCATGCACTAGCTGTGATGAAGTTACTTTGCGCAATCTTGAACTTATTTCCCGTTTGGATGTCATCTATGAGGAGAATGATTATTTGAGGAAGGTGTTGGGTTGGTTGTCTGGGCAGGAACCTCAATTGAAAATCATGATTGAGGAGTTCAAGAGAGCTGATGGTCGTGGTTTGGGTTTTGAGAAGTTGGGTGAGAAAGTGGGAGAGAACAGTGGGGAGAGTGTGTATGAGAAGTTTGTTGAGTCTAACCCCGAGTTTGAGGTGATCGGAGACATCCAAGTCCCACTTCCAAAAGCACCCAAGAACTCTTTCACTCCAAAGCCCAACCACCTTTGCAACAAGCTTGACACAACCCAAGATCCACCCAAATTCCCACCTAAAACAAATGACTTCCAGAAACCCGTGAAGTTTGTGAGTGAGAAGGGTGAGAAACCTAGAGAGAAGCCAGAGCCAAAACCAAAATCCATCCCCTTCAGATGTGAGTATTGTGGCAAGGAGAGACACCTAGCAGAGTTTTGCTACAAGAGGAAGAGGGATGAGAGGCTTGCTAGGGAGAAAGCAAACCAGGACAGATATCGCCAATCTCATGGTATTCCTGAGCCTAGAGTGCCACTTCCACGGGGTGTGGGAAGTGCGAAGAGTGTTGGTAGAATTGGAGCTCAGGGTGGTAGGTTCCCACAGAGAGGTGGTGGTGAGAGGTTTGTTAGGAGAGATGATGGTGTGCGTGCTGGTGAGAGGTTTGGTCGGGCTCGTGGTAGTTTTGCTGGACGTCCCCCCACTCGTCCTCAATACGGGTTTAGGGGAGATGATCACAGCTTTGGGTTCCAGAGGAACTACGGACCACGTTTTCCCCCTCGTGGTGCTCGTACTCCTTCCATGGGACATGGGAAGTTTGGTGGCAAGGGAATGATGTTTTCTAACCCCTCTTTTGAGCAGATGGCTCGACACTGGTTTAACTTTCTTTGTGCTAACCCCAGTGTCGAGTCGCTAGCTCATTCTTGTTCTTTTCTGACTACAGGCAGGAGGCTTGGAGAACATTTGGTTGATCGACTCCGGATGTTCCCGACACATGACCGGAGATAAGAAGTGGTTCTCCAGCCTCACCCCAGTGAAGGAAAAGATGTACATCACATTTGGGGACAATGGACGAGGAAGGGTGATTTCTGAGGGTGTTGTGCATGTGAGTGACAAGGTAACGTTGAAGAGGGTTGCTCTTGTGAAGTCTTTGGGTTTCAATTTGCTTTCGGTTTCTCAGTTGCTTGATGAGGGTTTTGAGGTGTGTTTCAAGTCTGGTGAGTCTCGTTTGCTGGATTCTCGAGGTGATCTTGTTTGTATGATCATCCCCGAGGGTCAGATTTTCAGGGCTGATTTCTCTCGTTCTTTCGGTCCTGCTCGCTATTTGATGGCCGGTCCTTCTTCTGATTTGTGGAAATGGCATAGGCGGTTGGGACACTTGAGCTTTGATTTGGTTTCCCGCTTGAGTGGTCTTGACCTTGTCCGAGGATTGCCGAGGTTGAAGCTTGAGAAGGATTTGGTTTGTGCTTCGTGTAGGCATGGCAAGATGGTAGCCACTCCCCATCCACCCCTGACCGATGTCATGACCGAGCGTCCAACAGAGCTGTTGCATATGGACCTTGTTGGGCCAGCTCGAGTTCGCTCGGTGGGTGGGAAGTGGTATGTCCTTGTTGTGGTGGAAGATTACTCTCGCTATGCCTGGGTGTTTTTCTTGGAAGACAAGAGTGAGACATTTGGTTTTGTTCGAGATCTGATCGTGAGGTTGAAAAACGAGAGGCATGGGAATGCTATTCGAGCTATCCGCAGTGATAATGGCTTTGAGTTCAAGAACTCTCGTTTTGATGCCTTTTGTCCTGATCTAGGTCTTGAACATCAGTATTCGACCCCTTATGTGCCCCCTCAAAATGGAGTTGTGGAAAGGAAAAATCAGACTCTTTGTGAGATGGCTAGGACGATGCTCGATGAGCACAGGACTCCTAGGAGGTATTGGGCCGAGGCGGTCAATACGGCTTGTCATGTTTCCAACAGATTTTATTGCGAGCTTTCAAGAAGAAGACCGTTATGAGCTTATGCATGGTCGGGCACCCAAGGTGAGTCATTTCCGAGTTTTTGGCTGCAAGTGCTTTATTCTTAAGAAGGGAAAACTCGACAAGTTTGAGGCTAGGTCTAGTGATGGGATTTTCTTTGGATATGCTAATCATTCTAGAGCCTATAGGGTGCTTAACCTTGAGACTAACAAAATCATGGAGACTTGCGAGGTAACCTTCGACAAGACTTGGCTTTGAATGTGCAGGTTATGAAGAGATGGCCGAGGACCTCTTTGAAGAGGAGAAGGATGAAGCTGGAGATGATGATGGAGAGAACCATGCGGCTGAAGCTGATTGTGTACCCACTACTTCCCCTATGACCACTACAGAGCATGGACCGTCTACTTCATGGACAACGATGGTGCGACAAGAGGACCAGGCGAGGGAAGCTGAAGTTGATGGGGAGGTAGTCTCGAGGCGTGAGGCTCCCCGGCGGATTCAAGAAGTGCATCCCCTTTCGAGGATCATTGGGGACATCGACGAACGTACTACACGGTCAAGGTCTAGAAATTCCTCTCATTTCGCTCATGCTGCATTTGTTGCCACCTTTGAGCCCAAGGACATTGGACACGCTTTATCTGATGCAAACTGGGTCAATTCTATGCATGAGGAGTTGGAAAATTTTGAGAGGAACCAGGTGTGGGAGTTAGTTGAACCACCTCCAAATTGCCATCCTATAGGAACAAAATGGGTTTGGAAGAACAAAGAGGGTGAGAATGGGATGGTTGTGAGGAACAAGTCCAGACTTGTTGCTCAGGGATATAGTCAGAAGGAGGGGATCGACATGAGGAGACCTTTGCTCCTGTGGCCCGTCTTGAGGCAATTCGAATCCTTCTAGCCTTTGCCGTGGCTAAAGGGTTCAAGTTGTTTCAAATGGACGTGAAGAGTGCTTTCCTGAATGGGGTCATAGAGGAGGAGGTGTATGTGAAGCAGCCACCGGGGTTTGAGAGTGAGAAGTATCCACACAAGGTGTACAGGTTGAAAAGGGCTCTGTATGGGTTGAAACAGGCGCCCCGGGCTTGGTATGGGAGATTGAGAGGTTTTCTGGTGAGCAGAGGGTTTGTGATGGGTACCGTAGATAGGACCTTGTTTCTCCTCAAGCATGGAAATGACTTGTTGATTGTGCAGATATACGTGGATGATATTGTCTTTGGTGGCTCATCACATAACCTTGTTGCCAAGTTTGCAGATGAGATGAGCAGGGAATTTGAGATGAGCATGATGGGCGAGTTGCAGTACTTTCTCGGGTTGCAGATCAAGCAAGTGAAGGACGGAACATTTGTTCATCAGACCAAGTACACGAAAGACATGCTGAGGAAGTTCCAGATGCAAGATGTGAAGCCTATGTCGACACCCATGGGGAGTACGGCTACTTTGGATGCGGACGAGGACGGAGAACCAGTGGACCAGCGGGAGTAAAGGAGCATGATCGGCTCCCTCCTCTACTTGACGGCGACGAGGCCAGACATACAGTTCAGTGTGTGTCTGTGCGCTCGTTTTCAGGCTTCACCGAGGACATCACATCGACAGGTCGTCAAGAGGATTTTCAGGTACCTACAGTCTGCCCCTGGTCTTGGCCTTTGGTATTCTTCCTCCTCGACTCTTTCTCTTCATGGTTTTTCTGATGCGGATTTTGCTGGTTGTCGAGTCGAGAGGAAGTCTACTCGGTTCTTGTCGTTTCTTGGGTTCTCGTTGGTTTCGTGGTCTTCCCGCAAGCGAGTCTAGTGTAGCTCGGTCTACCACCGAGGCAGAGTATGTTGCGGCCGCGAGTTGTTGTTCCCGACCGTTGTGGATTTCATACACTTTGAGAGACTTTGGTGAGGAGTGCACCCGCATCCCACTTCTTTGTGATAGCACCAAGTGCCATAAGCGTAGCGAAAAACCCGGTGCTTCACTCCGGGAACCAAACACATAGAGGTGAGGTACCATTTCTTGAGAGACAATGTGGAGAAAGGGACCATTGTGTTGAGCCATGTCCCTACCCAAGATCGGCTTGCGTACATTTTCACAAAGCCTCTCGACCAAGCTACATTTGTGCGCTTGCGGGGGGAACTTGGGGTTTGTTGCCCTTTCTAGTTGATTCTTGGGGGATTTCCTTTTTGTATTAAATGTATCATATCATGTTTACTTTGATGTATATACATGCTTTGCTTGATGTATAAACCATGGTAGGATAGCCATCTTGTTATATATCATATTGCATTTTAGGATGATGAGCTTCTTTTATATGCCCTATTTGAGTCTCTTTGGCTATTTGTGAGATATTGGTCATATGTGTGGAGAAATGGCTATGTGAGGCTATGCTCTTGGAATATTTGAGATATATATGTTGTGAGATAGCCCTTTTTGAATCAAATGCTAATCTTGACTAAATTTGATGAAATGTGCTCCACTCATGTGTAGTAGTGTATCCATGTCACGTTTTGGTCTAAATGTGCTTTCTATGCTTAGATTGTGCTTGGATGTTTTTTTCTTGCTTTTGGGCCAAAGGCCGAATATCATTGTGAATGTTTAGCCTATGTTGCATTCATGGAGGAGCATAAGCTTCTTTTTGCCGCAAAGGCACTTCATGTACCATGAAATGAATTTATCTTGAAAAGAAGTGTGTATACTTGAAAAATGCTCCATCCACCATGTTTATGCTCAAAATGTCTTATCTTTTAAGCATGGGTGCCAAACATGTTGCATGATATTCACCAGTGGAGAAGTCTCCCCGAAGTGGACACATGGCTCATGAGCTTTAACATGACATGCTTTGCTTTATGGGTGTTTGCAATGATCTTTTGTTGAGAATTTTATATCCTTGTATGATCTCTTGATGCTATGCATGTTTTTGGCTAGAATATGACATGGATGCCTTTACATTTGAAGTGAGCCATCTTTTGATAAAACTGCTAAATCTGAAAATTTGCTTTGTCACATGCCTATATTTTCATCTATTACTTGTGGCAATGCTTTGACTATGTTATGATCCATATTTGTGCTCTTTGTCTCATTTCTAGCCTTTGATACTAAATTTGGCCTATTTGAGAAGCTCATGTAGATGTTTATATGCTTTGTTTTACATTCCTGCATTTTCACCTTGATTCATACATTGTCAACAAGGGGGAGAAGAGGTGAGTTTAATGCAAATTCAGAAGAGGTGAGCTAAAATTTGGAAGTTTGCATCCACATGTTCAGGGGGAGCTTGCATTTGTTCAGGGGGAGCTTTCTTGCTGTTTTCGGTGTGGGCTTGTGCTTTGCTCGGCTTGTGACCTTTCTTTGCCTTTCTTTGGTTTTGGTCATGAGTTGTGCTTCTTTGTTTTTCTTTCTTTTTACTTTCTTTCTCTGAATTTCATTTCGCGTTGTGTGTTGTCAATGCACTCATCAAGGGGGAGACTGAGGACCAGGAGCGTCCCGGTGGTCGATGGATGACCGCTCCTCAGTGATGAGTGATTGACAACGGGTGTTGGACTGACTCTTGGCTCAGTGCGTAGGTGTAGGCTGCAGCCTAGTTCGTGTTGTTGCAGGTGAAGAACGGGCGCGAAATGTCTTCAGCCTTGAGGGGCCTCCGGGAGATGGAGAGACAAGTAGGCTCGGTTCGAGGGACCCGGTGAACGGCGGGACTAGGTGCGGGCCACATGGTGGCGAGACGAGCAAGACGAAGTCATGGACGATCGAGCCGGTGCACGGTGGCGGTCGAGTCAAGGGGCTTGGCGGGAGGCTGGGCCGAGCACGCGGGGTTTGGTGGTTTGCCCACAAAACCATCAGAGGACGGTTTCTTGGTTTGGGCCTCAAAACCAAGTCCGAAGGCCCAACACGACGGAGACGCGATCCGAGCGTGCCGGGAAGCTTCGAAGCGGAGGACACACGGCGGGATCGCATGGCTTGCGTTAGGAGGACGCGGGGTGCGGCGAAGGCGTGGCCGTCCGATGGCAAGACCCACAAACATTACATAAATGCCCCTGCGTGGGTTGTATCGCCAGTAATTGAGTTAGGGGTAGTCGAGTCATTTCCCACACCGGCGGGACCCGATATATAAGCCATGAGTGTGTGTGTGGATGGGGCTCTCTCTCCGGGACTTAGGGTTTCATTCCCCCCTCCTCTTTCTCATTTTCCTGGACTATTTTCTTCTCCATTTTCTCGAGGCTAGCATGAGAGCTTCATGAGAGATTTGTTGAGAGGGATGGATGCTAGGACGGCATGCTAGACCTTGTGAATCTTTCCTAGTTTGTATAGAAGATTCGGCGTTGTGATTTCCGTGGTCTTTTTCGTTCTTGTTTTTGGTGCCTTTGTTCTTGGTGTGGTTCCACGGATTTGAGTGGGTTTCTCCCCGGATTTCTTTGAGGGAAACATGGATGGATGTCTTGTGCATCTTTGGGATTGATCTTGTGCCCTCAAACGCCGGGAAACCACTTCGATTCAAGGATTTTCGTTCGGAGCTCTAGGTTTTGGTGCTGTTCAAAGGATCCGTGATTCCCGGTGATTTAGGAAGTTAGGATGCGAAATTTTTGGGGTATAGCATCCTTGTTTGACGCTTAACTTGTCCCCAAACTCTTGTCTCAACAGCTTCTACCGTTTGGGAGATCCAGTGATGGATTGGGAGAGTTGACCCTCGGGGGTCGAGCGGTTTCTGCTCGTCCGTGCGGCGCGGACGGTCCGCGTGGTGTTGGCGGACGGTCGGCCGCGGTGTCGTTCGTTGCGTGTTCTTCGCGTGTTCGTCGTGTTCTTGCGCGCCTTTGCTTTCGATCCGATTTGGTTTTAGGTTTTTGTTGCAGCCGGTTCGCGAACGGTCCGAGCTTGAGTAGCGGACGGTCCGGAACCCGCGCGGACGGTCCGCCCGGTCTTCGCGGATGGTCCGTTTTTCTCGGGTCGGTTCTGGTGATTCTGTTGTCTTTAACGGACGGTCCGTGGCCCCCGGCTGGACGGTCCGCGTGTCCCTTGCGGACTGTCCGCGGCACCTGGCCGAACTGTCCGCGCGGCCTTTGCGGACAGTCCGCCTCGCCTGGCCGGACAGTCCGCCCGAGGCTGACAGCTTGGTTCCTTGTTTCGATGCCTTCCTCCTTCTTTCGTGCTTCCGCGTGTGCTTCAAGGAATCGTTCCTAAGACTTGAGGTTGATCCATAACCTTGTTGTCTTGGCGGTTGGTGTGTGATTCGATCCATCGCTTGTGTGTGACCGGGAATTGTCTAGGGTATAGGCCGGGTTCTTTGAGAAGAATTTTTACCGTCTCCTATTCACTCCCCCTATCTAGTCGTCATCCGATCCTTCAGTACAACACTGTTGAACTACAATCATTTCATTCCCTTTCATTGGGTGGGCTGTTGGTTATGGGCCGTGTGATGTTGGACTCGCGGGCCATTAAAATGGCTGGTTCCTATTACTTTTTTTCTAAAAATAAATTGAATTTCACATTACTTTTTTTAAGAATTCGGTTCGATGCGTGAATTCAATGCTACTTTGAGTGTAACTAGTAAGGTGCACATGCGACACGGACGTGTTTAAAATTCTTTTTAACAAACTGAATGACCACTAACAGGTTAGAAGGATCATATAATTTTCGAAATCATGCGTTCTCAATGCATACTCATCACAATCTCATTAATTTGACCTTCATGCTAAACATCTGACCTTCGATATATCATTCATTATTGAGCCAAAAACCTACAACAACAAAACACTTGAACTCCAAACACAGTTTATTGAAATTTTTTGTTAATTATAGTGCCAACATAGATGACAAGTTGCTAAATTTTTGTGCAACAATTTAATTTCTGTGCACCTTGAACTCTACTAATATCAATTGTGCTACAGGAGAGGGCAACCAGACGTGCAATTGTAACATATATTCTCATTAATAAAAATAAGTACATTAATGTCCATTGTTAAGTTCCATACTGCCAAACCAATCATATGGTGGAAAATATTATATATTTACATTATATGCAAAACCAAATTGCCAGTTTGTTGTTAATATATATTTTATTTCCTGAAAACTAAACAAAACATCATCCATGACATTAGTTTCTACCCAAAAGCAAATTGCCTCTCCATATTAACCTTAATGCATATCTATTATATGCGGGAAGCAATGCATCCCCATCAATTATATCTAGACATGCGAGTCGGGTAAATTCAACAACTCATGATAGTTGACACCACGGCCTATCAGATATACGGAGTACTGCTTTAAAGAAAACAATGGTAAAATAATTAAAGGGAATCTATCCAACAAAACAGATCATTCAAACAAATAAAAGAAAACAGGTATACTGCTCTGATAACAATGGTCAAAAGAAGAAGAAAAAAACAGTCAGGAGAATAGACCGATCAACAAAGAAAACCTAATTATTATAATTATGGCTTGTACACGGTATGACATCATACAAGCACTCCTCTAACTGCTGGCTGCTGCTCTCAGATCTCATTCCCCTAGGATATAATTATGGATCCTTGATTTGTTGTAGGCATAGCCCTCTTCATTCATCTAGTACCATGATGAAGCTGCTAAAAAGGATCAAAACATATCACATAACCTTTTTTCAAAGTCATTCCACTTAAACCAAAAGAATACATTTAGCAAATTAATAAATAAGTTAGCAATGGCTAATTTAATAAGTTCAATCAGGTTCTCTACATTGTGCTAGATCAGATCATTGAGGTAAAAAAACATGCTTGCAGATTGTAAGCATGGTCTCTATCCATGCAACACTATTGATAGTAACTAAAATAAATTAGATAGAACAATCTGACTACCATTCTGAAAAAGAGTAGTACCCAGAGATGTAACAAGGTCAGTCTCCTACTGATATTTTTGAAACATTGAACACAACAAGAATCAGATAACAGTACAATAGAGATCTACTCATGCTTCTTATGGTTCTAAATTCATGTCAATATCACTGCTATAGCCAATAGCATGGACTGTCCACCCTTTCCAAGCACTTGGAATGCAAATTCATGAATCAGACATAGCCTATATTAAGACGACATTCAATAAGATTTCAGAAAAAAAATCTCGAAATTAAATGGTTTGGTGCTATATGAGCCCTCAACAATCTAGTCATGTGTACTATTTGATCATATTATTAGAATCCACATAAGTATTGTGGTCTCATAACCAGATCGTAGCACCTTCAAGTCAGCAACAGCTTCAACAGTCTAATCCAGTAACCTTTTATGGATAGTATTTAGTTCAAAAGTATGACAAAGTGGAAAAGATCTCAAGAACTGTGTGATCCAGATTCTTTCTGTTTTTTTTTGTTACTCAAAGCTTCCCATGCCGAAAACCAAGGAACTGAATCTCAACAGCTTGATTTACTTTAACAAAAACATAATTAGAATGGAAGCACATTTTGGAGAAGTGTTGTTGGAGACGACGGCTCATCCATATCGCTGCTAAAGAAGTGAGGGCTGGAGACGACGGTGTCCATGGTCACTCAGCAAAATGCAGGGAGCTAGTTGAATCCTGAAATCATTGTGACAAAACAATGGATTAACTGATGTATCAATATTTATTTCTATAACATTTATACCTGAAGTGGATGTCTCACTTCCCTTCTTCTTCTTTTTTTCTTCCAGGTATTTCTTGCAATTCCTGGACCAATGTCCCTTTTCATGACAGTGGAAGCATTCATCCTCAGAAGTAGGGCCAGATTTAGCCTTAGGTGCTGGCTTTAGCTTAGCGCCCGAGGACTCACTGCTGGAACTCTTTTCTCTGCCTTTACCTTTGGAATAGGAGGTGTCCAACGTTCCTCGTTTTGTTCCCCTTCTGAATCATCATCCCATGATTGGGATTTTTCTTAATGCTCTCCTCTGCTGTCTTTAGCATCCCATGCAACTCACTCAATGTTTTATCCAAGCCATTCATCTGGAAGTTCAAGATAAAAGGCTCATAGCTCACCGGGAGCGACTGGAGAATGACATAAGTAGCCAAGTCAGGGTGAAGTTCAGAACCAAGTCTGTCCAAAGTCTCAATGTAACCAATCATTTTGATCACATGAGGACTAACCGGGCTACCTTCTGCCAGCTTGCACGCAAACAAGGACTTTGAGATATTGTACCTCTCAGTCCTAGCTTGGTTCTGAAACATCCCACGCAGCCCCTCGATCATGGTGTAAGCATCCACATGCTCATACTGCTTCTGCAGATCAGGGGACATGGTGGCGAGCATCAGACAGCTGACGTCAAGTGAGTCATTGCAGTGCTTCTCATAAGCTCTGCGTTCAGCAGCATTTGCATTGTCAGGGAGATCATCAGGATATGCCTGCTCAAGAACATACTCCTTTTTCTCTTGTCTGAGAACAATTCTCAGGTTGCGGTACCAATCAATAAAGTTTGTTCCATTCAACTTTTCTTTCTCAAGAACAGATCGCAAATTGAAAACGGAATTGTTACTGGCAGACATGATCTACAACATTAAAGTAAAGCAAGATTTCAGCACTAAGTTTATGTAAAGACTTTCATTAAAGTAATGCAATAATACTAACAATATCAATGTGCAATGGCTATGGCACAAAAAATATTACCATGTCTTGGGTATAGAAAAACATCAACAGGAAATTGTCAGTTGCGATTCTCTCAAAAACTCAACAGGGAGTAGCAATATCAATAAAAATCAGATGATTGGTCAAGAAAGTGAAACTCCATTTACAGGATTCATGTAATCAAAAGCTATAAAAGTGAATACGTGCAGGATAAATAATATGCTAAGATTTAATTAGAAAAAAAAATGATATTACTATATCACAATGTAGAGTTAAAATTAACACGGCAAAGCATATATAAATATTCATACTATACTTAAAAGTTTCCAATGTGGGCCCAAATGATGCAGCATACAAGCTATAAATAGTTCTGCAAAGCACTATTCTGGCAAGAATCCTAAATGAAGAATTACACTGCCACCTCTTAGCTAAAACTACAGGAAAACAAACCTACTAAAATAGTTTCTTTTGCCAAACTTATTGTTTCACGCAGTAATAGTTGGTTGCTGCAGTTTAAGCCAAAAAACAAAACAACTTAATTCTTGCAACCATTTAAGCTGAGAGGGTACATTCTCAAAAGACATTTTACCAGAGCCCACTACAGCCAGGTGCTGGAGATAGAATAGATTAACATGGTTTGAAGAAGTATCATCCTGGAAAGCACAGATAATGATCAGTTAGTGACTTGGATATCGAAACATTACAATTAGCTTTCATTGTAGAGTGAAAACAGACCACGAACACTACAAACCATATCACAAAATCAGATATGCAACAATATAGTGCCGACTTCTACAAAGAATCATAAGAGCTGTGCATTTTCCCTGCCAATTGTGGACATAGCACCATATAAACTAACAATTCTTGAAAAATCAACTGATCTCTACACAGTACAATAGAGTCAAAGCATTACCTCCGAATCTGAGAGCCCGTGTAAATGGTCATCGATTTAACCTAGGTTATTATGTCACTTTGAGAGGATAATATTTCATCCTGATTTGATGTCTCTAGAGACAAAAGAAGAACAAAAATAAATAAAAAATTGGAATTTTGTTGCCTTGGTGGACTGTTCTCCCTGCTGCTAGTCCGGAAAAGGATAGTAGGATACAGCTAGAAAGCAATCTGTTCCAGATAATTTCCACTCTACATATTCATTTTGTTAGTGTAGCTATCACTCTATGATGATGTTTCAAGCAAGCACGATTGAAGTGACTGCTAAAAGAAGATTGCTATATTTGGACCACATGACATCTCCTCGACTCGTAAAAAACTGGGGTATCAGGACTGTCATGCTACAACTCCCTTCCAGATAATTCTAAGAGATATGGTCCTAGGTATTTAGAAGACTAATTGAGCAAATATTGGGATTCAGAAATTGAATGCAAATAATATTTACATGACTAATGTAAAATTACATCATAGATCATTCAGATACATTGTACCCTATGATTGACTTGCTATTAGCATCATGGTGAGTGCCATGATGAAAATTTACTAAAATCAGCAATACCCAGTAGAAGAACAATAAGCATGCTTCCACACATTTCCAGGAGGAGCAAAGAAATGCCCCCATGCCACCATAAATCTGAGAGCAAAATGAGGATTCATTTTATGAAAAGCAACACACAGGGATGCAGGGATGTGTTTTATCCATGGATAACACATGAAGTAGAATACAAGCCTTTTTTTAATATGGAGAGCCATTCTATTGCTTAAGGATGGCCTACGTGATGGGTAGAGAGATCTATATGTGGGTGACAATAGACATCAATTATAGATAGAATAATCAGTCATCACTGTTACAGTATCAGAAGTATCAAATACCCCAGGACATTTTTCTGATGTAATGTGCTAGAAATGGCTAAACAACAAAAGGCTAAAGCATGACTTAAGGCAACAATAATTATGAAAATGTGACATTACCTCTCAGAGCCCATGTCCTGGCAATTTGATCTGCTAAAGAACATGGGACGGGAGAATAAATTGAGAATGCATTTCTGAAATCATTTCCATGCTCTCATAAATTGTCCAACCTAGATAGTTTCTGCAATCAGTCAGTTTTTCTGAAGTTGAAGAAGACCTTGATGGTTCTTTGAGCAGTTATGCAGAGAACAATCTGCTAATTTTAGCATTATTTGTACTAACAACAATAGAGAAACAAGCTTGGATAGATCCATTAGGTACCAAAGTGTGATTTTTCCTAAGAATTGGCAAAGGTATGCAAACAAAATATATACTTCAAAACCCTGAGAAGGAATTCTCAAGAACCTGAAACAGGGCATGCCAAGTGAACCTTTGCTGAGCATGACCTGCAGCTACTAATTTCATTAATGGCATTTGATACAACGAAAACGAACAGTTTTGCAGCCAGAAAACAAGAAAATAAAGTGGGGAATGGATATGATATAATATAATATGATTCTCACCGGGTGAAAATGAACACCATTATGGTATTAGGATCAACTCTAAAGGGGATCAGTGAGCGGAGTGGTGGGCGATTGATGTTGATTGCCTGAACATAGAATGCGTTCTCAAACTAATCAAAATCATTGGTCATTCCATTGCTTACTTTGTATCCCAGATTAGTTTGACTCTTCATATCAAACCGAATACCCATCAAGTGGTAGTATCTAATGCGCCAGCTATCAATAAACCAGGAAGCATGATATTTCTGTTAAAAAACAATGTCGGAACGATTTGTTCACCAAACACTACTATGTATTGTGCGATGAAAGTATGTGATAGTGTCTGCTGGGACAATTTGGTCCGCCTCACCACATCATACATAATATCTGGATGGCATTGCGACCTTGTCATGATACCCCCAAAAGGAATTAGGTCTCTTTCCCCAAGCTCATCATATACTGCTATCCCTCCACAATGTTGGGCTACCTCTACTAAATTGAGATAAAGCAAACTGAGGCAATTTCATGAGCATTGTCTATCACAACAAGGTTAACATGCAAGCAAATGACAAAGAAGCACCTCTCAATTGACGGTGTGAGTTGAATGTGAGTTCAGTCATATGGACTAACAGAACTAACAAATTTTATGCCAGTGGTACATTTAGGCAACCGTTAACTTAGGACACTAATTATTCGACATAATTTTGAATTGGTAATTTCATCCAATCAAACACATAGTTCTTCCAATGGGTAATTTCATAAAAAAATAACAGACATAGCACAATTATCTCAATTGGTAATTTTATCGAACACCCAACATGCATCGGTGAGAGGCAGCAGAAAGGTGTCGATTGCTGAGAGACGAACCTTGTCACATTGACGCCTTATTACTCAACGGCGCTTCTAGTTGGTGATGATGACATCACTTTCCTCACCATTGCGGCCATGGTGGCTTGTACCTCGTCCTTGTGACTCACCAAAAGGTCGGTTGATTGGCCACCTCGAGGAATTAATCCACAATCCCCATGGCTAGAAGAATTGCAAGAGAAAAAATCGTCGCACATAAAAAAGAAGGGGCAGCCAAACACTGGTGAATGATGATTTCTTACTAGAGCAAGCAAACACGACAATTAGTGCGGTTCGAGGGGAGCAATTGTTCAATTGCCCACAACATCTCAATGTATCACGTACATATGCATACAAGGATAAATCCATGTCGCACGTGTTGGTTACTTGTGAAGGGGATGAGGATGGGGAATGAACCTTGAGGACAATGGTTCCATAGTCAGGCATCCGACATAGGATGGCCTTCAGCTATATGACCAGACTCCAGAGAGTGCGGTGCCATGGCAGCGACGGGCGGAGGGATCTGGAGGGCAACAGCAGCGCGCAGCATGGGGCCGACAGGGACCAGGGGCCTGGAGGGCGTGGGCGCGAGGTCGCTGAGACTTCGCTGGTGGATAACGGGAGAACAGAAGTGCTGCCCACGGGGCGGATAGAGCCCGGTGGAGGAGGGGTCGGTGGTGGCGTTCCGTGCAGTCGCGAGTCAAATGAAGGGAAGAATGAGTGGGTCCCCACAGGTCCCAGTCCCTGAGTGCATTTCCAGGGTCCTCGCAGTAGGGGTTTGGGAAGACGACGAGCTAGCTTGAGGTTGCTAACGATGCGAGCGAGGTCTTGCTAGCTTGACGGTGTCCACACGGGCTCGGTGAGCGTGTTGGGCGAGGGCCCGAAGCCTTCGGCGCCGATCGGGACGGAAACAGAACGGAGGAGGAGGCGATCGCGGGAGGCACGGGGGAGACAGAGATCAGGATGGAGGCAGCAGGGAGTGGGGGATTGGAAGGGACAGGACCTGGGGCCGGGGAGGAGGAGACCGGGATGGAGGCCCGTGGCGGGGAGGGCGGCCGCGCGGGGAGGCTCGTGGCCGAGGAGGGCGCGGCGTGGATTAGGCTCTCAAGCTCGTCCATGTCGGACTACGCCGACGATGGTGGAGCGAGATCGTGTCGCCGTGGTTGTGCGACATGGCAGCCTGTGTGAAGGCGCGTGCCAGCGAGGCGGATTCATTTGCATGGGTGCTAATGGGTTTAGAGGCTAGCGGGTTAGGGCGGGGTGGATATTCTGTGTTTGCGGGTTGAGGTGGGTGGGTATTCTCACGGGGGCACTTATCATCATCGTTGACTCCCGCAAGGCGAAGGGGGCGTCGTCGCCGCCGCCGCGGGCGACCATTGCCGCCGTCCCTTTCGCACGAGCTCTTCCTCCTCCGGCCATGGACCAAGGTATCCTTCCATCTTCCATCTCTTCTCCCCGTATGACTCATTCCTCTTCTCTTCGCCATCTCACTCTCTTCCCCTTCCTGCTAGATCTGTGGGGGAGGCCTCCATGCTGAGCACCGACGACCAGCATCAACCCCTTCAAGAAATCAAGGTCCTTCTATTCTGTTTTCTAATCCTGTTCGATTCTGTTTTCTAGTCTTGTTCTATCCGACACATGCTTAGGATTGAATGACTTGATATTTTTTCTTCTCATGACTGCTGTCGTTCGAGCTGACGAACCCGAGCTCGCCCGCATGGGAGGTGCTCGTCTGTGGGGAGCTGCGCAGCACCGGACACTACTCCACGATGGTCGTCGTGCCGTCTCCAGAGCGGAGCCGCATCCTGCTAGTCGTCATGCCCATGGAGGTCGTGCCTCCCGGCAGCGAGCTGCACAGCGCTGCCATGGGCCACTGCGCCACGCCAGACGCTACTCCACAATGGCCGCCGCGCCGCCTCCTGCGGGACCTGTGCTGCCGCTGTCGCCGTAGGGCCATCTTCTGCTCGGGCGGCACTGGGGAGGTCGTCGGGTCGGCGTGGTGCCCCTGGCCATGGAGCTCCATGGTCCCCCGCTCGGCTGGCGCGTGGATCTGCGAGGACGAGTTCAATACATGGTGGCGACGGGTGGAGCTCAATCCGGAGGCCGACCTCGATGCGATTCGTGATGCCGACGAGGGGACACTCGACGGCGACCACGACCTCTGCATCTGTCTCCCGACGCGTAGAGGTTGGGACGGCGGGGTGGGGCAGGTGGGCCGCGGGTGCGGGGTCAGGTGGCCCCCAGTGAGTACGGGTGGGTGGGTATACGTCGGGTGGGTGACAAAATAATTATGATTTTGGCAGAAATACTCTCTAAATTGCGATTTTTTGGTATTTCATAGTCCTTCCACCTTATCCATTTCCAAAAACATATGGCGGGTGGATCCGTTGAGAGCGGTAAGGTGGGTTCGGTTTGGGTGAGAAAAGTTTTCAATTGTCTTTACTCCTTATAGTATAGATAAGATAAAAAATATTATTTCATGTTAACATCTCTGCATTGAGCTACTAGTTACATTTAATTATAGTGCAATGAGTGAAGAAAAACTTCATATGAATTTTTACAAAAGTTGTTTGAATCTCAAATTTTGGGACAATAGACATCTAGTTTGGTATTATTGGTGTGCAAAGTTTCAAAAAATTTGAATACTTCTAAGCGTGACATGAAGACTATTTCGATAAGCTCCGCGGTTGCTTATACCAGTGGTAATGCATTTGTGTCATCCATGCATGCGCAAAAGGAGATCGATCAAATCATTTAAAAATACATAAGTCGTTGCATGGACAAAAGGAGATCGATCAAATACATGCATTCCCTCGGTTCGTTCATGAGATGCATCTTGAATGAATTTCATCTCCACACGGAATTGCACTCTCAAAACCTTCAAAAGTTCTTTTTAATTACAATCAAGTTTAGCACAATAATCGCAATGTTAATGGATCTTGTTTAAGTCGTGTTAGTATACAGTATACGAGGTACGAGCATGTACGTGTGTACCGGCTTTCAGGACGACACGTCCTCCATCCAAGGCGGGTGCTCCTGCGTGCAGGGTTCACAAAACCGCGGTAAACCGCTCGGTTACCGCGGTAACCGGCCTAACCGAGCCGGCTCGGTTACTAAAACCGACCGGTAAGCGCCCCTAACCGTACCTACAAAACCGAGCTTTTCGGCTAACCGGTCGGTTTGGTCGGTTTACCGATCCGATTTCGTTGAATTTGAAAACCGCTACTGTAGCGGTTTTTTAAACCCTGTTTGCGTGTCGCTTCGGCGACAGAATCGCCCATCGTCGTGCCGCGTGGGGGTCCACGGCGCGCGGGAGAGGATCGGGAGCGCACTTGAATCGTGTCTGCTAAATCCTAAATCGTGTCTGCTATTGTTGCTCGGTTTCATGACTCTTCATTCGGTAGATGTCATTGTCTCACTTATGTAGCATCATTGTGTCTGAACAACATGTCATCCAAGCAAAAGCATCAACATGTATCATGCTACCTTATTTGCCTATATCGACGTCTTGTTGCCATATATGGAGACCTTCTTCCTTCATTGTCTACTATTATTACTCGATCCTTCATTTCTTCATCAACCATGGTGGGCCATATTGCTAGTCACTAAAGATCACCATTTCTAAAAAAAATATCATCACAAATACCTTCTTCTTTTTCTCCTGTAAATCAGCAATGACCCCTCTCTCTCTCTCCCACCACCACCACCACCACGCCACCACTACTGAACACCAACCTATTGTAGCTCCCCCAAACCCCCCAAATCCACCATTTAGAGCACCGCCACAGTGACGATGTTTACTCCCACCCATAGCATGACCACCAAAAAATCCAATCACCATGGGGCTCTAGCGGTAATGGCATTATTCACCTTCAAAATCATGCAGTGACAACCTCACCTATGCAGATTTTGCTCCGCTAGCATGCAAAGTGGTATGACAAAGACCAACAACATGCGCCTGCAAGCCAGTGCTCGGTACAGTGCCCGCGAAAGTTGTGGCTTGTTACTGTAAGCAGAGGCTTGACACACACAATGCCTCAACCTCGAATTCCATCGTCATGGGCGATGTTGGAGATGGGCATGGGTGCTTGAGTAATGGCGATTTACATGGCCCTCGTGTTTTCTTTCAACAGGGTCCAGAACTCCAGATCGAGTTTACGGCGTGAGCACTAACAACAGACCATTCTTTCAGTGGTATTTTTGAAAACAATGATCTTTCTATTCCTAAATTGACATGTAGTACTTGCAAGTACTTTTATTTTGAAAAGAACTAAACATATTTAGATATAATTAAAAGGCCTCATTGTTATTTCTCACTATGTTGGTACTTTGTCCCACAAAATTGGTACTTCTCTTCAGGTACTTCACAACACTTTGTCTCCACCATCCGATTTTCACGAGATGGACAACTCTTTTTTTGCAAACACTCTTAAATTAAATGATAGAGGAGATGGGGTTTGTTTTGTTTTACCTCCATCCTTATGATTCATCATAGAGCCATAGGTCACCAACACAACAAATGTAGTGCCCACTTCCCACCATTTCTGTAGTTGTTCGTATGTTCTATCGTGACGCATTTTATTCTTCCAAGCTTATGATCTTGTTCTCTCTCACACACATATTTAAATTGACCATCCTATTATTCAATTTGATTCCTAAATCAAAATTAGATTTGTATTTGAATATTATATAGAAATTAACATAAGAAAAATCCACTTTCTATGTGATCAAGTCTTTATTTGGCGAGGCATACTTCTTGGTTGCACACACCATCATGTCTCTGTGTTCTTTTTCCTTGAGCACTACCCTGGACTGTACACAATTCAATATTAACAAACAGAGCTAGAGTGTGTGCCAAATGACGGCACACAATCTCGGAATCTCCGCACGATGAAGCTCAAGGACAAAGTTTGCCAAACTTTATATTCCTTTTTAAGTAAGCGGGGAGGGATTATTTAATGCTCTTCAACATATCTTGTATCTCTATCTTATTCATATAAATTGTTTGAATTAATCTAGATCATTAGATCTTCATAAATCTAATGGTATATTTATTTTATTTTAAATTAACATGAGAATTTCTAGACCGTGTAATCTAGATCCTTAGATCTTCATAAAATTCAACGATGTATATTCTTCTCCTTTTTAGATTAACGTGAGAATGTTTAGACCATCTCGGCGAACGTGATGACTTTGTTTTATATTTGTAAAGAATGTTTGCAGGATTAAAGTTCTATGTTTAGGTTTTTCTAAAGTCAAACATTTTTTTATTTTGACCAACAATATCTCTGAAAATAAGTAGTCTATATGGTTATTTCACTATTTGTAGTCAAAATTGAAAAGTCTTGACTTTGTAAAAAAATAAATGTAGCTATATTCCTACATAACTGGAGTATAATTTAGTAAGGTGGGAGTATCTTACACATACACCACATGCACACTCATCAAATTTTGTATTTGCCAAAATGGGTGGCTGATATTTAACGGTGGCATTTCCTTAGTTAAATAACTATGATTTCAACTATATACTAACAAAAACATGTTCCACGCCTATGGTTTAATTTATTACTATTCCTCTATTTTGTTGCTAATTTCTTATTCTGAATTAGCTACTTATAGTATTTGGCAAGGACTCTATTATCAAGTCCTAGTTTCCTTATTTTTAATTCCGAATTTAGCTCTATCTAATTCTGAAATTAGTATTTACTCATTGTATTTGAGGTGGACTTATTGAGATATTCTATACTGTTAGATCTTCATAAAATCTAACGATCTAAATTCTTCTCTTTTTTTAGATTAACGTGGGAATTTGTAGACCCTCTCAGCATCCAATTTTTTATTTTCCAAACATGGGTGGCTGATCTTTAAAGACGACATTTCCTTAGATAAATAACTATGATTTTACCTATATACTAACAAAAACATGTTCCACACCTATGGTTTAATTTATTACTACTCCTCTATTTTGTTGCTAATTTCTTATTCTAGATTTAGCTACTTATAGTATTTGGCAAGGACTCTATTATCAAGTCCTAGTTTCCTTATTTTAATTCCGAATTTAGCTCTATTTAATTCTGAAATTAGTATTTACTAATTGTATTTGAGGTGGACTTATCGAGATATTCTATACCGTTTGATCTTCATAAAAATCTAACGGTCTAAACTCTTCTCTTTTTTAGAGTAACGTAGGAATTTCTAGACCCTCTCGGCGAATTTAGTGTCTCCTTTTAACACTGAAGTATTAAGATAACAAGGACAACTCCTCCTTCCCTTCACCCGATCTCTCGATTTAACCAATGGATTGCTACCAAACCATAGGGGAAGATGAAGCGTCTCTAGGAGATGCTATCCCTATGAATTTGTGGCCTCAAACCAACTGAAATGGGAGGAATCAAGATTCTACCAAGCTCAAGCAAACACCTAGGCTTCCAACCCAAATCCGTGAATCAGAGGCCAACTCCGGCGTTTGAGGGGTCAAGATCATACACAAATATGTACAAGACATCCACCCATGACCCCCTCAAAGAAATCTGAGCAGAAACGCCTCCAAATTGACGAATCAAGCGATGCACAAAAATTCCCAAAAATAGGCCGAAAAAGACACGAAAATCACACGAGCTAAGAGAGGGAAATCAACAATGATGAATGCTTCCATACATCCATAGGTCAGATTCTTTACATAGTCATGAGGAAAATCTAGCCGACAGAGCAAAGGAATTAGGAAGCAGTCCAGATGGATGAGTTACCATCCAACCCTAGAGCTATAAATATGAAGTCTCTCCGGGTGAGTCAAATGACCACTCTACCCCTAGAACATAAATGAAGAACACACCCCTAAGGGGCAATATGGTCAAGACTTGGATATTCCCATCGGGCGGCCACGCCTTTGCCGTAGTTCATGTCCTCCCGACGCAAGCCCTGCGATCCCGCCGTGTGTCCCCCAACATCGAAGCTTCTCGGCGCACCCGGATCCCGTCTCCACCCGCCAAGTCTCCGGTCTTCGTTTTGTGGCTCAACCAAGTAACCCAAAGGTTTTGTGGTGAACCGCCGCAAACCCCGCGTATGTGCAGACTCCAGGCGTGAGCCGCTACCCTGCACCAACTCATGTCCACGACCTCGTCTTGCTTTTCTTGCCACCATGTGGCCGCACTTGATCTCGCTCAGCCACTGGGTCCATCAAGACAAGCCTACTTGTCTCTCCACTCCTTAGAGGCTCGGCAAGACTAAGACCTTTCGTGCCTGCTCTTTACCTGCACCAATGCAAATCAAGCCGCAACCTGCACCTGCACCTACAATACTCAGCCAAGAGTTAGTCCACACCATGTTGTTAATCACTCATCACTAAAAAGCGACCATCCACCGGTCTTCGGACGCTCCGGTCCTCAATCTTTTATTTAATATAATCAGCAACTCTTAGAGGCAGACCAAGCTAAAAGTTGATTGGTGGGCTGCAATGTAAGCTGCAGTGCTTACTACAATACAACCGTGCTAAACTACACTGCATCTCTAGGATTTGAGTGGCGGCCTATACCCTTAATTGTTACATGATGTTTCCACCCTTACCAACTCTCCTGCTTGGTTCGTTTAAAAAAAATACTAAGGCAACTTCTAGAAATTGAATGCTTTAAAGCGAATCACAAACTTATTGTTGTTTTTGGTTTGAGAAACTTTTGCTTTAGATTAAGGAGCCATAATTTTCGTGACCCCACATGTTAAAAACACAATAGCGACGAAGTGCTTGTTGCCCAGTGTGATATATACCGACAAAGTTGTACATGCATACCAAAACCAGTCTCAGTGGGGTGTCATCACACAGTTACCTAGACTGGAAACTTGAGAACTGTGCTAACAGAGTGTCATGGTGACGTCACTCATCTCTCATCTCATGACACTCCTCCTCCTCTCTCCTCATAAATTTTTTGATGTGACGTGATATTTAATGTCCATGACACTCCTATAACACCTAGTATCATGAATCGATGCAAGAGTCAATTATATTGTGTCTTCTACAATACACTTTGTTCGCACCCAAATTTGGCACAAGGCCGATCAGGCTGATGCCACCGGTCAGACTGGTGTTCCTTAACGATCTGACCAGTGGGGCATCTTGTAGCCGATCCAGCAACGACCACACCGGTCTGATTGGTGGGCCTGACCGGTCTGACCGGTGGACCCCGAGTCCGAGTAGAATTGAGGAGTCCTTGCGAATTTCGAGTTGTAAAAGGATTCCTTGCGGGGCAAGACCTCCCCACCATATAAATATAAAGGGCCATGGCTGTTTGAGGGGGCATCACCTAATCGATCATTACTTTTTACAATTTTTATCTCTCAAACCCTAGCTTTTCCAACCTCGTGCTTTCCTTGCTTGTCTCAATGACGACCAGGGACGTTCTGAGTGGCCTTGCCGACCTCAGAGCAACCCTAGGCGCACCACCTCCGATGGGGTCCCTCCCAAGGCAGCAATCTTAGGTTTTCACCGTGTCTCTGACCGGTCCGGGCAGGAGCTCGGTGAGTTCAGTGTTTCGACGTTCTGCGCGATCTAGTGCTCGTGTGTGTTGACCAGAAAAGCGTCAACATACTTTTGGCGACTCCGCTGGGGAAGAAAGATCAGGTTGCTAAAACCGTTCAATCTGACCTCAGCTAGATGGGTGCTTGATGTGAACTTGATATGAACAACATTGTCACCGCATCGCTGGAAGATCTCTCTCCGAAAAAGCAGAAGAAGTTCAAGGCACTACAAGAGTACATGCAAGTACAATTCATCGCTGGCGTCAAGAAGGATTGATCCGGCAAGGTGGCAAGATTGAAAGAGTTTGAGCTACCGGCGATCAAACTAAACTACAGCAATATTGAGGTAATCCCCACTATAAGTAAGAAACCCCCGCCTGATACTACTCCTACAAAATTGACAGTGGGTAGTGATGAATTGCTTGCTTCTTACATTGCTCGTTTAGAACGGTTAGAAGATCTTGAAAAGGATAGGGCTTTAGGTTTTAATAATAATGATGCTAATAGTAGTACTCCTAAAGCGAATCCTCAGGGGTCTCATCCTAGCTTAGCACCTTTGCCTGTAAACAATGATAATTTTGCATATGGTTTGACACCAAATCCAGCATCTGGTCAGTACCCTCAGTTCCAACCGCACAGGCCAAACATGGGCACACCGGTCAGACCGATGCAGGGTACCGGTCAGACCGGTGCTATGGAGTTGGTGCCCGATCAACCTTTGCCAATTTCTGTCGTGCCAAATCAGATGGTCCCTACTTTTCCTAGTACAATCAGTAATGTTGGACCTCATTATAGTACGACAATAAATACATCGACCTCCAAAAACATTATTCCAGATGATGTGTTTGAAAGTTACAGGCTAGCTCAAGCTAAGATAGCTCCCTACTTAAATAAAGTAAATTTAGAGAATCCTCAGCCACCACAGCCAAATAATCCTAATTGGGCGGAATTTAATAGATTCAAGGAAGATTTGGCTAATGTGGTAAAAACTAAACTTGGGGTTCACATAGGTAACACTAATTTATATCAAAAGCCATATGATCCCGAGTTTGATAGATTTCCTCTCCCAAGTGGTTGGCGTATGCCAGATTTGATTAAATTTAGTGGTGATGATGATCGAACCACATGGGAACATATTAGTCAATACACTGCACAACTAGGTGAAGCTGGTGTCTATAATGCTTTAAAAGTGCGCTTGTTTTCTTTATCTTTAACTGGCACTGCTTTTGCTTGGTTTTCTTCGCTTGCTCCCGGTTCTATTGTATATTGGGATATGTTAGAACATAAGTTTCATGATCACTTTTATAGTAGGAGCATACAATTAAAATTGACAGACTTAACACCGGTTAGGCAAGGGAAAGATGAGACTGTGTCTACTTACATTAAAAGGTTTAAAGAAACTAAAAAACGGTGCTTTAATTTGTCAATCACTGATATGGACCTTGCAGACATTTGTCTAAAAGGTTTAAGGTCATCCATTAGAGATAAGATAGAGGGCTCTGATTTTCTTTCGGTCGCACAAGTTCAAGTAAGGGCTTTAGTTGTTGAAAACCGAATGAATAAAGAGAAGGATAACTTTAAATCACGTCGTTCTAATGTTCATATTATTGATTATGATTCTGATAGCTCGAATGATAGTGATAAAGAAGTTTATGCTGCTGAATTTGTTTGGCCCTCTAAAGAAAAATCTTATTCTTGTTCATCTCTTAAGCCAGCTAGTAAAGGTCGGCAAGAAGAAATTAAATTTACTTTTGATGTTTCCAAATGTGATCGTATATTTGATGAATTGCTTAAATCTGGAAATATCAAATTAACTCATACTATTCCTCCACTTGAAGAATTGAAAAGACGTGCATATTGTAAGTTCCATAATTCATTTTCTCATTCTATTAATGATTGCAATGTGTTCCGTCGACGGGTTCAATCGGCCATAAATGAAAGTCGTTTGACTTTTCATGAGATGCAAGTGGATAAAGCTCCTTTTCCAATCAATACCATGGATTTGCAGCAACCTAAGGTACTGGTTCGGCCACATCAAGCTGAAGAAACTAAAGGCAAGAACGTGTTAATCGGGGAGGCTAAGCCCGATTAAGAGGAAAAGAGCTAATTTGCAAAGTTGAGTATGAGAAGACTCCTGATGGCAAAGATACCTTCAAGGTTACAGTGAGTGCCTCTGGACATGGGGGGCAAGGGTCGTACACACCCGTCGATCAACGACTGTCTGAGCCGTCTCTGGCCAGACCGGTCAGACCGGTGGAGGTGAACGGTCAGACCGGTGTATCCCCAGGCCGTCCGAGGATGATCAAGCCAAGCCGTCCGGAGATTGGAAACTGGAAACTTAATGTAGCAAAAAATCAGGGGAGTGGTCCTAAGCCAAAGGTCACTTTCGACATGCTATTTGACAAGTATTCCAAGCAAAAGGCCGTTACAGGTGATCGGCCGTTAAGAAAAGGATGAGGTCACCTACACACCAAGGAGGGTCATCTTCACCTCCAAGGGCTGCTACAAGACTTAAGGGTGAATCATTACAGCAAGGGCAACACTTTACTCCACCATGGGCGTCATCAAGTTCAAATGCACCACGTCCGGTATACGATGACAATAGAGTGATGTGGGTGCCATACCAACAAGCCTTTCATCCTGGATGGAGTGGACAGAAATCAGCTTTTGACAGGATCTCCAGGCCTATTCAAGACCAATTGGCTCCTCACCGATCTGGTCAGGGTCATCACACCCGACCGGTCGGACCGGTGCGGCCAGAAAAACCGTGCCACCTCCAGTAAAGCAAGTGTACAAGCCAAAGCAAAGAGAGGAGGTGCAGAAGATGGAAGTTGATCCAGAGAGGACTACGGGTCAAGATATTATTAAGATTGGATCAATGGATGTTTCTATTGGAGAAGATGGCAAAAGACCGATTGTTCCAAACAATAAGGTTGTGACATCAACTCCAGAGGTTGCTGCTAATAACCATGAGGCTAGTGGAAGTATCTTAAACTCTAAGTTTTTCTTGCCAAGGTGGTGTCCTCCCGGATTGACTCGCACACAAAGGAGGAAGCTCCAACGCCTAAGATTTCAAGAGAAAAGGGAGAAGGAGCTAGAGAAGCAAAGGGATGAAGCTTTCAACTAGTACAGGCCTATGGTGCCTCATGGGAAAGAATGGAGAGTCAAGACCAGCTCTGAGCCCGCACCGGTCAGACCGGTGGAAGAGTCGGTCAGACCGGTCACACCGGTCAGACCGGTGGACGTTGACGGTCAGACCGATGACCCAGAGACTCTGTCCGATTTCTCTTCTTCGGTTCCTATGGTTTGTGATGACAAGTCCGCATCGAATCCTGCACCAGAAGACGATGAGGAGCTTGTTGATTACAGTTCATCACCTGAGCGCATGAATTTGGACATCAACGTGATACACATGTCTATGGATGGTTATGTGCTCTCGGAGGAAGACGTTGTGCATCTCGCCTTTGGGCCAAAGGAAGCTATTTTCCAAAAGCCTAAAGTTACTGAAAATCATCTGAAGGCTTTGTACATGAAAGGACACATCAATGGGAAGCCTATCTCTCGCATGTTGGTGGACGGAGGAGCGATTGTCAACCTGATGCCGTATTCTTTGTTCAAGAAACTGGGTGGTTCAGATGATGAGCTAATCAAGACCAACATGACCGTCAGTGGTGTTGGAGGAGGTGAGCCAATGGGAGTTAAAGGCGTCATCTCTATGGAGCTCACTATTGGGAGCAAGACATTGGCTACGACATTCTTCGTCGCTAAGACACAAGGTAACTTCAATCTTATCCTTGGTCGTGATTGGATTCATGCAAATCAGTGTGTGCCTTCTACTTTGCATCAATTTTTAACCCAAGGGGTACGCGACGAATTAGAGATTGTTCATGGTGATGCATCGGCTTGTGTTGCAGTGGCTGATAGTTCTACTATGGATAATTATGAGAATATTAAGTGCTTAACTAGTTTAGACTTATCTGACTTAAAACTTATTGATTCTACCAAAGATGGCTTTGCTACTGTTGTCATGAAGCCGATCATTGATCAGGCTAGAACCACTTTGTCAATTTAATGGATGCAAATCTGGAGTGGTTGCAACAAAGGCGAGAGCACTATCGAGCACATAAGAATGATATGTGTGAGGCTATCAAAGACTTTGATGATTTGAGCAAGTTAGGACAAGGGTTTACATCGGCTGATCCTTTAGAGGAGGTTGATATTGGTGACATTTGTAAACAAGAATCTTGATCCTTTGTTTAAATATGATTTGATAAAGTTATTAAAGGAGTATGTTGATTGCTTTGCATGGAATTACAATGAAATGCCTGGTTTAAGTCGTGATTTAGTTGAGCATCGTTTACCTATTAAACCTGGTTTTAGGCCTTATAAACAACCTCGTAGAAACTTTAATCCTGATATTTATGACCGAGTGAAAGAGGAAGTCAATCGGTTACTTGATGCAAAGTTTATTAGGCCATGTCGTTATGCTGATTGGATCTCTAATATTGTGCCTGTTGACAAAAAAAGGAACATAAAAGCTTCGTGTTTGCATTGATTTTAGAGATCTTAATAGAGCTATTCCTAAAGATGAATATCCTATGCCTATAGCCGATTTTCTTGTTAATGCTGCATCTAGACATAGAATTCTTAGCTTTCTTGATGGTAATGCTGGTTACAATCAAATATTTATGGCCGATGAGGATATATCCAAAACGGCTTTCATATGTACGGGTTTTGTTGGTTTGTTTGATTGGATTGTCATGACTTTTGGATTAAAAAATGCGGGTGCTACTTATCAAAGAGCTATGAATTTAATCTTTCATGATTTGCTTGGCATCATAGTAGAAGTTTATATCGATGATATTGTTGTCAAATTGGCTGGAGATAATTCTCATTTAGCTGATTTAAGACTTGCATTTGAGAAAATGTGTTGATATAAATTAAAGATGAATCCACTCAAGTGTGCTTTTGGTGTATCGGCTGGAAAGTTCTTAGGCTTCATTGTACATGAAAAAAACATAGAGATAGATCCTAAAAAATTGAGGCAATACAGAGTGTTAAAGCACCTACTTGTAAAAAGGATTTGCAAAAGTTCTTGGGCAAGGTAAACTATTTGAGGAGGTTCATTTGTAACTTGTCCGGGAAGGTGAATTCTTTTACTCCTTTACTTCGGTTGAAAAATGATGTTTACTTCACTTGGGGGGGGGGGCAAAGCAACAAAAGGCATTTGATGAGATTAAGAGCTATTTGACTTTGCCACCCGTTCTTCAAGCACCCAAGAGTGGTATTCCTTCAAGTTGTATGTAGCGGCTGAAAAGGATGTTATTGGAGGTGTTTTGACTCAAGAGACCGAAGGCAAGGAGTACATTGTTGCATATGAGATTAGAAGATTATTGGATGCCGAAAAATGGTACACTTTTATTGAAAAGTTGTGTTTATCATTATATAATACTTGTACCAAGTTGAGGCATTATCTATTACCTAGTACTTGCATAGTAGCATGTCAAACCGACATAATCAAATATATGTTGCATAAACCAATTTTAAGTGGTAGAGTCGGCAAATGGGCTTATGCTTTAGTTGAATATGATTTACATTGTGAGCCATTAAGTTCTATGAAAGGTCAAATTGTTGCCGACTTTATTGTTGGACATATAGTAGATAAGAAACTTGATTTGAATGTCGGTTATTGTTACTTTTACTCCATGGAAGTTGCATTTTGATGGATCGGTTTGCAAAGATGGTTGTGGTGTTGGAGTTGTCATTATTTCGCCAAATGGGGCTGTTTTTGAAGCTCTTAACCGATTGGATCATGATTGTACTAACAACCAAACCGAATATGAGGCTCTTCTATTTGGGTTGGAGATTTTGCATGATATGGGAGTGAAACATGTGGAAGCATGTGGAGATTCTTTATTGGTGGTGCAGCAAGTTTCCAAGGTATGTCAATGTTTAAATGGTTTTTTAAATGCTTATCTTGATAAGTGTTTAGACATCATATCTTGTATGGATGAATTTGTTATCTATCATGTGCCACGAGAGGAAAATCCTAGAGCTAATGCTCTGGCTCAGCAAGCATCTGGTTATAATGTTTGAAAAAGAAGTTTCAAGAAAACAAACCATTGCTTGTAGTCGAGTATTTTGCTCTGGAGACACCGGGCAGGCCAACGCAGCCGGCCAGTCTAACCAGTGACACCGGTCTAACCGATGTCACCGACCGGTCCGACCGGTCCCTCAGATCTGGGCCAGTTCATGGCACCGGTCTGACCGATGGCCATGACCGGTCTGACCGGTCCCCTGATAGAAATTCCTCCTCGGTTTTTCATAACAAAAATGTGGTGGAGGATTGGAGGAAGCCTCTGGTTGATTATTTGCATAATCCTAGCAGTTCAGTTGATAGAAAAGTCCGACGATAGGCTCTTAAGTTTGTTCTTGATGATGATGAATTATATCGTTGAACTGCGGATGATTTACTCTTAAAGTGTTTGGGTCCTGATCAAGCTAGGTTGGCTATGGCAGAGGTTCATGAGGGTATTTGTGGTACTCATCAATCAGCTCCTAAGATGAAGTGGCTCCTCAGGCGAGCTTGCTTTTATTGGCCTACCATGATAGCCGATTGTTTTAGATACTACAAAGGTTGTGAAGAGTGTCAAAAATATGGAGATGTTCTGTTGGTGCCTGCTGCGTTGATGCATCCAATCATTAAGCCTTGGCCTTTCAGAGGATGGGGTCTGGATTTTATTGGAAAGATTCATCCTTCATCGTCAAAGGGGCATTGTTTTGTGATTGTGGCTACTGATTACTTCACCAAGTGGACTGAAGCTATCCCTTTGAAGAGTATGACACATAGAGAGGTAATTGAGTTTATTACCGGACATATCATACATAGGTTTGGCATTCCGCAAACTTTAACTACGGATCAAGGGACTTCGTTTATATCTAAAGAGGTGCATGAATTTGTTGATTCCTATGGTATTAAGTTGCTCAATTCATCTCCATATTATGCTCAAGCCAGTGGTCAAGCCGAGTCTAGCAACAAAACTTTGGTAAAGCTCATTAAGAAGAAGATTGAAGACAATCCTAGAAGATGGCATGAAGTATTATCTGAAGCTCTATGGACAAAACTTATGCATGAAGTATTTCTAGACATGGTGCTACTAAAGTTACTCCTTTTGAGCTTGTATATGGTCAAGAGGCCGTTTTGCCCGTTGAGGTAAATCTAGGCGCATATAGACTTGCAAAGCAAAATAACCTTAATGTTGAGTCATATTATGCTTTGATGATGGACAATATTGATGAAGTAACCGACAAGCGTATGGAGGCTTTGGAAGAAATTGAGAAAGACAAGAGGAGAGTGGCTAGAGTGTACAACAAGGAGGTAAAGGCCAAATCTTTTCTGGTAGGTGACTTGGTTTGGAAGACGATTTTACCTATTGGATCTAAAAGTAACAAGTTCGGCAAGTGGTCTCCAAGTTGGGAAGGTCCGTACAAGGTGGTCAAGGTTTGTCCTTGGAATTCTTACATGGTAGAAACTTTGCAAGGATAGCGACTTCCAAGAGCTCTCAGCGGGAGGTACTTGAAGATATTTCATCCAAGTGTCTGGCAAGATGCTTGATAGGATATGGCCGATTTGAAGTAAAAATCACCCTTAGACCAAAAAATGGCCGGTGAAGTGTCACATCGACCTTAGAATTATTTTTTAGACAGAAAGCATTACTAAAAAAACAGGGGGGCATATGTTCGCACCCAAATTTGGCACAAGGCCGATCAGGCTGATGCCACCAGTCAGACCGGTGTCCCTTAACGGTCTGATCGGTGGGGCGTCTTGTAGCCGATCCGGCAACGGCCACACCTGTCTGATCGGTGGGCCTCACCGGTCTGACCGGTGGACCCCGAGTCCGAGTAGAATTGAGGAGTCCTTGCGAATTTCGAGTTGTAAAAGGATTCCTTGCGGGGCAAGACCTCCCCACCCTATAAACATAAAGGGCCATGGCCGTTTGAGGGGGCATCACCCAATCGATCATTACTTTTTACAACTTTTATCTCTCAAACCCTAGATTTTCCAACCTCGTGCTTGTCGGTGCGGAATGTAGTCTCGACACTAACTAGTAATAAGCGCTGAGGTCTGTCCCTCGATGGTCGGTGCTAAGCAACTAGAGACACTTGGTTTATCCTGGTTCCGGCCGGGGCCGTACGTCCAGCAGGGGTGTGCTCGAGGCACTATATTGCTTTGCACTGGGGTGCCTGTAGTGGGGCGGCTACAAGCAAGGCGGGAGAGGAGGCGTGGCCTCCAAGTCCCAAGCGGAGTGATTGAGGCGAGTGCCAATATCGTGGAATGACGGGGAGCGTGTGTGTGTTCTCCGTCTGTGATGTCTCTCGCGGCGAGGGGGATGGCCTTTCTTTTATAGACCAAGGAGAGGGTGAATTACAAGCACGCCGCACTGTTTAGCTACATGTGGAGGTATGGCGTGCAGCACCGCGGAGTTGGCGGTCGTCCTGGCGGTCCTTGCCTGGTCTTGTCGTCGTGGCGCGTTCCGTACTTGAACAGGGGCAGCTTCGAGGGTGAAGGCGTAGTGGTTGGCCGGGGCGTCTTCAGACGGGCTCGAGGAAGCCGTTGACGGTGATCCGTATGGGATACAGCGGCAGGCGTGGCGGTGTCCCGTCCCCGCATGCTCAACAGCGTCGAAGTTGTTGTAGCAGTGCCCGGTGTGGTGCTGCAGTAGCGGGGACGGCCGCACATGACTAACAATGGCAGGGATGGCGCTCCCGCCGGCCTGACGTCATGGTTTGACCCTGCAGATTCACGAGGGAAGGGTTCGAGGGTGCAGCCGGCCCGCCTTCGAGGGCGCAGCGCGTTAGTCGTACGGGAGTGGGCAGCACAGTGTCACGGGCTGACACTAGCCATACCGCACAGTTCCCTGCAGTGGCGGGGATAGGTTTCCCCTAGGGAGTTGGCGGAACAGCGCCGTGACGTGATTCCCAGGCGCGTGATGGCGCGGCTCTGCTGTGTCAGAGCATTAAATGCCCATACCCATGTGCGGGAGCAGGCGCGCTTGTGAGGGGGCCTCGAGCGAGGCGGAGGTGAGCCCTTGAGCGAGGCGGAACCCGCTCGAGGGAGGTGCTGGCCCTCGAGCAAGGTGGAACCCGCTCGAGGGAGGCGTGAGCCCTCGAGCGAGGCGGAACCCGCTGAGGGAGGTGTGAGCCCTCGAGCGAGGCGGAACCCGCTCGAGGGAGGCGTGAGCCCTCGAGCGAGGCGGAACCCACTCGAGGGAGGCGTGAGCCCTCGAGCGAGGCAGAACTCGCTCGAGGGAGGCGTGAGCCCTCGAGCGAGGCGAAACCTGCTCGAGGGGGCCTTTGACTGGGCCACTCTGGTGGGCCGTGGGGGCCACCGCAGCGTGGGCCGTGCCCTGTGTGCGTGTTTGAGTAAGAGATGTGTTTCGCTTTTGTTTTTTGCAGGTTTTAAGCAGGATTCCCCCGGTTTTTAGGGGACCCTCAGGGCTGTCCCTGACAGTAGCCCCCGAGCATCTGCGGGTGTACCGGCCAGGCTCCCGCAGATGCTGAAGCCTACTGATAGGACGCTCTTCCCCCTAGTCGCGAATGCCTTCCGTGGGGCCGCTTCAGCGGACCCACGGGTCTAGCCCCCGAAGCCCTGCAGGAGCGTGGGTGCTCCTGCAGGGGTTTTACCGCGGAATCTGGTTAGTGGGCGTCGTACGTGTTCCAACCGGCGTCGGCAATGTTTCAGCCGGCTTCGGTGTCGCACGCGCGATTGGCACCATTCGCGGCCGGTGCATCCCAGGAGGTGTAGCCATGCATCGAGACCCCGAGCCTTGGCCCATTCAAGGCGATCGGGGCGAGCTCTCCGTCTTGTTTTAAACGCGCCCTCGCCGTCCCTTCGCGGGACGGAGGGTGAGGTTGCCGCAACCCCCATCGATCGGGTCGCGGATTGTGGATTCCTCATCGAGCTGTTAGCGGGTGGTTCAAGTGGACGCCCATGCCCCATTCGATAAGGGTAGGCTTTGTGGTCCGGAGACTCGTCCATTAAAGCGCTCGCATGGGTTTGCTAGGTGGGGCTCGGTCCCATTCGCTAGGGACCGAGGGCGCGTATGCTCTCCCTCGGTGGGATCCCCCTGGCTAGCTGCCCTCGCTGGCTCTCAAACACGACATGTGGGGCACCCTCGAGCCGATGGGCTCGAGGAGAGGCTCGAATGCGCGCGCCCTCGTCGTCCCTGACTCTGGTGATCTGGGGCACCTGTTCGAACCCGTCGAGGGTCAGGTGTAACACCCGAAAATTCTATCACAATAAAATATTGCTAGCAACATGTTTAGTTTTTTTTCTAAGGATTTAATAAATTTGAATAAATAAATTTGCCCTTAATTAAATTAAACAACATTTAATAATTAGAATCAATCAAGTGTGTGTGCATCATGTTGAAATGCATGAGTTTTGGTTGTGGTGTGGTTTTAAAAGTCTTAAAATATTTGCGAAAAAGTCCTTAAAATAATGGTGAAAAAGTTTGTGAAAATTTGTGTAAAAGCTTGAATTAAAAGGTGAAGGTTTGAATTTAAAATATGTTTGAAAAGTTGATAAAAGGGTTTGTGAAAAGCCTTTAAAAAATATTGTTGGAGAAATTTGTGTGAACAACTGATTTAAAAAGGTTAGAAAATTTGGTTTGAAAAGGATTTGAAAAAAAGAGAAGAAAACAAAACAAACTCCTTACCCTTCCCCCACGCCAACCCAGCCCATCCTTCCCTCCCTTTTCTTTTTTGCCGCGGCCTATCCTACCTTTCTGGCCCAACAGGCCCACCAGCGCCAACGCTCCCCTCCCTCTCTCTCTCACTCTCTCATTGACAGGCCGGCCCCACCGGTCAGCGCCATCTCCTACCTCCAGCACCCCTTTCCCCTCCCCTGTTCTGTCAACAGAGCCGCGCCGCCGGCTGTGTCCCGCGTCGTGTGCCTGCCCCCTTCCTTCAAGACCTCAATCAATGCGCGGTAAACCTCTCCTTCACTCCCTGCCCATCAATCCCTTCCGTTTCTCCTAATTAAGCGCCCCCTGATGGCCATCAATGGCCAGCCGTTTCCTTCTCTCGCGCCAGTGCTAACCTCTCCCCTTCCCTCGGCCTATAAAAACGTGAGCCCCGGTCCCGTGCGCCCCTCGTTGTCTCGAGCTGTGCCGCCGCCTTGCCCTCACGCTCCTGCAGCATCATCACCATCCGCCACCTGCATAAGCTGAACCAGAGCCGGATGCCGCCGGAGTTTGGCTGCCTGATT
Organism: Cenchrus americanus; assembly: GCA_947561735.1. NCBI lineage: Eukaryota > Viridiplantae > Streptophyta > Magnoliopsida > Poales > Poaceae > Cenchrus > Cenchrus americanus. The sequence goes on from OX387241.1 coordinate 256,839,073, forward strand.
CGCCGGTCAGGAGTCATCCCGGAGCAATCCAATACCACCACGCGTACCACGACGTCGAGTTGCATCCGTTTTGCCCCTTCCCGGTGTTGGAGAACTACCGAAGCGCCGCCGGCCAGTGGAGCCGAGCCGGCCTTTTTCTCCGTCGTCGTCGTCCGCCTTCCTGCAAAAATTCATCTGCCTCCCTTCACATCCGCCGTTGGTGAGCACATCCTCGCGACCTCCTCATTCTCCTCTCTAGTTTCGCCACCGCGGCCGTGCTTTTCCTCGTACGAAACACCATTGATTTTGGCCGGCCGAGAGCTGCGGACCGCCGGCCATGGCTGTTACGAACAGCTATCGTCACCTACACAGAACTAAAGATAAGGCATGGCAGTTTTTTTTAGTCCCCATGAAATTCCTAATCAAAAATCTATAGATTGTGTCTTGTAAAGTTTACCCATAACCCCCTAGAATTATCCCACCTTTTGCACATAAATCCCACCTTGACTCTTTTACCTGCTAGCCCCTATCCTTTAATATTTTCGCAAGCACAGTTTTATGTGTCTTGCAGATCTTCTCAGCTAGCCCCTGAAGTCTATAGTTAATCTCGTCTAGGTCCCTGCAGCCTTGTTTAGTCCATAGATCCAGCGTTTTAGCTCCGTTTAATCCCGTTCTTGTTGCGTTAGGCTCATATAAACTCAAAGTACACGTTAGGAGCAATGTTGTACATGTTCTTTGTTTTATAATTTATTTAAATATTAAATATGATTAAATCCTATTACACATGCTTTTCTAATTAAAATCTAATTAGAAGTTTAACACGTGTTTTCATAAGAAAGTTAATATGATTAATATTAAATGAACATTTCTTTTAATTAAAAGTTAATTAGATGTATACCTCGGTTTTATAATCAAGCTTAATTTGATTAATGATTATGCAATTTGCTTTCTACTAAAATATAACATAGGCTATATCCCGAGTTTTCTTAATTAAATGTTAGTTTGACTAAAATGAATATAAATGTGTTTTTAAATTATAATTTGATTAGAACAACTCGAAATATAAAGATAAATGCCTAGATGCTTTTACATGCTTCTTTTAAAATTAAATGTTTAATTTGCATAAATCATACTTGAATATTTATAAATAAAATTGGACTAGGCCTACATCGTATTTTAAATACAAATATAACTGGCTTAATTATAAATAGGGTATTTCTCTGAAATAACCTATACACATGATTTTACTTAATTAAAAGATATCAAACGCATAGCTAGCTCTTGTTTGTGATAATCCAAATCTCCCGCTAGTTCCGAGTGTTCCTTGTGTTCGCTTTCTTAGAGCCAAACCTTGTTTTCTCTTTAAGCTTTTCATGCTTGGTGTATTGTTTTGTTTATTGTATGTATTCTTGTGTCCTCGTAGACATCGTGCCAGTTTCAAGAGAGCAACCAGTTGAAGTAGATCAAGAGCAAGTGTTTGAAGAAGAAGAACATTAGTGATTAAGCAAGGAAGGCAAGTGGTCTTCTCCCCCTGCATGATTCTATTTTATCCTATGTAATTGCATGACAACTAAGTTTATATTTATTATGATATTGCATTAAACTGATGGGAACACCCTTTTTAAGGACTTACCTAGACTTTTATCCACAATCCTTGGATCAACCCGGTTTAATAAATGTTTTTGGGTAGAATATGCTAGTTGCTCAACTTGGGTTGGATAAAAATGGTTTTCCAAGATAAATGCTTGTATGTTTAACGATGATGCTTTTGGTAATACAAGATCATATGATTTAATCGGAACATGGAGAACCACCCAAGAAAACATGCGCAACCACAGTGTTACATGGCTCTGACCTTAGCCAATTAATTAGGTGTGCGATTGATCCGATGGCCCTTTTCCGAAAGGAGCGAGGAGGGGGATCGGGTTGCAGGGGTATAGCCCGGTCCTTTTGAGGTAGCAACCTTTGCTAAGGTGCTGACCACTAGGGAGGGTTATGGTCCGCCCTGATCTGTAACTATGCGGGTCGTTAGTCTTTTGTATACCTTTGTAAAGGCTTCGTAGCGTCCCTATGAAATCACACCTCAGAAGTGTGGTATGATGCCTGATCAGCATCGCATGGTTGGGTTCAAAGTTCTTTGGAACTTTTACGCGAACTGTGGGTAAAGTGTGCAAACCTCTGCAGAGTGTAAAACTGATCGATCAGCCGTGCTCACGGTCATGAGCGGCTTGGACCCTCACATGATTAATAAACTTGAAGATGAGAATAAATCGTGCTTTGGTGAAGCTCGATGAGCTTTGGGTTGTTTTGTTTAAAAGTTTTCTTAAGTGGGTTGGTATATACTTACATCTAGTAATTAGGCGTTCTTTAATTAAAAGTTTGACCAACATTAAAATGCTAACCGCTGCAAAACCATAGCCTATCCTTGGTAGCCTTGCATCTTCCTCCACTTGTTGAGTACCAACCATAAGTGTACTCAGCCTTGCTTATCGCTGTTCAGAAGAGAACAATGGTGAAGAGTTCTACTGCGACCTTGAGGAGTTCTGAGGCTTGCATGTCCCCAGTCAAGTGCCTGTGGAAGCAGAAGACGAAGACTCATCGTGTAGTTATCGTTTTCCGATGTTAAAGACCTTCGTGTCTTCCGAATGAGTGTAGTAAGTTGTTAAACCCCTTGTTACATTTTTACCGTCTATGATAATACACTCATTTTGTCTAACATATGTGTGGAACTAGATCCTGGCACACATATGTGATGCATCTGGTTTCCCTCCGGAAATCGGGTGTGACATCAGGTTTCGAACCCCTGATCAGTAGGGCGCCTCCATTCTTGGAGCTGCTCCATCCCCCAGTCCTTCGTTCCCTCGCTCGCTCGCATGGCTCCCCAACAACCCCTTACCATCATCGACCCGCCGTCGTGGGAGTGCTCGACGCCGACGACGCTGGCCTTGGGTCAGCTGGTGGCCGGCGGCCAGCTGGCGGCGAATGTGGATGGGAAACCTCCGGAGTGGATCGTGCCGTCGGAGAAGGAACGAGTCCCCAACCCTCCATACGGCTACATCGTCAGCTTCATACGCTTCCACGAGCGCGGCTTCACGACGCCGGCGAGCCGCTTCTTGCAGGGCCTCTGCTACCACTACGACGTGGAGCTTCAAAACTTCGTGCCAAACGCGATCTCGCAGGCGGCCACGTTCGTCGGCGTCTGTGAGGGCTTCCTGGGGATCCCCGTGAACTGGGATCTCTGGGTCCACCTCTTCCGCGCGGAGCTACACACGCTGCCGACGTCGGAGCTGAGGACTCGCCGCGCGGCGTGCGTCGGCGGCTTGGCACTCGCAGTGCGGACCTCGCGCAAGGAGGAGTACATCCCTTGCACGATGAGCACCAACAACTCGGACTGGGAGCGGGGTTGGTTCTACCTCCGCAACGCCGAGCCCGCCCCCCCTACACCGGCAAGGTGCTCCGGGAGAGGGCCGCCTCCTGGTACCACGGGGTGTCCCCGCCCTCGCACCAGGCGCGGCTGGACTCGCTCGTGGCCATGCTGAAGAAGTGTTGATGGTTAATAATTGTATCAAAGTTCGTTCGTGACTCGCAAGCGTACAAGTCTCCCGTCGTAGTCAAGGGACCCTTCTTCCCTCGAGTGGTGAACCCAAGGTATCGAATCCGTGGAACAAATGTGTGACGCAAGACTTAATCTATTAAAGCCAAGTAACTTCAATATTCGATAAAAGACCTAATGCATCTAAGTAAAAGACACAAAACGAATCTAATCTACTAAAAACCGGAGAAAACAAAGTAAGATTGGGTAGATAAACCGATCTAGAGGGATCGGGGTAAGCCTTTTGTTGAAGTTCCAAGCAAGAGAAGAAGTAGCAAATCGAATCTTAATAGAAGCCTCTTTAAATCGTGGTTTCCCGTCCAAATCCGAAAACATCCGCCTTTCGAGACCCCCGTTCTGTCACAACATATCCCTATTCATGCGGGGAGCTTAGGGCGAGTCAAGAGACAAGTCGAGATTCTTTCGGAAGATCCGGCGTGTACCTCTAGCCACCGCGGCTACAAGAACACCCTATGTAATCTATCGCGCGAATAGAATTGGAATAAGCAAAGCCGATCGAAAAACGAAATCTTCGAGGAAACACTTGATCGCTAAGAAAAGATTCAACTTGATAATTCAACTATGACAATGATACATACACAAGATCACCACCGGGATCCTTCCTTGATCTTGCTTCTAGCTCGGGAACTCCGACGTGGTCTTCCATGCAAGGTTCCCACGTCGGCTAGGGAAACCCTAGTCAACTAGCTCGACCCTCTCCTCTCCGACATGGTGTCCCTCTCTTCTCTGCTCCTCGGCGGCCGAAGACGAAATCTTCTCCCCGTGGCTCTCGGTCAGGGGACTATAAATAGCCCGATTGGCGGCTAGGGCAAAGGAGAGCAAATTTGGGCCCAAAATGGGCCTGGGCCGACGGGCCCGGGCCGGCGGCGCCCGGGCCCATTTAGGCCCGGCCCCGTGGGCTCCTTTGCCCCACGTCGGTTCCCTTGCTTCCTGGATGTTTCCCCCTTCTGCATGTAGGTCCATGTCGTCGGTTTCTCTCCGAATTGGACTCAACTCCTTGTCTTGCAAGATTCAGCACTTTTCTGGTCAGGTCCCTGGAGTTCGTCGTCTTCTCGGATCAAGTCCCCGGCTTCTTGGAGTTAATTTTGCTTCATTGCATGACTTTTTCAGGGCTTCAAGGTCTTGTCATGAGGTGCTTGATGAACTTATCCCGAAAGTCTTGCATTCAACACTAAAACCCTGCATAAACATTAAACTCCAAAACCGACATGCACACGTGAACTTGTTATACCACGGGGGTTAGTACCAATGGATAAGGTATAAAACTCATGCCAACACCGAAGGTAAACTCATGGCTAGGTTGACGGATTTTCACCGTCAACATCTCCCCCATGCTTAAACCTTGCTCGTCCTCGAGTAAGCCTTCGATGGATATCATCATTGCTAAACAATGTTTAAACTTTGCACTTGATTACACATGAGAAAACATAATGCTCTCAAAATTTTAATTCATTGAAGTTCCATAATGTACTAGCCTTCATCTCTACGGAGGGTAGATTCTTTTTAAGCTCATCCCACTAGTATTAACATGCTCACAAAGTTTTAAATAGATCTCAGAATTTTTGAAATGAAGATCGAGATAAAGAAAAGCTAAACCAAATTCACAAATTTAAATCATCTTGTATATTGCTCATGAACTCTCATCTCACTTGTCTCTCAAGCCTATATATTCTACTCCTTTCCCTCTCATATATATGTGGTAGGCTTTATATGGAGCTTTGGGAAAGTTTAGTCCTAACAAGATTTTATAAATGAGGTATTGTCAAAACAAGACAAGCTTCTCATGGTCTTACCGAGACTCGTCAAAAAGGTCATTGGAAAATAATGTTAATCAAGGAGGGGAAAGAGAAAAATACACACACTTTTAGATGAGTGGACATGTGCAAATGGCAAATAGTGATCCCAAGGCACAAAGGAAGTCCTCGTTATCGGATTGCACATGGTTGGAAAATGAGAATGGATCTTTTTAACTTGAAGCCTTGAATGCACTTTTAGAGAGCTAGGGAATTTACTTTACGCACATTTTTTCTTTCTCATATTTCTCATTCTTTTCTTTCTTTCATTCATTCATTTTTTTCCTCGTCATATATTCAGTCCATGACTTTCACAACGAAGTTTTGATTTTTATACCTTGAAAGTCATGAATATCACTGGATTTTTTTTCTTTCATCATTTTTTTAGAATATTCCCCTTTGAACTCTAAAACTGCACCGGACCTACCTCCTCCCCCATGCTTAGACGTTGCTCGTCCTCGAGCAAAGAGGCAAAAAATAAGGTAGGTACCGGAATATTTTTCCTTGGAGAGATACTTGAAATCGTCAACGTTGGCACCGTCTTGCGATCTTCCTTGAATTGATGATCCATTCTCAACGATAGGTTGTGGTCAAGGAGGTAATCACAAAAAAAATGATATTTGGTTTAAGGGTGGATATCCGGCGAAGTTTGTGAGATCTCCGATGCGGGGATACACAATGCACGGATAAAAGGCTAGCAAAAAGATAGATACGCAAAAATGGAATGACCAGCTTCTTAGTCTCGGGCCAGAGAAATCATGGACTGCAATAACGCACTCAAAAATAAATCTTGTACACTAAGGTTTATGCACTCAAATATATATAAGGCTTTGGATAGGTTGAGCAACACACAAGTGATATTTGTGACAAGGTTAGCAATATTTTTGAGCATAAAAGACATCTTTAATCTATTCATAACTTGAGAGCACATAAAACACTATGGGTCTTTATTTTAATCATAACCTCCGCTGAAAATTAAGCTAGCATTTAAATAAATTCAGATCTGTATTTTTAAGAGAGCACTAGCTTAAACATGCATAAATCAATTACAAAGATGAACAAAGCTGCAATTTTAATCATATATCATCATGGCACGAATTTTGTAACTTTTCCAATGATATAATCAAGGTGGTGTCTTTATTAATGGTGACATCAAGTTGAAATACAAACTGAAAATAAACAAACATGCTTGCTAAAATTTAAATAAAAACAGAAAATACTACGCAAACACACATAAGCAAAAGCTGAAAATTACAGAGAAAAAGAAAAGAAAAGAAAACTAAAGTTCCTAAATCTTCTAGTCCTCCGCCGGTGGTTGATGTTGATGATCTTGATAATAATACCCTTGCTCATAATATGATTGGACATTCCCTCCGACGAATTGATTTGGCTCCACAAGGTGAAGGCGTCCAAGTTCATAGGCAATATTTGCGTTGCCTTCACCAAGTTGAGCTGCGTTAGCTTGGATGGCTGCGATGTTTTGAGCATTTCTTGCAGCATACCCTCCAATTATGGCCATGCTTTGTTGTGGTTGGGGATGATGAGCGTAGGACCCCGCGAAGTTAGCGTTGGGCACAACATAATTTTGTGGGGGTACCGGTGCACCACCCCCCCATGCTTGCTCTTGTGGCCCTCCGTAATAACTTGGCGGAGGAGGGACCCCGCCGAACGGTTGCACATTGGGTTGTGCTCCACTCGCTTGTGCGGAGGATGTTCCCTCCTCTACGATTCTTCCTCTCTTATTCTTCCTTGCAGGGACAAGTAGTCCCTCTTCCAACCAATCTTCCCTCCCTTCGGTGAAAAGCCTAAGCCTCTCATTCGGAAGGGGTAGGTTCACTATGGCCAACCGATAACCTCCTCTCTCATCTCCACTAATGTATTTGCCTTGCCGCAAATATTCAATGCCGAGAGAGGTACCTCGCAAAAGGTGGTCGGGGTTTCTTGCGATCCCCGGCCGCAAGGAAAAGGCCAACATGGAGAGGTAACACCCCGAACCAATATTACCCGCCCCCGATGTTGCTTCACAACACCAACGGTTGATCATGAGGTAAGAGGGGTCTATTGGCTGCCTGGCAATTAAAGCCGAGTATAGCCAATTCAGCTCCGTGTCGGTCACCTTTGTTTCCTTCATCCTCCCCAATATCCTCTTGCACATCCAAGAGTGAAATATCCGGATAATGGGGTTGCGGATGCAATTGCGTTGTTGATGGGCTTCTCCGGAGATCATGTTCCAAAATCCCGCTAACATGCCGGGTGGCACGTCAACTTTCTCCGGAGCTCCCTTGTGGAATCCAAGCGGCTCCCTAGCGTGCTCGTAGGGAACCTCTTGTTGGACTCCCTCCAAACGGAATGACAAGCTTTGCACCCCATCATCATCAACGATGGGTGCAATAGTCATTAAAATTTCCAAGGCGAACCCCAAATGGGTGTCCACCGATACTCCGTTGGAGAACTGCACCCATCCGAGGTGCCCCAAAATATAGTATATGTCGGTGCAAAAACCCAAGGTGAAGAGTGCTTGGTCGTCGAACTCGACGTTGGGTACAAGCCTCTTCTCAAGATTAGAGAGCCTCTCCTCCTCCTCCGCCGACAAGATGATGAAGCCGTACGAAGAGTATGTCGGGGTGTAAGGAGGTGGCGCGGTTGAGCGAGTCGATCGTCGTGGTGGCGCGGGCTGCTCCTCCGTGTGCCCATGAGGTTCGGTGAACCTCATGGAAGTGCTTCTTGCAGCCCTCATCCCACCAAGGAGGAGAGCATCGTTCCTTCTCGGTGGTGCCGTATCCGTCTCCATGCTCCGGGGAGACTCGGAAACCGAGTGCCTTCTCGAAGACGTGGTTGATGACGGCTTGGATGACGACGAACTCTTCTTCTTGGAGAAGAGACCCGTGGTCTTCTTCCACATGGTTGCTGCACTCTTTTCTTCAACTGAAACTCCGGGTTGCAACCGGTAACTAGGCACTTAACTTTTTGCTTCGGATGTGGACTTTGAGTGGATTAAGGATGTGGATTTTTTTTCTTGAGCTATCAAGCTTGGGAAGGTTGGCTATGTCTACGGAGGTTTTGAGCACACAAACTTGAACACTCAAACAAAGGAAGGAGAGGGAAGCTTGCCTGCAGAAAACGGGAGTCGGGGGGCTCCTTATGTAGGTGAGGCCGGCCTCGGTGCTCCTCCCCGTCTCGTCTTTCTTCCAGCACGATCATTTCACCCTCCGCAACTTTCCCCGCCCGCGTGCTCCACGAGTTGCACCGCCCAAACGCTCTCGTCCACTATTGGTCCTTCCACTTGATGCTTCATGTTTTGGGTCATGTCCATGCTCCCTAGCTCCACTTGCTTCACATGCCACCATGAAATCCCTACAAAGTTGATGCTTGCTGCCCACCATGCTTGTCCTTCGCATGTGAAATTGGTGAAAGTTGATGAAAGGGAATCCAATGGTGCATGCATGATTACTAGATTGCCTCCATTAAGGTGTGTTTAAGGTTAAGCACTCCTCTAATTCGAAATTTAAAATATTTTTCAGAGCCATGCAAGAGCTCAAACATAATTTTAGAGAAGTTTTTAAACCATTAAAAACAAATGCAAGTCGAAAATATTTTTTTTACGTCGATTTCGGTCTCACCGGTATAGTTTGCCTTCATTGGTTGAGAGCAGACATTTTCCCGGCTTGATCATGGGGGCATAGGTTTAGGTTCTAATTTTGGCTAAATAAGAAAGATTTTGAATAAAACAAAATTAGAATAGGCTTAGAAAAATTCTAATCCTAGAGAAACCAAGGATATAGATTTTTAAAACCAACCAAAAGTTTTGATTTCTAGGTTCACGCGAGTTCTACCACGTGCTGAATTTTATTAACACTTAAACATAAATCGTGGCTCTACTCGTGTGGTTTTAGCATGAAAAATAAGTCAACCTCAGCACCATAATGAGGGTGAAAGGTTGAGTTAAGGTTCTGAAATTATTTGGTTGAGGGTTTCTCGAAAAGAAAAGAATCAAACAAGCACATAGGAGGGTTCATGCAAAGGGTTTATGATAAAGCAAACATTCAATCAAGAATTATGTCTCTAATATTGTTCAACCACTTCTAAGTCTAATGTCTTTGCGTAATAAAACTCAAAAACTAAATTATTAAAAAGACTCGAAAAACCTGGAATCGGGTTGTCCTCCCGGTAGCTTATTCTTGACTTGACGAAACGGGTTGCCTCCCGCCTAGCGCTTCGTTTATAGTCCATGGCTAGACTTCTTCACTTGATTTCTCCGGATCAACGCTCTTTGCGGGCGTTGCAATCTTGGGTACCCACTTTGGCTTAGTCAATTTTTTTTGGTCTTCACAGGCTGGCTTTGTCCTTGGTCTTGACGGATGCAACAACTTCCTTGTGGCTCGGCATCTCGAACTCCGGTCTTCGGTTGTGATCTTCATGGTGATCCTTCATCTCTCCCGAGTGAGCTTGAGTAGCCTTCGCCGTCTTGGGACCTTGGAGTTGTCTCGGATATTCTTCTTTGTCACCATCGGGCGCCCGGCAAGTTGTCCCACTTGCGTCTCTAGCATCTTCATCACGATGAACACTTCACACTCCTTGCATGTGGATCTTGCTTCGGCGGCCTTTAGGTGTTGAGCTTCTTTCTCCATCTCCATCTTCTCCATCCTCCTCTTAAGTGAACCGATATGCCACTCAAGGAATCCGACTCGTATGCATTCGGCTCTCGCAATCGTCATGCGGATAGTTGAGACTTTGATCTTGAACGGCCTCCCGGCGTCTTGAAGGTTTATGATAGGTAGATCAACGATGTCCGGGGTGCGCAGCGCTCCGGTGGTTGAGGTTGATCTTCCTTTGGACTTGGAGGTGGTGATTCCCTTGGAGATTTCGACGGTCCTTCGACTTCAACTTTTGAATCTAGGGTTTCCACCCCTTTAGCTTGTGTTGCATGTCACCTTTGCCTGTAAAGTTTTCCAGGATCATCCACAAAAAAAAGTTTGGGTTTCTTGGAGAGGTAGCCAACCATCTCCGGTTAGGGTTAGCAATAAGCAAAGTATGCAAAAAACTAGAAAACAAAACAAATCTATAAAGACTAGAGTTAGACAAACTAGATTAGATGTATTTTGAGGATGATCAAAATTTAGTAGATGCAAAAATAAAACAAAATCAGTACTGAAAATTACAAAAAAAAAGCGATAAAAAATCAAATCTTGATCACTTGTTCCCCGGCAACGGCGCCAGAAAAAGGGGCTTGTTGACGGTTAATAATTGTATCAAAGTTCGTTCGTGACTCGCAAGCGTACAAGTCTCCCGTCGTAGTCAAGGGACCCTTCTTCCCTCGAGTGGTGAACCCAAGGTATCGAATCCGTGGAACAAATGTGTGACGCAAGACTTAATCTATTAAAGCCAAGTAACTTCAATATTCGATAAAAGACCTAATGCATCTAAGTAAACGACACAAAACGAATCTAATCTACTAAAAACCGGAGAAAACAAAGTAAGATTGGGTAGATAAACCGATCTAGAGGGATCGGGGTAAGCCTTTTGTTGAAGTTCCAAGCAAGAGAAGAAGTAGCAAATCGAATCTTAATAGAAGCCTCTTTAAATCGTGGTTTCCCGTCCAAATCCGAAAACATCCGCCTTTCGAGACCCCCGTTCTGTCACAACGTATCCCTATTCATGCGGGGAGCTTAGGGCGAGTCAAGAGACAAGTCGAGATTCTTTCGGAAGATCCGGCGTGTACCTCTAGCCACCGCGGCTACAAGAACACCCTATGTAATCTATCGTGCGAATAGAATTGGAATAAGCAAAGCCGATAGAAAAACGAAATCTTCGAGGAAACACTTGATCGCTAAGAAAAGATTCAACTTGATAATTCAACTATGACAATGATACATACACAAGATCACCACCGGGATCCTTCCTTGATCTTGCTTCTAGCTCCGGGAACTCCGACGTGGTCTTCCATGCAAGGTTCCCACGTCGGCTAGGGAAACCCTAGTCAACTAGCTCGACCCTCTCCTCTCCGACATGGTGTCCCTCTCTTCTCTGCTCCTCGGCGGCCGAAGACGAAATCTTCTCCCTGTGGCTCTCGGTCAGGGGACTATAAATAGTCCGATTGGCGGCTAGGGCAAAGGAGAGCAAATTTGGGCCCAAAATGGGCCGGGGGCCGACCGGGCCGGGCCGGCCGGCACGGGCCCATTTAGGCCCGCCCCGTGGGCTCCTTTGCCCCACGTCGGTTTCCTTGCTTCCGGATGTTTCCCCCTTCGCATGTAGGTCCATGTCGTCGGTTTCTCTCCGAATTGGACTCAACTCCTTGTCTTGCAAGATTCGAAGCACTTTTTCGGTCGGGTCCCCGGAGTTCGTCGTCTTCTCGGATCAAGTCCCCGCTTCTTGGAGTTAATTTTGCTTCATTGCATGACTTGTTCAGGGGCTTCAAGGTCTTGTCATGAGGTGCTTGATGAACTTATCCCGAAAGTCTTGCATTCAACACTAAAACCCTGCATAAACATTAAACTCCAAAACCGACATGCACACGTGAACTTGTTATACCACGGGGGTTAGTACCAATGGATAAGGTATAAAACTCATGCCAACACCGAAGGTAAACTCATGGCTAGGTTGACGGATTTTCACCGTCAAAGCTGGCGGACCGCGGGCTGATTGAGGGGTGTGTCCTCGCCAACCTCCAACACCGGCGGGTCGCCCCCTTTGATGGAGAGGCCGCTCCACATCTTTGAGATGAGCGAGGTCGCGGTCCCCGTCGCGTTGGCAAGATCGCGACTGCTACGAGACCCCTTCCTGCGGGCGTTTGTAGCCACCCGGGCGCGGCGCGCCATCGACCTCAGGTCGGGACGTTGCGACGACGCGGCTCTGTGGGTGCTCGAGATGCTCCCCACCGGCCAACTGGTGAGCGGAGTTCTTGACTCCATTTCTAGCTTAGCTGGTTTTTCAAGTTGCCGACGCGTTTTAAGGCTTCGCCTGACCCCTGCAGATGGTGAGCGTGAGCGCTGCGAAGTCTGACCCGCCCACGCCCCGGTCCCGCGCGCTTGTGCGTGCGGCGCAATTGCGAGAGCGGGAGCGGGTGGTCCGCAGGAGGGAGCGTGATGCGCGGCACCAGGAGCGGAGGAGCGACGAGTTCCGGCTGCGCGAGCAGCAAGGACTCTCCTCGCCAGGGATGGAGGAGTACTCGTCATCGGACGAGGAGGAGGAGGAACAGGAGGAAGAAGTCAGGGAGCAAGTTCTCCCCGATAGTTGGGAGCCTGCACCCTCGTCACCGGAGCCGGCTCCGGTGGCAGGAGTACCATCGCCTGGGGCGGGCGCAGGCGCCCGCCACCGGCGCGCCGCCGACGAGGCGGTACGAGCCGCGGAGGTGCGCGCCACGGAGGCGTCCGTGCACGCGGTGGAGGCGTCCGTGCGCGAGGCCGGCCCGCGCGCGCGCGGAGATGGTTAGTGGCGCGGCGGCGGCCGCGCCGGCCGCGCCCACAACGTCGGCGGGGACCTCGAGGAAGAGAAAGCGCGCCTTCTCCTCCTTGAGGTAAGGAATTGTCTTTCGAGGGGTCGCGTGTCCGACGGGCGGGGACCTGATGGTTTGTTTCCATGTCCACAGGGCGGCGCCAACCGTGCCCCCCTCGCATCGGCCAAGGTGCTGAGGGCGAACGCGTCCGTCCCAACCAGGCGGCGCTCGTCGAGGGCGTCGTGGGCGGGCGGAGGCGCAGCCGGCGCCGGCGAGCGGGGGCTCACAAGGCGCGGCCGAGGCCTCGAGGCCACGGCCGGTGACATCGCCCACCGGCCGCAGCCGGCGGTCACGCCGGCCATGATGGAAGCGCAAAGAGCACCGGCCGCGGCGGAGGCGCGGCCGGAGGCGGAGGCACAGCCGGCGGCGCCGGGCCAGTGGCGCCGCCGGCGACGTCGGCTATGGAGAGCCGTTCGGCGCCCGCGGCCGCCGAGGCGCGGGCAGAGCCCGCAACCACGGAGGCGCGGCCGGAGGCCGCCGCGGCGGTGCGGCAGAGCCCGCTCTCGCCCGTAGCTCCCAAGCGACGGCGGTGGAGATCCCGGACGACGACGCCCCGCCGCCGGGGTGGGACCGGTGGGCAAGTCCGCCCACGCCGGCCCCCGCACCCCGTGCGGGGGCGCTCGTCGGGATGGTGGGACCGCCACATGGTGACCGGGGGCTAGAGGCACGGCGCCGAGGCTTCTTCTTCCCGCGCCGGCCCCCTGCCTCGGGCGAGGAGCGCGTCGACGAGCCGCCCCTCCACCCCCGCCGACGCCCGGTGAGGAGCGAAGAACCGTGGGAGGAGCTCCGCGATCACGGCGCCTCGCTCAACCGAGCGCTGAACGAGGCGCTGCGCATCCACGGCGGCCCGACATGGCGTGTTTTCCAGGTGAGATGCTGTTGCTTTTTTCTGCGATCTTGTCGCTTCCGTGCTTATTTCTCGCGGCGCAATGCTCATTGGTTCCCGTCTGTTGGTGGTAGGAGCTCGAGCACCGCACCCGCGACAAGTATGGCGCCCTCGACCAGATGAGCGCCGAGCTCCGCCAGCTCCGGGAGCAGCGCGACGCTCTTGACGCGCTCACCGAGGCGCTAAGGACCCCGGACAGCTGGTTGGCGTACCGGGCGGAGGCCCTACGCGACCAGCTCTTGGAGCTGGAGGGGCAGGCCACGGCGTGTCCCTCCGCTATCGAGCGGTTTCGCACAGCCCTCATCGACCGGGATGAGGTGCTGCAATAGGCAAGGAGGGACGCAGAGAGGGCGCACGCCGTGGCGACCGACTGGGAGGCGGAGGTGATCTCCCTCCGGACCCAGAACCAGGAAGTCCACGCGTGGCTCCTGGAGGCGCAGTCCCAGCAAAGCCGGGCCGAGGAGAGGGCGCGGGAGGCCGAGCAGAGGGCCAAGGAGGCCGAAGAATTGAAGGCCGCCCTCGCCGCCAAGGTCGCCGCTGTCGCCACAGCGGAGGAGCAACTCTGGCAGGAGCGTGCCGCCCGCCAGGAGGTCGAGGGTCAGCTCCAGTAGGAGCGGGCCACCCTCGGTGATGCCCGGTCGGCGCTTGAGCGGGAGCGCACCGCTCTCGAGAGGGCGCAAAAGTTGCTGGAGGAGCGGGATGCCGAGGTTTCGAGGCTCGACGGGGAGCTGATAGCCCTCAGCATTTCGAACGCGGATCAGCAGCGGTCCCTCGAGGAGCAGGGCGCCACAGTCGTCAGCTTGCAGCAGGCGGTCGAGGCCGAGCGCCGGGCTCTCGAGGTGGAGAAGAAGCAGCTTGAAGGTAAGTCGCCACTTTGTTTCTTGTTTTGTTGATCTTCCCCTCGGGGGTCCGTTCCCCTTTTGATTTCTTTTGCTCGCGTCGTCCAGGCCTACGCACCGCACTGGGGCATGCGACCAACCGGGCCGAGACGCTGCAGGCCGCCTACAACTCCTCCGAGTAGGAGTTGGTGGAGTTGCGCACTGCGACCCTCGAGGCCTGCTAGGCGGTCGAGGAGGGCGAGGTGCAGGCCGGAAGTTCGCTGGCCAGCCGTCTGCGCGCCCTCGGCGGGCATGTCTCTAGGCGCATGCGTCGCTCGCTCCACCTGGGCGTCCAAAAGGCCCTCGGCGTGGTGCGATCCCACTACGAGGTGAACCTCGAGGCCGTGGCGTCAGGCTACGTCGTCCCGGAAGGCGTCGAGGACGAGGCGGTGATGGAGCAAGCGGACGCACTTGCCGCTGATGCTGCTGAGGCGCTCACCGAGACCTTCGCGGAGTTCCTATTCCCGGACGCTGCTGACGCCAACGAGCCCCAGGCCTGAAGACCGCTGGGCACTAGGCCCATTTTTTGTTTAGATGTCAGTATCTGGGCCTTGTGGCCATGTAAATAAACAAGTAAAACTTGTGAAATGTCTAAGTGCTTGTAAATTTAAGTGATGTCTTTTATTTGTCATGCCTTTCTGTTTTTCCCTTTGCTCGTGCGAATTCGGGTTGTGAGATTCGATTTTGTGAGCGGTCCGCTGGGTCGGAGGAAAGAGAGAAGGGCCGTATCCTCGCGGAGCCGTAGGCTATCTCTGACTCGCGCGTCCTTCCCGCATGACCATCCACACCCTGCCTTGATTCGCTCGAGACTTCGGTCGAAACATACTTAGCACGCTTGCAAGTTAAATTTGCGAAAAAATGGGACCATTTTTTTGGGGGGATGCCCCCCGCAGTAGCCCCTGTCGGTGTTTTAGACCGGCAACCTACTAAGGGGAGTACCCGAAGTAGATGAATGTGGCCTCGCCGATATCGGTAACTCGAAGGAAGAGACATGCGACACACAATTTAGACAAGTTCGGGCCGCGAGGTGCGTAATACCCTACGTCCTGTATGCTGCGTAGCTCTGGATTGATTGGGCACGATTACAAGATGGTGTAATTGTGCGCCGTGAGATGAGATTGGATAAGATGCCTAGAGAAAGGTCCCTGCCTCGCCTTATATAGTCCGAGAGGCAGGGTTACAAGTCGGAGTAGGGAGAGAGTACTAGTCGAGTACATCTAGGAGTCTTCCATACAATGCGGAACATGTACAGCTTCCTAACCGAGTACTTCTCCTCCATAGTCCTTGTGCTCCACGCCATCAGGTGCCATGTAGCGCAAGCCGGGTAGTCCCAGGGGCCCATCGAGTAGTCGGTCCTGGTACCCACCGAGGTAGTGGGCCTAGGGAGGTCCATACGACAAGCCCCCGAGTACTTTGTAGTCGAGAAGGATAGCTTCAAGTAATCTTGACGGCCTTAACGAGTAGTCCTCAAGCGTCCCCGAGAACTACAAGTCAAAAGTCCTCAAGAGTAGTCGAAGCATCCCGAGGCTGGAATGTACTCCAGCTGATGTTTGAGCAATCCTGAAGTCTTCTCAAGTAGTCCCAAGCGTCCTCGAGCGCTGCCCTCGAAGGTCTTCAACAAAGCCCATGTTGTCTTGAAGCCGAAGCTGATATGGAAGTGCGATTGCAAAATCGCACTCCATATGGAGTAGCCCCCGAGCCTTAGGTTGAGTCGTAGGCTCTGGCTGAGGGTCCATCTGAAGTCTTGGCAAGAATATCCCGAAAAATCCGGAGAGAAAAAACCGAAGGACACGTGGCACGGAGCCCCCGAGCCTTGAGTCGAGTACTTCCTCTCGAATTGAAGGGTCATCTTGTAGAATGTGTCCTGAGATGGTCCTGAGTCTTGTCGCTTCCCAGGTAGTCGAGTAGAAGTAGCCGAGCCCCCGAGGTGAGGCGCGTCGACTAGTAGAATACGAAGAGTCACGCGCGACCGCTGAGTCAGCCGAGCGCGAACTTATCCATCCGGCCGTTGGAGGGCCGTTTTGACTTATAAATAGAAGCCAAAACCCTTAGGGTTTTCCACCCATCGCTGCTGTAGTCATTTCGAATAGATCTTGGCTAGATTCACCTCCAGCGCACACCGCCGCCGCTGTAGATCTAAGCGCGCCGCCACCCAGAGCTGCCAGAGTAGCCCCGAGCGAATGCGCGTGAAGACGCCGTGCACTTGGAGAATGAAGCCGTCACCGTCCAAGTCCGCGAAGACCACCGGGAAGAAGAGGGGCCGTGACGAGGCCGCCGTGGCTGCCGCTGGAGCAGCACCGCCGATGTCTCCACCGCGGCCAGATCCGAGCCGCGAGTGGAAAAGTTAAAGATGAAGACCGAAGATTTGCTGGCCCTCCTCAACAGCGGATTCATCCGTGAGAAGGAAATGGACAGTTGGAGGGCCGCCGCCGGGGACCCGTACCCCATGGAGAAAAGTGAAGATGAGATCCCGATGTTCGCGCACTTCGCAGAGCGCGGACTCGCACTACTAGCAAGTGACTTCTTCAAAGGCCTCCTGGGGTACTACGACGTCGAGTACCTCAACCTCAACCCCAATGGTATTTTCCATACAGTTGTCTTCGTCCACTTCTGTGAAGCGTTCCTGGGGATCAAGCCCCACTGGATCTTGTTCCGGAAGTTCTTCCGGGTGAAGCCACAGCCGAGCGCCAACAACCCGCGAGTAGTCGGTGGAGTAGGCATCCAGATGCAGGAGGACGCCGCCGAGCAGTACCTCTCGTACAAGCTTATCGACTCCAACCAAGGCTGGAAGGCGAATTGGTTCTACGTCACGAACCACCACCCCGGGTTGCCGAAGCCGAGCGGGAAACAGCCCAGACACCGCGCCTGGTGGAACACGGAGCCCACGATGCAGGAGGGGATCCAGCTCCCTGAGCTGTTGGCGCACATCAAGGTGCTGAGAGAAGCCGGGCTGAGGCCCGAGCACGTGGCCTTCAGCTTCATGAAGCGTAGGGTGCAGCCACTGATGGCCCGCGACACCCTGGGCTTCGAGTACACCGGCGACAACGACACGTCGCGGATGCCTGGAGGCAAAGTCGACGACGACGACATCATCGATAGGCAGACGCGCATCTTCAAGGGCATGCCACCGTACACAGCGTGCCCTATCCCGGAGTACTCCGCCACGCGCCCGCCAAAGGAGGTAAGTAGCCGTACCCCCCAGTCGAGTAGTCATTGCTTGTGAGTAGTCGCGCTGATGTCTTGTGTCTTGCAGGACGACTTGAAGAAGTTCGTCTCCGAGCCGCGGCCGCCCCCCCCCTCGGAGAAGTCGAGATCCCGGAGGAGGGAAAGACCAAGGCCAAGGAGCGGCGGGAGGTCGGCGAAGGAGATGACACCATCATCGTGGAGGACACGTCTGACGAGGAGGACGACGAGGAGACACTACAGGACCGCTTCCAGTTGCGGTCGAGGTTTAGCCGCCCCAGCCTACCTCACGTGCCCCTCGTGCAAGATCCGCCGGCTAGCCTGGAGGCTAGTCTGGCTGCGCCGCCACGGAAGCCGCGCAACCCCGCCCGCAAGCGGGTGACGAAGAAGTTGAAGGTCTCTGAGACCATGCCCCAAGAGGTAGGACGTCTTGACTAGTGTAGTCGAGTACTAGTCTCTCGAGTTCATTTACTGATGACTGAGCTTCCTTGCTTGCAGGAGGTGCCACCGACGGAGCCCGCTGATCAGGGCGACGAAGGTGAGTGGGACATAGTGGGGGAGCCCGCTGGGAGTCGTAGCCCAGCCCCCACTATTGAAGAGCTATTGGCGCAGCTGGAGCGCCAACCCCCTGCTCATCAAGAGAACACGGAATCCGCAGCAGCTGCTGCAGAAGGAGTGGTGGCCGCCGAAGCGCAGGAGAGCGCTGCACCGGCTACCGTTGCTGCAGAAGAGGCAGTGGCCACGGAGGCGCAAGAAGAAGCGCCCGCCGAAGGTGGACTGGTAGACATTGCCAGCATCCTCGGCGCCCCGACCGTGACGATAGTCCGATCAAGCTTGTAAGTGCTGAGCCTTCCCGAGTAGTACTTGTAGTAGTCGAGCTTGATTGACAACCAATAGTGTACTTCTGCAGGAAATCAATAGATCTGTCTTGGGAGGGGGATGAGCCCTCTACGGCGGTGGCGGACAAGGAAGCCGTGCCGCCCACCGAGGAGTCCACTCCTGCCCCTCAGGCGGAGTCCGAAGTGCTGGCTGCTGAAGCTGCATTGCCCGAGGCCAGCGTGGTCGAAGGTAAGTACTCTGCTGAGGCTTTAGTATTCCCCATAGAGTAGTCTTAGTCGCTAATGCACTTGTCTTCTTCTTGACAGGCGCCGAGGCCAAAGGGAGCGACATCCCGGCGGCGGTGCCCATGCAGAACTTGACACCACAAGTGCCGAAGGCTGCTGAAGGAGCCCCCGAGCCGATGGAGGAGGCCGCCGAGGAGGCCACCGTGGCGACCGGAGGAGAGGAGGCCACCGTGCCGCCAGAGGTTGCTCTGGAGGTGGTTGTCTGCTCCCCAGAGATCCAGGACGCAGAGCCCATCCGCTCTGCGCCGATGACTGAAGCCGCCGCGAGTAGTCGTGGCGGGGTGGAGTTGCTGGCAGACGACCTGGTCGACCCGGCGACGGTGGCCAGGCACCTAGAGGCGGTCCGCCAGGCTGAACAATGGATGAAGGTAAGTAGTCTTAACTCCTGAGCAGTCAATCCTCTGTTGTTGAGTACTCATTTGACATGTGTTTTCTGCGCAGGACGTCGTGGAGAGGTCCCGCGAGAAGTCCAACATGCTGCAAGGCTTCGGCGACGCGGTGCTCCGGGCTGAAGCGCTGGAAGATCAACTCTTGAAGTCGTGGAAGCACGAGGCCGCCATGCAGTCCAAGCTGGACGCCGCCTTTGCCAAATATCACAATGACATCCAGGAGATGCAGGCAAAGAGCGACGACTTGGTGCGGAAGAACAAGACACTCCGCAACAAGAACAAAGGTACACCGCTTGACTTGTTGAGTAGTTGTTGGAGGTCGAGAGGTAGTCTAACCCGCTGCGCCTTGTTGTTTTGCAGAGCTTGAGACCCGGGTGGAGCAGTTGAGGACCTCAGAGACAGATATGAAGAACCTCTTCTACCGGGAGCAGGAGGCCCGCCAGGTACTCGAGCTTGACTATAAGGAACTTGCCTTCGAGTGCGACAAGCACATGGAGCTTAGCATTGCTCCCGATCGTGATCTCGTCAACTGCTACAAATCGTTGCAGAAGCTGAACGAAGACTGCGAGGCGCTACGGGCCCAGCTGAAGGAACTTGAAGAAGCCGCGCTTCCGATTGCAAGGCTCTTGGTGCCTCATCCTGGCGGCCCCAAGATAGCACCGCTTGTGGATCGCCTCAAGGAAGCCCCCAGCCGGCTGGCGACGTATGTGAAGCATCTGGCGGGGTCGATCCCGAACTAGGTGCTGGCCTTCATGAAGTTTTACTTCCCGAAGGCGCCCGTGGAAGTAGTCGCTGGCGGGGTAGCCGCCAACTGTACAGATGAGCAGTATGCGGAGCTGCTGGAGTAGATGGCGCCCATTGCGGAGCAAGTCGCCGAAAAGCTTAACCTCCAGTAGTCCTGTAATAGTTAGCTCATAGCAGTATGTGTACAAAAACATTTGTAATGTAATTGTTCAAGTATTAATGAAAGAAAAGGTTCATCAATGAGTACTCGTAGTCGCGATCTTAGAGTGCGGAGCCCCATCGTGGAGTTGATGCGAGTAGTCGTACTCGGCGGTAGTCCCGTTGAGGGAAGTAGGCAGTAAAGAAGTTGATGATCGATCAACTTTATTACTGAAGAAGTACACCTGGATGGCCAGGGTCGTAGTTACAGAGTAGTCGCCTGGACCCGGAGGCCACTTACAGCTACGTGGTGCTAGGGCGAGTAGCCTCTTATAGTAGTAGATCCGTAAGTAGCCGTGTAGGCTGGATCTTGGAGTACATGGTCTCTTAGTAGACCGCTGCTAGAGTCCTTTGTCGCTCGTTGCAGCCCAGGATCCGTAGGTAGCCGCGCGGGCTGGATCCTGGAGAAGGGTAGTCTGGAGACTGGAGTCAGGACCCGGAGGCCGCTTACGGCAGAGGGGTGTTGATGTAGTCGTGTAGACTTGAACCCCGGAGTAGTCGTGTAGACTAGGAGTAGAACCGACAGGGCTGGTCGACGTTCCATGAGTTGTTGATGTCTTCGCCTTCAAGTGTCTGGAGGCGGTAGGAGCCCGGCCCGGTCACCTTTGCCACGGTGAAGGGACCTTCCCAGGGGGAGCTGAGCTTGTGTAGTCCTTCCGTGTTCTGGATACGACGGAGGACAAGGTCACCAATGTTGAAGGAGCGTTCCTAGATGTTGCGTTCATGGTAGCGTCGGATACCCTCCAGGTAACTTGCTGATTGGACGAGGGCAGCGCAGCGAGCTTCTTCGAGGCTATCGATGTCGACTCGTCTGCTGTCTTCAGAGACGCCTTCATCGTAGTGCTCCACTGCTGGTGAGTTCCATATGACATCAGTAGGGAGGATTGCTTCGGAGCCGTACACCAGGAAGTAAGGGGATTGCCCCGTTGGCTTGGAGGGCTGAGTACGTAGCCCCCAGAGTGCATTGGGTAGTTCCTTGATCCACTTGCCTCCTTTGGTGTTAGCAGCGTCGTGTAGCCGCTTCTTGAGAGCGTCGAGCACCATCCCGTTGGCGTGCTCGACTTGTCCGTTGGCCCGAGGATGGGCAACTGAGACGTATCGGACGTCGATCCCGCTGTTTTCGCAGTACTCCCAGCTTTGGTGGTTGTTGAAGTTGGAGCCCAGATTTGTGATGATGCGGTGGGGTAGTCCGTAGCGATGCACGAGGTCATCCAGGAAGTCGAGTACTCTGTCAGCCTTGGGGCATGTGACCGACTTGACCTCGATCCACTTGGTGAACTTGTCGATGGCCACCAATACTCTGTTGAAACCACCTGGCGCAGTTGGCAGTGGCCCAATCATGTCGAGCCCCCAGCAGGCGAAGGGCCAGGTTGGCGGTATGGTGACTAGCTTGTAGGCTGGTACATGTTGTTGCTTGGTGAAGTACTGGCATCCTTGGCACCTTTTAACGAGTTCTTCAGCATCGCCCAGAGCTGTGGGCCAGTAGAAAGCTCGCCGAAAGGCCTTGCTGACCAGCGTTCGGGAAGACGCGTGGTTGCCGCAGACATCCTTGTGGATCTCCTCCAAGATGTCCTTGCCTTCTTGCCGAGGGACGCACTTCATGAGTACTCCAGAAGATGCGCCCCGCTTGTAAAGCTTGTCTCCGACGAGGACGTATGACTTGGCGCGACGGATGAGTTGCTCGGCTGAGTTCTTGTCCGAGGGAACCTTCTGCTCGCTAGGGTAGTCATGAAGGGTTGCCTCCAGTCCACGTCGATCATCATGACCTCATGTCCAGCCGGTGGGTGCGCTGGGACAGTGGTCGGTGGCGCCGGCTCCGGGATGGATGGCGCGTGAAGCTCATGAACGAAGACACCCGCTGGTACTTGAGCGCGGGTAGATCCAAGCTTCGACAGGACGTCCGCTGCAATGTTGTTGTCGCGGACGATGTGGTGGAACTCGAGACCGTAGAACTTGCTCTCGAGCTTGTGGACTTCTAGGCAGTAGGCGTCCATGTTCTCCTTGTTGCGGTCCCAGGACTTGTTGACTTGGTTGATGACCACTGCGGAGTCACCGTAGACTAGTAGCCGCTTGATGCCCAGTGAAGCCGCGAGGCGGAGCCCGTGTAGGAGAGATTCGTACTCGGCTTCGTTGTTTGAGACCTTACAAAAGATCCGCAGGACGTACTTGAGTTGTTCGCCCGATGGAAACATCAGGAGTACCCCTCCACCTGCGCCCTCGAGGTTGAGTGAGCCGTCGAAGTACATCACCCAGTGCTCTGGTCGCACGGTTGGAGTGGGTAGCTGGTTCTCCCGCCACTCCGCCATGAAGTCGACTAGCACCTGCGAATTAATGGCTGTGCGTGGCTTGAAGTCGATGGTGAGGGCGCCGAGCTCAACTGCCCACTTGGAGATTCTTCCAGTGGTATCTTGGATCCGCAGGATGTCGCCGAGTGGGTAGTCGGTGACGACGGAGATCGAGTACTCCTGGAAGTAGTGTCGTAGCTTCCTCGAGGTGATGAGTACTGCGTACAGAAGCTTCTGCACAGGCTGATAGCGTGCCTTGGACTCTGATAGGACCTCGCTGACGAAGTAGATAGGGCGCTGGACTGGGTAGGCGTGGTCGTCTTCCTGCCGCTCGACGATGATGGCAGTACTGACCACGTGAGTAGTCGCAGTGAGGTAGAGCAGTAGCTGCTCGCCTTTGCGAGGAGCCGTGAGGACCGGCGGCTTCGATAGGAAGTCCTTGAGCTGGGCAAGGGCTTGATCCGCCTCTGGAGTCCACACGAACTTCTCTTGGTGCTTGAGTAGTTTGAAGAAGGGGAGCCCCCGTTCTCCAAGCTTCAAGATGAATCTGTTCAATGCCGCCATGCACCCGGTCAGCTTCTGGACGTCTTTGATGCACGTGGGAGCTTTCATGCTGGTGATGGCGGAGATCTTCTCGGGGTTGGCTTCGATGCCGCGTTGGCTGATGATGAAGCCGAAGTTGTTTGCCCGAAGGTACGACGAAGACGCACTTGTTCGGGTTGAGCTTCCAGCGGTACTCGCGCAAGGATGCGAAAGTCTCTTCAAGGTCGTCGATGAGGGTACTGGAGTTTCTGGTCTTGACGACCACGTCATCCACATAGGCTTCGACGTTCTTGTTGAGTTGCCTCTTGAAGCAGGCCTGGATAGCTCGTTGGTAGGTGGCGCCGGTGTTCTTCAACCCGAAGGACATGGTCGTGTAGCAGTACGCGCCAAACGGGGTGATGAACGCGGTCTTCTCCTGGTCTTCTTCCTCGATCGCGATCTGGTGGTACTTGGAGTAGCAGTCGAGGAAGCAGGGCAGGTCGCAGCCCGTCGTGGAGTCGATGACTTGATCAATCCGCGGCAACCCGAAGGGGTCCTTGGGGCAGTGCTTGTGAGGTCAGTGTAGTCGACGCACATCCTCCACTCGTTCGAGTTCTTCTTGCGGATGAGGACGGGGTTGGCAAGCCACTCAGGATGGAAGACTTCTCTAATGAAGCCAGCCGCGAGTAGTTTGGCGAGTTCCTTCTTGATGGCATCCCGTCTGTCGTCGGCGAAATGTCGGAGGTGTTGTCGCTTGGGGGTGGCCTTAGGATCGACGTTAAGGCAGTGCTCGATCAACTCCCTGGGCACTCCTGGCATGTCCGCTGGCTTCCACGCGAAGATGTCGCGGTTAACCCGGAGGAAGTTGATGAGCGTGTCTTCCTATTTGGGGTCGAGGCCGGCCCCGATGGTGGTGGTCTTGCTGGAGTCGCCTGTTCCGAGGTCGATTGTCTTGACTAGAACCTCCTCAGCTGGTTGAGGCTTGTTGGCGCTATCAGACTTCTCCGGGATGTCGAGTTCACTTGTAGCAAGCTTCTTCGATGCAACGTAGACCTCCATCATAGCGTTGGGTACTTGATTCGTAGAGGTGATCTCCATGGCTTCTGTGTCGCAGTCATGGGAGATCCTCAAGTCCCCTTGGAGAGAGAGTGCACCCGCTGGGCTTGGCATCTTGAGTACAAAGTAGGTGTAGTGGGGCACCGCCATGAATTTGGCGATGGCCAATCTGCCGAGGATGGCATGGTAGGAAGTCTCGAAGTCCGCGACCTCGAACTTGATGTATTCGGTACGGTAGTTGTCCCGAGATTCCCCGAAGGTAACTGGCAGGACCACTGAGCCCAGTGGGATAGCCGCGTTACCGGGGACGATGCCGTAGAAGGGCGTGTTGCTCTTGGTGAGCATGTGGGTGATGTCGAGCTTCATCTTCTTCAAGGTCTTGGTGAAAAGGACGTTGAGCCCGCTCCCACCGTCGATGAGGACCTTGTTAAGCTTGGAGCCCGCGACCACAAGCTTCAGGACGAGGGGGAACCGTCCTGGTTCGGA
The DNA here is from genome assembly GCA_947561735.1 of Cenchrus americanus. Classification (NCBI taxonomy): domain Eukaryota; kingdom Viridiplantae; phylum Streptophyta; class Magnoliopsida; order Poales; family Poaceae; genus Cenchrus; species Cenchrus americanus. The sequence continues at coordinate 256,863,701 of OX387241.1, forward strand.
GAAGCTGGTCCATTGATCCGCGCGGGAGAAGGTGATGGGTACCTCTGACCACCTGAGTGGGGTCGGGACCACTGGTTCAATGCTCATGACGTCTCGACGGGTAGCCTTTTGCTCCCGCCTGCTGGGTAGTCCGCCAAAGAGGACGTTGATGGTCTTGTCGGGTTCCTGGAAGTCGTTGTTATCTCCGTCGTTCTTCTTCTTGCCCTTTTTGTCGTGAGGGTGTGGCAGCTCTGGAGTACCCTTGAGTGCATGCCTGAGCTGATAGCACTGCTCGGTGGTGTGGTTGTCGTTCAGATGCCACGGGCACTTTTCTTTCAGCAAGTCTTTGAAGCCGTCGGAGTTCTTCTTCGAGTTCTCCTTCGCAGGGCGCTGGATAGCCGCGACAGTGTTGTCTGGCTTGCGCTTGCGGTTGGGACCCAAGTAGTAGTTGTTGTTGTTGTTGCGACCGCCTTGGTTCCCGTTGTTGCTGCTGCCGCCACCCGCGTTCTGCTTGTTCTTTCCACGGATGGCGTCGTATTTGGCGTTGGCCTTGTCTTCTTCATCCGCCCAGGATGTGATCATGTCCTTGAGGTGGGGGATGGACTTGGGGCGGCGACGACCGAAGTCTTCAAAGGTGCGGCGGTGGTAGAGGCCGTCTTGGAAGAGGTCAATGACCTCCTTGTCGGTGACGTCGACCACGGTAGCGCACTTGTCGAAGAAGCGGCGCATGTACTTGCTGAGGGTCTCGCCTTGTTCCTTCTTGACCATGGCCAGGTCCATGCGAGTACCCGATCGGCCCATGGCACCCGCGAAGTTGCTGGTGAACCGCTCCTTCGACTCGGTCCCACTTGTCGATCGAGTGCTTGTCCGGGGCCGACTCGAGCCATGTGAGTGGGGCTTGGTCCGGGTTTGCCGCCAGCGTTCTCGATGGAGAGGGCGTAGCACCTGAGCCACTGGATGGGGTCCAGCTTTGTGTCGTACTTGGTGATCCCCAAAGGCTTGAACCTGTCGGGGAGGAGCAAGTTGCGAAGTCGAGGTGAGAAGGCGGGGAAGCCGTTGTTGTCACCTGCAATGGTTGACTTCTTCCGTCGTAACTCCTCAATCTTCTGGCGGGCGTCGTACCCGCCCTGTGAGGCACCAGAGGCGTGGCTGTTCGCGTGGCCTCGGCCGCCGCGACTACCGCCGCCGCCGCCCCCCTCCCGTTGGCTCCATGGTTGGAGCTGCCATCGTCGCTGCCGCCGCCGTCAGGGTCGTGGCCATCGCCGCCTGCGGCAGGAGCACGGTGGGGGACGACCTCGCGGTTGCTGTTGCCACCCTGTGGAGGTCCGTCGGCGTTTGAGCGAGTATGGTTGGGCTGAGCTGGGAGCTCAGCTCGAGTATGGTTGGGACTGTGGTTGGCGCTGCAACTTGTAGCTTCGTTGTCGCGGTGCCTAGCGGGAGGAGGCTGGTTGACCCTGTTGTCGACCCGCATGAAGTAGGCGTCTTCAGCGAGCTTGGCGATGACCTCCCCGGCGTGAATTCCCTGGGCCTGGCGTGCGATCGCTGTGATCGACATGAGGCATTACTCAGGGGTAGTGTGTACTCTACTCTCGACCGCCTCGAGAGCTTCCGTGAGGTTGCGGATGGGGAGGTTGTCTCGGAGACACCGGCACCGTTCGCTGCGCTTCCTGTTACGCTCGCGTCGAGCGTCTCTGTCGGCGGGGGTCTCGTTTGCCGGTGCATCGGCGAGACGCCTCGTCGGGAGGAGATGTCTTCAAGGTACTTGTCTTGAGCCGTCCCTGAAGGTCCTGGGGTGTCGCCGGCAGCCATGAAGACTTGGCGATCAGGGGTGCCAAGGCTGGACTCAGAAACCTCCACCTCAGTTGGGGTGTTCGAGTCAGCTCGGGCAAGTGGTGTTCCCTCCTGGAACGGGAGCGAGTCGATGTAGGTGACGTATAACTAGCCGGCGTGGATGTTATAACTAGCCCAGAAGCCGGCCCTGATAAGGGATGCTCAGGAGAGGAGGCGTGGCCTCCAAGTCCCAAGCGGAGTGATTGAGGCGAGTGCCAATATTGTGGAATGACGGGGAGCGTGTGTGTGTGTTCTCCGTCTGTGATGTCTCTCGCGGCGAGGGGGATAACCTTCCTTTTATAGACCAAGGAGAGGGTGAATTACAAGCATGCGCACTGTTTAGCTACATGTGGAGGTATGGCGTGCAGCGCCACGGAGTTGGCGGTCGTCCTGGCGGTCCTTGCCCCGATCTTGTCGTCGTGGCGCATTCCGTACTTGAACAGGGGCAGCTTCGAGGGTGAAGGCGTAGTGGTTGGCCGGGGCGTCTTCAGACGGGCTCGAGGAAGCCGTTGACGGTGATCCGTACGGGGTACAGCGGCAGGCGTGGCGGTGTCCCGTCCCCGCATGCTCAACAGCATCGGAGTTGTTGTAGCAGTGCCCCGCGTGGTGCTGCAGTAGCGGGGACGGCCGCACAGGACTAACAGTGGAGGGGATGGCGCTCCCGCTGTCCTGACGTCATGGTTTGACCCTGCAGATTCACGAGGGAAGGGTTCGAGGGTGCAGCTGGCCACCCTTCGAGGGCGCGGCGCATTAGCCGTACGGGAGTGGGCAGCACAGTGTCACGGGGTTGACACTAGCCATACCGCACAGTTCCCTGCAGTGGCGGGGATGGGTTTCCCCTAGGGAGTTGGCGGAACAGCGCCGGGGCGTGATTCCCAGGCGCGTGATGGCGCGGCTCTGCTGTGTCAGAGCATTAAATGCCCATACCCGCGTGCGGGAGCAGACGCGCTTGTGAGGGGGCCTCGAGCGAGGCGGAGGTGAGCCCTCGAGCGAGGCGGAACCCGCTCGAGGGAGGTGCTGGCCCTCGAGCGAGGCGGAACCCGCTCGAGGGAGGCGTGAGCCCTCGAGCGAGGCGGAACCCACTCGAGGGAGGCGTGAGTCCTCGAGCGAGGCGGAACCCGCTCGAGGGAGGCGTGAGCCCTCGAGCGAGGCGAAACCTGCTCGAGGGGGCCTTTGACTGGGCCACTCCGGTGGGCCGTGGGGGCCACCGCAGCGTGGGCCGTGCCCTATGTGCGTGTTTGAGTAAGAGATGTGTTTCACTTTCGTTTTTTGCAGGTTTTAAGCAGGATTCCCCCGGTTTTTTAGGGGACCTCAGGGCTGTCCCCGACAATGCTTTCCTTGCTTGTCTCAACGCCGATCATGGACGTTCTGAGTGGCCTTGCCGACCTCAGAGCAACCCTAGGCGCACCACCTCCGACGGGGTCCCTTCCGATGCGGCGTTCTTAGGTTTTCCCCATGCCTCTGCGTACACCGGTCAGACCGGTGCCTCGACCGGTCAGACCGGTCTGGGCAGGAGCTCGGCAAGTTCAGCATTTCGACATTCCGCACGATCTAGCGCTCCTTTGTGTTGATCAAAAAAGCGTCAACATACTTCTTCAATGAGATTAATTTAATTCTTTGTGCTGTGGTACAGACCATTAAAGCAAAAGATGTCTTCATTACTCCGTTGCTGATCTATAGAACAGAGGCATAATGCTTTTGCTGTGATTACCTTTCCAATTAGCGTACTCTTCTTGCTCACCCGGGTAGATCAATCAGGTACCTATGATACAGAAAAGAGACATGTATTGTGTTATTGTGGATCAATCTTCTTTCTAATTATTGTGTTATTTATTGCTTTTCTCGGTCGTTCTATATATATTGTCTAGCTCCATGGCCATAGTATGTTTGCGCATATGGTTAACTATATTATGTTTATTCCTCCCTTCATGGTAATAGTGCTTGAGGCATAAGAGCATCTCCAGTAGTTTGGCAAAAGACTTGGCAATTTTTGGCAACTTGGGAAAACTAGCCTCCAACAATAAATATACGTGTGTGGCTTGCGCTCGACATCGTGGTTTCTAGACAAATGGGAGGGTGAAAAAGAAATAAATAACAAAGAAGATTTCATGATGTAAGTTTTCAAGAGGTGGAAGGGAATACACATAAGTGTTTTTCCTCTCAGATTTCTGATGTAAGTTAGATATGAGTTTGGCAAGTGAATAATGCCAAACTGTTGGAGATTAGGTCTTTTGCTATTTGACATATCTTTTTAGAAGTTGGCAAAATATAAGACTTGCCGAGTAAAATTTAGCAAACTCTGAAGACAATTTTAAGGTAATACGGAGTAGTGTTTGAAAAAATTCTGATGCTTGCGCTGTTGGTAGTTGTGATATCAACAAAGAGATTGAGCAGTGTCACCTTAAAAGAAACTCCATGGAAAATGTTTCTTTATTTCACTTTTTATGATAGAGTTCTTGTCTGATACCTACATGCTACAAACCGTCTATTTCTATAAATTTTACTATTTTGTGATTGTATTTTTCATAGTAGTTATTTTGGATCTTTGGATTAATTTGCACCGTCGGATCTTCATAAAATCTAATGATATATATTCTTCTCTTTTTTGGAATTGTCGGTGCGGAAAGTTGTCCCGACACTAACTAGTAAGAGCGTTGAGATCTATCTCTCGATGGCTGGTGCTAAGAAACACAATGACACGGGTTTATCTTGGTTCCGACCGTGGGCCGTACGTTCAGCAGGGGTGCGCTCGGGGCGCTGTATTGCGGTGCACCGTGGTGCTTGTAGAGGAGAGCTACAAGCAAGGCGGGAGAGGAGGAGAAGCCTCCAGGTCCCTGAGGATTGATTGAGGCAAAGTGCTAATATCGTGGGTGAAGGCGGAATCGTGCCAGTGAGCCGCTATCCACCCCCCGGTCGAGGGACGGCCTCCTCCTTTTATAGGCCAAGGAGAGGCAGTTTACAGTCATGCCACATGGCTCTTAAGCACTACATATTGTGGCATGGTGCACAGTGTCATGGAGTCGACGGCTGTCCTGGCGAATCTTGCTTCTGGCGGGCGTCGTGGTGAGTTCTGTGCCTGTCCAGGAGCGGCTTCGAGGGTAGTGACGTGGGAGCTTCTCGTTTGGTCTCCGTCCGTACAATGACCTGAGGGTTGGGCTGACGGAGGACCGGAGGCTGCACAGCGGCGAGCGTGGTAGTGTCCCGTCGTCCTGGGCTCCCACAGTGCCAGGGATGATGCTGTAGTGCCTGGGATGGCGGCATAGCGGTGGGGATGGCCGCACAAGGTTGGAAGTGACAGAGGAGACACGCTCCGCTGGTCTGATGTCACGACACCGTCCTGGGCGGGCGCGGGTCAGATGGTCATACCCCTTTCGAGGGTTCCACCGTCCTCTTTCGAGGGGTGCGACATGGAGGCGGTGCGGGAGTGGGAGGCATAGTGTCGTGGAGTTGACACCGACCTTCCCGCACAGCTCTCGCACATCGTCGTGGATGGCCGCACAACGCGGGTTGGTGGAACAACGCTGGGATATGATTCCCAAGCGGTGTTAGAGGGCCGGTGTGGCGGGGATTCGCCTTTGACCCGAGAGCCCGCGGCGTGCCAGGGCATTTAATGCTCTAGTCGGGGGAGTAGGTGCGGCATCGTGGGTCTAAGGCAGCCACGAGCAAGGTGGAGACTCGCCCGAGGGGGCGTCAGGCCCTCAAGCGAGGCGGAGACTCGCCCGAGGGTGCGTCAGGCCCTCAAGCGTGGCGGAGACTCCGTGGCGCGGCGCCCGGTCCTTGAGCGGGACGGAGACTCACTCGAGGGGTACCGCGGCCGACCATTCGGTGGGCCGTTGAGACTTTTTGGGCCGTGGGCCCTTCTTTGTTCCGGGCCGCGGCCACGTGGAGCGTGTTTTGTGATTCGCGGGTTTGTTTGTTTGCATTTTATTATTTTTTGAAAGGGGTGTTTTCTCCGGTCATTAGGGGACCCTTATGGCTGTCCCCGACAGTGGCCCCCGAGCCTCTGCAGTGGTATCCGTTAGGGACCTGCAGAGGTTGGTGCTTGCTTATGGGACTTTCTTCCCTCCTGTTTGCTGGGCTGTTCCGTGGGGGCGCGCTAGCGCTCCCGTGGGTGTAGCCCCCGAAGCCTTGGATGAGCGTGAATGCTCCTGCAAGGTTCAGCGTCTTGTCAGTGTGTGAGGTGTTAATTTTAGCCGGCCTCGGTAGTGTTTCAGCCGGCCTCGATGGTGCCATGTGCACGTATTGGCATTCGTTTGCGTTCGGTGCATGTCCAGGAGGTGAAGCCGTGCGTCGAGCCCCTGAGCCTGGGCCCACTCGAGGCGATCGGTGCGAGCTCTCCGGCTTGTTTGTGTGCCCCCTTCGCCGCCCCTTTCGCAGGGCGGAGGGGTGAGGTGTCCACGACTCCCATCGAGTGGGTCGCGAATCGTGGATCCCTCATTGAGCTCCCATGGTCCTGGTCGACGGTGACGCTGTTCGTGCTGAACGAACTAGTGAATGGCGGGCTGCTGGCACCGGTCGGTGACGGGATGTACCCGGCGTGGATGGTCCCACCAAAGTCGGACAGGGAGCCCAACCCGCCGCACGGCTACGTCGTCAGCTTCGTCCGGCTGCACGAACGCGGCTTCACCGCCCCGGCGAGCCACTTCATGCTGGGCTTGTCCTACAACTACGGGGTGGAGCTCCACAACTTTGCCCCCAATGCCATATTGCAGGTGGCTTGCTTCATCGCCGTCTATGAAGGATTCCTAGGGATCCCGATGAACTGGGATCTCTGGGTTCACCTCTTCCACGCGGAATTCCACACCCTCGCCACGAGTGAGGCGCGGACGTGTCGAGCGGTTCATGCCGGCAGGCTGACGCTCAGGTTGCAGGACACATGCAAGGAGTTATACCCATTGTGCACCATGACCTCCAACAACGTAGATTGGGAGAAAGGGTGGTTCTACCTTAACAACGATGGCGCCGGCCTCCCACCGTACACCAGGAAGGTGCTGATGGCGAATATCGATGCCTGGCACCATGGCGTGTCGCCTCCCGCGCGACAGCGGAGGTTGGAGTCAATCACCACCACGCTGTAGCGCCTTGCGGACGCTGGACTGGGGGCGACCTCGATCATCGCCAACTTTCATCACCAGCGGGTCGTGCTCCTCATGGAGAGGGAGCTCTGCATCTTCTAGATGAGCGACGCGGCTAACCCCGTATCGTTGGCGCACTTGCGGCTGCTGCAGGAGCGCCTCCTTAAGGAGTACGCAGCCAAGAGGGCGAGGCGCGCAATTAGCCTCAAGTCAGTGCCGCATAGCGACGATGACCTCTGGTCGTTCGTGATGCTCCCTAACGACCAGCTGGTGAGCGTGGTTTTCCTTTTCCATTCGGGTCCTTGTGTTGTATTTCTGTTTGTCTTGACGGCCTCTACCCACAACTGGTGAGCGTTGCGCGGTCAGACCCGCCGACGCCGGCCCGGCCGCCACCGCGCCGCATGGCAGCGGGAGCAGGAGCGAGCGGCTCGCACGAAGGAGAAGAAGATCATGCGGCAGGAGCGCCTGGAACAACACAATGAGGAGTACCGGCTACGCGAGCAGCAAGGGGTCTCCCCTCTGCCGGCGTTGGTGAACTTGTTGTCAGACGAGGAGGAAGAAAGCGATGGGGGAACGGACCACCTCCAACGGGTGGGAACCCGTGCCCCCATCGCCACAGGCCGAGGGGGCAGCCTGGAATTGGTCCCCGAGGCGGGCGCGGAGCCTCCCGTCGTCGGGCTGTTGAAAGAGGTGCCAGCAGGCGCCCCAGAGGCGCCAGCGGGCGCAGCAGAGGTACCCCCTAGCCCTCAAGGAAGAGGAAGCAGGGATTCTCCAATTTGAGGTGAGTAGCACTTCTCCTTGCGCCTTCGACGTCCAATCGCTCACCCTTCCCCTTTCTTTTGTTCACAGGGGGTCACCGACCGTCCCCGCCCTCGCGCCTGCCAAGGTGCTCAAGTTGAGGACGTCTGCGACGATAGGGCGGCGTTCAGAGAGGGTGCCGCGCCCGACGGCGAGCACATCGGCGGCGGGCGAGCTGTCATGCATCACAATCGCGGCTGCAAGGTCGCAGTATGAAGAGGCGGCGGCGGTGTCCTCGTAGGTGTTGGTCCCCCACGACCCTCACCAAGGGCGTGGGTGGGCTCGTTCGGAGAGCCGGTCCGCCGGGGGCCACGGGACGGCGGAGGCCCTGCTGACGGTGATTCCGCCCCCAGGAGGGGCAGATCGAGGGGGTCTTCGGAGGCAGCCCCCAAGCGCGCGCCCGAGGTGCTGGTGATGTGGGAGGACGGCTGCGTGATGTCGCAGCGTCCGGCGCACAACGCCGAGGCGTCAACATCTTGCGCCACGCCGCCCACGTCCGACGTCGCCACCGCGCAGCTGGAGCAGGAGCTGCATCGCTCTAGGGCACCGCACGCCCCGCTCGACGAGGCCTAGGCCAAGCAGGTGCTGTGGCAAGAATTTCGTGATCACGACAACTCGATCAATAACACCCTGACCGAGGCGCTGCGGATCCACGGGGGACCCTTCGATCTGGCTCTTTGAGGTACATGTCTTTCGTTTGACTCCTGGCTTGTTCCTCGTCTTTTTCTCGTTTGATTGTTTCGTGGTCTGACTTTTCTCCCGTGTTCCCGACTGCTGCTCACAGGAGCTGTAGGGCCAGGCACGAGCGAGATACGACCGCCTCACCCAATTGAGCTTGGAGCGCGACTGGTACCGGGGGCAATACGATGCCCTCGACGCCCTCGTGGAAGACCTACGGACGGACAACGACTGGTTGGAATACCGGCTGAGGGCCGTGCAGGATGCGCTCCTGGACCAACGCGTTCAGACCACGGAGGGCACCTCCACGGTCAATCGGGTGAAGACCGTGCTTCTGGAGAGGGACAGGGCACTGGCGGCGGCGAACGACAATCTGCAGAAAGCACACGCCGGTCTGGCCCAGGTGCAGACCGCCCTGGCAGAGAAGGAGACTGCCCTCGCCACGGCGTAGACCCAGCTTCAGCAGGACCGCGGCACCCTCGAGGGGGCACGGTCCTGGTAGGCCCAGGCCGAGCAGAAGGGTGAGGAGGCCGAGAGGCTGGGTGCTGACCTGCAGGAGAAGGTGACCTCCCTCGTTGCGGTGGAGGACCAGGTTCGCCAGGAGCGGAGCGTTCATCAACAGGCGGAGAACCAGCTCCAACAAGAGAGGTCCGCCCTCAAGGAGGCTCAGGCCGCCCTCGAGTGCGAGCTCTTGACCCGAGAGGAGGCGCAAGGCCAACTCCAGCGGGAGCACACCGCGCTAGAGGAGGTGGGGGGCACGCTTAAGCTCCGGGACGCGGAGATCACGCGGCTCACCGGAGAGCTGCGATAGGCCGGCGAGGAGAAGGACGCCGCCATTGTCGAGCTGCAGCAGGCGGCTAAGACCGCGCGCGCAACCCTCGAGACGGAGAAGAAACATGTCGAGGGTAAGTTGTCTCTCTCGCTTTTTGCTTGTTGGTTGAGTTTGTTGAGATCCACCCTCGACTTATTTTGTGTTTTCGCTTTCAGGCCTACGGACGGCTCTTGGGACGTCGGCGACGTGGGCAGAGACGCTGCAGGTGGCCTATAACTCCTCTCAGCAGGAGCTGGAGGCCCTGCGGGGTGCTGCCTTGGAGGCGTGTCAGAGCGTGGAGGAGGGCGACGTGCAAGCTGGGAGCTCCATGGCGAGCCGCCTCCATGCTCTGGGTGGTCATGTCGCCGGGTGTATGCGAGATGCGCTCTGCTTGAGGGTCCAAAAGACCCTCGGCGTGGTGCAGTCGCACTACCGAGTCAATCTTAGGGCGCTTTCCACGGGCTACATCATCCCCGACGGTCTCGGCGACGATGGTGCAGAGGCCGAAATGAACCGCGTGGACGCGCTTACCGCCCCTACCGCCGACATCCTCACTGATGACTTCATCGAGATCCTTTTCCCCGACGCTCCTCCCGTTGGCCCCCTCGAGCCCTGAGAGTGGTTAGGCATTCAAGCCCTTTAAATTTCTGTTAGAATTCGGACCGCACGACTCATATAATAAGTCCAGTTTACTTGAAGTATTTGTAAGTTTTAATGCCGTTTCGTTTCTATGGTTGCACCGTTCTGTCTTTTCCTTTTGCTTGGGCGAGTTTTGGCTGGAATGGTTCGTTTTCACAAGTAGCTTGTAGGCAAAGTGGTGAGGGGGGAGGGCCGTATCCTGCTAGAGGCGTGGGCTATCCCCGAATCACCCGTCTTCGCCTTTTGGCCACTCGTGCCCTGCGCAAATTCGCCCGAAGCCCAGGTCGAGACGTACTTGGCGCTTTTGTAGTAAAGCTTTTTGCGAAAAAATGGGACCATTTTTAGGGGGATGCCCCCCACAGTAGCCCCCGAGGGGGACTTGGTTTCCAGGGAGAAAGCCGAGTCGCCCTTGACTTTATTCAAAAGAGAATTTATATCCGTACAACCGACTGGGGCATTGGATATGTGCAAGAAGGACTTGGAAATCCTTTCTAAGGGTAGAAGTGACGTAGTTGTTGGATGTTCCAAGTGTTGGTGAGTTCTACGCCTTCCTCGTTTGCCAGCTTGTACGTGTCAGGGCTTGAGCACCTTGATGACGACGTAGGCCCCTCCCATCATGGTGACAACTTGTGGCGGCCTCGATTGTCTTGGCGCAGCCTTAGGAGTAGGTCGCCCTCATTGAAGTCTCGGCACCGAATCTTCTGAGCTTGGTACCGCCTTAGTGTCTGCTAGTATCTTGCCGAGTGCATCATGGCCATGTCGCGGGCTTCGTCTATTTGATCCAGCAAGTCCTCGCAGGCTCGCTGGTTGGCATTTTCATCATAGCCCTTGACTTTAGGCGACATGTATTCCAGATCCGTAGGGAGAATGGCCTCCACGCCATAGACTAGGAAAAACAACGTCAATCCTGTAGCTCTACTTGGGGTGGTCCTGAGGCTCCAAATGACCGATGGCAACTCCGGAAGCCATTTTCGGCCAGACTTATTCAGTCTGTCGAAGATCCTGGGCTTAAGGCCTTGTAGAATCATGTCGTTGGTGAAGGACCGATACGGCGAACCAGAGAGGGGGGGAGTGAATGGGAGCCGATAAAAATTCTTCTCGAAGGAGATGAAAACTCCAACAAGACGAACGCGGCTTCCAACACACGTCTCCGACTCACTACCAAGGTTGGTCAAGCCCACGTAGCCACTGGAGTGCCACTGGACCTAGGAACCAACACACCACCTTCCGACCCGAGAAACGCAGCGGAAAAACCAAACCTCGAGTCTACAGACCCACACCGGCCGACCGGTGAGCACCACCGGTCGACCGGTCCCTCGCCGGTGAAACCGAGCAACTTCCGCAAGTGGCTCTACACCGGCCGACCGGTGAGACACACCGGTCGACCGATGGCAACCCGAAAGCCCCCAAGGCACCAAACAAAGCCAACCGACCACCAAACGGACTCAAACTTGAAACAAGAAGAACACGGGACAACAACGAACACACCAAGACGTTCACTTGAGCAAAATCCCACAAGGGCTTGCACCGGTCGAGACCGGTCAAGAGCACGGCCGACCGGTGTGGCACGGGCGACTCGGGATGAACAAAGACCCGCGGGTCAACTCCTCCAAATCCAAATCTCGATCTCCCGAATCGCTCCACGGACTTGAACAAGACTTTGGGGATATCGTGAACACCTCATGAGGAGTCCATAGCCAAGTTTAATCCCACCAAATCTCGTCCAAAAAGGAGGAATCGAAGAAATCCCGCCGAAAGCACTTCCAACCCAAGAACTCAAGAAACCCCAAAACCGAGCACTTTTTCTCACGGATTTGGGAGGGGAATCATCTATACATGAAACAAAAGTTCGTACAAGGTCTAGCAAGTCGCCCGATCATCCATCCCTCTCTACAAGATCTCTCCGTGAAGCTCTCTTGCTAGTCCTAGAGAAAACCTAAGGAAAATAGGTGGAAAATAGGAAAACTAATGAGCTAGGGTTCCAAGAGTTGGCTTCCATCCTCTCACCTCTTGGGTTATATGGAGGCAACCGAATGTCTAAAATGCCCTTCTCTACTAACTAGGGATACAAGCCCCTCAAGGGCGGATTTGGAATTCTTGATGTCTTCACCATCGGACGGATGCCCGGCGACCGCACCCTGCATAGCCTCGACGCAAGCCATGCGATCCCGACGCGTGTCCTCCGCTTCGAAGATTCCGAACCGCGTCGTCGCACACCGTCGACCGGTCCGGTGCCGCCGCACCTCCGTCTTCGGTTCTTCGGTCTTGGCTTTGTGGATCAACCAAGGAACCCGGTGGTTTTCGGTGAACCACCGGAAACCCCGCGAACTCGGAGTAGCCTCCGCCAATCTCCACTCATGACTCGGCTCCCACGTAGTCCCGGCTCGACCTTGGTTTTGAGGCTCAACCAAGAAACCGTCCACGACTTCATCTTGCCGTTCATGCCACCATGCGGTCCGCACTTGACCCCGCTGGCCACCGGGTCCCTCGAACGAAGCCTACTTGTCTTCTCCACACCTGGAGGCCTCACCGGCGACGACCTTTCGCGCTTGTTCTTCACCTGCACCAACACGAGTCAAGCCGCAACCTGCACCTGCAATACTTAGCCAATAATCAGTCCACACAACGTTGTCAATCACTCATCACACAAGGAAGCGACCATCCACCGGTCCTCAAACCACACATGGTCCTCAGTTGGCACGTTCCACTTGGCCATTGGTTTGCAGATGTGCAACGGCCGCCCAGTCTACGCGGATGTGGTGGTCGTCGCAAAACTCCAGGAATTTTCTGCTGGTAAATTGGGAGCCATTGTCGGTAATGATGAAGCCTGGCACTCCGAACTGGTGGATGATGTCTGTGAAAAAGGATACGGCTTGCTCTGCCCTGAGATTTGTGATTGGGCATGCCTCGATCCACTTGGAGAATTTGTCTATGACAACCAGCAGGTGGGTGTAGCCCCCGGGTGCCTTCCGCAAGGGCCCGATGATGTCCAGCCCCCACACAGCGAACGGCCACATGATGGGGATGGTCTGCAGGGCATGGGCTGGGAGGTTGGATTTGCATGTGTACAATTGGCACCCTTCACAGGTGCGCACGACCTCGCTGGCATCAGCGACCGCGGTGGGCCAATAGAAGCCCTGGCGGAACGCGTTTCCCACGAGGGTGCGCGGCGCCGTGTGGTGGCCACACACGCCTGCGTGGATGTCTCGAATAAGTTCGCGACCGTGGGGGATGGGGATGCACCGCTGCAGGACGCCGAACACGGCGCACTTGTATAGCTCGCCGTTGATTACAGTGAACGACTTGGCCTTCCTGGCGATGCGCCTGGCCTCGGACCGATCCGAGGGTAGTTCCCCTCGATCGATCCAGGTGAGATACTTGGCCTGCCAATCCTCCACGCAGGGTGCCGGCTCTGTTTCCATAACCTTGGCTTCGTCCGTGCCGTACCCCTCGAGTAGGGAGAGTATGAACACCTCGTTTGAGGGGTCCTCGTCCATGGGTTCCACACCCACTGGATTCGAGGGAGCCCCCGAGGGTCCTTCCTGATTCGGGGGTGTCGGTCTGAGGTCGACAGACGGCTTGGCGGCGTCTCGCGCGAAAACGTTCAGGGGAATGGTGATTCGCCCCGACGCGATCTTCGCGAGTTCGTCCGCCCCCTCGTTGTACCTGCGGGGGACGTGGTTGAGCTCAATGCTGTAAAATTTATCCTCGAGGGCGCGCACAGCATCGCAGTATGCTTCCATCTTCTCGTCATGACAACTCGCGTTCTTCATAACTTGGTCAATCACGAGCTGTGAGTCTCCCCTGACGTCGAGGCGCCTGATGCCGGTTTCGATGGCGATTCGAAGTCCGCAGAGGAGGGCCTCGTACTCCGACATATTGTTGGACGCAGGGAAGTGCAAGCATACTGCGTATCTCATGTACTCCCCGAGGGGTGAGATGAAGAGCAGGCCCGCACCTGCCCCGGTTTTCATCATCGACCCGTCGAAGTAGAAGGTTCAACACTCAGCCTGTATCTGCAATGGGGGTAGCTGTGTGTCCGTCCACTCAGCAACGAAATCCGCGAGGGTCTGGGACTTGATTTCCTTGCCCGACACGTAGGCGAGCGTTTCACCCATGAGCTCTACAGACCACTTGGCTATCCTTCCCGCGGCGTCCGGGTTGCGGATAATCTCCCCCAACAGGAATGAAGCTACCGCAACAGTGTAGGCATAGCAAGCTGATTAGAGACCTTGTGGTAGCTAACTACAACATTTCGACATCTGATTAATGATTTCTTGAAGGAAAAACACCAGAGATTGATGAAAAAGAAAAGAAATGTTAAGGGCATCCAACTTTAAGGTTTACTGCTGCCAAATATTCTTTACAGTAAAATAAAATGGCACATGTCCTTACAGTAAGTAAATATTCACATTGATTTTTTCCTAAAGACATACTATGACTATGAATGCCTCTATGCTTCTCAAGATTAGTTCTGATCACATCAGAGGGATCAACCAAAAAGAACAAGGTCCACTGGTCACATACGTACTGGGCGTCTGGGTAAGTTCAAATTGTGAGGTGTTCATGTCGAAAGAAAAAAAAAGAATGAAAGTTACCAAAGCTTCATGTTTTGCCCAGAATGTCCAAACGATAAGCTCTAAATTTTCCACCACCCCTCTTCATAAGAATTTTCCACGGCAACATCCCAGAATGTCCAAGCTAGCTCACATCTGCTGAATGCAATGATTTTCCATACAGAAATTATTTTGTGAGCTAACATTCTTGGTTGTTACTTAGGAAGGGTGCTAAAGGAATCTACAGTGGGAGAGAGTGACAGCGGCATGGCCATGGTGTACATTAGTTGTGACTGGGGCAGAGGCAAAGTGAGGTGTGGGGCATCACTGGCAGCAGTTCTCATATGGGCGAGAAAGAGTGGAGGATGGAGACGGATCATTATTTTAGGAGATTCAACAGCTTCCGATTAGCTCGGTCCTTCAAAGAAGTTAGATGGTTTCAAACATAATATCTATCAGACTCTTCTAACATGTAGAAAGATAAGGGCTGATCTCATAAATTGTCAACAAAGAGGCAATATATACCACTTGAGAAGAAATTTTTTTTGGACTTACTACACTAAAATGGCCAAGATTACCTGTGGTATTTGTGTTGAGGTCACCAACAGGCACCCTGACCTTCCTTTGTAGATTGTTTCATGAACACCGTGTGTGTAACTTGCCCTAGAATAAAGTCACAAGCATAAAAAAACATGAAGACAGATACTTCCACTTGATAAATTATAAAAGAAGCATAATTATAGAACAAAAACAATACCCTTAGCAGAGATATACAATTTTTAGGAGTATATACAGACTGATTTTTATTCTAAGATGTCAATACCTCACATGAAAAAGATTTTGAGAATCATAGTAATTCAATGATATAAAGATTATATTCACCATAGGTGCACAAGAATAAAAAATTTAACCTGGGAGCAAACAAAATCAGAATATTTGTCGAAGCACTCTCACTACTTTTCTGTGTGAGACATCATCTCCAAATACCTCTCAATAGATTTGCGGTAATTTGCTACATGCTATTTCAGTGAGCAATCTTCTATACCAATCTATTATTTATGGTGATGTCGTTCACCCCCTCCCCCTTAATCCGCTTGCCAACCGCGCAGATCTCTTGGGGCGCTTGCCGCTCCTACCCCTCGCCTGCTGAATCGGAGCCGCTCCGCTCCTCCTTCCATGCTCGTTCGCGCGACCGCGCCCGCCGACCGGTGACAAAATCTATAAGTAGTAATGACAGAATTTTTGTAAGCTAATATCAACTACAACATGAAAATTTATGTATTCTTAAAATAACAACAAATGAGGAATACAGAATGGAATATGCAACCAGTTCTCTTATTGCACAGAAAAAATTGGAAGACTCTTAAGTCTTAACCACACACACTATCAGAAAATTGTGCAACCTTTTACTCTAGGTCTCTTGCCTTCCTGATGAATATAGTACTTATAGGTTTCTTTAAGGGCATATGATCTTTGATGTATCAATACACTATCTTTAGAGGGTTTTGATCTGTAATAATGCTCACAATTGACACTCCAGGGATCTTTTTCGCGCACTGGAAATGGAAATTCTAACATATTTGAAATGAGAAAAAACTGGTGCAGGTCCAATACTAATAAATTGCTGTCAATTTCAGGTGCTAGTCACATTTGTTTAGTCAGGACTGTCTAATAACCGTAGATGCCAAGTCTAAAGGTAAACAGCAGGTCCATATAGATGATTGAGCAATTGAATTATGCAATGAATATCAGGCACTGAGATAAAATATTCTGCTCTTCCCCCAGGTTTGCTTCAGCTATGTTTTGTTTCTTCACAGTAAGACAATTATTTTGGTGGAACTTTGGTGATAGCCTGGAACCTTTAGAGTGATATGGTTAGACTGCCAAATCCTGTTGAACTACCTATTCCTGGGGGAGAATGGTTAGCACATTGGGCCCATTGTCCTTTACTCTTTTTATAAGAGCACCTGCTTAACTATCCATTCCTACAAAAATCAGGCACAAAAACATAACATGATGAATCCAACCAAGTGGTTGAACTTGTGAAAAATAATCCAACATATAAGGCAATGAAAGACTCAGTGCATACTTATTATTTGTTGTAGTCTCGTGGTGATATACATAGACCAAGAAAGAAGCAACATTAGCTCAACCAACGTTTCAAAAGCTTCATAACACAGATACATCATCCATTTATTTATGGGTAGGATCCGACATTATCTTTTTTATGGTCAAAATCAACAAGTGTACTCTCTATCTGAATCAACATAACAAATAACTCGTAATGGAATTTTCAATACTCATTGCAACAACAGCAGAGTTAACAGAAACAAAAGCAATAACGATCCACTACGTGAAAAACTGGCTTTGGTAACGAGTGTAGATCGCCTTTGGTAACGGGCAATGCGCCCGTTACCGATCAAGCGTTACAAATAAGCCAAGAAAGGTAACGGGTAGATGCCCGTTACTGATAAGACATATTCGTAACGGGCATTAAACAGCGACCGTTACCAGAACTAGCCACCGGTCACGTGAAATGGCTGTTTCTCTGGGCCCACAGGGACCTTTCGTAACGGGCACCAAAGCAAAGCCCGTTACAGAAGCTCAATATCAGAGACGCCTGATGTGCACCTGCGTCTCCAGTATCTTGACGAAATGAGATGCGTCTATTTCACGTGCGTCTCAGCACAACTAGTATTCATAACGGGCATCAAACAACGACCGTTACCACAACTAGTCACTGGTCACTTGAAATGGCTGTTTCTCTGGGCCCACATGGAACTTTGGTAACAAGCATGAAACAGAGCCCGTTACTGTGAAATTAAGATCAGAGACGCATTCTGTGAACCAGCGTCTCCACTATCTCGACGAAATGAGACGCCTCTGTTTCTACACGCGTCTGCTTTCTCTCTATTAAAGGAGATGCTTGCTTTCAACCTGCGTCTCCTATATCTCGATGAACGCCACCGGTCAGGACTGGTAACGGGCTTTTACACTGCCTGTTACATTGTGGGCATTTTTGTAACGGGCTTTCCGAATGAAGCCCATTACTCACTGATTAGTGTTTGTAACGAGCTTTAATTAACGCCCGTTACAGATACGACGACAACCCCTACAATAACCTGCCCGATTGCCGGTAGCATCCTGGAACCAGGCAGGATTTGGCAGCCACCAGGGGCTGCATCCTAGAACCAGCCAGGATATGGCAGCCACCACAACAAGGAGACATCACAAACACATTCTCACATCACAGATATAGGCAAAGCAAGATCACATTTATAGACAAGCTAGGATCACATCAAGTTTCAAGTTACTCTCATCAGGGCTTGTTTGGATGGAGTCATGAGAAAACTGCCTGAACCAGGCAGTATCTGACCCCAACCAAGCAAGCCAAGCCGGTTTCTTAAGCAACAACACCTGACTAAAGAAGACTGAATGAGTTTCAAGTTTCTGGTCACAATAAACTCACAGTGCATCACTGTAGAACTTGCCCTTTCGGTCGATGGTCTCCTTAAGAATGTACTCACACAACATCTCCTGGATACACTTTACATCTTCTGTGGAAACATCTACAGGAGGTTTGAAATCCTGCAAAATACAATCATTTATGAGAATACAAGTAGAAATAATTTTCTTAAATCAAATGGATAATATGAGCAGAGACAAGGTTGAGCATTATTATCTACTTACAGCAGCCTTCTTGATGTCAGGTATGTCATCGAGTAGTCTTAACATATGGAATACCACATGGAATCCACACAAAGAGGACCCCCGTGGCTGCTGAGCACACTGCATCGAGGTACCAAAATGACAAGTTAATGCAGTACCAAATAGGTAAGAAGGGACCATAAAAAAGCCTCGGTCTTACAGTGAGATTTGTTTTGTGCTTGAGTATGGCTTTTGCCTTTTTTTTCTTTCCTTTCGTCACTCTGTCCTATGCATCACCAAAGGCCCTGCATGATCAGCAGTACCAATTAGAAACACTAAGAGATTGATTTTTTGTGACAAAAAAAAAACTGTACCAAAGGCCCTGCATGGTCAACAATACCAATTAGAAACACTAAGAGATTGAATTTTTGTGAACAAAACCTACAAGAAACGCGCCGAGTTCAAAACATTTTGGAGGTCTGGGAACTTTAGCGGGGGATGTTGTTTAGCAGAATCTAGATACCAAACCTCTTTGAACTTCATACAGATGATCACTGTTACCCAGTGGCTAGTGCAGTAGGCACCCACCACATAGTAGTTGTTCATCATTGCATTTGAGATTACTTTGCCAACTTGCTGAGAACACTGCAAGAAATATTTGTTGAAGTAAACAAATCTGGATCTAAAAACCCAATACTGATCTGCTTCTCCGCTGCCTTGTCCATCATTTTTCTACAAAAAATCAAATTGTTAGCATGCATGAACTTTGCGGTCAAAATTAAAGAAATATCTTTTTAGGTTTTAAAGGACTTACAATGTCCACAACCTCATGAAGGTAACATCTAGAGAAGCCAGGGTTACAAGGTTAAACATGCTACTGAATTCAATATTTAACATTAAAGCACCACAACCACCTTTAAAGTAGTCTTGATCCACCTTTGCTAGAAAGGCAAGTTTATCCTTACTGTGTTCCATGACATAAGCATGCAACTTGGAACAATTTGGTCTAGCAACCTTTACATTTGCTTCTGACAACATAGGTGCACCAGGCTTGTATTTTGGTCGGTTCTGTTCTGTCCCATTAACATAGTTTAGAATATCATCTTTTGTCACACCCGATTTCCTGAGGGAAACTAGATGCATCTCATATGTGTGCCAGGATCTAGTTCCACACATATGATAGACGAAATGAGTGTAATATCATAGACAGTAAAAACATAACAAGGGGATTAACAACTTACTACACTCATTCGGAAGACACAAAGGTCTTTAACATCGGAAAACGATAACTACACGACGAGTCTTCGTCTTCCGCTTCCACAGGCACTTGACTGGGGGAGACGCTGTCGGTGTTTTAGACCGGCAACCTACTAAGGGGAGTACCCGAAGTAGATGAATGTGGCCTCGCCAAGATCGGTAACTCGAAGGAAGAGACACGTGGCACACAATTTAGACAGGTTCGGGCCGCGAGGTGCGTAATACCCTACGTCCTGTATGCTGCGTAGCTCTGGATTGATTGGGCACGATTACAAGATGGTGCAATAGTGCACCGTGGGTTGTATGAGATGAGATGTGTTGAGGTGATCCTAGAGATCGGTCCCCGCCTCGCCTTATATAGTCGGGAGGCGGGGTTACAAGTCGGAGTAGGGAGAGAGTACTAGTCGAGTACGTCTAGGAGTCTTCCATACGGTGCGGGACATTTACGACTTCCTAACCGAGTACTACTCCTCTGCAGCCCTTGTGCTCCACGCCTTCAGGTGCCGTGTAGCGCAAGCCGGGTAGTCCCAGGGGCCCACCGAGTAGTCGGTCCTGGTACCCACCGAGGTAGTGGGCCCAGGGAGGTCCATACGACAAGCCCCCGAGTACTTTGTAGTCGAGAAGGATAGCTTCAAGTAGTCTTGACGGCCTTAACGAGTAGTCCTCAAGCGTCCCTGAGTGCTACAAGTCAAAAGTCCTCAAGAGTAGTCGAAGCATCCCGAGGCTGGAATGTACTCCAGCTGATGTTTGAGCAATCTTGAAGTCTTCTCGAGTAGTCCCAAGCGTCCTCGAGTACTGCCTTCGAAGGTCTTCAAAAAATGCCTGTCTTGTCTTGAATCTAGAGCTGATATGGAGGTGCGATTGCAAAATCGCACTCCATATGGAGTAGCCCCCGAGCCTTAGGTTGAGCCGCAGGCTCTGGCTGAGGGTCCATCTGAAGTCTTGGCAAGAAAATCCCGAAAAATCCGGAGAGAAAAAACCGAAGGACACGTGGCACGGAGCCCCGAGGCTTGAGTAGAGTACTTCCTCTTGAATTGAAGGGTCATCTTGAAGAATGTGTCCTGAGATGCTCTTGAGACTAGCCGCTTCCCAGGTAGTCGAGTAGAAGTAGCCGAGCCCCCGAGGTGAGGCACGTCGACTAGTAGAATACGAAGGGTCACGCTTAGCCGCTGAGTCAGCTGCGTGTGGTCTTATCCAGCCGGCCGTTGCGGAGCCAGTTTGACTTATAAATAGAAGCCAAAATCCTTAGGGTTTTTCACCCATCCGAGCTGCAGTCATTTTGATTCCATCTAAAGTAGATCCACTCCCAGCGCACGCTGCCGCCGTAGTAGATCCGAGTGCGCCGCCACCCAAAGCTTTTAGGGTAGCCCCCGAGCGGATGCGCGTCAAGACGCCCTGTACTTTGAGAATGAAGCCGTCACCGTCCAAGTCCACGAAGGCCACCGGGAAGAAGAGGGGCCGCGAAGAGGCCGCCGCGGCCGCCACCGGAATAGCGCCGCCAATGTCTCCACCGCTGGTTGATCCAAGCCGCGAGTGGAAAAAATCCAAGGTGAAGACGGAAGATCTGTTGGCCCTCCTGAACAGCGGGTTCATCCGGGAGAAGGAGGTCGACATGTGGAGGGCCGCTGCTGGAGATCCATATCCAATGGAGAAAGCCGAAGACGAGATTCCAATGTTCGCACGATTCGTGGAGCGTGGACTCGCGCTCCCGGCTAGCGATTTCTTCAAGGGTCTCCTCGGGTACTATGGAGTCGAGTACCTGAATCTGAACCCCAACGGTATCTTCCACGCCGCGGTCTTCGTGCACTTCTGCGAGGCCTTCCTTGGGATCAAGCCGCACTGGATCCTTTTCCGGAAGTTCTTCCGGATCAAGCCGCAGCCAAGTGCCACCAACCCAAGGGTAGTCAGAGGAGCCGGCATCCAGTTGAGAGAAGACGCCGCGGAGCAGTACCTGGCGTACAAGCTTGTTCACTCCAACACTAACTGGAAGACGAGGTGGTTCTACATCACGAACCACCACCCCGGCCTACCGAAGCCGAGCGGGCGGCAGCCCAGTCACTGCGAGTGGTGGAACACGGAGCCCACCATGCAGGAGGGGATCCAACTTCCCGAGCTGCTGGCACGCATCAAGGTGCTCAGGGAAGCGGGACTGAGAGCCGAGCACGTGGCCTTCAGTTTCATGAAGCGGAGGGTGCAGCCATTGATGGCTCGAGACACCTTGGGCTTCGAGTACACCAGCAACAACGACACGTCACGGATGCCCGGAGGCGAGCTGGACGACAGCGACATCATCGAGAGGCTGTCACGGATCTTCAAGGATATGCCGCCGTACACGGCGTGCTCTGTCCAGGAGTACTCCGCCACGCGCCCGCCAAAGGAGGTGAGTAGTCGTACTCCCTTAGTTGTAGTTGAGTAGTCCTAGCTTGGAATAGACTTGCTGATGTCTTGTGCCTTTGCAGGATGACTTGAAGAAGTTCATCTCCGAGCCGCAGCCACCCCCGAGCGGGATCGAAATCCCGAAGGAAGGGAAGGCCAAGGACAAAGAGCGGCGAGTAGTCGGCGACGGTGATGACACCGTCATCGTGGAGGACACCACCGATGACGACGACAACAACGACGACGAGACGTTGCAGGACCGCTTTCCGTTGCGGTCGAGGTTTAGCCGCCCAGGCTTACCTCATGTGCCTCTAGTGCAAGACCCCCCGACTAGCCTGGAGGCTAGCCTGGCTGCGCCGCCACGGAAGCCGCGCAACCCCGCCCGCAAGCGGGTGACAAAGAAGCTTAAGGTCTCAGAGACCACGCCTCAGGAGGTAAGATGTCTTGACTAGAGTAGTCGAGTACCCATCGCACGAGTACCCTTGCTGATGAGTAGTCTTCCTTGTATGCAGGAGGTGCCGCCAGCGGAGCCCGTCGAGGAGGGCGACGAAGGCGGATGGGACACAGTGGGGGAGCTGGCCGGAAGTCGTAGTCCAGCCCCCACTGTCGAGGAACTCTTGGCGCAGTTGGAGCGCCAGCCCCCTGCTCCACAGGGGAGCACGGAGCCCGTGGCCGCCGCCGTTGAAGAGGTGGTGGCCTCAGGAGCGCAGGAGGGCACTGCGCCGACCGCCGTTTTTGCCGAGGAGGCGGTAGCCGCAGGGGCGCAGGAGGAGGCGCCCGCCGAGGGTGGACTGGTTGACATTGCCAGCATCCTCGGTGCCCCGGCCGTGACAATAGTTCGGTCGAACTTGTAAGTACTGCATCTTCCCGAGTAGTACTTGTTGTAGTAGTCGAGGTTGACTGACGACCAATTGTGTGTGCTTCTGCAGGAAATCCACGGATCTGTCCTGGGAGGGGGATGAACCCTCTTCATCGGTAGCGGAAGAAGTCGCGCCGCCCTCCGAGGAGTCCGCTCCCGCTTCCCAGGCAGTGCCCGAGCCACCGGCTACCGAAACGCCGTTGCCGGAGGCCCGCATAGTCGAAGGTGAGTACTCTTCTGAAGCTATGGAACTCCTCGAGGAGTAGTCGTAGTCGCTGATGCACTTGTCTTCTCTTTGACAGGTGCTGAGGCTGAAGGTAGTGACATCCCTGCGGGGGTGCCAATGCAGAAGTCGACACCAGAGGTCCCGGAGGCTGCGGGAGGAGCCCCCGAGCCCATGGAAGAAGTCGTCGAGGAGGCTGTCGTGGCAGCCGGGGGAGAGGGGGTCACCACGTCGCCAGAGGTCGCTCTGGAGGTGGCTATCCGCTCCCCGGAGATCCAGGACGCAGAGCCCATCCGCTCTGCGCCGATGATGGAGGCCGCCGCGAGTAGTCGCGGCGGAATAGAGCTGCTCGCGGACGATCTTGTCGAGCCGGCGACGGTGGCTAAGCACCTGGAGGCGATCCGCCAGGCCGAGCAGTGGATGAAGGTAAGTAGCCGTAGCTTTTGAGTAGCCAATCCTCTGTCGTTGAGTACTCGTGTGACTTGAGTTGTCTATGCAGGACGTTGCGAAGAGGTCCCGCGACAAGTCCAACATGCTGCAAGGTTATGGTGACGCGGTGCTCCGGGCTGAGGCGCTGGAAGAGCAACTTGTGAAGTCGCGGAAGCACACGGCTGCCATGCAGTCGAAGCTCAACGCCGCCTTCGCCAAGTATCACAATGATATCCAAGAGTTATAGGCGAAGGGCGACGACTTGGTGCGGAAGAATAAGGGCCTCCGCAACAAGAACAAAGGTACGCCGCTGGGCTTGTCGGGTAGTTGTTGGAGGTCGAGAAGTAGTCTGACCTGATGTACTATTGTTGTGTTGCAGAGCTTGAGGGCCAGGTGGAGCAGCTGAAGTCCTCGGAGATGAGCATGAAGACCCTCTTCTACCGGGAGCAAGAAGCCCGCCAGGTACTCGAGCTCGACTTACAAAGAACTTGCCTTCGAGTGCGAGAAGCACATGGAGCTCCGGATTGCATCTGACCGCGATCTCGTCAACTGCTACAAATCCTTGCAGAAGTTGAATGAAGACTGCGAGGCACTGCGGGCCCAACTGAAGGAGCTTGAGGAAGCCGCACTGCCGATCGCAAGGCTCCTGGTGCCGCACCCGGGCGGCCCCAAGATTGCTCCACTGGTGGATCGCCTCAAGGAAGCTCCAAGCCGGCTGGCGGCCTATGTGAAGCACATGGCGAGATCGATCCCAAGGCAGGTCTTGTCCTTCATGAAGTCGTACTTCCCAAAGGCCCCAGTGGAAGTAGTCGCCGGCGGGGTAGCCGCCAACTGCATTGATGAGCAGTATGCGGAGCTGCTGGAGCAGATGGCTCCCATCGCGGAGCAAGTAGCTGAGAAGCTTAATCTCTAGTAGCCCTGTAATAGATAGCTAGTAGCCAAGGTTGTAGAAAAAACAATTGTAATGAATTGCTTAAGTATCAATGAAAGAAAATTTCCAGCAATGAGTACTCGTAGTCGCGATCTCAGAGTGCGGAGCCCCCATCATGGAGTGGATGCGAGTAGTCGTACTCGGCAGTAGTGGTCCCGTTGTTAGGGAGTAGACAGTAAAGAAGTTGATGAACGATCAAACTTTATTACTGAAGAATTACACCTGGATGGCCAGGGCCGTAGTTACAGAGTAGTCGCTTGGACCCGGAGGCCGCCTACAGCTGAGTAGAGCTGGAGCGGGTAGCCGCTGCGGCGGTAGATCCGTAAGTAGCCGTGTAGGCCGGATCGTAGATTCGTAGGTAGCCGTGCGGTGGCCGGATCTTGGAGTGTGGTCTCTTGGTAGACCGTCGCCGGAGTCCTTGACGCTCGTCGCGCCCCGGGTCCGTAGGTAGCCGCGCGGGCCGGATCCGGAGAGGGGAAGTCCGGAGACCGGGGGCCGGGACCGGAGGCCGCTTACGGGGGGGGGGGTGTTGATGTAGTCGTGTAGACTTGAGCCCGGAGTAGTCGTGTAGACTAGGCGTAGAATCGACGAGCCGGTCGACGTTCCACGAGTTGTTGATGTCTTCGCCTTCAAGTGTCCGAAGGCGGTAGAAGCCCGCCGGTCACCTTTGCAACGGTGAAGGGGCCTTCCCGAAGGAGGGCGAGCTTGTGTAGTCCTTCCGTGTTACGGATACGGCGGAGGACGAGATCTCCAACGTTGAAGGAGCGTTCCTTGACGTTGCGATCATGGTAGAGTCGGATACCCTCTAGGTACCTTGCTGATTGGACGAGGGCAGCGCAGCGAGCTTCTTCGAGGCTATCGATGTCGACTCGTCCGTCGTCTTCCGAGACGCCTTCATCGTAGTGCTCCACCGCCGGCGAGTTCCATATGACGTCGGCAGGGAGGATTGCTTCGGAGCCGTAGACCAGGAAGTAAGGGGATTGCCCTGTTGGCTTGGATGGCTGAGTCCGTAGCCCCCAGAGTGTGTTGGGCAGTTCCTTGATCCACTTGCCCCCTTTGGAGTTAGCAGCGTCGTGTAGCCACTTCTTGAGAGCGTCGAGCACCATCCCATTGGCACGCTCGACTTGTCCGTTGGCCCGTGGATGGGCAACTGAGACGTATCGGACGTCGATCCCGCTGTTCTCGCAGTACTCCAAGAACTGGTGGTTGTTGAAGTTGGAGCCCAGGTCTGTGATGATGCGGTGGGGTAGTCCGTAGCGGTGCACGAGTTCATCCAAGAAGTCGAGTACTCTGTCAGCCTTGGGGCACGTGACCGGCTTGACCTCGATCCACTTGGTGAACTTGTCGATGGCCACCAATACCATGTTGAAACCACGTGGCGCAGTTGGCAGTGGCCCAATCATGTCGAGCCCCCAGCAGGCAAAGGGCCAGGTTGGCGGTATGGTGACTAGCTTGTAGGCTGAGACGTGTTGCTGCTTGGCGAAGCATCGACATCCTTGGCACCTTCGACGAGTTCTTCGGCATCGCCCGCAGCCGTGGGCCGCAGAAAGCTCGCCGGAAGGCCTTGCCGACTCGCCGTGCGTGAGGACGCATGGTTGCCGCAGACGCCCTTGTGGATCTCCTCCAAGATGTCCTTGCCTTCTTCGCGAGGGACGCACTTCATGAGTACTCCGGAAGATGCGCCCCGCTTGTAAAGCTTGTCTCCGACGAGGACGTAGGACTTGGCGTGGCGGACGAGTCGCTCGGCCCGAGTTCTTGTCGGGGGGGACCTTCTCGCTCGCCGAGGTAGTCGATGAAGGGTTGCCTCCGGTCCACGTCGATCATCATGACCTCCTCGCCCACCGGTGGATGGGGCGGGACGGTGGTCGGTGGCGCCGCTCCAGGATGGATGGCGCGTGAAGCTCGTGAACGAAAACACCCGCTGGTACTTGAGCGCGGGTGGATCAAAGCTTCGAGAGGACGTCCGCTGCAACGTTGTTGTCGCGGACGATGTGATGGAACTCGAGACCATAGAACTTGTTCTCGAGCTTGCGTACTTCTAGGCAGTAGGCGTCCATGTTCTCCTTATTGCAGTCCCAGGACTTGTTGACTTGGTTGATGACCACTGCGGAGTCGCCGTAGACTAGTAGCCGCTTGATGCCCAATGAAGCCGCGAGGCGGAGCCCGTGTAGGAGAGCTTCGTACTCGGCTTTGTTGTTTGAGACCTTCCAGAAGATCTGCAGGACGTACTTGAGTTGTTCGCCCGTTGGAGAGATCAGGAGTACCCCTTCACCTGCGCCCTCGAGGTTGAGTGAGCCGTCGAAGTACATCACCCAATGCTCTGGTCGCACGGTAGGAGTAGGCAGCTGATTCTCCCGCCATTCTGCCATGAAGTCGACTAGTGCCTACGACTCGATGGTTGTGCGTGGCTTGAAGTCGATGGTGAGGGCGCCGAGCTCGACCGCCCACTTGGAGATTCTTCCAGTAGCATCTTGGTTCCGCAGGATGTCGCCGAGCGGGTAGTCGGTGACGACGGATATTGAGTACTGCTGGAAGTAGTGTCGTAGCTTCCGCGAGGTGATGAGTACTGCGTACAGGAGCTTCTGCATGGGCTGATAGCGTGCCTTGGACTCTGACAAAACCTCGCTGACGAAGTAGACTGGGCGCTAGACTGGATAGGCATGGCCGTCTTCTTGCCGCTCGACGACGATGGCGGTACTGACCACGTGGGTAGTCGCAGCGAGGTAGAGTAGCAGCTTCTCGCCCTTGTGAGGAGCCGTGAGGATCGGTGGCTTCGATAGGAAGTCCTTGAGCTGGGCAAGGGCTTGATCTGCCTCTGGAGTCCACACGAACTTCTCTTGATGCTTGAATAGTTTGAAGAAGGGGAGCCCCCGTTCTCCTAGCCTCGAGATAAATCTGTTCAGTGCCACCATGCACCCTGTCAGCTTCTGGACATCTTTGATGCTCGTGGGAGCTTGCATGCTGGTGATGGTGGAGATCTTCTCGGGGTTGGCTTTGATGCTGCGCTGGCTGATGATGAAGCCGAGTAGTTTGCCTGAAGGTATGCCGAAGATGCACTTTTTCGGGTTGAGCTTCCAGCGGTATTCGCGCAGTGATGCGAAAGTCTCTTCAAGGTCGTCGATGAGGGTACTGGAGTTTCTGGTCTTGACGACCACGTCATCCACGTAGGTCTCGACATTCTTGTTGAGTTGCCTCTTGAAGCAGGCCTAGATAGCTCGTTGGTAGGTAGCGCCGGCGTTCTTCAACCCAAGGACATGGTTGTGTAGCAGTACGCGCCAAACGGGGTGATGAACGCGGTCTTCTCCTTGTCTTCTTCCTTGATCGCGATCTGGTGGTACCCGGAGTAGCAGTCGAGGAAGCGAGCAGTCGCGGCCCCGCCGTGGAGTCGATGACTTGATCAATCCGTGGCAACCCGAAGGGGTCCTTGGGGCAGTGCTTGTTGAGGTCGGTGTAGTCGACGCACATCCTCCACTCGTTCGAGTTCTTCTTGTGGACGAGGACAGGGTTAGCGAGCCACTCAGGATGGAAGACTTCTCTGATGAAGCCAGCCGCGAGTAGTTTGGCGAGTTCCTTCTTGATGGCGTCCCGTCTGTCGTCGGCAAAGGGTCGGAGGTGTTGTCGCTTGGGGGTGGCCTTAGGATCGACGTTGAGGCAGTGCTCAATCAGCTCCCTGGGCACTCCTGGCATGTCCGCTGGCTTCCATGCGAAGATGCCGCGGTTAGCCCGAAGGAAGCTGATGAGTGCGTCTTCCTATTTGGGGTCGAGGCCTGCCCCGATGGTGGTGGTCTTGTTGGGGTCGCCTGTTCCGAGATCGACCGTCTTGACGAGTACCTCCTCAGGTGGTTGAGGCTTGTTGGTGCTGTCAGACTTCTCTGGGATGTTGAGTTCACTTGTAGCTAGCTTCTTCGACGCGGCGTAGACCTCCATCATCACGTTGGGTACTTGGTTCGTAGAGGCGATCTCCACGGCTTCTGTGTCGCAGTCGTGAGAGATCTTCAAGTCCCCTTGAAGGGAGAGTACACCAGCTGGGCTTGGCATTTTGAGTACCAAGTAGGTGTAGTGGGGCACCGCCATGAACTTGGTGATGGCCGGTCTGCCGAGGATGGCGTGGTAGGAGGTCTCGAAGTCCGCGACCTCGAACTTGATGTACTCGGTACGGTAGTTGTCCCGAGATGCCCCGAAGGTGACTGCCAGGACCACTGAGCCCAGTGGAATAGCCGCGTTGCCGGGGACGATGCCGTAGAAGGGCGTGTTGCTCTTGCTGAGCATATGAGTGATGTCGAGTTTCATTTTCTTCAAGGTCTTGGTGAAGAGGACATTGAGCCCGCTTCCACCATCGATGAGCACATTGTTGAGTTTGGAGCCCGCCACCACCGGCTTCAGGATGAGGGGGAACCGTCCTGGTTCAGAGAAGCTGGTCCATTGATCCGCGCAGGAGAAGGTGATGGGTACCTCCGACCACCTGAGAGGGGTCGGGACTGCTGGCTCAATGGACATCACTTCACGACGGGTAGCCTTCTGCTCCCGCCTGCTGGGCAATCCGCCGAAGAGGACGTTGACGGTCTTGTCAGGCTCCTGGAAGTCGTTGCTGTCGCCGTCCTTCTTCTTGCCCTTTTGGTCATGAGGGTGTGGTGGCTCTGGAGTATCCTTGAGTGCATGCCTGAGTTGGTAGCACTATTCGGTGGTGTGGTTGCCGTTTGGATGCCACGGGCACTTCTCCTTCAGCAGGTCTTTGAAACCGCTAGAGTTCTTCTTCGAGTTCCCTTTCGCAGGGCGCTGGATAGCCGCGACAGTGTTGTCTGGCTTGCGCTTGCGGTTGGGACCCGAGTAGTAGTAGTAGTAGTTGTTGTTGTTGCGGCCGCCTTGGTTTGCGTTGGCTTGCGCCGCCGCCGCCCGGTTCTCGCTTGGTCTTGCCGCGGATGGCGTCGTATTTGGCATTGGCCTTGTCTTCTTCATCCGCCCAGGACGTGATCATGTCCTTGAGGTGGGGATGGACCTGGGGCGGCGACGACCGAAGTCCTCGAAGGTGCGGCGGTGATAGAGACCGTCTTGGAAGAGGTCGATGACCTCCTTGTCGGTGACGTCGACGACGGTAGCGCGCTTGTTGAAAATGCGGCGCATGTACTTGCGGAGGGTCTCGCCTTGTTCCTGCTTGATCATGGCCAGGTCCATGCGAGTACCCGATCGGCCCATGGCGCCCGCGAAGTTGCTTGTGAACTGCTCCTTCGGTGGTCCCACTTGTCGATCGAGTGCTTATCCGGGGCCGACTCGAGCCAAGTGAGTGGTGCTTGGTCCGAGCGAAGGGGAAGTAGAGGCACTTGGTGTCACTGTTGCCGCCAGCGTTCTCGATGGAGAGGGCGTAGCACCTGAGCCACTGGATGGGATCCTACTTTGCATCGTACTTGGTGATACCCAAAGGCTTGAACTTGTCGGGGAGGAGCAAGTTGCGAAGTCGAGGTGAGAAGGCGGGGAAGCCGTCGCCCTCAGCTGCGGTGGTCGACTTCTTCTGCCGCAGCTCCTCAATCTTCTGGCGGGCGTCATAGCCGCCCTGCGAGGCGCCAGAGGCGTGGCTGTTCGCGTGGCCTCGGCCGCCGCGACTGCCGCCGCCTCCAGCCCTCCTGTTGGCCCCATGATTGGAGCTTCCGCCGTCGCTGCCGCCGCCGTCGGGATCGTTGCCGCCCCCGCCGGCCGGAGCGCGGTGAGGGACGACTTCTCGGTTGCTGTGGTCGCGCTGTGAAGGTCCGCCGGCGTTGGAGCGACGACGGTTTGGCTCGGCTGGGAGGTCAGCTCGAGTACGGTTAGGACCGTTGTTGGCGCTGCGACTCGTGGCTTCGTTGTCGCGGGGTCTGGCTGGAGGAGGTTGGTTGACTCTGTTGTCGACCCACATGAAGTAGGCGTCCTCAGCGAGCTTGGCGATGATCTCTCCAGCGCGTATGCCCTGAGCCTGGCGTGCGATCGCTGTGATCGACATGAGGCATTGCTCAAGGGTAGTGTGTACTCTGCTCTCGACTGCCTCGAGAGCTTCCGCAAGGTTGTGGACGGGGAAGTTGTCGCGGAGGCGCCGGCGACGTTCACTGCGCTTCCGGTTACGCTCACGTCGAGCGTCTCTGTCTGCAGGGTTCTCGTTCGGTGGAGCATCAGCAGAGAGCTCGTCGGAGGAGATGTCTTCCAGGTACTTGTCCTGAGCCGTGCCTGAAGGCCCTGGAGTGTCGCTGGCAGCCATGAAGACTTGGCGATCGGGGGTGCCAAGGCTGGACTCAGAGGGTGCCACCTCAGTTGGTGTGCTTGAGTCAGCCCGGGCTAGGGGTGTTCCCTCCTGGAACGGTAGCGAGTCAATGTAAGTGACGTAGCGTGAATCTCCCCTTATCAGGTCGGCAGGCTTGCGGTCTGGCCAGTAGACGTATCTCCCGGCCGGTGTGGATGTTATAACCAGCCCAGAGGCTGGCCCTGACAAGGGAAGCTCAGTGGAGTTGTCCTCGGACTCGGGCTTCTCAGGGTCCGACACGAAGTCGAACTCGTAATCTGGGTTCAAGTAGAACTCGGAGAGAGGGCTGGAGTCCGAAGCGCGATCGGGGGCGGTGTCGGAGTCCGAGTTGCACTCGGGTACGGGCTCCTTGCCGTCCCGGCGCGAAGTGGGAGCCCCCGTGTGGGCCCGGCTGAGGATGCGGGGGCCACGTGCGGAGCGCTCGCGAGGTGAGGGGACCGCCTGCGATGGCTGAGCAGCCGGCTCGCATGCGATGGCCCATGGAGACGTCGAGTTCGAGTTAGAAGCGGACTCGAGCTCGAAGTCAGCGTGGTGGTTGAAGAGCGAAATTTCGCTGAATTTGCCGGTGAGTTCGCCTGTGACGACTTCTGGAAGCATTACGAGGCTAGTCTTCGGGTTGGGCGGCATGGTGAGGCGGCGCTGTAAAGAGCCCGCGCCATCTGCAGTGCAGACCCAGGCGCCGAACACGAAGGTGTCGCCGTGGTTGAAGGCGACGGTCGGCTTGAAGTAGACGGGAGCCGTCGAGTTCGCCATGTGATCTCGGGCGAGAACCCCTACCTGGCGCGCCAGCTGTCGGTGTTTTAGACCGGCAACCTACTAAGGGGAGTACCCGAAGTAGATGAATGTGGCCTCGCCGAGATCGGTAACTCGAAGGAAGAGACACGTGGCACACAATTTAGACAGGTTCAGGCCGCGAGGTGCGTAATACCCTACGTCCTGTATGCTGCGTAGCTCTGGATTGATTGGGCACGATTACAAGATGGTGCAATAGTGCGCCGTGGGTTGTATGAGATGAGATGTGTTGAGGTGATCCCAGAGATCAGTCCCTACCTCGCCTTATATAGTCCGGGAGGCAGGGTTACAAGTCGTTGTAGGGAGAGAGTACTTGTCGAGTACGTCTAGGAGTCTTCCATATAGTGCGGGACATGTACAGCTTCCTAACCGAGTACTACTCCTCTACAGTCCTTGTTCTCCACGCCTTCAGGTGCCGTGTAGCGCAAGCCGGGTAGTCCCAGGGGCCCACCAGTAGTCGGTCCTGGTACCCACCGACGTAGTGGGCCCAGGGAGGTCCATACGACAGACGCATGCCTCAGAACTCCTCAAAGTCTATGTAGAACTCTTCACCCTTGTTCTCTTCTGAACAGCGGTAAGCAAGGCTGAGTACACTTATGGTTGGTACTCAACAAGTGGGGGAATATGCAAGGCTATCAAAGATAGGCTATGGTTTTGCAGCGGTTAGCATTTTAATGTTGGTCAAACTTTTAATTAAAGAACGCCTAATTACTAGATGTAAGTATATACCAACCCACTTAAGAAAAACTTTTAAACAAAACATCTCCAAGCTCATCGAACCACGATTTATTCTCATCTTTAAGTTTATTAATCATGTGAGGGTCCAAGCCGCTCATGACCGTGAGCACGGCTGATCGATCAGTTTTACACTCTGCAGAGGTTTGCACACTTTACCCACAGCTCGCGTAAAAGTTCCGAAGAACTTTGAACCCAACCATGCGATGCTGATCAGGCATCATACCACACTTCCGAGGTGTGATTGCATAGGGACGCTATGAAGCCTTTACCAAAAGACTAACGACCCGCATAGTTACAGATCAGGGCGGACCATAACCCTCCCTAGTGGTCAGCACCTTAGCAAAGGCTGCTACCCCAAAAGGACCGGGCTATACCCCTGCAACCCGGATCCCCCTCTGCTCCTTTCGGAAAAGGGCCATCAGATCAATCGCACACCTAATTAATTGGCTAAGGTCAGAGCCATGTAACACTGTGGTTGCGCATGTTTTCTTGGGTGGTTCTCCATGTTCCGATTAAATCATATGATCTTGTATTACCAAAAGCATCATCGACATAAAACATATAAGCATTTATCTTGGAAAACCACTTTTATCCAACCCAAGTTGAGCAACTAGCATATTCTACCCAAAAACATTTGTTAAACCGGGTTGATCCAAGGATTGTGGATAAAAGTCTAGGTAAGTCCTTAAAAAGAGTGTTTTCATCAATTTAATGCAATAACATATTAAATATAAACTTAGTTGTCATGCAATTACATAGGATAAAATAGAATCATGCAAGGGGAGAAGACCACTTGCCTTCCTTGCTTAAAAACTAAGGTTCTTCTTCTTCAAACACTTGCTCTTGATCTACTTCAACTGATTGCTCGCTTGAAACTGGCACGATGTCTACGAGCACACAAGAATACATATAATAAACAAAACAATACACCAAGCATGAAAAGCTTAAAGGGAAAACAGGGTTTGGGTTTAGGAAAGCGAACACAAGGAACACTCGGAACTATCGCGAGGTTTAGATGATCACAAACAAGAGCTAGCTATGCGTTTGGTATCTTTTAATTAAGTAAAATCATGTGTATAGGTTATTTCAGAGAAATACCCTATTTATAATTAAGCAATTTATATTTGTATTTAAAAGACGATGTAGGCCTAATCCAATTTTACTTATAAATATTCAAGTATGATTTATGCAAATTAAACATTTAATTTTAAAAGAAGCATTTAAAAGTATCTAGGCGTTTATCTTTATATTTGGAGTTATTCTAATCAAATTATAATTTAAAAACACATTTATATTCTTTTAATCAAATTAAAATTTAATTAAGAAAACTCGAGATATAGCCTAGTTACATTTTAGTAGAAAGCAAATTGCATAATCATTAATCAAATTAAGTTTGATTATAAAACCGAGGTATACATCTAATTAACTTTTAATTAAAAGAAATGTTCATTTAATATTAATCATATTAACTTTCTTATGAAAACACGTGTTGAACTCTACTTAGATTTTAATTATAAAAGCATGTGTAATAGGATTTAATCATATTTAATATTTAAATAAATTATAAAACAAAGAACATGTACAACATTGGTCTTATCACGTAGTTTTAGTTGATATGAGCCTAACGCGACTTGAAACGGTGGAATCGGAGCTACAACACAAAAGATGCGGCCAAAACAAGGTTCTAAAGCTGACGGGCTTGAAAAGACGGTCGCATGGACACCAAGAACGCTTAAAACGGATAAAAGACGAAAAAGATATGGCTAAAACAAGGTTCAGGGGCTTTTCTGTGAAGAAACAGGATTTCAGGGGCTTAACTACAAGAAATCAGGGACCTAAACGTAAATATGTGTAAGACTCAAGGGTTTTGGTGTAAAAGAACAGAGCTTGGACCTTGGGTGGGGTTTTATAGAAAAGTCAACGGCTTAAACAATAAAAACAGGGCCTCTTTGTGATGGTCTTTATAGGTGGGAGGGTGTGGTTATGATAATAGAAAAGCTAGGGGCTTTTTAGCAAAACTGCCTCAGTTGACCGTTATGGATGGGATTGACTTGGGGTCACGAGTTGATCTGGGCCGTCAGATCTGGATCGGATGGCGGGCGTGGCCGTGGACCGGGTGGTGGACGTGGTCTACGGGGTTCACGGTGGACCGGGGCTAAGGGGGTAACCCCCGATCTAATCTGGACCGTAGGTCACAAATCGATCGGCCGGGGTGGCCCGCGAGCGGCAGGTGGCGGCGCTCGACCGGAGATGGCGGCGGCTCGCCGGAGCATCGCCGGAGTTCGCTCGATCTCGAACTACAAGGCTCCGTTTCGAGTGCGGTTTGGACCAGGAGGAAGAGAAGGATGGCGCGGAGCTCACCAGGGGCTCGCTGACGGCGGTGGAGCGATGAAGTTCGCGCGCGCGGCCACAGGCGGTTGGGATCGCGGGCACGCGCGGAGGATAAGGTTCTAGTCTCGGTCCGGCGGGGGAAGGAGGGGCCCTAGGCACGGGATCCTCGTGCGGGCGGAGCGGGAGGCGAGGGAGGACGCGAGGAGGCCGAGGAGGTGCTCACCGACGACGAGGAGCTTCGGGCGGCCGGCAATGGCGCGGCGGTGGGATTCGCGGGTGACGGCGCATGTGGAGGTGAGGAGAGGGTGTGGGAGCGCGGGAGAGTGAAGGGGCAGCCGCAGGGATCCTTGGGCGACTTTATAGAGCGAGAAGAGGGGGAGAGGGGCATCAGCCGAAGAAGAAATGGCCATCAATGCCATGGCGGCGGCCGGTCTTGATGACAATCAAGGGGGAGGGGTCTTGATTAAGGAGAAACGTTAGGGGATAAAGGAGGAGGAGTGAAGGTCGAGCTTTAAATGCTCTTGAAGGGGAGGTTTTGATGGGGGAGGCGCGGGAGGCGCGGGAAGGCGGCGTCGGGGTGCGGGGAGGCCGGCGGCCGGCGCAGCTAGGGGAAAAGGCAGGCGGCGCAAGGTTGGGGGTGACCCCGACATGCGGGCCCCACTGGCAGCGGGTGAGAGAGGGGAGAAGAGGGGGCGGGGTTCTGGGCCGCGTGGGCCGGAAGCGGAACTGGGCCACGGCGGGGTTGGTTAGATAGGTTTCTTCTTTTTTTCAAAACCTTTTAAACCACACTTTTAAACCTTTTCTAAACCAAATTTTTACACAACTTTTCACAAACTATTTCACAATTATTTTAAAGAATTTTCACAAGTATTTTAAGAGTTTTAAAACCACACCACAGCCAAAACTCATGCATTCAAATCATGATGCACAAGCACTTATTGCTTCTAAATTATTAAAATGATATTTAAATATTTTTAAGGCCAATTTTATTTGATAATTTAATTAATCCTTAGAAAATAAAATCTAAAACACCGTGTTGCTTACATTATTTTAGTGATGGAATTTTAGGGTGTTACATCTTTAGACAGAGGTTTCCCCGGCTCGGTTCCCCTTCCGCAAAGGGAGATTGCCCGGGCTCCTCCCGCGTGCAGGCCGCCGTACTTGTTGCATCTGCTGCTTAGGGGGAGATTGGCTGTGCTCCTCCTCCTGCTGGAGAGGCTGCTGGTTCTTCTGTTGCTTATCCTCATGTTGTAGCTGCTGCTTAGGCGTAGTTTTCCTGGGTTCCTCCTGCTGTTGTTGACGCTCCTGCTGCTGGAGAGGCTGCTGTTTCGTTTGTTGATTATCCTCAAGTTGCAGCTGCTGCTTAGGCGGAGTTTGCCTGGGCTCCTCCTCCGGTTGTTGTCAACGCTCCTACTGCATAGTTTTGCTGATCTGCTGCTCCTCCTCCTGTTGTTGTTGAGCCTTCTCTTGCTGACACTGAGCTCCAGCACCTCCATTTGATGTTGTACCCCTGCTACCTTTTGTGGCTTCAGGGTTGGGATGTCTCGTCATGGGTGGTATAATGATCCTGTCCTTTGGCCATTGGATCCTTTGAACGAGAGTCGCAGCTAGGGTTGCTACGTCACCCCCATCCATTGGTACAGGCAGAGGGTATTGACTCGTATTGGCCCACACATAAGTAGGTTGCACCACAACATACCCATCCTGCACCGGTACTGAATGGCAAGCCTTTTGAGATGGAAAGACTTTCGCTAGTGCGAGCTCCACAGTGCCATCTAAAAGGCTACACACGGTTGGCTCTGACAACTTATCTATTGTGTCCAGCATAGGTGATCGACTATCACGGTGCACTTCATTCGCTTCGTCACCATTGGCATTCCAATGATCTTGCTCTCTGCCATCTTCCTCCCTGACATGCGCATGTTCTTCCTCGTTGTCATGCCTATCTTCTTCCTCAATGCCATCCATATCTTCTTCCTCGCTGCTACTGACAAGAACTGGTAATTGGGAAGGTAGAAGTGCATTTTTGGGTATGTTGATGCCTGATAGTCTTAGAGCATGGACAATTGATTTAAATGTTTTGTCCGCCATCACATCATGAGCATCAGACCTCTTGTTCCTCTTCTTCCTGTACATTCTAGCGAACTTTTTACCAAACCCTTACCCCAGCCATGTGAACTAGACACGCCTCGGACCCGACCTCGATGCTCTGGAGTCTCAAGTGCTGCGGTGAGGATATCATCCTCCCTAACCCCAGAGAAAGAACCATCGCTACCCTTAGTTGCAAGTGTTTCCACCCTATCTACTACCCCCACCACCGCAGGGTTACTGAATGTTGTGCCCCCGCTTCCTTCACTAGTATTCTTCTTCTTCTTCCCTACCCTTGCCCGCAGATAAGGTCTCGAACGTCTAGGAAATTAGTCCCAAGGATTTTGTTTTCGTTCGGCAGCGAGCTTTGCATCCTCCTCCTCCCACTCTTTCCTTTTACCACGATAACCTTTTCTACCCGTCTTGTGTGGCTTATTATGCAATGCTCTCTTTTGTTTCATCTCCTGGCTCAATTGCTGAAATGAAGGAGAATTGGTTTCCTGCACAACCATGTCCCAGTCTTGTTGCTGCAAAAAGGTATGCTTCACAAAGGGAGTCTCCTCTTCACTCACATATTTTTTCTTAAATGGACCTTGAACCGTCGTTGCATGGTTCCAATCTGTGTTATAGCTACCTTAACTGCCTTCTTGCGAACAGATTCTTCCAGATTGGCTGGGTAATCTAGCTTTTCCTCTAAAAATGTAAACAGATGGTCCTTCTCAATTGGTGAAAGATCATCAACCGCCTTGTTGATTGACACCCTTTCCCGAGCAATGAGACCACAGACCAATACAAATCTATCCCTCACAGCATCTGGGGTAGGCCAAAAATTGGCATCAAGTCCAGTTGCAGTCAACTTGTCTTCTGGCCATTTGGTGTGTGTCCTTGACCCGCGGGATCGAGTACTACTCACAACAGTCTGTGTTGAGTGACCCTGTGAAGAAGGTTCACCGACGATGGGCTGTGATGATGCACTGGAGGTAGAGGAGTTTGTTGTTGTGGGAAACTGCATAGATGATATGTCAGGTTTGTCAGTAGAGCAACATAAGCGAGACTGAAAATCTAAACTTAATTCTTATTAGATAAATTTGTTTTCTCTGACAACCAAAATAGCTGATACAGTCGTAAATAAAATCAGCATAGACATACAGTTCATATTTTACTTAATTAGCATACAGGGATAGGTGCTAACCATTTTGACAGGGACACAACAATATTCTTATATATCAAAGCAGAGAATAAATTCCTTCAACTGGTTCCTGGTCCAACTT